>CM039664.1:7197600-9597600 GCA_022405105.1 Aristolochia contorta
TGTAAAATCAAAAAATACTAATATCATTTTTCTATCTAAAAACCCCATTGATTGACTCTCATTTTAAAATAACTCCATTAAAAACAAAAAAAGATACCATTTGAACCGATAATTGAAGGTTTCCATTAACGTTTGGTTAAAAAAACATAGTATTCTATAAAATACCTCTTATACAACTATCATTTGGGAGCAAAAGTATGCATTAGTCTAAAAATTCCCTTCTCATACTTCTTAGTCATAGTAAATTGATTCGGTAACCTACATTTAAAAAACATAATTTATAAAAAAAATTTAACCATGCAACTTGACACAAAATTAGGTGTTAGAGAATCTAAATAAAGGAACTGTTAGAGAAAAATATTTTGGAAGTAGTAATATCTAGAGGAGTAAATGGGTACTAAACCCAATTCAATATGAGAACCCAAGCCCAACCAAGTAACTGAACCCCATAAGAAAAAGAAGTCTATGGGCCTCGTCGACCAACCAGGCCCTGGATGCAAGGTATTTCTTTGAATTCATTTCCTTCTCCATGTATGTTTATGTAGTATGAACTCAAAGTTCTTTAATTAAAAAAAAAAAAAACTCTAAAGTTCTGGGTAGACTTTGTTGGGGTTCGAATTCGAATCGTCAGTTTTTCACCTCAGTCTGTATTAGAGCCTGTTCAATATTCAGTTTCCCTCTTCTCCCGCTACCCAGAAGAGTAAACCACTCCCCAGTCCAGCAGCTTTCAGCTTCGTAGTTGGATTGAATTCCTGATGAAACTCAGTCCTGCCGGGCCATCAAATACTCGCTTATAATAACGTTGCTTTTTCTCTCGATTATTAATTGCGAGTTCTCTGTTTTCTTATCTTTGTTGCCATTGCTCTTTCAGAGAGAAAGAAGAGAATTCCCGCTACATGGCAGACTCGCTCAGAAAGGTTGAGACGCGATTAGTTCAGAGTGTCTGTGCATTTGTTCTCAAGGGTAATTGGGTACAACTATCAAAGTCCCATGTCCTCTCTAGCTTGACGTCTTCCACACTGGACCGCATTTTGATACAAGTTTCATTCAGAAGTTGTTTCCTTTCTTTGTCGTTCTTTAGATGGTTACAATCCCTTCCCAATTTCCAACTCTCTTTACAGACTTACTGGACCATGATTCATCTCCTCACCAAGCGCAAAAAGTTCAAATCTGCAAATGAATTGCTAGAAAGAATCACTTTTAAGGACTTCCTGTCATCGCCTTCAGTTTTATGTACATCTGAACTGTCATGACGAGCCTGTTCCAAATTCGCATATATTAAGTTGGCTGGTGATCTTCTATGCGCGGTCGAAAATGATAAACGATGCAGTTCGGGTATTTGAGGAAATGAAAGCTAGACGGTTAACACCTCATCTACATGCTTGCAGTGCCCTTTTGAGCGCTATTGCAAAGGCCAAATTCACAGCCATGGCTTGGAAAATTTACCATGAAATGCTTCGCATTGGGATTGTTGCAAACCTCCATATTTTTAATGTCATGATCCATGCTTGCTACAAATCAGGGGATGCAGAGAAGGCAGAGAATTTGTTTAATGAAATGGATGAAAGGGTATACGTCCTGATCTCTACACTTACAACACCTTGATCTCGCTACTCTGCAAGAAAGGCATGCATTATGAAGCTTTGGCAATGCAGGAACGAATGGTAAAAGAAGGTATCAAACCAGACATTATAACTTATAACTCGCTCATCTATGGGTACTGTAGAGAAGGTAGGATGAGAGAATCTTCAAGACTTTTCAAGGAACTAAAAGATGTGGCTCCCAACCAAGTGACCTATACCACTCTAATAGATGGCTATTGTCGGATCAACAACATCCCAGAAGCATTGAGACTTCGCAATGAAATGGAAGCAAAAGGGCTACACCCGGCAGTTGCTACATACAATGCTATTATTCGTAAGTACTGTGAAGAAGGAAAACCAGAGCAGCAAATGAGCTTTTGAATGAAATGAGTGAAAGAAAAGTTGAACCTGATAATATCACCTGTAACACTTTGATAAATGCTTACTGCAAAAAAGGGGATATGGAATTTGCATGTACAGTTAAGGCCAAGATGGTAGAAGCAGGATTGATTCTTGACCAGTTTACTTACAAGGCCTTGATTCATGGGTTCTGCAAGGTTCAAGATCTCAACAAGGCTAAAGAAGTCCTCTTTGAGATGCTTGAAGCAGGTACAGTCAAACTCTTTACATTTGTATAGTTTTATATCTAATATTCCTTTGGGAGAATTACATGGTAACTAATTCAAACGAGGTAGAAATGTTATATTTTCTGCTTACTGGCTTATAATATTACATGTATCATCTGATACTTTAGTTAGCATGCTGGGGAGCTCTTTCTCGTTGAAACTCCACCAAGGTAGACCAAATGCCTGAATGTGTATAGGCACCTCGAAGTTGCAATTTTAGCCACAATGCGTAAAAGTATGTTCAAAACCATCATATTTCCTCCTTCAGCTTGAATTTGCAGCCTTCCAGTTCTTGGTTTGTTTAACCATAATCCTTAAGATTCGATTGGATGTCTAAAAACTTATTGAGTGACAACAATTTTTGGACCATATTCATATATGTCAATGCACATTGTTGACATGAATTTGATATGTTCTACAGTCAACATGTTATTCAAGTAGTAATTATAAAGGAGGCAGTTTTGATGTATCATGTCTAGTTGTTATTGTCATTAATTGACATGTTATGGTGAGATTTGATTTTTTTTGTTTACAAAATTAATGTAGGATTACCTCCAAATTATGCCATCTATTCATGGATTGTGGACGGATACTGCCAGGAGAGCAATCCGGAAGCAGTTCTAAGAATACCCGAGGAGCTTACAAAAAGAAGGCTTTCTGTAGATATTTCTGTTTATAGGTCACTCATACGTAGACTTTGCAAGAGAGGAATGGTTGATTATGCACAAAAATTGTTCAGCTACATGAAAGCAATGAATATGTCAGGTGATGCTCTATTATTTAGCAACTTGGCCTGTGCTTGCTTTGCTGCTGGCAAGTCAGTCACGGCAATTGAATTTTTAGATGAAATGGTTAAGAGTCACCTGAGAATAACTCCTAAGATTTATAGTTCCCTCAATGCTTATTTTGGCGATGTCAGTTGGATGCAAGACATATTTTGGACTCATATCACTGAAAAAGGTTTGATCACTAAGAATTTGTACAAGGTGATGGTACACTCCACACGACATTGCTGACTGTTTCTATTTAGACAGACACTACAGCATACACAGGGCCTGTGGGTATGCCATCCTGATTTGCAAAGGTAAAAGACATGCTTTTGTGCTGATAGACATCAGTTTTTTAACTAGACCCATTCTCTTGACGGGTTTCCTTTCTGCAGCTGAAGATGGAGCACGTTAGCAACTCCTTGCAATTCTTAGCACACTTACTGGCAGATGTAAGTGTGGATACATGATGCATTTAAGCATGAAGGTTGATAAGAATTTTGTTCAGGTAATTAAGTTGATGTCGGCCAGTTAGTGTTTACCTGTTTACTAGAACTGGATCGTTTATTATGTGACTACTACCTAGTCACTCTGAAACCTGTTTCTGAAGGGAAAATCTTGAGTGCTATTTGATCATTGACATGATTAATTTATCTCAGATTCGTGAGCCCTATTTGTTTGAATTGGAGAACAGGGTATCTTGATTATTTTACTTGTTTTCTGTCACTCTCATTAATTCTCCTAAGCAAGTGGTGTTAAACAGTCATTTGGTTATAATATGACGGTTTGAAGTGTTCCTCAATCCTCGTGGGATCAACCTTGTACTCAACAAAGCTATTCTCCAATAGTTCTTATGCTGTGAGTTTAAAACAAACAATCAATCAGATCGATCTTGATCAAGATTATTTGTTTTTCTAGTTCAATGAGTTATCTCTCTCTCTCTCTCTCTCTCTCTCTCTCTCTCTCTCTCTCTCTCTCTCTCTCTCTCTCTCTCTCTCTCTTATTTATTTTTTTATTTTAAAATTTATAAAATTTTATTTTTGAGAATGGAGCCATAGTCAAATTTCTATCATTTGATGTCAACATCTTTGTCTTTGACGTTCGGTTTGTTGGTGATTGTATAGCTTCGATGGGGACTGTTGGTTAGGAAGTCTTATCTGAATCATTGATCTAATTCCCTATCAGATTTTCCTTTCTACATTATGAAATTGTTTATTTATTTTCTGGCTACATTGTTACTCAAGGAAGGTTAGTTGCTTGAGGTAATTAGTTAGGTATAGGATGGTGGTACGAGCTGTACTATTTGAAATGAACAAAGAGCTAATAGAGTTTTATAATGTTAGAGGAGTTAGAGGAGTTTTATTTGAAATGGATGGTGGTACGAGCTGTACTATTTGAAATGAACAAAGAGCTAATAGAGTTTTATAATGTTAGAGGAGTTGGGGGAGTTTTATTTGAAATGCTGTCTTGTCTGTGGTTAGAGAGGTTTCACAACTGCACTTGAAAGGAGAATGACTGAGACATGTGCTTCTTGTGACTAAGCATAAAAGATGGGTTGTTTTGCACTCGTCATCAGTCTTGCTCTTTTTTTTTTTTTTTTTTACTGTTGATTCCTTCTTTAAACACTGGATACTGTCTTCTGAATAATTTTATGAAAAGAATAACCAACAACAATAATCCCCCAAGGGTTTCTATTCAAATTCACTTACTAGTAATTTCTATGAAAAATGCTACGACATTTTACATTTTGAGGTTGGTCCATTTATTGATGGCACAGTTTGTCGAAAAATCTCTCTTAGATGGTTCAAATAGTAAAACGAAAAGTGACTTTTATCTTATTTGTGATTAACAGGGTGATAATTGGGTCTTGCAGGAAGCGCTTCTTGTTACTCACAGTTCTGATATCCGACGAAAATACAATTGAAGTAATTCCAAGAGAAGGTGTATAGAAGACGGCAGAGTTACTGGCAGCAAGTTAATGTAGTCAGCATCATACACTCCTGACTGTTTCTTCTTCCGTAAGAGCAGTTAAAACTGGTTTGGCAGCTGGCCAAAGTCTTGAAGGGAGGCCATTGAAATTTTCCAAATGAACTAAATAAGTTATTGTGGCTAATGAAGCTATATAACAACAAACGTAAGCTGCAGTATATATTAAACCTTTCGTATTCCTTAAGCACCGATCAGCTTCACACTACAAAAGACGACGGATAATTTGGCCAATGCCCTGAACCGTATGAAGCAGTTGGCAAACAAGCACCGAATCGAACGTGTTTTTGATGTTGGAGAGGATCTATCTTATGCTGCGGCCGTATAGTCAGATTTTGGTCCGTGTTGGTGTAGTTGCTTACAAAGCTTGATCTTCTGCTAACCGCGCCGTGCGCGTACCAGTCTTCCATGTGTCTGTACAAAAGAAAAAACATAGCGATGAGGGGTTTCATCGACATTGCCGACATGAACAGCCGGCGGCAGCGTCCTTCGTGAGCCTTTGCGTACTCCGATGCGGCATTGTAGGGACCGGGTCGTCTGTAGATAGAGCCGTTGACGGAACGGCACCATTATTCGGTTTCACACACGACATGGCAGGAGGAGGACCGGTTCCGACATCATTTACTGATATTCTTGAACCTTGAAGTCAAGGTTCTCTAGGAAGGGTGGCTGTTATGTACTGTACCTATGTTCTATAGGCAGTAGTTATTTGTTAGTATTTCTAGCTTATAAGATGTAAGGGTCACATCAGCCCATAACTTGTGTTGATTCGTATTATAAGTAGAGTCCTCATCCGGATTGGAATGACGACTTTTACCATAAAACTCTTGAATTTGGACTTAAAAGAGATTGGCGCCCTTCTCAAATTGGTACAAGTTTACTCAAATACTCCTCTAAGCAACGCTGAAGACTCAAGAGTTCCCCTAAACCCTAAACCCTTAAAGCCTCCCTCCTTCCCTCCCTCCCTTTCTTCTTGGTTTTCAAGTCCTCTACGGGAACCTGTTTACAGCTTTTATCTTCATACAATCTCTCCATTCTTTCTCCTCCCTAAGATCTCCCTTAATTTCTTCAATAGTCTTTCATTATTTCCACTGGCCTTGCCCATGTCAACATGAGTCAAGACGTGCTGAGAATTAAACCATATATTAGCAGTAATAAAATCCGAGCTAGCTAGCTACACAAGTCACTTAACAGCACCATATAAGAAGGGATCAAGTACAGTACCCATGTTTGAGTTAATTTCATATATAATCTCTACAACTTAAAAAATGGTCTAGATTCCATTACTGGGGAGAGGGAAGCAAGCTGCTGTGATGATAATAATTAGCCATGGATATTGCACAACTTTGAAGACAGGAATTACATGCAGGAATTAGGATATGCGAATATCTTATTCCCACGCTTAGCAAACACATCTAACAAGAGAATCTACAAACGAAGCGACAACAAATTTGGTTCCATCTGCCCAACAGACAATTAACTAAGAAAAAAATAATAAAACAACATGGGGGCATCGAATCATAAAAAAAATTCAAGTAAAACAACGCAGTTGTTGGTGAGGCCTCCATGGCGCCGTATCTAACATGAGTACCCATATCCGTCAAGTTACTCAATTTGATTGATTTGTGTTTTATTTTGTTTTCTTCTTATCCCCTGCAGTATGAGTCAGAACTATGGATGCTTTCTGTTCCTGAATTAAAAAGAGCTAAAAGGTCAAAGAGATTAAGGTGCTGTTCTGGAAAGGAAAAGGATAACTGATAGTATCTAGCTAGTTTCGTAGGAAGAACTTGGCATGAGTCTCTATCAAACGAACCAATAGTGAGGATAACCCTCTTTAGAGGCTCTTGAAAATCTCGATCAAAACATCTCTTAGTAGGTGTTACAAAAAAACCCAGATTCGTATGAATAACGTTAAGCAAATTTAAAAGAAAAGCAGAATAAGCATAAAAAAATATTTACATGCATGGTTAGAAGGAGAGATCATTCACTATTTGGGGTTCGAGTAAATTAATTGACCAGGGTTATAAAATGAGACTTTTAGCCTTCTTTTCTCTTCTTCCAATTCGCACATCAAGATTAGAATTAGTACTAGCTATAGCCATCAACGGACAGTACTACTAGTCTACATGCACAATGCATGTCTAAGCATTTGATCACAGGTTAATTCTGGACGATGTATTGTTTAATATCTTTTAGATCTTGCTTTCAAAGCAAATTAATTGGTTATGATATTCGTTTACCTGATTGAAAACCCATGGAGAAGATATCTGCCGGCTGTTTTTCTTATGTCAAACTCAAATTCGATCTGTACGTCAATTGCAAAGGAAATGGATATAATATCTAAATGAGTTTATATGTGCTGCTAATATATATAATGAGAATACTGCTAATAATATCCAAGCCTACCCAGCAGTGAAAGGAAAAGAAGGAACTAACGTGATATTGTGTTGTCAATCTTCTGTTCTCATGCATGGGGAAGGAGGATTTCTGAATTAATCTCATGATTTTGGATCACAACAGTACTGCATTTCTTCACAAAAGAAGCCCACAGTTCTGTATGTGCACTGGTTGGTAGTAAATTAGAAGATGAAAATCTAGCATTAATATCCATTCCCAGCTACTGCAATTTCGGATCCTTTCGACCGGTTTATTTCCATATTGGGGTTTGTTCTACGTAAATTTCAAACAATTGGGATCACTTCTGCACGTAGTAAAGCACTGACATAAATTTCCCTGAAACTTCTATGGACACAGCGAAGATAGCTTCCATCATCTGTTGAATTTCTGTTTAAAGGATCAGATTTGTGAAATCTGAAACACAGTTCTCCCAAGCACTTTTTTTTTTTTTTATGATGTGTGAGTTTCCCGTGTATGACAAAACAACGAAGAGAAGGGAAGAAGACGAAATGGAGAACTTCAGAAAGAAAAAACACAGGTAGGAGATGAAAGAAGACGGTGAGGTGTTCTGTTTATTTAAGAGATATTCAGCATGCAGTACAAAATACATATGTCACATAACCTCAAGACGATCGAATTTTCAGAAAGTTTCAAATGATCAAATATGATATACTGCAACAAAACAAAACGAGAGTTAAGGTGTTCCAATGGAAAACACGAGAGTGCATGCGCAGAGCGATTGAAGGGAGTAAATGGGACCTTTTGTGGGTAGATCTCCAGAAGGAATTAAGCGAGAAATTACAAAGAAAGAAAGAGAGAGAGACTTCGAAGAGCAATTCAATAAGAGAGAAAATCGAAAACGAAGAGAAACAGAAGAGGGGAGAGAGCTGTATCAAACCTTTCAAAATAAACTCCTACCTTTCTTCGAAATTCTTGAACTTGAAACCTCCATTATTCGCAAAGCCGGAGCCCAGACAGAGGGAAGCTTTAATAACGCTCGGAAGTGAGAGAGAGAGAGAGAGAGAGAGAGAGAGAGAGAGAGAGAGAGAGAGAGAGAGAGAGAGAGAGAGAGAGAGACCCAGAGAGAGACCTTTGTCTTTGCATCTGCTGCCTTTTTACGGAAGTGCCGCCTCGAAAAGGAACTTGTTCAGAGCAGTGCACGTGTAAGACAGACTGCCTTCATATATGTCTCCATACAAAACCCCAATTGGGAAAAGAACCAAAGCCCATACCTTCCCACGGCGACATTTCGCCAAAATCCAACTCCGAAACGGTTTTCCCACCCATTCTGAGCTTCTTCTACATGCGTTGTTGGTAAAGCTGTCTCCTTCTTTTATCTGATGATCCCTTTCCAGCTTCCTCAGCAATGGATGGATATATGATGGGATGATCGTAGAAGTTCTTTCTTAATTAGATGAAGAAAAAATTCCAACTAGCTAGGAAAAGTTTTGTGATGCTGGTGTGATTTTGATTATGAATATTGTTTATACAAACTAGAAAGAAAAAAAAAGATGAGAAGGGATCGATCATCTACGGCACCGAGCAAGGAACGAATTTATCGAGATAGATAGACTTAAAACAGTAGCGGAGCTGAAGAAACGAGAAGGGTGAAAGAAAAGAAAGAAAGAAAGAAAAGCCATATGGATGTTTCATTCCCTTGTTCCTCTCCTTCTTCAAATTCCCCACTTGGGCAGCTCGCTGAACAGCTCTCTCATGTAATAATAATGACAAGATACCCTCTACGGATTTGTACAATAAGCATTCTTCTTCCATCAACAATTTCTGAAGAATATCAACGAAAAGAAAACCAAGAAAGAAGAAGAAGAAGAAGAAGAAAATAGAAACAAAATAAGAAACCCTCCTCTCATCAAATCCATCTCTCCAGATCACCTCCATTTCCGTCTCAGTAGGGAGGTCTGCCGCCGCCGGACCAGTAAACGTCACTGGGTAATTGGCAGGAGTTGAGAAGGTTAGGAGGCAAGCCATGATAGAGTGGAGTATTTGGGTCTTGCAATAGCTGCTGCTGCTGCTGTTGTTGTTGTTGATGCTGTGGACTGACCAAGCCGCCGGGAGACCCGAGTGGCCCTCCACCGCCGCCGCCGGAAATCTGTATGGGATCTTCTTCTTCCAAGGGCAGCCGCTCGTAGGCGGCGTTACCGAAGGAGGCGGCCATTATGACGACGGGCCCAGACGCCACCAACGCCCCCACCACGCTCCCTCCGACCACCTGGCCCTGTCCCCCGGCGAGGTAAATGGTCAGCCCGGTTGCCGCCGGCGGCGCCGGTGGCGGCAGGAACGACCCGGAGAGGGACAGGATCTCGAACCTGCCGTGCAGGGTGACGATTGCACCGGGCGCCGCCGGCTGCCTGAGCGTGACGTTGGTGACGGTGCCGGTGCCGCTGAGAATGCAGACCCCGCGCTGGCGGCGGCGGGCGAAGGTGGCGACGCTCTCCCCGACGTCGCACCCGTTCGCCACCTCCATCACGTGCGCCCTCAGCGCGTTGGCGCTGTCCCGGGTGATGATGATCGGCGGCTTCGGCTTGTTCTTCGACCCGGCCGGCCGCCCCCGGGGCCGCCGCGTCATCTCCCCTTCCCCGCCGCCTGACCCCGCCCCTTCTAATTTTCCGGCACTCATCTGATCATCGTCGTTGCCGCCGTGATGAATATTATGATCTCTGTCCCTCTTCTTCCCCCTCATCGCGTTGTGGTTCAGTACTCGGCCCGGGCTCCCGCTCTGCTGCTGATCCTCTTCCGAGTTGTTCTGCTGCTGCTGCTGCTGCTGCTGCTGCTCGTGGTGGTGCTGGTGATGATGTACTACTGGGTGTTGGAGATGAAGGTGGTGCTGTAAGAAAGGAGGAGGGAGAGAGAGACCGTGAGCAGATGCAGGTAGGGGATCCATACTACCACCACCACCACACTTCAGTACTACTACTGACCCAGAATTGTTTTTTTTTCCTTCTATAATTTCTCCCCTTGCTTTTCTTCCACACAGAAACAATTACAAAACCATAGTGGATTGAAACCTCGGAAATGGAACAGTACTAGTAACGAAAAGGAAAGCTACGGGGAGGCACCAAACAAAAAACTTTAAAAAAAAAAACAACAACAAAATACGGACAGAGAGCAGTAGTAGTACCCCAGGAGAAAGAACCAAAAGGAAAAGAAGGAGAAGAAGAGAGGGAAAAAAAAAAAACAGGGATCGAATTAGCCGATCGGGTAGCGGAGGCCCTCTCCTTTCTTATGATCTTCTGTGGATGAATCAATTAATGAATCAGCGGGAGTAGTCTACCCTTCACCGGAAAAAGGCACAAGCTGGAAGACCCTTCTGGCAACACCCACCAATTCTCCATCAAAATCTCCCATCTTATGTCTCTCTAACCTCTCGTCTACCTTTCATGAGCTGGGTCTTCTCTCTTGCTTTCTTTCTTGGCCGGGGAAGAGAGAGAAAGAGGGAGATCGAGGAGGTCGTTCTAATTGTTCGAGCGAGTCGTCGTAGTGGTACTCTCTCCTGCTTTTGGGTTAGGGTTGGGTTAGGGTTAGGTCAAAGGAGCGGATCGATGATGGGTTAATGTTTCGGTAAGACAGCGTGCGCAAGGGCGGTGGGGCGGTCCCACCCCCTTTTCTCTCTCCTTTGTCTCCCCCAGCACACCACCTTGTCCCCCCTTCTTCCTCCTCCTTTCTTCTTTTCTTTTCACTTCTCTGATCAGCTTCTTCCCTACTATATATATAGAGAGAGAAATATAAACCCGTAATTATCCTTCTCTTTTGCCCCCACCCACTTTGATGATCATCTATCTATCTGCATGCAAAGGCTCTCGATCGCTGCGGAGTGCTGCTCTCCTTCTTCCGAGGGGACGGAGAAACAGAAAATGTAAGACAAGGTGGAGTAGCTCCAGAAAAAAAAAAAAAATTAAATGGTGACATTTGTGAATTCACTGGTTATAAAGCTTAAGAGCTAATTAATTAATGAACTGCCCAGAAAAGAACAGGAAGAATTGACTAATGGCGTCGATCCCTGCCGGTGTCGATCGACAGCAAATTAAAGCTGTTTCAATTTGCTTCCACTGAGAAGGGAAAGCAGATGTATCGACGATCAAAAGGGTTCTGGATTGAAATATACTCTCCAATTAACAGCTTTCTCAAATCAATCCCCTGTTCCTAAAGAAAGACGGCGTCATTTTCGTTTAATTTAATCCGCTGCTGGCCCAATTTTTTAATTAACACCCAGTGATACGTTTTCTTTACATCGAAGGGCCATATATATAATATATATGTTTTGGGTTAATTAGGTGCCGCGTTGCCGATGAATAACGTAACGTTTGTTTGTGGTCATTTTCTCGTCTTCAACCTTCAACGAGGGGAAAAGCTGCAGGAGAGAGAGCAGAGAGAGAGCAGAGAGAGAGCAGGAGAGAGAGCAGAGAGAGAGAGAGAGAGAGAGAGAGAGAGAGAGAGAGAGAGAACGATTTTTTCTTGTTTTCTTCTTCTCTGTTAATGGTGTGAGACTCTGGAAATCACTCTCTGGGTGCTGCTGGCATTTACCGTTTTTGATTCCGAAATGTTAAGAAAAGCGAGCGGGGTTTTTTTTATTTTTTCGCAGAGGCAGGGGAAACGGATCGGAGAGTAAAGATTGGAGAGGTAGAGGGGGGTTTTGTGCAGAGAAGGCGAAATTGCAGAGAGAGTGCATGTGGGTCATGGGGAATTGGAGCGGAACCTTATAATCACGTCAGGGTTTGTCTCTTCGGCAGGCTCGAATCTCGGTTCCTCCTCACGGACCCACGTTTCTGCTACAACAGACGTGTCGTCTCCCCAAACCATCTCTCTCCGTCTCCTCCTCCACTTCTTCCGTCCCTTTCACCCCCCTTCTTCTTCACTCCTCCACCTCTCCGATCAGCTTCTCTCTAGAATAGCTGTAACAGCTCGTGGTGGAAGTACAAACTAGTACCTTGAAAGGTTTGCCAGGTCTTCGACAGGGACACAGAGATGGGGCTTTGTCATCTCCAATTCTCCGTTACTTCCGCTAAAGCAAAGCCCAAAATTACTCACAAATTAGACTGAAAAATGGGACGTTTGACAAGTGCGGGAGTTAGTAGTACTCAAGTACTCGAAGCACCTGAACACAACTCAGAAAGAGTTACCCGCAGCTGTCGCCGTCTCGCCGCCTCTGCCGGTGTTTTATTATTTCGTCCCGCGTTGAGGGTGACAAAGCGGTAAAAGTAAACTGTACCTTTGCTTAAATTGCCGACTACCGCCGGACTTCTGATGGAGTGACGGAAAAACCCTTGGGGGCTTAGTAGTTAATAATATATAGAGTAGTATACTCTGCAGTGGGAGAGGAAAGAGAAATGGTCAAATGACTCAATTGCTGAAATTCAGGAATAAGTCTTTAAATGTCAGTTTTACAGTTTACTTCGCTTGCCAATGATGATGGTCGTATTGTAATTTAATGGAAAACAGAACCAACTGAAAAGTTTTGAGGTGAGCCTTTCCTATTGTTGGATTCATACTTCATCTGTATCCAACTCGTAAACCAATTGCACTCAATGATATGTAATTGCTATATATCGAA
Source organism: Aristolochia contorta (assembly GCA_022405105.1). Lineage (NCBI taxonomy): Eukaryota > Viridiplantae > Streptophyta > Magnoliopsida > Piperales > Aristolochiaceae > Aristolochia > Aristolochia contorta. The sequence continues at coordinate 7,210,526 of CM039664.1, forward strand.
TTCAATAAGAGATACAAGAGTTTTTCACTCTCACATCATGTATAAAGAGGCAAAGTTCATGAGCCAGCTTATGAATTTCTAAACCAAAACATCCGGTAAAAAACAAAAGAAGAAGCTGAGGGTGTAAACTACTCAAATTCAATTTTGAATTTGTTAAGTATTGAGGTGATCAACATGGATATCTTTGGACTGAGCTTAATTTATTTGCTAATTGGCATGGTTAAGTTTCACACTATTGGCCAATATACTCACCCTAATCCTTAAGACAAGTATGGTCAACATTTATTAATTTGTAATAATTGGTTTTTGTTATCAACATAAGTAGGATTGGATTGATGACTACACAGAGTACCCCCCATAACATTTACACTTAATTTTTGTTTTTTTCTACTAAGTATATCAAATAGTTTTGTGTTTATTCTACCAATTAAAATTACCTATTTGTTACCTTTAGCGAAGATTATGCACAAAACTATTGTTGTAAAGCACATTTTTAGCGGTGGGCGTATATTATTATATGAACATCTTGATATAATATTAATGATGAAACATGATATCAATACTATCATATTTTATATTGTGATGCCGTTGTCATGTTGCAGTCAAGATAAACTTGAGATAAAAAGATAAAATTAGCAAAAGTTTATTTTTTAATAAAATATTATCTTTTTATTCTATGGGTAAACTTAAACCCTAAATCTTCTCTTACCTGATAATGTAAAAACCTAATATGTAATAAGGGAATACTGATATATAATAATATATATATAATTAATTGTTTAAAATATATATACATCTTGATATAATATTAATAATTATTAAATTATATTTGGTTAATAAATTAATATTAATAATTTTAAATATATAATAAAAGGTGGTGAACATGAGATAAAGATTGCGTTATCCTTTTCATTTTTCTTTTGAGTCATGACATGGGTTATATTAAGTGGTACGAGAAGTAGCCATACCGGCAGCTTTAATTTTGATCAACCCGTTATAAGTGGAACTCATCAAAAAAAAAAAAAAAAAAGAAAAAAAATGATGTTGTTACATTAAGTTGAGTCGATGTTGTGGAAATAAGGGCAAGGGTGGAGCGAGCTAGCTGATGAGGGTTTAAGATGACTGTTAATATCAGAAAAGAGAAGGGTTCTTAATTTATGTGAGGGGGTTGTAATCAATTTGAGAGCAGATGTAGAGAGAATGATCTGCTAACGCGTACAAGAGAAACCCACTTGGGATTCTGGGTTCCTTGGATTCCCTCTGCCATTACTGATTATGATCTGTAAATGTTGTTTCTGGGGTGGGAGAAGGGAGATGAGAGCTGCAGGTGTTGGTTGCAGGTTCTGCGTATGCATCCAATTAATTGACGAACGAAATCAAAATCGAGAGAGAGAGAGAGAGAGAGAGAGAGAGAGAGAGAGAGAGAGAGAGAGGAGTGTGCGCGGTTTATGCGGAGGGCCGGGGTTCGAAGAGGGAGCGGACAAGGGGATCCCAAGCGTGGGGGCCGCTGACAGGGGAGAGGAGCTCGCGGTCAAGGAAGGGGGAACACTGATCTGCTACGCGGCTCGTCCTTCCACATGGAGAAAATTCCCGTTCGTCCACACCCGATTGAATCTGAGACCAGTTGTAGTAGTCCTAGTACTAGTGCAAGCTGCTGCGGCCCCCTGCACGAACAGTGACGACGACACGCGCCTCAGCTATCACCGGCTCTGATCAATATCTCTCAGGCCACCTCCTCCTCTCTCTCTCTCTCTCTCTCTCCTCGTCTGGGATTCTTAAACACGCTCTCATGACCCACGAGCGGGTTTCAGGAAACCCATGAACCAGAGATGCTCTTTGTCGGGCCATGCACGCCCCCCTCCGCTCTCTCTCTTTCTCTCTCTTCTCTAGAAAATGCCAGTGGGGATCCTGCTCCGTCACTCTTCACGATGAGGACTACTAGCTAGTCCCCCCCTTTGATTTGATTAGAGGTGGAGACAGACAATCCTGGGAAGAGATGCGTTTAAATTCGCTGCCTTAATGTTCGTGGGACCCTTTATTTAATTCGAATGCACTGCGACGTTGCTGCTGATGAAGAAGAAGAAGAGGACCACAGGCGACGATAATAATTTGCTTCAAACTCGGACACGTACTCATATATACTAGTTCCTTCTCCTCTACAGTACTCTTCGTTCAATAAAGCAGCGATCTCACTGCCTGCTCAGCACCAAATTCGCTGATGCAACTCCTACTCTCTCCACACGGATCACAAGTGTCATATATATGTAAATCTCCTCAGTTTCCGTGACGTTAGATCTCCTAAAAAAAGAAACAAAACATAAACAGCAAACTACGGTTTCCACGACCTGCCAAATTTTGAACCACCATGACTTTCAAGATTAATGAAGATCATTCATAGCTGAGAGGACTAGTTTAAATTTCTGGGTATGCGTTGATATCAAGTCCCTCATCCAAGCAAAGAATGTTCATTCAATATTTCCAAGAAAATGACTGACTGATCAAGAGGCGAGTTCAAAAATGAAAACTTCCAATTCCCCAGCTTCGTGCATCATATTAATTATGATGCAGCAACTTTTGGGTTTTGATAGCTAGCTTCTGGGTTTTGATATCTGATCATCAATATGTTTCAACTCAATTCTAGCGAGGCTAGCTAGGAGTTTGTTTTGTTTTACTAGTGTTTTTTTTTCGTCAGAGAGACTGGAATTAGTTGAACAATAATTTATGCTAGCCATGCATTGTCGACATATATACTGGAGGATTAATGCAGCAAATTAAACCATATTGTTCTCAGTATATACTCTAGCTAGCTAGATCAGCTCAGTGCTGTCTTTTTCCTTTTTTTCTTTTCTGGCTCGTCACCTTGTGATGGATGATGAAAGACCCATTGTTGTAACTTGCATTAATTAATTATCCAATGGATGACGGTGAGGTTGAGTAAGCGTGAAGCCAGGACGCAGCAGCTGACGGCCGATCAAAAGTTCAAAAACTGCAGCCTGTTTCATGCCCAGAAAAGCAGGGCCAAGGCTGCGTTGAAATCAACCCGTTTCTTCATTGGCTGGAACCGCTTGTGAAGCAACTGCAAATCCAAACCCAATTCCCAAGTGTCCAACATCGCATCCGGGATGACGGATCCGCTTTCTGCTCATCCTTCTTTCCTTCTCAATTAAACTTCCCTTCCATCTCCCTTTCTCCTTCCTCTTCCTTGGAAATCAATCCATCAATCAATCAACGCTTCAAAACCAACGCGACAAGACAAATCGTATGCCTGACCCCCATCCTTCACTCGCCACTGAAATCCATGCATTTCCCATCCACCAATCACTATTTATTGGTACTATCTTTTACTAATTGTTTACTCATATTACAGTTACTACTTACTAGTTGCCCTCTGCTGTTTCTTCTCTCTCTCTCTCTCTCCCAGAACCGATCCCCATCTGCAAGCTTTTATTCTGGGAATCCACGCTTTACCCAAGCTACAGTTTCGAGCCAAAAATCCAAACAATGGAGTCTCCCTCCCTCAGACCCTCCAGGGCTTTGTTATCGAGGCCATCGAGCTGGCCTCTTAATCATGGCGCTGTCATGTGAACTAGCTGGTTCATCATGGTCTGAGGTTTAACTGTTTAGCAGCCACCAAGCTGTGTTTGTGAAAATGCGTGCGAGTGCTAGACCCATGAATTGAACCAACCCCGGGTCCTTCGAATTGAGTTTTAACTATGTAGCGTACCAAATGTACGTATGTGAAAATGCGTCTAAGAGCAAGCGTACCCATGAATTCAACGGACCCCAAGCGTTCCTGGGGAAACCAGATGTGGGGTATTGGGAAGGAAGAGGTCTACGATGTGAACAGGGTTACTCCATTGTTGCAGTTCGAAAGAGAGAGAGAGAGAGAGAGAGAGAGAGAGAGCGCGAGAACAAAGAAGTGACATAATAATATTCCCCATTAATTAGTGTACATCTTAATCAACTGCGCATTATTATATCTGGGGAAAAACTAACCCATTACAGTCTTTTAAATAAACAATTGGCGAGCATCGCGGAGGGGTTAATCTCAGGACCACCCTGAGGACTAAAAAAGAGTATGTCCATGTGACTAGCACCACACAAACCGGTTTAAGGGCGTATATTAAAGTAGCATGACTCCACTTTCTCAGACGTCGACTTTCCCTGCAAGCGACCCACGATTGTCGCTTATCGCCTTGTTTAATTATTCTCCAGAGTAGCCCAACCAAGAGCTTTCATGTGAGTTTAATTAATAATAATCCGGTCGTTTTCCATCGAGTTTTGAGGTTTATTATATCCATAACTAACCGACCGCACAGAGGCTCCCACGTGATCGATCACAATCACTTTGGAATATATCACCCAAAGTCTTCTCTTCCCTCTCCGGTCCCTTCCTTCTTCCTCGTCCTAATCGATCTAAAATGTACATCATTAGACCAGCTGATCAGTCCACCGTGTTTATGAATAAAAAAAAAAACTATTCATATATATTACAGTTAATTTGTTGCTATAATGAGTTTATCCCTTCCATTTTTGTTTAACAATTACTTAGTTCGTTATATAGGGAATCACCCATATATTAATTAGTCTTCTCTAATTCCTATCGTTCTTCTCCTTCCTCCTCTTATTTAGAGCTCCATTTTGCACAACTAATACATGATATCAAACTTCCATGAAAAAATTATCAAGTACTTCAAACTTTATATGATACTTCAACATGATGCATGTCAACTAATATTCTTTTGTGATGTCGGTATTAAAGTATTGTAGTCTCAATTATAAATTTTGGCGGTCAGCAGCCCTTGTAAGCTCCAACCTTTCAATGAACTAAAACATCTTTCGGTCTTAATTACACCGAAAACCAAAAGAAAAGATTAGGTTCATGTTTGGTGCGAAGATAAAGTAGGGAATCATTCTGATAATACTGCTTGCCTCAGAATGAACCAAAAGTAAGTTCTTTTGTAGTGAAAAAGTTAGAGGAGAGAGGACTTCTTTTTGGTGCAGTTTCTTTGTCCTTCTTTCTGTAACAATAGAACATAACCCGAACGAATCTATAGTGCTTATAAATTAAGCTGATATACTTTTGCATCAACTTCTTATAGGGAACAGCAAAGATGGAGAATACTGGTGATATTACGTACTGATGTATCCACAAACAACCATATTATTGTATATCTTTTTTTACTAAATCACAAGCTAATACATATTAAAAGAAGAATATATATTGCTGGTTGCAGTTAATTGTTCTAAGGCGCAAAATGTGATTATTTAAGGGTACTAATGCCAGAAAAAAAACTTAAGAATAGTACTATACAATTCTATTTTAGTATTTACATTTCGAAAAAATATATTTTATATAATGATATGAAAATGTAGGATGATACGTACAATTATATAAATAATCTCCCCTTGTGTCTCCACTATTCTCAACAATGTTTTTCTTGTGCATAATCTGGTACCAATTTGCAGAAGACATCCACATAAATTGCAAACTCATTAATTATTTAGAAAAACTCTTGCCTCAGCGAGTCAGCATGGACATGTTGACGGTAATGATATTTTATAATTTTTATTTAAAGTTTGAGAAGAGAAATGAGTGCTACAAGCTCCTTTCTTTATGCCAAACTATTAAAAAAGTTTATCACAAAACCTAATTAAACCCAGAAAACCCTGTACATGTTTTAAGGTGCAACAAATATTTTATCTGAAGAAACTTTTTTATGTTGGAGAGAAGAACACTCCAGAATCATTGCTGCCAATTTCTCAATGTTTTAAACAACAGTTTGGGCTATAAATTCTCTTTTAAAGCTGTTCCAAAAGAGATGTAAGATTGCCTAATCATGGAACTTCCCTTTCGGGAATATCAAAAACAACTCTTGCTTAAGACTTTATAATGGATCTAGCTCTGCATCGCTACTCCCACCGCGGTTAAGTGATTGTGTGGATAAATTAAGCCATAAAGAATGCACAATTGGCGATATTTGCAAATAGTTCTTCAAAGCTGAAGGTTTGGCAGGAAATGCGCTTAATTATCGACTTCAAGAATATTAATCACTAATCTTATATATATAATTCAGGAGGAACCATTTTTTTGCTGGATTATTTTAAAATGTTTAGGATGATTAATTAAAGATGGCATGAAATGCACGTATCACATTATATATCTTTAACTCTCGGGCATAGTAGCTGGATCGTTCCTTTTCTTTTAATTGTCTCCGACAAACTTTTGTACAGCCCATCCACTAGCCCAAATAAGGATGGTCCAAGCCCAAGACGTAGTGAATCTTATGATTAACAGATGAGGAAGCATGAGTATGGCGTCCTCATAATATGATGGCCGGTTTGATGTCAACATATATTTTGACGTCAAATCTGATTAGCTATCAATTATAGTTCATAAAGAGCCCTATATATAAATCAATATCATGCCTAAGCACTTGAAAAAATAGTCCTATAAATGTATAGCCATCAACTATAGTTCAAAATATGATGGGTCATTGAAAGACCTAAAGAAATTACTAGGATAAGATCCCTACTAGACTTTCATAGTCTTCAATCCAAATATTATGCAATGAAACCGGTTTTTTTTTTCTTTTTTGTTACTCAGTATACTGTCCTAAGCTTCTGATTGAGAATACATGGCATTAATATAATTGTTAAACTTGACCACATTTTTTTCATGTTGTTTGTCTATCTACAAACTTGTAAAAATATCTCATGCCTTATCATCAGTTTAACTTCACCCTAATACCTCTTTAGAAATCTTGATATATTGTATTTTCAGACAAAAGTATCGATCAGAAGATTCAACTCTCTTCCTCTTTACACGATCACTCACATGAACATGAGCTCTATGTAAGCTTTTCTCTTGACCTTAGTGCTCACTAAAATAGGATTCTAAACGTTTGGCAAAAGACTTGAGAAAATACAAAGGTGTACAAAGAACAACTTACAACTTGTCTTTGTGGAGGTTGAATGATCCACGGACACTACAAGTAGGTTTGTACTTCTATTAGTTGAATTCGCATGGATGGTGGCTCAATGGAGCAGCTCTAAGGCTAGAATACATGAGCTAGCTAGGGATCAAACTAGCTTTTTTAAAAATCTTTCAGTATGAGCCTCCAATAGTTTCTATCGATTGAGGCTTTCAAAAGATACAGTTATTAGCCCTACCATATGAACCAAACATATTGAGGTTGATTGTCATTTCATTCGCCATCATCAGTATATACCCTCCCGAACATCGACATCGATGATTTACTGAAATCGCTTACTTCTTTCTGATTTCGATTTGAGTTTATATTCCAAACTCCAGATGTGCTCTTTTGATCCATCTTGAGTTTGAGGGGGATGTTAGAATATGTAAAGAAGGGGCATTTTGGTTATTTTACCCCTCGAGGGTATTTTGGTCATTTGACCATTGTAAACATGTGTATAAGTATGTTAGCTCATTATTGAGCCAAATGTGGCTCACTATTTTGTGAATAATCAAAGAAGGCTCACCATCTCAGTCAATTAAAGCTACACTTAACTTTCTGTTTAATTGATAACTGCACTCATCCTTTTCTGGTCATTCAATTTAGGCAGAAATCACACTCTGATCGATCAATTTAGACGCTTTTAAAAAGTTATATTTTTCAAAAACACCTCAGCTGCTTATCTTAAAACTTTGACAAACATTTATAAACCTTTAGAGAATTTGAAAACATTGTGTTAATCCAAAAGTGAAACAAAGATATCCTAAATTCTTTGTCGGTACAAAAGTCATTTTATGGAAGTATAACTCTCTTCCATTTAGGTAGAGTTTTTTTTATCAGTTTTGGACTTGTGGACCAAACTCTAGTGTCCTAAAGTTTTGGTTTTTAGTCTTGTAAGTAAATCCGTCTTCTTCAAGTGGCTTGATTTTGTTTCCATCTTGTAATCCGTTTCCTTGACTTGATTTTCCATCTAAATTCTCTTAGACTTCATTAAATGTTTTCTCTAGAAGGTCGAGACCTATTCTAAAATGGTGAGCAAACTAAGGACTAAGAACTAAGCAAGAACACTAAATTGAAGATGCATGAGGCTAAGAACCAGCCTTCAATTTAATGTTAAAAAATTATTGATGAGGCAGCAAAGGTAACATAACGGACATCATTTTCAAGGTCAATTTTTTTATAGATCGATCATTTACGGATAATATCCAGGAGATAACGTTATGCATATCAAATTGATACGATAAAGATGTGACCTAATCATCAGACGACAGCTGAATAATAATACAAACAAAGGGATTTAAAGTCAAATTTAAGTTTGTTCGTGGATCAAATTGAAGACTCATACGTTTAGAGTATTCGGAATGGTTTGAACTACTGCTACAGTTGCAGACTGCAAATTTTCTGGGCGGTGACAGCCAAGCCATGCAGTGAACCACATTTGTATACGTCTTTGCAGATTCCAGATTTGTTTCCACTTTCCAATCTTGGTACTTGTCATGTAGCCTAGAGACGATGAACTGGACAAATGCATTTGTTGGTACCTGCTTCCTGTATGACAAGGACGTTGTTTACTATGTCGTTATCCTTGACTTTCTTTGGTGCTTTGTCCTGTAAGTTTCGCCAAATTTGAGACCTCGATTGTAACAATGGGAAGGAAGAGAGAGAGAGGAGACAGAAGGAGCGAGGCTTCACTCTTTTTACGAAGAAAGAGGTTAATATCCCGAAAAGGGAAGAATGAGGTCGTTTCTCCTCCTTGCTTGGTTCTTGATGCAAGTGGAAAGAATATCTACAGAGGATTTATGCTACTCTACTGAGATTACAGAGCTTTTGGTTACAGTAAAATGACCAAAGTTCGTCAAGTACCACTGCATATCTGAAATCCGCTGTAAAGTAATCCATAAGCGCTTTCTGAGAAGGTCAAACTCTGCTCTTCTTGGCCTTGGGCAAATCTGTCACCACATGGAGCAGAGCAGAGCACAAGGGTGGAGTCCGACATGCTCATGCTCCTCCGTCCTTCTTCCTCACCGAGCGACAAAAGATCAATTAAACTAGGACTTGAATTGGGTCATCATTGATTGAAATTCTTCAAAATCGACCAACCCATCTCCGTTCCTATCGACTCCTCTAATCATTAGAAGGCAGTCATCGAGACTGCACTTACGGTGTCCGAGGCTAATCAGCACTCTCTGCAACTCATCGGCCGAAATGAACCCGTTTCTATCAGCATCAAACATCAGAAAGGCCTCCATTAGATCATCTCTGCGGCCACTGGCTTCCTCGTGCCTCGAACCCATTACCTCCATGAACTCATCCATATCGATAAATCCGTCTCCGTTAAAATCCACCTCCCTCACCATTCCCTCAGCTTCAGTCGCAGCCTTGAACTTGTCGTGCCCCAGGCTGAGGAGCAACTCACGAAGCTCCACGGCGGAAATCTTTCCGTCCCCATTAGCATCGATGAGTTTGAAGACTTGCTTCAACTGGTTGGACACTTCCATGGCGGCAAACGAGCGCGAGAGCCTATCAAACCCGTTGGACAGCCTTCTGAGTCTTCTTCTCTTGCATCCGAGTCTCGTTTGGCGGAGGAGAGACAAAACCCACTTCCTGGGAGAGGTTAAACGGAGGGTTTGGGGGCAAAACATGGCTGGTAAGGGGGGGACACACGGGGAGGCAATTTGGGAGATTTATTCAGAACCAAAGGTTTGGAAGATGGTGGGCAGTAGAGGGTGTTCGTAGTTATATGGTAAGACCGTTTGGTGCAGAATTCTGCAACGACAGTGGGAGAAGAGGATGAACCAAGCACATGAGATGATTAGAAGCATGTGGGAATTCCATGTGCGGACGTCTCTTTAGGTGATGTTTGTCACCTTGCAATAATTCTATAGCTAACAAGGCCCACTGTGGACCAAACGACTCTTCACGGAATCTCTCATTCTCTCTATCCCTCTTCCACAGGTTTGTGAGAAGAAAGAGAAACGAAGAACGAAAGCAGAGAAAGATGAGGCGACGCTAGAAGAGCTTGGGACTGGTGCCGTAATCCAGAGAATAATGAAGGGTTTCTTGCTCCCTATTTAATAACGGCAGAAGTCGACAAATGAAGCAGAGAGCATTAAGAAGAGTCCGGCACACTGACAAGAAAGATTTAAGGAGGGGGTTGGTTCCTTATGTCTGGCTTCTAGTACGTACCGGCCGATTATGCAGAAACGTGCCGGCATTCATTCTCTATTCCTACTCTTGTTTTATCCATCGATATTATAATGAATCTCTCCGCAAGTCATGGAGGTTGGAAATGGGAAGATCACTTGACCGAGTCCCAGAACCGAGGCTGTGCGTCTTGTGACTTCGCTACTTTCTGCAAAGACCATGGCAGCGGGAAAAGGCAGTCGGCAGGCATACTGAATTAGTCGTGCGAATTGCTCTGATGTGTTTGGGTGGATGAATTAATAAGACTGCAACAACCGGGGCAGCGGAGAATCCACAGCAACGTTCCAAATGTTGCAACTACCCTTCCCAGAGGCAATTTGCCGAACAGTACGAAGGCAGCCTTTGGGGGTACACTGAGCAAGACTTCCCCAAATTTGCAGCAAATGTACTCAGAGGCAATTACCCAAGCAGTACGAAGGCAACCTTTGGTGTAAAAGCAAGCAAGACTTTCCTTAACCTTGTTATCCGTGGAGGACTTAGCGGTGCCCAGAAGTTCAGTCAGAAATTGATGAAACCGTGTTGAGCGGGCCCACGCGGAGGGGAGTTTTTTCTTCTTCTCATTATTTATTCCTTTTCCATGGCGTTGGTGGCAGCTGAACTCAGAGGCGCAGTCGTCTTCTTTAAAGGATGGCAACAAAGTGTAGTCGCAGCTGTGTTTTGATACATTACAGTTGTAGAACAGTACCAAGCTCGTAGAGACCATGCTTTGTCTTGGTCAATTGTTGCTTGTAGACTTGTCGAACTGAGGTCACTGACGCTTATTAAATATTAAATGACGAAGGATGATGTCTAGATAATTGGAGTAAGATGAAACAAGTAGGCCTACCGAAAGAAAAAGGAATCGAATGGAATTTCCCCTTCCACAAATTTCAAATCTTGATAGTATACTTTGTGTTGAAGTTCCGTATAGGAGTCGAAATGTCAATTCCAAATTTTATCCATTGTTCAATGTTGAAAATGTAACCCAAATTTATAATTGACAAATATAAGTTGGAAGGAAGGGGTTATTAATGAAACTACGCAGTATATAACTCTCTCATAATAAAAAGGCACATTTTGGCGAGAGAGCGCATTTGAGAGAGCATTTGAGAGCGCATTTGAGAGAGCATTTGAGAGAGAGCATTTGAGAGAGCAATTGAGAGAGAGCATTTGAGAGAGCAATTGAGAGAGAGCATTTGAGAGAGCAATTGAGAGAGAGCATTTGAGAGAGCATTTGAGAGAGCATTTGAGAGAGCATTTGAGAGAGCATTTGAGAGAGCATTTGAGAGCGCATTTGAGAGAGCATTTGAGAGAGAGAGCATTTGAGAGAGAGCATTTGAGAGAGCATTTGAGAGAGCATTTGAGAGAGCATTTGAGAGAGCATTTGAGAGAGCATTTGAGAGAGAGCATTTGAGAGAGAGCATTGAGAGAGAGAGCATTTGAGAGAGAGCATTTGAGAGAGAGCATTTGAGAGAGAGCATTTGAGAGAGCATTTGAGAGAGCATTTGAGAGAGAGCATTTGAGAGAGCATTTGAGAGAGCATTTGAGAGAGAGAGCATTTGAGAGAGAGAGAGAGAGAGAGAGAGAGAGAGAGAGAGAGCAAATGAGAGAGAGAGTCCAAATGAGAGAGAGAGAGAGAGAGAGAGAGAGAGAGCAAGCAAATGAGAGAGAGAGAGAGAGAGAGAATCTTGTCCATGCTTTCAAAACTACGCTGAACAATTTATAAGGGTTTAACAAGATATTTTTAATAGTTTTTAAATAATGTTTTCAAGAAAAAAAGAATAACCATATAGATATAAAAATAGATATATGTGTGTCTTGATTGAGTGGCCTTAGAATTTAGTAGGTTCTTATAAATAAAGATATGGCAATATGTCGAGTTAGAATTGGTTATAGGCTATAGCACATCTCATTCCAACCTAGAAACTTGTCCTTTATCAAACATGCAAGAAATAGAACTTTTAAATATCGTTCCCATTCTATGATAATATAGTACTAATTATTAAAAATATATTGATATAGAAAATAATGTTCTATAAATATGGTAAAATATTAACATAATATAAATATGACAAATTAACCAATTAATAATCCCAAGTTTACATAGTAACGTAGCCTATAGAGCGGATGACACTTTATTATTCAACTTTAAATAATAAACCAATTTGCTCTTGACCCAAATGGCTGAAAATGTGAACTTTATTTATGGTAGGACCTTGGGCTCCCATTATCTATCTTATCATTTTCTATATGAATTTCCATTTCTCCGCCAAAATCTCTGACCTTGACTCTCTTGTTTAGACCACAATCTAGATGGGAGTGCTGCAAACCCTAACAAAGACTTTCAACTCATTTCGCTTTGAACCAGTCTTGAGATTTTTCATTGCTTAAACGTTTGGCTTTAGTTAAATTAAATGCTATTACTAATTATAATTTTCAGAGCAATCAAAATTGACTTCAAGGCACTTTTATTAAATTTACCTGGCACACGACAGCAGCTCGTGTTTTTTTTTCTTTCTTTTCTTTTATTTTTTTCTCCTTAAGAGTCACTTCTTGGGTGACACTGTTGCTTCTTTTACTGCCTTGATTCAAGTCGATTATCCTCATTGACCTACCTTAACGGGATGCCGATGCACTAAAATTTGATGTTAAGAGAAAATGTAAATTATCCGATAATGAATTCTGAAAAAGTGTGATGCTGGCTAACCGTCCCTCTGCTATCCGAAATGAACAAGCAAATTTGAAAAGTAAAGTATCCAGGCACTGAAATAGAAATCCTACTTTAGAACTACGTGAATCTCCAACATCAACAACAATAACAAGGAGGAAGAGAAAGATCAGCCGTGGTATAAAAGAAAATTACCAGTTAACATTGGCACATTAATAAGGATTACAAAACAGCCATAAATAAAGAATACAAAATTGCTCACTATTTACATGAAATAAATTAACACTTGCACAATATATATGTTACAGATTTGAAAACTGAAGGGTTTTTGTATCATCTCCTATAAGGCTTTAGATGGTAGTGTGGGAAATCAGAACCAAATTTCAGTGACTCTGCGTCAAGCTTATTCTTCAGTCTCCTCCAAGTCCTTAACATATCGGACTGTATTAATCCCTTATAAAGTGTTTCAAATGTTATCTGCTGAGGTAGGTAACCCTTCTCTATCATCTCCACAAAATACTCGCATGCTTCTCTCCACTTCCTTTTCTCACAAAGTCCATGAATAAGAGAAGTATAAGAATCCAAATCGGGCCCCAACCCTGTTTCCCTCATATCACTGAACAGTTCCCTTACAATCTTCAATTTATCCATCTTCAGAAACATTCCTAACAGTATATTATAAGTAGTCGTGCTGGGCAGGCAAGAGCTGCCCGATTCCTTCATTTTCCTGTACAACTTCAAAGCATTTTGTGCATCTTTTCTCCCTCGATACTCCTTGAAGAAACAATTATAGGTCGCAGATGAGGGAGAAATGCCATTATCCACCATATCATTGAGCAGTTCCTTTGCTTCATCCAACCGTCCACATGAGCACAGACACTTAATGGCAGAAGTGTACGTGGCGATTGTAGGGCAAATGCCACGTTCCCTCATGGAATGAAACTTGGCAAGCAATAAATCTGGCTTGTGTGCTCGACTATACACATGAAGCACAATGGAGTAACTCGTTATATCTGGGTCGATTCCTCTAGTTCGCATTTCATCAAACACCTTCTCGGCGGCGCAGACAGTCCTCTCAAATCTTTCGTCTGGATGCAGACTCGATTTCCGACAAATCCCATTCAATATTACGTTGTAGGTAACGACGTTTGGCTCGATTCCTTTGTCAATCATCTCTCTCAAAAACCTCTCCGCCATATCCACCCTGTTGGCCTTGCACCACCCATAAATCAAAACTGTGTAAATCTTTTCGTCCAATTGATAGTTAAACTTTCTCTTATTAAATATCTCGGTGGCAACCTTGATATGGCCATACTTAGAGAGCGTATCAAGCAAGGTCACAAAATCCTCCCGACCTGGTTCACGCTCAATAAACACGGCCATGTCGTCAAAGGTCCGGATGGCCTGGCGGGTGAAGCCTGCAGCAATGTAGCGACGAATGAGTATGCAGAAGGATTTTGCCGAGGGTTTAACATCACGTTTATCCATATCTATAATCAATTGCCATGCCACATCGAACTGCCGAACTCTCCCCAATATATCGATCATGAGTTCGTAAACAGCAACGTCGTGGTTGTAACCGGGTTGAGATTTGGCCCATTCGAAGAACCCCAAAGCGACTTTTGAGACGTTTGTGAGGCGAACGAGAGTTTGGAAAACGAGGTCGTGGGAGAGCTTGATCCCGTTCAATTGGAGAGACGATTCCATGGCGTGGAATGGGTTGTGGTGTTGGATGAGGATTTTGGAGATGATTTTTGCATCTTGAGAAGGTTTCAGGGTTTGAGAGAAGCCGAGACCCGATCCTTGACTCATAGAGAGGTCGGAGAATAGGCGAATGTGACAGAGGCGAAGGGGAGGAGCAAGCATGCACCGCATGGTGATGATGTCTGGGTCCTCTACAAGAAGAAATTAGCGAACGAATTAGAGGGTTTTTCAAGCCGAACCAAGGAAGGAAGCAGAGCGCGCAGAACGGTTAAAAATCGCGCCTTTTAGCAACAACGGTTGTCTCTCCATTAATGTTACTAAATCTTCTGTTACAAGTGATCCATAGACCATGATACGAGTTAATTTATATAGCCGGAAACGTTTAACATGAATCTAGTGGAACTTCCAATCATTTCTTTGTATTGATTATTATTGAGCTTGTGCAACAATCACATCCATGACTTGGGAAGCTTAAAACAAGTAAACTTATCAATCAAGTCATATACAATGCACAAGCGTGCTTCATATATAGTACTGCGAATTACAGGTTTTCTTCTTGTCACAGAATCGAGAATCAAAAGATTTTCAAAAAAAAAAAAAAAGTTGCGTTATATTAATATAAATCAGGATGAGATCCCCCGTTCATGTGGCTGATCATCCCGTCCCCTCGTAGCCCACAAAAGCCACGCCTCTTGATCTGCCCACTTTAATAATCTCTTTCGAATACTTTCCCCCTCGATCACTTTAATTTCTCAGTTCTTTTGTTTTGTTTTTTGTCTTCTTTAACATAATTCTTTCTTTTGGTTCAAATGCTATCTCAAGTATATCAAACCACACCTTAGGCAATCGAGAGAGGAGTATAGGTATCCTAGGCCGCTTGTGGAATTGCCCAAAAGATATGCCTCATTTTGTTCCACGAAACTTGTGGGACTGATTTATAAGATTATCTTACAGAAGTGGGAATGAATTAAAGTCGAAAACGATGTCGATAACATCTTCTTTGAACTCTAAAATTAGCATAAAGATACGTCTCTTTCTTTATTGTTAGGGAAAATGTGGGTTTGCATTAATAACAATAAGCAAGTGCAATGAAAAACATAAAAAGAACACCAGATATTACCTTGTTTGGCTAGTGTATTTAAACAGGTAAGGAAAGAAATCCCATGAATGAAGACAAGAGCTCTTCCCTGTGGGTTACGTCTCTTTTAACTGTATGACAGACCTTTTATTAGTATCGGCTGGCCAATACGTTTGCTTCTTGCAGATAAGATTCAATCATGGAGGCGAATCATGGAGGCAGAATGAGAGCAAAAGGGGTCACAGATCAATTTCGTTGCTTTAGGAGTGGGGCGCAAAGTGGAAAATAAGTGCTCTCTAAAATATTTCGATACGTACGTAACTTTAGTTTCAGTGCCAATCCACCACAAACACCACTAGATCTCCTCCCTGCTTCGTTAACATCCAATTCCTTCTGATCATCTCCTTCACCCCAATCCAAGCGCCGTCTCTTTCTTATGCAATTTCATCGCACATTCGACGTGCGAGATCGATCGTATAGCCCAACTACCGCCGAACCTTTACCCACATATACAGCCCGTCGTTTCAACAGAAAAGTTGGCGCTTCACAACAGGGTCTCGTCAGTATGCGCAGAGACCCGTTTTCGGTTTTTAATTTTTTTCCGGAAATGAAGGTTGTGTGATAGTAGTTGCAGTACTCCATGTTTTTTTCTTTCTTTTGTCCGTGATAGTACTCCATTCGCCGGAACGACGGTACTGATGCTTATGATCAGACACAGTATCCCAACAGAATCAAACACCTTTTTTTTTTTTTTTTTGTGTGTGCGTGTGTAATAAGTACTGCTTGGCAGTTACAGAAGGAGAGTACTGCTTTTCCCACATTTGGAGTTAACCTCGCAGAAAACGAAAGAAATGGCAGAAACCTCTCCTCCTACTGAAGCATATTGGCCGAGGGATCTGAGGAAGGCACTTGTAGCGGAGGTGAGGAAGCAACGACCCATTGCTCTTCCGTTAATGGTGATGAACTTGACATGGTTCGCAAAGCTCGCGATCACCACGGCTTTCTTGGGCAGGCTCGGAGGGCTTCAGCTCGCCGGGGGTACGCTAGCTTTCACCTTCGCGAACGTGACCGGCTTCTCCGTTTTAAGCGGCCTGTGCGCCGCAATGGAACCCATCTGCGGCCAAGCTCACGGCGCCGGTAATCACAAGCTCCTCCACAAGACACTGACCATGTCCACCCTCCTCCTCCTCCTCGCCACCATCCCCATATCCCTCCTCTGGTTCTACATTGATGCCATACTCATCCGCTTCGGACAAGAGGAGACCATCACGGCGGCGGCCAAGTGTTATATAACGTATCTCCTCCCGGATTTGGCGGTGACTTCGTTCCTCTGTCCACTCAAGTCTTACTTGAGCTCACAGGGCGTCACGGTCCCAATCATGTTCAGCTCCGCTCTCGCGGTGGGGTTCCACGTTCCCCTCAACATCTTGCTCTGCAGGGCGAAAGGGCTGGAGGGGGTAGCCATGGCCGTATGGATCACCGACCTCTTCGTCGTCGTTCTGTTGGGTACCTACGTGTGGTTGAGGGAGAGAGGGGAATCTGCAGGGAAGATTAATCAACAAGGGGGATGGTGGGATATTAATCAGGGACTCCATGATTGGGCTCGCCTGCTGAAGCTCTCCGGACCCTCTTGTCTGACGACCTGCCTCGAATGGTGGTGCTACGAGATCCTCGTCCTGCTCGCCGGACGCTTGCCGGACCCGAGGACGGCGGTGTCCGTGCTCGCCATTCTCCTTAACTTCGATTACTTGCTCTACTCCGTCATGCTCTCGCTCGCCACGAGTGTCTCCACTCGGGTCTCCAACGAACTCGGGGCGAACAGGGGCGGGGTCGCTCGTGGCTCTGCTTACCTCTCGCTTGCAGCGAGCGTTTTGGTGGGGTTCGCCGGTGGGGCTGCAATGGTGGCTGCGAGAGGGCCGTGGGCGAGACTGTTCACCCACGATGAGAGGATTGTGAGAGGGGTGAAGAAGACGATGGTGGTGATGGCCGTTGTGGAGGTGATTAATTTCCCTTTGGCCGTCGGTGGTGGAATAGTGCGCGGCACGGCCAGGCCATGCTTGGCCATGTACGCAAACCTTGGTGGCTTCTACTTGCTGGCCCTTCCCTTGGGTGTTGTTTTGGCCTTCTCCAAGAAGCTCGGGCTCCGGGGCCTGCTGCTGGCTTTCTTGGCCGGGATGACAGCCTGTGCTGTTCTCTTGATAGTAATGGTTTGCAGAATTGATTGGGTTGCAGAAGCAGGTAAAGCACAATTGCTAGCGGGTGCTAGACAGATTGGTAGTGATGATGCAGAGCCTGAACTTATTGTTGCTAATAATGATCAGGATGATAACAACAAGGACAACGACAACGAAAAAGAGCAGACTTTGAGTGTACAACAATAGCACCTTCCACCATTTTCTTGCTTCAGTATCAAAGTGTGTAAGATAACAAGAATGAGCTGAGATATATGGAAATGGATAATATGAAAATACAACATCCATTCGGCTTTTATAACCAACTTACACCTATTTGCTTTCTACTAAAGTAACAAGAATTTCCCACTCGTAAACCGTAACTCTTCTTCCACTAGAAATCTACACATCCTCAGGTGATAACTAAAACAGAAAATAGAAGGGGCGAAGAAATTATGTATCATACACTAAAAAAAAGAAAAAAAAAATAGAAAGCTTTCTCTGCTCAACAAGACTGAAGCAATATGGGACCGACAGAAGCCCCCAGCATGTCACTTAGTGCAACCTGAACCTCACCAGACCCATGCTCACAACTAATAAGGCCCGCTAGCAGAGGAAAGAACAGAGACAAGTTCTTCACAAACGAGGACTCTTCCAATTCACAAATGGCTTGGAGGGTAGAAACAACAAGGGGGGCACGAGCTGCTAGCTCTCTTCTCCTGGCAGAACCAAGCGGGATCAACCACCGAGGCTTTGGTTCAACGGCTACTGTGGTCTCAGGTCTCGCTGCTTTAATGTAAACATGTAAGATCTCTTTGCACAGGTCAACAAGATTGGCCTCTGCTACAACCTCATCATAGCCGAGTGGTCTATCCTGCATGAGATTCTGTAAAAACGTGAGGCATAACTGATAGGATTCATTCTCAAGGCGCAGCAATGGGGGATCCTGCATCTGGGTCATGGAACCCAGCTCCTGAAGCTTCCAGCGCAGATTCATGTTGCCGTTTATCTCATGAGCATGCGATGCTACAGCATGCAAAGCCTCAAACAGCAAAACAGTGTTCATTGAAGAAAGCAGACCTCTATATGCAGTGTAGATCTCCATCACAGCCTACAAATTTGGGGTAAACAAAAGCTCAAATCCTGCTTATGACACATACAAGACTTGCAATGGCTTCGTCTAATTTGTGCAGGAAATAGAGAAGGAAAACAATAGAGAAAGCAAGAAAGTGCTCTTCCACGAATACCCTCAGTAGTTTATTCATGAACAGTTAGGTCATAACCGACAGTCTAATTTTTAGGAAGACAAAATTAGTTAAAAAAGTGGTAAATATTCTTTTTCATCAAATTAAAGACCCCTTTTTTGCACAGGAAATTTAACCGTGAAAGGTTAAAAGGTGTACCCTGAACACCAGTTTGACCGCACTCTTTTCTTTGTTATAGTCTGATTCAAAAATTTCTAGCGACAGAGTAACAAAAGCTCTTGACATTTTTTTTTTTTAAGTTAAAATTCTTGACAGAGTAGCAATTGAATTATGCTCTATGAAATCGAATAAACTCTTCAAAAAAAAAAAAAAAAAAAGTTAAAGTTCTTAACATTTATATCTACATCCATCTAATTATGATGGTTCCTCAGAATTTCTATATTGATCGAGTGTTTTAACTTCTTCCTCATCAAATATCCCATCAACTGTTAGTCTTAGCTTCTTAAAATAGAAACATTTGTCTCCTTGAATATTTATCTGGTAATCAACGGAGAGAACCATTATTCATACTACCTAATGTGAACACTCACTCAATATCAAGGAGACTAGAAGCATTACAGAAAAATTTTCTATGCAGTTGAGATCAAAACAAGTTTAAATACGCTTTGGTGAAATGGGTCCATGTTTGCAAGGGAAAGGCAGAAGGGGGCCTCAGGATTTAAAAAAAACAGTAAATGGATTCAGCTGCTAGCAAAGTGGTTATGAAAGTAGCTCACAGAACCAATGGCGCTATAGAGGCAAATAATTGATGCCAAATATGAACAAGACAACGAGAGTTGGGACTTAAAAAGCTGCCAAAGGATTGCATTGAGCATATCGAAGGCCATCCTAGCTGAGAAAGAACTTTTTGGTAATTATATCCATTTCCATGTAAGGAATGGATTGGAAACCAAGCAGTTTGTCAAGTAGCCTGGTGGTAATCAAAGAGGGCTCAGAATTAGCAATTCTCCATGCAAAAGGCACATCCCCTCCTCTATGCAATTACAATCCCTTCATGATGAGTATACTCCAACTCATAACTGAGTGACACATAGCTTGGAATAAATTCCTTAGATAAACCAGACTCTGTGGCGGATAAGCTAGGCAAAAGAATCTCCTGAACAACTAATGATTTGGGTCCCCCAGTCAACAGCACAGCCGACCCCTTGGGACTCCACAAAAGGTGCTGGATTAAGCTCAATTTAGATGGGAGCACGATCGGGATCCGGAGGGGGGGGATGTCTACAGGGCTAATTAGAGACCACTGGAGGCAATCCTCCTTGTACACAGTTCCATTTGGGGTGAGTCCACTAGTGCAAAGCTCAGGACCCTACTCCAAGGACTTACACTATATTGAGAGATTCACATCCCCATTAGTGATTGATGGGGACGACTCAGTTGTCATTGCTTGGGCATCAAAGCAGCATCTACAGTGTGTCGATGAGCGAGAGGCGTTAGCAGATGAAGACAAATCAGTTCGCATAATGTTCTTAGGAGTCCAAACAACTGAGCTGACAGACTAGTAAGGGAACAGATGACCTATCAGCACCTCACTTTCGGTTCAACTTCTAAGGCTTTACTACTATTGTACTCCTTATTATGGGTTTTCTTTACAGCTTCTCACTTCCACTCAAAAAAAAGATAATAAATAAAATAAAATAAAGTAATTGTATTGGACCTTCGTTGACTGTAGTTTAGTGTGCTGCTGTTTAGAGTACTATTGCAACCTACATGCTTTATGTACCACTGCTGTACTTGCATTTTAAAATCACAATAAAGACTTTGCTGACGTCAAAAAGAATATATTGCAACCTACATACTTATGTACCACTGCTGTACTTGCTTTTTAAAATCTCAATAAAGACTTTGCTGAAGTCAAAAAGAATATATTTTTATCGACCCATTGTCTGGTTAGCCCTGATCCACCATTTGAAAATCATCCAACAGAATAGGCCATGATACAAAAGTTCACCATAGTCCAATCAATTTATCCCAACATACTTCAAAAGACAATTAATTTATTGATTTTCTAAGGATTCATTAAAAAAACAAAAAAAGAGATTCTTCTTCTGTGCTACAATTTTATACGACTCAAAGCTTAGTCTGGGTACGTCATGTGCCCCTTCATGCCTTTCTCCTCAAGTTACAATAGTGAATATGTCTTTTTTCTTAGGAAAACGAAAAAACTTAATTCCTCTACGTAATAATAAATGTCTCTATTTGGTATTGGGACCATGATATGGACCACTCCCACTTCTTTTTTCTTTAGGTAGTCATTCCTAAATTAACTGAAAGTATATGTTTTGCATTGTTAGTAAATGTAAACAAACACCTAAACACATTAGCAATTTTATTAAACCAAAATGGCCAAAAAATCTGAGAGCATGGCCAATTCTGGTCTAACCCAATTTGTCTGGGTTTTACCAGTGGTTGAAAAGAAATCAGTTTGATCACCGGTAACAAACAACAACCACAAAATTAAAGAAAAAAAAAACTATTTTAGCATAGAATGCTAAAGAACAACACTGTATATTAGTAGAATTTCATTTCTGCAAAATAGAGACCAGCACTTCAAATCCTCCTCCCAATGTATTTAACATGACACTTCAAATATCTAAAGCAATTATCAGAACCAGAGAGGTTAAACCCGATCAACTGGCATCAAGTTTCAGCAAGAAACCAGCCATTTAGCCAACAGCCGACCCACAATCAATTCAAGATATTGGAAGAAAAAAAAAATAGAATGGCAGTCACTTACCTGAATCAACAGAAGCTGAACAGCTGCTCGGCACTTGGCATCGGCAATTGCAAAATGAAGGCTTCGGGCTCTCAGGCTCTCCACATCATCATCAGGAACAACTGGCCCATTTAAATCACTACTACCAGGTTCGTCAGACAGCTCTTCAGAACCTCTACCAACAATCTCATGGTCAAGTTCATTCATGATAGGTGAGAAATCAGGGGCAGTGGCCTTAGCAGCTTCCTTTAATGATAACACCACCTCTAGCCACTTTTCCTCTGACAACAGAGTCCCAGCATTAGTCATTAAACGGACAAAAGCAGCAATACCAATCCCCGCAAGACTTTGATGAGGCCTTTTGATGAAACTTATAAGCAAAGACAGCACTTTTTTCAATAGAGGATTCACTGTATCATAAAATTTGACAAAGAGGTCTACGACTAATTGCAGCGCAAGAGTGCATGTTTCATAAAGCCATGCATCTTGATCTTCATTTGCATCAACTCCTAGTGCCTGGTCTGGCAGTGTCCCACCAGAAGGGTCTATAGCATGCCGGACATAGTCAAATATAGGGAAAAGGACAGAATCAAAGACCCGTTCCCACAAAGGCAATGAGAAAAGATGGCCATGGTTTCGTAATGTTTCAAATAGCACCTGCAAAGCACCTTTCCTGATTTCTGGTCTTGGGTCAAAGCTTAGCTCTGACAAACCTGCAGGGCATAAGAAATGAGTCTGTTACTAGCACTATGTAAAACATGAAAACTCTTCAAATCCCTCTTTAAAGATAATAACAAAAACATTAATAGTTTAATAAAATAAAATTGTAAGATTAGCAGATTCTGTCCCTAACTAAATTGCCAAAAGACCAAACTTTGTTTTACCAGAACAACAATAAATATATTTAATCGTCTGTTTTTCAGAAGTACACTTGTACATGTCTTAAGTGACCTTTGTTCACAGCCTCATTATCGACTTATATCTACCACATTAAAAGCCGAAGTTCTGCGATCAGATTATTAATGCTTCACAAGTATCATGTTTGCATGAGGTAGTACATTGTTTGGCAGTAGTATACTGAAGGAGAGATCCCACCTTCTACCTACTATTATAATTTTTTGAAGGCCACCTTTACCATAATTAAGAACTGGAAAGTGGTTATCAACAAAATCTACACTTCTTACATACCCCCATCTAGATGGAAGGTTTTAGTTTAAAGCACTTTTTCTTCCGTGAGGTCAACAAAGCTCACTGAGCAATCATAGGCAACTGGCAGAGGAGGTTTTACAAGGGATTTTTCAGGTTACGTCTTCATGTTTTCCAACACCTTTGGTCACTGACTGAAAAGGCCTCCCTCAGAGGCTTCAGCTATACATTTGCAGATCTTCCAGTACCCATTCATTGATGAAGAGTACACTGGTCAATCAATTGACCAATGGGCTACCAGAGGGCATTTTTCATTTACTTCAATAAGATATAAGGTATGACCACAATCTCCCAGATATATTATTTTAAAACTACATTGGCTAGAGCAGATGTCTCCTAGAAACAAACCACTGTCAGTTCCTGCTGCGCCTTTTGATTATGGTTTTTCATTCTCTATCCAACATACTCATGTTTGGTATTGAATCTTGGTTTTGTATTTCCTTTTTTTTTCACAAGCAACTTGATCTTGTAATTTTTTTTTTTTTTTTTAAAGTTGTGGTTTTATTCATTGTAGCCCAATTGGGCTAAAAAGTACAACAAACAGGTTTACATCTAATTAAGGGGTCCACACAAAAGCATGTTGCTCATGAGCCCCTTTCTTAGCCAATTCATCTGCCCTACCATTTGCACTTCTTAGTACAAGGTTTCAACTAGTGACAATAGAACTCGATCTCTTGTAAATTAAAACCTTAATTTGCTTCACTCACTCTGGGTTGTCTTACTGGAAACCTTTTACAAACAGTATCCATAACGAAAGTAACAACAAATATTCGCATTAATACAGACAAAATTGATTGGAGGTTTCATTTCATTATTCCATAAGCCATACATATGAAAAAGTGCCTTGTAGTTACCTGCCAATAATGGGAACCAGAAATATAAATGATCCTCTTTATCTGTAAGTTGTGAAACCTCATGTTTACCATCTTTGTCCTTGTTCCTGGCAGCAGAGCCCAGATCACCTTCTGCAAGCTTCACCGCACAGAACCGAAGAAAACCTATGGCATTGAGACTGATATCCTTGTTGAATCTACTATTAGTAAAGGCAATGAGGCAGTTCACACAGTCTGTAAATGTTGTTGTTTCTGTCTCGGTTATATATGGAAAGTAATCTCGTACAATCTTCTCAATAATTTCAAAGGCCAAAAGAACGATATTCTTATGATCATCATAAGCTGCAGTGGTAAAGACCTGGAGGAAAAAAAATTAGAACCTGAAGAGACAGCCTAGACGTGATATAAGAAAAACAACACATCAACGGAACCAACAACTCTCTATAATTAGTCCAGAGAAAGGTTTCTTCAACAGGGGAAAAAAGTAAAGAAAGATGATGTGCTTTATCAACCAAACACACATAAAACATAAATAGACAATATATACTGTAATTTTGAACCTATAGTCGTATGCATGTACTGCTGCATCAAAGCACAGGAGCAACATCTTATACTTGCCCTTAAAATTTGCTATCCAATAAAATTGATTCCATAGACATGTAGAGGTAATTACCATGAACATGCTTTTCCACCCAGACTTGACATTATTAACACGTGCCAAAACCATTTGTGAAACACATCTGATGATTAATTCTCTGATCTCAACAGCACTACTCTTACGCATTACAACTACAAAAGGCTTCATAAACTCATTCTGAAAATTGTAGTTGGCCAATTCTTCTCTATCCAGAAATTTCATTGCCAACTGGCGCAGGGAATCCATAGCAAATATTGCTATTGAGAGATTCTCAGAGCAGCCAATGGTTACAAAAAAATTGGAGAGAACATGCCAGATGCTGGACCACACGAGCCTAATGCGATCCATGTTATAATGCCTGAAAATCACAAATGTTTACAATTATATTTTGTTAAAAAAGAAAAAAACAAAGGAAAAATAGAACATAAGATGGATGATATCTCACGCAATCTCCACGATTTTTGTAAGGCTGAATACCCGGGGATCTGATGTAGAACGCAGTTCCTCCATTGAAACCTTGCAAAGAGCCTTTACAAAATCTACTATTGCTTCACTATTCAACTTCTGGCTTCGTGTAAATATGCGATTCATCTCAGAGCTTCCAACTTGTTCTAACATGTTCAAATTAGTAACCAAATTTGTCATTTGTTCAGAGGTGACCACCCCAGAAGCATGACCTCCAACTCCAGCACTATCATAAGAGCCTCTTCTGGCAGCTGAAGCTGCATATTGGATCCGGCCAGGTCCCTTTTTCTTCAATACAGGAAGTACAGTAGATTTAGATTGCTTAGATTTGTCAAGGTCATTTTGATTAATTGCAAAGAAAGTAGCATCTGGTGGGGCTCCCTCTCCTAAGAGATGCAAATGTTCAAACCTTGACACACATGTTAGAATGTGCTCCCAGGCTTCTTGTAGATAATTCCCATCTTCATCGGCAATTTTAAGGATTGCCTACAACAGAAAATGGAAAATAAAACCCTTTGGCATTGTAGCTATATTAAAATAAAAAGTACACAAGCGAGGATCACCAATCAACAACATGTTGGGCACAGTGTGTTTTTTACTTGTTTATTTCCACAATGGGTAGCTTTGGCCTCAAACACCAATCTTTTTTTTATGTCCTTCTTTCTGTTTAGTTCCACAGAAAAATCACAACTTCAAAACAATCCCCACGCCAAACTTCATGTTCGTACATGATCTTATTTCTAATTGCTCATTCTTTTCTCCAGTTTTTTTCAAATAGTAAACATTTGCCCATCTACTTCCTCACCACTTCAACCTGATGGACTATACATTTGAATTTAATATTTAGATTACATGAGCATCCCAAAATACTGTTTACAACTTTCAAAATAAATAAGCCTTCAAAGTTCTATTTAATGCAGTACTTTCCCAACCAAAATAAAGAGTAGACAGCATTTAAGCTGCATCATTAAGAGAGAGCCAAAGAGAAATAAAGAAATAATAACACACCTTGATAGCATCAATATTTTTCTGCTTGATATCAGCAGCAGAATGAAGGGAGGTGAACTTTGCAAGTGAGGTAACATAAGCATCTCTCTGAGTCTTCATTGACATTACTGCAGTAACATGTATTGCATGACGAAAACCCTGAAGACATTGTAATATTACTTCTTCTTCATCACTCTGGTCAAGCGGAACGCTAAAGGCAGCCAACATAGGAGCCCAACACACTTCAATCATGAATTTCAAAATCACTACATCTTGTGCTGCATAATAAACTGACCTACAAGTCCACACAAAATAAAGATAAGCAAGAGACGAGCCTGAACAAAGATTTAGGACTAAAGATTATAGTTGTACAGATGTGTGCAAAGTAGGAAGTACACACTCAGATTTCCGAGCTTTTTCCTTGAATTGCTCTTGCATGTGCTTGATGAGATCATCACTGGTTTCCATGGGTCTATCTTCCCCTCTGTGAATCACAAGGTTTAAGATACTATCCAAACCTAAAATTCTTGAATTTGTGGACTGCTTATGAGAGGCAGACAAATCTTCTTCCTTCATTTTGATCTCATTCTTTGATATGCGTTCGTACAACGATTTTAAGTAATCTTCAGGCAAATCTTTTCCATCATCAATACCACGATTGTTTTTTATAAAATCCTCCACCTTCATCTGGATCAACCAAAGCATAAAAAAATTAATACCAATATTAGTACAACAAACCCAACTTTCAAATATATAAGTACAACAAACTATTAATGAATAAAAATTTTACAATTCAAAAAATGTGTTTTTCTAAGTCAACAAATATCAAACCTTATTCTTGACCATAGGATTGTGAGCATCAGTGTTCAGCAATATTACGGAGTATGCCAAGACATAGGCAGTATCAGCACTTATGAAAGCTTTTGGATTGCATTTACAGTAACGCTCTGCAAACTTTTCCATAATTCGGTCAATCTTCTGTGCCTCACCAGGTAGCCTGAAGCCTTGGAGGAATGCTCTAATAGCTTCATCAAACTCTAATCCTTGAAAGTCAAATGAGTCTACATATGCATGCATCACTTTCAAAGGTAGGTCTTCCCTCTCTCCTAGGTAA
Organism: Aristolochia contorta; assembly: GCA_022405105.1. Lineage (NCBI taxonomy): Eukaryota > Viridiplantae > Streptophyta > Magnoliopsida > Piperales > Aristolochiaceae > Aristolochia > Aristolochia contorta. The sequence continues at coordinate 7,237,530 of CM039664.1, forward strand.
TCACCAATCAGAGTCTTGTTTAACCCAGACTCATTTTTAAGGAAAGCAGCAATCTCTTCAGGCGTCTCTCCTACTTTCTTTGCATTAACAAGGAATTCAACACCTTTTTTGGGTTTGCGATTGAAAAGCGAAATACCTTCCTGCAATAGGTTCAATATTAGGTTCCACATGCAAGACACAATATTGCTGCTAAGAACAGTTCATCAAAAGAAAGAGCTTGTCAGCATGCCTCTAACTCTCACAATGTTTAAGCCCCCATTCACTCTAGAAGCTTGTGATGAATAAAAACTTGAGCGAGTATTTATCTACCTGAAGTTCAAGCTTGTAAGCCCTACGCTGCTCTAAAGCCACTGCTTCAGACACCTCGTTTGAAGCCTCAGAATGGGAATCCACTGCCTCAGACAATTCCTCTGCTTCACCATTTGCCACAAGATCATTTCCAGATTCGACATCACTCTCCGAAACTTCTGATTTCTTAGGAGACTGGTTATCTGGGATGCGTAATTGCCTGTTCATCCAATCTCCCATAGACCTCAAAATTGCCACTAAGCATTTCATGGCCTCAAGTTTCATTGTAACCTCTTGAGGTGGCAATAAGGTAGTCGTTACACCAGGGGGTACCCCTTGAGCAGTTTTTAGCAAGCCATTAACCATCCTGTCACAATAAATCATTAAACAAATGGTTTCATCTATTTCAACTCATATTTGAGAAATTTTTGAAGGCCAGTCTGATCTGACACAAGTTTCAACTATGACCACTGATCCTATGAGTCCTTGACAAAAACTATATTTATCTCTAAAATGTGATAACATATAAGGTGTCATGCAAGTTGAATATGCTTTGGACCAGTCATCACAACATGGCTCTGAGACCACTGGTTACAGAAAAATAAGTGTGAGCCACACAATTGACCATAGATGACCACAGCCTAATCAGTTTACATGCATATTTGGTATGAAGCAATTCTTCTTCAATTTTAAACATGGCTGAAAAAATGGAACTGAAAAATATAACTACTGTACCAATAATACTTGTTTGACAAACAAATCAGGTCAAGTAAATATGTTTCTAAGACTGAATAATGAACATATAGAAGTATGCCAACATCTTATGCAGAATAGAAACCAATACCTCTCAAATATATTTGGTGAATGAACATCACAATCATAGTTGATGAAAATATCCACCAAGATTTGTGAATCAACGCATAACTTGTCCAAAAATCGCAGCACAATCAGTTTCTGCTGAAAATTTAGGTTGGGCCACATTCTCCAGTACCCTGAGAACAATCATGGGAAAGAAGACACCTATCTCTGCCTTCAACCCAGCTCTGAATCTTGAAACCAGACTGATAAAAATGGAGCACGAAAGTTGGAAAACAATCATAAGAGTTGAAGCACTATTCTTCAAAAGTGATAAACATAGATACTGCTTAATAGCGCCAAGAAACCTGTTCAAAAGAGCAGAGTCCATTCAAGTGAGATCCAACAGACCCCAAAAAATATATATATATTTAAAGCAGTAAGAAGGAGATAAATAAAACCCAAATGTTTACAAACAGAAACAGATAGAAAAACCATGCCATTTTGCATTATAATTGAAAAAAAAAATTGTTAGTCCCGTGACATGGAATTTTTAAATATGACTAATCAAGAGAAACCACTCCGAAACAACACAACCACACACTATATCATCTTCCTAACAGCCTCAAGTACAGCTAATCATTGGACAACAGATTACATTTTTTTTTTTTTTTTGAGAACGCATGACCTGGATTATCCATAGCAACTTTAAGATTTTGTATGTAATATAGTTAACTAAAGGAAGCTACTTCTTGCATTTCTTCGTTTACAGCAAAAGATAGTAGTTTAGATGATGAGCTCAGAGCGTTAAGCAGATGCATGAATAAATGTAATCCCTCGACCAGTGTTACATGCTGCTATGATATAACTGAATGCATTGCATGACCTGGAGGCTCATCGAAAAAAACTAATATATGAAATTTTTATTTTGCAAGCAAGAATTAGACAGCAAAATGAAGGAGTTTTTCCTTATGTTTTACTCCATACCATCATTGCCTACTGTAAAATACGGAACTTTGGCCTGTTAGATCAGCAGGTTGAGCAAAAGCACAAAACCTGTAACTTTCAGACATCAAGCAGAATTGCATAAGGAAACTAATAACTAGCAACCTCTGGCAAAAGAATTTCTGCCACAATCTCTTGTTAAGAGTTGTTCGTACAAAAAGTGCCATTACTTCCCATTGTTTTGTAGTTTTTCTTATTTTACATGGGAATTGTCCTTCTTTTCAGAAACATATAATTAAGTATTCACTTTCCCAACACGATACCAGAGACAGAGAAGGTAATGCAGCACAGAGAGAGACACTGAAGGCAACAGGGGAAAGAAACACAGAGGATAACTGGGGCAGGAGTGAGACAGAGAGCAAAGTATTAGATCACTACTAGATACTATGGATTACTTGAACATGGCAGATCCATATCCATTATTAGCTGATCCTCCCTATAACAAATAATTTAACATTCATGACCATGTTTACGGCATAGACAAATATATCAATAAACAGTTATAAATTTAAAATTCCAATTTTTTTAAAGTTATTTAGAATTCTAATTTAATCGCAACTAATAAAAAAGAAATAGCAGATACCTCTCACTTGTCCGAAAGATGGCCCCTGCATTCTCCAGCAGAATTTTGAGAAGCTCCAAAGCAACAATCTTTCCTCTCATTAAGGAGGGATCTGCCAATGCTTCCTTTGGAGGAGTTTTCATGGAAAGCTTACAGAGTGCTCTAAACACAAGAAATGCATCCCTTCTCAGCTTATTACCAATCTGAACCTCCAAATCATCATCCCTATCCATCTCCCCATCAGCCAATTCCCCCTTCCTCCCTTCCAAAGCAGTCTTATACATACTGATCTCCCAATACTTAGCATCCAACATATCTTTATCCGTAGAATCTAGTAAATCTGCAGGGTTCGTGGTCTCTACCGTAGTAGTTTCAAATGCGCCATCATGGACACCAGCAGTGGACTTAGAAGAGGGCGTTGTTGGGTTTAAGACAACGTCAATATCCTGCATGATCTTGGTGATAAAACCCTGCACAAACTGCGTCATGTTCACGTCGGCCCCGGATTTCTCCATAGGTTCCATCAGCTCCGCAACCACAATTGGCTGAACGGGCACGGTGGAGGAGTCTGCCTCCATTCTTCGGAAAACTATAACCAGCATTTGGATTAGAGAAGCCTTGGCGGTGGTCTGATTAACCACATTCTTGCTCCCCAAGTACACATCATAGCAAGTGCGCACGATCTGCAAAAGGCAGTCCCCGTGAATACGGAGGGAAGTGGAAGTAACAGCGGATAAGAGGGTCCTGAGCACCATAAGCTCGACGGCATCGTCCCCGAGATCGTGGCACTTACAAACGGACTCAATAAGGCGAGCTAGGAGCTTGGAATCGGGGCCGCCAGCAGGGTCCGCCTCACCGCGAACACAGGCATGGGCTATGAGCTTCTGGATGCAATCCAAGGCGGGATCAGCGATCTTGAGAAACCCTGAAGAGCAGGCGGAGATGAGCGGATTGAGAACGATCTCGGACTCGGCGAGGGAGTGCTGAAACGGGCCGTCATGGAGGGGCCCGGGAATGGAGTCGGAGGAATCGGGTGAGGTAGGGGAGGGAGGCGAGGGCGAGGAGAGGCGGTTGATGAGGGCTTTGCACTCGTGAGCAAGCTTGGAGTGTTTCCTCCATGAGGCGTTCTTGATTATTTTCTCCAAGGCAGGGATGATAACAGGGTTGAGACGGGAATCGGCTTCCGAAGAAGCCATTCCCGGGCGAGAGAGAGCAAGATGATCAGATCGGCGAATGTAGGGTTTTGGGTGCAAGACGTCAGCTTTCTCTCATCATCAGTAGCTGAGGAAACCCAAACGCCACAATTGATCTGAGGACGCCTTCTTCGGTTGGCAATAACAGTATGAGGAGCACGAGAATGAGGAGAGTAGGTCGAGTGTAACGAAATCGAGAACAAACGGCGGCTTCTTCTAAACGGAATTGAGGTAAAAACCGATGTCCTACCTCACTAGTTAGGCATCGGAAAATTTAGGATTTCGGCCGAAAAATACACGCTCACCCTGCTCTCTCCCGACTTAGACAATCGTCCTGTGATACTGGCGCGTCCGCCGAACCTTGCCAGGGCTCCGCCTCCAGCCTCCCAGCCCCACCCCACGGTTTCTTCTCCGATCCAGCCGTGACGGCTCGGCTTTCGCTACACCAGTGCGCGTGAAATGCAAAAACGGAGAGTAAATTCAGTGATTATCGAGTGTCCAGACGAGGGTAATGTGTCTGTAAAGCCATCATCAGCTTAACGTCCCATTTAAGGCAGCCAAAGTCTGGACTCTGGATCTCCCATGCTTTTTACCTTTCTCTGTAGTATGCCCTCTCCTTGGACTCGATGCCATTTTTTTTCTCTATCAAGCACGTGATCAAGCTCTCCCCAGATGGAAAAATTTGTTTTGTTAAATTGTTCTCTAATTTTAAGCAACATGATGTACCCTTAATATTTTGCTGTGATCGTTCTTCTCAATTTCTCCCCTAATCAAATATGAACTCAATCATTTATTTAATCTACGTAAAAATAGAATTTTGAGAACTGAATCTCAATGTTTTGAGAAACTTTTTACAACCAAAACTATCTAAGTCAATTATGATACCATTAATATATTTTATATTACAAATTTATGTTATTTAATTAAGATAATGATTGGTTAGTAAATTAAATTGGTTGAATGAGAGTGAATTCCAACTTATTTATTTTATAATATAATTATTACAACTTTAAGATTATACAATATTATAATCTTACGAGGGTGTTATGCATGGTCATATTAGTTTCAAGGAAACTAATGTCCTTTTCATATTATTGTGATGGTAGGTGGTTAAAATATCAAAATTTCTAAGTGGGATTAGTGCTGGGTGACTTTACTGGGCATGTATGTCTCAGAAAAATCAATTTTTTTATGTTAGTGGGATTGTAGTGAGTTATGAAATGAAATTCTTCTTGTGTAATTTTTTAATTTGAGTGAGGATTTATTGACAAAAAGGTGGAATTTTGAATTTTCCTAAATTTTCTCTCCAAACCTAACATGAAAAAATGAAATCACTTTTGAAACATTGCTTTCTCTTAGACTAACCTAAGAGATACATAAAAGTTATACTCTTTGTGCATTTTGATGTTTTAAAGTTTTAATTGAGAATTAACTCTCACTTATGTGAGCCAAAGTTTAAATTCTCTTCAATCTCAAATCACTCCGAATATAATAAACTTAAATTGATCATTAAGTTTACTCGGGATTTGTTAATAGTTATTTAAAGTCTTTCTTAAACGCCTCTAGTTCCAATTTGTAATTTGACCTACGAACCAACAATGGCATCAAATGATCTATCTGGCTATTGTATTATAATCCCCTATTTATACTACTCTTCTTCCATCCATCATGAATGGTGAGGATTAATTTGATCGAAGGGTAGATATAAGCTCTCTAGAATTTTCCACACATGCCTTCATGCTCTAGAGATTTTTTGGAAATCTCTACACTCCTCCATTCTCTTCCATACTCTTTTATACTCTTCCCGAATGTTCCAGAAAACTCTACACATCTCTAGAATATTTCAGAGGGTTACAAACTCTTCTACAAACTTCAAGAGAATTCTACACTTCTCTAGAGTTTTATATAATATTCTAGAAAATTCTACTTTTCTAAAAAGTTCTAAAATTTTCAAGAATCTTCCCAATTAAGAGGGACCCCAACAACCTTAATATATTTGACGAAAGTTTGAACAACCTTACTCTTCAGATGTTGCTGATCAAGAAAGGCAGAAAGGACAATTGGTGGGAGCCATTTACCTTGATCATAAACTCCATTTTCAAGCCATCCTGTAATAATATTTCTGCTACACTTTATAGAATTCCCAAGAGCAATGGTTTTTTATATTCCCAAGGAAGAGAATAAAACAGTTCAAGTACAAGTAGAAGAATAGGTGGTAGCAGTCAATTGCGCTTTGTGTTCGTTGCCTTCTTGTGGCTAATCATACGCCATAACTTATGATTGGTGATTGAGAATTTCATATTGAGTTTCTTCAAGGACAACATCCCACCAAGGCCATGAGGAAGTAGTTAAATAGAAGATCAAGACAAAGAAATAGACTCCAAGCTTGAAATTAAGGATCAAGACGTTTAAACGAAAATCTTTAATTAAGGAAGTGTGAAATTGTTTTGTGTCTATAGCTGAACTTTTATCGTACGGAGACATCTTGGGAGTGGATTAGCAGCTTGACTTTATGTTGTTGTTAGATAAGTGGCCTTCGTAAGCATCCCATTTTTTGCACATGGATATCAAAGTTATCTACTTAAGAGATCATTGAAAGAGCAACTTGATTAAATTTCAAGAAACTGAAAGTATTATGGGGATAAGTTTCACAATTGGAGAGAGAATTTGAAGGAAATGAACATCATACATTTTTTATAATTTAGTCCATACTCAATAGTATATATATACCCACTGACATCTCACAACTACTCTAGAGTATCGTCTATATAGATATTAGAGCTTATATTTCCTCATCCATAGAAACTTCCACTATGGACAAATCAATTAATATTCCTCCTTCAGAGTTGTGAGAAAAGAAACACATAAGGGGTTATAAGAAACTACTTAGAGAGAAGATGTTGAGCACAAGAACATACTCCTTTTGGCGAGTTATTGTAAAGTCAAGGTGTTAAGGGGCAAGACTTGCGGTTCGGAAAGAACAATACAGTGGAGGATGAGCCAAATGGAGAATCTGAGGACTCATGGGAGCAGAAAATCATGAGTTGGGTTGTTCAGAAAAATGAGATGTGGACTAAGAGAAAAAAAGTAAGAAGTTTGCAAATGTATGCTCACAAAGATAATATTAAGCTTTTATCAAGGTAATTAGAGGAAAAATTAACAACAAGCAATGAAAGGGGAGACGTGCACAAATTAAAATATATTATTTCAATAAAAAAAATAATAATTTTTGGGGAATAACGAATCATTACTAAATTTGGAATAACCTACAGTGAAAAAAGAAACATGTTTTTGAGTGGCCAATGTGAGTACATGTGTGGAGCAAAGCAAGCTCTAAATTGCCTTTTCCATCATTCTCTTAAACATCATTGCCTTAATCACTATCATCAAAACACTACCAATAATTTTACACCGGAAAATGAGAGAGGAGGGAAGACTGGCCGTCCCCTTGGCTCCCTTTGCTTCATAATTTTGCTCAAGAAAGTGGGAAATCTCTCCATCATCATCATCATCGCCTAGGCCCAAGCACAAAGAATCCCCCAATTTCTTAAGACAACACATTAATTAATTCACGAGCTCTCGATATCATCTCAACTAAACAATTTTTAAGTACATTAATTGCGATAATCCTGGAAATGTAAAACCGATGGGTTAATTAAAGAGCCTTCAACGTGCCATCTCCATGCATGTAGTAACTTCCCATTTTCGCATCTAAAACCTTTCCCCCACCCCCCAAAAAAAAAAAACCAACCATTTTTTCCCAAAAAAATAAAAAATAAAAAATAAAAAAATTGCATAAAATAGCAGTGGGAGATATGAATGAGATAAGGCTCTTTCATTTTCCAAAGGGGGACGCTCCATTCCCATCCATCACCGGGCGTGGAGGAAGGGACCGGATTGCTGCGAGGAACGGCGAGGGACGAGATTATTAAAAGGAATAAAAAGAGAAAGAGTGTCGGGAATCATCGTCCAGGTTCGGGAACAGCACGTGATGTTCAAGTGGTCCGTTCATGGAGGGCAGTACGCAAGTAGCAGCCGCAGCAGAAACAGAGACAATTGTACAGTTGTACTGAAACCCCCCGGAGACCCCAGGAGGATACGATAATCTGGCCATAGATCCACTTCCCACTTTAAAGCACTGCAAAATGTCTTCACTTCAGCGTCAGACCTTCGGAATCACTTAACGACACTGACTGAAAGTGAAGTCTTTGGATCAGAATCAGAATCAGCGGGTTCAGTACTTATCATTAACTCTATATCTATATTATCTGTACGTGAAGATTCCTCATTTTTTATACAGTTCTTGTTCCAGAAAGAGCTTTCTACGCCATACTTCACCTGTCTGTGACACCTAAACTATCCCATAAAACAAATCTAAATTATATTTATCTTCTGCTTCAGTTCAAATCAGTGAGAATCTGTTCATTAAACATGTTTATGTCATACTTGAGAAGGTATATATACCAGCAAGTTTTGAACTCTATGCCCATATCTCGCTTAATTACGTCAATTCCCAAACCATATCCTTTTGAAGTAGTCGCTGACATTAGATAATTATGGCCACGTAATCAAACAAAATATGCTTGGAAATGATAAACCACCATTTTAGTAAACTCAATATATTTAAATATCTCGTCAATGTAGAACTATCTCTATCTAACAAAACACATTTTTAAAAGGAATTTTTGCGTTAATCACTAATTAGGTTTATCAGGTGTGTATGGTTGTCCCTACGACAGGACGTCAGTGGACCAATGGCCCACCATCAACGTCTGCCGAGAACTTTAATGCAAAATGTACTGCGGGGGAGTGTGGAGCCAGGGAGATTTGGTGGCAGAGTGTGAAGCCTCGTCGAAGAGGCGTACACGGAGCGGTTAGTCAGTGACTCATCATCATCCATCCCAAACTCTGAACACATATATGGTGACAGTGACGAGAAACCAAAATTGGGGGGAGAAGGAATGCTTTCGTTCCCAGGGTAGAGGACGAGAGAAACCAGACGCTCAAAATCAAATCAAGAGCCACATCAAGATGAGAAATTAAAAACCCCGTCAGCTGCATAAAAAAAGCGTCCTAATTCATATATGAGAGTTGTTATGATATTTACACAGATCAATCTTTCCCTTGAAACATTGTTTTTTTTTTTTTTCCTTTTTACAGATTGCTTTGCAGTTTTTGCAGATTACAGAGGGCAGGGGTCAGAAGCACAAGAAACCCTCTCTCTCACTCATTAACATTTTCGTCCTCCTCTTATCTCATATTCCTAATTCATACAGAAAGCTTTCCAATGAACATACAACAGAATTAAATAACGCCAAAAAATATTTTCCTTTTTAATTTTTTTTTTGCTCGAGAGCTGGACTTGGTGGTCATCGACTATGGACGTGGTGGTGGTTCAGTGAGTGAGCCCTTGAACTCGGAGCAGACGATGAGGGCCATGGCGTTCATCTCCCTTTCGAATCTCCATATGTAGTTGAGGCCGACGAGGAGCTCGGTAATGGCGGCCTCCGTCTTGTCCTGGTTGGCGAAGAAGAGCGTCTGTAGAAGCAGCACGTTGCCTCCGGCTGCGGCGGCGGGGGCGGCGCTGCTCCGGCGGCCAACGGTCTGCTGCTCGAAGCTCCGCTCGCTCTGCCACTTGATCATGTTGTGCGCCAGCGGCGCGAGCCAGTCGAGGATTCGCGCCAGCGCCTCCCGCCACTCGGCCGCGAGGGCGGCGTCGCTGGCGCAGGGGCCCACCCCGCGCAGCCGCGCCCTCAGCGCCGCCCGGAGCCGCGCCGGGAGCATCCCGTACAGGTCGTCCCGCGCCTCCATCCCGATCAGGTGCGGCGACCGGATCATCTTCTCCATCACGATGATCAGGTTGGCGTAGTGCTGCGCCAGCGCCGCCCACCCCAGCGTCGTCGCCGGCGCCCGCAGTAGCTTCCTGTTCGAACTCAAGAACCCCCCATCCACTACTCCCGCCGCCGCCTCGTCATTATTAGTACTGGTAGCGTTGCTGCTAATCATCTTCTCGACATTAACGAACTCGGACGACGACGACGACGACGTCGGCGTGGAGTTTTCCGAGGGGTAGACGGTGGCGGAGAGGCTGCGGGGGAGCACCGTGGCGGGGCTCCTCAGCTGATCCTGACCACCGTGACCGATCCCGAAGACGAGTTTGAGTCGGGCGAGGACGGTGAAGACGGATCTCGCCAGTAGGAGCACCACGGGGTCGAAGCTCCGGTTCCAGAGGGAGCTCTCCTTCAGCTGCCTCACCCCCTGCCTCTGCCAAAACAGCTTCTGCTGCAGATCGGAGATTTTCCTCATCCGGATCGGCGAGTACTGGTTCATCATCTCCGTCGTCGACGACGACGACGAGGAGCAGCCGGCGGCGGCGGCGAGTGCTAGTAGTTTCCTCAGGCTCTGTTCCGTCTCGCCCATGTCGTCAATGTCCCTGTGGAGGCGGGCGGCGGCGGCGACGTGCCGGTTCATCTTCTTCACCGCCTTGGACTCCATCTCCTTCCGGGGAGGACCCAGGAGTGGGCGTCCTTGCCGGAATCGGCGAACTCGGCGAAGAGGCGGTCGAAGGAGCGGAGGGCGGGGTCGTCGCATTTCTTCCCGATCCGGGCGACGGAGGCGGCGACGTGGCGGAGGGACTCGGAGATTTCGGCGCAGGCGAGGGCGAGGAGGAAGGCGTCGTCGTTGGAGACGATCTTCCGGACGCCCTCCAGGGCTATCGCCTCGTGCCGGATCCACAGCACGCTCTTGTCCGACAGCGCCTGCCACAGCTGCAGCAGCTTCGACATGAGCCCCGCGATCTCGAACGCCAGCACCCCCACGTTCCCCCTCCTCCTCCCTTCCCTGCCGCCGCCGCCGCAGTAGTTCTCACCGTCTCGATGCCGTTCGAAATCGCCGTCTTCACTTTCAGCAGCCACGACTCCAGCGCCATGGACACCGAGCACCACAGCCCGGGAACAATAATAATAACTCTTCTCTCTCTGGGTAGCTAGGTGTATTATAAGGTGTCAGTCATGTTTATTATTATATTTCCGGGAATAATGGAGGGGAGAAGAGGAGGTAGAAATAATTGAAGAATGGAGAAGGGAGATGGGGAGCAGCAGCAGCAGCGGCAGCAGAAGAGATAAGGATCAGAAAAGAGAGAAAACGGTTGCAGAGAAGAGGCTCGTGGGATGTTGAGAGATGTGAAAGAGAAGAAGACGAGAGACGCTAAAAGCCTAAAAAAACGCAGACGAGGGGAAACGGAGTTTTTTCTTTCTCTTGTTTGGTATTGAGAAGTGGCGGGGGCGGGTGAGTGTTGGCATCGTTATGTATACAAGCGCCAGAGAGTGAGATGACGATTTTGCGATCGCTTTTCTAAATAAATTCTCATCAGATTATATATGTTTGGGTTTTGGGAAAAAAGGAAAAACAATGAGATTATATATGTGGGTTTGGGGGGAGGTAATGGACAACATCCATCAAGTCACTCTCCTCCTTTAGCCATGTGCTCGGTCAGGGTTAGTCAACAAAGGGTATCGAAAAAAACTTCTTCGTTAGCATCATTCGGACATTTCCAGTTGAAAATATGGGGAAATCCCACTTAAGAAGAAAGGAGAGTGGGTGTGTACACTAGTCTTGATCAGTCCCTGACGTGATGCAGAGCACCTCCCCACGCCTAATGCTGCACCCTCCTACAGAAGTTACGACGTTCACATATCTATCAGGATATAGACCCCACTACCCACTTCCCACATTCCCCCACTACCCACTTCCCACTTCTTCATTCCACCCCAGAAAAGTGAAGCTACAGTTCCATAGGAGATTGATAGAACTTAATCAATCTCATACAATACTAATTTAGCATTTCTTAGCTTTCGAGTTTGGAGTGTAGTGCAAGTCATTCTAAGATAGTGCACCAAGGGGTATTTTTCGTCTCTAAAACACTGCTAGCCGCACGTAAGCCACAATACTTATCCGACGTATGTAACCAGCCCCAATAGTAAAACTTGAAAAATTAATTAAATATATTTTTTTTATAAATCCTAAAGACTAAAAGATAAACTCTAGACTACTGTGTGTTTCAGATTGGTCAGTTAGGTCATGTATGTCAAATAGGCACTGTGCATAGGTGCACATAGCATTTTCCAAACACAAACACCATTGTGAGAGCTCAATCTCAGACGCTTAGAAAAAGAAAAGCAAAAGAAAATGGAGTGGATTCTCGGAGGCTGTTTTGACTTGTCGGACGATGGAGGACAAAGGTATTACAAGGGGTTTGATGCCATCGATGAGAATGGAACAGTAAATGTATCGAATAGTATAAATGACTATATTTATCATATGAACATGACTAGTAACATGATACCTGCTGGAAGCATGCTTCCTGTTCCAAGAAAGCCCACTGCTGTGGTTGACAAAAAAGTACCGGACGACTTTCCAACTGAGCTTTAGGGGGGGCAAGAGAAGGGCATTCCTGTACCGTCATTCAGAGCGTGCATGAACCTGAGTTGATATAGAGAAAAATGTGTGCAAAGATTTTACAAATCGCTCAGAAAGCGTAAGTTCGTCTCCTACGTATCTTTTTCGAGAATGGCAGAACATTATGGCAACCACCATGGTCTTGCTTCACTGAAGGGCATCCCTCCCTTCCAATCCATTTGCAACGGAGTATGGAGGACAAATTCTCCGGAGGACAAATTCTCCCCTTCTCTCTCTCCGACTACCGCTCTGTAAAGTGTAAACTATTCGACTTCGAAAGTAACGAGCTCAGCAATTATCTAAACATTGTACTGCAAATAGTACATGAATGTCTACTGCAAGGACTGGAGTGATCTGGACCCAAGCTACGGAAGTCAACCTGTTGAATTGAAACTGGAGAGAGAGAGAGAGAGATGTCAGGGAGTTTTTACTCCACAAATATTATGAAAGCCTTCGGTTATCTCAATTTAGTATATGGTCATGACTCATGAATCACCGAGAAGGTAAGAGTGTTGAGGAAGCGGGACAGAAGAAGTGAATCAATTATAAAAATCTGCATATGTTTGACCGATCCACCATCTTCAACCGGAAAACGGGCTGGAAAGGAGTCAACAGAGCTCTCCGAAAAATACAATCATTCAGTCCATGTGCCATGTGTCATCTAGCTAGAATCCGGATTGAAATTGGGATCTGAGTTGTTACCCGTCTCAGAGTCAGAATCAACTGATACTTCCCCTTTCCACTAAAACAAAGTCAAGAACAGTGAAGCGATATGGGAAGCAGGAAGATCCGTATCTCTGCTCGGAAAGCTCTCCCATTTCGTTCACCCATTAAGGTACAGAAAACAGATACATTGATCCATTCCCCCTCGAACCCATCTTAATTTGCCGGGTGAGTTTAGGAAATGCTTTAATGGATCGCTTCTTTCACGTGAAAGGAGAAAGAAGAGAAAAACAAATACTGAACTGGGTTTCAGAAGACATGAGTTATGAGTGTGTCACCATTGACGAAAAGCTAGACAAGCCACATCTACAAGCTCCAATGGATGGACCACTTTTCCAGAGGTCTACAAATCGATTGCCGCCGGAGACGGTGGGTCCGAGTTGTCCACATTTTGACCGCCGGACAACCGACCAACTCGAAGCCGATCCGGCGGGACTACAGTGGACGTTTTGACTACTCAGGCGTGACGACACGGGAATTTGATCAAACACCTGGCGTGCAAAGTCGGAGGTCGCCTTGGAATGTCAAAATCAAAAGAGGCAGCGTGAAAAATGAATAAAAGAACGAGGGGAAAAAATCGAATTCGATGGGGACAGAAAATGGCATCACTAGGATGATCCCACAAGCTTCAAAAATAGGGGTTTAGAGAGGAACGAATCAATGAATTATGTCGATGCAGGCCGAGTGGTGGAGGCGTGGGAGCCGACAGTGGCAGGAGTGGATGATCTTTGCCGAGGAAGAAAGGTGTCCGCCTTTACACGAACAGCGCAGACTGCACGGGGAAGAGATGGTCCCCGGAAACCCCACCGGAATTCCGAACATCGGCCTCTGCTCGCCGCCGGCACAACCCCTTCCACTCGATGATGGAGTATGCGCAGCGCACGAGTCACCATCATAACGTTCAAGGCGGTGGGAGCCGGCAATATTCCGCATCATTTCTCTTGGCTCGCATGCATGCAAGTCCTGCTCGTGTGGCTACTTGTGGGCCATGACCTGGACTCATTTGTTGTAGGGTCCACCAAACGGATTTATGGCACGGTATAATAAATGCTATATATGAAAATATTATAATGGAAAAAAAAATCTATTTACCTTGAAGAACATTTTTTTTTCCTTCCTTTAAACTAAAAGCACTAATTTTTACTTTAAAAAACACTGTTTTTGCCTTAAAATCTCGTTGAAAAGAAGGAGTTGACTTAGAGCAAAGGTCAGAGGCCAATGTGCAGACAATCGCTCATGGCTGTGCCCTGCGATGATGCTTAGGATTAAAAATAACGGCTGCAGGGACATATGTCACATATCCATATCCAGCCATCCGGCAGCAGCAACTTTTTTTTTTTTTTTAATATTATTTTTTTACTCTGAATTGTATAGCTCAAAGGAGCAACTCGTGATCAAGGTGAAAAGTGAAAAAGGATAAAGCAATTAACATTTTTCTAAAAATAAAATAACTATGGGTAAATTTTATGCACCTAACCCAAGTACTATCTTACATACATGTTAATCTAAACCAAACATTGATGTCTAGAGTTTATCCTTTAAAATAAAGGATTTTATTAAATAATTTGTTTTTTTTACATTTTTTAGGGCTTAGGTTAACATGTATGTGAGCTAGGTGCACCTAGCATTACTCAAATTTTATTTCTGGACGATTCGGTAATGCAGAAGAAAGCCTTTTTAGTTTAACTTCATCCCCTTAAACCGACCCTCTAAACCATATTCTACAGATTTGTATACCAGAAAATCTGAATCAGATAAGAGTCGCGGCCAATGAGTATTCACCACGACTGGACCTACAGCCTCTTCACGTTGCATAAGTTACATCCGAAGAAATATAAAGGAAAAACAATGATACAACTTGTACTCTGCCTCTGCGCTTCCAATGAGACTCCACGAAATATCTGCACCTCCCAGTCTGTCACCAGCCATCTAATTTAGGCAATTCGATACTTGAATTGTTGAAGCCAGAGCCACCAAAGGATGATAGACCCAGTTTGAAAATGATTCAGATGAAAAATGACTTTAGTTCGAAATCGCAATGCAGGCCATCAGCAGCAGCAAGACCCATTCCACGTCCTCGAAGGCTTCACTGAGCTTCCGAGAAAGTCATGTACTCCTCACAAGTTGCACAGCGGGGGAGTCTACACAACCAGTATCCTTACCAAATTAAAATAATTAATGACATGAGAACCAAGGGACAAAACAAACTCACATGGTTGCCCTGCTCGGATTGAATAATTTACATAACCATTTATGCCGCAAACCAGATACTGGCTTCAAAGCTCTGGGAGGATCATCACAATTTTCACAAGAAGGCCATGCCAAGGGATAGGTCATTCAAGTTGGTCATGACTTGCGCACGTGTTGTCCCAATTTGATAGGCTATGTCCAACTGTTCCTCCCAGGGAAGAAGTTCATAACTGCATAAAGCATGGAAAAACAGCAATAACTAACAGCACCTTATACCCAAAACATAGATATAACGTCATAAAAAACAACTTAAAAAAACTTCCATCCTCCACTTATTCCTTGGGAAATGAGGAGTAACAGTTCAATCAAGAATGGTAACACTCACTTAAAAAGCAGCTCACAGTCAACAATATTGTCAGGTCCAGGTCGGTGAGCTTTCCCATTAGAGTGGAACTGCCGAAAAGCTCTGGGATTAAGGCCACACACATGTGGAACAGCATCAACCAGTTTCTTCTGTAAGCTCTGAAGCCTGCGAAATGTGATCTCATCAAGAGGTGCAATGCATCCAAGGCTTCCATCTAGAGTACCAAACAAAAGGGCAAAGCGATTGGTTTTGTCCGAGCCAGGGGCAGTTGTTCCTGCTCTATCAACAGATGTAGGGAGCATCTGCAACCTCAAGAACCTTGTAATGTGCGCCCCTGTATGAAACTCCGCTCTAGATAAGAGCTTCTGACCTTTCCAACTCTCCATATTCTTTGGTGCATAATAGAAGATCTGTCCAATGAAGAAAGATATTCTTTGGTTTTCACATTGCTTAGATCTGAAAACCAACTAGTAAACAACCAATGTTTCTGAGCTACAAAGAATTCATTTTGCAAACTCAGTTCTCAATGAATCAACTTGGTCGCATGCATCTCAGTTGAGTTCGCATGTCACAGGGATTCTCAACACTAAGGGTTAATTACAAAATAATTTTCATAACCCAAATCCATGCAAGGCTTTAAAGGGCATCCCTTCTTGCAGAAAGGAGTGAAGGGATATATTGCACCCAAGAATTGAAATATTAAAAGAAATTAAATTTCCACAATTAAAGACATCAGAAAGGAACTAGTGGAAAAGCAATTTAAACCAAAGAGGAAGACAAGCACAAAAATAAATATGCTTGTTTTGTGTATTCTCCTTCTGATGTCCTTTTAATATCCTTCGGAAGTTTTTCTCCATGAATTTGTTTTTCTCATTGTTATAGAAAAAGATCCAAAAGAATCAAACCTGAATATTCTTTTGGTTGTCGGAGACAACAAGACTCAAAGTGCTTCCATCAATTAAGAATTCTGTAGCATAACAATCAAGTGAACCAAAATCTTTGGCCAGCAAGCTAAGCTGTGAGCCTTGCTCTTTCCAATTAAGAAAATAAATGCTTTTGTGAATATCACCAAGAAGGATAAAATTCTTAACCTGCAATACATTTCAAAACGATGGTGGTTCAGAAGATCTATGTTATAAAAGAAACTTACACCTCCACAATAGGAAGAAAATTAGTGATGTAATTTTGCCACAAAAAAAAAAAGTAGATACATACTATATTTAAGCTCACAACATGTAATGGAGGAGCATCATAAAATGCTACACCATTCAACTCGGTACCCGTCCATTTGTGTAATATAATCTTTGGGCCAGAAGCTATCAGCAAATGACCTTGAAGAGAGGCAAAAGCAGAAATAGCTCCTTTCAACTCCTTTGAGTAGATCTCAGTAACCTGTAAACCAAGCAAGGCAGAGAATCACAATACATGAGAATAGGTTGAGCCTCTTTTATTGGCTCACACCTTTTTCTTCAGTTAAATGTTTTAGTTTTGGTTCGGTTTATACCAAATTCTGAGAATTATCAATGTTCTTTGAGAAGGAAAATAACAGAACACGCCCTCGAGCAGATACATCCTCTCCTTGGACATACGCTGTGCCAATAGCCAAAAGTGTTTCACTTTCCTTTGTGGTTGTATTCTGTGAGTCACACAATGGTAAGAATTTTTCAAATAACTATTGACAATGTTATTTAATATTGGCCCTTCAATTAAAGGCTAATAAGTAGACAGGCTTTCTAATTCAAGTCACGTCAAAGACTTACAAAAAGTGTAACCATGCGGACAGTGAGAGCATTCTCTGATGCTTGCATTGGAATTGTGGCTCTTGTCACCCAGGGCCCACCAGATTTTTCAGGTTCTAAAATTTGGACTTCAAATTCATCCACAGAATAGGTCCTAAGAAGATCATCTGAACCTGCATTATCATGTTCGAAGGGATGACTAACTTCTTGATCAACCAGAGACTGAAGAACTTGGTTCAGTGGCTTAACCACCTGTGAAGAAGAAACGCCATCACAAGAAGCATAGGAGGATCATGATAGGTATGTCCAAGTGTTAAACAAGATATGGTATCACTCACAGGAACAGATACTATAAGTGGATAAAGATTCTTCTCAGCATAGTATGTAACTTGATGTGGAGTGGCCTTCAAAGGAATCTGATCATGATGGAGAAGTTTAAAATCTATAAGACAATAATCACTTAAAATCTGGAAAAATATCAGAGCATAAGAAAAAGCAAAATAAAAAGTCCAGCACCTTTTGGACTGGCCAATAGTTGTCGTAGCTTGGAACAGATGGCAACTGACAAATTTTTAAGAATCCCTAACGGAAAACAATATTATGCTGTATTTAGTATAAGCATAAAAAAATCCCCCTGAAAATGTTATAAAATGTAATTAAACATACCTGCGAAGTGACGTATATAAGACCATGATTGCAATTCACATTATGCAGAACAGTAAATGCAACAACAGGGCCATCACAGGACTGCAAAAAAGGAAATTAAAATAGAAAATTATCCAAAAATCTGCGTTCAATACATGCATATAAGCATAAACCAAGAAAAAAAAAGATGGAGGGAAGTCAAACAAACACATTCATTTTCAAACCTGTGGATGTACTCGTAACCTTTCCCTGCAGAGCATGAGCCAAGTAGGTCTAGATCCAGAAAGAAACAGACCCTGGTAACCCCCTATATTCTTGAATATAGTCATTTTTGGCGAGTGGTACCAGACGATGAATCTTCCCTTGTAAAGGATTCCAAGGGAACACGAACAAATCTCAAATTTCGAAGCCTAGAAGCACTTACACCACTCTCACTAGCATTTTGAGCAGAAACAGTCACTTCATCTTTAGGAACATTTTCCTGGCTCTCGTAGAGGTATGCATGGTAACATATCATTGTTCCATCACTTAGTAATCCAAAAAGAAAAGGGCGACTGTGTGAGCCTGACCACCTCTGCATTGCTAACTCTACAACTTTCATGTTTTGCACAGGTTCTTTGCTCGTTTGTCCTGTCTTCTCTTCAGACTTAATTTTAGTCTTTTTAGGGTCTGCCAAATGGTCCCTCACAAAAGCGTCCACAAGATGAGTTTTTCCAGACATAAAATTATTCACATAGAAAACAGATCTGAAACCAGGCACCTCAAAAATTTCAAGCACCCCACTTTCATAACAAACCACACAATATACATCACCCTGGTCTTGTGAGGTTCCATCAGATCCATCTATAGGCTCTGAAATGCCTGTAGAAAGCCAGGCATCAGCATTTGCCTTATGAAGCCACGGTTCAGGCCCTCTATCATGATATAGTGTACACGCACATATTGTTTCTGATGTGCAATCAAACCCAGATGGAACAGTAACAGAGACTGTGCAATTGGAAGGGTCTGCAACATTGACATTAAAATATGTAAATAGAGAGACAAAATAAATTTCAGTATGAAAATAAAAAAAAACTGGGAAAAGCTTTCGACGCATACAATGAGTTAATGTTGACTAGAAAATATCAAAAATACCGTGATCAGCAAATAGTAGTGTATTAAACAGTGCAGACCGATAAAATTACAGTAACCACCCCTTTAAGATGTGTGTGACACCCGTAAAGCAATAGAAGCAGCTTAAATGCACAAAAACTGAGATAAAAACGCAAAGAAATAATGACATTTTCAAAGAGCAGTACCTGAACCACCCAAGTTGTCACCTTTACTTTCTTAAAGGTTACATCCTAATGGTGCCAACTCAGGTAATTCAGGTACTAACCTGCATCCTTAGTACATGAAAGAAAGGTAATAATTCAACAGCTAGGTCCAAAACCATAGTCACCATTGCTAGCATTTATTATAACATTCATAATATATACTAGACCATTCCCTCAAGTAGAATATACCTCCAACAAGGAGCTGAATACTTCCATCTGTCATTTTCAGTAAAACATATGGATCAGCTATACAAGCAGATGAAACTGTTAAATCCGAGCTCGAATTGGATTCAGAATTAGACACTGCAAGATTTACATCTTGGGTCATATAAGATCCATCCAGAATACGAGCACCACGTGCAAAAACCTGGACAACACGGCGCCTACACAAATAAAACACAGACAGCTGAGCATCTTACCAATAAAAAACACGAAATATAATATACAAGAGGATGGCTACCAATGAAAGTGAAAAATGATAAAAGCGGAAAGAAACTGCTCAAATAGTACGAAGGAATATTTTGTTCATTGCAGTCATGTATAGTGGTAGGAAGGAAGAAGCTTTTTATGTGGTAGAGAAGTTATATTCCAAATTTCTTTGATTCTTTGTAACGATGAAATAAGTGTATAATGACTAAGAAAGGCGCTTTGGTTCTTTAACCTTACATGCTTAAAAATAAAGAGAGAAGGTTGAACCTCACCCCTGACTCTCTCTCTCTCTCTCTCTCTCTCTCTCTCTCTCTCTCTCTCTCTCTCTCTCTCTCTCTCTCTCTCTCTCTCTCTCTCTCTCTCTCTCTCTCTCTCTCTCTCTAATTCAATCTCTCATGTTTCATAGTACCAGAGCAATGAGATCCAATTGCAAAAAGTTTCAACAAGTCTTTCTTGTTCAATTCTGACCTGCAACTTCACCAGGAAGAGCATTATTTAATATTTTGATGGATTTACAAAAGGTTTGATTTTAATCTGGTTTTTGTGACTTAACCTTAGGGCAAATGGCATGTGCTGAAAATTGAGCAGCTTTATAGAGTTTTTGTTTTCTATTTTCTTCTAGAAAATCTACGGGGTCTGTGCATGCTTTGAGATAGGTGTTATGCTTATCATCATAAATGATGTTGACATAATCACTTTTGCTATTGTTTGTTATGGGCTTTCTATAATTTGACTACTATTTCTCTGTGCAACCTATACTGATTTCTCTACAGTTTTTGGGGCCCACTAAACCCACATACATTATTATACAGATGACAGTGAAGTTTTTCTCCTTGTTTTCTTTATAATTTGTTTTTTCTTGTACTCTTGCTGCTTTTTGTGAATCACGATGTTTGATTCCAGAGAATTAATGACATCTGAAAGAGATTCAGTTAACTTTGAGAGAAAAAAAATGGTGTTGAAGAGTGAACAAGGACAGATCCACTCCCCGGTGCAAGAGAAGCTACAGCAGTTAGGATTGATGAGGAAGCTTGGGTGCCTGGTTGGGACTCCCCTCGACCCCTAACATCCATAAGGCATTATTTTTATAAAGTCTTGCCAAGGTTCCAAAACCACATCAGATGGGCAGTAGAGAGGGACACCACAGCCAATTCTGGACAGATTGTTGGTTTGATGAGACACCCTTCCTGGTCATCTATCCATGACTATTCAGGTTAGCCAGGATTCCCTCGGCCTCTGTAGCAGAGATCATTGTTCCAACTCCCACTCCACAGTTGACTGGAGCTACATTTTCAGAAGAGATGTACTTAAGTACCACTACCCTACTTGCTTTTTAAAATCTCAATACTCCCTCCCTCCCAAGTGTTGAAACTTAATAAGATCAATATCTTTAAGGAAAATGTGTTTTTTCTAAACCTAAACCCTATGCCCCTAAGGAGACTTAAACCCAAGACCTCCCATTATAGCTCCCCATGTGACCACTGAGTTACTGCTCAAGTTCGCAACTTAATAAATCAATCAAAACAAACTTTTGAACTTCCAGAGTATATTTAATCAAACAGGCAGCTCATTATTGTTGAAGCCCAAGCTTTCACCAAACTGAAAAAAGCAGTTGAACCATAAATTGGAAATCATTGGGTGCTAACCTGATAACTCTGTTGTAACTTACTAAAAGCAAATATTTTCTTAATCTTAAATGAGGCAAATAACAACAAAATTCTAGGATAAGTCTCACCTCCCAAAAAGATTTCCAGCAGCAATAGTACTGCCCTGAACATAATAATCAACACTTTCCGTGACTTCTCCCAAGAGATCAGCTGTCTCAAGAACCTAGGAAGGCAACACCAAAAGTCAAAACAAAGTTGAAATATGCATCAAACAAATGCATGATAGTAGCTATCTAACAATTGCAAAGCCATTAAGTATAGATGTCCACAAAAGAGAATTGAGTTGACAATGGGCAAATAATGATTATATCATTTTAGCTGGAAATGTATCAATAGATGATGTTGGACCAACAAAATTGCTTCAAAAAATCCAAGTCTTTAACATGATCATTGGCTTTCATCATTACCATGGTCCGAGACTCTAAGCTTATAATCAGATATGCATGATAATCATCTCCTTCAGAACCAATTTTAGATGAATCAGCACCATGACCACGTGCGCTCTTATGGTAGACTGTCCAAATTCCTCTGCAGCCAGGTAACTCAACCTGCTCATAAACATACATAACAAAAGCTCAGTACATCACCATTACTTTTGCAATTTTTACAGAAATAAACTGTTTACTTCGTTGCACGTAAAGGTTTCATATGACCTGTTCATGTGGTAATGGACAAAAAACCAAGGTTTCATATGACCTGTTCATGTGGTAATGGACAAAAAACCAAGGTTTCAGGTCAGGGTATCGTTAAAATTTAAGTATCATGTCAATAGATGCATAGAGAGATAAAAACCTCGACTTGAAACTATAAGGTACAAGGGATACATTATTTTAATAAGTTCTCTTCAATCACCAAATTAATCTTGCTTTGCCGACCCTAAGGTGACTAACCATTGACAATCAGTCAAGAGGTGGCTAACCCCTGATTCAAGGGCTACTATCCAGCATAGCTTCTAAACAACATCAACTATCATCTATGACACCCTAACCCAGTTATTTCACTGTCCAAAAGAGCCACCAAGCAATACAACCTCCAACCTCAAGCTCTTCACCACAGCCATTCGTACTCCAGATACCTCAGTCATTTGTCTAACAGAATTACTCTCTTTGTTCAAGGTCTTTTTACATACCATAGCAATACTATTCCCAATGCATGCAATAAATATTACAGCCATTCCGTATGCCATCAACTTCAAATGATGGGTCATCAAGTCCTAACAACAGTCGGACAATAATAAACCCCCCCCCCCCCCGACAATCCCTACGCACACACCCAACCCACTATGTAGCTGAGCTTCACAAAAAAATAGCTACTCAAATATTCATCCTTCCTCTCATCTAAAACACTACATCAAGTTTTTCTCTATCACAACCACTCCTGACAAACTCCATAAAAAAATATTTCTTTCCCAACAAATTGCATGCAAAGGAAAACTGTAACAAACACATGTATAGGGGGTGGTTTGCTCAGACGTACATTATTTCACTAAAGTATTGATAATAGAAGTTAGGGGGTTATGAGTCAATTTCCCCTACTCTTGAGCAACATTGCATATGCCAGTCGCACTATCTTTTGTCTCTTTTTGTTTCTCTTCCTCTTTTCTAAATCCTTCAATCAGCAGAATTTAGAAAAAGAGTTCATCCTATCCTGATAATGAGAAACTTGAATTTAAATTATATATTCATTGCCTTATAGCAACTGTGATATGCTTCTTGTTTTTATAGCAACTTGCTTAAATTAAAGAACTAGATTTGACAGAATACAACTAGTTATGCTCAAATTCAAGAGTTCGAATGATTATATTCAAATAGGTTTGAAATTTTTGACAAGCCAATACATGAGAAAATATTTTTCTTGAAATTAGACTGCATATACAACTCTTACAGGCCTCTAATAAAAGTCACCATCAAAAGAGCATACATAAACGGGGCAAGCTACAAGAGTATACTCTCTTCCTAATTGAATATTCCCTCTTCAATTTAGACAAAATGTAAGAAATAAATGTAGACATGCCTCAGTAATTAGCTCCGGACGAATTGATCGCTGAAGAACACAAAGAGCACCATTCTTGCCATGACCAGTGCAGCAAACCTGCAACCATGGTAAACATTGTCTTTAGGAGCTAATCTGGCTAAGCATAATATCCAAGCAAAATTGGAAAATGAATTGACCTTCACTAATAAAAATAGCAATGTCACTAATAATATCCGTATAAAACTTCAAAAACTTTTAAAAATAGCAATGTCGCTCTACTGCTGCTACAGTACAAAGCTGTGTCATCTAACGGTCAATAGTATAGTGAAATTGTATTTCATGTTAAACTCTATGTTGTACACAAAGTTTCCACTGTTATTGCAATAAAGGCACTAGCCATTTTCAAGAAAAATAGTAAATCGAAACTGTTAGCTTATAGCATATGAAAATATTATCGGATCCTACCTGTTCAGATAGTCAATCTGGATCAACTAATTCATTTCAAATAATAAAACCGACGGTTGAAGCAAATTGACATCATTCTTGATTTAAAACATATTGGAGGTCCACAGATGTCATTTGAAAGGTGTATCGAAATATAGCTCTTACACAAAAGGTACCTCAAGATAGAATTTTTAATAAGTTATTATCCTTAAGGCATTCCTTCAAATCTTATTACTCAAGAAAATAAGGGCAATAGGGACAAGATTGTGCCCTAATATGTTTTGTTTAGCAAAAAGAAGCATATGTACGGGTCTCTCTGCTGCCAAACATCTCTTCAACTTTTGAAAGCCACAAGGAAACAATGCAGTCTAATTACACATCAAGCCATGGCTCCCCCAAGATTTCTATTTAATTCCCATTAAGAGATCAAATGAGATGCAGCACAATTTAATCATACTTAAATGGTTAATACTATGTATAAAATTTTGGCAATAGATGCAAATCTGCCTGGCGGTCACAGCAGAAAGTAAACTAATTCAACCAGAAAGAAGAAAAAACAGAAAATTTTCAACTCAACTAAACCTCACTAACATGACATTCAGGCCTACCTTCAAAATGAATGTAGGAAAGACACCGTCTATTCACATAATCATATGCCTCTTTGGCTATGATTTCACTCTCAAGGAAAAAAAAATTCAGCTCTACAGAAGATTTATTCCAAACAGCAATAACCTTAGACAACCATTAACAGATGAACATCAGAGTTGAGAGTCAACATATGCACTATCTTCACCAACATAACATTTGCATTTCCAAATGAAAGAAAGCCAAACTAGAAAAAGCATGCCACAAAATCACTAGTCATTTCTAATAAGATTTTCTTTGAAAAAAAGAAGAAACAGAAAGGTGAATTTCATTAACAAAGGAGCGGACAGACAAGCTTATGAGAAGAAACAGAAAACCACATTCTAGCTCAACTAAAGACTAAACAAAGAACACAAACTTCAATGAGCTTAAAATAAAATAAAAATCTCTATCCAAGAACGACACATTAAAGGAAACAAATCTTCTAGATGACGAAGAATGACAAAAGGCATGCTTCTATTAACTCTAATGGAGCATATAAACAGAACAACATCAACTGACCAGTTCATAGTTGCTCTGCTTTGCAACCATTCCTGTAACATTTGGATCAGCATTAATCCTCAACCCATACGAGAAGTCTTTTAGAGGACCAACGTTAATAAGAGAATCCCTCACTGTGAATGAAAAGGTCTTCTGCAAAGTAGAAAAAGTGGAAGAGAATAGGTAAGTGCCACTTTATAATAATTAAAACAAACGCATCAGATTAAGATTCATTCTGGTCACTTTGCAATAATAAAAATGGAAAAGGTATCAGGAAGTTAAATTCTTTAGAAAAAAAAAAGAAAAATGTTGAACAATTGTAAAAGGTATAATGGAATTGTAGACTAGAATTTGGAAGTAAGTTGAAGACTGAAGAAGAAGAGAGAAGAAGTTGCAAGAGGAAAATATTGCAGATGCCAAGGATAAAGTTGATCCCCGCTGCTTCCTTATATTGACTTCGTTTAATATGACACAAAAAGCTAATATACTCTAGTTTTTATTTACACATCATACATCCCCATTGGAAGATGAGAAAAACGATAGAAAAGGGAGGAAAAATGAGAAACAGACCCAAGGAAGCAGCTGCAACATACGCTTATGACCTGAGTTATAAATGAACAAAAGGAGTCACGTTGTCCCCTATTCCGAAGTGCATACTGGCGCAGCTCTTTGTCCCTCACTTCTCTCTCTCTCTCTCCCTCACTTCTCCCACTCTCTCCCTCACTTCTCTCTCTTACTCTGTTTTCTCTTTCTCTTCCCTCTTTCTCCTTCACTTCTGTCTCTCTCTCTCTCTCTCTCCTCTTCTCCCTCTCTCTCCCTCACTTCTCTCTCTCTCTCTCTCTTCTCTCCCTCTCTCTCTCTCTCTCTCTCTCTCTCTCTCTCTCTCTCTCTCTCTCTCTCTCTCTCTCTCTCTCTCTCTCTCTCTCTCTCTCTCTCTCTCTCTCTCTCTCTCTCTCTTCTCTCTCTCTCTCTCTCTCTCTCTCTCTCTCTCTCTCTCTCTCTCTCTCTCTCTCTCTCTCTCTCTCTCTCTCTCTCTCTCTCTCTCTCTCTCTCTCTCTCTCTCTCTCTCTCTCTCTCTCTCTTCTCTCTCTCTCTCTCTCTCTTCTCTCTTCTCTCTCTCTCTCTCTCTCCTCTCTCTCTCTCTCTCTCTCTTCTCTCTCTCTCTCTCTCTTCTCTCTTCTCTCTCCTCTCTCTCTTCTCTTCTCTTCTCTCTCTCTCTCTCTCTTCTCTCTTCTCCTTCTCTTCTATTCTCCCTCTCTTCTCTTCTTCTCTCTTCTCCTCTCTTCTCTCCTTCTTCTTCTCTTCTCTTCTCTCTCTTCTTCTCTCTTCTTCTTCTTCTCTCTCTCATGTTGCTTCTCTCCTCTCTCTTCTCTCTTCTCTCTTCCTTCTCTTCTCTCTCTCTCCTCTCTCTCCCTCTCTCCCTCTCCTCTCCTTCTTCTCTCTCTCTCCTCACTGCTCTCTCCTCCTGCTCTCTCCTCTCCTCTCCCTTTTCTCCCTATCTTCTCACTCATCCCTCACTGCTCTCCCTCTCCTCTCTCCCTTTTTTCTCCCTATCTTCTCACTCATGGAGGGAAAAATAGTTCAACTGTAAGTCGTAAAACCTTGAACTTTGAGCAGTTTATCAGTTTTGATTTGGAAGACATCAACTCTCCTGCTGTTAATCATTTTCTGTGGGTGCTTCAAAAACAAAATCTTAACTTTTGGCCACTATCAATTTCATGTTGGAATGCTGTTGAGAAATCAGTCAATCAGATTTCCATCAATAACCTCTCGTGTACCATTTTGGCTGTTTTATTGAGTGATTTGGTTTCTAATGTGCCTTCAAATGTTGTTTCTAGATTTTATAATCTAAAATTTAAGGAGATCAAAGTCAACAACAGGCAAAATTTGACGGCAGAAGGCTTTTGGACCACCTCAATGGACTCTAGAAAGGAAGAAGCAATAAAAACTTCAATGGAAGGGACAGACCTTTGGGAGTATTGAGACGAAAGCTTATTCAGTATGCATTTTCGGTTACTAAATATCCACAGCTTCATTTTTTCATAAGTTCATTCCTAAGATTGTGTCGGTGAGACATAGCTGCTTCCTCTGATTCCCGCATTCCAACAATTACTCCTTGGATCTCCTTTCTCAGGCATGACTAATGCTGAATTTTAAGGGAGTTTCAAAGAACAAATATAAGACCCACTGGATGAGGGGAGATCAGAGAAGATTATTCTGGTCAAGTCACACAAGTATACTAAACCATTGGGGCACTGTCACTCCTCTGAGTCTGAAGTCCATGACTTTCTATGGTGTGTAAGGTCTATCACCAAAGTTTAATGCGTCCCTTGGTGATTAAAGATAATTCATCAGAAGGGAATTTAGTGGTTTCACATGAGGAAGCATCCACCAGGGAGATTCCTTGACATATGTGATGAGACTTTGGATTGTTGCCATCTCAAGGATCAATGGGTTCACACATAGCACAACTGATATTCCCATCTTCCAGTGCCTACTCCTTTTCCTTTCTATGTTCATGAATTGTTTTGCTTTTCACATAACATAGCACTGAAGGTAAATTTTTGCTCTATATCTTTATAGAATCTATCTCCTCACTAAAATTTTCAACATTCAATAAAAAGTATAGGCAAACTTCAAAATAAAACTGAATTTGTAGGTAAAGTACAATCATTAGCGACCAAGATTTTAGTTTTTTCCTTTAATAGTTTAAAATCTTTATTGGAAACGACCCTGATAGACTCCAGCACATAATTGGAGAAACATTCAAAAGGTCTTTAAAGTGTTACATACTTATAGGATGAAATATGGCATTACCTGTGTCGACTCTGAGTTGTTTGAAACTGAAGAATACAATGATAGTTCCTCGCTGTTAACATCTTGTAGAGCATCAGAAGGAGCCCTTCGTAACCGCTTTGCTGGGGGAATGTCACCTTCAATATCTACTACCTTAGAAGAATTGCTCACACTTCAAAATAATATTCGCAGGACAGATAGGGCAAGGATTAAAATCAAATATTTAGACATGTGCAATAGAGAGGACTATTGATTGTAGTGTTATCTGTCTACCAGCTCTAGAGTTTCCATTTCTTAACATACAGATCACCCTTTGCATCTGCCAGTTGCAAGCATACATGTTGTATAAAATGCAATGAAACCAAAGAAGACAGCCAAAAAGAGAGGTCCACCCAACGAGGCACTTTTTTTCAACACTACTCCTCATGCTTGGGCCCCCTTTGTGCACAAAATAATAGACCATTCAAGGCGGACTTCCATCCTATAAGCTCTAAAACTATGAAGAAAGACATCAAATGCAAACACTCAAGCATAAGAGTGAAGAAACCAAGCCCAGCTTCTTAAACTAGGTCATAGATCACTACATAAACAATGTAGTACTATTTAAAACAAGCACAATACATTAATAAATTACCATGTAACACTCACCTCATCCTTTCCATGGCCAGGAGGCAAAGAAGTAGCAATTCCACAGCTGTACTGCACCAAGAGACTGTCTCCCAAACGACTTCCCAAGAAGAAGAATGCATCACCCAAAGTAGTAATGCCCTTAGAGATACAATAAACTACAATAAGTTGAAGTATCAATAAAACAAATTAATGATCACATTTAGGATGATTGCGTGCTAAGACAGTTGGAAAGCTAGTAAATTAATGCAGTGTAGCTAACCGAAGTCAAATTTGAAGCTTTGGACCTAGAAAGTTCAAGTCGCTGCACAACCCTGCAAGAGTTCGAGCAAGAACTCAAAAATTACTTTCACAGCTATAGTTAATGGCAGTATGCTCTAATTTGCATGAAACACCTTCATCATCCTAAAAACAAACATCTACCTCCCATCAAAGATCAAATTAAGCAGCAGCATTTCTCCAGTTTTGGTTGAGAAGAGGGCAACATCATTGGATAGCCATGTTGTATTGGCAGCATCAAGTTCCACACTAAAATTTGATCTTGGCATATCTTGGCTGGATACAAATTAACCACAGCAGAAGTTTCTTATGATCATGAAAAGAGAACATGAGAGTACAAATCATCTCATTTTTAAAAGTAAGCATCATGTTGGTGGGCAGGGGTATAATTTGTCACTTTACACTTTCTTAGTTGGTTTTTTTCTGGTCTATTATGCCATATTTAGATTCTTAATGTTCCTAGGAGTCCAATAATGTTATTTTCTATTTTTTTATTGAGTTTAGTTTAACTCAGACCTCTACTGTAGGGTATATTTGTAACTTGAAGAGCATGACTTAAGTAAATGAAAGAGATCTCCAGATCCTCCAGTCCCCACTGCGTCAATTATGCAGTACTTCTCACCCATGTTTTTGTTTCTCCTCTTTCTCCCTTTTCTCTCTTTTGACCTATCAATTTCACAAATAAAGTTGAAATAAAAATAAAAGTATTAAAAAACTTAAACACTTTCATTTTCTGAGAAAAGAAAAGAAAGATTTTAAGGAGGAAGGCTGAAGATTAGCCAAACAATACAAATTTAAAGGAGAAAATGTACAACCTTTGAACAATTTGCTTATTGTCTACTTATTAGAATCCAAGCCCTAATATCAACAAACAAATGTAAGTGATCATTAATGTATATCATGCATACAGAGCACTTTTACGGGACTATCAAACAGCTCTTACTCAAGCATCTACGTAAGAATGTTTCAAGAAGTGCACAAGCAGTAGCAAAGAACTGTAGATATCACAGGAACTAATTAGGAAGCAGGGTAGCATAGGGGAATAGTTGATATGTTAGCTAATAACTCTCCAAATTGTTGCAGAAGTCCCCGTCGAGGTTGGATGATTTACCACTGAAGTCTCCATGTTGACTGGTTCCTTACGTTTTATCCCCTCAGCTTCACTTTCTGATCGTTCCAGGTCATTCAACGGCCAGGTCTAGCAGGAGTATTGCCTAACTGTTTTTGGGAGAGCAACCAATCCCACCATCGTACTTCCTCCCTACTTAGCAATTTTGCAACCTCCCCCCTAGACTCCTTGTCAGTTCCCACCTTGAACCTTCCCCTTATGCTTCAGACACTCAACCAAGAACATTTTCTCTAAACATATTCTTAAGCAAGTCAATGAAGCTTCCAATCCCATCCACTGGAAGGAGGATGAAGGAACAACAAGTTGACTCTTCAACACAAACTTCATTGCCATGGAGGGACCAAGCGCAATCATGTCCAAATAGAACGATCCCCCTCAATCTTCGTGAAGGAGTGAACCCTATCCAGAACAGAGTCTTGGACCTCCTCTCCCATGGTCGTAGGACTGTCATGGTTTCTGATTCCTCGTCCTCCCGAACCCCACACTGCTCCCCACATCCCGACCACAAGTTGTGGCTTATTTGTCAATATCTTCCAGATAAGTAGATCTCTTCCTCCCACAAGACAAGCTGAAGTACTTCGATTACAGAGAGTTAACCAAACCCCAACTATGACATTGTCAATCAGCCCAATCTAATCTGTAATTCACAACTAGCTGGACCTATCTCTTTTAAATGATGGGGGTCGTGAGAGAATGACTTCAGCTGATAAGTTTAATAATGAGGGATGAGAATGAAACAAGTAAGCTATCTAGATCCTTTGGCAAACAACACCAGGCTATAATCTGTTTGTTTTGAAGTCATATCATCCAAGCTAAGAAGAAGAAAAATGTGCAAATTGAATTTAGGGAAAGTTAGAGAATAATAATTACTATTTTATGTCAAGTAATGCACGCAAGGGTTTTTAATACACTACAGTGATGAACCACAAATTTATGTAGTGATCAAGTTCGATCAATGAATAGACAGTAGCAAATAAATAAAACAGGAGCAGATTTACTGGACTAACAGTGATATAGTACAAAAGATTGAAAAGAAAGGAAAAGTGAAAACAAGCAGGCATGGAAAAAACCTGCTATCAATTGGTGCAGCAAAACTGTTCAGTCCAATCATACAAGATGCTGACTGCACAAGCAAGAAGGAAACATCAAAACAAACAAAAATGACTGACCATTGATATCACAAAGAAAAAATACATGTATACAAAAAGAGTACAGTATACAACAACAACAAAAAAAAAAAGCCATTCCCAATGGTAAGTGAAGGAGGATACTTGACTATGATAACGTATGCTATTGGCACAAACAACAAGAACACCACCAATTGGAGAAGGTACAGCAAGAACCTTATAGGCATCATGTGGAATATTCTGAAAAAAGTCAATTCACAGAATATTATTGGGAGCCATGTAAAAAATTTTAAAATTGACCAGTATAAAATAAATGAAGGAACAAAAATCGAAAAGTAAACTTGAAACGAATTCAAGCACTATGTTGAATGTCTTCAATAAACTGTAAAAGATAACTACTTACAGCCGCAGACCATATAAGAGGATGTTGCTTTAAAGTTGTACTTATACTGAGAGCTGAAAGCATGCAAGTGTGATGCTTCCATGAGAGTCTACCAGCCCAAGTGAGCTCTCTTTCATGAAGAACTACCATAACTGGTTCGATATAACCTGCATCAAACAAATAAATAGAAAAGTGAAAATTAGAATTAAGTATGAATACCGTCAGATAAATATAGCAATTAATTTGAAGGACCAACTACACAAACAATGCTGCACTTTAAATATTTATGGTTGCCTGGCTCTTGCAATAGTTAACAGAAATAATACTAATGTACTAGCATGAATATCCAAAAAACATGCATCACTGTTTGTTTAATTGCATGAATAATGATGGATAGAGCAATTTTTCTTACCATGAACAAAAGTGAAATCTTTTACATGTTTCATGTCCAAATCACGTAGACCAATAACATACGAGGACTCAATACGAGGTGAAACAGTGCACCCTGAGCTACTTGATTCATCATCCGCAACAAAGCCGTAACCAGCCCTAAAATATCAGAAATTAAACTAGAAAGTGCTCAAAGAATAGAAAATTCAATGGCAAATGTATTTAACCAATTAAAAGAAAGTTAGAAGGCACCATTAGCTTTAGCATGACAAATGACACATTAATATAAGTGATAACATTCCTCAAAATTGAAATTGAGCAGTAGTTTAGTGGTCACGTGGGGGATTTAGTAGTGGGAGGTCTTAGGTTCAAGTCTCCAAAGGGCATAGGAATTATCTGAATTTTGTATTACAGGAGTATTCATCGCTTCAAAAATTATAAAATTACACAATAAAAAATAGACTTCCAAAAAAAAAAACAGGGATATAGATATTTTCCTTTCATAGAGTTAATCTAATCCTGTACAGATTTTCAGCTGTCTAAAAAAGTTTGGGAAAGCCACTGTCAGATTGGCCTATTATTTCTCCCTATAAAATTGTCAATGACAAAACATTGTCAATTGTATAACAAGATATTCCAAAGTTAGAATTGGGTAAAAAGTGAACCTGAACAGCCTTTAGGATTATCATTTGTAGACCATACACAAGGACACCACCACACCGACCCTGAGGATCCACCTTTACTAAAGGTCCTCTTGCAAAAGATTCCCGCCCTCTTTTTAAGTAATGCCAGTCCGGTCCCTCAAAGCAGTGCATAGAACTGCAATATCAACAATAAAGTATTAATTATAGGTAAAGCACTAGTACACACCCACCAGAATAACCACTGAATCCGCCTGGAATAACAGATAAAATTACAAATGCACCTTCCCATAAACTAAAAGAATATGGCACAGCCCAAATAGAGAAGATTTAAAACAGAATATCTCTCTGATTGGTAGAATTTAATACAGTTAACAGTATAAAGGTCATGCCTAGTTTTCAAACCGATTGTTTAGTAATTTACACCCGCGAGCCCAGGTAGTAAGAAAAAAAGCACAATAAAAAAAAGTCGTAGTATAAGTGATCAAAAGGGGCAAGTTACTTGAAACAGCAAACATGTCGTAAGGTTTTGGAACCAGAAAGCCAAACTCCTTCTGTATACTCTTTGAACAATATGAATGTAACACCTTAACCTCTCAAACCTAAATTCCTTTCTGTTTGGTTTGTTCAAGGCATAAAACCGCAATTATAACCATTACAAGGCCAAGTGGAAGAAAATTCATTTTTTTTTCTCCGTTACCCAGTCTGGAAGCTTGAAAATATATAATCGAGAATGAGAAAGGGAATCATTCATAAGGCCAAAAATGGACAGAGTAAAAGAGGACGAAAATCAGAAAAAAAAAAAAAAATTAAGGTCCAACATCAGCAGACAGAGCAATAAAAATTTTAAAAAACACTAAAAAATACAAAATGGGGAAGGGAAGGAGGTCAGAGTTGCTGAAAACATGCTGTTAAGCAACTCCACCCTTGCCAAGCATCCACGTCACCACTAGTGCTCCAAAAAAGTGCTGCAGAGAATGGTCATATGCTAATGTCTTTTTTTTTAACAATAAGAAGAGGGACTCCAGAGAGTTCTCAGAGAAGGAACAATAAAAAAATAACAAAATGGAACAACAAAAAAAATAATTAAAAACTAAAGCAAGATACTTGTGTCTTTGATCTCATAAAAGTACTCCAAGAAGAAAATGCCACTAAATACAAATGAATTTTAACGACCAAATGCACTGACGTCAAAAAAAAAAAAGTATTAGTGACCAAAAAATGAGAACCAGTATAAGTTGGCTTTTTATAAGAAGAGGGGAGAGAAAAAGTCAGATCTACTGGATCAGAAAGAGGTTTCAAGACCAAACCAGCAACTTCGGGCCAGGGATTAAATTGTCTCTGTGGGTTGGTCTGATGTATGAGTTCAAAGTGATTACTTCAATTAATCAAGTCATTTAAGAACTAGACAACGTAATGATATTCATTTTACTTGATTCATGAAGCCGCAAGAGTAAACTCACCTTGTACGAAGTCCATGGATTGAATCATCATGCTCTAGGACAACAAGCTTTGCATCTTGAAAGGCTACTACTATGGAATCCCTTCTCCTGCCAACTTCATCACCTCCTAGAGACAATACTGCCAGTGATTCTATATTACCATGCAATCTTGAAAACATTAAGAAAAATTGATGATTAGCATAAAGAGCTCAGGCACACAAGATACTACATAAACAGACACTACAAAGTAAAACCTAGAAATTGTTAATTAATGCAACATGTGGAAACTTGATAGGAAGGTAATACTTGAAACAGATGAGTCTTCTATGAGTAAGCAGAGATGAGCTTCTTAGAGGTTTCAAAAAAGCAACAGAGAATGGATCAATGCCTAGATAATAGAAAATATTTATAGATGAACAAGAATCATGAATGGAGAATTCTTTGTAGAGCAGAAACCCCTGAGTGTCAAAGACCTACTGCTACAGATCCACAGGCTCATGTGTGTAATGAGTGCAATACACATAGTTTAAAGCTTAAAAAGATCAAGTTTGTGCGGGTAGAGACGAGGCTTCCTACTTCAGCTACTCATGTCAGATGGAATCGAACTCAAAATCTAAAATAATTTAAGCAGAGAGGCCTGACTGATGCAATGAGCGATGTTTACTGACATGTGTAGAAAATTTGCAGTAGAAGACAAAAAGGAGAAAATATGGAATATAATCTTGGCAGTCACAATAGACAAGTCAGAAATCCATCTCCATACAGAACTTCTGGGAAATTATTTAATTTTATGCAACCTGCAGTGTGGAGCACATTTTAGGCCTTCATTGTGCATCTGTGTTACCCTTCCAAATCTACATCAAACTATTTTCCATAGGCATTAGTTGTGCAAATCCACAATCTTACTATTACAAGTTATCATGAAATCCCAAATCTTTAAGTCAGAAAGCAACACTGAAGCATAAGAAAGAAGCAGATATGTCTGAAGATGTCAGTGCGCGTGAAAGAATCGGTTTCTATGTTTGAACATGCTATTGCTTTGTTCTTCTTCCAAGCATAGACAGGACTTTCAAAAATAAAGGCTTTCGATAACCGTAGGCGGTGGAGAGGTGTCACGAATCCATGTTCTTCAACTTAGGCGCTAGCCGTGGATGAACCTGGATTTAAAATTCACCAACCGGGTACGTTGAAGTTCTATGGATATATTATTTCCGGACAATTTAAACTTGTCCAGACCTTCAATTGGAGTTGATAGCTTAGAAGTCCTCTATGACTCCTCTATAAGTCGCTTTGGTTGGCCTAGAACTGGTTTGCGTAATTAACCAGCAGCTTCTTACAATGTCAAGAGGGAAGCAGACACTCTTGTGAGATTACCTGTAGTGGCAAACCAGCTCAAGAAAAGCGCCCGCAATTCCGGCCATTACACCACCACGCCAAACTTCCTGCCGCGATGCCTTCGCGTCTTCTTCATGGACTCTAACCACATAAACCTCAAGGACGTTCCCTGCACTGACAACAAGATTGGGAATGGGCCCGACAGCCCGCTTGGCTGGCCATTCCGAATCGAGATCGTCACTTTGTACTGGAGGGATTTGCGGTACAAAATCTGCAGCAGAATGGGTAACATATCCAGCACCGCAATTCTCTATCCCCGTGGGCAAATGCAACATCTTAAAAGTCGCATAGCTCATCTTCGCTGTGCTCTTTTAGGGTTTCTGAGCAACTTAGTATTTAGAATGTGCAGTTGAAGCGGGAAAAAGAACAGCAAAGAAATGAAAGAGTGAACTTTGCGTGCAATTCTCTAACCAGACGAGAAATCTTCCATCGCCAGAGATAACTCTCCCAAGACGCCCGTTAAAACAAATTGTTAAACCCTACTAAAGAGTACTGGGACTTAAGGTTGGCGGGACGGCGGGACGGCGGGAGGAGGAGACATCAATTTTGAGCGAGTTGGAGACACTAGAAAGGACACCTAATGTGCTCAAAATTACTTTAGTGCCACTCTTTTCGCTGTTAGCATAATATGAGCGAAATACCCATCCGAAAAAGCTTCTGATATGGACAATAGCGAGCAGCTCTTCCCGGCTTTCTTGGCCTCTCTCTCTCCGGTGTCTGCGACGGCGAAAACCGTCCGAACTTCAAATTATGATCGGTCTTTCCCCTCCTTCCGTCAGTAATTTCACAACCACGGTTTCTAAAATCCATTGTCGACCTTCGTCTCGGCCGCTTAGTGACCGTCGTCGTTTTCATCATTTCCCCGTCTCCGCATTGCAGCAATCCGTGTTGGCTCTCGGCGAAGAACAGAAGCCAGGTGAAGGAAATGAAGACGAAGAACGGCCCAAACTTAGATGGCCAAAGTTGGAACCCCAATTGACAGATGAGCAGAAGCTTGCGATTTCTCAGCTCCCTCGAAAGATGACAAAGAGATGCAGGGCTCTTACGGAACGCCTTATCTGCATGTCACTGAAAGTGGAGGAACTCTCTCATTTGATTTATTTGTGGGTGAAGATCATGAAGCCCAGAAGAGCTGATTGGCTTTCAGTTCTCAAGGTGATGGATAAGATGGGAAGCCCTTTGTTTTTGGAGGTGAAACCTGTTTCTTTTTAGTTGATTTCTTGGGTACTCAAACCTAGTGTTCTTCTCCGTCTCGTTGTTTCTTCTGCTCTTTTTCAATTGCCTGACATCTGCTGGATGAACATTAATTGACTTAAGAATGAGAGATATAATTACTTCATTTTCTTTTTCATGATTGGATTAACCGTTTTATTTTTGTTAAATGTTGTTGAAGACTGCCTCTCTGTCTTTTTTCTCCGTCATCGCACCCATGAACTCGACTGACTAGGTTTATGGATACTAACAGTGTTTCTTCTCATTGAGCTACAACCAGTGTGTACATACAGGACCTGAAAATGTATCTGTATTTTGTTTGAAAGGATGATTACATATATTCAAGTTTCTTTATTAAAAAGAAAGAAAGATCTTTACTAAACATATCTTATTTAGATAATTGTTCGTCCATATTTGCCTGCAGCAGTGTCAATGAGTGGCCTTGGTTCACGTTATTAAGTGTTTAATTGTGCCATGACCTGGTCTTTAAGCCGAGAGGGATCAATAGTTTTTGTACTAGAAGGACCTGGGATCTCCTTCTCTTGTACCTGCCCATGATACTGGTAGAACAAGTTTCTGAGTTATGTTCTTGATTCCACAAATCCACTATGATGCGCACCAGTACAGAAATCCAATGTTTGAATTTCACACAATTCTCATTTCAACTCAGAGAGGCATACAAGTTTGCAAGGGCACATGGGAAAAGATTGTACTAAGTTTTGTATACTTAACTAACTCAAATATCCTCTTTGATACATCAAATGCACAATGAGCTGATCCTTTTTTGCATGGTTTAACTTATAATTTAGCCTTTTTTACTGAAAATAATCCTCTTTTGCATGGTTTAACTTATAATTTAGCCTTTTCTACTAAAAATAAGTCTTTACATGCAGATTAATTCTTTTACAGATAAGTCCCCTTTGCATCTTTGATTGATGTGCTTGTGTTATGTTACTTGATCAACATTTGCCTGATATAGAAGTGATTGCCTCTATAGGTGATGGAACTTGCACTTCTGGAAGAATCCTTTGAAGCTAATGTTCGTGACTACACCAAATTGATTCATAAGTATTCGAAGGAGAGTCGCTTAAAGGATGCTGAAAATGCAGTTTCAGCCATGGAAAGACGAGGTTTTTCTTGTGACCAGGTCACCTTAACTGTTCTTCTTGACATGTACAGCAAAGCAGGGAATCTAAATCGAGCGGAGGAGATATTTGAAGAGATAAAGTTACTTGGTCTTCCTGTGGACAAAAGATCATATGGATCTATGATAATGGCCTATATCAGGGCCGGGATGCATGAAGAGGGAGAAAATTTGAAGATGGAAATGGAAGCAGAGGATGTGTATGCCGGCAAGGAAGTATATAAAGCCATGTTGAGAGCTTATTCAATTGCTGGGGACACGGAAAGAGCCCAAAGAATATTTGATTCCATCCAGTTAGCAGGGATAGTCCCCGATGCTAAGCTGTGTGCCCTTCTGATCAATGCTTATTCTGTAGCTGGTCAGAGCGATAAGGCCCGCAGTGTTCTGGAGAATCTTAGAAGTGCAAGGCTGGACCCTAGTGACAAATGTGTATCTTTGCTGTTAGCTGCATATGAGAAAGATAACAATCTTGACGAGGCACTGAGTCTTCTCTTGGAATTAGAGAAGGATGGTTTTATGATAGGTGAAGAAGCTTCACAGATTTTGGCCAAATGGCTCCGGAAGGTAGGAGTATTGAATGAGATTGAAGCTGCTCTTACAGAGTTCCTAGCTGAGTACAAAACCCCTGCTTTTAATCAGGGAAAGATGGGAAAAAGCCCTTAAAACTTTCACCCTGCGCTTGACATGTGTATTTGAAGTTTGTTTGTTATATATTCTAAAAAGCTGGGGAATTCGAGCTAGCAATTCCTGCTGAAGCATGGATGCCAAGCAAGGACGCTATTGAAATGCTTGAAAGCAACTGGATCGAAGTATTGCAGTACTATTATGTGAAAATCCTTCAGCGCAAACCAGAAAAGGGGCAGCAGCCAAAGTTTAATTTAGCGGAGAAATCGTTTCTTATATGTAGAAGGCAGTATTCTGATGATTGAATAGACCTCAAGAAAGAAACTAAGCAGCATTTGGTGACGCTTCTAACAGAGGATTTTGGGAAGGACTTTTTATTAATTTGGAAGAATGCTTTTTCTCGAAGAGTTCTTTTCCAGA
The DNA here is from genome assembly GCA_022405105.1 of Aristolochia contorta. Lineage (NCBI taxonomy): Eukaryota > Viridiplantae > Streptophyta > Magnoliopsida > Piperales > Aristolochiaceae > Aristolochia > Aristolochia contorta. The sequence continues at coordinate 7,276,054 of CM039664.1, forward strand.
GCGCTGTTAATTTTCCCTGAGATAATTTATCTAAAATGAAGTTCAACGTCCCAACACGTACGTTCATCATCTCTGTAAGTAAAAAAAGAAAATAAATGAAACATTAATAAATAATAAGAATCAACAGCACTACTCACTAGTCAGTACATCTCTTAATTTGTTCTCACAAATATAAATGATGCATGCTTTTAAGGAGGAAGATATATAAAACAAAAGGAGATCATGCGTGCATGCATGCATGATTATCCATGGAAAATAGATATATATTTCCTCTACAGGTCGACAATTAATAAAGTACCGGGTAGGATGAAGAAGAAAACCCAGATGGTAAATCACACGCCGGATTTTGCATACTGGTTCATCCATCAAAATAAACACAATTTGCTAGACGTACAGGACGAAAATTTAAGAGTAATTAGTTACTAAGAGAGTGGAGGCTCGGAGGTGGATGCGCCGGACATGGATATTCTGTTTCTATCGAGGAGCTCTCTTGCCAGTGTCTGGAGATCGCCGCCTCCTCCGATTGTTGAACCTTCGGACGCAGTAGTACTCCGGCCAGCGCCGCCACCGAGGTGGCTCCGGAGGTCCATCTGCCGCTGATGGAACTGCGGCCATGGAGGTTGCACGAGGGGGTCGAAGAGGGTTGAAAGATCGAAAGTGGCGGGGAGACAAGTCGCCGACGTTGGAAGGTCGGATATGGTGAGAGGAGGAGGCTGCCCCATCGGCGGCGGATGTGGCGGTGGCGGAGGAGGAGATGGGAGTTCCAATGTTGCTAGGTGAGCTTGCATGTATGCCAGCTCTGCTTGTAAATTCACCACCTGCATTAATGCAAATATATATATTTATAAATCAAAGCTTCAATAGTCATTACAACTGATGAATTAATTAACAGTACGAAAAAAAACTAATAGAACACTTGTTTTCTGCAGACCCTTCAGTACGTACTCATTACTAGAGTTTGTTCTGGGGTACCCAGATCAAATAATTACAGACCATCTGGCTTACTATTCAATACAATTGATCCAAGTAAGCACTGGTTTTCTGGACGCCCTTCTACACTTCAGCCGACAGCAGAAAAAATTAAGACCAAACAAATCACAGATATGGGAGACCCTTCTTTCTCTTTAGAGAAGAATATGGGAAGAAGAATATGGGGAGATAAGGCCAAACAAATCACGTATCAGAACACTCCAAGGTACAAACTTCCATCTTGTTTCATATACTAGCTAGACAAACTCCTATCCACACGGCTGCTAATTAAGAAAACATGAAAGAGTACTGCCATTAGTACTCTTATATATAACCGTTACTTTTCCTCAGTTTTCTCAAGCTATTGCTCGTCGGATTCCGCTAGCCTACCAGCCGTTTAATTCCTTAGAGAAGAAGGAAACATTTTCCTCTAGCTAGCATCAGCTAAACAACAACAACCTAAGTTTGGATTGTACCATGGATCATACAACACATGTGAAACAAACAGAGAAGGAGATCCACGGCGGAGGGGCACGTTATATATATAGATATGATCATCATCTTTTGAAAAAGATAAAACAAAACAAAAAAGAAGCTAATAAATTAAAGAAAACCTTAACCGAACAGACGCAAACAATTCGTGACGACCTAGCTCTAATTTCCCGGCCGCCGGAGTAATAAAATATTACTCTCGAAACCCATTTTGGTTCCGGCAAGGATGGTGCAGGAGGAGAAGAAGAAGAAGTGGGTATGTATATACGTATAATATGGTATAATACCTGTTGCTGTAGGGCAAAGATGTGAGCGACGCAACCGTAGACGGGATCTCTGAGCCTGGCCTGAGCTTCGTAGCAGATGGTGACGACGGCGTCGAGGCGTTTGTGAGCGGGGATGTGGAAGAGGAGCTTGGAGACGTTACTGGCACCGAAAACCTTGTGAACGGCGGCGAAGTGCGCCGCCCCCTGCTCGGAATCGAAGTAGGGCGCGAAGATGCACCCCGTCACGCACTTCCTCCGAAGAAACTTACACGCGCCGCACGGTCCCCCGCCGCCGCCGCTGGTACTACTCCCTCCGGTAGTGCTGCTGCAGTTATTAGCACTCCCACTCATCTTCTCTGGCCTGATGATCTCTCTTCACTACTACTTGATCCCTCTCTCGTTGCTTCTCTTAATTAATTTCCTCGATGATCGTCTCCGATATAATTAATCACGACATAGAGAGAGAGGGGGACGGAGAGAGAGGTGGATCTAGAACGAAAAAACAACAACCCCCCGAACGAATTGCCTCATCATATAATATTCTTCTTTTGTATTTTAATGGAGATCATGAGAGGTCTTGTAGAGCTAGAGCTTCTTCATACAAAGAAAAGAGAGAGAGAGAGAGAGAGAGAAAATAAAGAAGCAGAAAAATAAAATTGTTTTGTTCTTGGAATGAATCTTTAAAGCCACGGCAAGGGATCGATCTGGAGCAACCCCGCGGCCCTTTTATAGCAGCTTGCGTGAAGCAAAGACGAGATAGCGCTAGCAAAGCCCAACCGCCACTCTGATATTCTCTCTCTCTCTCTCTCTCTCTCTCTCTCTCTCTCTCTCTCTCCCCGGTGCCTGTCTATCTGTAATGAAAAAAACCGAAATCTACCGGGAGCGAAACGTGTACAACGTCCATTTCATATATATATGCGCGTGTTTTCAGGTGCGTAGAGGGCAAAAGACGCCACCCTAGCCTCTTCTTCTTTCTTCTTTCTTCTTCTTCTTCTTCTTCTTCTTCTTCTTTCCCAAGCTCTCCGCTTTTTATCTCATCTTTATCGTTTTCCACAGCGACACCTACCCTCCCTCCATTTTCGTGAGAAATTAATGTCACCGATCGCACATGAGTAGTCCTAGTACCACTCGTCGTATACGTTATACAACATAAATATCACAGACTCGATATTGATCCCGGGTACCCTTAATTTAATTAAACGGGAGATTTACGTAGACGCAATAGTCTCACTCTTCGCCACCTTTGATCGATGGAGTTAGGTCAAATAGCCAACTCACGGTAATTACTTTGGGTTTCTTTCTTTCATTCCTCTTCCTTCCTCCTGCAGATCCCACATCAGCCTCATCGATATTCCTCACGTACGTCTCTTACTAATTACTTACTTACCAGCCGCCCCAGACCAAACAATTTCGAAAATATATGAATCTTTCACCTGATCGATCGATCTGGGCTTGTGTGTGTGTGTATATATATATATATATATATAAACACGATTTCATCAGACAAGTGTTGGAAGCGGATACATGAGGTTTTCATCATCATGAGCTACGTTGAGACGTGCACGTCAGAGGTTAGAAACTCTAATTGAAATGTTTTTGGAATCTGCAGTAATAATAATCAAGTCTGTCACACACACACACAAGTCTGAAGTTACTCGGAGAGGAGGTTCACATCGGAGAGGGCAGGAATTAAATGGAGACATATATACAATTAAATGGGTATTACGAGATCTGCGGCGCGGGGGCTAATTTGGGCGCCGTCGCGCTGCTATTTTTAGCCTAGAGAGAGAGAGAGAGAGGTCAAAGTGGGGGGAATCGGCGTTCAAAGCGGAGGAGACTGGCCGTCCCGGAGAAGGAAGAATGAAGCGACACGTGCAACGGTAAGCAGCAGGGAAACGTAACGGCCGGAGAGAGGATGACGACCTCACGCGGAGGGCAGAGAGAGAGAGAGAGAGAGAGAGAGAAAGGATCGGGACCCACGCGCCGTTCGTTTGGGAAAAAAAAAAAAAAAATGGGCGTTTCCGTTTCGTCTTCCCTTTCTCGCTCGGATTCCGATGCACGAACTTTCTTTCCTCTCAGGTCTTCGGCAGAGACTCTACTACTAGTACTGTTAAAGAAAAGAGAGAATCTGTGCAGCAGAGTACACAGAGTGAGAGGGAGAAGGAGCAGGAGTTGGTAACGGCGCGTCGCCGCGCCGTCCGGTTCTTGTCCTGGGCGTGTATGTGTGTGTTTGTGTAGGGAGGAAGCTGGAGCAGATCAAGCTTCACAACCCCACCCACCACCTAATGAGCTTCATCGATCTATCTATCTCTCCTCCTCCTTAGCTTTACCGGATCGCCTCCTCGATCATCGATGGCAAGTCGCAAGTACGTTTTCAAGACTTGACGACTAGTCCCAGTCTATAAGTACATCCGTGTCACGAGCTGACGTTCTTTCGTAGCATTTCGGCCACGTTCTTTGTCTTCCTTTCAAAGTTTGGTACGACTATACTTGATCGAGATCAGGATACGCTGATACAAAATTACAAATTCCCTTCCTATATACTACCAATCCCCACTAGCCCTCACACATACAACTTTCCCTTGCCATTACAAATTCTCTTTTCTCTCTCTCTCTCTCTCTCTCTCTCTCTCTCTCTCTCTCTCTCTCTCTCTCTCTCTCTCTCTCTCTCTCTCTCTCTCTCTCTCTCTCTCTCTCTCTCTCTCTCTCTCTCTCTCGCAGAGGCTTACATGGTTGTGCTGGGCACGACAAGGCCGACGGAGTGACGGTGCCCATTTTCCCTAAAACCAGTGCAAGCGGCCGTCCGACCCAATTCCACGCGCTCGTGCGGTCACCGCATGGGAGTCACGGCAAGGGGAGTTCGTTTCTTGGTCTCTTCTACACATCTGCGGATTTCCAGTTGAATGAAATGCTTTTTAAATTACAGCATGTCGCCCCAGAAGAGGCAAGATTACCAGTCCTAAACTTGGAATCGGTTAAATAAGTGCAGCTAAAGTGTTTGAAACTAAGTCAAAGAGAAACAGAGAGTCGACCTTCTTTTGGACACCCCCACCCCAACTACAGACCTTCTCCACTCCATAAAAGTCATCCCTTATTACCTTTTTTTCTCTGAGCGTTTTAATTAATATGGGACCAAATCATCGTTTACAGTGACGATATTCTAAAGAAACCGAGTGGGACATGCATCCGCCTTGATTTCATCACTGTTCCGTTTCTACGTTTCGAAACTGTGAAATGAATATTTTAGAGAACGAAAGGATAAATGATACGGTGAGAGAAATCTTCAAAGCATTTGACTTATTCACTTCGTTCTCAATTTCCTTACTTAAATACTGCGGATCCCGCAACGGACGCGGTTTCGTAGAATACAGAAACTATTAGAGCCAAGTGTAGAATACCTGAAGACATACATCAGGTATATGCATCCATGCTAACTATTAAAATATGAGATACAGATGCTCATTCTAAGTATACTTGCATGCATTTTAGGTAAACGAACTTATATGTACACACTTGAGATGAACACGTACACTTCTGGTGCATACATCCACTGCGTAGGCACTCATAGATGAATTGTTACTTTACAATAGACTATACTCGTATTTATAACTACTTAAGAGCCCACACTCCCACAAAATCTTGTAAACCCACGCATTCACAAATACTCACGGGATCACACTCACAAATGCATGTAAGCCCATAAAGAGTCACATAACCCTACAAACGTACAGCTAGAAAGATCAAACATTATTTTGGTTTTGGGCTTCATAATGAATATCGAATAAGTGAGGTTTGAGTGGGAGAAAAAGTAGGGAAGGAGATGCTCGCAAGAAATCGTTTTACATTTATGTGTTGCCTCAAAAATAAGTGTCAGTATAATAAATTTCAGTTTGGAGCTTTGGACACATGACTTTCTGGGAAGAAAAATAAAATAGCACCGTCGCATGGAGAACGATTTTCTCCATCACTGACCCAATGTAGCAGCAAGTGCGGCTTCTGATTCAACTTCTTCTCCCACACCCAAGGTCAACATCCAGAGCAGATGTGCACATCCATCAAAACTTCAAGAGAGAGGTCTCTATCTGTAGGTCAGTACCGCATCCTCGTCCATCTGCAAATCGAGGGGAAATAAACTGACTTTATACCAGGCTAAGTTGGAACTTCAAGCTTTCTCTGCGGACGGTGGACCATGTTCAATACTTACAGTTTTGGCAAGCTCTTTGGCTTTCTCATCATCGAAACCCAGAGTAGCCAGTATCTCGTGACCAGCTGACTCTTTCTCAGTCCAAACACCCAGGAGCAAGTGGACTGTAGTGATTTCACCACCTTCACCTACATTTTAAAGTTCAACTTACAAGTAAAACAACGAGAAAGAGATACGAATGGATGAAAGCTCGTTACAGCTAAAATTATACAGACAGCAATCATAGTAAAGGGAAAGGGTGGTAAGACAAGATCTTGACTCAACATCAAACTATATATGCTGGGGCATATTAGCAATTTATCACATCATGAGAATGGCAAGTGCTTCAAAAGACAAATAGACCATTTAAAATACGATTTTTACAAACTTTTGTGAATAAGAGGCTGTCATATGATCCCAATTTCAGCCTTCATCAGCGGTAATACTCCCAATCACAAATTTTATCAGGAAACATATACTTCTCTTTTTCCTTTTTCATTTTGAACGGTGCAAAATTCTTTTGAGAAAAGAGCAAAAACAGGGGGCAAAGCCAGCTCCAGAAGAAGGAAGAATACATAGCAACAAAAAAAAAATTCCAGAAAACACCAGAAAACAATTTAAAAAGAACGAACTCGCTAAACCCGGAGCAAAATAACTAGTCCCTCCAAGAGTGCTCCTTCCAAAATGATCTGCCTCTAAATTTGCTTCCTGACAGCCACAGAAGCATTGCATCTGTATCTCTGCAAATGATCTTCAATCTGAACAAAATACTGCTCAATTATTCAACCATAACTGATATCACCCACAATCCAATAGATTACTTCTTTAAAGTTGCCTTCAATGAACCACGAGCTTTGATAACCAAGTTCAGTAAACCACCAACCCTTAAAAGATATGCACCCCAGCTGTTACGACATCAGTGACACTCAACCTTAGTAGGGAAATAGAGTGTCTGTGTTACAATCCCTGATAACACCACCATTACCAGAAGGCCCCGGGTTCCTGAACAAGCTATTGCCCATATTAATCTCCAAAATCCTGTTGGGGTTTAGACCCAAGCAGATAAGAACAGGGGACTCCAAGAAGAACAAGAAGCAAGGTATTCAAGTTCACAGCGTCCATTTGTCAAACTCATACACAGTAGACCATAATTAGGTCAACAGACCTATCAAATCAACCCACAAATTGTGCTTTCTTTACCAGTTCTGTGCGTCTATGTGTCTTTCATGACCAAAGAAAATAATTAGATGTATTATCTCTTTCATAAATAGATCAAACACTTTCTTGATTTGGAGATTAAATGGGAAAAAATCACTAATCAACCTCTCACTTAGTCCACTATATCAATTTGAACGAGAAGCTAGAATGAATGAAATATTTTAATTGTTGTCAGGACTAAAATTTACGAATAAAAAATCCTTTATGGTACTAGCTTTACTTGAACCATTTCAAATGCAAACAGAAGCAAACACAAACTGTATCATATAGAAAACAACTGGTATTCAATTACCTGATTTCATTTTCTCATCAATAGCCCAATCAAGGGCCCTTTGAGCTGGTTCAGTCAAGGGTGGATGTTCAGGACTAAAAAAGTACAGGTCAGATTTTCCAAGCAATTTCACAGTTTCCTCTCGTACTTTAAAAAGTGTAATTCCATTAGCACGCAGAAACCTGGCAGCATAACTGGTCCCTACAAATTAAAAGACAAAGAAGAATTGGAAGCAGAGAAGGTCAGTTAAACAGTAAATAACATTAGCTAATGCTTTTGTATTTTTGACACCACGCAAAGAATCCTTGAACTTATAATTGTTCTGTCTGCCAAAAACTCTTTTTTTTCTGGAAAGTTGTCCACCAAAAGCTTACTAAAATAAAACAAGGTCTAGTAATTGATACAATGTGCCCCTTAATGGTTAATTTGATGCAAATCTAACTCCAACCGTTTTACAATGACTATGGAGATAGTTGAAATTCTTTTCATAACAATGAGAAGCAGGCTCCCTAAAAGGGGTGAAGGAAAACAAGGAAGGAGAGGACTTCAGATGAAAAAGGAGGCAGTCCTACAGGGCCGTACTAGTGAAAAATGCACTTCAGATGGGAGAATGAAGATAGGGGTCCACCCAAAGATCTTACAAATTTGGCCTTCAATATTGCTCCTTTTAAGCTGGTTCTTTGTAATAATAATAGTTATTATTCCCTCAAGAACCTTGAAAATGGAGGAAAGTCGAGAACTGTTTAAACCAACCTGCCTTACCATATATCATTCATATAAGACATTAAACTATTAAAGAAGTTTCAGTCAACAAAGAGACTTTAAATTTCAACTTTGAATGTCTTTCTGATGTCACCAGCATAAAAAAGCAAGAAGTAACTTATTTTCAATTAAAATTTCGATTGTAAGTCATCAACTTTCTGGTCAGAAACACTGAGAGATGTTTCACCACACGTACTATGTTCAGAAGTATCTATTTCGAAAGCTAATCAACTTCTTTTTTTGACAACAATGAGAATATCTATTTCGAAAGCTAATCAACTTCTTTTTTTGAGAACAATGAGAATGGTATTAGAAGAAAAGAAGAGAGCAAGTGACACTAAAACCAGCAACATGCCTACTAATACAACGGAAGGAAAACATCTCCTATAATAAAAAAAAATATGAAACAAAAAATGGAAATTCCAAAACTAACAAACAAAAATCAAGAAATGGAGCCTTGAAAAATCAGCCTAGGTCAAAAGGAAAAGTAACCCTTGCACTGATTCTCATAAGCCAAAAATGAATTCAATATCAATTACTGTCTTAATCTAGTGATATCTGTTATTGCTCCAGAGATTCAAATTTGGAGTCCATCTAAAACACTTCCAAAAACAAAACTTCAGGCGTGTGAACAGCATTCAAAAGAGAGGCAGCAAGAGTACCCAATATATTATTCAGATGAAAAATTGAACATGATTTCCTCTTGAACACGAAATTTTACAAATTGAGCATTTAGACATTTACTCTCGTAAGAGTTGAATGCTACAGAGGGAAGGGAATCCAGAGGTAGCCAAATGCTGGGATGTCGTTATGCTTTTACAGATATCAGTTGAGACCACAAGGTTTTCCATTTGATATGAAAACACATAAGCCACTTCACGAGAAGTTTATCAATATGAATAATAGCACATGTACAAATACCAGCTAATTTCTTTGGCATAAACACCTCCTATCTCATTATATAATTTCTAATTAGGCTTTTCACATGCATATATTATGATTGTTTAACCTTCTGTGTGAATAATAACTAATCTAACATAGATCAAGAGAATTGAATACAGTTTGACCAATTGAATCACATACAAATAATGAGTTTCCCATCAGCCTTGTTTAGTCCTCAATCATCCGCAAATAACATAGCAGGCAAGGAAGAAAAACAGGTTACCCGCTTGGCTCAGGCAAAAAGTAACAAAGTAATTGCCGTATTACAAGAAAATGCTGCTACTCTACACAATGGGTAATGTAAGAAATTCAGAAGTAATAAAAACGTAATATATGTAAAGCCTCTCACCCTCAACTAAAATTCCCATTAGGAGGGCTTCAGTTCCAGTTGTTGGATATTTCAACTTCCTGGCTTCCAGTTCACCCATCGCAAAGGACTTTATAGCCCTAGCAGACCACCTACACCATTCAAAGACGAACATCATACGAAAAGAAAACAAACTATTGTCTAGGAAGTAAAAACTAAACAAACGTAATTAATGTAAACTTCAAATGAGAGAACGAGTTTACTGTTTACACTGACTTCGGGATCTTCTCCACCGGTGCCCTATCAGGCTTACTGCGAAAGAGTACTAATAATCACAATGAAAGCCAGGCATTTATACATAACTAGATTAAAATGATGAAATTTCATTTAATATACAGTAAAAAGTACTCACGCAGTAGGAAGCATGAAGAAAACCGTCGTAGCGGACGGGTTTCGTCTACTAACAATAGGTAGCACACTTGATGACCGTAGTGTGAAACTACCGAACAGAGAGCTTGTAAATCCATTCAATTTCTGATATTTCGGCAGAAATAGAGAAGACGAAGCTGTTTTCCGTGTATCCAATGAAGAAAACGCTGAAGAAACCGGTAGGAGTGAAAGCGCTCGGCTAGCCATTCCTCGAAACTCAGCTCCCGAGTAGATGAGCAAGGGCTTTCGAGAGAAATGAAAGGGATTTGGATTTTAGAAGCTATTTCAAAAAATGTCGACGTTGTAAGGGTGAATGTTTTAGCAAGTCATAGTAGTGTGTCATAGCAAGGTAGCGGTAAAATTCTCCAAAGAAGCCTTTTCCACCGGTCAATGAGTTTCTCAAACATATCCCTTTCTTTTCTTCATTAAGACTTAATAGTCACTAGTTTACTTACACTTCTGCATATCTGGCGCTCTTCAATCGCTAGACTTTTACACACATGAATTCAATTCACATTCACTAGCTTATATATTTTTTTGGGTTTATTTAGTGATACTTATAAGGGTTTATAATATTATTGTCCCAGCATTAAAGAAAAATATATTAGTTGTCGTGTGTAAAAAAAAAATGGGCATTTTTAGGAAATTGTGATTTATCATTAATCCATGTAAGACATCTAGATATACATAAAGAGGTTTAGACAAGTTCCCTCACAATGGGAGATTAACCCCTTTCTTGACCAAACCATCAGCAGCATTTGCCAAGCAAAGAACATGCCTTCAATTAAATTTGGCCTATTGGCAAGTGGTGAATTGAGCACAAGACTTTAACGCACATAAATTCAATTCACACTCACTCCGCCGGCGGTTCTTTTAGTCGGCGGATAAGCCCAAAACCGCCGGCGGAATGTCTAGCGGCGGGTGAGGCGTCGTTGATGCTCAGGGTGTCGGCAGACGCGTTACGGCGACTAAACCAACCGCCGGCAGTCATAAAATAGTTTCGTCAATGGAAACTATGTCCGCCGACGTTTCGCTTATTCGTCGGCGAAAATTTCTTATCCGCCGACGAATGGCGTGTCATCGCCGAAATCTTCTCCGTCGTCGAACATACTTTGTCGGCGGATTTCGCTGACACAAATGTTTCGTCGGCGGAAAATTTTCTTCGTTTGCAAATCCGTCGGCGGAAAGTTTCCGCTGACGATGTTTTAAACGGTCGCTGGAATGACTGTTATAATGGTCTGTTCCGACGACGGTTTAAACCGCCGGCAGAGGTTTTATTAATTTAATAAGTTTTGTTTTTTTATTTGTTTTTGTATTTTTACCTATAACCTGTCATAATTAAATACTGCCCATTACATAAAAAAAATTTAGACTATCATAATTAATTTCGTTTTGCACTTCAAAATGTTTACATTACATAATATTTACATTACAAAATATTATACATAACAAAAAATTACAAAATAAATGTCAACTGTAATGTTCAAACAAAGAGAAATGTACAGTACGTGCAATCAGTTGTGCGACTGATTGCTACCCTGTGGGTTAGAAGGCCCTACAAATGAACATTAATTCATCATAAGTGTTATGAAATATATAAAATTAGTAATTAATTATGTATTTGAATATACTAACCTGTACACGACTGGAGAAAGGCTCGCCACTGGTTCAATTCTTGCAACTGAGACTGCACCATCAACAGCTGGTTCTTCATTGATTCTTTGTCTTGCCTTTCCTGTTGCAGTTGTTCCTCTAGAGCTAAGTACTCTGGTGCTCTCGTAATCACACCCCTACGCGGCGGCGCACCAGTCCCAAGTCCTTTCTCGTAACCTCCGTGATGGCCCCCAAACACCTTATCTATGATAGGTGTCAAATCCGCGGGGTTCGCCGAGTTGTGGACCTGTAGCTCAGTTGCGGTCCGGACAAGCTCATCTTGCATAACAAACAAAACCTAATTAAATCATGCACTTGGTATTAGGAGAATATGTCAGGAACCTGATAACTTACACATAATGTTGTTGTCTCCTCATCAGGATATGTCCCATCTTTCCAAGTGTGCGCCTTCAGGAAAGATCTCAGAAACACGAAGTTTGGACCTTCTCCTTGGCGCTGCATAAAATTTAATTTCCTAAAATTAGTATTGTGCAATGTATTAATTGAAGTATTGATAAGGTAGACAAAAAGTCAACTCAATACATACCTCTTCTTCCAAAAAACGAGTAAGAGACTTACACCCAAGCGTGTGAGTCGTCTTCAGACACTATCGGTTCGCCTTGTTCTTCACATGACGCGCACACTTCCAATCGGTTGGACTTCCTGGGCGTGGAAAAGAGCAAGAGAAATAGACGAGAACAGAAATAGAGAGAGACCCATAGAGAAACTTGTGAGAGAAACAGAATTTGGGAGTAAAGCAAAGCTATGGAGATAAATATTTACCTAGAGAGAAATCAGAGAGATATCATAGAGAAATCAGAGATAATTAATCAAAGAGAAAGAGTGAGAGAGGGAGAGAGATAAAAAAGAGATTTTTTCCAACACCAAAAGATAATCACTAAAAAAAATCTGAAGCTTTACCTAGAGAGAATGGGAGAGACAGAGAGAGAGAGAGATTTAACTAGGGAGAAATCAGAGAGCCAGCGAAATAGAGAAAAGGAGATAGGGAGAGAGAGAGGGAGGGAGAAAGAGAGAAAGATTAGAGAGATGGAGGGAGAGATCAAAAATTTGAAACAGAATTTGAGAGTAAAGCAAAGCTATGGAGATAAATATTTACCTAGAGAGAAATCAGAGAGAAATCATAGAGAAATCAGAGAGAATTAATCAAAGAGAAAGAGTGAGAGAGGGAGAGAGATAGAAAGAGATTTTTTCCAACACCAAAAGATAATCACTAAAAAAATCTGAAGCAGAATTTGGGAATAAACTTAGGGAGATAAATGTTTACCTAGAGAGAATGTGATAGAGAGAGAGAGAGAGAGAGAGAGAGAGAGAGAGAGAGAGAGAGAGAGAGAGAGAGAGAGAGAGAGAGAGAGAGAGAGAGAGAGAGAGAGAGAGAGAGAGAGGAGAGAGGAGAGAGAGAGGGAGGGAGAAAGAGAGAAAGATTAGAGAGATGGAGGGAGAGAGAGATATCTAAAATTTGAAATAGAATTTGAGAGTAAACCGAGAGAGAAATATCTAACAATGGAGAAATCAGAGAATGAGAAAGACTAAAAAACCGAGAGTGAGAGAGAGAGGGAGAGGAATTCAGAGAGAGAGAAGTACATATAAGAAACAGAATTTGATAGAAAGTCAGTGCCTAAGTTAGAGAGAAAACCAAAGTGAAATCAGAGAGAAAGCTCCAACATAGAGAGAGAGAGAGAGAGTAAGATTTAACGACAGGGAAATCAGAGAGAGAGGAAGAGAGAGAGAGAGATAATGAGAGAGAGATAATGGGAGAGAGAGAGAGAGAGATAATGAGAGAGAGAGAGAACCGAGAGAGAAAATTTTAGAGGGATTTCAACATTTGAATTCCTATCAAATACAGAAATCGGGATAACCATACACGTTTTAAACTTGAGTGAAAAAACAAGAGAGAACATTGAGGGTTTAAACTTGAGTGAGAACTTAGAGAGTGAAAAAGAAGAGAGACAAAATTCAGAGCCAAAAATAAAGAGCGGAACAGATATTCAGAGATAGGTAGCAAATTAAGAATAAACACCATCGAATATCATTCCACACATACAATTAAACACCATCAATACCATTCAACACATCACCATCGATAACTCATACACTGAAATAAACACATCCACCATCGAATTAAAAATCAATCCATAATATTGTATTGAAATTTGAGACCATAACAGAGAAGGTCACATCTCGCGTGCATGGAACCAATATGGGAGTTCCTCTGAATTAAGATGGAAATCAAAGACATTAAATATACACTTACTTTATTTTCCAGAATCCGAAAGGTTCTCCCTTCCCCTGGCTGGCAGACCCCGAATTGATATTTCAAACCTCCAAAATGAAGTTAAGACCAAAGACAAGTTTCAGACTTTCTGTACAATATAGTCTCTTATAAAACATTTGGATGAAGCGAGAGGTGAGGAAATAGAAAGAAACTCGTCCACAGTTTTGAGAACCGAAAGCAAAAACTAAATACAATCCCCCTTGTCCAAATTAATTACCTACGGCGAAGGGGAAGAGCCTTCCGTCGACGGCGAGGAAGTCGGAGAGGTTTGACGTCGGGTGGGAGGCCGGAACGCATAGAACGCTGCCGAAAATCACCCCGATACGCTTCGAAAGAACTGGGTTTTTGAACCCAAGCGCGTCGTCGAAGATGGTCTTCGGCCAGAGGAGTGCGTGCGACGCCGAGAACAGTAAAACGGAAAAATTTCCTTTTCGCCGGAACGCCGCGGGAACGCCAAATATCCTTTTCGCGCGCTGCTTTCCTTTGACAGATTTCGACGAGTTTCGTTGAAGGAAAGCCAGTGAAGGGGAAGACAACGCGCGCTCACAGGTCACGCACGTAACGCTGCGCCGGAACTTGGGTCCCGATTCAAATCGGGACCAGTTCTCATATTGACCTCATCTAAATCCGGCCCAACAGCCGGATTTCCTTCCGCCGGTGGTTGGGTCGGAAGAAAAGAAATTCCGCCGACGAATTAAATATAACCGTCGGCGGAATAGAACTCCCTCGACGAAAAAAATTTGTTCCATCAGCGGAGTGCTGTTTTCTTGTAGTGTCACTTGTATATTTTCTGGGTTTGGTGAAACTTATAAGCGTTACAGATGTTATTGTCCAAGTCTTGGAGAAAAATTGATCAGACTTTGTGTACAAATAAAAGGGACTTAAAAGGATTAAACATTTGGCCTAAGGGAGTTTTGTGAATTGATCAATACTTTAAAAATGTGCAATAAAAAGATTAAAATGTTGAAAGTTAAAATCTAGGTGTAGATAATTTAGTTTAAGCATATGAATTGCCGAAATGAACAAATAATAATAAAAAATAATAAAAACCAAAAGCAGGATGAACGCAAGCATGAATTGTGTAAAATATCTCTTGAGAAATTTCACCTATTTTTCTAGCTCTCTTTCAAATTTTACTAAAAATTGTAAAGTTGGACACAAAATCTTTTTCACAACGACTAATTGAAGATAGGGAGCCTCTTTTCCATTAATGAATTATAGAAGCTATCAACACTAAAAGGAATCCCAAATGACAGCTTCTTCTCATAGCTAGAGTAGAACAATCTTCCTCGTCTAAAAATATTGTATCCTACATTCTAGCTCTTGGGGTGAGGATGCTCTTTATATCAATTTTCTTTAATTTAGTTTTTTTTCCTTCTATTAATATTCTTTCCTCACAACTTTAAGTTACTAACATCAACCAAGGTAAATACTTAATTTTTTTTATACTTGATCTCTATAAATTGTATCTCATAAGTGGTGCAATGTTTAAAATTTAAATAAAACAAACAATTAAAAATTTAGCACAAGACACAATTGTATTCATTATTTCAGCAAGTACATATTTTTAAATTATTTAACTCCAGTTCTTATTAGAATATATGAATTACGTTATATTTTTGTCTAGTTACATATTTTGTATCAGTTTGTTGACTTGAAAAAAAGGTATATCTAAAGCTCAGATGCATAAAAACTTAATTATTATTGAAGTTTATTCATTACTGCATGTCCCTAAATAAATTTGTTAGCCTAATACGACTTCACTTTTATCCATCAATGCTTCACTGTGTGCCATTTTTGCGCACGGCCCCTCATAGGACATTATTTTAATGCAAAAATCGAGGGCATTAAAATAATACCCTGTGAGGGGCTGTGGCCAAAAACTACGCACAACCACTGTGGACATAACATTACTCATGAAACAAAATACTCATGTTGTTTCCTTTTTACTTCTTTTTTACAACTTGTATTTTAGAAAGATGTGAGGGCATGAAACTTCACGAAAAGATCTCATGTTGTTGATATAGACACATGGTCCATGAAGAATCATATCCAATGTTTTAAAAACCGAACCAACCATCAAACTGGTGGTACATGATCTGGGTATGGTTGAACCTGGTTAGATCGGGTTGAACTATAAAATTTTGCACTATTGTACTTAGTTTATTGTAAAAATCCAACACACATAAAACACATTAAACCCCTAAGTTCTCTTTGTTAGATTGTTGTTCAAAGTAAGAGGTTGCATGTTCAAAGTCTAAGAGACACATCAAGAAACGTCTACTACTAGTATAGGAAATTTACTTAATCGGGAGAAAATCAAGGGAAGAATACTGTGCTAATTTGAGACACAAAGTGAGAAGTTTTGCAATAGTTAGGAGAGATTTATGTATCACCAATGGTGCTACGGCATGCAAGACAAGCTAAAGAGTTACATATATTCGTCATTGAAGGAATATATATATATATATATATACCACTACAGGTGCGCTTTGGAGAATTCTCTTTGGGAGAGAAGCGGCCTGTAGCTATTGGGAGGAAAGCTGAACACTAAGGAGGGAGTCTTTAAGACCATGCTAATTGGTGGAGGTGATGTGTTCGACCATGTTTACTATACTAATGGGAAGTAGCAAGCAAGATCAAGGAGTCTTATTTGAGGCGTTAGAATATGGAGGAAATGAAATTTGTAAAAGTCCATGTCTATAATTCTCATAAAATAGTGGAGTGATCTTCACCTGGGTTAATGCCCTATATGTATTGTACTCCGAACTGCGTTTACATATTATGTATTCTTGCAATTTTGTTTTTACTTACGCATTAAGCTGCTACGTGATTCACACGTGTTGTACATAAGACATTGGACTTTTTATACAAAATAAAATGAAGCAGTACTCGCTACCTCCGTCGGTTTTGAATACAACAAAAGTAGTGTAGTCCTAATCACGTACTCTTGTTGTGTAAAAGACTGGAGCCAAGTAAAACTGCTGAAATCATTCACAGATAAAATATATACTTGTGATGTTGTTATAACTAATTAAGTAGTAGGTATAAGACCCATGAGTCAATGTGCAGTAGAAACCAGCTGCTTGCTATATTTAGTAAATGGCTGTCTTCCCACGCACTCCCCTCATCTCCATGAACATAGACAATCTATTAAAATAAAGACAGCAGTAGTAGGATTTGGTTATATATGAAAGCCAAGAGACTTAATTTGCCCCCTCCAGTCTCCATTTATAATAATCTATCTCCGATCGATCTGATCCCTAGCTCCTTTCACTAGTTAATTAACAATCTAATTTCCCTTTATAATTACTTGCCACAATATCCAATATTATTCTTCTCACTGACTGAATGCACCACGACAAGCTGCATGCATCTCTTTTAAAGACAGGTTGGTTTGAATGAGGGTCCAGCTGCAGACAGGCGTTTCATCCGCTTACCAACTCCATAGATTACAATATACGTTCTCTAACGCAGCTCAGCTCCATGCCTGTGGCCACTGTACGTCCTCTGCACCTTATAAGAAACGCTCTGCCGGAGACGTTTCATTAGAAACGAGCCGGTCACGATTCAGATCAGATCAGAGAATTAACAACCGCAGGAGCTAGCAAGGTAGAGCTAGTCGATCGGTTTCATTTATTTTGCCCCCAGTCTCGGTCCGAGGCGGGCAGAAACCAGCATGGATATTGGGGTACTTGGAGGTCAGATGATGATATCGATCGATGGGTTTCTGAGCAAGCAGAAGCAAGAATTCGGCGAGTGGGTCTTTTAGTTTTCCATCAGCTAGCGGTGCAAAGAGGGAAGAGGGGCCGGGAAATATACTAGTACACAGTACGTCACTCGCTCAGATCTCATCAGCCTAGCTCCTTCCCAACTCTCGATGTCCCATAAAAACACAGTAAATTAAATACAACGTTTGATGTTCTGGCTTCCCTCTCTTTCGTGTTTTTTAAGTACTGGGGGTTTATAACTTTCTCGTCCTCTCTCCGGACGGAACAAGACAGGGGACCGGACGGCGCGGCCGTGCGGAAGCATTCAGAAATCCCCAGAGGCGCCGATCAGAGTTTTTTTCAGACTTCTTTCAGAGACAGAGAGAGTCTATACGTTTACATACATGGTCGATCGGGATAAGAAATCTCGCAAAGGGACGAAAGAGAAAAGAGTTTTTTAAAGAGGGTGCAGGAAGGGGACTCCCTCGCCTCACCGAGTCACCGGCTTCGGTCACCGCACTCGACCGGTGCCCGTATCGAACGGCCGGTGGGGCCCTACCCCTAGTCACTCATCGACGCGTTGTACGACGTAACCCTAGCCCGACGGTACCTGCACGTGTGAACAGTTGCTGCATGTTTATCCGTGCCAGTTGATCAATCGCCCCGCGGCTCTGCCAAAGTAAGAGAAAGTCCAACCCGGCCCTAAACTCTCTTTTTAATTAATTCTCTACGTACCCGGTACCTTTCTTTCTCAGCCTCTCACGTCGCGCACTTACTCTCTTTGGCTTCCCTTATCTCTCTCTCTCTCTCTCTTTTTTTTTTCCAAAACAAGACGATAGATATGATGAACTTCAATTCATTTCCTCTGCTTGTAATGCAATTTTTAGTTAAATGTTAATTATATATGGTTTCATTGTAGAGTACATGCATTTACTTTCACCATCAATGCAGTAAACCCAAGATTTCATAAGTACTCTTTTAATCATGTATAGATAATATCTTAAGAGTGATCGATCTCTACTATGTCGATATCTTATGTTTAGATAATAATTAGAGTTACCTTGGATCATAACCAGCTCTTGGAGATTAAACCACCTTCATGAAACAGGTGTACGTAGTAGTGCGTGGATGACTAGCTAATATTCCTACGAAACGACGAAAGAGAAGGAAAGAAAGAAAGAAGAACTTAATGTTCAAAATTATAATATTCTGACACAATGATGCAGTGGAAACGGAAGCTAGTCGGGAGCAGCACATTTTCCGACGGAGAAATGGACTCCCCCTGCAATATTGATCGTCTTCGATTAATCCCTTCTGTTGCTTCCTTCACCTGCAACAACACAAGGGAAGCCAGGATATATATGACGAACACTACTCGCGAGAGGGAAAGGGATGACGATCGATCCACGACGACGTGGGGCTCATGTCATCACCACGTGCGGGAAGCACGTGGGAGCATTTCGCTGCGGTTGGGGGGAGAAGTTGCTACAGGAGACCGCATGTATGTTTGCTTCACGCAATCTGCTTTTAAGGGGGTTAGATACATAGATGGCTTGCCGTGGCTTTAAAGATTCAATGCGAAGAAAGCACAGCGGCAGCAGAAGCTCAAAAACAATTTTTTTTTTGTCTTCTGTACATGATTTTTCTTTTCCGACTAGTTCTTACCAGTTTCGATTGGGAAATCAATAAATGGTACTCGATCTCATCTGCAAGTAACAAAAGCAGCAGCAGCAGCTAGCTACCTAGCCGATGAGAGAACCAGAACATGATGAAAATTACCGAGCGAGCCCTTTTTCCCTTTCCCAGTACTCTTCCGACGACACCGCTAGCTAGCTAACGTCTCCACACAAGTAGTACCCCACCTGATCATAATCCCACCCGTAAAGGAGGAGAAAACAAAGACTAAAGGCAAGAGAGAGAGAGAGAGAGAGAGAGAGAGAGAGAATGCAGAGTAGAAGCAGCGGTAGTAGTACTACTAATGGTGGCGTCGGTGGCGGCGGCGGTGGACCATGCGGAGCGTGCAAGTTTCTGCGGAGGAAGTGCGTGAGCGGGTGCATCTTCGCTCCTTATTTCGACGCGGAGCAGGGAGCCGGGCGGTTCGCGGCGGTGCACAAGGTGTTCGGCGCCAGTAACGTCTCCAAACTCCTCGCCCGGATACCCGACCACAAGCGCCTCGACGCCGTTGTCACTATCTGTTACGAAGCTCAGGCCAGGCTTAGAGATCCCGTCTACGGCTGCGTCTCCCATATCTTCGCCCTACAGCAACAGGTAATTCATTCATTAATTATCTTACTTGATTGATCGATGATCTAGCTCTTCTTCTAGTTTTCATTTTTGATGTTTTTTGTTTCATTAATAATGGGGTATATGCAGCATATATGCTACTCGTTGATCTCCTCGTTAATTAGTTCAGAAGTGATCTTCAATGAATAAAAGCTGAACTTTATTCATGGCTTGTAGCAATTTCCTCTTCGAGCTGGAATTAAGTTGGAACTTCCATGACTCATGAGTTGCAAGCTGCCTGGCCCAGATGGGTTTCATCATTAATTTACTGTGATTTTTCATTTGAATAATCACACCGATTTCCAAACTAGGGTTTGGTCGGAAAGTTTCATCAAATTGGGTTGATTGTTTATGATGTCAGAAAGGTACAGGGGAGGAACCCAGGAGAGGTTTCTCTGACAGCTTCAAGGTGAGGTCACCATTTTTTTTCCAGGACGACGTACGATTTTTTTTTTTGGGGGGGGGAGGAGGAGGTGGGGAAGCCATCGATTGAGTACTGTCACGGTTACTTCTTAATCCCATCGAACCATCCAATCAAACCCATTTTGACAAATATTGTTCCTTCAATCTGCTCTTCTTTAATTCGTCCTCAAAAATGGGTTGCCCATTCAACCTCTCGAGAATAAATATGCTTACTACGGCCAGTACTTAAAAATAGCTTCACATCTTCTCTTTTCTGTCCATATCGAAACTTCTCATCGGATGTTCTATCATCATAAACCTGTAATCATCACGAATTCCTATTTCTGTATATTTTGGTACCTTCAGATAACGATGCAGCTAATGTATGTTTTGTCAAGATAAAGGAGTACTTCTTTTCTTCCGTGCCCTCCCTAAACTTCATTTTCAGCGAGTTGGGATTTCAGCACTCAATCCCTATTCAGGAAATTATAAGCTGCAACCCCACCGTGGCCAGAAACCACCTGCTGGTTAAGTACTGCATCCTATATATCTTTGTTCTAAATACTAGTTATTTACTCTTAAGAATTTATAACATATAATATTTGAGTTCAATTTACTTAAAAAGGAGTGGAGGTTTAGAGATCATATCCACAAGCTTTCCTCATCTGATATATTAATTCCTTTCTTGCTTGAGATTGCAGCCTTGCATGTCTGTGATCATGTATTTCAAGTCTCTTACTTCTGGAATAGACATATATAGACATACCAGCTAGCTGTGATCATGTATTTCTTTTTCCTTAGGTTGTGAACCTGCAAAACGAATTGGCAGTAGTTCAGACTCATCTCTCAAGCATGGACCTCCCATCTCCACCCTTCTACCTAGCAAACACCTCCTCCATATCGTCCACGAATCTGGTTGCCGTCGACGATCAGTTGCCGCCGCCCGTTCCTATCTCTCGGCAGTTGCAAGCACTTCCGGAGACTACTGTGCACGCCGGGAATATATCAGATCAGTGCAACGCAGACATCGAGCTTCACTTACTGGCGCAGGAATACCTTTCGAGATACTTCAACGAAGGACAGTTTCAACCACTCCCCAAGCCTTCTTGAAGGTTTTTCTCTACTTTTTGATCTAACTGTAGATGATGAACTGCGTCTAATTAGTCATTCGTGACTCGCTAATCTCAATCACGTTCCTTGGGTAAACTTACAAATCTTAGAGTGCACTTGGCAATCTTTATAAATTTCAACCCATTTGATTGATAATGAATGAGTAATTTAACGCCTTAAAGGTTTAGATTTGCCAAGTATGTTAAGAACATATATACATAGCCGCGGAAGGTGATCAACTGGGTTTTGGACTTCCAGTTCAGATTTGACAATTAGTATATCAAACTGAAGGTGAAACTGGTTTTGGAATTCATTAGTTGTCACTAGCTATATAGTATCACAAGAACTAGAGGACAACTTGGCACCAATTATTTGGCATCCACCTTGGGTTAGGCAATCTTTATATATATTACTTTAGGGAAGTTTTATTAACACACTACATCCGGAACATTCTTTGTGAAGCTTAGGGAAGTTTTCATTATGTACGTGCAAATTAATTATAGGGTGATGTTTTGATTTGGGTACGTAAGTGAGAGTGCTTCTGACTTCGAATTTGTCTGCAGAAGCAGTACTTGAGAAAGATGTAGCTGCTAAGGACAGTAACAAATTATAAGTAGACTTGTTCTCTTTGAAACAATAACGAAGACCAAGTTACATTCAATTCATAAACTTTTTAATATGTATACTTGAATGACTAATATATATATATATAACGCAAGGCACCAAGATAGATAACAGAAAATTCTTTTTCTCAATGTTAGTTGGACAAGTATGATTGGACCATGCATGTAACAAGATTAACATCATCGAATTGGAAAAGAGAATAAACACTACCTTTGAGAGGAATCATGGAGAAGGGCATATTGTTAACATCAAATTGGTGAATTTTTCCAGGAGGAAGGAGACTTCTTAACCTTTCGAGGACAAACCCTAATTAGGTATTAAAGAAAATACCGCGTTCTCTTTCAGCCCCTTATAAAGTGCAATTGCAAATAGCATCTGTCTTGATCTCATCAAGCAGTTCAAGAAAAAGTACAAATAGGCTAATCGAGTACTACAATAAGGGTGGCCAATTAATTAAGTGCACCAATCTCTCATACTAAGGTCCACGTAGGAGTACTCTGTCCAAGATCTTGCCCAACCACTCAATTCTGAGTCCAACATAAGTGTCCATGTCATGGATGATAGATTGGAGCATTATGAATTTTTATATACCGAAATTGATTCTAGTGGGGTAATTGGTCGACCAAGATCGAGCTTAATTAAGTGCAAGCACGCTATTTCATAATAATAATCATGGCATATACTGTATGTAATTGGATGAAGCTACTTTTTAAATTTCATATTTTATACAAACAATTTTAATTATCAATATTAGAGATTTCAGAAATTTTGCAAAAAAAAAAAATTAGAATCGTGATCACTTTGCTCGTAAAAAAGAGTACCGGGAGATACCTGGCTAACCCGTGCCTGTGATTAGATGGGTTTCTATATTCCTGTTTTTGAGAAAGAACTAAATATATAATGCATGTCAGTGTTTTTAAAAAGGAACTAATTTGGCCAATTTGACGGGTTCAATTGGTTTGATTTGCTTTAAAACCCGAAAAAGGTAAAACACCAGCAACCGCTGAACATTAAAATAGATCAGACCAGACTAGTTGAACTGGTCTAGTTACCTTCTTAACACTTTTAATTATTTTTGTATTTTTAAGCTTATTTTTTGTATATAAAAATTGTATTATGAAATTTTTTAATGAGATACAACTCATACCGGTTGAACCACCAATTTAACCTAGTTGAACCAGTTGAACCAGTTTAAAACACAAGGGCATATACAGATTCTAAGTGCAATATTATAATATTTCTCAAAATATTAATACAATAGTGTACAATCTAAAATACATTTAATCTTTAATGAATTATAAAACACTATGAAACATCAAAGATGGTGTCTCCGTACAGTAGGAAATTCCTTCATATATTTATGGTTCCCAATTCCCCATCCCTCACTTTATTTGTAATAAAACAATTTAAAATTTAAAATTTAAAAAAATAATATTTGGAAATAAAAGTATAAAAAATAAAGTAAAAGAAGACTGACTGGCCGCCGTCAATTAGTGCCCACCTAAGGATGCAATAAAAAGAATGGGTCCTACACAGTGATTGGCCCACGCAACACCACAATAACAGAAGGCCCAGCGCAATGATTTACATGACAAATGCTCCCCTCCCTCCGCATCTGACACATTTTCGCTACGTGGTGGACAGACACGGAGGCGAAATTCGGGAATTTATCCAGTTTACCGTATTTAAATCTTACACTTTATCTTCATTTGGCCTTTTTTTCGAATAGTGATACTGATATGGCTCTGGTATGTTAAAAAGAAGAATAGTTGATATGGCTAAAGTTCCGTTCTCAAATCACCGAGGCTTGTTTCATGGGTCAAATAGAACGGGGCCCCGCAGTGGCAGTGTATAAAGAAGCTGAGATAATCACCGAGACTTGTTTCATGGGTCAAATTGAACGGGGCCCCGCAGTGGCAGCTTATAAAGAAGCTTATCGTCGTCTTTGAACGAATGGAAGGGCAGCCGTGGCAGGCCCGGGCAGGCCCGGGCGGGCGCGGGCAGGCTCGGGCGGGCGCTCACCGTCTCGAGAATTTTTTTCTAGATCGCCTTTCGACGTTGTACGGATAAACCCGAGGGTCTGACTGTAGAGACTGAAGAGAGAGAGAGAGACTGTGTGTGGATTCGTCGAGTTGCAGCCAGCCACACAGAAAAAAGATGGGACAAGTCGTCTCCTTTGAGTCCTTTCTCTCTCTTTGATCTAGTTCTCTCTCTTTGATCTAGTTCTCTCTCTCTCTCTCTCTCTCTCTCTCTCTCTCTCTCTCTCTCTCTCTCTCTCTCTTTCAAATCTCTTTCGATCTCTCTCTTACTTGGAGGAAAACCAGTAAAACCTAGGGGGCGCCCCTTTTCATCTTCTTCTGCGGAATCGATTCTCCGTTTCTCTTTCACTCTACTTCTGTTTCTTTGTTTCTTGGCCCAAGTTGCCGCCTTGATGAACCTCAACCACCTCCACCACCATCTGCAGCCGCCGATGGACCCCACGCCTCAGCCACCGGAGCAACCTCCGTCTTCCTTCTCGCTGTTGCCGGAAATCGTTGTGTTCCGGGACGACGACGACGACGAAGACGAGGACGAGGCGGAGAAGCGGAATTCTTCCCCGGGACCCAGCGATCACTCTTCCTCCTCCGACGCCGACAGGCGCCCTCCTTTACCCTCCTCCCTCCCCGGGGTCTCCCGGCGGGAGGGCCCCACGCCCTTCATTGACCCGGAACCACATATCTCCGCCCAGTTCTACACCTTCAACCGTGACTCCCACGCCCTCATGGTTCGCTGCATCCTCGAGCGCCGCCTCGCCACTCCCCCTGAAATCCGCGCCGCCACACCCCGCCCCGTCCTCAAGTCCTGGCGCCTCGTCTGGAAGGACCGCAACGAGGACACCGCCTATACCACCGCTTGGAAACGCATCCAGGACAAACTCAACGCCCACGTCGACGAGCATGGCAACCAGGTCCTTTACTTCAAGAACAATTCCCACCAATACGTCTCTTACATCGACCAGTGGCAGGATATCGTGATGAGCTTCCACGGGGACGCCGATCTCAAGCACCTAGGGCTTAAGGAGACCGTCGAGAGAATCAAGCAAGTGTGGACTGTCGGCGCCAAATTTTATGGTATTCCGGAATCCTTCATTAGGGTTTGTGTTGCGGCCTGTCCAGTCTGCTCCGACGGCTGCCCTTCCTCCCAGCGTACAAAACGCAGGAGGTTCGAGTACACCGAGTCCTTTGAGGTCCCCGCCAAGGAGGTCCCTAGCAGACTCCAGCAGTTGGCTGCGAAGCATAAGGTCGTCCTCTGTATTCGTCAAAAGTATATCCGGTACAAGCCCTTTATGGCCGAGGTAAAAGATTATGCTTGTCACCGAGCTGGGGAACCTGCCTCGGCGAAAAAGGCGCGGGCTTTGAAGCGGGAACCCTATGCTTCCAAGAGGTGCGGCTGTGGGTTCCGGATCAGGGCAATTGTGCCTATAGCCAATTACAATGACAAAGATAAAACCTTTGTGTATCAAGAGGAAGGGATGGCAGTGTTTAAGCTTTATGCTGTGCATTCAGGGCACGAGCCAGGCCCGCTGGACGGAAATGCTCGAATAATTCACAGGGTTTTGGGACACAAAGGGGGATTTCTGATGGACCAGGATACTGTTTATGGTTTGAATGATGATTTGGACTCAGATGGGTATGGGTTGATAGGGAAAGATGAGGGTGAGTCTCAGTTTGCACTTATGCAACAGCTGCAGGACCTTAGGGTTGAAATTGGCGTTCTTGAATCTAAGATTGGAAAAATGCCGAGAGAGGTTTGTGCTTCACTGTCCAGAGAGTTAGGGGATATTGTCAATCGAGTTAGAAGAATTGGGGATGAGGCTTTAAGGCCGGTGGATCTCCTGCTCGATAAGCAACACTCAGATGAGGTTCTGGTTGATAATGGTTTGGCTCAATGGGGAGATCCACACCGTGATAGGATATATGGAAATGGTAAAGATGCAGAATTGATTGAAGAAGAGGAAGATAGTTTTGCACAAACATGGGATCAGATGAGGAGTCAATGTGGGGATGCAAAGGTTCTCATGCGGGATAACTGTAAATCAGACAAGTGGTTGAAGGACTGTGGAGACTTTGATGAAAAAAGCATTCTTGAGTGTGAGGAGGATTCAAAGTTGATTAAACCTATACGGCATGACGGGACTATAGTGACAGACCCCAGTTTAGTAGGAATACAGGTGGACAGTTTCTATCCAGAGAACCCTAAATGGTATGACTCACCATGCGGCTTAGACCCTACCACAGATTGTGGGGATGGTAGTTTCAGACATGGTGGGATTGTATAGTCCATGAAGGAAGGTTTACTTGTTCTAACAGCTTGATGAGGTGGATATTGGGATGTAAATTTTGTATACTAAAGTTGGATTTCTTGAGAAGTCCATTTTTGGGCTTTCATCATAGAACATTGTTGGTTACTTTTTAACAATGCTATTTTGGCTACGCATTCCTCTCAATAATTGCCTAATTTTTGAATATTCTTTTTTTTTTAAAAGAAAACTATTCATGGAAAACTTACTTTCTTTGAACTTGCTTGAACTTTCACTAAAATTGGCAAACTCAACATGATAGAACATAGGATACAGCACAAGATACAATTTAGAGCTTGAAGAGTTATAGGGGGAGGTTTGGGCCAACAAGTAGCACGTCCAATAGGAATTGGATTATGCTTTATTTGAGGTGCACTGACCAGCAGGTCCTTCGTAAGTGAGTGGGAACTGGCCAATACTATTTTTTAGCTCCTACCCCTCCTGTTGGCCCCAGGTTGCCAAGTGAAGAGCCATCAGAGTTTAGCTTTGGCCATAAGACTTGTGGGGCTGTCCAATCAATGAGGACATATATTTTTAGAGTAGTGAAATGAATTATCTTTGTCCAGAACTTTAGATGCTTCTCTAGTAAGCTTGTCCTCCTCTATACCGCTGATATACACAGAAATATGCGTTAGAATTTGGTATAGTATTGCTTGTGAACCCAGTGATCTAGTAATGGACATAGTTGCTACTCATAGAAATGTCAACAAGATGAACTTCCTTTTTTCTTGTGAAACTGTAGTTGGTTTGCTTTTGAAGAAAAATTGGTTTTGGTCCAAGTTTATACTGATAACCGGCACTTGCATCCACTTAATAATTACAGGGAAATGGAAAAAACTTGCCTTTTTCTTGTGAAACTATTGGTAGTTTGCTTTTCTAGGACTTGGTTTTTAGTTCAAATTTAAATTGATATGCTCCCATCCGAGAACTTGCAGCCATTTGCTGTAAATATTTAATATATAGAATCAAATACGGACTTCTGGCTGTAAAATCCATGAATAATTTGGTGGGTTATCCTCTAAGTCAAACTCCTATTCTCCTGATTTGAGAAGTCAGCAATTATACTGCTTACTTTCATATGAAAGCATATCTCAATTTTTTATATATGCTTTTAATTGTATATATATGTCATATTTTTATCTAGAAATGTTGCTTCTACCTTTCATATCACCGTTTATTATTTTTTTGGCACTGTTAAACTTGTATCAAATTGTCAACTTACAAAATTGTCAACTTACAAGTTGCCACAGGAAAAAAAAAATCGAGTACCAAGAGTTCAGCTTGTGGGCATATATAGAGTCATGGGGGTTCAGGGACTGCATCCAAATTTTAAAGTCACTGAAAGATACAAGGGGATGGAAGTCCTGACTGTTGGGGATGGAAGTAATTGAGTGACTAGCCTCCCTCCCAAGATGTGGATCCTTGTTTCAGCTTCTGTGGAATCAGTCCCTAGCTGGGAGCTGGGCCAGAGAATGCTCAAATAATAATACTGTTATGGTCTCTTATTGTGCCTGCAAAAATAGCATGGCCTGGACTTACCAAATAAGTTGCCATCAATATTCATCTTCAGCCAACCTTCCTAAAGTGGAACCACAGAATATTTGGTGGATCAGGAGGATTAAGTCTCGCATTTACCTCAATTACATGACCTCTTTAAGCTGAAGTGTTCATTTCCTACTCTTGGCAAACGTTATTCTGACTTTGTAAAGTGTCTGTCCATATTTGGGGGTGCCCATATTTGGCAATGCTGAATATGGCTGTATATTTTAGTACAGATAGTATGCAATGTCTACAACAGTTATGATGGAATCAGCTTGCTCAAGCAGTAGGAAAAGATACTCTTTTGCAGCGGTCTTTCTAGAGTCTTACCTAGTCTGTCATCAAATAAGTCACTGGCTACTGAATTAATTCATTTTCTTTCCTTGTATCGTTAGCTAATTTTCTGTCCTTGTGTAGCAATTACTGAACCTTATCGGGCCTCTCACCCTTTCAGAATTTTTCAGATTTTATTGTAATTTGGATGTTTGAGAATTTACTGGAGTAACCTGTTGATGATTTTACGTGTTGTTTGTGTTGAACTATTTAGAGACTAGTGTTCTATTTGTGGATGGTTGGAATTCGCGACAGTGAGGGTACTAGTGCATCCATGTTGTCGTGGTGGAAGTTCAACAACAGAAGAAGGTAAGAAATTATCGAAGACTATGTAGGCGATGTAGTCATGAAAGTATCAACTTGTTAACTAACTTATGATGACAACAGCTAGACAACCCTTATGAGACTGAAATATGCTTGGGAAAGGTTCTGTATGACCAGCACTTATTTCTAAATGTGAATGACATAAATGTGTTTTGTGAGAACATAGTTTTTTGAAAAAATCTATGAGAACATGGTCGCTAATATTATAATGTAAAGAGGAAGTGTATTTGTCATTCTTAGGAGACATATAAAAGTTACTTTTATCATGGAGTCACGAGGTATTATTGGCCTTTAACATGCAATTCTCAAGGTGGATACTTTTGCCATTTTCTATGACAGCATAGAAGACTATCCAACATTCTTCTTCTTTTTTGAAATGGGGCTTGAACATTTTATATTACACTTATTGTGGAGTATTCAGTCTTTTCTTATGAAAATCTAATGAAAAACTCGTAGTACCATTTTCATCACGATGAGAAGACAAGAAAGTGTTGGAAGTGGTTGATTTTAGAAATGAAGACCTTGCAGCACTTAAATCAGAAGATCTTCTTTGTGATGTAAACACTATTTTATGCCGTTCTCAATCTGTCCTGTGATAACTCTTTTATGATGTCTCCGGGTCATCTTTGTCGTCCTACCCTCTTAAGGAAATTTGTAAACTGTGTTACTTTTATGGAACAGCCATCCTCCAACGGGAAAAGGAGGCAGCCATCAGCTCCATGCCTGCTACTGATGCCCCAGATTTGTGTTGCTTTATTATCGACTTCTGTAAGATGGACTTGAGCTTTGTACATCAGGACATCCCTGCCATTTTCAAGGAGTTGTACCTACACAATATCACCAATAGATTCATGGGTGTAAAACTTATAGCCCTTTTCTGTAGCTGAATAAATTTGTAGATATCAGGAAGCTTTCCGAAGTAGAGAGAGATTCTTGATAAAGCCTATATGACGTTTAACTTCTGTGTTATTGTTAACCTCATCATGGAAAAAGTTGTTCACAAAGTGTTTGCTGGGCAAAATGCTTGCCAAGATGTTTGGTGATGCTTGGCGTAATGCTTGCCAAGGCGTTTGGTAGAATGCTTGGTGAAATGCTTGCCAAGATTTTTGGTAAAATGCTTGGCAAAATGCTTGTGCTGTTTTTATGCTGCCTATCAAAATGGTTCTTAATCTTTACCTTCTGCTCACAAGTAAAATGCTTGGCTAAGTAGTACTTCGCTTCCCTTTCAAAGGAAGAGAAGGCTGTGTTAATGGTGTAGTATAATTTTACTTGTTTTAATTAATTATGTCATTAGAGGATTGCAACTTGTTTGTGGCAGTTCAGTTAATCAAGCACAGCCAATTGAGGGCATCCAGGGACACAAGTGTCAGAAAGAAGATATAACAACGCATTAGCCCGATTTTAGTTTCTAAGTTAAATCTAATCATATGCCTCCTAAATGTCATTGTTGCTGTCCACTCCATGGTGATTTAGCTATAGTAATTTGGTGCCTTTCTTTGCAGGTACTTTGTCCCTGCTTTTCAACTATCTGTTATCCAATTTTCGGTTGACTTCTGTTTATCAGTTTTTTGTCTTGAAGTTGTCTCTTGGGTTTTGAGACTTCGGAATGAAGCCTGGAGTAGGGTAGGACGCCGATTTTTTCTTATTTCAAGAAACAAAAGTTTTTTCGTTGAGTGCGAGCAAGAAATGACATCTGAAGCCTATACTCTATATTCCCATGATAAAAGCTGTGACCTGTGGGATTATGCAGCAAACCTGGTGGAGCTGCATTTTCAGTAACTCGGGGGTTTACCGTATTAAAAGGAGAAAATATTGACTTTTAACTGAATATTGGCTGCTTTTTTCTGTATAATAGCAGCACAATCCATTCTAATCCTTGTTAACTGCCAGAAATTAATTGGTATACTACTGTTTTCACATGTCTGTCTGAGGAAGTAAGAACATATGTTGATGTAATGAAAGCATGCAAAAGCACAGACAATGAATTTAGAGCTGGAGGGACTAAACTAGGAGACTTGGAAGTTTCTTCTTTACTGACCTCAAAGCTGGCTGGATTTGATCAAATCAGATACTTGGCTGGGTTAAAACCTGTTTTTTGAATCTACCGGGAGCCATATTTGGAGCATGGATGCCATTTCAGCCATAGATGGGACTTTTAATTCTGTTTGTTTGTATTATTATTCAGCTGTCGTATGATGATTAGGTCACATCTTTATCGTATCAATTTGATATGCATAACGTTATCTCCAGGATATTATCCGTAAATGATCGATCTATAAAAAATTGACCTTGAATATGATGTCCGTTATGTTTCCTTTGCTGCCTCATTAATAATTTTTAACATGAAATTGAAGGCTGGTTCTTAGCCTTATGCATCATCATCAATTTAGTATTCTTGCACAATTCTTTGTCCTCAGATCGATCACCATTTTAGAATAGGACTCGCCTTCTCCCTCTTCCATCGATCTGGGTAGAAGAGAGTTCTCCCCTTCTTCTTCCTAGTCCTTGTAGAATGAAACGATGGAAATCAAAAGGAATCCAGAATAAGTACAAGAAGATGTTTCTTGCATTTAACCTATGGTTTGCTATTAAGTGGTAATTGAGCATTTCATATGCAATTCCTTCTAGTAACAACATTTAATGAAGTCTAAGAGAATTCAAATGGAAAATCAGGTCAAGGCAGGATTGCAAGATGGAAACAAAATCAAGCCACTTGAAGAAGAAGAAATTTACAAGACTAAAAACCAAAACTTTAGAAGACTGAGTTTGATCAAGAAGTCCATAACTGTAGGACTCTACCTCAATGGACGAGAGAGTCAAGCTTCCATAAAGTGAATTTTGTACCACAAAGAATATGGGATATATTTTGTGTTAATCTTGGATTAAAACTATGTTTTCAACTTCTCTAAAGGTTTATAAATGATTATTCAAAATTTTACGATGAGTTGAAAATTTTAACTTTTTAGAGGTGTCTAAATAGATCGACTAGAGTGCGATTTCTACTGAAATTAAATGAGCAGAAAAGGCAAATTAAACAGAAGGTCTCTAGATCATGAATTCTAGCCTTGGGCATGTCCTTTAGATAATTATAGCAATTTTAAGACTTAATTGGCACATCCAAAGCGTTTTCCAGGCTTTTGTGAAAGTGTTTGAGGAAATTCCCGAGTGAGTTGAGTACCAAGTCAATCTATTCATGCCGGGAGCTAGCTTCTGTTTTGATTGATTTTGTTTTCCCACCTTCTCTTTGCACTTCATATAAGTCGTAGAGCTGCTCCATTGGGCAACCATCCATGCGAATTGAACTAATAAAAGTGCAGTCCTACTCCGTAGTGTGGATCAGATAAGTTGTAAGTTCCTTTTTCTACACTTTTGTATTTCCCTAAGTCTTTCGTCAAAGTCTTTTAGAATCTTATGTTAGTGGGGAACTCAGGTAAAGAGAACAGCCTAGATAGAGCTTATGTTCATGTGAGTGATCGTGTAAAGAGGAAGATAATTGAATCTTGTGATGCTTTTGTTTGAAAATACAATATATTAAGATTTCTAAAGAGGTATTAGGGTGGAGTAAACTGATGATATCAGGCACGAGATATTTGTACAACTTTATAGACAGACAAGCAACACGAAAAAACATGTCACCAAGTTTAACAATTATATTAATTCCATGTGTTGTCAATGAGAAGCTTAGCACAGTGAACTGAGCAAAAAAGAAAAGGTGTCATTGCATTGGATTGAAGACAAAGTCTCGTATTAGGGAACTTACTAGCGGGCAATTTTCCTAGCTAGTTTCGAGAAGTTGTCATCCTAGTTATTTCTTTAGGTCTCTCAATGAGCCATCATATTATGAGCTAAAATTGATGGCCAATCAATTATAGGAATTTTCAAGTGCTTAGGCATGCTATTGATTTATAGAAATATATATGAACTATAATTGATGGCTAATCAAATTTGACATCATTATATATAATTCAAGGTTGACATATGCCATGCTCAAACCTTACCAAAACATGAATATCCCATTTGACTGACGTCCAAACGCTGATCATCTTGCTCATTGAAAGATACCCCTGCCCACCTTATATTTGATAGACGACCTTAAAATATTTTTTCTTAATAGTAAGGTCTATCAAAAATTAGTACCTCGCCTTCTCGACGTCGACCTTCTTCATCTTACTTACTCAGAAAAACCCAGTATACCATCGTCCTTCTCGGCCACCAACGGAGTGGAGAGGGATAATGCAGAGAAGAGAAGGGCCTCAATATCTTGTATCGCCTCCTCTTCCGCCAAGAATCCCAAATTGATCCAGCCGTTCTAGGAGGAAGAGGAGGAGATATGAGGTATGGAGACCAATTCATCTACGCTGTCACGCCCAAGATAATGGTTTTTCCGGCAGCGGAGCACTGACAGAAGCGTTCCGCGAGGACAGGGGAAATGAATAAGACGCAGAGGTTTCTGAAAGTTGGTATGGATATATTAGAAATCTCTTGCTGGCCTATGTAATATTCTTGCACCCTCAAGAACAAGGACTGTGACTGTTTTCTCTTCTTGTTCTTGTACAATATGGAAAAGAAAGGGAAAAGAAAGTGAATACAAATGAGATAACGGTGGGACCGATTGCTAATTTCCATTGAGACGTGAGGCTCACCTAACAATCCGGTTCAACAATATTACCAGGGAACTCTACGACTACCAAGATTGATTAAAAATGGATTCACGAAAAAAGACAATTTTTGCCATGGTCTTTCCTATATGGAACTCTTTTTGGTTTGTGGTTTTTCTTCTTTTTGCCTACAATGGGGGCGTGCTCCTGTTTTTACAATCCCAGAAAGCAAAACAGGTTTCCAAGGAAATTTTAGTTCTTTTGTAAATCTTTTGATATGTATTGTTCTTACATCTTAGTTCTAGCAAATTGCGATAAATTGTTCATCTTAATGTGCCAACATCTAGACGCTAAATAGGTGGTACAATGGTTGCAACATCGATACATATCAGCCGATATTGGCCGATACGTATCTGCTTCCTTATGTAAGAAAACAAAATATAGGAGGAGTTTTTATTTACAGAAAATTAACTCTTGTATCATCAACCCGTTGTCTTACAGCGACAAAACTACATGTGGAACGGTCGCCGGAGTTCCAGTCCCAACCTTTTGAACCGGACCGGTTTGGTGTTCGTCTCTGGTTCAACTAAAAAGCGTTTTAGATAAAAAAAATAAAAAAAAAGGGTTCACCTCACTTGAATGAAGACACCTCATCCAGCCGGCTACCTTTCACCTACAATGATTTGGAGTCACGGGCCATCAATATTGGGAAGGAGGACTCATAAACTAGAATCTGCAATGAGGGGAAGATCAAGAAAGAGACTGCTTCAGATTAGAGTAGCTATCTGATGTCAGAAGGACCATAAACCTTTGCCAATATGTTATCACTAAAATTGAGTTTTCAGGTATGTAAATGTATATAGATGGATTTCTATTCCCATATTCTTGATTGTACTTTTACCTGAGTATTTGATTACCTAAAATATAATCACATAATTAACACATTCGTTCGGAACATAATATATGATTATTAATTATCAAAATCGCTGCTGGGATATAATAATTGTTGGAAAGGTCTTATTTTTTCAACGTGCTGATCCAAAGGGAGGGAAGTCAAGATCAGTCTATTAATGGATTCGTTTATTAAGGCTACAGACAAAAAATAGGCCTTATTATTTATTCACATTCACATAAAAGTACTCTAAGAGGGGAAAAAAAAACGTTTTTGTAAGCGTAACCAAAAGTATCTCTTTATTTAAAGAGTTGTTTTTCCGAGCAAACTAGAGTTAATATAAAAAAAGCCCTGGCGTTGCCAAATGCTGCCCTAATGTTCTTCGTCCCTTGTAGAAAAGCTACCAGCTTGGAGGGACTCGATTATAGTTCTCGATCATGGACGTGGTCGGCAGCGGCTTGCCGGAAGACGCCTCCGTGGAGATCTTTTCTCGTCTGTCCAAGATATCACAGCTGCGGTGTGAAGCAGTTTCGAAGAGGTGGCAGAATCTGATCGGAAAAACTGCTTCTCTCAGTAGTGGCAGATGGCTAGACTCTGGTTTCGTGCGTGTAAAGTACAATAGGGGAGCCTCAACGTCGAAACAAGCCCGTTTTTATAGATTGGACGACAAAGGGTCTCTCCACCTCCAAGACTCCCTTGCCATCCCTAAGTATTGTAAGTGTGAGTTCACCGGTTCATGCAACGGCTTCTTCTACATGATGATGAAAGCAGGCGGTCTTTGGAGATATGTTCTCTACAATCCGGTTACCAGGAACTTCACCACTCTTCATCCTCCTCTCATGCCTCCTATAATATTTAGAAAGCGCGACCGCTTCACGAGTATCCCTTCAGCCATTGGTTTCGCACCGGATATGGACACCATTAATCAATATAGAGTTTTCGTCGACTGCAGATACCACTGTTCAAGATATCGGCATTACATGAGCTCTACTCTCAGAGTTGTCGTCTTCAAATCCGAGACAAAAGAATGGAAGACTCTTGAGAAGGAGTACTATGATATACCTTGCCCGTCGGGGGCTGCTTCACTTTGCAGCAAAAAAGGGAGATTATACTGGCTTTACGACTCATGCTTGAAGGTATTCTGTATGAAGTCGGAGACTTTTGGATGCATCCGGTTGCCCCAATCTCAGCAAAGGTATCGCGGAGTGGTGTGGGAATCCGAGGGGAGCATCCATTACTGCCAGTTCTGTGAGATGAAAGGTCTTCGCATATGGGTTTTGGAGGATGATGATGATCTGGGCGACTCATTCAGTATATATAAATATTGGAGGACAATCTACTCTGTCGACAAGAATACAATATTGTGCTCGATTCTTGGAAAAGCCATCAGACCACCAGTGCCCAAAATCCCAACCCCGTTACACATCTTCAAGGTCTCTGATTTTAATGAGCATCTTCAGATCCTCTGTCTCCACACAGGCCATGGGCTCTACAGTTACGACATCTCAGAAAAGAAGATGTCCCCTCTCTCCCCTTCTCATTCGCCCTCACTCAAAGACGCCACATCGCGCCAGCTGCCGTTCACCTACAACAGTATGGAGTTACCGGACATCAATATCGGGGAGGACAGACATCAATACTCTAAATTAATGACGACTCATAGATTAGAATGGATTAGATTAGCTTAATTTCTGATTTGAATGACTAGAGGCTAGCAGTGATTAAAACATACTATCTTTTTTTTCTTATTATTTAAATTTGTATCTATCTACTTTGTTCATTTTGTTAATTGCTAGCTACCATATGTTCAGTTTTTTTCCCATCTTGATCGTACAAATTAAGCAACTTAACCAAGTCTAAAACACGTTTACTAACTTTCGTTCATGCATAAGATTTTACTTATAATTCTGTTATTATTATCTGATTATAAACGTAGAAATAAGCGGCGGAATAATTTATTTTATACAGCATTTATATTATACACACACTAATCTAGGGATATTAATAGGACCGTATTTAAGCCCATCTTTAGTCAAGCTGGGCCCTACCGACGAATTCTTTGAGCCACGGCAGCTCTCTTCTACTCCGATTTTATACCGCGAAATCGAGATGTGATAAATGAGGAGAAGAGATATTGGTCCGCGTTCAGAGCTCCGGTACCCTTCTGTATCCGAGCAGGATAGGAAGTAAAAACAGTGATGGCGATTTCTTCCGCTTCTCTTTCTCTGCATTTAGTGCCGACAACTTCATGGCCTCGATCTTCTCTGGGTTCAACCAGTTCGATTTTCTTCCACAACGACAGATCTTTGTTTTTGAAGAAGAGTAATTGCGTGACTTTGAGCGGGCGCCGAGCCCAAAAGGGTCTCAAATGCAACTGCTTGTTTGGGCTTGGAGTGCCGGAGCTTGCAGTTATTGCCGGAGTTGCAGCTTTGGTGTTTGGACCGAAGAAGCTGCCTGAAATCGGACGGAGTATTGGGAAAACTGTAAAGAGCTTTCAACAGGTTTGTCTTTTCCATTTTTTTTTTTTTTCGTTTTTTAGTTTTTGAGCTAATTATCTGAAAATTTTAGGGTTGAAATTTATGGGAGTTTGGAATTGGAGCTAAATTTCGTTTTCTTCAGATGGTATCAAGTGGAAAATTGTTCTTCATGTTCTTACAGTTGACATGGACATCAAGCTGCTGGGTAGAGGGTGTGAAAAGTTTATCTGATGTGATTGGATTTTTTTTTTTCTTCAAGTTTGTGGTAACCATGTGTTTGTGATACCTGTCTGTTCAGTTGATCCACTTTCCTTGTAAATGTTTTACTTGTTGATTTCTTTCTCTAACAGCTTGTGTTCTTTTTCTTTTTTTTTTTTTTTGTGAATTATGCCGGATGTATTTGGGTGGTGGTTGGACTGATGTAAGTATATTTCTATGTGAAATCACATGTAAACGGGATTTTTCTGTTCTTTCATTTTGCATTTTGTCTTTGCTTAGTTATAGCTTCGTTTTTTTTTTTAAATTCTTCTTCTTTCATATAGTCCTCAGCTAGAGTCCCATGGTCTAATTGTATTATCAGCTGAGGTTTGTCTATGTGTCTATGAAACCAAAAACCTTCTCCTTAATCTAAATTTAGGCTAAAGTTAGTTACTTGACTGACTGAATGAGGACCGTAATGGATTGTATTAGATTCAACAAACTAGTTCGGTCCCAAAAATTATGATAGCAACTTAGATACAATGAAACGAAGTTTAGAAGAACTTTGATTAAATGCCTTTTATGGTATCTTTAGGCTGGTATTGGGTTTGATTTTTGGTTGTACAGACCTTGGTGTTTTGACCCGCACCTATGGACCAACTTGGATACTTTAGCGGGTGCCACTATTGTGTAAAGGAGGGTGTGTGATGGCAGCAAGTGGGCCCAAAGTATCACGGAAATAAGTCAGATCGCTTGAGTCACCGTCTGAACTTGGGATGACTCAAGGTGAGTTGGGATGAGTCTGTCTCCCCACTTTCTTCCTGTTCAATTTCAGGTTGGAACTCCATGGTCTCAATGAGAAGAGATACTTAGGGAGAAAAATTTCCGTGTAATTATGCTATAGTCTCATTTTTAGACGTTTTGACTGGATAAAGAAAACACAAACTTTTTATGATCTATCAAGAAAAAAATGAATTTAAAATTCCATACCTAAAATGCATGACAAGATTGGTGTTGCAGTGAGAGCCCGAAGAAGATGAGGTGTCCCTCAATTGGAGAGATTGTTAGAGTTGTGCACTTTGGCAATGCTCTTTTCATTTCTACTATACAATGTAAGTTCTATGTATGTAGCTCACAAAAATTACAGTGATATCTTACTAAGTTTCATGTGGTGATTTTTGAGATGTTTTTTTTAGTGTATTTCAGTCGGTTCTGGCCACTTTGCAGGACACATAGCACTTCTTTATTTCCTACATACAAAGACAATGTCTAAGCATAAAATAATTTACAAATTCATGTTTAGACTCAATTCCATTTTATATTTGTATTGAGATCCTTTTATAGCAGTAGGGCATTTGAGCTTTTTCTAATAGTGTACAAGGTCCTTTCTACTTGTTGATAAATGTATTAGTTTGTATGTGCCGATTTGTTTTACTAAATTTCATGGAAGTTTGAACGAGTTGCATTTTTGTAGCCCTAAGTCCAAACAATAAAAAGTTGTTTGACTTTTCACTGGCTCTGGGGACTGTTATTTATATTAATAAGATTATTCACGCTACTTTTTGAAGTGTTGGAGTACATTTTCTGTGAATTTGAGATTAGGATTTTGTTTGTGAGGTAAATCTTACTGGGCAAGAAATCTGCCCAACAGAATTATAAGATTAAGCAGTTTCACAGCTCCATGTGCAACTACCAGTTGTTGCTCGAGACATCATATGTTCCCTTTTCTTTTAATTTTTCCGAGAAGTCTTGCAAAAAGAAACTAGCCAATCTTTAGTGGCATTCTGGACTATCTGTTGATCTGTTGCAAAATTTGCTTCCTTTAGTTTTTTCTCACCATTCCATCCTTAAAGTCCAAGTTTCCTAAATATTTTTCCTAATCTCAGCCAATGCTAAGCTCAGCCTTCTAATTAATGCTAAGCTCAGACTTGGTTTAGCACACCAAGTCTATCCCGTAAGTGAATGTGAAACCAAGTGTCATACTTCTACGGGGAAAGTTTTAAATGTTATTCAATCATGCACAGTGATCACTGACTGGTTGCTATTTGGCATAAGTTCAACTCCCAACCGTCAGCAATTTGATCTGTTTATCTTGAATGTTACAGGCAGCAAAAGAGTTTGAGACAGAGATAAAGAAGTCCCCTGAGGAATTAAGTGAATCTCCTCCTGATCAACCTGTGGCTGTCAATGAAGGGGAGAAAAAGGACACTGAAGTGTCGGCGGTGAAAGAGAGTTCATGAGAGCCGCCAATCATATCTCAGTCAACCAAACTGGTGGTCTTCTGATTTTCAATGTTGTATCTGTAGCATTTAAAGAATGCATTCTAAATTTCCATTGAGGTCTGATCTGTACCATTAAACTAGGATTCTCTAAATGTGTTTTTGATACTTCAGTGCATGTACACATTGCAGAATTGGAACGGGTTTTGACAAGTTTTTGTGGTAATTTAGCCAATTATTTATCCGTTTGGCTGGCCTTTTTGCTAATGTTGTGGACAGGAAAAGCACTTTAAAGTGGAGGTAGAACTGTAGTAGCTCACCTTTAATTGAGCGTATTCTACCTCGTTTGATTTGACCTACTAGAAATTTATGCCAACAAGACTTATAACATGAAAGGGTCTAACAGCCTGATATAAAGCCTAGAGGCACAGAGGTGCAGTGAGTTGATCCGAGCTTGAACCAAGTTCAGGTCAATTTTAAGTACATAAGTTTGGACCGGGTTTCAACTTTCAAAAAAAAAAACAAAATTGGGCTGGGTTTTGCATTTAAAGAGTAGCTCAAAGTCAAGTCGTAGCCATTCTGAACTGAGTAGATATAGGTATTCAAAATTGTATCAAACCAAAGAGCATCAAAGCACCAGTGGTCTAGTGGTAGAATAGTACCCTGCCACGGTACAGACCCGGGTTCGATTCCCGGCTGGTGCAAAGCATGTAATCTTTTTCATTTTCGCCTAACTTGTACAACAGTTCAGACGAGAAGAAAGAAATGGCCTTTTCATTTTCATAAATTAATGGCGTAGAAGATGCGAGAAGGTAAAAAATCAGGACCGTCAGACAGTTTTTTTTTTTTTTTTTTTAACAAATCTCGGCGGCCAGACGGAAGATCTTCAGGTTCACACCTCAGAAAGATCCGGAATGAGAAACTCTCTGCAAACGTCAAAACAAGAAGAGATATCTGGCGACGAAGATCCTTAGAAAGGATGCGCTTTGCCGATCGACTGACTCCTCCAAGGATCTGGATGGCCAGATGCATCATCTTGCTTGAATGATCTCCATAGCCACAGCCGCAAAGCCAGACCTAAGATTTACGAGGAACAGAGGAAGGAGATAGAGAAGACTCTGTGCATGGGGAAGGCGAGAAGACAAATGAAGCAGTTTTTCAATCGTAATAAATCCAAACTCCATAAGATGGGTCGCCCCACGATGAGCTGATACACAACAAAGTTATTAGATCCAGTCCGGCCTTTGGGTAATAAGAAACAAGGTTGGGTTGGGTTACTCATTCAATTGTGGACCAAATTTGTGGATCTCAAACTTGTAAATGGCCACCACCATGGATCCCGTTAAAGGGTAACATTAGTCATTTTTGTAACGAGATTTCGTTAAGGTTAGTTGAGTTTGAGGGTTATTCGACTTGAATTACCCGGCCCTAAAACAATCTCTAACCTCTAGTGTACTAAGTCCAATAATAAGAACTTTACTACAATAAATGCTTTGAGAAAAAGAAATATCTTATTCAAAACTAGAATTGTTAATTTGTGATATCTAAAATACCCAATAACTGAAATTCACTTCAGTAAACCCCATCAAAAGACAACAATCAGTTAGTCTTTTTCTTTTTCTTTTCTTTTAATTACCTATAACTGGCAGCTTGGTAGAAACTCAGAGCATCCTTTTGCATTAAAGCAGTAATTTTTTTCATATCAGAAAACAGTACTTTTCCCAAGGGTAGAAAAGTTTTACTATTTGTGTTTTTTTTTTTCTGGTGGAAAATCACTTAGGGGAGTTAGTCCTAAGAGAAAGTGATGTTTTAGAGAGAATCTTTAGTAAATGACATTAAATTATAAGCAAATAATATTAAATTATGAGTAAATAAAGACTCTGATTTCATTTTTTAATGTTAAGTGCAGTGAAAGAATTCAGGAGAATTCAAAATTCTCACTCAAAATAATAAATTACAAAGAGAGTAACAATTAAATCTCTCCTAAATTTTGTCATAACAGACTATTATTCCACTAACCCAAAAAAGTTCTTTTTCTGTGAACGCTAATATCCCCTCAATAACCGCCCTCATTAATCACTTTTCCACCTTACCCGGTCTTCTAGAACGCTTCGTGAAACTTGACCTTGCATCATCGTGATTCGTGAAACCGTCCTACTAAATATAATCAGTTTCTAGAATGAGAAGACGATCTGCCTGCACCTTGGCCAATAGACTAGCTCTTAGTTTTTCCTTTCACAAGCAAAGATGAGTGAAGCAGAGAGAATCCCACAAAAGGGGAAAAAGAGTAAAGTAAACGTTTTCTTCCTCCTATTCTTCTTCGGTTACACACGTTATTCGAACCGAATCTGGCATGCCAACTGCTCGACCTTTTACTGCAGAGAAATAGGTTCTGGAGCTTGCAGTAAACCCTTCTTCAAAGAATATGCCTTACAACACTTCAAATGTTAATTATTTATTTTTTTTTCCTTCTCCCTGCAGGCATGTTAATCTTTGGACAAATGCTGCCACCACTTTGAAATTCACTTTTGGTGTGGATGCTTGCTTTGTAAAAAGCAGTATGGGAATCACTGTCTTGTTTACCTTGACAGTTCTCACTCGGCCTGGTTTGGGCACTGGGCAGCGGTGAATTGAATTCTTTACTCTGTCAGAAATCAGTAGGTGGGCATATATAGACTCGGCCAGGACCTGTTTCTGCTGCATGAATCAGGGTGATATTACAGAGGGGAAGCAAAACAGCTTTGGCCAGACGGTACGGGTACCAACCAGAGTGAAATTACAGAGCTTATTGCTTTTTAGCAAGCACTGGATGATGGAGACGGGGAAGCTTCTAATCCCACGTGCACTTGCAGGTACCCGGCTACTCATCATCAGTCAACAGTCATAATCCTCCCAAGATGGACCACCAAAGTTTGATAGATTGTAAAGCTCAAAGACGACCTTTAAGTACTGCATGTTGTGAGCCATCTCGGCCTCATTGCATATTTGCCACCTAATTAAACCCTTTGCTTCTTTCATGGGATGTTCTCTGGGTTGTCTAGAATCAGTGGGAAGTTTGAAGAATGTAAGTCTGGCAGGAGCTTTTCGGTGGTTAACAAGTCCGTTTTAATGGGTGATTGATAGTTCGCGCGCGAGTGTAGTGCCAGACCATAATTTGTGCTAGCCTTGCCAGCGCATGTGCACCCCTTTGCTGCGATGTTCCCTCTTATTAATGGGCATCTGCCATCTTTGAAAACTCGGGTACTGTTTGCATTCTGAAACGCCTCCATTCAATGAAACATACTCGCGTTGACGACTGGTTTAAACCAAAGAAGGAAAACCTTGATTACTTGGGTACGGTCTCTGGTTCTGGTTGGGAAAACGGACAATAATGCGTTCACGAGCACTGCTCTGGTAGAGACCCGACAATGCCAGTTTTGCAGTGAATCGTATAAACTGGGACGACTGGAAAACGAGGAAAAAAAAAAAAGGCTGAGGGCCCAAGCGTCTGAAAATGAACG
Source organism: Aristolochia contorta (assembly GCA_022405105.1). NCBI lineage: Eukaryota > Viridiplantae > Streptophyta > Magnoliopsida > Piperales > Aristolochiaceae > Aristolochia > Aristolochia contorta. Next base: position 7,318,387 of record CM039664.1, read on the forward strand.
AAGAATTCTGATGAGAAGAGAAATCTTCAAGGGGAAGGACTGAGGAGTACTAACTGCTATCGTCTCTCTGCTCTGTAAGCCACTTACTACTATTCAAAAACCCATCAATATCCCGTTGCAGCACCACAACTGAAAGTATTATTAATTAAAAACCGAGAATGACAATCTCCATTATTAATGGTGTCATATTGTATGCACTTGACTGAACCGAATTGAATCATATATAGATGTTTAAAATCAGAAAAAATGTCGATCATTTACTACGAAGCTTGATCACCCAGAACAGAAACTCGATAGAATGTGAACCCGACAGGTATAAAAGTACAAAACTCCCACTCATTTTCGGCGAGCCGAACCTTAAACACGACCATGAAATGGCCGAGGAATTTCAACAAACGTCACACTTTGCGGCTTGCTTCAAGAAGACGCCTTGGAATCCAAGACGCTTTAACTCGCCGGGAATGTCAAACTTAGGTGGATCACGAGATCTGCGGTGGTTGATGCCGGTGGGCCCGAGGAGATCCTAATCCCGGATTATTAAACTACCATTAGCCAATGAAAACGAGGTAGTGACTTCTAATCTCCACCATAATCAATCCACACAGATTAAATAGGTTGCCGCGTCACTAAGTTATACTCTTAAGGAAAGCTCTGTGCTGTGGCACTAAATGACCCATTCGGCTGCCGTGTCATTGGTGGGGCCACATGTGTGGGCCCATCTCCTTCACCTTTTTGCCCTCAGCGATGAGGGGTTGGTGAAATGATGAGGTATCGTGGAATGGAGAGCATGCATGTAGTCACGCTGTCCATTAAATAATCTACATGAAGATCTACGAAGATGTCACTGAGTTAAATGGGTGAGACGCGGATCTTGTGAGCATGCATGCATGCATGTGAAAGACACGGACCTACAATTATGGTAAGTACCGAGGGTGGGTCCGGCAGACCCTTGTGGACCCGAAGTTACTTAGGGTTATGACATGGCCCAGTGCACTTCCATCTACGTGCCTACGTGGCGTCTAATATGCCCACTAGTTAGAACCACGGTTGTGCAACTCGGACTCGAACTGAGTCAGAGCAGCTGGTCCGGATCAAATATGGACTTGGTAAGACTCGGTTAGGTTGGAGGAGACAGTTCCATTTAAAGAAAAGGCAAGTGTATCGACAACTTGACTCGAGCATGCAATACACCGTGGTTAGATCGACGTATACATGCTATGCCTGGTCAAAGGTGACTCGATAGACTCAACATGCACTTGTTTAAACGACTTTAACTACCCTGGCTCTGCCCAGGTTTGACAGAGTCCAACTTGAACTCGATCGATTTGGTCGACTCAACTCAGAGTTTCAGGTATATATCCGAGTTAGTTCCCAATTTTCGAGTTACATGATCGTGTAGTTAATAGTAAGGAACTAAGGATGGTATATTCTATATAGAGAAAGAGTTACACACAGAATATCCAATTGGAACTTGAATCAATGATCATTTACATGAGTTACAAAAAAAGAGTGATCATCATGATTTACTTGGTATGTAAGTCTTGTTATTCGACTTCTTAGATTGTATTAATACGATACCATCAATCCTAGATGCGATTCTAACGATTTCAACCACTCATTCCAAGAAGTTGGTGACACTTAAGCGTAGCTATAACTACCATTATCAGATTATTAAGCAAAGCAAAAGGCCGTTCAACTACCAGATTGCAGCCCAATTATCAAATGTAGTTAAATTATAGTGAAAAAGGGTAACGAGTGTCATGAGTTCGTGACTTATACCTATAGTAATGGGGTAGGTGAAAAAAAAGAACCCCAAAAATTAAAAGACGTACCTTATAAGTAAGATTAGTTAGGATTGGCTCATGCAGTCTACATCTTAAACGAAAGGTGCAGGCTCAAATAATAAGTATAACGAGAAGATTATGGTTATCATGTTGAATTAGGGGCTAAGCTCTATGAATATGCAACTTACGAGTCGGGATCAGCAATTTGGCCCCACGAAAGCATTGAAACTTGTGTTCGAAGCAAGGATTGACCATGACGAGACCTTACGTGGTCGAGTTTGGACCCAATCAAATATCCCATACCCTCGTACGTAGCCTTAATTTTATCCAGTGAGAGGCTCGTCGTTACCCAAGTAATTTTCGGAAAACTACTTTACTAGTACTGTAATTGGGTGCTCATTGAAGAGCGTTAAAGGCAAGGAATGTAGGTGCGTGTAAAGGGTGCAATCCACGTCCTTCGCACGTGTACGACGTTACCGTGTAGAACTTTATGGGAATTATTATTCCATACGAGTAACCGTACTACTCACTAAAATAAGAAATTAAAATTATTTTTTTTGCAGGTAACGAACTTTGTGATATGGTGGTATCCGGTCCAATCTTGGGGCCACACCACACTACACGAAAGGTTTGAATTTGCGCGCCAAAATCCAAATCCACGCCGACCGGAACGTACTTCGACTTCGTTATCTCCAATCTCCGGATCTTAGTTATACAAAATTTCAGAAAGTCCAGATAGATACAAGGGGCCACCGGGAAATTTGAAAAAACAAAATTAGAAAGTGGAAAAGATGGCGGGAAGCCCGAAAGACGGAAAAAAACAGCGACCTTCCCACGACGACGAAAACGATCTCCCACCGATTATTTATATCTTCTTTTTTCCACGTCGACGTCCCCTCGATGCGTCCAAAGGACGCTTCTCGGACGTTCCGCCGAGGCGCCGACCTTAAACGTGCCACGTCGTCGTCGGCACCGTTCGATGAATTTCGTCCGACGTGGCACCTACAGCGAAAACGCCACAGATCTCGCCGCTTGTGCGGCAGAAATTGGCGGGAAGATAGAAGTCATGAGCACTGCCGTTTCGCGCCAATTTTGTCCGAAGCTAAAGTCGAGGGAAAAGCATTCTATGAAAAGCCGTTTTAGGTCGGACGGCTCTCCGGCGTCCGGGGCTCACACCCGTTCTGTCGATTCTTTTAACGGTTCCGTCGGACTGCCACGTCGGACTGCCTCACCAGGTTAAAAAAGTTGGAAAAAATCTGCGTCGCCGTTAAAACTGCCGGCGCGGCACGTCCCGACTGCATTTATTGCGCTGTCTCCGGCGTGGTTTTATCTCGACGGTCAAACCCGGATCGTGCGGAGGAGAGACGCTTTCTTTTTTGTTTTTTCGGTAGGCAGTGACGACGTACGTCCCAGATCGTGTCGGGAAAGTAAGGCAAGCAAAGCGCCGCGCGCAGGCCTCTCCTCACGTGGTCTCCTGACTCGGAGCACATGACACGATCCTCTGTGTAACATGAGTCCCCTTTCAACATCAAAATTACCATAAATACCAACAACCTAATGTGTTAATAAAAAAAGAGTACCACGACTATAGGGGGAGTTCATCCTGTCCCTACACGTGGCCGTACAGGACAGTCCGAGCATGCACCCACGTCGTGAGAAGGTGGCGCAGGATGCGTGTGTACAGACGAATCACAAGCGAAACGTGGCCGTGAGTGGTGATCCTGACCCTTTTTGGGAGAAGTCGCGTGAAATGGCCCGGGTTACCCTTCTCGGTTCGTGCGTTGTCCGCACAGTAGATGACATTTAAAAATATTTACGGCGAATCACATGCGCGCACGTCCCGGTCATGATTGGGTTTAGACTTTAACTCCACCTCTTAAGCACGCCCAAATCCATCAAATCCGATATTAAATTTAAATTTAATTCAATATGTAGATAAATTTCGCGATAAATATATCCGATAGCTTCTAATTAAGAAAATAGGTTTTCGAGCTTCAACTTGGATGATCGTATGTATCTTCGGGAGTTTTAAATATTAAATAAATTTAAAAGTAAATATTCCTGATTTATAAATAGGAGAAGATATTTTTAATCTGACATTTTGACAACTAGAAATAGAATTTTTATCCAATTCTCAATCAATTATCTTTAGTAAAGATTTTTTTTTCTCAATTATGACGCCACATAGGGTTCTGAGGCCCTAGCCGACAGGGAATCCCACTTCCCTTGACGGTCCTAATAACACTGCCATCTTTTAACCTGCGGTTTTGTTTTGTTTCCTTCCCCAATTTTCCGCCAAAAGAAAATGTCGGAATATCAAGAAAACACATTCCGTAATTCATTGATTGTCGAGGAAACCGAAGGGGACATGTCCCAACCTACCAAATGCAAATTCCATCATTCCAGCAATAATATACGCTCACGTGGATGATACACACCCCCCTTCCCCCTCTCTACGGGATAAACGCAATTACTTTCTTCCTTTTCTAGTTAGTTAAGTGGATAAAAACGAATTACTCTCTTAATTAACGACCCGATTAGGGTTTTCTGACGGGCGATCAAGGTTAAAGGACAAAATGGACAAATGGAGAGCGCATACACGGAAGTTAGTTATAAGCGAGCGCGGCGATCATACGGCGGGGAGGGGCCGCGGGATCCGACAAGGGAGGCATGGTACCATGATTCCGGTCGGCAGATACCTGCTTGTCGAGCAAGCCAGGCCCCTCCGTCCGCCACGTGGTCCATGGGCCCGTATACTGCCACGTAGGCATTGCGAAAGAATCTCGAGCAACAACTACCCAGGGAGATTGAGTCGGGCGCACGCAAGAGGGACTGAGCGTCGAGGTGGAATCCTAGGTGGAGGCGAGTCCCGTGACACGTGGAGCGTCCTGTGGGTCCCCGGGGCGGTGGTTGACCCCGATTGGAAAATAGCTGGCAGGTAGGTCAGCGCGGTCGGTTTCCACTCACGCCATGTGACCGTCCGCCTTTGCGTATGGGCGTGGTTTTTGAACTTTAAATAAGACCACACCACGAATACACAACCGGCAGATAGAGAAAGAGTCGAGAGAGTCGGTCTCGAACTCTGGAAGACGAACGAGAGAAATTTCAAAGCGGATTTTGGGCGGACCTTTGCGGAGCCTCGCCGGCGATTTCGTCGATGCAGTGGAAGATTTCCCTGCCGAGAATTACTATTTCTGGCATTCTTCTTTGAGCGCGTTCTCTTTCTTTGTTTCTATCGTCGCCTTCGACTGTTCTTTTCGTCCCCAAGTAATCAAGGAGGGGACTGATTTAGGGAGGTTTGATACCGAGGATTTTTGGTTGCGGAACAGGATGGAGTGGCCGGGGACGTTGAACGAATACGAGAAGCTTGTGATTAGGATGAACACGCCTAGGTTCGTCTTCTGTGCGTTTAGATCTCGGTCTCTTGTCGTTGTTCTTCCGTTCTTGGTTCTTTTTTTTTTTTTTTTTTTTTATTTTTTATGTTGTAGTACTTTCTTCTTGCGGGTTTTTTTTTCGGTGTGATTGTTCGCCTTGTGGCGTAGGTTCTGTTTGCAAAATGTTTGTACCTGGTGATTGTTCCATTTCTGGCATCACTTTGAATGATTCTTGTTTGCCAAATGTTCAGTTGTTGGAGAATTTTGAAATTTCCAGATCTTCGGGTTCTTTTTTGCCTTTTCGTTTTTATTTGCGCCTCTCTTTATTTTCTTGGGCCTAGTTTTTGTTCAAATCTGGAGCGTGATCTCCGCTGCTCTTCCAATTTACCTTTTCATGTTTTTACCTTGCATTTGATATCTCCTTTAATTGAGTTTTATGCTCGGCTTTGTCGTTTTTCACTTTCTTGTTTTTGTTCTGGTGGGTTTGTATTTGGTAACAGAGTTTCCGACGGTGCTCGCTTGATTTTCTGACTTTTTTCTTCAAATATGTCGATTCCTTGATTTTCGACTTGTTTCTTCGAATTTGATGATTTCATTTGGACTTCGTATTTACATGTCGCGTTTTCTTGACTCGTTTGGTGTTTCGGTCTTCTAGGACTTTTCAAAGCCGGGTTTGGTTTTTCTCCCATTTCTTGCCTCCTCCGTTGCAGTCTCTGTTGCATTTTCCTCTTTCAACAGTTTTCCTCTTACCAGAAACTTCCCTCTGATGGTATGCTTTACCTCTCTTGACTTCATTCCAGGGTTGTTATCGACAATGCCGTCTGCGATACAGCCACTCTCGTCAAGGTAACCCCTCTCTGAAATTTTACTTCTAATTTTTTTTTTATGAACGCGATGAATTTTTTATCGAAAGAACAGAGTGCTAAATTTCCCCCCTGGTTCGCCTTCCCCTTGCAGGTAGACAGCGCGAGAAAACATGGCATCCTGCTTGAGGCCGTGCAGGTCCTCACTGATCTCAACCTCTGTATCAAGAAGGCGTATATCTCATCCGACGGCCGGTGGTTTATGGACGGTAATGTCCTGTTAGCTTGTGTTCCTCGCTGTACCCCCTTTTCTTGAACACCCTCTCATTTCTTTTCGTTTGCATCGGTGCAGTTTTCCATGTCACCGACCAAAACGGCGATAAACTTACCGACGAAAGCGTCATCAGTTACATTGAGCAGGTTGGTGAGAAACTTTAATCTAGCAGTTGGGTTTTAAAGGTTGGTCATAACCTCTTCCGAATTTTGTTCTGATGGCGTGATTGCTCGTGTTTTCGGTTTCAGTCGTTAGCGACTAGTTATCCCCCCAGGCCGAGCGAATTCCCAGGCCTCACTGCGTTGGAATTGACGGGGACCGACCGCCCGGGGCTTCTGTCAGAGGTATTCGCTGTTCTGGCAGACCTCCAATGCAATGTGGTGGAAGCCAAAGTATGGACTCACAACCGCCGGATCGCCTCCCTGATCTACGTCAAGGACGAGGACTCCGGCTCCCCCATCGAAGACTCCGTCAAGATCGAGCGGATCATCGTCCGGTTGAGGAGCGTGCTCAAGGGGGACAACGACATTCGCAGCGCCAAAACCGCCGTTTGCATGGCGGTCACCCACACGGAGCGGCGGCTACACCAGATGATGTTCGCCGATCGAGACTACGAGAGGAAATCGGCGAACTCGTCGTCGTCCCCGCCTGTGGTGTCCGTCCAGGACTGGTCGGAGCGTGGGTACTCCGTAGTTAACGTACAGTGTAAGGACCGGCCGAAGCTGCTCTTTGATATCGTCTGTACGCTGACGGACATGGAGTACGTCGTCTTCCACGCCACTATTGACACCGCCCGCACACAAGCTTATCAGGTTCGTGGGTTTTTTGTTCTTCTTTCCTTCACCCCTACTGAAAGGAGAAGTGAATCATCTTGATTTGATTTGATCTTATCTTTTAATTGATTCGGGATTCTTCGCGGGAATGCAGGAATTTTACATTAGGCACACGGATGGTACCCCATTAGTTCGGAGGCCGAGAGGCAACGAGTGATTCAATGCCTACTAGCCGCCATTGAAAGGAGAGCATCGGAGGTATTTATTTGTTAAAACCCCCTTTCGGGATACTTTGCGAAATGGTTTTTCTTTTGTAATTGCATCTGATTCTTCTCTCAAGCGTGTTGTTCGTTTGTGGGGTAAGTGGCGCGATGGAATTGAGAGACTGACGGTGTGGTGGGTTTTTGATGGAACAGGGGGTGAGGCTGGAGCTGTGCACGGCGGACCGCCGGGGGCTACTGGCGGACGTGACCCGGACTTTCCGGGAGAACGGACTGTCCGTGACTCAGGCGGAGGTGTCGACGAGGAGCGGGACGGCGGGGAACGTTTTCTTCGTGACAGACGCGGCTGGCCTGCCGGTGGACCCCAAGACGATCGAGTCCGTCCGACATAGAATTGGCTTCAGCAGCCTTAAAGTGAAGGAATTGTCCACCTACTCGAATCCTCCTCCTTCCTCGACAAGGGATGCATCATCTTCTTCGGTTGGGGTCGGTCTCTTCACGCTGGGGAATCTTGTGAAGAGGAATCTCTACAATTTGGGGTTGATCCGGTCTTGTTCTTAAGCGGCGGCTTCACCACCGATAAGGGCAGGATATTCCCGTCCGTCATCTGTAACATACACATTACCACCACCTTGCTTCTTCTTGTCTTTAGATGTTAGTTATAGTCCTGTACAAAAAATTAAGAAAAAAATGAAATCTGGTAGTCACAGTCGAGTGTGTTTGTTCTTTCGGCCCCTCCCCCTCCCAGAAAATTTATTAGATTAGAGCAAGAAACGAAAGAAGAAAAGAAATAGAGGGGAAAGGAGGGGTGGGGTTGTTGGATGCGTGGAGTTGTGGCGGGGTTGGTCTCTCTGATGATGGTGGTTTAGGGGTGTAATTGTTGTTTTCTTAGCAGTTTCTATTCTACACTTTTGTACATATCGACCTGAATGAAGTTAAACGAATTGCTATATTAGAACTAATTGCTTCTCTAGTTCTTCGTGTTTCTGTGTTTAGCGAATATGATGGTTTGTATTCTGGAAATTTAATCGTTTAAATTATTGGCGCTGCCGAAAGGGTAGGAGAAGAAATTAGTTGGTTGAATCATGAATGGGGGTTGAAAGCCCCTAGGAATATAAGCGCGCCTGTCTGAGACAGATGAAAACTCGTCGCGTACTTAAATAAATATTACGCACAAGCCAATGTTCAGTTGTTTACTCGGGAAAGGGGGGGGACCTCCGTCAATCTCTGTAGAAGAAAGAAAAGACGGGCAAAGACTGGAGAGATGGCTTGTAAAAAAGGGCCAGAGGCAGAAGACAGTAGTATCCTGGGAAAACACAGGACTCCTGTATGTCCGCGAGAGTCGTAACTCATCACGGGGAATTTTAATGCCGTCCAAGACTGGGAACTATTTATTTAAAAGTAGGATCGTGTACCAAAAGATGGGTGAGACACTGAGACAGGAAGCCGCAGGGATTAATTAGCGCGAAGAAGCGAGAAATAGTGACGGGGTAACGTGCCGACGGGTGCGCCGTCTAATGCGGCTTTGTTTCTGTTTTTAGTTTAGTAACGAAGGGAAGCGAGAGAAGTAAAGGAGAGAGCACAGAAGAGAGACAAATGAGAGAGATGTGACTGTGACTCTGTTGGGAGAACTAGTCTGAGTCATCTAGGCCAGGCTTGGGGCGGCGTGACCATTTTCATCACATGGGTTCATCTGATCCGGAGTCAGAGACGAAGAAAGATGTCTTTTTTATATATAAAATTTCAAAATCGGAGATTGGTCATGGTTTTCCTCGTCGCCTCGGAGATTTCTCGACTTTTGATGGGATGTTCTGCTCTGCATCACATGGGGTCTACTCTGTTCTTGGGAAACTGTTGGCCTCGGCCACGATCGGTCATGCTCCTAGTTTTCTACTTCTTCTTCATGTTTTTTTTTTTCTTTTATTTTAATCTCTCTGCGGTCTGGTTGAGTAAAAAGTGTAGAAGACAAGCCGTTGCTTCTTTATTTCTTGAGAAACGGCCTTCTAGAATACATGTATCTCCGTGGAGGAGTTTCTAACTTTCTAAACGTCAATTAACTAGACTAATGACCTCTTGGATTCAGGCGTGTGCTTCGGGTGGGGAACCTTAATCATTTCCGTCTACTACTCCCAATATCACTTTACGATTATACGAGGAGAAACCGCGGAAGGAAGCCGATGAGAGCTTCCGTTTTGCAGCAGAAACGGAAGTTTGTATGCTCCCCCCCCAATGCGAGTTCAGGCAATCTCATACTCACACCCATAACTGAGCCCACCTTTTTCCCGCAGAAGTCGAAGTTGTATCTCTTCAATGCAAAGTCTGGTGGAAATTTAATTAGACTGACTAAATACCCACTCATTTAGTCCTCAAAATGTAATTCTTTATCAAGAGTCTCAAGACTCAACCCCATTCTCGTCCATGCAGCTACGGGGCTCGATGATTAAATAAAAATAATATGAGTTCTAATTGCTCGAAATCGGTTATGTATTGGTTCGATTTTATATGTATTTTCTCGAAAAACGGAGAAGAGAAGGGGGGAAAGGGAGGTCTTGGAACTCGGAAGGGTAATAAGAAGCGGTGGGCATAAACCATCTCGAGCCGCATTCTCTGCGCAAGAGTCGGGGAGCAGCAATCAGCGCCATGGCCGTTTCTGAAACCGCGGGACGAGATCGAAGCGCGACCCCTCGACTCATCTTGGAATGGGCGATTCTCGGTTTCCAGTCAAACAGGGGTCACTTGGGTAGGCATAGGCCTCGACCCTATCCGTTTCGTTAACCGGAAGACCCGTTTGTCTTCTTCAATGGCGGGTCATTACGGTGAGAAGGAGACCCAGACAAAGGAGGAGGTATCTTTCACTAAAGAATTCCAGATTCAACTTGGGACCAACCCATTCAAAGCACTTGCGTAGCACATTTGCACCAAGCTACTCCATTAACAGCTTACATGTTTATATAAACAAATTACAAGAGGTTGACCTACTGATTTGAGCGGAGGTTCCCAATGTTATAAGCATATTAGTTAATAGCAGTTCGAGGCACTTATTCTTGGGAGAAAAAAAACTGAGGTGCATGAGAGCACATGCCAGGTTCAATCAATCAAACAAACAAAACGAGTCTCTGGGGAATGGTGTTGATACCATTCCATTTCCAGGCTCAGCCAGCAAGGCCTTTCAATGATTTTCCCCACTTGGGGGTGGCTGCTTTTGGAGATTGGGATGAGCTTTTGGGGAGGCCTTCCTCCCCCCACCTTGGCAAGTATTGGGAGGATCTAAGGATCCAACTGGGGATGGTGGCCTCAAGCATCGGCTTCTTGGGTTCTTCTCTCTCAAGATGGGTGCCATCACTGTGACAAATGCCTGCTTTTTAAGTGCTTCCAAGCTAATCTCGCAAATAAGAATATGTGGAGATTGCAATTTTCTTAGTTGTTGTCTGATATTTCTAGGTGGGGTATCTAAACTTTGTTTCAAGAAGAAAAATCTTTTCTGGTATCTTTGTGTCCTACTTCCAGAACACTTACCAGATACGTAACTTCCGAAAGAGTAAACAGAACAATCACTTCCAGTACTGGAAGACAACTAATAAAATATCGTTAGGGAGAAGAAATTCTCTGGACCCGTAATGCAATTCAGTTATTTTGCTGGCTTTGTATTACAATATACCAGGACCTGCTTGTCTGTACCTTTCAGAGGAGTTAAATATGGAACTGGAAGTTCTCAATGCCATTGAGGAATTTTGGTCGCTTCCTATGGCAGTTTTCTCTTCTGTGTGGAATCTCCACTAGCAGATTAAAGGTGCCGGCCGATGTGTTGCAGTTTGGATGTTTGTGGATATGACACAGCATATCTGTAATCTACTTGATGGCATTGATTATAGATTCTTCAGTTTGGTTGCTGTCGTTGGGAGATAAGCAATAGAACCTATCTGCTTACTCGGTAAATTGGATCTTCTTTATCAGATTCTTGGTGTCCCATCAAAGTTAAAGAAGTGATTTGGTGTCTGCTGGGAAAAAAAATGAGATTACATGAGTTTGCTGTGGAGTTTTCTTGTCATTCTGGGTAAGTATGCTCCAGGAACTGCTCTAATTAACAGAACTGACATGCCAGGCCAGATTGAGAGTTCCTTTGTTGTTGTTGTTTAGTTTTGGTGACTGAGGCTTGAAGCCCTGATGCTGGTTTTGTATTCTCTCGCCAATCTTGTCTGGTGATGCAAATAGTTAAGTACAATGAACACGTTAATACGGGACGAAACCTCTCAGGGAAATGTTAAAGAATATGCTTTGAATGTATTTGTAAGCCGATTCTGAGTCCTGCTGTCATCTGGCTTTGTCTTTTTGTAGCAGCTTCTAGTGAACTAAGTTTTTCTACAAAGTTTCTTCTCTGTAATCTATTTGGATGGAATCAAGAGTTGAACAGAGATGTCAAGTTCTCAATCCCGTAAGTTTCTCCATCACTTCTTCCTACTCCAAATAATAATACAGAACTGAACTGAAAAAGTTTCTGAAAAGCTCACTCGCCCTTTTTAAAATTCCCGTTTCTGACTTCTGAGTGTGACCATCCCAAACTGGCATCAGCAATGCGGAATCATGATCTCCACAGAAATTTCAACTCAAGCATTGCTTCACTGGATAGGTGAGACCTACTGGAGATTGATCCTCAAATTACAATAAATAAAAATTAGTATTAGCGAATCTATCAACCGTAATTAGTGTTATCAAACCTAAACTCAATCAACCATGTCAAGCCAGTTACACCAGTTTTGAACAATTTTAAGTTCGTCTCTGAAGAATAAGTTTGATGGGTCGACAAAACCAACAAAGTCATACATAAATATAATGACATAATACGATTACTGGTTAAATCTGGTTCAATCAGGTTACCTTCAATTTTTTTGGCCGGTTTGATGTGGCACTGATTTTTTTTTCTTTGAGTTTTGGACGACTTTTTTCACTGAGAGCCTCAATTTACACTGGAAATAGGAGTTGACGTTCTTTTTGAAATTATGGAGATTCTAATCCCTTACCTTCTTATTATATTGATTCAGCATACTCACGTCCCTGAGCAACGTCACTATGCATTTATATGTTGCTTTCATTTGCTCAATTTGCAGTATGAATTGTATTATATTTGTAAGAATATTATTTTGGAATCTTGTGTTTGGTTGACATAAAAATATTGAATTTTACTGTGGGTTGATTCTTTTTTTATTATGAAGGGTCAAGAGATTTTTGGCAGTCTGGTTGAAAAGTGGAGATTTATTCAGAGAACTGGATGTTAGTTTTTCTGGGTTTTGTATTGAGATTGATCTAGATGCTAGAGGTGGTGTTTTCCAATGTAAAATGAACTACAAGAGACTTTTGTGAAGTTTCCATTTTCTTTTATGGAGATGTTGCTTCAGGAATTTGCTCGTGATTAACAGAAACTGGCATGCTAGTCCAACTTAGAGTTCTTTTCCTATTGAAGGAAGATCTAAAAGTTGATACTTATTGTTAAATTTTGTGACTGAGGCCTGAATCCCTGATGTGGGTTTTATATTCTCTCGCCATTCTTGTCTTCAACAAGAGTTTCAAATACTATGAACATGATATGGGACAGAAGCTCTGCAGGAAATGCTAAAGAATGGTTCTTGAATGTCTTCCAACATATGGTTTAAAAATATTTTGGGAGTCAAGTTGATTGCGAGTCCTGTTCTCATCTGGCTTTGTCTTTTGTGGCAGCTTTTAGTGAACTGAGTTTTGCTACAGAAAGTTTCTTCTTTGTAATATATGTGGATGGAATCCAGAGTTGGACAAAGATATCAAGTTCTCCATTACTTAAAAAGTTTCTCCATCACTTCTTCAAACTCCAATAATAATCCAGAATTGAAGTGGATAAGTCACTCAAAAGGTTGCTCACCCTTTTTAAATTAGTGTTCCTGACTTCTGAGTGCGACCGTCCCAAACTGGCATCAGCAATTCGGAATCATGATCCTCCATACGGAAGTTTCAACTAAGGGACAAAATGGTTTCACTATGAAGTATATTGGTACTTGTAACAATTTCTTTTTGGGGCATTGCGTTTGTTTGAGATAAAACACTGAATATGTTTGTGGGTTGTTTCCATGTGGATTACGAAAAGTTAAAAGAGATTTTGCAGAGGGCTGGTTGATTAGTGGACATTAATTTCTAGAATTGGATGTTAGTCTTTTTGGGTTTATTATAATTGTATGGGCATTGAACTAGAAGCAGGGGTTTTCTGTTTTATTAACAAATTATTTAATGGATCTTATTTGAATTTTGAAGACTTGGGATTGATGGGTTTATTTATATATTCTTTGCGAGAGGTTAGACACATGGGAGCATTTGAATTGTTCTGGGAATTTCGCGGTGAAGGCATAAATGGCACGAAGTTATTTCACAGCGAAAAGAATAAACAACCTCCTTGTGATAAGGTTGAGTTCCTCTGACTCGCATGTGATGATAAAAAAGATTATTAAAGTTTCTTTTAATTTTATTTTTTACACCATTATTGTATTTTTACTCTGAAATTTTATAATGAATTGTCTGTCTATCTTGGATGTTATAAAATGTTGCATGGGAATATAGTCTTAGTAAGTAAAATATAATCTAGTCTTAGTAAGTAAAATATAATCTAGTCTTAGTAAGTAAAATATAATCTAGTCTTAGTAAGTAAAATATAATCTAGTCTTAGTAAGTAAAATATAATCTAGTCTTAGTAAGTAAAATATAATCTAGTCTTAGTAAGTAAAATATAATCTAGTCTTAGTAAGTAAAATATAATCTAGTCTTAGTAAGTAAAATATAATCTAGTCTTAGTAAGTAAAATATAATCTAGTCTTAGTAAGTAAAATATAATCTAGTCTTAGTAAGTAAAATATAATCTAGTCTTAGTAAGTAAAATATAATCTAGTCTTAGTAAGTAAAATATAATCTAGTCTTAGACAATACAGAACCTAAACTTCTTAATTTCTTCACTAGCTAGTATATTATTGCCACACTGTGGTTGGTCCTCCCAGATGATTATCTTCTTTTGTTACATAATCATTATTTGTTCTCAATCTCAACAGGACCAGATTGTTCTCTTCCGACTCAATGTTCATTAGCTCTAATCTGATCTCTTTAATCAATAACTATGAGAAAATATCCATAAAACGCAAAGGGCATTTTCTACATCATGAGGTGGCGGAATAAGAGAATTTCAAAGCCATGCGAACCCCACATAGAATTAGCAAAGTGTTAAGAGTCCATTGAATTTTTGTGGGTAGAGATGTTGCTACAATGCCAAATTGCCGTTCACTTTTTTTTTGTTTTTTTTTAATCCGAAACGAAGTTAAGTTTCATCGATGTGTTTAAAGAGACAGGTTCAGGCTCCGGAACGAGCTGAAGGGGTATGCCATGTCAAATTGCCGTTTACTTCACCTCAACTAGGACTGCAAATGGTTGTGATTTTTTAGTAATCAAAGTTTAGGTCCATAAACCCGATCCAATCCATAGTATACAATTAGTGTTTTAATGATCTAATCCAGTCCATAATAGGGAAATCCAACCCAATCCACGGATTTTCAATCTAATTCAAAATTAATTAATTTATTATAGTTATATTGATTATTATCTAGTTATTTACTTCCACTTGTATTATTCCCTCTTATTCCTTTTTATTCATTTCTTCCAATTTATCCCCTCTCTACCTTTGTTCTCTTGCACTTAACGTTTCTTTTTATTTGTGTCTATCGTATGTTGTCTCTTCATCCCCCTTATTCTATATTTTGTTCTCTTATTTCCTCATTCTCTATCATCATCTTTAAAGGTTGGCTCTATCCCTTCTTATTCCTTTTCTCACTCAGTCCCATTCCATTATCTAATTCACCTTTAACTCGTTGTGTGCTCCAATACTATCCTCACTAATGCGATCTAAAGTATATGGATTACATGTGGATTTAAAAACATCCAAATCGATCTGCGTGATTCATGGATTACATATAATCTTTAGTAATATTTAGATCCAAATCATAAAAACCAAACCATAGTGGGTTGTATATATACATATATATGGATCTTAAACAAACTTCTGATCCAGACCCTTAGCAACTTAGCACAAGCACATCCAATTTCGTACGCTACCTCCTCGGCTTCCACTATATATGGAACAGCAACTCCCAACTCCACTGCAATTTGTCAATCTTTACTCACAATTATTTTCCCCAAAGGCCGAGCACCTTTTGAGAACTACAACATGAGATCGGTTCCAGAGTCTCTCTCTCTCTCTCATATGCTCTCTCTCTCTCATATGCTCTCTCTCTCTCTCTCATATGCTCTCTCTCTCTCTCTCTCTCTCTCTCTCTCATATGCTCTCTCTCTCTCTGTTGACTTTTACATTAAAAGAAGAAATCACAGTGAACAGTAGATTCCGATGAAGCTGCTGCATGCAGCCTGTACCACTGCTGTTGGGTTCAAATAGAAGGCCGGTAGAAATCTGGACGAAATCAGGAGAAAAGATAAAGAAATGTAGTCGTCGTCAACTCGCTGAGGATAAAGAGAGCATCTATTTAGAAACGGGCGGCGGATTCTTGATTCGGACTCCAATGTAAAAGAAGATCATTACCCCCATCCTGCAGTCTCCTCCCCCAGTTGCTCGAAATGATTATGATATATGGGTATCATGAGTGTAGGTAATTAGTTGGAAAGAAAGGAGAAGAGGAAGCCTAGCTATCATGCATGTCTCCCTCAATTTTTTATCAACTCCTATCAACCTCTCCTCTACCTTTTTCTTCTCAACTAGTCAACCGAAATACATTTTTCTGAGTGATGGATTCGAATGAGGTGCAAGTTACAACTGATGAAAGTTGAAACGGCTTCATTTGGTGATTATATTATTAATTATAGTACAATATATAGGAATACGGGCAAACACCAACCCATAAATTAGACCCAGTTGATGAACTAATTAACTCTGATGACTACCTAATTAAATTATCCATAGGTTAATTGAGCAGTTGATGGATGGCCATTTCTTCAGGACTTGGGATGATCAGGATACGGTGATTTTTAAGTTTTTAACCATAAAGGATACCGACACATACTATTTTTATTCCTTACAGCTTTTAAAATATTGTAATTTAAAGACAAATAGGTCAATAAGCGGCCTAACATGATTGACTTACTGTTCAATGAGACTTAAGTGGCCTAACATGATTGGCCTCTATATAACTTTCATACACACTGTATATCCAACAATCATACTAAGCAAATTAACTATATATCCAACAAAAAAATTAAAAATATAAAAAAAGAATATTTTTTGGTGTATACTATATATAATTTTATTTAAAATTTTTTGTGCATTGGCTAAAACTTTTAGTAAAGGACAGAATATTTTCAGAAAAAAAAAAAGCATTTGTAATTTTATATACACACCGAAAGCGGAATGGAGAGGGAAGGTGGAGTACGTAATTTAATAAATAAAGTGCTCCCCCAGCCGAATTTGAAGGCGACCGATACGAAACGTGGTTTGGCCGCACGGCACCCTGACGTGAGAGTGCTCGAGTCAGCGCCGACCAAAAGTCCCGGTCGGAGCTGGACCCCGCGAGAACCACGGTTCCCGGTCTCGGACCGGTCACCTTTTTTCGCGTTGCGTGCCTAAAGAACGTCGTACTCGTCGTCGGATCCGGTCGCATGCGGACGCCCTTTATTTCGAACCAAGCCGTCGCAGCCGGACACGTGGCCGGGGAAACAATCATTGCCCTCATCTCTTCTCATCATTTCTACGATACACACGCTGCCGGAATCTTGCATTAGACACCCCGGTCCGATTAATCAGAGATATAATATTATTATTTTCAGTTACATATAATGCACGAGGTACGCAGATGTATATGCAAATAGTATTGTACGTATAGTATTATTCATAATGAACTAAATGGTATCTTAGTAAGTTAGATTAACAATTTGAAAGAAGGGAATTAACTTGACTTAATAGACCTTCTAATTTTTTTTTGTTTTTATTTTTATTTTATAGCTTAGTAAAATATTGAAAGGCTACTTCTCAAAAATGTATTTAGAGTCGATTGATGGATTTCCAAATATCAATGAAACGCATCTTCCTAAAACAAAAGAGTTGATTGCTTGAACAAATCACTTTGAACTTTGTCTTAAAGTAGTTATCAACACAAAGTACTTATATACAATCGTCATATAAAACGATCAAGGTGAGCATTTTCTAGCTACAAAATAATAAGTAGTTCCAATTAGGTGGCTGTTTCCATGGCCGTGAGAATTTATATTAAAAGTCAAGGTAGTGCTACATGCAATTTTGAAATGGTTAAGCAGCAACCTTTTGAAATAAGGAATGTTGGGTGGTTGCCACCTGCCTACTTTGATGAATCTAGTTCCCTGTTTCTTCATAAGTATTTTATTTTAAGTTTTTTTTATATATTAGCAAACTATCAAAAGGGGATGCCATTCACAACATAGTTATAAATTAAATGTTAAAAAATATGATGTTAACAAACTTTCAGGTTTTGAATTATAATAATTAAAAGCAGATTTATGAGGTGGGTTTTAGGTATTCTTATCTCAATCTATTTCAAAGAAGAGAGTGACTAACTAATGGCACTAGTATAAGTAATTTATTTACATAAACAAAGTTATTCTTTGATGGATTCCAAGTTGCTTGTCTTTATATTATAGCAATAATGCGTTTGTTAATAAAGAAGTCATGGCGTGTAACTTTTAGCTTTGTCCTCTCCAAATAAACAAAACGAAGGGGTTTGCGAGAGGGAAGGGCAAAGCTACAGCTTGAGAAGGGTCCACATCACATTGTCACTCATCCATTAAGGGCACTAATTTAAAAGAACATTAACCAATGCTCACATATAATTCAAAACCCTAAGTAACCTTTTGGTAAGGGAGTTGGGATAATGAGCTTTTTCAATTAGCGAACAAGGTTTCAATACTGAAATTTGAATGCTAGACTACAAATCAATTAATATTCATGACAACTTAGATGGGTTCAATTGCCTTTGATTGTTCATTGACCCAAAGATAATGTCAACATAAGGTAAGGACAACGAACGAAAAAAGGATTGAAAGAAAGTGACATGAAAAGAAAGATTGGGGTCTGGCATCACTCCCCCTTCTCGTTTACCATGACAAGGGGCGATCTACCCTTGCTTTAAGGTTACACACCATAGGAATTAATTGGTTATATTGACTCAAATTATCAAGGATGTATTTATACCTGCAAGTTTATTTTTGGTTTTATCTTTATGTTTGGCGGATGTGTCATTTTTTTTGAAAAAATAAAAAGTAAGACCGCATAGCAGAATCTCCATTGAGGCAGAATAAGTAGTTATGAACTTAGCTACAAGGGAGGTTGTCTTCACAAATTCTTGTGGAATTTTCTAGTGGTAAACTATGTGGAGTGACCCATTCATCTTTTTTTGTGACAATGCATCTACTATTGTTATCACAAAATATCTTAAGTGTCACTCCAAGGCTAAAATATTGAAGGGAAATACCAGTGTTTGAAAAACCGAATCGAACCGTCCGGTTCGTGTGTTCAATGAGTACTCAAAGGACTTTGAACTGTTCAGTTCATTCAAAGACCCAGAAACGGTAAAAAACCGATTGACAGGCCGGTTTTGAGCGGTTCAACCGCTGAACCGGAAATCGGACCGGACCGAAAATCCTATTTTCTGGAGGATAAACCCTAGGCATCAATGGCTTAGATTAACATGTACATCGGATAGGTGCATCCGCTAGGTGTAGTTACCATTATTCTATGCGAAAAGGTTTCAATAGGAAGTTAGGGTTAGACGTCTAAAGTAATTCAACCCTATGGTACTGCTTAGGCACAATTACCTTAATGGGTAAAATTCGAACTGGTACTGAAGTTTATCCTACGTTGAGGTTCTAGTATGCTATGAATGGAGACCGCTCAACTTGACAAATATGGATTTGTGTTATCCCTAGCCATGGATATCTAAGATATATATTGTGTAGGCTCGGGTTACCTACACATGTTTATTAAATTATTAGAGGTAATACCTATAGTCACGGTGGTTTATGTGTCCAAATAATTTTTCATGGTTTTGAAAATTAGAATTTTATAAAAATAGATTTGAATTCAAGAGGATTTGTTGGAATTATGGTTTCAAATATTGATTTTATAAAATAAAATTATCACAATTTATGAATGTAGGGTCCATTTTTAGATATTTTGTTATTGGACGTAAATAGTAACCAATACATCTCTCTGTTGAGGTAGATTTAATGGGTATATTGACTCTGGTGACGCTTTGGGAATAAAAAGTCGTATATTTCTAAAAGGTAATTGGTCTCACATTGAAGAGAGTCATTAATGTCATACCCATTGGATCTATAAATCCTCCAAGGTCTTACTGAAGGAGCTACACTAATTAATGTTTAATGATGAATGGTACGCTCCCGTTATTTCTTATATTTTCAATTATAGATATGTATAGATTTCATGTCAGGGTGATTTTATGGAAATATTATATCTATTTCATGTTTATGTGATTTATTTGACTTGAAGTCTAACACATAGTAAGAAAAAAAGAATTAAAAGAAGTGATATGAAAGGAAAGATTGTGGTCTGGCATACCATGGCAAGGAAGGATCCACCCTTGCTCAGGTTCCTCACCCTCTACCATTCTCCTTGTGCCATTGCCCTTGCAATTTGGTTGTTGGGTTTGGTCTTAAGGTTTCTCCCCTTACTTGCAAAAGATCAGGTCCGAATTTAATTAGCTAGTATACACTTTGTTCAATCTTTCCCATGTATGTCTTAGGTTGACTTTCTCCATTGAATTGAAGAACGAGTTTTGCTCCAACATAAACGTAAACTAAGGTTTAATATTGTACCTTAAATTTAGTGTCCTGGTTCCCTTGAAAAATTCAAGAGTGATTATTCAAATATGATTTTTTGAAGCATAACATACTGATTTTTAAGCATACCATATTGATTTTTTTAAGCATACCATAGTAATTTCTCAAAGCATACCATAGCTATGAAGAAAATTGGACGTGAAGGCAGATTGGATAAACCGAAACTTGTAATGTAGCAATTAAGTCCGTCCATGTCTACCTCGTTCAATTCCAATCGAACAAAATTCTGCAATTAACAAATCGCAGGTTGAGTATCTCTTTACGGGTGTCCCCTTTCCAAAGGTTTCCGAGACTTCCAAGTGCGACGTCATTGCGCAGAAGACATAAATTCGCTGCAGGGGAATCCTGACCTGGGAAGGTCGAAGAGGTCGTGGTCGTTATTCGATGGAAAGTGCAGAGACTTGTTTAAACGCAGTGATTAGATGGAGTGGACTTTACGAGATTTGGACAAATTATTGGATCGTCATTGACTCTCGCCATTACTGCTGTTCAAGACTGACTTTGCTTTGCTTTGGTTTGCCTCTCTGCTCAACGGTCCACCGCGGCGCACCTACGGCATTATCCACAAACAATTCCACAAGAGATTCAATTATTGAAGTTTGGAATCTTGAACTGATTGATTGCTTCAGAATCAGCGTTTCAGTGAGCCCCATTCTCCCGCCGGCGGAAACAACCGCAGGAAATTCGGAATTTCGGATATCCGGAGCTTGATCTGATGTGAAATTCCAAGATCTGAAATTCTGAGATCTAAAATCTGAAGATCTAAAATCTGAATATCTGAAATCTGAGGACCTCCGTTTCCTTTTTTTTTTTTTTCTTTCTGCTTTTTCCTTGTCTGATTCGGAGTCGCGCAGACTGTGTCGCGCAAGGAACGATGTATCAACAAAAGTCACGAACCAGAGTAGCAGCGTTTCCAGTTCTCTGTCAGCGCAGGGGGCGACAAAGCTTCAACAAATCACCGCCACTCCGCCGGTCTCCATCAACGCGCACTTGGCCGCGGCGGTCTCCGACTTCTTCGCTTCCTCCGACGCCACGTGCAGGGCACGTGAGTCTTCCCACTATATTAAAGGACCGGAGGGCATTTCTGTACGCCTGAAAGTTTTTCAATGGAGGAAAAGGACAAAGAGCAGGTCAGTGGTAGGAAAAAGGCGGGCTTGGCAGCTTTAAAACTGATGAGTCTGATGAGAGAAACACACACAAAAAAAAAAAAAGAAAGATAAAAGAGAAAAGAAAAAACAAACAATAGATTTAAAAGTCGTTTCCTTTTCCCGCAATTGTTTATTTGTTTCAGTTTTTTAAAATTGATTTGAGTTGCGAAGAGTTGTTGTTGCGAGGGAGGGGAAGAGACAGAGCGGTGCCGCGGACTTGAAATAATTTCTGAGGCAAAATGCATATTTCGGGTTTTGTGGCTCCTCGGATTAAAATATTGCGGGATTTCTTTTTTAGAGAATTTTTTAGATTTTTTTGGGTCTTCTTTTTCTCTTTTGCGAAGGCAGCAGTATCCCGTAGCAATAGGTTGAATTTGGAAACCGGCCTGAGACGGATCGAGCAGCGGTCTTTCCGACGTAGACCGGTTTTCGGACCCGGAGATTGTGGGGGGAAGGAAAAATCCTGAAACGTCGGAAAGTCATCCGGGGGGTTGAGGAAGCGGGAAACAGCAAGAAATCTGAATTTTTTTGATTGTGGCAACTGAGTGTCTCTCTGTTTGTGTGTGTGACATTTGATTCGAGGGGCTCCCTGTTTTGCCTTGTGGATTTTTGCTTGTTTCTCTTGTCTATGTGCGAAATGGGGATGGTCAGGGAGGTACTCTGTTTTACTGCTGCCACTCGACGGAGTTCTGATTTCAGAGTGGAGTGTGGAGTTTGATCTTTGATAGGGAGATTTTTTATATATTTTTTTGAGTGTTTGAGCTGGACAGAAATCTCTGTATTCGGGGTTTTTTTCTTTTTGGCTTTTGAGAGAGAAGGCGAATCGGGTCGTCGTTCAAGTCCGTAGATTTCTTGACAGTAGATGAAGTACGATCTCTTTGCTATCGTGCTTAAAGAAGCCGGATTTGCTAGGATTTGCGCGGGTTTCGAGTTTTATGTATGAGTTTGTCAACAAGCTATTCAAAGGGTTTTGAAGACAATCTATGAATGGAAGGAAGGGAAGGGATAAGCTCCCCAGTGCCGGCAGCCGCTGTGCCGACTGAAAGCACCAGTCAACCCGTCGTGACGGCTGTCGTAGCGCCGCCTGTGAGTGTGGCGCTCGGAGGTTCTGTCACACAACTGACACAAGTGAAGAAGAAAAGAGGGAGGCCTAGGAAGTATGGGCCTGACGGGACCGTCTCTTTAGCTCTGTCGCCGATGCCGATATCTTCATCGGCCCCAGCAGGGTCCGGGATGGGCCCTGGTGATTTCCCGACAGTGAAGCGGGGTAGAGGGCGGCCAGCTGGTTCCTTAAATAAGCCAAAATTTGATTTTGATTCTTCAGGTACTGATACCGTATGCTTCTTCCTCTATGTTCCAATATCTTCCGCTTGTTTTCTGGGTGCGTGTTGCTTGCTGAGAGGACATTTACTGGGCATTAGGGTCGCTCGCTTATCTACTCTACCCTGTGGGACCTCTGTATGAAATGTCTGTCCTCAGATCTGAACGAAATGGTGCTTTTCTCAGAGCAGAAAAAGTGAGCGGTGGGTGTTCGTGGGGTTAGTCTTGCAGCAAGGGGTATCTCTTTACTGCTCTTCTGGCTAAGATTCGTTGCTTCATGTTTTGTAGCAACCCCTATTATTAAGAGCTGTGCCAATTAGTTAGATATTTCGGTCTCGGGAACCTCTTCTATGATCATAAGAAGATTCTAGCTTTAAATGCTGAATTTTCTTTCTTGCGTAGGATATTTACTTGATGTCGCCTTTAAGCACCTGTCGATGCTGAGATGGAGATAGATGATTGTTCTTTTATCCACCTACTCATTGCATCATATTTAGTAACCATATCATTTCTTGCAATAAGTGCTCAGTTTGTTGCAGAGTATGTGACCACGTCTGCTCTCTGGTCCCCATTTGTCTACTCATCTTGGTTAATCAATTCTAGATGTTACAAATCCCCTGTAGCGTTTGGGTAGTCTGCATTAGTGGGGTAATCAGATTGTTACGAGAAGTTTTGGTCTCAAATATTTGTACCGCAGCTACTAATATCAAAGAGGCTCTATTTGGGATGAACTTGTTCAGTCAGATTCAGTATTACTTGAAGTATCTGACAATGAAATTGTCTTTTCAGCTCTTCATCCATGAGATATTATAATCTCTAAGTTGAGATTGTGTACTATATAATCCAACTTAAAGCTAACATTGATGGGAGTTGATTGTTTACTGCATGTTTTTGGTGAGCTTGTGATTTACTCATGCATTTAAAAACACTACGCTCTGATGTTTGATGTCTTTGGAAAGGGTGTTCATTGGCTGAAAACGATGCTCTGTTTTTTTTTTTTTTTTTTCATAAAATATGGTTGATGGAAGGTCTTATAAGCTCTGACAGGGATATTTAATTGTTTCCTGTAGGTGAATGGGCTGGATGTTCTGTTGGGGGTAATTTCACTCCACATGTTATTACCGTTGCTGCTGGCGAGGTATAAGTTTGATTAAAATGTCTTGTTCCTCTTTCTCTAGTTTTTGCCTTTCTAATTTGTAATATTTTCATCTCTCTGAAGAGATTCGAAGTTATATGACTGGATTTTTATTTATTTATTTTTAATTTTTTTATGCTTGTTGTTGATGTCTTTAATGATGGTTCAATATCTCATAAGATAATGTGAATGGTTCATAATTTCACAATTCCAGTTCCTGATTTCTGTTTTATAGCATGTGAAAGGCAATGGCTCAATTAATATATAATACGTATTTTGGCATAGGCAGCCACATGGTGATTTTTCTTTTGTGAAGTTCTTTAGTTGGATGACAATTTTACGATATTCTCTAATTCCTAATTTTAGTTTGGTATATGTTGTGGTTCAAGATTAATTTTTGAAAAAATAATTATACATGCATAGTTTGAGAAAATGCAATCTTGAAAATCTTTTGTCCCATCCCCATGATGAAAATGAAAATGAAACAGGACAAGCTAGCATGATGTGAAGGACACTATGATATTGTATTGAAAATATATATCTGGTTTCTAGAACTTCAAGGTTTCAGCTCCTGATTTAAGTCTTATTTATGCTGCATTTCCAACTCGCGGCTTTGGCTAATGAGGCTGTTTTTCCTAAAATTCCCGTGGCTCTGAAGTAGCAGGTATAAGTCCTTCATAGCAAACATGAAATTAAACAGAGTCCGGAAATTTAGTTCAGACCAGGGACCAAGTTGTCAGATAAAATGTGTATTTCTTCACACATAGGATCTCATTAATCTTAGTTGGGATAGTTTCAAATGTCATGAGGACCCTAATTAAGCTGAATGGCAAAAGAAGAACTATGGAAGAGGTGCATTCCTGATATGTTCAGGCTGGATATGAGAGTTCAGAAATGATACCTAATATCCATCATGAAGATCTTATTTTAGTCTTTTTAGTCTTTCATGTTACTTGGAATATCTTTTGATGGAAGTAGTTAATGGAACCTGTCAATCCTGTACTCGTGTGATTAGTAGATTAGAACTAGGCTCTGTCCCTGCATCTGCTGAAGTGCAGACGCTGATCCAGAGGCTCACACCTGGAATTCTCTGAGGTCATAAAAAAGCTTCAGACATGGAACAAAAGGAACCATGATAGTAGAGGGAATCCAAATTTACTTGTTTTTAGTGTTTCCCTTAGTATTGGTGCTGAACTTTATATGAGCTTCTCGAAAGTATTACATTTGGCTATGAGAAGGTACACCTTGCAACCCAGCTATAAAAGAAAATTTTAAAACACAAGACAAGAATTTGTCTTTTATATAGTGGTTAATGAAGACAAGGAGTTAGCTTGGAAGATTATGGCTTGAAAACATTTATCCCATACAGCTCGTAAAGAAAGAAAAGAAAAAGAGAATTGAAGTTAGCTCATTTGATTGGTTTCTTCTTAAACTGTAGGTATTATCTATCGTCTGCTGCAAGAATTTTTGTGATCTTAAACGGTTCTGTGCTTCATTAAGATTATAGGTGTTGCTTCTGGTTTTCCTTTCTATCATCTATGCTAGTCTTAAGTTGATCTTTAACTGTCTTGTGCTGATGGTTTTCTTAATTAATATTTTTTTGAAAATATCTTAATTAATATTAGGCTATTACAATTTTGTTTTTTTTAAATATGTAATTTTGTTACATGTATCTGCTGCTTGTAGGATGTCACGATGAAGATAATATCGTTCTCTCAACAAGGTCCACGGGCCATTTGTATTCTGTCTGCAAATGGTGCTATCTCCAATGTGACACTTCGTCAGCCTGATTCTTCTGGTGGCACTTTAACTTACGAGGTTTGACCAGATGTTCTCCATAATAAAATTATGCTATCCTGTTAGTGTTTTGTACTTTATATATTGAGTGTCTTTCTAGCAATTGGATTTATTGTTCTCGTATCCTACAAGGTTTGACCAGATGTTCTTCATAATAAAATTACGCTATCCTGTTAGCGTTTTTTACTTTTTATTTTAAGTTTCTTTATTTCTAGCAGTTGGATTTATCTTTCTCGTATCCTTTCCTCTCTATGCTCTTACTTTAACATTCTAAAAGGTCATTCGGTATAAGAGCTATGAGAAGCTACATAGGTAGCAACAGAAACAAAGATTAGAAATATTACTGCAGTTTTAGGGGAAAAATGGTTGGAAATGTTATTTGACAGGTGGCCCATGGTTTAATAGGTGTTTAAGATTTGAAGCATTTTGATATTCTTTTAGTGTTGAATGTTGAATTTAATACCACTGCCATCTATTCGCTAGGAGGACAATTAAGCATCTTGAGGAACATTTACATGTCTAATTGTGGTTATACCAACAATACACACATGCCATATACCAATCCCTTATATCATAGTCTTCACCACTGCAGCATGCTAGTTATGTACAACTTACCAATGAGGAATCTGCTTGTACTCGATGCCAATTTTTGAGCATACATTCATGAAGGTGCTGAAGAGGAATGTTTAAACATTTATGTTCTGCAGAGCAGATGCTTATCTTTAGGCAGATACCATGCATTTGATTTTCATCAAGTGTACCAGTTTGAGATCTTGATCTTGGGCATGATAACTGTGGGGGGTTTAGATCATTTAAGTTCAATGGAACTTTATGTGGGTTGTTTATCCATCTGGATGCTCTGTTAATGCTTGTGTCACTCAGAAAGGTTCATTTGACAACCTCATTGATGTTTCTGGAAAATTCATCTCTCCGAGATGTTTATGGTCAAAGTGGGTATGGTTGACTTTTGGTATTTGGTTGATGCGCAATCTACCTTTTGACTTGTAGATTAGCCAATATAAGTATTTTTCAGTGCCATACCTGTATGTAACAGATCTATATATTGTTATGTTGATTAACTGGTTTATGGAGATTATCTATTGAGTTTATCAAATTATCGGACTCATTATTTTGCTTGAGAATGTACATTAATCTGTTTTCTCACTCTGTAGGGTCGCTTTGAGATATTGTCCCTATCTGGATCATTTATGCCTACCGAGAGTGGGGGCACAAGGAGTCGATCTGGTGGAATGAGTGTCTCTTTAGCAAGTCCAGATGGTCGTGTTGTTGGGGGAGGAGTTGCCGGTTTATTAGTAGCTGCAAGTCCTGTGCAGGTATAATATAGATGTTATATATGTGTCTTTTTCTTTTCTAGTAAGCAGCCATATTACTGTGAGCTTCATATTGAGCTTCATAAGAAAACAATAGTAGTGATGATTCTGTTTCTTTTCAATAATCTTGGTATTACTTTTTAATTGAAATTTTGTTAGAATAATCAAATATCCCATAAATTTCCATGTGAGGGGGCGCTTATAAAGAGATAATTTGGTTCTTCTGTTAAGAAATGGACATTCTCTCCTACCTTAAGTGGGCAATTCCTTGCTACATAATATGCTAAGATGCAGTAATAACCTTGCAGAAATTTTTTGCTAATACTCAATTACGTTCTTAAGATATACTCATTGAAGTAAAAAAGTAACATTGGCGGTTGGGTTACCTCTCTTTCTTTTTTCTGCATCTTATTGATCATGACTGTTGTAATGACAGAGAACTGGACTAACATTATTACTAAACCCAAGGCATCATATTGATTTTTGTTACTTTTAATAATTTATGATCTAACTTAGGTGCTGCACTGACCTTGAACATATCTTGCATCATAAGACTAGATCACCACAAGTGGGAGAATGATTGTGTATGCACGCTTTCTTTGCTGAATCAGGTGGTCGTTGGAAGCTTTATGCCGAATATGCTGGATCAAAAGCCGAAAAGGCCAAGATTTGAATTCCAGACTAGTGCTATCCACAGCAATGCTATTCCAACTGCTGCTGTTCCAATCTCCAGCAGTGCAGAAATGCAGGAGGTATACAGCGCATCAGGCCAACATATGCCGACGACCCCAAAACCAAGCCTAACTCCTTCATCCTCTTTCAGGGCAGACAACTGGGGAGCTTTGCACTCCATGCCAGAGGGCAGGAATTCCTCTTCGACAGATATTAACATATCTTTGCCAGGAGGTTAACTTGGTTCTCACATCTTGATCTTTGTGACTGACCAGATTGTTGCTATAAAAGTGTTGGATTCTCATGTTGTAGTTGGCATGCTTGTAACCTTTTTGGACTCTTTGATTCGGTAGTCGGCAATTGAGTTGAAAGATGGCAGGATGGTCTCAGGCGGGTCTGGCGTTCTTTTTATGAAATGGCCATCAGTGAGACCGACCTTGATTTGTTGTAACTGTGAAAACATCTCTTGTTGTTTTATTACCCCCTTTTTTATGCTTAGATTTGTAACACTTATTGCTTTTGCACCTTCCTACTTGAATTTTTCTGTTGGTTTTTCCCTTTCACATGCTGCCTGTTTATCTAAATGGCCTTTTGACCTTTACCTTCTTCTCATCTAACAATTCCTCACACATTTTTTTCCTTTCGTGTCCGATGCGCGTTGCACCAGTATAGACTTACGTCAAATGTATTAACCACAAAGGAAAACCACATCAAGAAAAACATTGGGTGCAGATGTTGTCCATGGATATGCTTCGGATACCACAATTTCAAGCAATAGTTTTATTTTATAAAAATATACTAAATTCATGTAAAATTTATAGAATTACTGTACCATACAATATGGACATTTTTTAATAGAGTAATGATTCGTGTACAGAATTTGCACTCAGCCCTCTTTCATAATAATAAAATAATATATTTTTAGGTTCCATAAAATATGTTATTTTATTTATTTTAAGAGAGCGTGTGTGTGAGTCATTATTCTTTTTAATATAAACAACTTTACTCGTCAAATTTTTATTACAGATACACACAATACAAGTATGTTAAAATGCATGAAAATGACTTTAAATTTATCCTTTCTATGCCAGTATATAAAATAATTTTACGAATTTTACTGGGTCAACTTTTATTCCCATTTTCTACTTTCTTGGCCTAGATAGGGCTTGGGTGGATCAAATCACTATAGGACCTATCCGAGTTTTGCAACGTTATTGACAATATAAGTGTAACAAAAAGAATTTTTAGATTAATGAATTTTAAAATATTTTAGTTATGAAACTAATTTGATATATTTTATTTTTCATTGTTTTATCATTTATGTATAACAACAAAAACGAAAATTCTTTTTGTATATTACATTATTTCTAGTCACCAGACTCACCACACGATTATTTTCCACAGAGAAAACGGAAACCAAAACCCGGGTGCTTTCGAAATCGGGTCTGGCGGGGTTGGGTTCCTTGCTCAACTCGAACCGGCGCTCCTAGGACGAAGGTCTAAATAGACGTATTTGGCGGCTTGGAACGCACGAAAACGCTTAGTCTCTTTTTCAAGGCTCGAGCTTCCTTTGTTGCCTTCGAGTAAACTTTGGCTTCTTCTTCTCAGCGGCCTTTCTTCTTCTCAGCAGACTATGGGGGACAGCCAGTACTCGTTTTCCCTTACTACTTTCAGGTATGAATCACCGGATAGTTTCCAATGTGAATGGATTCGTATGCTTGGAAAGCACGCTTCTCGTGATTTCACCTCACTGTTTGTGATTATTTTTGCTGCAGCCCTTCGGGAAAGCTGGTTCAAATCGAGCATGCGCTCATGGCGGTTGGATCTGGACAAACTTCTCTGGGGATAAAAGGTGATCATACCTTTTTTCGCTTTTTAATCCTTAAATTCCGAGGTTCGGCTTAGACCGGCTTGACTAGGGTAGCCGAGACTAAAACTCATGTGTCTAGAATAGGTATAATGCTCCACTAGCGTAGTCTGCTCCTAGGTTCCAGATGGGCGCTTCCAGCTGCTAATAGAACTGTCATCGTCTTTCAGTAATTTCTTGGTGGGATACTTGCGTTGATGTGCAAATAAACGTCTCCCTTAATGGAATAGGGAGGATTTGAGTTGAAAATTCAGTTTCAGTTTAGCTGCGCTGAGCGCAGATTTGTCCTGTGAGTGATGGCAATTATCTTTTGATGAGGAGGTTCATTTTTTATGATTCGGAATATAGTGGGTTGTTGCATTGTCCTAAAAAAAGTACTGTGGAGTCGGATGGATCTCCCCCCAAAAAAATAGTGATTTTTTTTTTTTTTTGTGGAGTTCTCTTACCTTTTTTATTCCCTCCGTGTCGTCCCTGATTTCAATTTTTTGTTCCATTTATCCATATTGCAGCTGCCAATGGTGTTGTTATTGCAACAGAGAAGAAACTTCCTTCTGTCTTAGTTGATGAGACATCTGTAAGTATTCTGTTCTAGTGCTCTTGTCCAAGGTTCTTCAGGCTATTTCTGAGAGAGTATTTTCCATTTAATCGTTTTTAGTTTTTCACTTAGCATGTTTAAAAAATACTATTGTGCTCTTCTTGGAGGTCTTTTGCTACAAGAGCTCATTGATATAATCCAGAAGGTTATTGGAGGCCTCTCATGCCTTATATTAATTACACTTGATCTTCTCATTGCTGTCAGTTTTTAATTCTTGCAACCAAATGCCGTGTAGCTAACATATAGTTCCGGATCACTCATGTCTTATTCTCCGACCAGTTTGATCTAATTGCTTTCAGTATGTGAACATGTAGTTTCATATTTGTAATCGGATATGGTTGTGTCATATATATGGAGAATCTGTTTATGCACAATTGGACTATAAATTTTGCTTAAGTATAAAGTTGGAAAGATCAGTTTATGAATTTCTTTAAAAGTTTTTGTTCTCTCCTAGGATGATGGGGGTAACACGTTCTCTTACTATCTATTTGCTTTATCTAGTATGTCTATGTGTAACATTAAACGATTTTATTTTGCATATTGCAGGTTCAAAAAATTCAGCTGTTAACTGGGAATATTGGAGTTGTATACAGGTTTGTCACTATTTGGTACTCATTATTTTGTCTTATTATTATCATGGAGTGCATTTATGTCAACAAATATTGCTTGTTCTGAGATTATCAAACAATGGCTTACGATGGTTTATTTGTCAGTACTTTATGATTTTTAGTACCAATTTTAATTATCTCTATGACACTTTTACAATTGATTGAATGATCAAGTAACAATCGGAAACAAAAAAAATTGTTGAAGTTACTCCAGGAGATGTGTTTTCCAAAAATGGAGAGCTGAAGCGCAGAATGGTTCTTGATGCAATCATAACTCATAAGCACTGCAGTTCTTTATTCTGTGGGTTCTTGTGGCTGTCAGAATTTTGAATTTTTGAATTTTTTTTCAACAAAGACTTTTCACCATAGTGGTGTCTTACACTCTGCTTAAATAAAATCAAAATTGATGCAAGGCCTCTGGTCCAGTCTTGCTTGGCAGTGGTTTCCTCTATAATTCTTCTACTGCCTTACAACCACTAGCTTGTTTTTGAGAGTTGTAAAGGAAAATGTTAGCTTTCTCTTGTTCTCCACAATGCGCTCTAATTATTGGAGAGTGAAGTCAAGGAAGTTGAAGAAAGTTGAAGAACCTATTTTTTCGAGCTACTAATGTAAAATTACACATAGAAGTGAGGAACCAAACTAGAATTGTTTGTGAAATTTTTGAGAGGCACCCTTTACTTGAAAATTTGTGGTGATTAAAGCTAAAGGAAAAGGTGAGCTGGACCTCTTGTTAGGGAGAGGAAAGGAGTTTCAAGTCTCACCAGGGCAAGTGGTTTTTTCTTTTGAGATATTGATTGGACTTATTGCTAAACCTTGAATAATTTAGTAATATAAATCCTCCATTAATCAGAAGAGGAGAGGAGTTTGCCCTGAGCAATATAAAGGATAATTCCTTCCTTAGAAAACTTATCTGTTTAAATGTTGGCGAAGAATAGATAGTGCAGCAAATAAACATCAAGAGAACTACGAAATTTTTTTTTTTTTTGAGAACAAAAAGTGATCTCCAAAGGGGTTGGAGGGATCCTTTGGTCCAACTTACAAGACATGCTGGATTCCCCTTAATGAAAATCGGCCTGTGGAAGTGTTGAAAAAAGAGCTTGATGGTTTGGTGTAGGCCATAGTTTCTGCTTCAGCAGAGTCACAAGGGGCCATTGTTTCTGCTTCAGCAGAGTCACATGGGGCCATAGTTTCTGCTTCAGCAGAGTTACAAGTGGCCATAGTTTCTGCTTCAGCAGAGTCACAAAGGACCATAGTTTCTGCTTCAGCAGAATCACAAGGAAGCAACGGCATTGAGAAGGTGAGAAGTAAATCTGTATGATGACCCAATCATTGCCAATCGGCTTGCGTTTCCAAGGGAAACTCATGGAAAAGTAGTTTTAGGTGGGTTGCCATACATGACAGGGCAATGGGTTCAAAATTCAGATACGAAAGTTAGAAAAAACGGCGAGCGACTATTGAAGTGTGGAAGTGCCTCAAAGAAATTGTCCTGGCAGTGTCAAGTATGCTTTTTAAGGATTATCGCAGTAGTGGAATGTGAAGCAGATAGTGAAAAAAATCAAATGAATAAAAAAATTTACCAGCTAAGATACTAGGGCAACATTTGTGACTTGAATGTGTTACTTTTGGTGAACATTGTGAAAGAGAAGTCTAGATTTGTATTACTTTTGTTTACATTTGGTCTTTGGGTTTTTAACCGATTTTCCATTTGCACAGTGGGATGGGTCCTGATTCTCGTGTTTTGGTGAGAAAAAGCAGAAAGCAGGCAGAAAAGTATCGCTGGTTGTACAAGGTATGACTCTCTGTTCTTTCTCTCTTTGTTTCTTCATCGTCCCATTCAGCATTGGGTTACATTAGGGGGTGGCGAAATGATAGATGGATGTAGGACAATATACTTTTTGAGTTAGCCTACAAATCAAGGGAAAGAGATCTAGCCTTAAATATTTATGAGAAATTTTTGTGTCTCATACATTGCTTGAAAACCTCCTGAAGAGCTTAAAAAAGTCAAATGTGTTACTTGTTTATTATTTGCTATCATGGTTTTCAGAGTCGACAAGTGTTCTTGTATTTTGGTCGGGTTATCAAACTTGAGCACATGTAATACGAGTCAAAGGGTGCATAACAGGATGGTTGTACGCTTGGCTAGACATACCTTATACGCTTTGTTGTTTGAAGTTGTAGGCATCAATTTTCCAGTGATTGGAGGACTCAGATATCGATGGTCAATATTG
The DNA here is from genome assembly GCA_022405105.1 of Aristolochia contorta. NCBI lineage: Eukaryota > Viridiplantae > Streptophyta > Magnoliopsida > Piperales > Aristolochiaceae > Aristolochia > Aristolochia contorta. The sequence goes on from CM039664.1 coordinate 7,351,214, forward strand.
CAACTTGATAAGATGACTAATTATGGCAAATTTTATGGTCAACTTTTAGTTTGATTAAATAATCAATTAGAACTGATCAATTATCAATATTGTTACTTGACTAGATGATTAATTAGAACATAGCAGTAGTTGAGATTTTATCACAGGATCATTTACAAGCCATATTAGACAATATAAAAGTTTATTGCTTACTGAAAGTGAAGTCAAAATGAACCAGATCACCTTTGTTCAATTGATAATCTCCCAAGAAGAATTAATTTCAGATGAGTTCAAAGATGGTTGCATCTTTTGGGAAATATATGTGCTGCACATAAGCGACAAATGGGTGACTCACTTTCGACTATGTAGCAATAAGCGTCCGAAATGTTTCACCATTGGAGAAGAGGAAATAGTCCCCCAACATGTGTCAGTCTAGGAGACTAATCCCTTGATGTGTACCATGATGCGGTGGAAGCACTTGGCTCTGGCACATGGCACGAATTAAAGAAAGAGAAGGTTGGCCTGCCATATGTCAATAATATATTGGTGGGAGACATGTTAAATGAGAGAAAGGGAACAAAAAGATGGGAGAGGTTACGCCCCTCCAACAACTATATATAGCTTCATTTGGAAACTACACAGGATTTTAAGAGGATAAAGCTGAAGTAAAGGGAGCTACAAAGATGCAAGAAGTTGAAGTCGTGAATATATTCTAAAGAATCATGAAGCATCCACGGACCAAAGAATCTCAAAGTATCTAACTTAAGTGAAAATATAACTACCACAACAACCAGATAAAGTTCTGTCATCCAATTGTCAAGCGAATGCCGTTCAAGGGCATTGAAACTAGTTTTCAAGACTTCATCAACGAGGTCCAAATTCCCTGAAGAACTCAAGAAAAGGAACCTTGAAGATCAACGAACCCCAAATTTTCAACACTTCGTGAAACTTGTAGAAAAGTTGCAATAAGCAGATCAAAAGTTGTTGTTGCTCTACCAAAGTCCACTTAAATACACCTAACAATGAGGCCAAAACCCTTGTCCAAACGTAAATTAAAAGCCACACAAGATGTTGTAGCTAACCTTGACACTTCATCAACATTTGGAGATTGAATCATAGAAAACGTGGAGATGGAACTTTCAAAATTACCTGTAAACATTTCTTTATTTTTGTGATCATGCTTGATAGTTGTGCCACTTCACTAACCGTCACCACTTTGTACTCTACAATAGTATTATTCTTATCGATTGGTTTGACGTAGTGTAACATCATATGATGCCATTATATAAACAAATGGAAAATAGGCTTTCTTATTCTTTTCTCACAAAATTATGTGTCTTTAGCCATTCATCTTTGCAACATACAAAGATCGCAAAACATCATTCAAACTATGGAATGTTTTAGAGCTCATCTGGTTCAGCTCCTTGGAGATTAAAAGCTCCTTACTGGAGGAAAGAGTAGCGGTTGAATCTTCTTTTAGATAAATCTCACTTTCAAAGAAGTGATGGTTCTTTGCAACGTGCTATCTTAACAAATTGACTGCTCTCCTTCATTGCAGCGAATGGCATGACTATCCTTGGAATTTAAAAGCCCCCCTTCCCCGGTAACTTCTTTCTACCTAGAAATCAAGAGTAATGGCAGATGTAGGTGGATGAATATGCAGGCTATAGACTACTAATTGGGGAGCTGCTAGCTTTTCTATCAGTAGCTGGATGAGTTAGTATAGAGTCCCAGGCCAAAAGGCTAATCTCATTCTGTTTCTGCCATGTGTTCCTGATTGACTTGAACTTGAACAGAGATAACCACTAGAGCATCTCCTTACAACTGTTGTTTGGGACCACAACTTAGTTTTGTACACTCTGTATCCGGCATTTCCTATTTGGTGTACTATTATCTTGCCTGTTAACATGATGCCAGTCATTAACCATACATAATATCTGGGAAATCCAGGCATATTTAGGAACAAAAGCATAATAAGGAATTGTTATTAGCTTTATGCATTCTCTTTCTTTATATTGCCCTTTCATGGATTTATTTGTTTTGTATATATAGTTGTAAAAGTTTATGCAAGAATAGATATAGATTGTTTTGGGCATACAGTGAATGTTAATGACACTATAGCTTTGAAATAAACTTTTGTACTGAATAATGGTTGCAGGAATCAATTCCAGTCACCCAACTTGTAAGAGAAACCGCGGCCGTTATGCAGGAGTTTACTCAATCTGGGTAATGCTTCACTTAGCCTCTTTTCCAGAAAATAGAATGAATGCCTAAAACTTCTTCAGAACTAGGAATTCCTTTGCTAGTCACCTCATCTTCCCGAGATGAGTTCATGTTGTTTGACGGTTGACAGTTCCTGTGAATATGTTTTTATATCCATTTATGTTTTGTTCTGACATATAATCTTCAGGTTATGGAGCATAAATTTGTAATCCATATAACTGTGTTAAGCTTGAATTTTTTGTTTCTGGTTGGGATAAAAAATCCTGCTTCATAGTTTTTGCCGTGGTTCCTTAATATTTTGCTTGTTACTATCCTTTAGAACAATGATAGTGGAGAAAAGGGCAAGACAGTGGTCTACTTATCTGGAGTAGCTAACAATATCCCTTGTTTCCTGACGCTTGTTGACTGGTTACATTTTAGTCATTTATATACTATGAAACATTTTAGTCATTTATATACTACGAAATATTTTAGTCAGTAACATATCATTTTTTGTAGTGGTGTAAGACCTTTTGGGGTTTCCCTTCTGGTTGCTGGATATGATGACAATGGTCCACAGCTCTACCAGGTTGATTCTGCCTCCTGAATCTGTGCATTGCTTTCTAGTCATGAGTTGACCCCGGCTTTATCTCGCTGTAGGTGGACCCATCAGGTTCATACTTTTCTTGGAAGGCCTCGGCCATGGGAAAGAATGTATCTAATGCTAAGACGTTTCTTGAGAAAAGGTGCTCTGCTTGAACGATTTCTGCTTTTCCAATAGTCTCTCTTGTTTGTTAGTTGGCGAAGTGTTACATTTTCTGTGAAATCTTGTAGATATACTGATGATATGGAGCTTGATGACGCCGTCCACACAGCCATTTTGACTCTGAAAGAAGGGTATGCTGCCCGTGTTGGCTAAGCATAGAATCTCTCTCATATTTGTCATAGTTTTGGATTTTGTGAACCATTTAGTTCTTTCTGCTAAAAAACTTTAAATTCTAGGTTCGAGGGGCAAATTTCTAGCAAAAATATCGAGATTGGAGTTATTGGTGCTGATAAAAAATTCAGGTAAGCTTCATCCAGCTTTTAGAATCCTGCCCAAACAGAAGATATGGGTCATCAGGTTTCAGTTTCTGGTAAATTTGAGCATGTTTTTCTGGTTAATTTAAATTTTTCATTTGTTTGCCGAAATCTCTTGAATGGTGTACAGGGTACTGAAGCCTGCTGAAATTGATGATTATTTGGCCGAAGTGGAGTAACGATTTGGGCTGTTGTACCTTGCCTGTTATCTTTTGGAGCTTCAGACTACAATAATTACACTCTCTTGAAATTACTGTTACCATCTAGGAAATGTCAGTTCAGAAATTCTCCCGTGGTAAATTTATCCTAGAATGAGCAATCGTAATCTGTGGTTCAGGGGTAATGCTAATGCGTAATGGAGAAAAATATGTAGTCTGTTCTGGTCAGTTTTCCGATCCATTTTAAGTTTCCTTGTGAAATTGTGTCAGTAAATGAAACGTTGGAACGTTTATGTAATTGATACAAAGCCTTCGCTCAGATTGAATTGTGTCAGTAAATGTATCTTAGATTTGCTTAGAACTAGCTAAATCTTTGTTCCACACTCAGTCTGCATGCTTTTCCCCACAAATTCCTTTGTAATGCGTTCTCCCCATCCTTTCCTTTTCGGCTTTATGGATGTATTTTCTGGAAGATAAAATCCTTTGAACATCATATGAGCAGAAAATATACGAGTTTACATGAACCAGCAATCGAAGGAGAACCTTTTGAGGTAGAAAAAAATTTGAAAATCGTCGGTGCATGTCTCTGTGATCTTTTAAACTCTCTTCTCAAAGTAAGAGAAAAAAGCGTTGGACGGGAAACTGTGGCGAAATCGCCTAAAAGACCTGATCTCTGAAAAGTCACCAATCTCGTGTTATTCAATGAAATGCTTATTCTTAATCAATTAAAATCCACAGAAGTAGATGCTGTCAAGATTCTTATGCCACATTGGCCCAAGCAGGGAGATGAAAAAAAAAAAAAAAAAAAAAGAAAAAACTTCGAACAGAGTTTGACAAACAGATTCATTACCAAATGGTCCCCCTACTCCGATCCGTGGAAGAAACAGAGAACAAACACAGCAGGGAGAAGTGGGTGGGAGCCACGAATTTCAAGAGACAAAATCATACGAGGGTCAATTCGTGCTGACCAAATCAAAGCAATTTCTATAATAGAGCTTCCTGCTGCACGGGGACCAACTCAATCAATTTCTCTGCTCACTACTCTGAACACGCTCGCAGATGTTCCTCGGATGTTTGACACCATGTCTTTATTTCATGGACGAGACACTGAGCACGTTCGACATTGTGTCTCTGGAGAGCCGACATTCCCTTCTGCCTCGTCCCATATGCTGGAAAGATTCATCGAGTGCTTCTCTTTTCTGGGTTTTTCTTTGCGCCCCCTCCTCGTTCTTGATTACCCTTGTATAACGGATTACAGTTTGTTCTCTTCTTCTTTCTACTTGTACTCTGTAATTCTGTACCGGTGTTGTTCTGTGTAGTATCCTCGGTTCACTAAAAGCGGATTTGGGTGAGAAAGAGAAGAGGGTAGACACAGGAAAGTGACATAAAAGCGACACGACTGCGGCACGACAACTGTTATGCTAATGTCGTCTTTGTCAATTCCAGAATTTCTCTGTTCCTCCGGTCACCACAAATTACCTTTCGAGTGTGATGAAATCAACTGGAAATCTCTGGTTATTACAGGTAACGATAGTTGAGTTTAGTAAGCTTTCTTTCCTCAGATGAACTAATTAACTGATGAAGACTGTATTGGCGTTTGAATTTCGTAAAAAATGCAACCAAAGTTTCAACGAGCAAGAAGCAGAGGCGAGCTCTTGATTTCTGATTTATTATAAAAAATGGCTGAATTCTCATTCAATTGTGGGATTATACTCATAAGAATTGGAGACGATGATACAATGTACATGATCGCTCGAGGGAGACTCTTCGTCTCATCTGATTTTTATCTTCTGATCCCAATGGAGTGATACGAAATCAGAGAAGAAAACAGTGAAAGCGTGACTCAGTCCCGCAAAACTCACACCACTCCCTTTCTAATGGATGATTTCTGCATCTTCTCGGCCATCCATATTCTATTAATCTTCTCGATAAATTCTTCAGCTCTTCTCCTCAGTTCATCGTCGTCTTCTTCGTCTTTGCCATCGTCCGCAGCCTCCTCTGTTTTTTTATCTGGGGCAGGAGCAGCAGCAGCAGCAGCAGCAGCAGCAGCATGAAACATTCCACATTCTTCGTCTCCGGAATCGACCCACTTCACGGCAGGCGAAGTAGAACCATCGGAATCATCTTCTTCTTCATCGTCAGAGCGAGAACTGGAGCTTGAAGCGGAACTGGGTCCTGAAGGAGACTCGGATAAGAGAGCAGGGGAGTGAGGCTTTGAACCGCTGACGAGTAGAACGGCTATAATCAAATTGCAGATGCAGAAGACGAACAGAGAATTGGAAGCCACCCCGGAAATTAAATCAACAGTTGACAGTATCATGGTTACAGAAACGAGAAAGGGACTCAGCGAGGAACGAAGTGAGTGGAGGCGTTTGCTGCTACTGCGTGTGTGTGCTTGGAAAGAAAGGCAGAAGCGACCCTTTTTTAAAGCCTCTCTCTCTCTCTCTCTCTCTCTCTCTCTCTCTCTCTCTCTCTCTCTCTCACTCAAAAGTGTACAAAGGAAGCCTCTCTCTCTCTCACAGACTCAAAAAGTGTACAGAGGAAGCTGTAATGAAATGAAGGGGTGATTGTGTTGGAAAAGCTACATAATTTTAATATAAAAAGGAAGTTTCGTCCAAATTCAAGAACTGGGCCATGTTCTTGGCTCGATTCCCGGACAGGATCTCTTTAACAGAACAAGTTTAGAGATTCAGAATATAATTGAGAGCCGGACCAGACTGGGCTCTCATCTCTGGTCTCATATTCCAGGGTTCTTATAATCAGCTCATGTCTTTTAATCCAACTCTTAAGTTTCTTTTAGGCACGTAATTCGTGTAAGGGGTGGCAAATTTATTTGACGTAAAGTCGGCAGCATTTACAAACGGATTAGGTATGGGTTTATTGACTTGATCAAATTAAATGAAATGGTTGAGTACAGGTCCGTTTGATAATAGGACCCTGATGTGCCCTTTACTTGATAAAGAGCAAAAAGTTAAACCAAAGTAATTATATATAATACATTTATACTAGATTAATTGTATGATGGAGTTGGATTTTTCAATCTCAACACGGACCCAACGAAACTTATCTCCGTCCCTTAATTAATCTGTCAAAACATTTTATCCAATCGAGTAAATACCAATGTCTAACTAAAAGCTGAGATTTTGCATGATATCATATCCAAAGTAGTGACTAAGTGATTTGTTAAATATACAGAGAATATGATTTTTTTTCAAAAATCTCATGGAGCACCCGTTTTCTTGACATTCACATTTCACATAAACTCAATCTAATATTTTTACTGAGTGGATTCGCTCTTTGTTTTGACAGAGGTCAAGAGGAGGTTCAGGCAGCCTTGAAATAATCCTATTTTTTGAAGGGCTTTCTTTAGGATTCTTTATTAGGAGCTATATTCTCTTTTTTAAAAGCGAGATTAAAAGTGAGATCTATCAAAGTAAAAGTTCAACCACATATCTTTTTTATCCAATGAGTCACCCTTTCCATCCAGAAATGAGCTTTTAAGCCCAGAGAGCCCTCAGATTTCACTCTACCCTCCCCTTTTTTTTTAGTCCCCAACGCTTTTAGTGGATAAGGGCTCATAATCCTACTCCCTCCGATCATCAAATTAAGATAAGGTTAGGTCTCTCTTTATTTTTTTTTTTTTGGAGGATCTGGGAAAGAATACGACAATGTGAAGGAGGTTGCGAAATATCTTTTTACTATTTTTATAAATATCCTATTTTATATCAATCTTATGATATTTTTTGTTCATTCATAAATCATATACCCACTAAGCCATGTAAAGGTAAAACACGAGATAATAAAATAATATTTTAGTTTATTTGAGTTTTTTTTTTTTTTTTTAAATTTTAACAAATAATATAGGTGCAGAACATTCTTCATTTGTAGCCTACAAAAATTTCGTGCAGGTGAGTCGCTTTCAGCCCATGGATTCACTTCTCGAGATTCACACAAAATTATATAAGTAATATACAGCTAATGAAAATTAAATAATTGTCAACTTTAATCTTAGAAAATCACCTACGGAAGCCCACAGAGAAAATTACCTTCGTATAGACTATAGATATTACGGCATTATAGATTAAAAAGTTTTGCTACAGAAGAAAAATTAGTCGAAATTCTCAACAGAGATTGCTCTCCACGACAACAATGAGAGTGACACACAGGTGTAGACACAGAAGTTGGCATTCCACAACGAAAAAAGATATTTCACCAAAGAAATGTGCAGAGCCCAAGTACAGAATTCAAGTAGTAATTACAGAATGCTGATATAGAAGCCAAAAATCTTAATCAACCTTAATCCAGGTAACAATTTGAGGTCGGACATTAATACTTGAAAAAGCTTGCATGTTTGGACTTCGAAGATTTTCTGAGTGACAAAATGTACTGCCTTGGATGGGATCAAAATGGGGCTTCAGCTTATCTTTCATCAAGCACAGCTTCTGTTTATTCCGCCATTTGAACAGAACATCTCATACACCGGACTGGAACTTGCCCTTCTCTAGGGATGCCAAATCCTTTTCTTTTTAATCAAAGCCTGAACCTTGTGTGTGTTTGACTTCTATAACAGCCACCACAGCACCACTTAATTTTCTGTTAATAGGTGTTCTATCTCCTCAAATTCATCTTCCTCTTTTTTGGGGTCAATTCCAGTTTTTTGATAAAGTTTTCCCTTTTCAGCACTCCACTCTTCTGAGATTTCCCCAATAGTATCCCCAATTAGTTTGCCGCTTTGAGCAATATGTTCTATATCTTCTACTCCAACTACCGCCCGTGCCTCCTCAAGAGCTAATTTCTTTGCTTCGGCATATTCCAAAGAAATTTTGGTGAGCCCTTTCAAATCCAGTTCCTTGTCAAGATCCATGTGCAAGAACTCCTCAATTTGGGTATTTGCCAGCAACTTATTACAAGCAACTTTCACTCTAGCAGCAAGCATCTCTGTGACTTCACTAACCCTTTCGTTCACACGACTACCCTTCAAATCAACATATCCAAATAAGAAACTCTCTCTCTTAAGCATTCTTTTTACCACAGCAAGCCCCACATTGGCATCATTAAGTTTTGCTTCCACAACAAGACTTCTGAGTAATTTCAGCTCACGCAAAGATATATAAATCTTAAAAGGAGGTCGGAATGGCTGAGTTTCATAAAGACAGTAGAGGCAGTACAAACCTCCGAGCCTTTGTGATAAAGAAATGCCAGAACCCATATGACCAATAGTATGGGAGTATAAGTATTGCATAAAGAAGGCCAAGTTTCTCTTAGGACTAGACTCGTAAATAAAGGTAAATTTACGAGTGAGCCAGATTTTTTTCATGTCAGCTAAAGTTTTGAAATCATTCTCCGTGAACTCATTAAGAAGCTCGTCAATATCCTGCTTGAATAGAGATAGATCTGGTGTTGCCATATTGCTATCAAATTCTTGCACTTTCTTAAATGCTTGTCCAACAGATTCCTGAAGAAAACAATACACCAAGCATGTTGACATTGAACCAAATTTTTGGCACACTTGACACAGTATATGAAATGGCTATCACAACGTGTTCTTTCTAAGTCTTCAATCATCACGTAAAAAGAATGAAAGAAACATCAACCAGAAGCATGTCGTTTTCCTTCAAGCTATAAATAAACTAGTCAATGAGGATCTTACCTCATCAAACTGATATAAAAACCAACTTCATATTCGATGTGCTTTTGACTGACATTCATGGATTGGGTAGGTTCAGTTCAATATTTGATGACCTAAGAGAATCCTATATCCCTTTAAGTTATAGTTCCAGATCACAAATTCTAAAATTTTGGCAATAACATGTGCTGTAGAGATTGAAAGATTGGTCTTGGAGATACTCTCTAAAGGTATCATATGACCAATAACGAGCTCCTGCTCTTACCCAGTTCCATTGGTAAAAAGGAGAGAAAAAAGGTAGTGGCGTGCCTGTGTTGACTATGTAGCCCTCCAAATGATGATGGTTAAGCTAATTTCCTATCATACAGCAGCCCTATTGTACCCCCAGTGGCTCAAATGAGAGTAACTCCTCACTGCATGGACAACATCCACAAGACTCCGCTACCTAACTTATGATCTTAGAATACTGTGGTACAAACAAAATCACAACCAGCACAAGGAAACCACATTGCAACTTGGGAAAACACTGACAACCAGCGGACAGAAAAAGCAAAAGAAGGAAAAAGGGCTTTTGAATTGCCTCATCAGCAACTTAAAAAATATGCTTTTCGTCCATCAAACCATCCATTTCCAGTTTCCTGCATGGCGCCTAACTTAAGGGAACAACTTTTTTACAATATCAAAACACAAAAAGTCTTAATTTTTCTGGCATGGCCATATACACCCTAGAACCAAAGAGATTGAACCCATGACCAAGTATAAAGAAGACCATGTTGAGGCCATTTAGCAAACGGTTGATCTGCAAAAACGTCTCGTGTTATATAAAATTACCTTAAGTCTAAGAAGAATAGTTTTGTGTCGGACGGTCAAATGACAAGGTATGACAAATTTTATGGCATGCAGGTTTTTTTGCAAATAATTCACAAGTAACAGTTAAAACTCAAAAAAGTAGAAACGCCAGAGTCGCTTTAGGAAGTACAGTAGCTTCTAGAAAAACAAAAGATAAAAACCTTAATGAAGAACTCATTAAGATACTCAACATAAATTTCTACTATCTTCATTCTAAAGTTTTGGCTTCAATTTTAATTTTTTTTTTCAAAATTTCATCGAGAGTCTGGTATATGTATCATTGTAGAGAACAAAGAATTATATATGTTAGCATAAGCAATTACCCACGACCAAGTATGCTCTCAGATGCTACTCGGTGATTCCTGGTAATTGCCGAAGGTTACAGAGAGTAAAAGACAGCAGCTGGGAGGGAGGAAAAGGAAGAAGCGCCGTTTGAGAGTGACGAGAGAAGGGAAGAGAAGGAAAATTATAAATATGGAAACTAATAAGGTACTGACTGTAATGGAGAAGGTGCTCGCTACTGTCCGCCAGTGGCCAGCGGTGGTCGCGGTTGGTCTCCGATGGCCCTGGAGGGTCGCCTTCTCTTGCTGGTGGTCAACAGAGGGTATGAGGAAGGAGAAACCGCAGCTGGGAGGGAGGCAAAGAGAAAAGTGCAGAGTTTTGAGAATAAGGAGAAAAGGGGAAGAAAAGGAAGTAAACTGAACCAAAAAGTGATCAAGTAAACAAGTCCGCCCAGATATAGGATCCCAATCCCGATTCCAAATGCTTATTCGCAGACGGTAAGTATGTCACAGAGACAAAGAAAAATAGAAAGGAAGAGGGAGAAGACCTGCAAGTAGGCGGAGTGAAGACGGACGAAGAAGAATCATCAAACTCCCCAGCTCGAGCAACTCTTGATTCCCCGATTGCCTTGCCTTGTATACGGTTGAAAAGAAACCTATCGTGGGAACGGAGTACTACCCTTCTTTCTTGTTTTCCCTTTGCCCTCTTCTTGTTTGTTTTCCTCAAATTTGGACCAGTAATGTGCTACTTAGTGTCATTCTCAAAGAAAGTGTCATTCTCAAAGAAATTGCTCGATGTGTTGAAAGCCTCCGAATGAATTCTTTCTCTGTTTATTGAACGACGACCATGTTCAGTGGTGGTTTAGTGTTTGGCCGTGGTGAAGTGTGTGAAAGAAGACAATGCTAACAGTTAATATTGTCTTCCGCTTCAGCGTTAAAAAAAAAATGGCGAAGGAACAAATACACATGCTTGCTCTGGCAAGGATACAGCCAGCAAGTTTTATATTTAACAGAATTCATTGCTAATAATTAAGAATAATTAAAAACTAATTATTGTTAGAGACGACTGGGTTTTAAGTAAAAATGCATCTTCTAGATTTGATACCGAGTGGATTCAAGTTTGGATATGGATTAAGGACATAAGAAACTTCTTTGTTAAGATTAAATATATTGATATTTTAATGTAGATAAATATCTCATATTCTAATATGCATATTACCAAATTTTATTGTAAGAGTTTTATAGCTTAAGGTAGCGCCGTTGGCACTCCAGGTAAAAGATAAAGTAAGAACTACCTTCCAATTCATTAAGTAAGCTTAAACTCTAACTCTTATCTGAAACTGCTAACTAGGTTGTCAGGAGGATGGCCACTTCAAGATGTAAGAATTCACAGTGTGGCAGTACTGAAATTATTTTTCTTAAATTTATCACATTGTTGGAAACTTATATCTTGTAAGAAAAGACTATATATTTATTGATCTAGAATAAAATAAATAAAATCGGTAAAAATATATATATATATATATATATATAATTGATAAAACAATTAGATCATATCAAACTACCCTGTCAAAGTTGCATTTCTACTTAACTTATAATCTAAAGGAAACATTATCAAAATTATATTTTCGTCATGAAAAAGCAAACATCAAATATTGTTCATATGTTCGAACAGGTCCCTAAAAGGATATGAGCAGATTCACTCCCTCTTTATGGTCATCTGCATTAGGTTAGGTGATCTTAAAAGAAAATTCACCCAGTCTCTCTACTGCGGTTCCTTTGTAAGATTTGATCTCAATTTCCCTTAGGCAGCTCATCAATGTTGGTGTTTTATTTGGAGGTTCGCATGCTTCCCTGTAATTGATACAACAATCCTATAAAAAAACACAATAACACATGAGACAGTTAAAGAGACCTGATAATAAACTCTAACACCATAACTTCATTTCAAGCTCGACTACCTCCCAAAATTACCTGCAATTCAGAAATTACAAGCTTTTCCAGGTTGGGACATTTTTGTAACCAAAGTGTCATCGAAGAAAAATAGCTTTCACTGAGGCAGGGCCAGAGCCATGTGTTCAATTGCTTCAAATTGAGCAAAGAATCACCCAACATATCATTCTCCAAATTGGTTAACTAGAAAAGAAAACAATAGACTCAAGAAAAGAAAGAGTAAAAATTGAGGAACACCAGAACGCAAAAGAATGTTATGGGGGAAAAAAGAGCAAAGACAGTTCCTTGACAGAAGAAACATCTTTAAGAATCCTACTCAAATATTCGTCCTCCTCCACGAAAACCTCATTATCTCGAGGGTGCAATTCGAACTTGAATAACATGAACTTGAATGACACCAAACGAGGTGCAGAGACCTTAACCTCGTCAGGAAAGGCACAATTTTCAAAGATCAAAACCTGTAAAGATGGGCTATCTATGTTGATTTTCACAAATTAAATTTCGGAAATTGATGTCTTGCAGTGATAATTTATGAAGCATATGGCAGGTAGAAAAGAAATCTGTTGGGAACACAGCAGGAGCAATGCTCGGTCCTACGAGCTCCAAAGATTTTAGCTGAGAAAGGCCGGAGGGGAGTTCCAGGTAATTGTTCGAACCAGATTTAAATTTTAATATTTCTAGTGTTTTGCTCATGGGCAGCTTGGTGATCAAGTTGCGGATATAAAGATATTTTGTTGAGGAATTTGGACGACGACTGATATCAAGATTAAGGGCTTTTGTTTTAAGCTTTAGAGCCTCATCAATCCATTTCTTCGACGTCAGAGATACAAAGATTGAAATTTTCAAGGTGAGAATTATCCCTTAGCAACAGGACATGATCAATAAAATCTACAAAGTGTCTCTGTGCCATTACAAAGTCTCTCCCTGCCATTTGAGAACTGTACTTATCCAGATTGAACTCAAAGCTTAACGAGGGAACGGACTTCCACAGAAACTGCCACCGCTTGGAGACAAGGCTTGTACGAATGGAATCCCAGGTGGGTAAGAAAGAAAGGATGTGGATAACAAGTGCATCAGGCAATTCGCTGATTCTATCTTCACCAAAGTAACCACCACCAATCATACTTCTTCGTTTCTTACTAATCATCTTCGATTTTTTCTCTACAAAAGAAAAAAAAAAAAAAAAAATTTTTATATCTCTTGGAACTTAGAGCATAATTGAGGAGTCTTTGAGATAACTTTTTAAAGACTCAGCTTGGAGAAAGCTAATTCCTTTTGGAACTCTGCAGGCAAAACGATGAAAGACTCAGCTTGGAGAAAGCTAATTCCTTTTGGAACTCTGCAGGCAAAACGATGAAAGACCCAACATATGCGATTCCCAACACGTTTGTTAATGCTTTTACATGCACCTACTTCCCAGTCATCTAAGTAAGAGAAAAAATGGGTTTACTTCGTATAATTTTACTTCAATATTTTACAATCTCGATAATTTTAACTCATCTATATGAAATGAACATTAAACACGATAATCCTGTCTATTAGCTCTCTAGTCACTGCTTTGAAGTTATTTTTAAGCAGTACCATTTTGTGTACACGCATATATTAATGAACAAATTGTAATGTACATTCGTTGAACAGTTTTGTGTATTTTACATATAATCGTGGATCACTGTACAGGCATATGCAATGTACAAAAGATCAAAATTTTGCATCCGGCATTTTGGCATCCAGCATTTTGACCTATTAAAAATAGCTACTGTTTATATTCATTCTCTATAAAATTAGTTCCACTATATCTGCATAAAAATCTTTCAAATGGCCATACCATTAAAATATATCCAAGAACAGAAAAACTTATAATTTACATTAGTTGAAAAGTCCTCATTAAATCCAATAGAAAGAAAAACCAATGGAACAACTACAATAACGAAAAAAATTGACTTGGCCAGATATTTCGCTACTGCCTCAAAGAATAAGAGGCTCTTAAGTAACTTAATTTTAACGTAATTTTTAAGATAAATATTTTTCATTGAAATAATATATAAACACAGCTGTAGCCTGTAGTGAAAAGAGACACTTTCGTCCCTACATCAGATTCATCGTAAATTACATGTTAAGCAAAAAATAAATAAAAGAAGCACAAAATAAAAATAAAAAAAAGGAAAGAAGTGAACTATACAGGAACTAAGGCTTTAACCAATCAGGAAAACAGAAAATTACAACATAAAAGAAGTGAAGCTTTATATGAGCCAATAAAAAAATCGAAACAGGCCGCCGTTAACATAGCATTACTCTAAAAAAAAAGTCAAACAGAACGAAAGGAGGCCTCCTTGGTCAATGGAAATGGAGAAGCAGACCAATAAAACTTCCCAGCCTCCTATAACTACAAAGGCTGCAAGATAACTTATACTCTCCAAAGATTGGAGGATTAACAGACACTTACGATAGATGTTTTCTTCTTAATGTGAGGGAGGATTTTATATCGTAATGCCGTACATTGTCAGAGCAGGATTGTCCTCGCAACATTGATACCATATTGAATGAGTTCCACCTCGCTTTTGTACCCCTTGATTCTGTCAATGTCCTGAAGCAGATGGACTTCTGATAAGTGAAACTTAGCAGAAAAAAAGAAAATGGTGAATAGCCTGAACTTGAAAATGAGCGACTAACTCTTTGGGTCTCCGGCAAAATGGATGAAGCAGCTTGGCCCCAAAACCTCCATCCAATAGTGCCGGTCCCCTTCTGCTGTCCCAAAACTCTGTTTTCTTCCAAAGGCGATAGTAGTTCCTCCAAGTAGTCATTTAAGGAGGCAAACCATCGTAGCTCATTAAAAAGATCGTCTTGCCCAGTAACCTGCAATAATGACACTACCGTATAAATTAGGCATGATATTTGATTAGACTAAAATGTGTATATCACCACGACTAGATGCAAAAGTTTACCTTGAGTACAAAAGCAATAGCCATCACGAAACCATCTTCAGCAGTTAATTGTCCTCCTCAACCTGACTTGTTCTTAACATCTTCTCTTTAGAACCGACTTTAGTAACTATGAAACAGATTATAGCAAGCGGAACTAAAAGGAAGAAGTCTTTCAGGGATGAATATTCATGGTTCTGAAGTTCCTGCACATTAACCAGTTCAGATGAATTATTTTTTTGAGGAAAGCACTTTTTATAACCCAAACCCCTGTTCCCTGAGGAGACTTGAACCCAAGACCTCTTAATATAAAATCCCGTGTGACCACTGACCTCAGCTCCAGTTCACAGTTCATATGAATTATTGACAAAAAACAGAAATCGATTGAAAAAACATTAAAACATCCAAAGACTACCCTCAATTATTGAACACAAATTTAATGCTGAACAGCTGTACCAATACCAACAGATTGACTGGGGTAGGATAAAATCATGCACACCTGTCTTAGTGAAGATATAAGACTTGCAAAGCTAATTTTTTTCTCGTCTGATTGGTGCCTATCCTCTATAGCTAAGTCCATGATTCCTCCTGCCATGATAGTTTCATCTGACATACCAAGCTTCTTGGAATGTTCCATGAAGCTCTTAACATTAGTTGGTCTGCATAAAAACCTAGACAGTAAAATATGCAAGCTTTGTCAGCACAAATAACGTAAAGAACTATCTTCCTCAAAAAAATAAAAGAAAATATGAGATTTTCAGTTGTGCAGAATATAGCGGTATAGTTAAATATCTCATCTACTAGAAAAAAAAAAAAAAAAACAGGTTTCTGGATCTGCTTACCTACTTATGTTACTAGTGTAACGAAAATGGCCAGAAGATAGAGTCCTCATAAACCCTAAAATGTTACCCATTTCAGTGACAACAGAGCACAGTTCTCCTAAGAAGCCCAACTCATTATCTGCAAAATGCAGTTTGCTTTTGGCAATGTTTGGTTCCTCTGTTTTTAGCAAAACATACTTGCTTACTGATTCACCATTCCTCTAGAAGAACAAACAAAGTCATATATTAGAACTGATTTGATGCTTATGGACAAAATGTATCGTTATCATATTCATACATAGTAAACTTTTTGACTTGCCTATCGGTTGGATAACTTGTAGTCATTTACAAGCACATTAAATGGATGTGCATATTATCAAAAGATAAGAAGAACAGAGTTTCACTTATCCAGGTGAAGAAATGAAAGATGAAAGTTATGTACCTTCCAATCTTTAAACTCTTCAACTAAATGAGATTTGACCATACTGCCAACTAGGAGCTTAGAAAGGGAAGCAAACTTTTGAATAAGAAACCCAGATGCAGAAGTGGTGGCCATCGAAAATGTTCCCACACCGTAAGTGGCTATTGAAGAGGTAACATGTTCCACACTGAAAATCTTCAAGGTCTTACGTGCTTGACCTTTAGAAATCTTCTCAACAAAACACTGTAACATTGTCCAGACTTATCAAATTCTTGACAAGAATAATTAAATATATATATCAAAATTCAAACTCTTAGGCATTCATATCACAAGAAGAATTCCATCTGATCAAAATATGAAATCCTTCAACCCATCTGGTCATGTGAAAGATGCAGAAGACTCACCTGATTATATATGTTATAAGAGTAGCTCATAGAAAACTTCTGTAAATTTTGTATAATAGCATGGAGATTGAGACTTTGATTGGGAGAATGCTCAGGAAGATGAATATCATCTAATATTAGCCCGTATTTAAGTTCTGCCAATTGTCTCATCTCTGAATATATCTGGAAGAAACATATTATAGCCAAAGGTAAAATTGCTTCAAGTTTCAGATGACAACCAAAAATAAATTAGTTGTCTATATTAATCCATTAGTGATGCTATTAGGGTTTCAGCTGAAGGTCTTACCTTCCAGTCATTAGAAGACATGGCAGTATGATCATAAAAGACCCTATTTAAATAGGTCTCAACATACAATTTGATATCAATGGATTTGAATGGAAGCTGCAGAGGTTTGGTCTGGAGGCACCATGACAGATTACTCACACCGGTCTACTTGTAAAAAGAACAGACCAAGTTAAAATTAGGAACAAGAAAAGAAAGCAAAATTTTTGCTTGCATCTGACTTCAAAAACTATGATGTTTAACACATTTTAAAGATATAAAGAAAACCTTTGTCAGATTTACATGCATCAATCCTTTTAAACTTGCAGAATGGACATGAAGTCGCAGATCAGTCTCAATATCCTTACAAAGTGGAGACAATATTTCCTGTAATTTAGAAGGAACAAGCAGCATTAAGGTATCTAAACAAGAACAACATTTATGGTAGGAGCAAGTTTTCAACCATGATTATCCAGTCAAACAAAAAGATATAAAAAAAATAGACACTTGTTACACACTTTATTTACAGAATTTTCTATCTCCTCCTCGTACAACTGAAGGGTAAATTTACCAACATTAGCCAGCTTCATAAGCCATAGCACATCAGAGAATGCACTAAGGAGGTGCCTGAGATCAGCAAACATCAAAAGACTATTATTTCAACACAACAATCTGATGACAATATGATGCACCATACTTCAGCATAAGAAAGTAATGATCCAACACTGTCAAGGTTGGCTCAGTTAAGGCAATCCAAATTCTGTCATAAGCAATTATATTGGACAAAACTGTTTAATCAGCTCTTTATCAATATTCTAGTTTGAAAAGATTTATTTGCTACATATAGATCAGATGATCGTGATCAAAGAAACTTGTGGACTTTAAGAAGCCAATATATGCAGTACAATAGGATAATTTGAATTGTTTGTATTACTAAAGTTGCCTTGTTTACAGAATCTAAGGCTTCAACTTTTCAATGTGGTCTCTAAACAAAACAAACATAGCAAACATGAATGGATGGTCCCTTACTGCAGCCAGGAGAATTTGTTCACATCTGTGTATATCATTGACAACCAGGTTCCAATCAGCTCTCTTCTTCCAAACAAAAAGCTGCAGTCTGTAATCTCCTTGATCAAACTCTGGTAATTGGTAATTATTTCTGCCCTAGACAACAGCTTTTTTATTTTCATTTGATTAATTGCCGGATGACCCTGTTTCACAAAAAAATGTTTAAAAGTTCATCAAAAACTATGCTGCCTCCAAAAAAAGCTATTTCCTTTGCTATCTTAGAAAAAAAAAAGTAATAAAATTCAAATTAGTGATAAATCAGAAAGAAACTCTAGAATAATATTGCTTTCAAGCAAAGCAGCAACCTGGGTTCAACACAGTTTTGAACATGAAAAAAAGCTCAATTGTTCATCCAGAAAAAAATTAATCTCAGTGAATCTTTTTGTCTTTTTGACTGTTTCAAAGGTCTCCTAAAACCAATCAAGCATCCAGGCATGCTAAACAATTCGCTAATTGGCTATAAGCTAATAGAAGTATCCACACATGCTAAATTTTCAGAAGCCTCCTGAACAACAGATAAACTTCTTATAAAATAAGTGCTATGACTAAAAAACGATGGCCAGAAAGCCATTAACTACTTACAATACTTTCAATAGTATCATGAACGATAGAA
Organism: Aristolochia contorta; assembly: GCA_022405105.1. NCBI lineage: Eukaryota > Viridiplantae > Streptophyta > Magnoliopsida > Piperales > Aristolochiaceae > Aristolochia > Aristolochia contorta. The sequence goes on from CM039664.1 coordinate 7,369,849, forward strand.
ATAATGAGCTGTCTCTTATGGCTAAAACCTCCTTGCAGCAATTCCAATGACAAAGAAACCTACAAAAAATGTACAAAAATGAAAAAACAGACTTGTGATTTCAAGAGACTTCAATTAATCTCATTGGCATGGTTGTCTTATCCAGTCAATTTGAAATCCTTATGGGAGAACAAAGAGGTAGTGAGTTAGTTTAATTCTGATGTGGTGGAGCATAAAGTTGAATATGCCCAAGATGCAGTAATTTACAATGTGGTAGCTAGTCAAAGAACACTTAAGGACACGAGACCTCATAACTCATGTTTATGAAGAAGGAAGAAAGAAATACTTCTAAGAAAGATAATTTTCCAGTTCTGAGCTCGAAGTTTTTAAATTAGAAAATGAAGTCTATAAGTAGTGAGTTCCTATCGCAACTTGCTTCAGTTAGAAGTTTAAATAAAGCATAAGTTTGTGAAAATCATCACTTAAAATACAACATGTTTATCTAAGTAAAAGCTTTTATAAAGTTGGACCCAAGGTCTACCCAAAAATGATAGCCAAGTTCAGAAACCCCTTCTCATACTAATAAGCCAGGAATATTTCTACTCGTATGTATATGTTGAACTAATATCCCTTCTTTGGGCTCTAATACATGGACACTATAGATGAAGGCCTGCGTACAAGTACCTGCTATGATACCATATAAAGTTGGGTCCAAAGACTGTCAAAACTTACTAGCCATGATACCATATAAAGTTGGGTCCAAAGACTCTCAAAAATTACTAGCCAAGTTAGGAAGGATATACTCCAACAAATAAACCAGGGATCTTTCTACTTGTATGTATATGTGAACTAATCTCAAATGGCTTCAACTTTTTTTTTCTTTTTTTGGTTTTTTTAAAGGCATTTTATTGATTTTTAATTCAATTTAAAATGAATATTTTGGGTCACCAAACAACAAGGGATTGTAGGTTGACCCCTACTTTTTCTAGTTCATCAGCACTAGAATTTGCACTTCAAGGTACAACTCCAAATGCAATCTACTTCCTTACAAATGTCAAAAGTTTCTCTAAATTTCATTTGGAATGTCCATCGGGGGTGCTGAATTTTTTCTGCCCCAACTATTGACAATGCTGGCCTCACCTTCAATTTCCAGTAATTCAGCAGGCAGTGATTTGAATCTATGAATCCAATGGTGTAAACCCATTACCTCAGCAGTCGCCGAATCTGCTACTCCAATGGTGTACCCAACATGTGCCCAAAATGATCTCTGAATATATCCCCAAAGCCAGTAAGACCTGGGTTTCCAAGGGAGCATTCATCGATATTTAACTTTATCTGCCAACTTATGGAGGTGTCCAAGTGGCTGTCTTGGTGATTATTCGTGAACCATGAGTTACTGCTATTTCTTTCCACGTATTTCTCAGGGAGTCTCCTCCAATTTCCTTGAATTCCTCTGTACTGCATAACCAACTTAATTCTGTTTTTTGTGGCATCCATGACCTGCTCCCATTTCTTCTCTTTATTTTGAAAAATTCGGGAGTTTCTCTCTTCCCAAATGAACCATGGTAGGAACACTAGACATTACATCATTCTCTTTCCATTCTCTAGTAGTAGTATAGCCCGAGATATCTCCACCAATTCTTGAAATGTTTCAGAGACATGCATAATTGTTTGAAAAGATTATAAAAACAGTTCCATATTCCCCAAGTGAAGGGGCAACAGACTAGAATATGGTTAATGGTTTTACAGTCATTTTTACAAAAAGGGGCACTGCAGTAGGTATAGGTGTTCCTCTTCTTAATAGTTTGTCTTTAGTTATACTTTTGCCTAAAAAAGCATTCCCCTTAAAAGAATTATGCCTTAGAAAGTCCATTTACCATCCAAGAGAACGTTGCCCATGATTTTCTCTGCTTTTAAAAGAATTCACAGAATGGTATGCTGATGATACCGAGAACTTACCTCTTGCCTCTTCTGCCCATATTAGCTCAGATCTCTTTGAAAGATGTTACTCCAATTGATTCTTGAGATCTCTTCACCATTAAGCACTTCACTGATTGTAATTTTTGATTGCTTGGGAATTTTGTGGAGCCTTGGAAAAGTTGATTTAAGTGTTGATTTTTCCAGCCAAAGATCATTCCAGAACTCACATTACTTAAGATGTTACTTAAGATGTTTAGCAAGAGCATAAGAACAAATTATTCCTGTTTTAAATTTTCTACGTCAACAAGAAGAACTAAATATATTAATTTCTAATTGGTCTACTTCGTAGAATGAACGACATAGAGTTTCCTTTTCTGTGGATTTGCTTGATTACAAGAGGGTCCAATATGTAATAAAGAAATGTATTTTTTTCTTATATAATACAATTGTGGTTTTGGTCATGCTGGATGAAATTATCTTTTTGTTCTTTTATGCATTTACTATTTGTGCTTTAAAATTTGACCTATCCAAATTTTAGTTTTCAAATTGTTATTGAAATCAAGGTTACCTACGACAGTATGGATGACTTAAATTTAAAGCTGGAAGGTTATTCCTTAGATTCAGCTTTCTTTTTCTTTTGCTTGAGCCTCCTCTTTGTTTTAAACTTCTTTGCCCTTCCATCTTCTCTCAAAGAAAACGAGTGATATTATGGTGGTGTCATGTCCTTTAGGTATTCTACAGCTAACTCTTCCACATTACAAATTATGATGCCCTTCATCAGCATATGACCATAAACTCTAATTGTATAAATAACTGACTCAAATTGCCTGGACATTATTTGTTTCTTTGTGTCACAGAAGCTTTTTCAGATAATTTTTTTAAACTCTCTTTGAAATTCAATAAGTGACTGCATGTTCTGAAGAAACACTAACATTCTCTAATAATATATAACAATTCATCATATGGCTATTACATATAATAGAAATCTTACAGATTGACAGTTAATGTATTACCAATGAAAGAGAATCCGTTAGCCTTGTCTCCATATCTTGACCACCTACATGCTCATGTGCAGAGTTTATTTTAGAGGAAGTACACAGCAAAAATCACACTGAAGAGACAACAGAAAAAAAAAAAAAAAAAAAAAAAAACTGGCAAGCTGGATGGGGAATGTTCAAAGATGGAATACACTATTACTATGAACAAAATGAACCATTTACATGATTTGTAATTTTAAACCTTAAAACCCTGTCTAGAAAACTGATCTAGTCCCTGTCTTAGCACCTTGCCTATCACCCGATCTCTTGCCTACCCCATCCCTGACCCTCATCCCCAACCCATCCATCCTTAAAAGTTGAACCAACCTGATTGGATTACTAACTATTCTTCAAACTCTTCAAAGAAAGATATTGGAGTTTTTTTCCTTGTACATCAGGTTTAGGTCAGCTTTGGAGAAACCCAAACCCCAACCAAAGGCCCACCAAGTTCTTCTTACCCTGCAACGTCCCAGAATCACAGGGACAAAACCCTACCCTGTCCCTGCAATTTTCAGGTCGGCTTAGGTGAGGTACCCGTGAATTCCAGGCGCAAAGGAAGGTGAATCTCATAGTGATGTAGATTAGAGAAATTGTACAAGTACATATATGGGTAATATAAATAATAGCAACCAAATACATTAAAGTACAACATACCATGTGTGAATGAGCTCAAAAATCTCAATTTGCTTATTTGTCTCCTTTTACAAATTTCAGTCGTTAGCTCAGCCTAGGATACAAAATCATATTACAACGAAATTCAGATAAGGTAAGATGAAAAAGCAAAAGCATAGTTCAGCAGAGCTGATTACCTTAACAGGAAAAAGAAATGTTTCAATGTCAGACTGGATAAGGTGCATCATATGTGGAAGACTTAGGATGAGATCCAACCCCTTTTTGTGGAACATGCTTTCTACCACCTACAACCCATAATAACAGAAGAATACACTCACTGAAGCATGATAAAAGATAACGTGCATCTCACATTCAACACTAGTTAGCAAATAAAACCACATAATAGAAGGAAACAGTATTTCTTACTTTTAACAAAACAACCATGTAACAGAGAGACTTCAATTTCTCCCTCCTGATAGGAACCTGCAGGAGTTCATCTACATCCATCAATAAGAAAGTCTACATGCACTAACTGTGGCTTCTAGATATCCAAGATCTGAACAGGACTTAACTATAAAAGCTTGCAGTTAAGTGCAATTTAATGTTTCAAAAACAATGAGCGTAAAAAATAGTAAGATAAAGAAAATAAAAAACATATCATCAAACTGCTTATTGCCATACCTCTAAAAGAGAATGTAGATCAAGCATAGGAATTACTATCATCCGTATTTTGTTGGCCAACAGTACTCCCTGCACTGGATTTGCAGGCAACCATAAATTTTCAATTACTTAACCCAAAAAATACATTTTCTGAGAATTTTCCAACAACCGATCAAGATCAGAGGTACACCAACAAAGAAACATCATCATCCTAATCGGAGGATTCCACAATGTTGGGCTCAGCATAAAGCCAGAAGCAGTGCTTCTGTTATTTGAGAAGCAAGCGGTCATATGTTTATTTGAAAAAAAGAGATAGTACTATTTGTTGCTTTTTTGTTTGAGAAGGTAGTCATTTTTCTACTGGGGAGCACGAGTTAGTTCCTTAAAACTTAAAAGTATCTTATAGGACTAAACTCCAATATAATATTTTTACTTTCATAACAACGGGAAAAGGGAAGATTGGAACAAAGCCACTTCATACCCGTAATATTTGAGCCAAATGAAGTCTAAGGCATGATTGAACTCTTGATAGCTCTGTCTGAAAACACAGTGTTAGCTACGTTGCCAAAACGAGTCTCAAGAATATCCTGGAAATCAAATTGTCATTACCAAGGGATGTATCATTGACTGGAATGATGCTGCCCAGCTTGCCAAAGCATCTCTAATTGGCTCTGTATCCCTGCAGAAGAGAAACAGGCGAACTCTTAATAAAAACTTTCCATGATGATGGTGAAGAAAACTAGCATAACTTTTCAATGTTTTTAAATCATTCTGTAACACAGATAACATTCACACAGAAAAAAGGACAACAATTATGACTAAGAAAATGATCAATTAGCCATAAAAACAAATGCTTATGAATACCACCTTATAGACAAATATTTAAAAAATATTTAGATATTTAATTCAGGCTAAATGAGAGAACTCCTAACATACCGAGAAAGAACCTCATTTAAATGCAAGAGATAGTTGCTTTTAATACTACCCCATTCGCTGGCCGCTTCTTTTAAAGTAGACCACGATAAAAGTGATGGAGGAAAATGACTTCTCAGTAATTCCAAAAGCATGAACCGAAGACCTCCCTCAATATAAATAACAGGAACCACTTGGAGCATCTCCTTTATGACCTTACCCAGTCTTCTATCTGGAACTCCATCTGCCATCTCAATAGAATTAAATTCTTAGAAAGAGTATCTAGTATTTTCTGTGTAATGTAATTGTTGCTTGAAAAAACCTTAATTTCTGTAGTCTTTATAGATATACATAAACTGAGGCTGGAGGGGAGCGAAAAACACATACCATAAGCATACGCTCCTACAATAACCAAAGCAACATAATTTAGCATTTTCCTACGATCCAAGGGCATTTCCTTCCAAGTATCTGTTTGAAAAAAAAAATTAGCTATAATTGTCATAACATTTTCAGTCACAAACTTCATGGTATTTGTGACCACCATATAAATAATCAAGGGAAAGAGCATTTTTTTTCAATCATAACTAAACACACATCACATATTCAAAAAGTAGCACCTCACTTTTGAACCAGTTATAATCTTTAAACCCCAGGACTTATCATCTTAAACCACTTATAATCTACATTAAAATTGATTAAGTACCCAAAGACACACTAGTGAAAAATTAACGTTGAGGATCACATGGAGAAAATGGCTTATCTGAAAGTGAAGTTTTCAAATATTGAGCATCTAAAAATGGCTAAAACCTTGGTGCCTATGGAACTTGCATCATCTTTATCCCTTGGTGCCTATGGGAAGAAAGAAACAGACGAATCTTCTTGAACAAGGAATCAAATGTGAATGAGCTACAAGAACTCATCTTTAGAAGAATCCTTTTTTGGTTGAGTTCCAATCCTGAAATGAAGGATATGGATGGAGGGACTTTAAGAGCCTCATGGACTACAGTTGCTGGACTTTCTACTCCTAGAATACAGCCACAAATTGTGCAATGGAAGCCACCACCCCAGGTAGATTAAAACTAAATGTAGATGGCTCCTCAATGGGCAACCCTGGCCCAGCCGGAATTGGAGGAATCATAAGAAACCAAGATGGAATCATCATGCTCTCTTTCGCAGGCCCTCTTGAACATACTGACTCGGTAGAAGCTGAAACCCTTGCTCTCCTGAATGGCCTAAGGTTATATAAAGAGAAATTTCATGGAGACTTAGAGGTGGAAGGAGATTGTCTAAATGTGATCAATTGGTGTAAACAAACCTCCTGCCCCCCATGGAGGTTGATAACCTACTTTAGAGAAATTTGGAGACTAGGAAGTGAGATCAAGTGCATATGGAACCATGTTTTAAGATCAGCCAACATGGCTGCCGATGCTCTAGCTAAAGGAGTTTCACTCACATGTCTTGAAGTGAGAGAACCTCCATAGGAATTTTCATGTAACCGAGGAAATACAGCAAAGTGTAATTCTGACAGCCAAATGAAATAGAAAGCCAACTCCTTAAAAAAAAAAAAAAAAAAAAAAAAAGGCTAATACCGAATGTCAAAAGTGCTGCTATCTGAAAGTAAAGTGAAGGTGTTGCCATAAGTCATCCATCATACAAAAGATCTCTCCCATTGATGAAAAGGAATGTAGAAAAGTTGCAGAAGTCATCCATCATGGAAAAAGCCATCCATCTATAGATATAAAAAACGTGATTGTATTATTCTCTATTTTTTATGTTATTTCATTTCTAATTATTCCCTTTCTTAAGGGCACCTACATAATTGTTATGCCACATCTTTAATTAATAAAAGGATTGTTAGCAGCTGACCTAATAAATCTAACTAGCCAGGTTTCTCTCTTGTGCCTTTTTCCTCTCTTCATCAAACCCTGATTTTTGGACAAGGTACATAAAGCAGGGTTGTAGGTGACATCTCGCTACTTACGGAGATTATTCTGCCCTACAGTGCATCACAGTTCTATCATCATATTGATCTCCTTCATTCTCTCTTTCTACAGTGTCGCGAGTCTTTGCCATCCTAAAAAAGCAGATTTATTCCCCTTTCGATCATTCCCCTAGTCTAGTGCCTCAAGGACAAAACATTTATTTTTGAAATAGTGATACTTTTATTAGATTAGAAATAGAGCATAGTACAAGCAGTGCAACGGGTAGAAAGTAGTGATACAAGTAAGATACAGAGATTATGATTGGCCTGTCAAGAACTAAATGAGATCTGTCACGAGTTGGTGCATGCCTTAACAACACAGCTTTTCTTATATAATGGCTGACCTGGGAACAACCGATTGATTCTCCAGTCCTTGATCTGGTCATCCATATCATTCTCTTTAAAGACTAGGGGCAGTCTTCGTGCCCAGCCAATGACTAACCGAGAGTCTTTTGAACCACCCTGCTTTATCACTTTGATACCTGCCAAAAAGCCTCATTCGAGGTCCCAGAGTAAGCCTTGAGAACTTCTCCTTTCTCATTTATTGGAGGACCCATCAAAATTCAGTTTAATCATATAGGGGACTCCGTGGTTGCCATTCAATCATCTTAGTGGCTAGCAATCTTGTGCAGAATTTCTGACAACTGGAGGGGAAGGGTGGGAGAACATGAAGCCCTTCAGTGTTGTTTTTCTGCTGCCAAACTATTTCTGAACATAACAGAAGAACCCTCAGATTTCTGTTGTTATTGGTGAAATGAGACTGTTAAAAAGTTACTGCGGCTAAAGGCTATTCATCATTGCATGCTTATCTCTTATTACTGCAATATATATGGATGGTGATCTATTGTTCTGTGCTTGGAGAGTCATTATTTAATGTTGGCTTCAGGCACTGCCTTTTAATTTATCAGACACTGTTGGCAGTTTGTTTTTTCCTTGTTTTTCATCGCCATTGTATACCTATCTCCATCAAGTTTCTAAAAATAGAGTTTCTGGTCAATCGGTACAACCATAAAATTCTACTTTTTTCATCCTCCTGCCAATACCTACTGCTATTTAAGTGCTAATATGCACCACTATTGCTTCTAAGAATGTTTCCTGCCATTGGTATTCTAGATAGAAGTATAAGCTTTTAACTATGCTGGCTGAAACTTTCCAAAAAAAAAAAACCAATGCTGGTTGAAAAAAAATCGGTTTTTTATACCTCAAGAAGCAGCCAAGACCTATTTGACTTCTAGGGACCATAAAATTTCCTATAAAATATTGTTGTCATCTTTTGGAGCTCCCTAACAACTGAAAAATCAAGTGTAATAACTGCTTTAGTTGATGTAATCATCAGCCTATGCTGACATCATGGTCAATGTTCTTCACCGATTTTCTACTACTATTTTATTTGCTACTTTAGAAGGAAAATTGGCTTGTGGTTATACACTATCTAATTGGTTGAAGTGATGAAGAAAATGTTGTGAAATTTGATTTTTTGCAAACATCATTTGAAATATCTCCACTAGAACATGAGAGGAATGAAGAGAGATATTAAATTAAAATATCTACAGCCACAACTTCAAGATACTCCATTGATAGATCAAATAGTATTGCCAAAAGTCATCCATTGATAGAAAGCCCTCCATTGATCGAAAGACCTAATCCATCAACAGAAAGACCTCACCCATAAATGGAACAAATGTGGAAAAATTGCTCCAGAAGAGGATGAAACATGATTCTGTTTGTACGTAGTTTATATTATTTTTTTTCTCATGATCAGTCACTTGCTTAAATTTTAGTTCCACATAAAAAGGGCTGACCTAATAAACCTAAAAACCCAAGTTTTTCTGTGCCTTCTCCTGCTATCTTCCTTGAACCCTAATTTCCGACAGCTCATAATGATGTAATGTAGCTCACTTCTATGCTCTACATTCTAAAGCCCATGAATTTCAGTAGAATAATTACCAAGTCGAGAGATTACGTCTGACAAACCATCATGACAACATGTAGTACAGGCATCAAAGAACATCCGGTTGCCTTTTATCCTCTGCAATATGTCTCTGAATGATGCCTCCCCAAATAAATGCTGGAATAAAGCAAATAAATGCATCAAAACTCTGAAAGAGTGCCTGAATGAGACATGTTCAACAAAATCCTCAAAGCAGTATGCTGGCGTCATATAGATGCTCATCCAAACTATTAAATAAATCAATGAAACTTAGAAAGATTTGAATCAACCTAAAGTAACAATTTTTACCTGTAGCATGCCAACATTCAAAACTTTGTCCAAGTGACAGACCACTTCATCAAGGCAATGTAAATCCTCAACCGGAAAACCAAACTTGTCAATGTCCATTTTTGCATTATTTAACATCCTACAAGCATGAAGGTTAAGATATGTTCAATAGAAAGCTAACTCTCTATAGCAGATCAAAAGTTGGATGCCACAACTATCGAAGATACATTAAGGCCATAAGCATTATACACGGTGAAATACACATCGGAAACTTTGGTATCATGCATGGGGAGAGTATTCATAATACAAGCCATGTCTCATCTACTTAATATAAAACACTTACAGCATTTAACCATCTTTATCACACATTATCTGTCACTGGTCATAGGCTCTTGCAACGTGTACTCTTTTATTTACCCACAAAAGGTTCCAGGAATTCTATCTTTCTCCGTAGAGATTGTTATAATTTGGAAAGAAATGCTTGACAACTTCATTTGACAGAGAAGAAAAATGAAGATATAACATGGATTCACACACTCTGAAGAAGTTATGGCATACATATGCTGTCTATGGAGTTGTATTGACACAATTTTTACTAACTTGTCCACTTCAGAGTGTTTCACTGAATTTGTCTAATTCTATATTAGCAACTGCAGTATAATTAAAGGTCCCTTACAGTTGGGCTTCAAGGAAGAAGCACCAGAAAAAAAAAAAATTCAATTCATAGCAAGAATTATACCGTCCTGTCTGATTATCAAAAAATGGTACAAATAAAATATGTAATATATTAAAACAAACAATTTCTAGTCTCACCATTTTGTTGGAAATACTGATCAAGAGGTCTAATATAACATAATAAAATAGAACAAATTATCTAGTCTCACCATTTTGTTGAGAAATACTGGGTGAACCTTCTTTCCAAGCATCAAGCATGCCAAGAACTCAATTCGATTTTTAGAAAAAGAGGTAAAGGAAATACCTTGAAAAAAGAGACAAGTAACTCTTAATATGATCATTGTGTCTGAAAATTCCGTCCAATATGAGATACATGGCAAGACCATCACCTAAGGAAGTTAGTGCTGTCCTAAACTTTAAACTCTTGAAAGATTTGAAAGGCCTAATGTTCTTGTCCAGCAAGGAATAAATGGAATGTAGCTGCTGCAGCAAATTAACCAACACCATGCTCATATGATACGTAACCTCAGATAGTTCCATGAACAATGACAGAGAACCACCAAATGCTTTCTGTGGCTCTCCTTCCAAAAGAATATCTAGTGAACTTGATCGATAGCTAAAAAGCAACAACTGTTTGTATAAACTTCTAGAAGCCTACAAGAATGTTGAAACTCATAGTTAGAACAACTGACATATGTCAAAATTAGAACAGTGACGGTTAGAATAACAATGAAAGCCAATCAAAAAATTAAATGGAAAAACAATGCTACAAAATTGTTAATCATCAAATGTGTGTGGGCAAACTAAAGAAAAAATTGGAAACAACTGTATTAGAAAATACTTAAAACTAATATGTATAGATGATAGCCAATCTCTTCAAAAAAACAAAATAAGTATAGATGATAAAAAAAAAAATGAAAGAAGCATTTAACACAGTATGGGCGTCTTCACAGCAGGCCCTGGAGTGCTACTGATGTTCACGTGAGGAGATTTAATCATTCTTCTGAGTTGATGAGCCAACAAAAATAGACAACGCCAAAAAAGCATGGATCAATAGGATTGTAAGTTGATGAACCAACAAGAATAGATAAAGCTAAAAAGATAAAAATGAAAGGGATGAAAGACTTCAAAAATGGGTAATTCAGGCAAAAGCAGGAAGAGTTCGTGTCAATGGTTCTACACTGCTGGGATAAGGCCACAACAGCCGTAACTTTTTTAAAAACAAAATCAATTTCATGTGAATGACGACCGGCATGGCACCTGGAAGGGGGTGAATGTGTTCTTGAAGATTTGATCTTTTCTGTAGTTAACTACTGGACCGCTGGTTGTTATGAAACAGATACCATGTCAGAGAAATGTTCAGCGCAGCTGGAATCAATTTGTCATCTCTGAATTTCTTTTTTGGGTGATCCATGTTAAACTCTGGTTGAAACCAACATCGGGAAATCTTTTAGATTATGGTGATGAGAGTTTACATTGGAAGCCACTGTATTTGCTAAATAATATCACCCCAACAAAATTAATAGCACTCTGTCTCACGTATTCAAGCAAGTATTAATGAAACGAAATATTCGCAAGAGCCTCCACTTCCAAGATTATAGTCAATCAGGAAGGCGCATAGTTCATCAATCAACACGATTGGATAAGATTCATCAATGGTTTAAGCAAACAAATGAGAAAGTAAACGTGAATCCTTACATGACGGCTGAGCCTTGATATCTCAATGCAGTCAAATGAGAGTACGGTAATGAATTTAGACAAGGCAACATTTTCCGATCCGACAAGCGTCAAAACGTCCGAGTGTTCAAGTGGCTCAATGGAAACACAAACAGGATCAGAATTCAAGCCGCAGCTGTCGTATTCATGGGAAGAGAAGTATGAATCATGGTGCAGATTCCTCGATAAGCTAAGGCTTTTGCCGCGCCACGTATCCACAAGTCTTCGGAGCTTCTCCTGCTGTTCTTCAAGAGCTGTCACTGCAAAAGAAAATAATTTCAGGAACACTGAAAAAACCAGGGAGTTCTTCACAGTGAAGAAACTTAAAAACTTGAAGCCATCGGTCACAGGAGAAGCTTCGCATTTTGTATGATCTCAGTTCCTCGAGGACGATGCTCGAATTCCAGCCGGAATCACGCAGCAGGGGACAATCGACTGAAACAAATTTCAGGAACATCGAGAAAACTAGGGAATTCTTCACAGTCATATATATAAGGAATTAAAAAACTTACCTGAAGCCATCGATCACAGCAGAAACTTCGCATTTCTGTATGATCTCGATTCCTGGAGGACGAAGCTCAAACGCCAGCCGGAATCACGCAGCAGGGACAGTCGGCTGATTGTTAGAATGGATGAAGACTGCTTTTGAAAGCCCACTGCGTCCCTGACCCGTCCAAAGTAAGAAAGAAAGAAGCCCACTTATGACCCCACTAGTTCACATTAAATGACATATAACAACAAAAAAAATCAAAATAAAATGTTAAATTTTTCACCTTCACACTTTAAAATGTTTAAAAAATAATGGAACGTAAATAAAAAAAAAAGTCACCCATATTTGCCTCATAAATGGGGGTATCAATTTCACCTAATTACCCGTTTTACTATTTGTTGTTTTATTAAACGAAAGTAAACACAACAGGTAATTTAACCAGTTTACCAATTTAATTTAATAAATAAACAGAACAGAAATGGAACAGTTTATTTCATACCCATTTTACCCGTTTACTGATTAAGTTAAAGAATACACTTCTCCAGTCCTAAGTATAATTATTCACAAAATAAGTAATATATGATTCAAATTTTATAAAATCATGATTCGATCATGAGATATTCTATTAGTTTTTTATATACTTTTTAATTATTTATGCATATAAATAGGATAAATTATTTGCATATGTTTTTTGGTTTGAAGCCTATAAATTATTTCTAATTGTTTTGTTTATTACCAGGTTAACCTTTAAACCGTCCAATAAATAAACGGAAAAAGGTAAAAGGAATAACTTATAGATATACTATTTTATACCGCCCTCCTCCGTTATATCCAATATTAATAAAACATAAACGGAATATAGCTTATTTCATTTATTCTGTATACGCTACACAGTTTATACTCCTTTTCATGGATTTATTTGCAAAAAACATATCATATAAAAATAAATCATACATAAACTTGAACCATCGATTAAGTTGTTTCCTTTTTTTTTTCTTTTACTTGTTAAAATGGTGAATGGCAAGTTTACATACATAATAAGGGAGTTTTTTTGGTGATTGTTGGCATTTAACCTCTTCCTTCACCTAAGTCAATCGGCAAAAGAAAACCGGGAGAGGGCAGTTGACATGAAGGAGATTGTTAAAGGATAAAGAATATCACAATATCACATGATTTAGTAATTTGTTTGAGTTATTGCTTTGGTGAAAGGCAATTAATATTATCATAAATAAGACTAAGAAAAGAGAGCGATGAAGCTATCCCTTCTTTCCTCCTCACCAGCTCAAGCTCCAACCTAGCCTCTCCTTCATCTCTTCAAACTTCTCCATCCCACCCCCACTTGCATTCAGTGACCACTTTCATAACGATCACAAGCAACAGCCTTACAAAACTTTATTATCATCACTTGGGGTTTTCCTTTTTCAGTTCAGGGTCAACAATTCTTATAAAAAGGGAATGAGCAGTCTGCAGAGACGTGTCCAGGCACAAAATAAACAGAAATAAGAGTACTAGAAGCGGAGAAGAGATATTGCTTTGACCAAATTAAAAAGAATACACAAGTAACTTAGATTCGAGGGATGTAAACGGGTAATAAAAGATACGGGTAAACCGTTTATATTTTTTGAAATCTTTACCCATTACCGTTCGTATCCGTTTAGTTCCGTGAAATCCTTACCCGTTTATTACCAGCCGGAAGACCGGGTAATCGGGTAATAAACCGGTAAATAATAAAAAATAAAAAAATTACAAAAAACCCAAAAAAAGAAAAAATTAAAAAAATTACAAATAAATAGTCAAATACAACACTTTTCTAGAGTTCAAAATAAAAATTACATAACACAAAAATCAAATACAAATATAAATTGTCTTCTACACTTAAAATTGACTAGGGACTGGAGAGGGACTAGAGAGGGAGAAATGAGTCAATGACTAGGGACTAGAGAGGGAGGGAAAACCAAAATTAGAATATTAATTAATTAGAGAAGTAAGTAATTAGTAATTAAAATCAATGAGATTACTTATAATTTATTAAGAATTTAGGGTATATGACATAATATGTTATGGGCCAAAAAATTTGAATTATATAAGCTAATTGAAAAAATATGAAATCATCTTGTGTATTTGTTAATTACTATGTTTATCTTTATATTATGAATTATTATATGTTTATTTTTGTATGACAGTTGTTTACATTTATAAAAACAATTGTCATTTATATAAAATCTGACATTTGTAAGAAAAATTTTAATCTTAGATTACTAATACTAATATACTACCTTATTTAGTTAATTATGAATTTACAATATATGATCTATCCTTTATAACTATGAGTTTATGACTATGACTAGGGATTCTTTATGAGACCATGGGTTAAAGTCAATATATATTGACTTCTAATAATTACCAAAATATATAAATATATTCAAATTCTCTTCAAACTTTTCAACTCTACAAAATTTTATAATAAGTGATAAAAAATACAATAAAATTATTTATATAAAAATAAATATTTTATGATGAAACTAAGTAGATATATAAATTTACTATATTACTCTTACTTAAATGGTAAATGGGTAAAACGGGTTTGAAAGAGCTATTTCTATTTCCGTCCGTTTATTAAACGGTAGAACGGTAAACGGATAATAATATTTTATTTCCGTTTTGTTCTATTTATTAATCGGGCGGTAGAGTAGGTAATCAACTCTCATTTACGTCCCTACCCACATCCGGAGCACATATTACTCAAAAGGTTCACCGAAAAATATGTACAAATACCCAGCGAGTTAACCTCTAATTATAAATATACCGGGGACTTTGCATCTACAATAATTAATAAATCTACCTTGTGGATGTGTCTTCTGTTCAAAAGCACCACCATGTGCATGTCAGAATGAAAAGCACAGAGAAATAGCATAACAAGCATGATTGCTAAGATCCACCATTGCATGACTTGGCAGTTAAAGGCTTAAAGCCGAGACAAACTGCATCTATAGCAAATAATGCATCATGTTCTTTCTGTGTATACATAGTTGCGTTTGTGTATGCGCAGGCAAGGGAAGAGAGAGTTACAATCACCAAACCACAGCCAGACATCATTCTACAGCTCATACTCCTTTTACTACCTCTCCCAGGACCAAAACATTCCTATATTTGTCTAAATATCGATGAAGAGCAAGATAACACCAAGTTCAGATTGTGTCTACCAGCCATGGCTGAAAAAGAATAAAAAAGGGGAATCTTTTATGGGAGCAAAAGGCACAAACCTAAGCCAGTCCAAAGCAGGAGCGTCAATTAAAACCTTTCTCTAGCTAACTTCACAAGCCTAATTAATAGGAGCATCATCCTGTCATGGGTTACCTGACAGAGCAGACTGTCACTAGAATAGCATATAAATCATTTCCAAATTCATCCCATTAAGATTGTTCACAGAGCAGAGTCCATTCAAAATGCATCAATACATAGTATCACCACTTTAACACCTAAAATCAAACTTTTGCATCCACTACGTCATTGTCTATGGTGGATCAGACACTGTGTGCTAAACTTACAATCATAACAGCAGATATTCAATTACAGAAAGACTGTTTGGTGTGGAGCTTTATCCACTTAAATTCTAAATAAAATTTGGCCCAGAGAGAGACATAACCCTGCTCTCAATTTGACGCTTTGGTAATAATATTACCAAAAATAAACAAATGATGACTTAGCTTCACGTGAATCAAACCAAATGTAGAAAAATTATGTACACTTTAGATAAGAAGCCAAACTTTGTTAAAAACAAGAAAGCAGCAAGGATAGGACTGTGTCATGGAACCAGACAAAACAGTATAAGAGTTTTTGTTTTAGTCCACAATATACAGGGAACAGAACAGTTCACAACCCTTAAATCCAATTTTTAATTTCAAAGCCTAACAATAACTCCCATAACAGAAGGTCCTGGAAATTCAACATTGGGAACTTATGTCCACCTCTCCCTTTCTATGTAGAGCACATAATGATCTTGTGATCCCACCAATCAAAAGTAGATTTATGACTAACCAAGTTAGGCACCTCAAAAACAGAAAGAATTAACAGCAATCTAGTACAACTACAAATAAGATTTCACCAAAACCCTTCTTCATACATTCCGCAAACTTTAACATGCCTAAACAATTTTTCATAGACTTTTTATAAATTATTCACTATAAAAAAACACGCTTTTGTGATAAATTTATTATAAAATGGAAAAATTCCCGGCAAGAAAATAAATTTTCACAAGGTGAAAAACTACATTAATTTCTTTAACTACTAGAAAAAAAAACAATCAAGTAATTAAATAAGAGATTGAATACATATAAATGAATCAGATGCAACTCAGTAGCACAAGTTTCCGAGCAGTTTGCATATGGACATGAAAATTAGGGGTGGCTAAGCCCTTAATCAAGACATACCAGAACTCCAATATCTTAAACCATAGTCTTAATCATCAACAGAGCCTTATCATCATAACATTTCCTTCTCCATATACTACTCTAACATTTGATGGCACTCTTAAACCAAACAAGACAACCCGGGAAAAAGAAAGAGAGAAGTCACCATTTTCATCGTAAGAAAGATAAATGCTGCTTTCCAACTGCCTACAAATTTACTGCATCAAGTCCAAAATGATTCCATATAGCAGAACAGAATATTAGACAATAGTACAGACAATATATCAGTGTATCTTAATCATACAAGGTAGTTTAGATGTTGCATGCAACATCCAACATACAAAAACACGCCTTTGGCCTCAACTGAAAAATCCCTTTGGTTTAGAGACTTAGTCTTGTTAATATTGGGTCCTTTTCCACAGCTTGTGGGCTGGTACCTTGTGCTCCTGAACTCTGGATACAGCTCCTCTGAAAATCACATGGAAATAGATAACAACTCACAAATTTTCATGCGACCAAATATCTTCTAAATTTAGAAAACTTTCTCCTTCCCCCATAAACTGATGAAATCACCACATGGATGGGAAGTAAGTGAACACGAGAAAGAAATTAGCTCTGCCAAAACAAAAGAAATGAAAAACAAATACTGATAGGGATCTCGCCTGAAACATTTAGATGTGTGCATCATCAGTTGGTTGTATTTAGCTCCCCATTTAGCTCCCCAAGAAAAGAGATCCTTTTCAACCACTATTAAAAGAGTTCAGAAAGAACAAATTTTTATATGTAGCTATAGTGACCATTCATCTCTGCTATGCTTTCAGCCCTCTTACAAAATGGATAAGGTTTTAAGTGCATATATCCCCAGAGACAGAAATATTATTTGAACTAAGCAGGAACATGCTACTCAAATAGGTTTGATCTTCAAACAAACAGTAATATCTGGCAGAGCCTCAGAACATCCATATTTCCAAATCAATTCAAGATACACATTGGACTTAGATGAAAAAACACCACGAAATAGTGCATAAGGATCAAAGTATCTCACGAATTGAACATGTAAGTTTTTATTGACAAGGAAAAGGACGAAAAGTGATCAGTCTTTTATCTACCATAGCATACGAAAGCAGATCCATCAACTGAACACAACGTGATAATTTTTCATCTTTCCCAGTAACAGTGAAGTGAACTATCCCAACTTCATTAAAACCCCAAAATGTCTCAATTTTTTTTTTATTATTGAAGTGCTCAACGGATAACAGAAGCAATGTTCATCAAGAAAAAAACAGATATCCAATGCTTACGACCTAAGAGTCTAGCAGCAAATAAGCACCATGACTATAATCTTCTCAAAGCTCCAACTGCCCCTGGCTTACTCTGCCTGGCGAGCTTTGTCCACTCGGTGTGAAAGGAACCAGGTCGGTCCACCCGCTCATAAGTGTGGGCGCCAAACAGGTCACTTTGCGCTTGAACAAGATTAGCAGGCAGCCTCGCGCGTCTGTAAGTATCAAAGTATGAGAGACTTGCACACATCCCAGGAGTACTAATCCCAGCTTCAATGGCCAAACCAACAACCCGCCTCCAAGCAGCCTGCCGTTGCACCATCTCCCTGGCAAACTCAGGATCAACCACCAAGTTAGGTAGCTCCCGATTGCGCTCGTAAGCCTTCTTAATTCTATCCAAAAACACAGCTCGAATAATGCAGCCACCCTTCCAAATCCTCGCCAATTCCCCCAAATTGAGGTCCCACCCTTTTTCCACACTCTTTACTCGCAAAAGGTTCATTCCCTGGGCGTAGCTGCAAATCTTCGACGCATAGAGGGCCTGCCTGACATCATCAATTAACCTTCTCTTATCGACGGAGCGGCCGACCAATACTTCCCCTGGTTCACCAATGCCAGCATCCTTCAATACCCGTGCTGCATTTTCTCTCTCTTCCTTGAGCCCACTCGAGTATCGACAATCCAGTGAGGCGGCGATGGTTGGAGCTGCAACTGATAGCTCTGCAGCCTGTTGGACAGTCCATTTGCCGGTCCCTTTCATGCCAGTCTTATCGAGAATCTTATCGACCAATTCGCCGTCCCCGGTAAGGTCGTCTTTAACCTTAAAGATATCCGCCGTGATCTCGATTAAGAAGCTCTCGAGCTCTCCTCGGTTCCACTCTGAGAAAATTTCAGCCAACTCGGAATTAGAGAGCCCCCCTACTGTCTTTAGCACATCATAGGCCTCCGAAATGAGCTGCATGTCGCCGTACTCAATGCCATTATGGACCATCTTCACGAAATTCCCCGCGCCACCGGGTCCAACGTAGGTGACACAAGGTCCATCATCAACCTGAGCGGCGACCTTCCGAACGATGTCTTTGATGTTCTCGTACACCTGATAAGACCCACCGGGCATCAGCGAAGGCCCTCGGCGCGCACCCTCCTCGCCGCCGGAAACACCCATCCCGAGATAGAGCAGACCCCGTTGATCGGCCTCCGCCATCCGGCGCTCGGTGTTCTCGTACCACTCATTGCCGCCGTCAATAATGGCATCGCCGGGTTCCATGTACTGGGAAAGTGCGGAGATCGTTTGATCAACGGGGGCGCCAGCTTTAACAAGGATGACGATGGAGCGGGGGCGTTTAATGGAGAGGACGAAGTCGCGGGGCGAATAGTGACCGGCGAGCGGGAGTGCCCCTTCCTCTTGAGCGCGAGAGACGGTCTCCTCCACCTTGGAAGACGTCCTGTTGTAGACTGAGATGGGGAACCCCTTCTCGGCGATGTTGAGGGCAAGGTTCTGACCCATCACGGCCAGACCCGCGAGGCCAATCTGAGAAAGCGCTAGAGATGAAGCATCCATGGTGTGGGCAAAAGAAAATGGAACTGGGTATATAGGATCAATTCGAAGAGAGACAGACTGAGAGAGAGGGTCTAAGAAGAACCGGAGAAGACGAAGGCGACCTCGAAATCTCCGCGAATGGAATTTGGAGTGAAGAAAGGAGCTGATTTATTTCAGTTGAAGAGTCGGGAGCGACTCTTGGAACCTCCGAAGGGAGGTTGGTCAGTCCGTTGCCGTTCTTCTTCTTCCCCGGACGAAACCCCTTCGCCGAACCTAATATTTTTATCTAGGCCCTTGAGTGTTTCTTTTTAGTAATTTTAATGCTACAAATTAATTATTAATTTTAAATATTATAGTTTATTAAAGAAAATTAGAGAATTATTTAGAATAAATTTTAAATATATTTTCAAAGTGTTGTAAATAATTTAATTTCTTTGTTATTGTGCTTAAAAAAATATCAACGTAGTTAATCTTGTGATACAGCAAGGCATTGGTGAGTAACTGCAAAACCATGAGATTATATTAGTTGGATGATGACTTTAATGTTAATAGTTTATGACAATGTTTTTAATATATATATATATATATATTTGTAAATAGATCCAAATAGATAACCAAAGTTTGTTAAAATTTTCCATTTTAAAGTTTCTAAGTCGAACTACCAACAAACTTAGTAATTGTTGTTGTCTCTCCTCTTGAATGGCCTTGCGATGGTAAATCATGAACTTGCGGCCCACAGTAATGCAATATTAGTAGATAAAACGGGAAACCAGAGATACTCGTCTATTAACCTGGATAAATTTGATGGAGCAATCATGTTGCATCTAGACCTTATTCGAGGACGAGGAGTGTTACGTCTCCCGGCATAAAATAAAAGTATCGTGAGATGAAAACTGACATTAGTTTAAACTTATGAATATGTCGCTGAAAATGTATCAATTATCGAACTAATAACGTGACCGGGCTCTCATATCATATTTCGTTTACGTCGGAAGACTTAACGTGAGCACGATTGCTGACCAGCCGAGCAGGAATCATTTCTAGAAGAGTAATGTTAGACGCACCTATTTTCTAGAGGATAAACCTTAGGTATCAATGGTTTAGATTAACAAGTGTGTGGGATAAGCACGTGGGCTAAATGCAACTAAGAACACATGTTAAGTGCAACTATTTTCTAGAGGATAAACCTTAGGTATCAATAGTTTAGATTAACAAGTGTGTGGGATAAGCATGTGGGCTAAGTGCAACTAAGAACACATGCTAAGTGCAACTAAGAAGAAGAAGAAGAAGAAGAAGAAGAAGAAGAAGAAGAAGAAGAAGAAGAAGAAGAAGAAGAAGAAGAAGAAGAAGAAGAAGAAGAAGAAGAAGAAGAAGAAGAAGAAGAAGAAGAAGAAGAAGAAGAAGAAGAAGAAGAAGAAGAAGAAGAAGAAGAAGAAGAAGAAGAAGAAGAAGAAGAAGAAGAAGAAGAAGAAGAAGAAGAAGAAGAAACGGAACTTCTGAAGTGTTTGGTGCAGGTGAGTAGGCTTTTGTAGAAATTTTTGCACTGTTCATGAAAATAGGTAGCCCTTATTATTGGGCAAATACCTCTGTTTCTTGGCCTCAAGTCATCTCTAAATTTTTGAGTTCTGGTGATCATGTCATTATATATATGATCGGCTCCTGTAAATTTTTATTATTGTTCAAGAAAGTAG
This sequence comes from Aristolochia contorta, assembly GCA_022405105.1. Taxonomy (NCBI): domain Eukaryota; kingdom Viridiplantae; phylum Streptophyta; class Magnoliopsida; order Piperales; family Aristolochiaceae; genus Aristolochia; species Aristolochia contorta. The sequence goes on from CM039664.1 coordinate 7,390,969, forward strand.
ATAGTCCTTATTCACTGGTAAATACCACTGTTAGGTTGTCCTCAGAACATCTTTGACTTATAGCGAGTGTTTCACTAGATATCATGCTCTTCTTGGCCTTGAAGAAAAGAAACTTGTTGACCTCACTCAGGAAGATTCAATCTGAAAATACACCCCTCATGTAGTGGCTTCAGAGAAACGATCTTCTGAAAGTTGCTCTGCTTGACTCAAGAAAAAGATCAAGAAATCCAAATTGGAACAGCTCCTTGGAACCTTCAAAAATTGGGTGAGTGCAGGTGAATTGTCACTAACATCTAAACATCTGTTTTGACCATCTCTCTCCGCCTGCTGTTGGCTCTGGTTGAATCATAGTATAGAGTGTGCTTGCGTTTTTTCTTCTATGCTCTGTTCGGTTTCTGCTCACAATTGTAAATATATGTTTTATCCGAGTAAACCAACTATTGTTAGGCATGAGTTATGACATAATTGTAGCTGTTCAGATAATCAATTTGCTCGACTTATATTCTGTCTCTTTGCCTGTTTTCAGAACGTAAGAGAAAAGGAAAAGGAAGGCAAGGGTGTATCCTCAGCTGAGCAGCAATGACAAGCGATGTCAGGCCTCAATCATGTATAGCTTGTATCGCTAGTAGTGTCCTCATGAATTTTCCTGTGAATTTCAACATTTCTCATTCTAATTCTTTCAAATGATTTTCAACATTTCACATTCTAATTCTTTCAAGGTTTTCCCCCTTTTTTTCTGGTGAAATTTGTATATTAAGTGCTGAACTACGATGTTTGCAATGTGGCCCCATTCGTCATGATCCTCAATTTGATGACCGAATTTTGGTATTTTGGATATGAAAATCCAACTGCGAACTTGGGTAATCTAGTGTAATTGTCTGTGGGGAATATATATGAAAAAACACAACCAAATGAATTCTGGTTCAAAATGAATCAAAAAGTACTAAGGCGAATAAACTGACGACGTTTTCAAACCGAGCTAAGGTAATTATCGACCACGTCGTTACAAGTCAGCCAATGTGTCCTAAGGATAACATATGTTAAGATGACTCGAATATTTAAACAACAAAAAATACATTGAGGCACTTAACAATCTGCACAGGAAAAAATTAATAGAGGAAAGAAACAGTACCTTGCAGAAACGAAGCCCGTTCCAACTAGCAGGTGATACCGAGGGAGCTGGCAGTAAAAGATTTTCCTAAATCTTATTATTACCCTCTGTAAACTTACTCTTTTTCAATTTTCTGAACATTCCCATCTCTCTACTCCAACTCCCAAATTCGTTACAACGGTAATATACATCTGACGTCTATGTAAATTAACAGATGAGAAAAAGAGTCAGTCACTGTTCGGGCCACATTTCCCGACTCGGTATCAACAGATCGTGGGGAAAGTACTACATGCGAGATACTTGCGCAATTCATTTATTTGCAAAAGCCAGGGGCAAGCCTGCGAAGTGACCGAGCCCTGTACGGCTTCAGACAGAAGCCCGAGCTCCATGGAGCTTCAGCAGTGTTTCTTCCAGGGTCGGTCTCTCCCTCTCCAACGAAGCAGTGCAGAATATGGCCAGCAGCGTGACCCTCTGAAATGTGATCGGATTGTATGCCCCGTTCAGAAGAGGATCCGCTAGTTCGGTGTTATCTCCTCCTTGCAGAACCAGGGCCCTCGCCTGCGTCAACGGCACGAAATGACAGTCTTAAGTTCATAACTCAAAAACTCTTTTTAACTGTTGGCTTTTAGTTTCGAAGAACAAACCTCGTCTACTAAATCTGGTTTAGAATGATCACTCGAATCGATCACATCCCTGCCTGTTAATAACTGAAGGAGCACAACACCAAATCTGTATCTATCGTCCTGTTGGTTCAGGGATTCCCGGCCGACAGAGCTCCTTGATTTCTCATTCTTCGCTTGGGGAAGAGCGAAGTCTGATAGTTTTGCTTCCAGTTTCTCGTTCAGTAGTACGTTCGTTAGCTGAAAAAACAAGATAAGTCGATTCTTTGCTAAAAATAAAAACCCTGCAAATTTCAGTTTGGAATGTGACGTAAAGAATGGACCGAGGAACCTATCTTCCCCATCAAGTTATTCTGTAAGAACAACAAACCCCGTGCGATGCCCATTGCAATTCTCACCCTCTGTATCCATGTTAACACTTTGCTCGTCGGATCCTTGTCCATCTTCTCAGGTCCCCCAGATGTCTCACTCGGTTTAGTATACATGTCTCGGTGGCTTTAATTTACAGTAGCTGATTATAATCAATAGAGGAGATCGTGATGAGTACAGTTATACGTATGATAATTGTGCCAATTGACGGAGTTTATGGGTTTGCAAGAAGCACGTAAGATTTTGCACAAGAATTTAATACCGAGGTTACTTGGTACTCTTGAATTGCAGGCTCGACTGTTGAGGAGAGAATATCATAGGAATTATCTCCTCCAAATATTGATTGGCTACTGCCCTGAAGGTCACAAAGCGGCCCTCGTTCTTGAGTATATGGCACAAGGGAACTTAATTATCTAAAATTCTACTAGCTAGGTATAATAAACTAGGTATACTCTCTTCCCAAACAAGAGCCACATATACGTTAATTGGCTCTGGACCATACGATGCTCAAGGTCTGCGGATGAAAATTAAACTCGAATATTTATCTCGCGTTTCTTTAGATGCATGTTAAGTCCTCGGTCTCCCGATCGAGGAGATGTAAGAGCTGCCATTGATTTTTGTATTAATTTGGAACCAAAAGCGAGTATAATTGGTTAAGTCTCGATGAAGTCAGTAGTGAAAAATGCATGTCTACATCACGAGTCATAGTGTTCTTTACATCGTAAGGTCCTGCTCTTACTTTTTTTTTTTTTTTTTTCTCTTTCCTTACTTTTTTCCTGAACATCGTTTATCATGCCCATTGGTAGGACCAGTTTTAGTAGAAATTTTCTGCTCTTACTTTTTTTTTTTTTTTTTCTCTTTCCTTACTTTTTTCCTGAACATCGTTTATCATGCCCATTGGTAGGACCAGTTTTAGTAGAAATTATAGAGGAAGAAAAATTGGTTGAAGATCAGCTTCCTTTGATTTCGACAAAAAATGCCAGATTGATTCGTTCAATATCGGTTGCCAACTTTTGTTCATAAAGTATTGTTATCAGGAAAGATCGGACAGAGATGTCTCTGCGTGAATGCGGGGAAAAAAGAAAAAGTAGAAAGTTTGAGAGCTCGCTGTCCACAGCTGGTTAATTAATGTGTCTCTTTTTCTTAACGTCCACAATGCAATTAGAATCGCCTCATAATACAGAAATGGCTGCATTTTAATTCCTTGATCGAGCATAGTAAAGCTTCATATATGCATGACCAAATCCTGCAAGAATATGCCTGTTGTCAAGACTCAATTAGTATGATTTCCATAGTCTAAAATGCACCAAACGAACTTCCCAATTAGTATTTGATTACAGACTCTCTCAATATTATGCATACTAGAAACCAAGATAACCTCACGTCGCTGTAGTTCATTATTGCAACTTTAAAAATTATTTAACAGAAAGTTTTGATTCTTTTCACGAGAGCTCACTGTCCAGGTAGCTGGCTGACTTGACAGTTGACCCGATCGAAGACCGGCTGGAGATCCTTAAATTGTGCCTCAGAATTATTAGTGTCTGCAAGTTCGTAACTGGAACGCATGGCGATGTCGAAGGAGCTTCTCTTCTTTCTCTTCACATATTATTCTGCAGTTTTTGTCCAGGCTCAACCAGGTAATAATTTCTTGTTCTACTTGTACTCAGAAGAGTAACGTCAGAATTAACACTAACCATTAGTACGTGAAACCAGAGAAGCCCAACTAGAGTTCTAACTACATGATATATGCTAATTTAATTGCACTTGTCATGTGTAGGATTCATCAGCATCGACTGTGGGATACCTGAAGGCTCCAACTATACCGACGATGAGACGGGGATCTTTTACACTTCCGATGCCGGTTTCATACACACAGGCGAAAACAGGAAGCTCCCATCTTCGAATCCCATGGCCTCTTCTCTTAAACGACAGTACAGGACCATGAGAAGCTTCCCGGAGGGAGGACGTAACTGTTATACGGTCAGACCGGTTCAGAAGGGCCACAGGTACTTCCTGCGAGCTTCTTTCATGTACGTGGAATATAATTACGAGGATCATGAGGTACAGGAAGTGCCAGAGTTTGATCTCTATGTGGGTATCAATCTGTGGATTACGGTGAGTTTAACGAACGCGTCTCTCCCTTGGTGGACGGAGATTTTGGTGTTATCTCCTAGGGATTTTATCTCTGTGTGCTTGGTGAACACGGGCAAAGGAGTGCCTTTCATATCCGCTTTGGAGGCGAGGCTTCTCATGGATTCCATGTACACGCAAGCATCTTACAATAAATCACTTCGTGCTATGTGCCTCTTCGATGCCGGTTCAACTTCTGCAAAAATCATCAGGTAGCTAGCTAGCTAGTAATTAACAATAATATTGTTCATTTCATTCTCTTAAATGGCGCTTATATATATCATTTTAATTTTGCATTTAATTTGTTCTGACGACCTTAGATATCCGGACGATAATTACGATCGATTATGGCTACCTTACACCGATCCTTCTTGGAAACCCGTCAACTCTTGTCTCGCTGTCGAAAACAACATGAGATACTTGGGCTACAAACCTCCATCAACAGTAATGCAAACTGCGGCCACGCCTCTGAATGCGAACGATTCGCTCTACTTCAATTGGACAGCAAACGATCCCAGAACAGAGTTCCTTGTCTTCAGGCATTTTGCAGATTTTGAGAAATCAAATGGGAGCTCTACTTTCCGAGAAATCGATTGTTGTGATAATGGGCGGAAATGTTTCCCATACACACCGGAATACTTAGTTGCCGGCGTTGTCTACACCACCACGCCCATGAGGGGTGATCGTAAATACTCCATTTCTTTCTCCAAGACAAACAAATCAGTTCTTCCTCCAATCCTGAATGCCTTTGAGATCTATGTTGTCCTTTACCACAACGAGTCCGCAACTTACGAACAAGACGGTTTGTTTAATTTGTTCCCAATTCCCAAATGTCTTTTATATATTCACGGCTTTCCGAGACAAAAATTATATTTTGGCAATTTTTCAAGAAGGTTTTTGTTGATCTATCCGTTTTGAATTGCAATTTTTGTGGTACTATCTCTTTGAAGTTCATGCAATGATGAAGATGAAAGATGTATACGGATTACGGGAAAATTGGATGGGCGATCCATGTCTGCCGAACAAGTATTTGTGGGATGGCCTGACTTGCACCTACCACGAAGACCCTCTAGCACCAAAAATCATTTCTCTGTAAGTAAAATATATCAAGCTTTCCTTACTTCCACATATGTGTGTGTGTGTGCACAAACTTTCCCTTGCATATATTTGCTTTCTCAACAATAAGGAATCAATGCAAGTGCTTAATTTACTAGATTTGCCGTGTCTCAGGAACCTGTCTTCATTTGGATTGACTGGAGACATAGATGCATCCTTTGGGAACCTCAACTCACTTTTCTCTTTGTAAGTCACTATGGTTAATTAGTTATATTAATCCTTTTTTCACGTGAAATATCGTTCATCTTTTGGTAGTTTTATTATTGTCTAACATAAGTAAATATTATCAATTGGACTTCATTATTCTCTTTTGTTTTACAGGGATTTATCAAAAAACAACCTCACAGGACTGATACCCTCGTTCCTTGCAAAACTTACTTCTCTTGCTCACCTGTAAATATACTAAACTTTAATTATATATGTCAGATCTTAATTACTAGAGAGATTAACATATAATATTTGAAAGCCAGATATCGGCTAATCCACAAGAATAAAATGTTCAGGGATTTATCAAACAACCATTTGACGGGAGCTATACCCGAGTTTCTTGCAGCATTAATATCCCTCACCTACTTGTAAGTAGGGAATTAAGCTTCATCTTCCACTCTCATGCATATACTGTGTTCAAGGAGACCAATCATATAATGTAAGTTTTTCGTGTTTGCAGGAATTTATCTCACAACCACCTTAGTGGATCTGTTCCCATGTCTTTGGTAGATAAATCCACAAGCGGATCTCTTAAGTTAAGGTAACTGGGATATTTGGTATATATATATATGATTCAATGCATGGAGGACACAATACATTTGCTGATGCATACCTTTGATCCTCCTTCTGATAGTGTTGATCCAAATCATTGTAATTGGACTTGCGGCTCAATAGATCCATGTGCTCCAAAACCATGCAAAAAGAGCAAAAGCAATGTCATCCCAGTGGTGGGGGCAGCTGTTGGGGCTGCAGTCGCAGTAGGAGCTGCTGCGTCGTTGATTGTTAAGTTTAAAGTTAGATTTAAATTTAGAATAAAAAAGGTAATTGAAAGCTTGCAACTTTATTGAAATGGTCTCCTACTTAGTGATCGTTTAGTTTTTTTGACTTGCAATATTTCAACTATGAGTAATGCTAAACTCACGGGAGCCGTGTGTTTATTTGTGCACGGTTTCCTCACAGGGAATAAAATATTACATATCGGGTAGTGTGCACAACAATAATATTTTATTCACTGTGAGGGGCCGTGCACAAATATGCACACGGCTCCCGTGCGCCTAGCATCACTCTTCAACTATATATGCTTAATTTGGGTTGGAATATGATCAGCTACAGGACAAAGATCACGACTTACTTCAAATAGTGGGGGCTCCTCTAATTTTAAGACTCGACGCTTCTCATTCGATGAAATAGCGACTATGACAAATGACTTCCAGAGGGTGCTGGGCAAAGGATCCTTTGGGACCGTCTATTATGGTCAAATGAAGGATGGAAAAGAGGTTGTTGTCAAGATGCTCTCTCAAAATGTTCATGCTTCTACTGAATTCCAAACGGAGGTATATTTTTATATGGAAATAATTTGAGTGTTATTTCTTTATTGATCAATACGTAAATTATAGAGTTAGGAATGGTGGGAATATTTGAATTATTACATGCAGGTGCAGCAATTGATGACAGTTGTCCATAAGCATCTAGTTCGCTTTATTGGCTACTGTGTTGATGGCGATAAGATAGCCCTAATCTTGGAGTACATGGCTAGAGGAAACCTCCAAAATCTTTTAACAGGTAGTGTAATATGCCTACTGATTCAAAATCTTATGTTAGTTATAAATTAAGACATGTTAAAGATTCAATAAAGAAAGAGCTAATCAACAAACTGGTTGGTACTCTCATGCCTACAGTCCAAGATGAGAAGAAAATTCTTACTTGGGATCAACGTCTTCAAATTGCACTAGAAGTCGCACAAGGTTAGCAAAAATTCTGACCTTTTTATCTATATAAACCTGATTATCTATATGCATCAGAAATTTATGATAAGAATTGGATTTTAAGAAAATCTATAGTACTCTTCAAGTATTATCACATACAAATTAGTGTACATGAAAGATGGTAATTAAGCTTCTTATTTAATTCCATTAATAATTTAGCTCGATATTTCCGTAATATTTGCTTTAGGTCCACTTATAATGAATTGATTGGTGTGGACTTAATTGGAATATTGTAGGACTTGAGCATTTGCATGTTTCTCTGCAAACCACCAATTATCCATAGGGACGTGAAGGCTGCAAACATCCTTTTGAATGAAAACTTGGAGGCCAAACTGGCGGATTTTGGAATTTGCAAGGTTTTTAGTGACGATCACCACACCCATATAACAACTCAAGTGCGGGGAACCCATGGATATCTTGATCCTGAGTGAGTTAAATAGAGAGAGAAATAATGTTAACTTCTCTATATTTCTTTTTCTATTTTTCCTTTTTTACTTTTGATGTACTGTATGCTTTCATTTTGCACATTTTTATTCTCCAAGCTCTAAACCTCCTTGATTGTCATAATAATTTCTTCCAGGTACTTCCTTTCCAACAACCTGAATGAGAAAAGCGATGTTTATGGCTTCGGGGTTGTTCTACTTGAGCTCATCACGGGAAGACCTGCCATAATCGATAAGCAGGACAGCTCTCAAAAGATCAGTCTCATGGAATGGGTGTCTCCGTTTGTTCCAGAACTGGAGGTTACAAGCATCGTCGATTCAAAATTACAAGCTGATAATTACAACGTTGCCTCCGCTCAAAAATCCTGGATTTAGCCATCTCCTGCACACAACCGAAATCTGTTCAAAGGCCCTCCATAAGCAGTGTAGTGGTCCGACTGAAAGAATGCTTGGAGGTGGAGAAATGCACAGATGGAAGCACCAGCATGGGACCGATGAATATAAAACAAGAACCTTTCCAGTGTCTTACTTCCACAAAGTTAGATGATGAAAACGTCAATACGGAGTGGCTTGATCTTAGTTCGTAATATTGTCTTTGTTTTAGCTTTTGGTTAATGATTTTTCAACGTTGGTTTTTGAGATCATCTATGTTGAGGATCACCAAAATACTGAAAAATGTCATGGAAGCTTGTGTGTTTATGTAAGTAAACCATAATGATTTGTAGGAAGAGCTAGATTAAATGTTATTGCTATAAATTAAATAAATTACTTAATGCAGAATGTGAATTAAATATTGATTGTCGAGGATGCAATATGATGCTGTCCACTCTGATGATAAGTACATGTAATGGTATCTAGAACCAAAATCAAAAGTTGTATATTATGTCTTTTCGAGTGTTACACTTGTCTATGTGGATACAACTCTGCAGCTTCTCTATGAAGCTTTTGTGTTTGTAGCTCAGATAAAACTTTTGTTTTTTGGAAGCCAAAAAAAAAAAAAGTTGGCAACCTTTACGTCTTAGCACACGTGATTTGGATTCAGAGTATATATAGCCAAAGTAGGTTAAGTCTTGATGAAGTTGCCAAAGTAGGTTAAAGTCTTGATGAAGTCAGTGGTGAAGAAAAGATCAAATTTGTGTGTCTACATCATGAGGTCTTGCTGATTGTATTCCTTTTAGTGATCTAAACACTTAATAAATAGAACTTGTAAGGCTCTTCCATTTACTATTCTGTTTACCAAAACTTGGACCATCTACTTTCGTTCCAATTAGTTTTCCAATTATTACCCGATTTTCTGAGAGGTAATTGGGTTGTAAACGGGTAATAAAGTTACTATATTTTCTTTATTTTAACGATAATCAGGTAAAACGGATTTAGGAGAGCTATTTCCGTTTCCATTCTATTTATTAAATTATAGAACAGTTAAACACTAATTAAACATTAAAATTTTTTTTACATTTTATTTCAATTAATAATCAATCAAACAAACTACTTTGAAATGCTGAAAAGTTTTTAAAGACTTTTTGAGATTTTAGTCACTTGCTTTTGCTAAGATTTTGTCTCTTTTTCTTTTCTTCCATGGCCTTAGTTTTTTTTCTCTTTTCTTACTTTTTCCTTAACATATTTTATTATGATTACCCATTAGTTGGACCTGTATTGGTGAAAATAGAGAGGAAGAAAAATTGCTTGAGATTTCTACAAATTGTGTTAGGCTGATTCGATCATCGATGGCCAACTATTGTTCATGAAATATTGTTATCAGGAAATAACGGAGAAAGACAGATGTGTGAGTGCGGGTAAAAAGAAAAAGTATTATTAAAGTAAAATATTATGTCATACATGTGAATATAAATTATCAACTAAATAAAAAATTCAAAACTGGTAAAGTATATTGTATTCAAATCTTAAGATGTGAATAATTAATATTATATTTTTATATATTTTTTATTTTAGAAAAATTATTTTAACACTGTCATATTTTACTGAGTTTATACATCCTTATGTGGTTGTCTTCGTCAACTTAATTGGCACTCAAAATAAAGTCTAAAGTTTAAGCTTATCTATATAATAGAAAGATAGTTCCTTCTAGGACTGCCAAAGAGGAAATCCTCACAAATATCAGTTTTAAGGGTACTTACGTTAGGTAAATTTATAATCCTTCTTTAAAATTTATAAAATAAATGCTATTTCAAGATTTGACATTGAGACCTTACTTGATAAAATAAGAAGAAATATGACAATAAGATATGGGAGATTGTTTTGGGTGTACTTGCCATGAAGTCGCCCCCGGAGTGACGACATATACATATATGGTAACACTTTTTCTCTTCTTTAGGGCCACTCTTTATTTCTTACGTATTCGAGCGACTCTCTCGCCAAAGATTTCCGACAGCACCTGCTCACGGGTCGACAAAATTTCGATTCTGTTGATCCTCTAATTCTCTGTGTGTGTCTTCGTGTTCCTAATCTAAATCATGGCGTGCGTTATCTCGATGAAGAGACATTGATAAGAATAGCTGGACATGCATAAAGAGGAAAGCTTCATAGAGTGGCAAGAGTGGAGCACTTCGCGCCCGAGAGGACAGGCGGAGGCGGTCGTGGCGGTGGATTGATTCTGCAAATGGCAGAACGGAGGTGCGAGTGCCATACACGTATGCATCATCTCTCTCGTGGGTCCTGCCGTCCCTTTCCCTGATCTCTAAGCTTTCGTACTTTTTAGCCTTTAGAGACCAAAACGTGCAAAACAACATTGTTTGTCGTTCTCGTTCCTCACTGCGAAACCCCCGTTGCCGTTCTCTCGTCGTCAGTCCTCCATTTAAGACCCGGTGTATACTGTGAGGTGCTTAGTTTCAAACACCACTGTTAGTTTTTTTTTTTTTTGTGCGAATGATTCGATCGTTGAAGTCTGCTGCTGGCCTTGCTTCAAACTTTAATTTTTCTAATCAGATTTTAGGTTTTTTTTTTCAATGCGAAATTTCTGTTCTTCCTTGTTTAGGAGGACGTTTCCTCTTTCATTGTGTGGGTAACTCGACATAATCCTAAATGGTCTTGGGGAGCTGTGACAAAATGAATAGATGATACCGTGTTATGCTTGAAGTCGTACTAGGAAGATATCTATTTAAGAGGTTAATTAATCAAACCAATGTTCCGAAATGCTGGGGAAAAAGAGATTTTTTCCTTCTTATTAGGTTTCCGCTGAAGTGGTCCGCTTGACTGTTGGGGTTTATGGGAGCAATTATGATTGACATGACTTGCTCATTTTTGCGCTTGGGTTCTTCATTACGCCTGCCGCTTAGTGGAATATTCAAAAGTCGCCGACGCCTGCGCGCACCTTTTTTGCGAGATGGTAGCTGAGTAGATTGGAAGCGTTTTTCCTCAGATGGTTCGTAATTTTATTTCCGATATTCTTTGGCTACATTGTTTGTTTGCACAATTCTGATCGGAAGCTTTACGATCTGCTTCTTGGGGACTATTTTTTTTGTGAACAAGCAATGTTTTTTGCGACAACCAATGTTTCGGAATGCTCTCGGTTTTGGTTTTCGAGCGAAATGAGCAAGCTTCTCATTTGATGTTTTTTGCGTTCGTCCTGATTTTGCCCTTGTCTGCTTTTCTCCGTGAATATGAACAAACCCTCTATTTCATTTTCGTAGTCGGTCAACAAGTACATTAGGAAAAAGGAAAACATACATCGGGGATCGAAAAAGTGTTTCTGTCCGAACGTTCTGCTTGAGACTGTGTTCGAGCTCTTGGTGTATGTTTGATTTTTTCGTTTTTTCGTTGTACCTTTTGTTGTTGGGTTTGTTTTTAACTTCATTCTTGAGTTGCATATGACAATTACGCCTTCTGATCTGATTTTTGTTGATAATGAATATGCAGAAACTGAGGGCCACATCGACCAAGAAATTTCACCATAACATGGGAGAGCACATCGGAGTTGATTATCAGGACCTTAGAGGAGAACATCCCATACTAGATAGCTTCCCAAAGGTTTCTCTTGTTCCTCTTGTCTTTCTGATTTTCTATGAGGTATCTGGCGGTCCCTTTGGGGTTGAAGACAGTGTTAAAGCTGCGGGTCCTCTTTTGGCCCTTCTTGGATTTCTAATTTTCCCATTCATATGGAGTATTCCAGAAGCTCTAATAACTGCAGAATTGGGAACCATGTTCCCAGAAAATGGAGGTTATGTTGTTTGGGTGTCTTCTGCTTTGGGTCCTTTCTGGGGTTTCCAGCAAGGTTGGATGAAATGGTTGAGCGGAGTTATTGATAATGCTCTTTATCCTGTTCTGTTTTTAGATTATCTGAAATCTGCTATACCGGCACTTGGAGGTGGTATTCCCAGGGTTATAGTTGTGGTAGTGATTATAGCTGGATTAACTTATATGAACTATCGGGGCTTAACCATAGTTGGGTGGGTGGCAGTTCTGCTAGGAGTTTTCTCTCTACTCCCCTTCCTAGTTATGGGACTAGTGGCTGTACCCAAAATTGAACCATCTAGGTGGTTTGTGGTGAACTTGGAACATGTGGACTGGGGATTGTACCTGAACACTCTCTTTTGGAATTTAAATTACTGGGACTCCATCAGTACTTTGGCTGGAGAGGTACATAATCCGAAGAAGACTTTGCCAAAGGCTCTGTTCTACGCTCTTTTGTTGGTCATCTTAGGTTACTTCTTTCCTCTTCTTGTGGGCACTGGAGCTATTGAGCTTCACCAGGAAATGTGGAGTGATGGGTATTTCTCAGAAGCAGCTAAACTGATAGCAGGTGTCTGGTTAAGCTGGTGGGTCCAGGGTGCTTCAGCATTTTCAAATATGGGAATGTTTATAGCAGAAATGAGCAGTGACTCTTACCAGCTTCTTGGTATGGCTGAACGAGGAATGCTTCCTGAGTTCTTCAGCAAGAGATCTCGCTATGGAACTCCACTGATGGGGATCTTATTTTCTGCTTCTGGGGTGATACTACTTTCCTGGATGAGTTTCCAAGAAATCGTAGCAGCAGAGAACTTCCTATACTGTTTTGGGATGATCTTAGAGTTTGTGGCATTTATACATCTGAGAATTAAGTATCCCAAAGCATCGCGACCTTACAAGGTACCGCTGGGGACTGTTGGTTCCATTTTGATGTGTATTCCTCCGACCGTATTGATCTGTGTGGTTTTAGCTCTTGCATCTTTAAAGATTATGATCATAAGCCTTGCAGCAGTGGTTTTCGGTCTTGTTCTGCATCCATGTTTGCATTACGTTGACAAAAAGAGGTGGGTAAGATTCTCCATTAGCACAGACCTTCCAGATCTTATGAACGTGGAAGATGATACTATTGGCTTTTAGGTTGGACTAAATAGCTTGTTGTCTGGCAATGTGGGGAGTCTTTTTTGGCCTTAGTTTCTTGGGAGTGAAATTCAGGAACTTCAAGCAGCCTTCGAGCAGGCCTGTTAGGATATTGCATAACCTTGTAACAGTATCTTCTAAGTGTAACTCTTCCTCCTTCAACCTTCTTGACTTTTTTCCTATCTGTATTAATGTAGTTGACATCCACATTCTGTCATGAGCCACTCTTGCAGTCCATGTATGATGCTTTGATCTGTAGTAGAAAATATAGATAAAATCAGTTTTTAGCTCCATAATTTTATGGGGTTACCTTCATTTTGGTTTGATTTTTATTGTTCAGTGTCAAGTGTGAAATGTGATTACCTGTTAAGGTTGTTACAGCTGGTGAGGGTACTGCAAAGCTCCCCGTCCCTTCGCGGGACCCATGACTGATAAGATCATGTCAAGGTGACAGTGTTTCAGACGTCTGATTAATGACCACCTACTTAACGTCAACATTTATTTTGGAACTACGTGGGTTTTACATGTGATGAAATATTGAAATGACTCAAGTCTTTGAATTCCATAGTACAGTTTCTCTTGTGCCTCACAAACTAGTGACATTTGCTTATGGCCCGCTTGTGAAGTGACCTTCTGTCGTTCAACGGGTACCCGGTTGAGCCCCATGGCTCGGGATTTTTAGATCCCTGGTCAAGTTTGGGGTAGATTTTTCCCTTCGACAAAGTGATCCCGTTTGAGTCAGCAGAGTCCGGCAGAGTTTTGGGGTGAACCTGACCCATCCTGGTATCTGAGTAGGTTTTGGAGTCTATGTAGAAAAAAAATTTGCTGTAGTAGCCAAGGTTTGATTGGCCGATATGTATCCGTTTCCCTATGTATAGAAACAAAATACAGGAGGAGTTTCTGATAAGGAAACTAACCCCGGTATCATGGGCAGGTTTCTTTTGTTATCGAGGAAACCTGTACAAAATTTCTCGCCCTCCAGCGACTAAAATACTTGCGGAACGGTCGTCGGTGTTCGGCTAATCATTCCAGGAACACCCTGAGAAACTAGGGTTTCTCCAATGTGAGGTTAGAGATGACTACCCGGAGTCTGGTTTTAAACCTGCGAACCAGACCAGTTTGGTTCGATTCATCTCTATTACAATAAAAAAAGGGGTTTTAAATAGAAAAAAAATCGATTCAAAGGTTTATTAAAGTCTGTTTTGGATGCAATTTAAGCATATAGACATTAATATGTTTACTATTTTATGATATATTTTCAGAATTTTAATAATTTGTCTTAATCTTCAATTAATGTAATATAGTTTATAAATGCATGGTTCGATGCATTTGGATTTTATATAGATGAATTATTGAATAAGAAAGAAAAACTTTAAAAAATAATTAATAAGAATGTGCAAGAGAGATATTGGTATTTTAGATAGTAATGTTATTTTATTTTTTCAAATATTTGTGTTAATAAAAAAATTATAATTTTCATTTTAATAATATTAATAATTCTTTATATTTTCATATTTTTAATAGTTTTTTTTATAAAGTATCTATATATATTATATATGTATCTTAATATATCTATACATATCTACGATACATATTTGTTTCCTTAATGTCCAATACTTTTTTGGGTATCTCCCAAAGTGCAAACCTTGGTAATATATGTTTAGAATTTAGCCTATAAAGGCAAGAACACTGTTGAAACAAAGAGGCCAAACAAAAAAAAAACACTATTGAATTTTAATATCCATAAATTGTTTTTTATTTTTTTTTTTTTCAGCTCTCCCTCAACCGTCCTGCTTTGTTTCTTACTACTATTAGACACTTAGTAATGAAGTTCTTAAGACTTTGGGAACTATTATTACTGTCAATTACATTTCATCCTCCAAAAGTCTTCTTAGTATCAATAAACAAAGAGTAGGAAAGGAAGAGTTTTATTTATTGAATCTTGGCACTACCTAATCAAGCACGGGTCATGCTACTTTTGATCCTTTCCAATAAATTATTGACCTGTGCTTATTACATTAAAAAGTTTTCTGAAAAATATAGGTTCGATAAATCACGTAGGCACGAGTGTAAAGTCTTGATGATATGTAAGCAAAACGAAAATGGTTATTATATGTTATATCATGTTCCATTTCCATTTATTATAACGTGGACCTTCTACATGCCTAATAAGTTGAAACTGAGCTTCTCTCTATAAAGGGTAATACGTTGACGATGCTACTTTATGTCAGGAAAGAAAAAAGACCATAATGTTCTTTTCTATTTAAGAAAAAATCCCTCCTGTTAAAAAGTTAAATAAAGTTTCAGCGTTTGCTGCTTTTTCTGTTAAAAAAAAAAACTCAGACACCGACCCTGGCTGCAATGACCTCTTAAAACATACTCTACGAATATACAGTCAAGATGTAAAAAATCGAAGGGTACCTTCGTAATTTCAGTCTCTTGGATTTCACGGGGACCTGGTTGTTCCGAGAATATTCTTTTACTTTTGCCACGTGTACGGCCACGAGCCTCCCGTGACGATCGAGGCGGGCGTCTTAATCCACGGCGGCGGTTGACCCACTGGTTTGTTAATCCAACGGCCAGAACCGGAGTGTCACGAAGCATGAACCTAACTTTGTCTATAAAGGCTTCCAATTGGCCGGAGCATTTCAGTTCAGCAGAGCAGAACTAGGTCTTGTAAGGGTGTGACCAGAGAAGCTTCGATTCAGCGAGAAATGGCGACCATCAAGGCTATTAAGGCTAGGCAGATCTTCGACAGCCGTGGCAATCCTACTGTAGAGGTAGTTTTCCGTCAATTTTTTCTTCATCTGTCTAGTTTATTTATTGATCTGGATCGCTATATCCATTTGTGTTTGTATGTCCCGCTTGGTTTCGATATGCGATTTATTCAGTTCGATTTGGTTTAGCTACGTCCATTTCCGGAGGTTTGGTCGTTGATCGATTTTGTTAGCCGGATCGGTTTCTTCTTTTTCGTTTGTGGAACTTCGGGTTTACTGTTGTGGATGGTCCGAGTACTGAGCCTTCGTGGTTATGTCAGGTGGATGTCACTCTCAGCAACGGGACTTTGGCCAGGGCTGCCGTGCCGAGTGGTGCTTCTACAGGTATAGAAAAACGGAGATTATCCTTCGTTAATGATACCTGTGACTTCTCATACTTGGTTGATCGTTTTCGATCTGTTTCCTTTGTTTGATTTATTCGGTGCTAAACATGCGGCTTAGTGCGACTTGTAGTCTTTTGTTTTTTGGCTGTGGATACTACTACAGTTCATCTTTCTTTCTTTTCTTTTATTTATTTATTTTTTTTGAAAGTTGTGATTTTTTTCCCATGCCCCTAAGGAAACTTGAACCCAAGACCTCCCACTAGAAAACCCCCCATGTGACCACTGAGCTGTGCTCACGTTCACTTCTTTTAATTTTTTTGAATATTGATTACTCGCGAACACTTGTCTCTTGCCCCTTGGTGAGACTTCAACCCACCATTGACCGCTTTACAGGTTTTGGTTAGACGGCATCTGATGGCTGTACAAATTTGTTACTCGGGTTGATGCTGTACGAAGTGTTATCAAGTGAATATGATGCATCTCATCTGCATTGTGAGAAATATAGGTTGAAACCTGTTGATGCTAAAATTTGTTACCTACTAGTGGATGTTTAAGATTTTTCAGCATAGGTGAAGGGTAGACGAAAAAATGAGTCTTAGATTTGGAAATCGATACAACTCATGCTTTTCGAACATTTGCAGTTCATCCTTCTTGACAAAAAAGGAAATGATGAAATAAGTAATGGATAGATAACGCCATAGAAGCTTTTTTCGGAACACGTGATTATGAATATATATGTATTTTTAACACTTAGCAATTAAAATGCTATATAGAGTCTTGGTAGAAATCATATAATAACCCAAACAAATGCGTTTCGAGAGGTTTTTTTAACATATGACCTAATCAATGATCTTCCTTTTACAGTTGTTGAGCAAAAATTTTCCTTTTTATTTTTTGTGAAGTTAAACATCTTCTTTTTTTTTTCATTTTTAATGTCTTTCACTGAAATGTGGAAAATATATGTTTTCTTCTGAAATGTTTGGAAATTTTTTAATGAAAGTTAATTGTATGTTTACCAAAACTCTAGTAATATGTTTTTGAGTTCCTAAAATTTTGCTTTAAAAGTTGAGAGGATGCATTTTGGTGGTTGTGTTAGAAGTAATATATTTTGATTGTCAGGAGGCATTTTGGTTGGTAGGAGAGGGTTCGTAGGAGATGATAGATTTTGATTCTATGATTCGGGGGGGGTACGTTTTTGTGCTTAGAAGGAGATATTTTGGTTTTTAGAAGAATATTTATTGAATTTAAAAAAAAAAGAAGAATATTTATTGATTTTCCAAGTGGGGGATACGTTTGGTTCTTAGAAGGGGATCCATTTTGGTTCTTAGAAGGGGATCCATTTTGGTTCTTAGGACGGGCTGTATGGGAGGTATGTTTTGGTCCCTAGAAGGGGATATACTTTGGTTTTTCGTAGAGATATTTTTGAGTTCTTAGGGAATGTGTTTTTGGCTCTTAGGAGGGGATGCGTTTTGGTAGAGGGGATGCGATTTGGTTCTTAGGAGGGGATGCGATTTGGTTCTTAGGAGGGGATGCGATTTGGTTCTTAGGAGGGGATGCGATTTGGTTCTTAGGAGGGGATGCGATTTGGTTCTTAGGAGGGGATGCGATTTGGTTCTTAGGAGGGGATGCGATTTGGTTCTTAGGAGGGGCGATTTGGTTCTTAGGAGGGGATGCGATTTGGTCCTTAGGTAGGTGTACGTTTAGTTTGAGGAGAGGATATACACATTTCACTTATTAGGAAGGTTCCTTTAAAATTTTCCACTAGTTTTTTTAAGATTATGAAAATTTTCTTACCCACACACCCACACAAAAACACATGTATATATGAATTTCCTATAAACTTATTTTCTATAAGTTACCGAAGCAAGTATTCTACTTTTTAGAAAGAGTCTTTGAAGATGGCTTGCATATTGCCTTAAGATTAAGCTACCTTAACATTTTGTGCTCATTCACCACTTTAATCTGCCTGTTTTACCTCGACAATTATTCTCATTTGTTGCTTATGTATTTGAAATTACTAACTTCGACTGCCTTGGATTACTAACATTGCTTTGTGCTTTCTGTCATATTAGGTGTATATGAAGCTCTAGAACTGAGAGATGGGGGATCTGACTACCTTGGAAAAGGTGTTCTGAAGGTTTGTATAACTTCCTATACCTGCAATTCCTTCCTTTGGTTTCATAAGAAGTGCCTATGATTAGTTTGTGATGGTTATGTGTTTATGGTGTAGGCTGTTGAGAATGTCAATGCAATAATTGGACCCGCCTTGATTGGAAAGGTAGGACATTTGATATACTATGTGAATGGTTTGCGTGTTGATTTATGGTCTTCTTATGTCCTATTTTTTATGACGACAGGATCCAACTGAGCAGACTAAGATTGACAACTACATGGTCCAAGAGCTCGATGGAACAGTCAACGAATGGGGTTGGTGCAAACAAAAGGTAAACTATGGTTTTGTAGTAGATCCTGCCATATTTTATGATCTTTGTCATTGTAACTTTTTTTTTTTTTTTATGTTGCTTACTCTACCAGCTTGGCGCCAATGCAATCCTAGCAGTTTCTCTTGCTCTCTGCAAAGCAGGAGCTAGTGTCAAGAATATTCCTCTATATCAGGTTGGTATAGCTGATAACTTCCTCATCGTTCATGCATGTCTTTTTAATTATTTAGGAATTGCTATATTAATCTGTTCCTTGCATACAGCACATTGCCAACCTTGCTGGGAACAAGAATTTAGTATTGCCCGTACCTGCTTTCAATGTGATCAATGGAGGATCTCATGCAGGCAACAAACTAGCAATGCAGGTAATGTCATGAACAAATTATATATGCTAGGTCGATTATTAGCTATAGTCAGATAAAAAAATATCAATTATAGCTATGGACATGTAATGTGAGAATCTCTCAAATGATCTGCTTTCGTTTAACAGGAGTTTATGATCCTTCCTGTTGGTGCTTCCTCATTTAAAGAAGCCATGAAAATGGGAGTAGAAGTGTATCACAATTTGAAGGTAAAATTTTCTGTTGAAGTGTACAATTTGCTCTTAAAGTTTACTTTCAGGTATTTTAAGAGTAAAATGTTCTTTCTTTGTTCTTTTTTGTTCCAGTCTGTAATTAAGAAGAAATATGGCCAAGATGCTACGAATGTTGGTGATGAAGGTGGTTTCGCCCCTAATATTCAGGTCAGATGCCTTATTTATTGGATGCCTTAATTCTGTGTTATCAGTAGGTTATCAGTATGCATCAAAGATAGATTTCCAGTTAGAGAGCTTAACTTTCTGTGAGTATTTCTAAAAATTCAGGAGAACAAAGAAGGTCTTGAACTCCTGAAGACAGCTATTGCCAAAGCTGGATATACTGGCAAGGTAAGTTTAATAATCGTTCTATACTTCTGAGGCTTATATCTTTTAGCAAGTTCTGATGGGATCTTCCTAAAAATTTCAATATACGTTTCTTTCAGGTAGTCATTGGAATGGATGTGGCTGCATCTGAATTTTACGACAGCAAGGACAAGACTTATGATTTGAATTTTAAAGAGGAAGTACGAGTACTTTTTCTTTTATTATGGCGAAAATGACCTTTGCTGGACTCCTTTACGAAATATGTTAGGTGTTTGATGTCTAACGTTTGTTGTTTGTGCCAGAACAATGATGGATCCCAGAAAATTTCAGGAGACAGTTTGAAGAATGTCTACAAGTCCTTTGTTACTGACTACCCAATTGTTTCCATCGAAGACCCATTCGATCAGGATGATTGGGAACACTACAACAAGATGACTGGAGAGATCGGGGAGCAAGTACAGATTGTTGGAGATGATCTTCTTGTCACTAACCCAAAGGTTTGATGGTGTTAGATGGTTTTAAGCAATTTACAACTGTTACCCTACAATTTTGGTCTTTATGTTTTAATGTGATGGCTGCAGCGTGTGGAGAAAGCAATTAAAGAGAAGGCCTGCAATGCCCTTCTTTTGAAGGTACTCACTCTTCAAATGTTTAAAGATTCTTTTCGTTGTGCAAGTAATGGTAGGTCGTTGTGTTTTCCGGAAACCATTTCCGTGAAAGCATCATGGAGTCATGTTTTTCTTTTTTATTGTTTGAGTAATTCCTTCGTGAATTTGTTTTTGCTTCGTTATGTAAGATTAGATATGGTTCTCTAATTCATCATCATATATTGGCAGGTCAATCAAATTGGCTCAGTCACCGAGAGCATTGAGGCCGTAAAGATGTCTAAACGTGCTGGCTGGGGTGTGATGGCAAGTCACAGGAGGTGGGCTCTGCTGAAACTCCGGAAAGAGATGCATTTCTAATATTGCTGCTCGTAACTAACCATTTGTTTCTGTTTTTTGGGATACAGTGGTGAGACAGAGGATACCTTCATCGCTGATTTGTCAGTCGGCTTGGCTACAGTAAGTCCTCGCCTTTTCTTTTGGGTCTTCGTTTTTCTTTCGTAATGTTAGTGGGTTGCCGGGTTTACTGTTGATGTTAACACTCATATAAAATTGTTGTTATGGTATAGGGTCAAATTAAGACAGGAGCCCCATGCAGGTCTGAGCGCCTTGCTAAATATAACCAGGTAATAAACTTTTTGTGGTTCTTTGAAATCGAGGAGCGAAGATTCCTTGCACCAGCGTTTTTGTACCAGAAAGAGAATGGTGCTGAATTGAAACTTTTCCTGGTTGCAGCTTATTAGGATCGAAGAGGAACTCGGAGCTGCCGCAGTGTACGCCGGGGCAAAATTCAGAGTCCCAGTGGAACCCTACTGAGCAGGGGAGCAGGAGGCTGTCAGAGATTTTGGGGATGTGATCATCCTGAGTTACGCAACTCATGGATTATACACTTCTGAGGTAAAATAAGTTTGAGAATAAGTTTTGGTAGTCGGAACTTTGTTTTTTGAGATTTGCTTTGAGGATCTGCTTCGCACCTGAGAGCTGAGTGCATCAACACAGTTGTATGGTTTTTCACTTCGGTTGCCTAAGTTGTTAGAACACTACTAGAATGTCACGAGTAGTTCCGGTGACAAAACCATAAAGGTTTCAATAAATTAGCCACGAGTACGTAGTGTCACAACCACAGGTCCGTTACCCTAATAAGAATTTACGAAGCAAAATTCTCTCACGTATACACAAGTTTAATTAGCGGTAGAAAGGAACCTAAGTTCTTGAAGAGAAGTTAAAGTCAAATAAACAGGACGTAATTCGCTGAATGAATTTGTACTTGTTACAGCACCATAATTGAGAATAGATGAATTTTCCACATTTTTAGTATTGTCTATATCTAAACTGAAAAACCTCACTGAAGTCTTTACTAGAACAAAATTGGGATCGCAATAAAAAGATCTCCAAGCATTGTCACTTTAAGACGGACGCGAATCTAAACTCTACCACGGCACTAGAGCAGTATGTGTTCCTTGTTTGGCCCGGTCTATGCCTCATTTAACTATTCCATGTTTGTGATTACGTGTCTAACTTGTTCATTTGCGAAAGCCTGGATGTGACTGGTAGTGTGAATAGTCCCGCGTACACAATTTCTAAGAAAGATCTAATGGTAGTTAGTCGAGAAAAGACCTCTTAGCTAGGCAAGTTATATTGGGACGAATATCTACCCAGCTTTTAACTTTACTATGTACCGAATCATACATTTGTAAATCATGACTACAAGAGGGTAAAGACAATAAGACGGAGCAGAACATCTTTAACTCAGCAAATATTTTTTTTAAAAAAAAAAAACTCTGCTAATGCCAAAGCAGTATACCTTGCTAAAGTGGGTGTACATTCTTCAGCAACTCATTGTACATATATCTGTTAATGTGCGCGTTGGGTTTACATATAATTATAAGGTCCACAAATAATATTTTAATGTAGCTCACAATTGGTTTTCGATACATAGACAATTTACAAGTACGTCTAGAATTATCAAACGATTTCTTTACATGCTTCTCAGAGTTGCACACGCTAATTCCACATGTAAAACAGTGAACTCTTCAATGAAACTTTCACCTAGCTCATGATGAATAAGTACTTCAAATGCAGACACAACAGATGTTTCAAAGCAAAAAGAAAGTTATGGTCAGTACAATATTGACAGCCATGGCCCACTTGAGAGGTTCTGATTTCTCCGGCTAACAGCATCAGATTGGTGAAGCACAAATTCCAGCTACCAAAAATTAGAGCTGATGATTTGTGAGCGAATGGCAAATTTATGCACTGGGAACAATACATGGTTCCATTTGTGAACTAACACATTTAAATGAAGACGGCGTTACAGACACTAATCCTCATCTAGCGCAACAAAAATCATCCTGGACAATCAGTGAAAAAGAACATCAAACAGCGAAAAACTACTGAAAAGCCCGAAAGGAATGAATAAGCAGAACAGAGAAAACTGTACCAAAATATGGATACAAAGAGCAGGATGATGAGATATGCCAGCTTAATCAGGCGTTGCTTCTTTTCCCAGCTCAACATGTTAAATATCTCGGTCACATCAACCAAATGCTTATTCTGCCTATACCTGATGAGTGAAAACAAAGCAAAATAGATGTAATCATACAAATCTGGAAGGCATTGATACAAGATAATATGACAGAAAGGCTTACTGTGTTAGATTGTAATAGAGATATGGTAAGCAAAACAGGAACATTAGCCAATGTCCTGTGAGCAGATAGGCTAAACATAAAACTCCTTGAATGACAAATTCAGGCTTGAGGGTCCCATTCACTCGAGCAGCTGTATCATATGGGTTGATATAATCCAATTCTAGATCTGCCAAACACATAAGCTGGCACAAGTTTTCATTGTCAGGACAAACCATGAGACCTGAAGAAGAGCTAAGCGATGCCTAAAAGAAGAGACTTTATATTACCATTATTACAAGTTGATATTTCGAAGAGAAACTGTGTCAAGAGTTCGCTAGTGTTATTAATTGGTCTTTGCTATCAATTTAAAAGCAACTGACAAATTAGCCCTAACAATTCACTCCTCAAAGAGAAAGGGCAGCACATCTTATCTACAGTCATATGAGGATACCATGCACAGCCAGAGGATATAAAATTGCAACTAAATGATTGTGTAAACATCATTTTGAAACTATCCTACTTAAAGAATGCTACCCCACTAGAAGAAAAACAAATATGAACCAAATTTCTGTATCCATTAATAGAATGAGGCATGGGCAAGCAGCAAGTAAATCACTTTGAGAAATGGACTAACCTCTTCAGACATGCAATGTCTTCATTTAGCAACTCACTAATTCATTGGCCAGATGTCTTGTATGAAATACACCACTTCATTGAGGCATGGCCCCCTTTTATACTTGGTTTTAATTATTTCTTAGTGAATCCATCTTTCTCATTTTTCACAAAAAAAGGGTCCTCTTTGACATTCTTATGGTACTAATCAGCCTTATTCTCTTCTATTAAAAATATATAATTGCAGCCAGAAAAGCAGACAAGTATGAAAAATTCCTGTTAGCTCAAGTTATCACCGAAATAGCCCCTTCACCATTTCACACACAAGACAAGAGCATTTCACCATCTTATTTACCTAAATGTTTAACGTCTATCCACAAACAATTATGTAAGCATCTTTTAAATAATGATTAGAAAAAAATTAATCAAAATTATAAATATGTTGTTTTAACTTACAGATTTAATTTATAAGTAAATATGAAAATGAATAGGACATAAAGGTTAGGTAAGAAAAAGAATTCCCTACCAAGGGGAAATGGATTCTGCAAAATACAGACAGGCAAAGAAAGTAAGTTATTGGATAAAGACATGCATTTCCACTGAAGCTGAAAATAATCATTAAGAATTTGTAACTCAAACAAAAATAAACAAACACACAAGAAGTTCTGAGAGATATACATGACTGAGTTTTCATTTTAACATTGTCTTCCGACATGAAAGTTAGGAAAAGACTGAATACATCTTATGAATCATGCTGCACATTAGCTTTTCTCTGATATCCAGAACACATTGAATGTGATAGAAATATGTGACTATAGATTCTCCTGTGACCCAATCTGGTCAAAAGACGGTAAACAGAACGGATCTTTGATCTCATTCTCATTTTTGTAAGTGATTATATAGATATATCAGAATCATCCGGACATAATGAAATCCAAGATGAACCATAGAGCCATAATGAGATCCAATATGAGTTCAGCAGAACTTCAAGTCAAGCAACCATACGTTTGGAAGCCTATTCATCTCCGTGAGCACAAATTTATATTTGATAGTGTCCCATAGGAGAATCCCGGTCTATAAGAGTAATGCTATGTACAGCCATGAGGGTACGCAATTCAGGTACCCCTCTGACGCAGATACATAACTGTCGCTTTGTTATTGATTTCCAGTCCAGAAATCGTGGCAACAGCTATGCATCCACATCAGAGGGGCCTGAATTGCATACTATCGTGGGTGCGCATAGCATTACTCGGTCTATAATTGGAGGAATTATTGGTGATCATTAAAAGAAAATCACAACCCAGTTGCACATGTAATATTAGCTAATTTCATGCAGTGCTGACAGCTCTTTCCCAGGCATCGAGCTAAAAATAGCTTTTCCAGGCCATCCTCATTTAGGAATTACAAAGTGTGTATGCTGTCGCAATTATCTAGACAAAGACAGGTTCTCATTCAATATGTTATAACAAGAAAAAATCTGAACAATTTCCAATCTTCGCTCCATCAGTTAGGAAGCACAACCTCCCATAAACAGCAAAAAAAAATGCACAGTAACCCTTCATTCTCCTGTCGTGCTTGTTTCACTTACATCTTATATGTTCTTCCTTTTGAGGGGTGGGGGTCGGTATTCGCATCACGCATTCATTTCTTTTCTTAAAATGACGAGCTTGAGTTATTCATAAAATACGATACTACTAAACAAAACGTCCAATTTTTTTCCACTGACAAAATTCTTTACTTCCAAGTTGTCTCACTTAAATTAGTCGCGGTCGTTAATATAGCACCCCTAAAACAAATTCAGGTAACCTCCTCGAACTTAACGTGGTCACTAAACCGGAGAGATAAACAACGAACACCCAGGAACAACACAAAGCCCAGAATGTCGATTTCCAATTCCCATTAGTGGAAGCTATGAGCACTACAACTCGTCAAAATATCCACCTAGAAATGGAAGAAAACAAGAAAACGAAAACGAAGAAGACATTTTTAACAGTGGAGGTACCTGATAGACGACCAGACCGATGAGCCCGACGATGAGAAAAAAGGACAAGAGCCAGACGAGCAAGCCTTCAATTGCCTCCATTTCTCCTCCCTCTCAGAGCGCTGCGCACGGTAGGGAATCCAGACCGCACCGGCGGATCGGAACCCAGTTCAGGTGGCGCCGAGGTGCTTTACCCGCACCGGGAGAAAGCGAGGCGGGAGCCGGAGAAAGTATCCTTTCGCGTGCTCTTCTTCTGCTCCTGGGTCTTCTTCTTTTCTGTCTCTTAAAAGAGGGGGGCTTTTGTGCTTTAATTGAGACGAAGGCAACGGATTTAAAACCCTTGTCTTTCTTTTCTCAAATAACGTACTTCGAGAATCTGAGCACCTCCTCTGTTCCCACAGTTCCCTTTCCGTGTCGATTTTTTTCGAGAAACTCGAGGCTGTTCTTTTGTGAGAGAGGTAATTAAGTGGTAACGCCATGGTCTCTCTGCTTAATAGTAATAAGCCTTGGATTGAATTTGTGATTACGTAATGTATGTAGTAGAAAATTTTCTGAGCTTTGATAGTTAGTTATAACCAATTTATATATATCACTAGTTTCCATTCTTTTCTACGTGAATTGCTTGACACGTATTCGTAATTTGCATCCGCCAATTCTGAAAGAGTATGATTCGTGCACGGTTCACGAATCATTATTCATTCTGAAATTACAATGATTGACGATCTTCTCTTGGCCCGCTGCGAAGTAACAGCCAAGAGGGTAGACTGATGGATGAGCATCTATCAGATTTAAGTTATTTAAGACTTTTCCAGGTTTTCTTTGTTCGACCTTGAAACGGCTGAGTCATGGACTCATGGCTCGACGTGTCTCAAGTTCATGTTGCATGTGTTTGTGTCCAGGGGAGAGGGACAGACGAAGAGAAGGAGAAGAGGGAGACGAGAATGGGCCTTAGGCTCACACGCAGCTTATATCCACGCGAAAGTTCAGCTCACATATAAACTACCTACTATAAACTATTTTTTGTATCTAAACCAAATTGAAGTATTGCCCGTGGACCTAAAAACCACACTTATCTAAAGATAACACTTTTTATCCGAGATGTATCTGATTTCTCATTTTATGGGAATTAATCAATATATTTTTTTCTATATGAAAACCACTCACATATAGATCCAATTAAAGATGCTCGCTTTTTTGGAAGTAGGTACCACTATTTTTCTTTGTAAAAGAAGTACCTTTTCATGTAGCTAGATGAATGTTGTACGACAGTTGAGATATCCTTAGCACAATTGAACGAATAAATTGAAAATTCGTCAATTTGCGCTAAGCCACTCATAATTTGTTTACGATCACCCTTATCTAATAGTATAACTGTATAAGCAAAATAAGAATCCCCAACCAGGCACGTTTGTGTTTGCAGCTTTGTGGGACTTTGTGACAGCTCTGAGGACCAACTCTAACACACAAGGACAATTGTGAGCTATGACAACCTCCTCACTCATCCGGCTCCAAATCAAGGCAACACTTGTCCCACAAATGCAGGGCGCACATCCACACTTGAAAAGAACAAAAAAACGAAGACCATCTGCACCACGAAACTACATCAAAGTGCGGACGCACCAATTTTTCTTGAAGAAGATTTCAGTGGATTATAAATGTACATCACTTGGAGCATCTCAACACCTTCCTCCACTTCTGTCCATGAAAAAAAGATCAAAGAAAAAAGTTCTTTAATGGGAGCCAGGACTTGCCGAAATATAAAATTTGCGCCATTGGAAGCAAATCAACGGGCAGTCATAGTCGGACCGAAAGCTTTTGCTACGCCCCTAAAATGTTGCTTTGTCCTTGTATGACTACTTTGACGTGCTCCACCCACCACAAATTTTACACGTAGCAAACCCCAGTAGTAATAAATTTGCATTGCTCATCCTCTTTAGGTGGTGACGGTGCTCGCAAGTTCCACCTGGCGAGCTCACATCTTACTCGCCGTTTGAACAGACGTAGAAGGGGAGTGAACGGAAGCACGCGCAGCGGCGCGGGAGAAAAATGTCAGAAGACCCAGTTACTGTGTCATTATGGGCTACCGACTTTACAAATTAAAGAGGGAGATGAGTCAATATTGAACTGATAAAAATTTGCTTTAAGCAAATAAGACACATGGAGAAAGGCTTTTTACTCTCTCTCTCTCTCTCCAGAATATGCGTCTCGTTTAGAGCTTGAAATCCATGAATTTCAACCAGGGAGAAGGAACCTTTGCCGCTTTCTCTGCTTGATTGGAGCACGTGTTGGCTCCGTTCTGCGGCTTCGGGCACAGAAAAAAATTGCGAGAGCCCAGATTTCCTAACTTCTCGGTGGCATCCAGACCTGCACAGCAATTCCCCTTCCGAAGATTAATTAAACGATACTTCCATTTTCTTTTCCATTTGCGTTTTCTTTTCGTCAGAAAATTAAATGCATGCACCAGGAACTTGTAGAAAACAGAACCGACGACGACACGGTGGAGAAAATAGAGAAACAAGCTAGCCGATGATGGAAACCGGAAATTGGAAATGCCTGTATGCCTCAGATAAGGGAAAGAGCAACAAATTATGAACCTAAAATCCAATCGGCGCCGAGATTTTGTTTTTCGTTTTCATTCTTTCAATCAAACCAAAATCTAAGAGTTTGCGTTGTCTACTCGTCCAGCGAAAAAAAATTAAAGTGCACTTCATGTGGCTCTTGCACAAAACAGAATCGATTGGGCGGGCGCAGAAAAAAAAGAGATATTAAACAAGCCGACGATGGAAATGGAAATCAGAATTCTGTGTTCAGAAAGAGCTGTAAATGGATCTAAATTAAGTTCCAATTTGCGCTTATCTATTTTTATCTTTTTCTTTCCCGAAGCAAAGAATCACGAACAGGACCTTGTTCCTTAATTATCTCGCCGTATCAAGATTATAAGAATAAAAAAATCCAAAAATAAGAGGCGGACAACTTACTATCCAAGCTAAACTGCGAGTAATGGAGCTCATACGCCCTCGGATCCGTTTCCGTCAACAACGGTCTCCGTCCTTCTCTCACATACGTCTCCACGGCGATTCTGATCAGATCCGCCACCGTGCTCTCCGGCGACAGAATGACGTGCAGCGGTCCGAGACTCCGTTGGATCGTCACGTTCAGGAGAAGCTTCGTCAGTCTCGGAATATGGTTCGCAGTACTGATCTCCGGCGACTTCGGAGAAGTAGTAGTACTAGTAGTAGAACTCCCGACGCCGGCGCCGAGAGCGTTGAGCAGCTTGGAGTAGCTCCCGGGGCGCGGAATCTGCGGCTGCGGCCGCTCTGCGACCTCGGAAAGCCTGTCATAGAAGGTGACGGACTTGAGAGACTTCCGGCCGCCGGACATCTTCACGGTGGAGCGCCGCTGCCGTTCACGCTACGACTTGCGGCGGCAATACTCTTGCGACGGCGCTGGACGGGCATATAAAAAATCTCGAAAGGCGAGGAGGATATTGCATATAAAGAAGCGAGAAATAGAAGAGATTTGAGAGAGGGAGGAGAGCTCCGATCTATCGCATTCATCCATGGCGGACAAACGCGAGAAAGTTCGCGGAAGGAGGTCGGCGTCAAAGTAGCCCTTACCTTGTCCAAAATTACGAAACTCATAGATAATACTTCTCGCCCATTTGCCACGCTGCCACGCGATGTTGTGGGGTCCCCGAGTCCGTATGGCTAATGTTGTCAGTTGACGCCACGTCGGATAACCGTCCGGACCGTGATTCTAGGGATTCCCCCAGTAGGAGTGGCATTTTCGCAATTTGGAAGACAGAATTCTATATTTATATGGTAATTTAAACTCATACGGGGGGTCATTTTGGAAGGAAGAGCTTTAATAGTTACTCGCGAAGACGATACCCGCGGATCGTGGAGTGAAGCTTCGTATGGCTACGAGCGTCGTTGCAGCGTTGCAGGGGATGATGATAGAGTGGTTCATTCACGAGCTTCGGTTCACATGGCCTTTTTCGCTTTACTTGGTACTACAAATGTATAAAAACAAACAAACTTTATTATAACCTTAATTCCTTATTTACGCATACAGTTAGTTCATCGTCACCAGTGTTTCTGAGTGCTGTGTCTGGATTCCCAGAAGGGATCGAAATGGAGACCCAGAGAGGAAATGAGAGGCAGCCCCTTGGATTCCACCACTACGATCTTCAATCTCCGGCACCGGACAACCCGATCCAGGCGGTGAAGTCTCTTGTACCCCACCGTCGACGCCTCCAATAATATCACCTTCCCGTCTGCAACCACCCGATGCTTCTTAATCCTCTGCCCCAGTCCAATGGCTTCCTGAATCCTCACAACGTTGAATCGAAACTCCCCGCGCAGTTCCACCCAGTGCGATCCGTTCCCTTCCTTCGCCTCCGGCGCCCAGTACGTCCACAGGTGGTCCTCGTCCAGGACGTTCCCGCCGCCGAACCCGCCGCCGCGTTCGCTGCTCGCTTTAACGGCGCTCTCTACCGCTAAATCGACGGAGAAGATTCGGTCAATGGCGCCGCGGAACTCGCGTAATCGGTTCGCGTCGGAGTCGGAGACGAGGCCGGTGGTGTTCGGTGGGACGTTGAGCAGCATCACGCAGTTCCGGCCGACGGAGTTGTAGTAGATGTCGAGGAGGTGGCTCAGGGGCTTCGGGTTTTCCGATTTGTGCCAGAACCACCCTTCTCTGATCGAAACGTCGCATTCCGGTGGAACCCAATCGGTTCCGCTGGGATCTCCGGTGTTCAGATAATCCCCCGGGCTCGCCCCGATTCGGAGAGAGGTTCTGTTGATCGCCGACCAACTCGTGTTTCCGGCGAACCCCATTTCGTTCCCCACCCATCTCACGTCCGGCCCGGCGTCCGAGAAGATGTTAATGGCGGACTGAAGCTCCTTCACCATCGAGAACCACGAATTGAAGTAGTACGTCATGTTGGGCGCGTTCGACCCCTTCGCTCCGTCGAACCATACCTCGTGAACGCCCCCGTACCTGAAAATCAACCATTAGTCTTATCAACCGCAAAAGCAAACAGAGCACCTCGTGAATGAACAACCAAATTACACGCACCCGGTGAGGAGCTCCTGCAACTGGCCCAGGTAGAACTCGTTGTACGGCACGTTCCTCCCGTACCGCTTCTCATGGCGGTCCCAAGGCGAGAGATACAACCCCACATCGATACCCCTCTCCTTCGCCGCCTCGGTGAACTCCCTGACGACGTCCCCTTTGCCGTCTCTCCAGCCACTGCTCTTCACGGAATGGTCGGTGTACCGGGAAGGCCACAGGCAGAAGCCGTCGTGATGTTTGGCGGTGAGGATTGCGAGGGAGAAGCCGGAATCGGCAGCGACGTCGACCCACTGCCGGGTATTTAGTCCCGTCGGATTGAAAACAGACGGGCTCTCATGCCCTGTTCCCCATTCCGAGTCAGTGAAGGTGTTGACGCCGAAATGGTGAAACATTATCATCTCTCTCTGCTGCCATTTGAGCTGGGAGTATGTGGGGAGAGGGAGTAATGGCAGTGGGGGCGGCGTTGTCTTTGAAGCGGCTAAGCCCAAGGCCGGAAGCAGTATTAGAGTAAACAGCACAGTACTGATACTGTTACTAATTCCTACGCTCATCCTCATCTCTAAAACCTTTTCTAACTGGGTCTAGAACAAGAAGATGATTAAGGTGCTCATTCTCATCTCTGAAGAATAATGGGGTCGATTGGCCATTGGAGGTGGGATGGAATCTTTTTCTTTCGCAGTGGCGCTGTGAAGATGATAAAGCGATACAGACGATGCAAAAGGCTGAAACCCGCCCGTTTTTGTACTGATTCTCTTTCCTTGGTTCCGTGGCTACGGAGACGCTCACGTGAAAAGATGCTTGTGGGGTTCTCTTATTATTGTTATTGATGGTGGGTTTGGGAAATGTAACAAATATAGATACATTATGCATATATACCCCAATTATTCGAGAAGAGATGTACATGATTCTGGGTAAGTTACTTAGGTGCACAGACATACAGTTCAGGTGCGTACACATACAAAAGCCCGCAAACATGGTTTCATACATATTCTACGTATACACATATATAGTCTATATACCCACAAATAATTGTTAACAACATAATTTAGACCTTTGTGGGTCTTATAATGATATGAAAATCCGACACTCATAGTCACAAATTTTTACACTGAAAAACACTTGTAGCCGTGTTGGTCTACAAGCAACAGTACGTGAAGGCCCATATACATATTCAGATTTAAAACTTTTATAGCTTTGAACACTACATATATATGTGAGCTAATATGCATTAACCCACTCACAATTACGTGCATTGCTACACATAAATACATATAGAGTCATAGACCATAATAATATGTTACGCTAGAGTGCATGTCGGAGCACTAAAGTTGATTTTTGGGTGTTTACAGGCATGACACTTAGGCAATTAGCTGAGATAAAAGACTTGTACTGGGACATCGCGTCTCTCTTAACCTCTTATAAACATCTACAAATTTATGGACTCCATGATATTAGCAATTGGATTATGGACCCATGAGCATCCAAAAATCTAGGTTGCCGAGAAGATCAAATAAAGCACAGGAGATAGATATAAAATTTATTTGTACTATGGGACAATCCGGTGCCTAGCAAACAATTGTACAGTTGTTTGCTATATGAGATTTACTAGTAGACAAATTTCCTTGAATCTGAAAGCCAAGATCTCCAGTGAAACAGAAAGATGTATGAATTTTACCTCGTCATTCATATAAATGGCCATAATTGCTTGGCGGGTGGTAATTCTGTAAATGAGTGAATCATTGATGACTATCTATTTATCATTTGCATATGGGAGAAATCCAGAAGAATGTTGCCAGAATTCACTCTTAAAAGCTGCCCTCCGAAGCCCATCCCTTCTTCTCCAGTTCTAACCGCAATGCCTGAATGAAAAGTGTAACCATCTAGATCAATGAATGTAGCAGCAAGCAGAGCTGCTTAAAGGTACAGAAGAACTACCACTTGCCTTAATTCTCTTCCTGTTAATCTCAAAGTCAAAGCTCCCCTTCCGAGAGGCTGACCTATACTCAACAATTGACTTCTTTCCAGGAGGGAACCAGAACTCCACATCATCCACAAACTAGAAAAAGTTAAAAAACAACAATAAGAATTAGTTAAAGAGATTATGGAGCAATTGATCTGAATGTGACTTACCCCCAAGATGGGACTTTTGTATTCGACATGTATGTAGTTGTCTGTCTTCTCCACTATATTCGGTGTGAACTTATCTGGCCTTTTTGACATAATCTGAAAAAAGCCATTCACGTTTGCTCTTATACAACATATACAGTCAAATTATCCCTCTTGTTGGAGATCAAATAGCTAATCCAATAACTCTCTTCAATCAGATCTAGTAAACCCAATCAGGTAGGTCCACATGCAGTATCCTATTCAAAAGTTGCTTCCAGTTGATTGTTATTCACCAAAAGAAGAAAGCATTATTAATAGTTAATACTCTTATACCACTTCAACAAGTTCATTCATTGCGTCCTCCTTACTCACAGGCTTTTTCTTCCCACGTCCATTTTCAGGATTATAGTTCCTGCAGATACAAACCATACAGTAAACACAAATCACTATACTAAATTGGGGTGCCTCAGAAATATAAGGGCTGAAATCCATCTGAACTATCTGCACCAGTATGATTATTTTTTTTATCTAGATTCCCAAGGCAGTGGCAAAGACTGCTACCATGGTGGTGCAAAATGCGTAAGATCAGTGCTGTCCTCTGCAGTGGATATACAGTTTTTGGTTGCAGGACACAGAGCAAGAGTTTGAGAATTCTTCTGGACTCCAAGGTAATTGGGTTTTGTTCCACTGCCAAAAGAGAGAGAGAGATGAATCATTTTCGTCCAAGTTCCATTCTTATAATTCCTTTCTCAAGACTTATTATCGTCAAACTAGCACTATGCAATTCAAATTTGAATCTTGGAGTTTCGAGTGGACTGTCCAAACATCATACATAAACATAAAATCATCATGGATGGTGCAAAACACAATTAGATTACATGGAATACTGAATAAATTTGCAGGAGAATATTATCAGGTATACTAATCCAGCCAGTCAAAATGTTAGAACTAGATTTCTTGAAACTGCTCGAGTCAAACTAAATTTCAGGGTCACCCAACGACAGCCGCAGAGTGTTTATGGAACCATTGTCACATAAGTTATCAAATCACATACATAACACTGATGTTTAAGGTCCCATCACCTAAAGGTGATAACATCACAGTATACTAGTATTGTGAACAATGGCAAAAACAGCTTGAGGCAACAAGTGAAGCTACGTCATTGAAATGTTGACAATCAGACTCACCAGTTACTAAAGATGATTATTTAGTTTCACATAACCATTTGTCTTGCAGTCTCACGCACATTCTACCTCATCAAGTAATAGATTAAGAACATGACTCAACGGAGCATACTTGAAATCAACTTGATAACTGTAATATTCATGCCTGACACTCTAAGAGAACCCTTAGCACGTTTACCCCCTCATTTAAAATTTTTATTGCACTCCAAGTGTGTGACCTAGTTTCTGCTAATTCTGTTTCCCGTTCAGTCCACTTTTATAAGTCTTAGAGACGAATTTCCCACATGAATAGAATCGTCATAAAACACCTTACTTATTATCGATTTGAAAGTCTGCTTTCAAATGGGGTTTATTTAGTCTCCAATGAAATCTGAATACTGAACTTTCTATTCAGTATATAACACGATTTCACGTAAGCTCCAGAACAGAGGTTAAAATTTTTTAGCCTCTCTTTCCTTTGCGTAAAGATGCTCTTCAGCTTTCTTTTCAAACTAAGCAGATAAGCACTCAAAAGTTAATAAGTTGCGAGAACTACAGGATTTAATATAGTAGATACGCTCAAAGCAACTAAGCAAGTGAAAAGAAAAAGGTAAGTCCTTCCGAAGTTATGCATTTCGTATTTAGCACAATATAGTGACGAAAAAGAAATTTCTTGTTTGATGATCCTTTATATTGGAGTCAATTTTCCTTACGATTTGCCACTTTTGTCGTGTAATACAACGAGTTTTCTTTTGATTCCGTATAATGCAAAGCCATTTCTTCATTCTATTCAGCTTTCCATCAGGTAAAATGCAATTAAAGATATATTTTTGCTCGTACTTTTGCTCGTACTGCTAGCAGGCCTCAACCCGCAAAACAAAAACTAAGCGAAATCCGTAAGACTTGGTCAAAAAAGGCGATTTTTTGTTGCCCTTTGCAGCAGTGTTCTTGTTGAATAACGCTTTCAAGTTAAACAAAAGCAAACTCGAAATCTCAATCCAGAGTTAAAGTACCTGAAGTTGAAAATAGCAGCAAATAGCGCCAGTTCGCTGCTTCTCAGAATAATCTCTCTTCTACCGATTGGTCTCGTCTGCGACTCGGGCAATTTTTTATGCTGGCAGTACACACGGGGAACAGATGGAGAGCGGGAGAAGCCTGCGCCCGCGCGCATGTAACTGGCCATGGAAGAAGCCATGAGAGTGAACAGAAACGTCCTTCTCCCGCAGCTTCGCAGATTTTCCGACAGTAATTCCCCAATTTGCGGTCAGTATCCACTATCGAGTACTATAGTTTTTTCAAGTTCCGACACCAAAGATTGATTATGAATTTATGATTAAGAAGTATTTTTTTCATAATCATGGTATCGGTACAGAATCTTCTCAACTGCCTGTTAATTATAAAGTAAGGGCTTTTTGGTAATTAGATGTCTTGAACTTGCTGTCTTCCCTCGGCGGGAAGCAGATGAAGGAAGCGCATTTAGAAAAATTCAACTTAAACGCCACTTCTTTTCATCTTCTCCGAGATTGAACGAGAGCAGCTTCCACTGCAAGTTGAACTTACACCTTGCGAAGCCGTCGAGTTAGTTTTACTTCAAGATGGCGCGGAACAAGGTAGATCATTTTATGTTGCTCTTTGCCTCTTTTCCCTATTTGTTGGAAAACGTGCTACGGTACTGATATTTGTTTTTCAACACTCTAATATCTTTTTTCCCATTTCAAAAAAAATGTCTTTCGCGATGAACTCTGTTGTTGTTTCGTTCTTGGGTATAGTTGCTGTTTCGGAACCACTAAATAACCATCTTATTCGGAATTTTTTGGTGTGACCGAGATTATGTATCTGAAGGGTGAAAACTCTTCTATTCTTTTGTTTTCATTGAATAGTTGTACTTTTTCTCAGGGTGCTTTTGTTACGAAAATTTCTTTAGTGGTGCTGTTTGTCTGCTCCAGTTACAGGATCATCTTTATCTTGCGTGTATGTATCATATGAAAAATCTAGACCACTTTCTAATAGCTTCGTTACTAGGTTTTTTATGAAGCATCATATTCTCGTTTGCATTTTAGGCCGTGTTAGTCCGAAACATAGTTTGCTCTTGAAGGCCAGTGCAAATGCTCCTTACTACGTATTTGACTATTTTTATTCTCCATTTGTTGTACAGGAAGCATTGCTTGTGCTGATTGATGTGAGTCCACCCATGCACGGGATTCTCCCGGAGGTTGAAAAACTATGTTCAATGCTCGTACAGAAAAAGGCATGTTCTTGTTCTGTTTGTTTATTTTTATTGCTTTTTGAGAACCCCAATTCTTCTCCGTGTTGTTGAATACGTCCAGACAACAATTTCAGCATGCACGGAGAGAAGGTTCAGTGAAATCGAGTTTTAATTTCATTTTCATATTATAAAGTGGAAGAACTGTCACTTGAATCTCCATAAAGGTTTTACACACATTTTTTAGGTATGCTATAAATATAATCTTCACTCGTATATTATAAATTGTATTTGCAGCTTATATTTAGCAAGAGTGATGAGGTGGGAGTAGTTCTATTTGGAACTGAAGGTATGTTTCTTTCCCTCTTCGATAAACTTCGAATGTTGACTATAGTTTTGTAGATATTTGAGGGGATAATTTTCACAATTCTAGGAGTAAAGATGTGACAACTGAACTTTTCTCCTAAAGATCAGGGTTCAGGCCATCAAGCCCAACCCTAAGTAAATGACGTTTGTAGGCTCTCAACATGCAAACTTGTGGATCAATTTGGCGTTTGTCTTGCAGCCCAAAGACTGGTGCACTGTCCTTTAACATGAATGATATTATTGAAAGGATTTTGTCATTTTGGGAAGGGCGGTTAAGTCATCATAGTTGTCTCCTTGGGTGGAAAGAGAGCACTGAAGGTCAATGTTAAGTTAGTTTCCGCCTGTGCATGATTGGCAGGATGCGTGTGGGTTGTTCTACTACATAGGTTTTTAAACCCATCCCTGTGTTAAACGAGTCAGGTTGGGTTCAGTTCCCTGTGTAAACTAACCCATTGCCATTCCTACGCCTTGAATGGGGTCACGAAAGTACCCACTTTTAAATGTGGAACCAGATCTGCTCACTTTTAAGGGTGTAAAACAGACAAGCTTGACTCAACTCTTGTTGGATTTTGTCACATTCTAGCTCAGTCTGGTAGTGGGTCAGAGGCTACCCTTAGCTTGAAACAGGAAACTATCACTTGATATGGACCCTTTGGTTAAAGCTGTTAACTAGGATGAATTCCATCCATAGACTAGTTATTATTTACATTAAATTATATTTAAACTCAACTCCCAGTTTTTTAGACTTTTTATTGACAGTTCGATATAACATACTTCTAATTTATACTTTTATATTAAAATATTGAGCGTGAAATTGGATAGTTAACCCTCTTTATATTCTACTTCTTTATCTTTTGATTTAATCTCTCTCATATAAGTTGATCCTCCTTTTATTTATATGAGTAACATCAGGATGATCTCATGCCCTGAAGTACTTTTCAGATAATTTATCCGCATTATTACAAACTACTTCATTATGCCACTTGAATATCTAATGTTGCAACCTCTTATAGGTGATGTTTTTTGGCTACTTGTTCTGGTTAGTTGGTTGTGTTGAGCTTACAATATTACCATTTGAATCCTCAGAAACTGATAATGAATTGACGGCGGAGGTCGGTGGATATGAGCATGTGATGGTTTTTTGGCATGTTAAAGTTGTTGACAGTGATTTATTTAAGGCTTTACATAAGCTTCCCAGAGGAAACACAATTGGAGACTGTATCCGAGAATCTTTCCATAAATCATGTGTTTTATTTTTGTATATATCGTTAGTTACATAAAAAAGGGCTTCTTTTCATTGCAATGTTTCTTACTCGCTTTTTGCAAATTATTCCTTGTTCGTGTTTTTATTGCCAGAGAAAGAGAGATAGACTGAGGAAAGAAGAGAAAAAAACAAGGGAAGAATGTGGAAAAGCTGGAGATGGTAAGCCATCTCTAGTTCCCTAATTCATTAATATAGGTGATGTATTTACAATATTACAATTATAGCCCTTAATGATAAGTAGGTCACTAGTGTAGAAAATAAGGGTAACTAACCTCATATACACTTCTCTCCCACTAACGAACCTTAAAAATGTGAACAATAGAAATATAAGGGAATTTACTGAAATACTCATATAGAATTTGCCAAAATACCCTGATTTCTAACATCTACAATTGGAATGGATGGCTGTGTGGGCTTTCTGCTGTTGTTTCCATGATTTGCATTTCTAAACCAAGGTTTTTGTTCCGCTTAATCCCTCATTCTCCAAAAAGTTGTGGTGTAGGTTGCTTGAGAGTCTTCCAATGTCTCACTTCTGAATTCAGTTCACTTTTTTCAGCACGGTTTCTCGGCAGCTTTTGAGTAACTTTTTTACTAATTTTTTATATCATAATATTAACAAAATATTCCTGTTATATAAGACCTGAAAAAGCAAAGGATTAGCACGAAATCATCTTTTGAGGTTTTTGATCTGTTTCTTGACAGTAAGAGTGTTTCAATCAATGCTCTCAACTGTTCTTAGTTCTTGGGACCTTGACTCCTTTTAGTTCTGGATGCTGTGGTTGTTGGATTGGATATGCTGCTCAAGAAGTTTGGGCCTACAAATAAGGGTAAGCAGCGTTTATGTCTTATAACTAGTGCACAGCACCCCACTAAAGAACCATATGAAGGAACAAAAGAAGATCAGGTTGATGCTATCTCTGCACAGATGAAAGCACATGGCATGAGATTGGACTGTATAATTGTAAGAGGAAAGCTTACTGGACTTGTGGATCAGAAGATAATAGAGGAGAATGATCAATTATTGAATCGGTTTTCAACGAAAACAAATGCAAAGGTGGTATATATTGAAAGCCCTATCTCGCTGTGCGGTGCACTTAAAACCCGAAATGTGTCTCCTGTTACCATTTTTAGGGGGGATCTTGAGCTGACTCCGCTGATGAAGATTAAGGTGAGATTTGTAATCTATTTGCTGGAAAATAGAGTTTTTGAGATTAATGATTCATTCTGGAGAAATATGGCTGTCTTTTACAATTTATCAAAGAACTCAATGAAGAATTTTGGGAAGTAACTAAGATTCTTTTACTGTCCAGCAGTAGAATTATGTGGAAAATCACATGTTAGTAAAGAATAGGGAAAAGATAAAATACCCACGTTCTTTAAATTGCTCTTTCTTGTACAGGTCTGGGTATACAAAAAAACATCTTCAGAGAAACTACCCACCTTGAAGAAATATTCTGAGGAAGCACCTCCAACTGACAAATATGCTACTCGTGAGGTGAAGGTTGATTATGAGTATAAAAGTTTAGATGATTCCAGTAAAATTGTGCCTCCAGAACAAAGGATCAAAGGTTACCGCTATGGTCCTCAAGTGGTTCCTATTTCATCTGCTGAATGGGAGGCTGTTAAGTTCAAACCAGAAAAAGGTGTGAAGCTATTAGGATTTACGGATGGTTCTAATATAATGAGGTAGGAATCTGCTCTAAATTATTTTATTACTGGATAAATTTTGTCGAAAATGATGAAATTTGAAAGTATTTAGACTAGATAGATTGCAAAATATTTATGGATGTTATTGAATACACAAATCAGTCGGATCTATCATATTCAAGCTGATTCAGTTTTCATGTTAATTATTGTATTGATGTGTTAACTTTCAAAAAAAAATTGTATTGATGTGTTAACTTTCAAAAAAAAATTGTATTGATGTGTTAACTTTCAAAAAAAAATTGTATTGATGTGTTGAAAATTTTCCAGTTTACCCTGGTGGTTTTTGTTGAAGTACTTTCTGGTATCTTTTGTCCTCAAAAGTATACTTTGCTTTTAACAGTTCATCTATCTGTGTTTCTAAGGCACCATTATATGAAAGATGTCTATGTTATCATTCCTGAACCGGGTAATGTGAAGGCCATTGTTGCTGTTTCTGCTGTGGCAAAAGCAATGAAGAACCTGAACAAGGTTTCAATCTTGCGTTGTGTTTGGAGACAAGGACAAGCTAATGTCAGTATAGGGCTATTGACACCAAACATATCCAGTGCAGATAATGTGGTGAGTTCGGCCATTTGCGATCTTTAATATAACTGATACATGCATTTTCAAAACAAAAAAGAAAGAAATTGGTGCACACTTTCTATTTTTTGAAGGAATACATTTGATGCATGAAATGTACTTGGAACATGTCCTTTTTGTGTTTTTTTAGAGACACAAACTGATGCATGTATATATTTGAGATGTCCTTTACTGTTTTCTCAAATATCCAGCTGATGCATAATTTATAATTTGGGATGTGGATCTGAAGGATTTATTCTACCTGTACATTTCAATCAGCCAGATTCATTTTATCTTAATATACTTCCATTTGCGGAAGATGTTAGAGAGTTTCAGTTCCCTTCATTCAGCAACTTTCCATCATCATTGCAACCCGATAAAGAGCAACAAGTTGCTGCAGATAACTTTGTCACCTCGCTTGATCTAGCACCACCTGGGAAAGGGGAGGCCTTGAAGCCTGATCTTACGCCTAATCCTGTATTGGAGGTCAGTGTTCTTTCTGATCAGCTTAACTCAACCTTGGTGCCCTCTCTTCAAGCACTTTCCTGAGATCTCTTTGATTCAAATTTAATATTTAAGATTCCAAAAAAGGTGTATCTTCACCTTATTTGAACCTGAATTATATGAATGGAGCATATTCAGTTATTATTTGTATTCTTGCACCTTAAAGGGAGTGATTGTTGTGAAGAAATAGTGAAGCCCCTTAGTGTAGCTTGCTTTCCTTTCAAATGGCAAGGTGGAGTACTACACCTTCTCATGCTTTTCATTGATTTTCTTTGCTTGTCTATACAACAAAGTGAGTAGACACTTCCCAAATATATCCACATTAAGAAGAAAGATCCTAACATATTTCAAAGAGAAATGTTCCAGTCCATCTTCGATTACATGTCTTTAGTGTATTCTTTCTTGTTTACTTGCCCAATTCTGTACTTAAAGGACAGGGATACTCTTTTGCAAGTTGTATCCGAGTCAATGCCTTGGAACCTGCAGTGAAGATGTTTAGGGTCTGTTCTCGAGTATAACCATCAATATATTCCAGTTTTTTTTTTTCATGTTGTTTTGCTTATCATTTTGAATGTGGTCTCTGGAAATGGGAAAATAAAGTAGGTGATTGTTTTCAAATATAAAGATGTTTTCTGGTTGATGTACCAGTTGAACTTACATCAGCTGTTTACCTTGTCTCAGCGATTTTATCAGTTCCTTGAGTTAAAGGCCAAGCAACCAGCTGCGGAGGTTCCACCACTTGACAGGACTCTTAAGCAGATAACTGAACCTGATCCGGAGTTATTATCTCAATCCAAATCAGTTTTAGATGACATTCATAATAGATTTGTCCTTAAGGAGAATCCAAAGGTTAGTACGAAAAACTTCAACTCCAGCGAAAAATTTGCCTCAGAAAAGCCTTAGGGTCCTTTGTGGCTGATACTGGGTGGCCGATAATATTCTAAGTTTCAGTCACTTGGATGAGAAGTTAATGTTATAGATTTCATTTTCTTTAGCAAAGGAATAGAATGTTTGTCATGATATTGATTTGCATAACCGGATTGCCCATGTATTTGTTGCTGCGTTTGAAAGATATCTGTATAAAGCTACCAATCCTTTGCGGACTTGCACCTGTGCAGATAAAGAAGTCAACTAGGCGATTGTGGAGAGAGAAACCTTCTACATCAAATGAGAGAGAGAATCCTCAAGAGGATGGACCTGAAATTAAAAGTAAAGATATTACCGGAAGTTTGTTTAGAAAACAGATTGACGAAATCGGGGATTTGACCCCAGTTGATGACTTTGAGGCCATGATGTCTCGCAGAGACAGTCCAATCTGGGTTAACAAGGCGATCAAATGTATGAAGATTTTCATTTATGACCTGTTGGAAAACTCCTATAAAGGAGATACTTGTGACCGAGCAGTGGAATGCCTGAGATCCCTTCGAAGAGGTTGCATACTCGAGCAGGTACTTTAACAGTTTGCTGCATTTATTTTTTACCCTACAAATGTCATATTATGGTTTCCTAGGTGGGTCTTTGAAACATGGCATCATATTGTATGTTTCTATATTACATGGTGAGGTGTGAAATCTTATGAATCTGATAAAATTATTCTTGAAGATTTTTAAGATACTCGATATGGTGTTTGCATTCCTACTTTGCCTCTTTAAAGCAAATCCAAACCACTATTTAAATGCAACAATGAATTACCCCCAACCTTTTTTTCACCTATGTTACATATTATAATATCAAAATGTTATGGTTCAAATGAATGGGCAAAACTGTTTATGTGGTTTCTTATGCTGCTGTAAATTAGCTAAATATTTAGGAACAAGAGATGTTCAACCAATCATGCAATTTATCTGTAAGAAATGGAGATGTTAATGTTCGTTTTCCTTATATTCGTTCCTATCAGACCAACGTTTTTTGTGATTAATATAAATGCATAATGGGTAAAACCTCCTTATAATTTGTTCATGTTACTGACAATATGCTTCATATTTAGGAACCAGAAGAGTTCAACCAATTCCTGCAATATATTTGTCAGAAATGCAAGGAAAATAATCTCAAAGATTTCTTGAAGCTGCTTCGAACAAAACAGATCACGCTGATCAGCAAAAAGGAAGCTGAGGACAGGTTTTGTCAATTTTAACGTGGTCCAACTTTTCTTATGTAAATCGTTATTTGTTTGTTCACTTTCTTGTCTTTTGGTGTTTCCCAAGCAGTTCGGTGGAAGAGGACGAAGCCAAAAGTTTCCTAGTAAAAAATGAGGCTGATGATTGAAGCTGATATCCGCTGGATGATTCTCGATCCTGACAGATGTTTTCCCATGTTGTATATGATCCCTTTTTTGGCTCATATGACCTCCCAAAATTACTTCCGGCCATTTGTGCGCTACTCTTTATGTATAATGTATATCAAATAAGAAATTTCAAAAAAAAAAAGCTGTTTATATTTTCTTTCGCTTGAGACACTTTGCTGTGCAAGGGAAATTACTAAATTATATGCTCAGCGGGCTACCAAGTTCAGTAGTGCCGTTTATTCAGTAGATCGTTGTAAGGTAATTGCAACACAATGTTTACTCATGCACGACTTCTAATTATGCTTTGGAGTATGTTCACAAGTGATGAAGATACAGATGGAGCTTTTTTTATGGGTCCCGTATGAGTGCAAACTTGCTGAAGCAGTCAGTAGTACCCCCAATTTTTTATGGGGAATCACACCTAAGAAGTTTTGCTATAGAACGCAGTGATAATG
Organism: Aristolochia contorta; assembly: GCA_022405105.1. Lineage (NCBI taxonomy): Eukaryota > Viridiplantae > Streptophyta > Magnoliopsida > Piperales > Aristolochiaceae > Aristolochia > Aristolochia contorta. The sequence continues at coordinate 7,434,006 of CM039664.1, forward strand.
AAAATAACATGGTCACAAATGATTATATTTAAGCAATTTAAATGAACAATATACTATATTTAAACCAATTTAAAAGAACAATATATGTTGGATTTGACATCCGTTGTGTCAAATCACATTCAAGAAGCAAATACTACTGCATTTCAAAAGCAAATCAAATACACTTCAGAAAGGACCATTTCATCAAAACTCCTCCCTGCATAAATAGTAACCTCAGAAAACTCATTGCGAAGACTTCGAAACTTCCCCAAAACACCCACTGCAAAAGCTTGAAACCTCCGGATCCCTCATTGCGGAATCAGTTACAGTAACCAGTCAAACTCAGAAAACTTAGGAAACTTCAAGAGTCACTGGACATCTACCAACTCTACATCAAATAAAAGCCAGGAATTTGCAGGTATAGCCCCAACTCTTTTAGAATCATACCTGCAACATAGAGAAAAAGATAAAAACACATTACCAAAAGCAACTTTACAGAAATAAAATTGTTGACATCAGAAGACATCCCACTGAATGTGACCACAGACTTGTATCAGAAATTGTGGCGGGAATGGTTTCTTTACTGCAAATTTCCCCAAATAATTTATACAATGGTTCTAAATGACATGTTTTAGTTAGTGCTAAGAGCTCAAGATGCATACCCCATAGATGGTGGGATGGTCAACCGTCTTTTGTCACCGATACGCATGCCTGTAGACATTATACATCAGAAAATGTAGACTTTCTGCTAACATTAAGAGAAGAAAATTCTTATAGAATTACTTAAAATCTTGTATGAGTCAAGTACCTTCAACGCCTACATCCCATCCCTTAATAACTTCTCCAATGCCTGTTTCAAATAATTTGGTCATAAAAGAATATAGAACCATGTTGGCTTAAACAGAAATGGGCTGGGTCAGGGTCAACTTCAAAATTTGAGAACGAGAATGGTACCTAGCCGAAACTTAAAAGGCTTCCCAGAAATATTAGAGTCAAAGATCTTCCCATTCTTTAACTTGCCAATGTACCGAACAGAAACCTGCAAAGAACAATTACATGAAGTACAGCCTCTGAGAGAACAGTGTCACATGCACTGCTAAATGCAATTTAAACAACATGGGATCAATCAGAGTGGGTCTCCCAAGTTAGATAATATCAGCTGGATATGCTACAACCAGTTTCTTTGGTGTGAAAACTAAATAACTAATCAAATGAAAAGAGTAATGGAAAGAAATCCCCTTCTAGTACTTATTTGCTTGGTTTAAATGAAAAACTACATTTTTTTTTGAAGAGATTGATATACACTTCATTTAGACCGGATTACAATACTGTGGCTGCAATAGCCTAATTCTTCATACTCCAGGAGACTCGAACTCGAGACCTCCCACAACACATCCCTCTGGTGTTACCACTGAGCTATGCTCAGCTTCACAAATGAAAAACTGCATTTATAACGCCAATTGACAAATGCCTGTTTAACCACTTGGTCCAACAGAGGCTCCCAGATGTTTCTACATCTAACCAGCTGGGCCCTACTAAGGCAGTAATGGGGTTCAAATATGGGTCACCTGGAATGCCCACTCAGAGAGGCCAAAGCTGCATCAACCGAAGATTATCTTTCACAGACCAAAGAATTCTAACTGTTTAAATCGGACTAAGCAGCAAAAAACAAATAGACTTGCCTTCTTTCCAAGGGAAGCTCTTTTGCCATCAGGCTTTCCAATATATAGCTCCTCAACAACCATGCCATTTGCATAAGTCCTGGCTTTTATAGGTTGTACTTTTGATTTCTGATCTTCAATCTTCTTCACAGGTTTCTTTTCACTTTCTGTCGGTTCAATTGATTTTGTGCCCTCTACACCAGCATCTCCATTATTAGTCTTACTCTTCTTCCTCTTGTTCTTCTTCTTCACTTCTGTAATTTTAGCTCAGCACTAGCACCAACTGCTTCCACGTCATTCGATGTGTTGTCAGTCTGAGCCTTTTGAGAGTCTACAGATAAATCTGCCCCACACTCAGGAGATGTTCTCTCAAAAGACTTTTGTTTCTTTTTCTTCTTTGTTTTTCCTTCTTTCTCACCATTACTTCCATTAGACTGCAGCAGGAGGTCAACCTGCTCATTAGTTTCCCTGGACATAGTGATAGTTAGTGAGAGCGAGTACATCGTCATGCAGAAGAAAAGGGCAAACCATAACTACACCTAAATCTCTATCATTATCCTAGTAAAATATTTGATGAATAAAATCTAGTAATATATTTTCTTTTTTAGAAATCTGTCCAGAACCGGTATTTTAAATTTTACTAAATAACTTGTCACATTCAGGACACTGACTAAAACCCAAAATAAAAACACAGAGAAGCCTCACAGTAGCTTTTCTAGTGAGAGGTCATGGGTTTGAGCCTCATAGGGGGAAAGAGGTGTACAGTGCTTGCAAAATCAATATTTGAACAAAAAGAAAAACTTACACATCTGGATAGCCATCCTTTTCAATTGCATCCATCTTTCTCTTTGATTTTGTAACCCTATCAACAAGGACATCTGCCTTGTTCTGACCCACTTTTCTTCCGGATGCACCATTTTGGTCTTTAGGCAAAGGTGCAATGGGAAAACCATCCTCATCTTCACTCTCCAAAACTGGAGTACTAGCATTCTTTAGTACAATTTGCTTTTGTGAATCATTCTTTCCATCAGAATCACTCTTCTGAAGCTTCTTCTTAGGGCGTTTGTGAGTAGCATCCCCATTCACAGGTTTTTCTTCATCATGTATCTCCTCAATCACAACTGGAACAAAATATAGAACACATAAAATAATTATGTTGGTATAACTGACTGTTTGTATACATTGTAGTATCCAGCAGATTATCTAGCTTCAGCGTAATAGTATCCATGGTTTCCCCAAAGATCAGCATAGCTAACATAAGCACATTGAAGCTCAGCTCATTAATCTAGGGAAAATAGAGTAAAACATACAGGGAAAGAAAAGTAACTGTAAATTCTTGAATGTTCTACTTTCTTTCAAAAAGTTCCCTTTTTATTTTTATTTTTTTATTATTTTTTTTTTATTAATGGGCTCAAGTTCACAAAAGTTCCTTTTTTATTAATGGGTAATAGAGTTGGAAATTACATAAGCATTTAATCCGTTCCATAAGATTTAAGAATGTAATTAACAAATACCCCAACTTTAAGCGACTTCCAACCTCACAATCTGCAAAAGGTAATTCGCTTTTGCTTGATTCTATAAAGAAAATCAAATCTCTATAGTGTATTGCTGTCTACAGAGGGCAAGAGAAGGACAGTTCCATTGTAGTATCAATGATATGGAAAAGACATAAAGATAGTTTCATTCAGTTTCTTATGATGGAAAAAACATACCTCCACTGTTGGGCCTAGGTGAAGATGAAAACATTTCAAAATCAGCATCCCCATCCTCGTCCTCATCAAAGAAGCCGTTATCATACTCTTCTTCATCTTCGGAGTCATACTCACTAGATTGTTCCATCTCCGTGTCTTCAATATAAGAATCACTTCAAAAATTGAAAGTTAGAAACGTTAGAGAAAGTATACATTATCCTCTTTAGAAAGTAGAAAGTTTACTCGATCCACTGAAAGCGTGAATAATTATACCAAATTAATAAAACACAACGGATACCTATCATCGCAATCATGGTCATCGTCGTTATCTGGTCCGAAGTAAAATCCAGTAAGATGTACGCTTCTGGGGCCATCAACAGAAAACTTAACTTCTTCAGCCTCTTCAAACTCGAGACTCAATGAGCAAGATTCTACTTTTTCAGGCAACAAAGAACATAGAAGAACAGGAGCGGCATCCCCTACACTGCATTGAACTAAGCTCTTCTTATTAGAAGAACCATTACCCAAGGTCGCCTGCAAAACAACATCAACTTCAGTGTGATCTCGAAGACTCAACATCTTCTAAAGCCTAGCGAACAGACAGCAGAAAAAATCAAAAGGAACCTGCGAAACATGAAGCCTTCCGTGCTCTTCATCGTAACGATGAACGTATGGTTTCCCGGGTTTTATTTCAACACCTACAGAAAACCATAGCTCATTAGTTTGTCAACAGATTAATATGGAGAGAAGCCAATAGCAGAAAATAAACAAATTAACGAAACGATCTTAATCGTCAACAAGAAAGAAACAGGCAACTACTCACCCCAAAACGCCATCCCAGGTGACGATCGTTCGTAATTCACTTAGAGCGAATAATGAGCAGAAGTCTTCAAGGCCACCTTCGTGCCCTGTCTTAAACCCTAAAACGCAAAACCCTGCTCAGTCACCGATACGTAACGTAACGGCTCCGATTCTCAACTTGTTACTTTGCAATTTGCAACTCACAACTACAACTCGCAACTCGTGAACTCGCTAATTATAACTTGCAACTGGCAACTCACCACTCGCAACTCGTTATGCTTGAATAAAATTTATCATTGAACGGTTTTCATGCATATAATTTCACTTAATTTAACTATTAAAATAATTTTATATATTATTTTTAATAATGAGAAAAATAAAGTATTATGATGAATTATTTATTTATGAATGACTAGAAATAATGAAATCCTTATATGACTTTATTGGCACCAACTCATGTACAATGAACTTAACTCTTCTTGTATCAATGTTTTTATTTACACACTCACATGTGACTTTATTGGCACCAACTCATTAAGATGATTGATCCAAAAAAATCTTTACATCTTAAATTAACCGGGTCAAATCGGTCGGTTCAATTCGGTCCAAAAAAATCACTCATAGACATGGTATTATACAGTCAAATAAACTACTTTAATCGGAAAAATATATAGCCACTTGTGCGTGTTACTGTACCTTCTACTTATTTAAGTTTGCGGGAACCAATTAAACTTCGAAACCCAAGTGCCCTTTCGGTGTTTCCAAAGCAAAAACTGTCCTTTCGATGTTACAAAATCATCGTTGGAGTTCATCCTGTTCCTATTATTGCAGATTTAGACCACTTCCCTGTTCTCAGTTATCACCCATATTCTACAGAAAATGTTTGGAGGACGCAGACGCTCCCCGGACTGCTTCTGCTTCAGCAGCAGAAAGAAAGATGAGCAGAGAAGAACATAGTTTAATAAACACGTAAAGAACGAGCTAGGATCCTCGCCTTTTCGTTTGTTTTTGGCTTCTCCGTCTTTCTCAGACAAAAGGAATATATTTACATCGAGAAAAAGGATGTCATTCTACTTCAATTACTCTTTCCTCTGTAAAATACATTAAAACAGATCAAATATAAAAAGGATGCAGGCCATCCATCGACTACGTGACGCAACCCAAAAATTTCCAGATTTTCCTGGTTCTTCTTCCAATCTGGCCGAGTTGTTTAGCAAGGAAAGAAGAAATGAGGGGAGGCAGAACGAGGTTGGAATTCGCAAGCGTCTTGTCATGAGAGGAAGCTGTTTTATCCTCTTCCTGCTCGTCACTGTTGGGCTTCCGGAGGTAGAAGTTTCTGCTTCCCACGCACCCTATTTTCTCCGTCTTATTCAGACCTGCCCATGGAAAAAAATTAAAGATAGCAAATAGTCAAGTTCTGCAAGCGTTTCAGGGGGTAGATCTGCGTATACTACAACTACAAGCAGACGAATTTCCTCTCTGTATCCACTGAAATTGGTACCCAGTACTAGTACCCACTTTTCCATGAAATATTTCAACTGCCACGACTAAAGTATTTCTTAAACGGAAACCGGCCATGTGTGGGTCTGCGATCTTCATGCTGAAGTCAGATCCTTTCGCCGGGAATCTCGAGTCAAATCTTTAATTTATCTGTTTCAGATCTTCCTACAATGCTGTCAAAAGTTCTCCTTCAGAAAACAAAACTACGTTGCGGGTTTCTCCAATACTACTGTTGGGTGGAGAAGAATGGACGACATAAGAGTTAAAAGGGACGAAATTTCGGTTGCAGGATAGCTTGGACTAAAGAAGACGCAGAGAATTTTCCGTAAACGCGTTCTGAATTAATCTCTGTCGTTTTCTCCTCTCGAAAATAGCCGAAGAATGGGGGTAAAAGAGAATGGAGTAATTGAAACGAAAATCTCAAAAGAAGAAATTAATTAACAACTTACTTTCAAGGCTGAAATAGGAGTGGTGGAGCTCGAAGGACCGAGGGGCGACGCGGCCGAGTTGGGGGCTCCGCCCTTCCTCTGTGTACTTATCGACGACGATTTTGATCGTCTCCTCCACGCTCGCCCCCAATCGCACCATCGTCCGAACGGGACCCGGGCTCCCTTCCACGACCACGCTCAGCACCACCTTCGAATCGTCTCCGTACTTCTACCAAACCCAGAAAATCAATCGAAACGAAAAACCAGTACATCATCGGCAAGTAAGTAGAATCGGCCGGGGGGATACCCTTTTCCGGTACCTACCTCGTACGCAAGCGAGGAGCGAGAAGGAGAGGGAGACGGGAGAGAGGTGGGGAAGATGTCCAAGCACGTCTGCGGCCGAAGGAGGACGAGCAGAGACTCATCCTCGGCATCGTCTTCCCGGGAAACTGAAGGGACGAAGAGAAGCGGCTCGGAAGAGCAACGCTGGAGCTTCCTTCTGGATGGTTTAGGGGGCTTCGAGCAACGACGGGGGAGAACTGGTTCGAGTTCCACTGGCTTCGCCGGCGGCCGATTCTGCTCGACATGGGTCTGTGAGAGTGAAGTGGGGTGGCTTTCCCGTTACCGGAGGAGACCCTGAATGACGCCAAATCAGTAGCGAAAGATCGAGGAAGCTGCGTTGAGGGAGAAAGACACAAAGTAAGGGGTGGATGGTAGTTGATCTGTTGAGGTTTGTGTGGTGGTGACAAGGAAAGACAATGGCGTTTTCTAACTGTAGCCCGGATACTTTCCGTGTCCGTTAAAAATGTATAGACGAATGGGACTCCCGCACTCGTCGTCTATCAACTTCTACTAAAAGTCAACAAGTGAGACATCTTCATTTGCCAATCTACAGAAGCTTTGAGAAAGTACAAATTGAAAGACAGGTATACTTACCCTTTCACTTTCCGGCCATGGTTGGGGAAATTTGACGAGCAGTTGGGAAAATCTCGGCGAAGACAAGAAACCTATTAGAAGAGAAAAGTCCCACCGACCAATCTCAAAGGTCGGTAGCTTGACAATAAAAAAGGTGCAATAAGTGGATTATTTATGGCAACAGTGACCGAGGGAGATGGCTTACAAGGTTGGTGCAGGAAATGTGTCATTGTTCACACGCGTGCTTGGATTTCTTCTGAATAAATGCACCCAGGTTTTGGTTCATCGGATTCGTTGCGTTGGACCGACATCTGCTGTAGCTCGACTGCGATCCAAATATCCGACACCAAAAGCTAGAGCTTTCGGCACCACAGGAAGTTGGGTATATAGCAAATAAGCAATTGGTTATAGTATACATCAACGATTTAAATAACTTCGGATTTTTTCCTCCTCAGTCAATTATCTCTGCAGGAGAAAAAAAAAAAAAAACACACGAGACAAAAATTCTTTATGTGCTAAAGAAACGAAAAAATACTGTAAATTATTTACCACTGATTACTTCCCGCTTTAGTAAAATACATCGTACTCTGTCCGCATCACAGGGCTTCACTCAGCTTCGTCTATTTTATTCTTTTGCGATTAATACTTAACATGATCAATTATAAGCTTTGGGCCTAAACCCCCACAAATTTGGATTCTACCAAAAGGCCTTATACAAATAGAGAATTATCTTCCCGAACCTCCCCTCAAGCGATATCATCCCCTTCATCTTCGAGTCCAGCCCAACTTGAAATCTCCTCTATTTAAGCTCATACCCAACTCCTCCCCACCAGAGTCCACCACTTCCAGCCAATATAGACTTAGTTTGCATACCCAACAGGATTAGCTCATGAAGGCTGGTTGATGTTTTCCTCACAACCTCCAAATCCTCCAGTGTGCTCTGATAACGGACCGTTTTCTCCAATTAAAGCGAGGCAGGAAAAGTGTATAATTATCAGAAATGGCACCAAAGGATCTAGTTTAATGTGAGTTTTTTGAGTTGGAATAAAGAAGATAAATCCCATATTCTTGCCTCTTTCATTTTGCCAGTAGTTCTTGGCAGCCGCCAGTTCAACCCGGCCCTAGCCAACTACATCCGGGGGTTTTAGCTAGACCCTTTTCCTCAACCGCTCTTCTCAACCTCTTGGCATCATCCCACCTCCCAAGTGAAGCATATATATTGGCCAGGAGAATAATATACCCACTTGATTCACTCTCAGTTTCCAATTCAGTGCAGTGTTTAGCAGCAATCTCCCCTAGTTCAACATTACCATGTATTTTACAAGAAAGCAGCACAGCTCCCCAAACCCCTGCATGTGGCTTCACAGTCATACTTGTTATCAATAACATAGCCTCCTCTAAACGCCCAGTGCGCCCCAGAAGATCAACCATTATAGCATAGTGATCTGCAGAGGGAGGAACCCTGTAAACACTCATCATGGAAGAGAAGCATTGATACCCCTCATCTACCATACCAGCATGATTGTAAGCAGTCAACAAGCCAGTAAAGGTAATAGCGTTCGGGCTGATCTTTTCATTAACCATCTTGTCAAACAAACGAATGGCATCTGATACTCTACCATTGATTCCACATCCCATAATCATCGCACTGTAAGAAACCAAATCCCGCCTACTCAAGGTATTAAACAGCTTGTATGCCTTGTCCATGCTGCCACACTTCGCGTACAAATCAACTAGAGCAGTACATAAATGATCGTCCAACTCAATCCCAATTCTCGACATGTAAGACTCCAACCACATGCCATATTTTAAGTCTCCTAGTTGAGAACATGCAGATAAAACACTAACAAAAGTCAACTCATCAGGCTGTATATTAGCATCCGTTTTCAGCATTTCTTTGAACAAAAGAATGGCCTCTTTGGGCCAACTATTTTGAGCGTAGCAAGCGATCATAGCATTCCACGATGCCAAATCCTTCTCCTCCATCTGTTCAAAAAGCTGCCGAGAGGAATCAACGGCCCCGCATTTCGCATAGGCAGAAATCATCTCAATCCAAGAAACGTTACTTCTTTCAGGCATCGCGTCAAACATCTTCCGCGCAGCTGCTACATTGCCAGTCAAGACATACCCACTTATCATCCCATTCCAGGAAGCCACGTTCTTATGCGGCATTCGTCGAAAAAATAACTCGGCCTGGGGCATATCTCCGGCTTTCGCATATCCTGCAATCATCGAGTTCCAAGAAATCACATCTTTCACCGGAATCTCCTCGAACACCTGTCGAGCCGCCAACAAACCCCCCGTTTTCAAAAACCCGAAAAGAATGGAATTCCAAGACACCACATTCCTCACAGGCATTTCATCGAATACTCTCCTGGCGATTCCCATTTCGCCGAATTTCGAGTATAAATCGACGAGGGCGGTCTGCACGTACACGTCCTGCTCGTGTCCAAATTTGCGAACTTGCGCGTGTATTGCGGTCCCAGAAGCCTTTGCCGGGAGTCGAGCGCATGCTTTGAGAGCGGCGGAGATGGCGAATGTGGTCGGGAGGAAAGGCGATCTCTGCATGCGTGTGTAGAGACAGAGAGCGTCTTTGAAGCGGCCATTTTGGGAGAATGACCGGATGGCAGAAGCCCATGAGAAGGCATCTGGATATGATTGCGCCTCGGCTCTGGCTCGGTTAAGCAGGGGGTGTACTTCACTTAATCGATGCACGTATTCTTCTCTAGACGATAGGTTCGGCTGGCGTGAGATGACCTTCTTTAGCATTCTCGGCGAGCATGATGTTCGATGTAATTGAGTTTTTTCTTAGCAAAACAGCACCATTGCAAAGCTAAGGGGCAATGTGCGCATTGGATTAACTCTTAAACGCATTCAAAGTAGCGTATAACTACACTGGATTATGCACACAGTTGACTTCGCCTTATTTTGGATTGGTTTGGTGCCTCAAAATTGTCCGAAGTGTGGGATATTGGTTTACTAATATTTAAACAAAATTAGAAAGAGCGGTGATATAATTACTGTAGTTTTTTATTTTCAAAACTTTACATTTTGACGTGGCGTCCACGTTACAGCTTAGCAAGAGATAAACTTCGTGATAAAATCTACGGAGATTTTAGTATTTTAATAAAATATTATTAAGTAAACCTAAACCTTAGATTTTTTCCTTAGCTAAATTGCCAACTATGCAGCCAGAGTTCCTATAGAAACTTTTGGATAGGTTGTAATTTTAAGAGTAGTGATATGCAGTGTCGTGGCATCTTCGTTGGCAGATAAAAGAATGTCACATCTATTCTACGGGTAACTTTATACCTTAAACTATATCTAAACTTTTAATCATGCTCGCAAAGGACAACCACGTCACCGTGTAGTAAAACATAGAAGTACTTATATAATTTTTCTTATTTTAATAGGCAGCTTATAGAATTTTTTTGTCGGTGAGTTTTTAAGAAAGATATGAGTGCGATACAAGTAACTTGTTATTGGACATTCAACAATTTTTATCATTAACAAAATTTTAGAGAAAGCAACGAGGTATTGTCCCCGTTTGGGTGATAAGTAATTCCCATGTTGTAACACTTCAGAACTTTCGGATAATGTCAAACTCATGACTCGTGAATTAAAGCCAGCGGGCACTGCTCAATATTTACTGTTCATTGGCATGATCGTTGAGAACGGGGCCCAATTCTCAGAGCTCACTCGAATGTCTGGTAGTGGGAGCAGAAGAATGATTTACATCATCGAGTGTAACTGCGTTTCCTGATCACGCCCAATAATGTTCCACTTCTTCGGTCTTCTCTGTGCATCAATGGGGGACTGCCTTACTGGGTGCTCTCCCTCTGTAATCCATACTTAATCATGTATTATGTCCATCCGATGCCCGGACATGTCCGCCGGGAGACGGATTCCGCCGACGCTCATACCTTATCATCGACGTTTATAATGTTAGAATTATTAATTCTGTAATAATCCTGTCCGACCGTCTTCTTCATCCATGGAATTGTCTAATAATCTTGCATAATCATGGTGCTGGAATTCGATAGCGTGGGACTGTGGGTTAAAGAAAAAAACAAACGAAGAAGAAGAAGAAGAAGAAGAAGTTGAAGATGATTATGCAGTCATGAAGCAGGTTGGGAAGCACATTACCAAGTCTGGTTCAGAACTTCAACTCGAAGTTCCGGAAAGTTTCTGAGTTCCGATCGAAAAGGGTGAAAGCGAAGGGAGCTCTGTAGACTCTGTAGACTCTGTAGACTCTGTAGTCTGTACAGTGTAATCTGTATTCGTCTTCACATGGGCAAAACCGCACCGGGGAAAGAGGCGACGGAATCGAGGGAAATCAGTGAAAGGGAGTGGGGATCTGCAAAACGTCAGAGTGCAGAGAGACTTTTTTTCCATTCGTCTCATTATGAGAAAGGTGAAAAATCGCCCAAAGCTTCCCTTTCGCCATCAATTCGGCTTCAGAGGATGATCGGATCTTCAAAAGCCCCATCTCCCTCGGCTTCCGGATAACAAAATTCGATTCAACGGTCAAAAAAAGGATAGAGAAAGGACGTCGAAGTCGCCTAGTCATTCGCCTTTAATAATCACTGCGACGATCCGAGTAGCTGAACCACTTCCTTATCAAATGGCAGGCGCCATTCATTTTCGCAGGTTCAATCACGACAGAGATTAAAGGACGCAATCGTGAAGAAGAGTAATAATTTGTTAAAGAGCGGAAAAGAGGTTGAAGATAACAGGAGACGTGCCCGGATCGGGAATTCAGTAATGCGACGAAACTTTGGTTCTCGCCATCGCGTCGTGGCTGTCGCTGTCGAAGGGTACTCCTTTGTGATCGGAGTGATGACGGACGGGACCGGAGACGACTCCCCGAGCCGGGGAGACTGATATTGACAGAACGGAGGAAACCCGGAGAAGACGAAGCTGCAGGCGACGCGTGAGTTTCAGATTGCGTGACTGACGTCGATGTGATTGTCGATCGTGTACAAATACAATTCCGTTTTGCGTTACGGGACTACCTCGTGACGACCTAGTGGCGCATGCGTGTATATATGTACTTGTACCTGTGGTTAATTAATGAATAAATCGATTATTAAATAATTAATTCAACATAGCAGTATACCATATACCATTATAATACGACCTTACGTTATATAGCTTTTTCATACGTGTCCTTTTCCATAATTGTAATTCAATTACTCATCTTAAGTTTCAATTAGGCCATGCTTGAGCATGCACTTCCTTTTCTCTCGTTAAAAGGCTTAAAGGTAAGAGGGGCCATCAATTGGTGCTGGAAAGCAGGAAAGCACTTTTCGGGTCTTCCCCTGATCTTCACGAAATCATGGCTCATGCCATGAAGCCTCAGCGTGCTCTCCCTCCGGTCTCTGTAAGTCAAAACTTTAATTAATCAATCCCTCTCTTAATCCGTCCTTTCTTTTTCTCCATTCGGTCTTCTTTACGACCGACTGTCCCACTAATCTCTTCCTTCCATCATATCAACCTCATTTCCCTCCCGTCATTATATGCTATTAACTCTCGATCTTTGGCTCTTCTGGCCTGGGTTTTTACATGTTTCTTTTCTTCTTCTGGGATTCTGGGATCGAGGTTCCCAATTTTATGACCCCAGATACAATACTTTAACTTGTAGATAGAGTAAAGATAAGAGTGCTTAATCGGAGAAGATGTGCCGAATTTAGTGGAAGAGATTATGATTTTAAGACCGGGATGACTACAGAGGAATGGGTATGTAGTTGAATTGATAAAGAAAGCAGTGGGTGATTTTTTTGTTGAAATTGGGAGGGCGGAGGTCATTCTGTGGGCAGGATATAATATATGTAATATAAAATGAGATTAGGTTCCTCCCAGCTAAAGAGGAGTTAAAACTAAAGGAGGGGGTGGTCTGGGCATGCTCGTGGACGTGGAGTGTCTCTGCATCTCTGTTTGCGGCTGGTCCGGACTCGATTGTCCTTATTTGTAGGGGAGTTTTTTTTTATATATAAGGCCTTTCTGTTCGCTCCGGGGCATCAATCCCCTTGTTGGGTTCTGGGTGCAGTCTACCCCGGAGTGGGTTCTTCTCGTTTTCTCTCCCTCTCCCTCGTCTACTTCTCCTGCTTTCTCCTCAGTCCTCGGTGGTGGAGGTTGTGGTGCGGGCGGAGCGAGGATGCTGCCCTACCAGACAATGCAGGACGCGGAGGCGGCCTTGGGGAGGGACCTCACCTTGGCCGAGAGGCTTTGGTTTTGGTACTCGGCGCAGCAATCAGATTTCTCGCTCTATTGTCATAACATTGCCTTCCTTCTTCTGGTCTTCACGCTCGCCCCTCTCCCCATCGTCTTCCTCGAGAATAAGCGTGCCAGGACTCTGAAGAATTATAAGCTTCAGCCCAAGGTTCGTGTCCCGTCCCCAACTGTGATCAGGTGCTACAAGGAGGTTATGCAGACATTCATTTGCGTTGTGGGTCCTTTGCAGCTCATCTCATATCCGACCGTCAAGGTGGGACTTTCTTACTCCTTTTTCTGGGTTTCTGGCTGTTTCCCCTTCGGATTATGGTTTTGAGGGGACAAAAAATCTGATTTTTTTTTTTGTGTTTTGCTGCTCTCCTTGCTTTTGATGCAGTGGCTGGGGATCCGTACGAGCCTTCCATTGCCGTCGGGATGGGAGATTTTCTTCCAGCTTCTCGTCTACTTCATGATCGAGGACTTCGGGAACTACTGGATCCACCGCATGCTGCATTCCAAATGGGGGTACGAGAAGATCCACCGGGTGCACCATGAGTTCACGGCGCCGGTTGGCTTTGCAGCACCCTATGCCCATTGGGCTGAGGTCCTGATTCTTGGGTTTCCGTCTTTTGCTGGTCCTGCCTTGGTTCCTGGACATATGGTGACCTTCTGGCTGTGGATGATTTTGAGGCAAATGGAGGCTATCGAGACCCACTGTGGGTTAGTGATTTCCAAATTGTTCTGTAGATTTTGTTGATGACTTCTGTCATGTTGTAGAATGTTAGGCATCATTATTTCTGGGCATTGTTTGTCTTAAAAAAATAATTTTTTTATTACCAATCAGCGTAAAGATTTAAACCAGCCGTCGCAGGAAAAGTAAGTTGGCTGGTTGGTGGTGCCAAGGTTTCTTATCCATTTGCAGTAGTAGGGGGCAAGGAAAACTAAAGATGTTAAGTCCTTTATGTGGTTTTTAATTTAATGTCTTGCTCTCGACGGTGATTAATTTAGATTAGGACTCCACAGGGTTGGTGAGGCTATGTATGATCTGTGAGCACTGACCTTGCTGTGTCAATTCATCTTTATGATGATGTTTCCTGTTTTCTCTTTCCTTTTTATACACATCGCCCTGCTTTCATCTTCTTTCTTTTGTGGTTCTCGGGTCTGAATTCTCTTTTGATATCTCTTTCTTTCTTAATATGCCATCTTCCTCTATCTGATTTCACGTTTCTTGCTGAACTGGTTCTTGATGTTCCATGAAACGCGTTATGATGTTTTGACTTGTGTTCTATTCTGTGCCTCTTACACTGAAATTGTAACTTGCACTTTCTCATATTTCTTCTTTTCTTAATCTGTATCTTGTATTTAAAAACAAGTGATGTCTAGAGTTCAGATGGTAGATTATTTTGCTCCTGCTTGCTTTTGGCAATCTGTTTTAGATGGGCAAATTTTTTACACCGTGAACAACCATTGCCTTTTTGTCTTAAGCGGGTGTCATCCATTATGCTGTCAATTGTTAAAAAAGTTTTCTAACCCCTTGTATCAGTAATTCATTTGAACCACATCTCAAGATCCACCGAGTGCCCAATCATCTGATTTGTGGGTTGGGAGGTAGATCTTATAAGTCTCATGATTAACTTGGTGGTCGAAACATTTCTTTTTTATGCAGTAAGAAGATCCTGCCTATTGTGGATCAATTTTTGTTAGTTAACGTTTATTGCTTGAATTAATACTTATTTTGGTTGCCTTTAATGTTCTATAATTAAAAAAACCTGTTGTGGGAAAAACTTGATATATTCTTTTTTCATGTTCAATTTGCATTTATCTGTAACTATTTCTGCAGTATGAGTGGATTGTAAATTATGGAAACATAACACCATGACATCATATCTTTAGCTTGTCATTATCTCTTTATTACTTGGAGGTGTCCCGAACTTACACATAGCTGATATAGAAAGAGCTTAGAGTATTTATCTATAACTTGTAAATAGTAACCAAGGATAACCATGCAAACGAGTTCTTCATTTTTGGCACTCTGTCATAGATATTTCTTGTTTTGTCATTCATGTACTTATGCAAAAAAGGTTTTTTCTCAGATGGGCTTTGGCCAATCGATTTGTTGGTCAAGGAAGTGATGTTTTCGTGATACTGGGGAGATATATTTATTTTAGTTCTTCGTGTTATTTGTACTAGAAGGAAGTTAGAAAAACTAATTGTTCCATGCAGGATACTGCATGCAAGTTGATCTTTTGAGCTACTGTAGAAAATGATCCTTGAAAAGCTATAGGATTTAGGGCGTAGTGTTTGGGGTTTGGGATTGTTGAACATGGCTCCAAGACTGTAAGAGGCATTGTTATTGAAAGGTTAAAAGACTACTAGCTATCAAAGCAGAGGAGAGAGGTTTTAAGGAGCGGAATGTAAATGCTAAGAGTCTTATAGGATGGTCTTGACCTTAGAGGTAGTGCCTGAGCAAGCACAATTGTGCTTTCTTTTTGCATGAGACGTACTTTTGAGAGGGGTAACTCAAATAAATTCAGTTACCATATTAAAGTTTATTAGAAATCTTTCAAGATATGGTTGTCTTCTGAGATGGTAGAATCACGTAAATTTGGTTCAGTTACTGGTTGATTCCTTGATCTTTTTCTTTTTTATTCTTTCATGGACCTTTATGCTTTTCACCTTACCAAGCAATATCTTTCATGAACAAGTACCTCGTTTATAATTATGATCGACCCTTCTTTCTCCGCTCTTCTTTTTTAAAGCATTGGCAATTTGCAGATATGATTTTCCTCTAAGCCCAACAAAGTACATTCCTTTCTATGGCGGGGCAGAGTACCATGATTATCACCACTATGTTGGAGGGCAGAGTCAAAGCAACTTTGCTTCAGTGTTTACCTACTGTGACTTTTTGTATGGAACAGACAAGGTTAGTGTCTTTCTGGGCTATTCTTTCTTGATGAACATGTTAAAAAAGTATATGGGTTTTTTTCTGATTAAAGTTTAAGCCATTTCGTTTGTCATTTCAGGGCTATCGTTACCAAAAAGAGCATCTTGCAAAGGTAAAAAGTCTGCAACCACTTATCTTATAATCCCATTCCATATGTAAAAAATCTGAACTCTTTTCTTTTTTTGGTTTGTTGATGGCAGTTAAGGGAGCAGTGGAGAAAAGGAGAAGAGAATGGCCTGCAAGATGTTTCTGGGCTTGATGAGAAAACCAAGTGACTGACTACCATGGCCGATTGGCAGTTTCGGATTCAGTTTTGTGCACTTGGTCATCTGAAGCTGAGATATTTCTGTGATTTGTATGATCGAGTTGTGTAAAAATTGTTTGTTTCTTCAGCTTTGTATGGCATGATTGGGTGTAATGTGCTTGGGTAGTTTATGTGATATTCAGCCGGGACAGGCTTCTTCTTGTGGGTTTTTCTTTTTAGTCCAGTTTATGCATTGAATGGCAGAGGCTGCGCCCATCTTTTCTTGGATGAATCATTCCACCCGAAACTTAGAAAAAATTTAACGACCAATGTCATGTTTTTTAACAATAAATAACGTTGTAATGTACACAGGATTAACAAGTCTTTGGGAGAGTACTTACTTTTTAGTGATTAAATTAAGTGAGAGAAAGTAGACACATAATCAGATGTGCCATATCCTACTCAATTAGCTACCAATTTGGGGCAAAAAAGTTATTTTTACAGTGTTTAAGCAGTTAAGACGTCATTCTCCTTAAATTTAGGAGAGGGTTCAATTAATTCAAAGGACAACATTTGCCCAGAATTTATTTTGGGTTGCTTTGATTTCTTAAATAATATCTATAACCTTTCTGCACTAACCCAACTCCAAAAACCGGGTTAGTGTAAAAATAAAACGAGTCAGAGGGAGGAGGGTTCAGGAGTTCAGAGGCAAGAAAACGGGCGAGTATCGCTCTCCCTAGTCCGGAGACTACAGCGCTTCCCTGGACCTTGGGCTACGAGGAGCGACTGAACGACGGCCGGGCGCCGGGAAAACCAGGTATTTCCGACTTCCTCGGAGCTCAGCTTCATTTTAGCGCGTCGTTCCCACGCGACTCCATTAAGGGCGTCCTTCTCACGCTACTTCTGCAAACGCGGCCTATATAATCATAATAGGAGTTGGAGTTAGTACTCTCTCTCGAGGCGTATTTAGGTGGGTTTTCTCTTTCTCGTCTTTCGCTTCACAGTTATTTCGTCAGAAAGCTTTCTCACTCTTTGTCTCGCGTAGTGAGGTTCGGGCCGTCTTTCGCTTAGTCAAAATCTCATCCATTGTGGTCGAAGAAGATTGCGGGGAACGACAATGACGACGCTTTCCACGAATCCAAATCCGAACAAGTCCTTCGAGGTAATTCACTCTTTCTTTCTTTTTTTTTTTTTTTCTTTCTTTCTTTCTTTCTTTTTTTTTGCTTTCTTGTTGTGCTTCAAATAACCTTTATCGGCTAATTTGCTCATGAGACATTAAGATCGTTGTTACGATTTTCATATCATTACTGCATTCTTATTCAGCCTGTGAACAAGCACTGCGCTGTTCAGAATATTAGTTTGGCTGATATCTCTTAAAATACCACGCTTGCTTACAGTATGTAACGCAACAAAACGAAACATAAGTGCTGTCATTCTACGACGGTGCTAAGCATGCGTGGCAAGCGGTGCACTGACAGCTCAATCTATCTGCGTGGTTGCTTGCTCTGAAAAAAATAGGCTTGCACACAGTGTCTATGCATCCAAAAAAGAAAAGATGCTGTCTTCATCTTTCTGATGCATGATTGCCTTGTCTATGAATTTCAGTTTGTAGTTTATGATGACAAAGTTCCCAGCATATATGTAAGCCGGAATCTGATTTGTATGAACTGTTAGAAATTAAGTTCCATCCTGCTTAAGAAACAGAGAAAACGTATAAATCTGGGAATTTTTATATGCTTCATAGTTGAGAGTTTGGAGATTTTAAAACATGAATCTTCCTTACAGGTCTTTTATGTACATATGCACTTAACTGCAAATTAGCTTTAATGTCGTCCTGGACTCCCAAGTTCCTTTAGGCCTTTGTGTATAGTTTTGAAACATATTAACTCAACTCTTCTTATCTGTTCTAATTTTTCTTGTAAGTTGAAACTTTGTACTCCAGTGAGACTTGTACTCCAGGAACCCTCCCCATGGCCGTCGAGCCAAAGGCCCAATGTACAATGTTTGTCATAATTTAACATAGTCCTGTCAGATTCTTGACCTTCCTTCTATGGGTATTTTTCGGGGACTAAACAAAGCTTAATAATAGGGTTCTGTTCTTAACTCTTGTCCATTTACTAAATATTAAGTTCTAATATGTTGTCCATTTATTAAATAAGCAAAGTTACTTTTCCAGGTAAGCTAATGCATATTAGTACATCTTATTTCCAAGAAAGCCTCATGTCCATGACCATCCTATTATACATCAGCTTGTTGAGTAACTTTAATGAGTGGAATATTTGATATCACAGCACTGATTAGCTTGGATGTTTTGGGGTGGAGTTTTTAGAAAGAACAGAAGTTATAGTGGAAAAGGAACACTTGTTTTCTTAAAAAATTAGGTAGTATTAGTTATTAAAAAAGAGTTAGCGTTGAGTTAAAGATAAATTATGGAATTGGTTGTTGCCTCACAACATTACAGCATACCAAACTGATATATGTTCAAGAAAAATAACCCAGAAGTAATTTGACAAGAAGTGCTTTTCTTCTAAGTTATTTAAAATCTGGTTTTCACTTGGCAATTTAGTTATAAATTCTATTACATAAGTGGCTTATGCAACCATTTCATCTTGTTTGTGTTGTATCTTAGTTCTCTCTCTGTTTCCCTTTGTCTCTCTGTCTCTGTCTCTGTCTCTCTCTCTCTTCAGAATTTCTTAATTGAATCCCTATTTTCATTTTAATAAAAAAACCAAAGTACATTACAGAACTGGAGATGGGAGTTTTTTTTTTAAATCATTATTACATAGTTGGGGTAAATGCTATCCCTATGGTGGCGATTTTGAAAGGTTAAGATATCAATCAGCTTAGATTGCATTGGAGAAAAGTTGAGAGATGAAGAGAGGGAAAAGGCTGTTGACGCAGCCTCTGTGTTAAATTCTGAAATCAATCCCTTCTTTAGCTATGCATGCACTTTTTACTTTATTAATACAAAGACAAATATGTTATTCACCTTCCCTACACTCTAAAACAGAATAAAGTCTTGCTGTTCTCTGCCTAACAACTTTCTCTACTGTAACCAACTACCCACATATATAGCATGATAATTGACATAGATTACCCTGTTTTATGAGATGGCAACAATGATGACGGATAAGGTAAAGGAAATAAAGATGATTATACTGGCTCACTTGGAAACTTGGAGATTCAGAATTTTTGATGAGGGAATAGAAAAGGTTGTTTAGTAAATGTGGCTTGATGAATGACCAATTCACATGGTGTCTTGAGAACTTTTGATAGGAAGTGTATGCTTTTAGCAGAAACAATGACACTGCACGGGAAGATGTCTGCCTATATTTTCAGCTAAAACAAGTAATGACATAATAATGCTTAGGCTAATATTCGAGGCTCTTAGCAATTTGTTTTCTCATGTTCGTTATATCTCTTGATGTAATGATGATGATGATGATGATGATGATGATGATGGTTATGCTAGTTAGTAGTGGAAATTGTATATGTTTATGATTTTGTTTTTGAAATTCTTGGTTGATGATTGATTACCTCCTTTTTTTGTAGGTTGTCCAGCCCCCAACTGATTCTGTTTCTAGCCTAAGTTTTAGTCCGAAGGGAAATTACCTTGTTGCAACGTCTTGGGATAACCAGGTTCATTTTTCATGTTATTGCTAATTGGCATGCGTTTTTGTACCAAGGAGGATTATAAGATCTTTTTATAGGGATATAGGGTCAAAGTTAGGCTCTGTTTACAACATTTTAAGCAAATTCTTAGTTGTTTCCTTGGCATTCACTAACAAATTCAGTTTGTTATTAATGACAGGTCAGATGTTGGGAAATTCTCCAGAATGGAAGTAGTGTGCCTAAGGCTTCCATATCTCATGATCAGCCGGTAAATAGAGAGTAACACACTTGATTGTACGTTGTAATACTCATGCCAGGTGGTTCTTAGTTTGTTATATGTGTTTCTCCTTTTAGGTTCTATGCTCAACTTGGAAGGATGATGGGGCAACTGTATTCTCGGGAGGGTGTGATAAGCAAGTGAAAATGTGGCCATTGATGTCTGGTGGACAAGCGGTAACTGTTGCCGTGCATGATCAACCTGTTAAAGAGGTGGCTTGGATTCCAGAAATTAGCCTACTTGTTACAGGCAGCTGGGATAAGACCCTGAGGTGCTATGATTGATTCTGCTTCTTCTTCTTTTTCTTCTTCTTCTTCTTCTTCTTCTGCTTCTTCTTCTTCTTCTTCTTCTTCTTCTATATAAGTCTTAAGCAGATTCAAATGTGCTTTACTTTTTTTTATACAATTTTATATTGGGGGGAATGTAACTTTTTGAATGATCCATGTTCATTTTTTTACTCAGCAGTGACCACCTTACTATCCAAAAAGAACTAGTCAGTTTCAGTCAGTATCTCAGATTATGTAGTCTATTGAGACCTTCTTTTTTGGTAGTTTACCATAGGTTGTCTGTAAACAAATTTTTGGGTTGAATGCATGAATTCTATCTGATAAAGTTTCCTAATATCATTTGGTCAAAAGCTTATATCATGTTGAACATTATTTTTGAAACCTGTTTCTTGCACCCTCCCTTTATTAAGTGTCCTTTAACATAATCATGATCTTGTGTTAGGCTTTTAAAAAAAAAAATATCCTTGTAGTCTGGCAGTATTTTCCTAAGTCTGTAATGTTGGTGTTCACATTCTTGCTGGTGATTTGGAGTCAGAGGTGAGTTGTTTATAGGGAGATTGCCGCTCTATACAGTGAATGTTTTGTCTTTGTTTTATCAGGTATTGGGACACAAGGCAGCCAAATCCTGTACATACTCAACAACTCCCAGATCGTTGTTATGCTTTAACTGTTCGGCATCCTCTCATGGTTGTTGGTACAGCAGATCGAAATTTGATAGTTTATAATTTGCAAAACCCCCAGGTAATTATATTTTTATCTTTAAATTTTGAGATTTAGACGGAATGAAATAAGTGTGGAAGCCTGCTTAGCAACCAGTCTTTTGGAATTCAGTATTTGATGTCCTACACTTTATCTGTTCTCGGATCTAATTATCTTTCATTCACTAAGTCTATTGCATTGTTGCGTTGACTGTTCAGGGTTTCTGAGTTTATGTTGAGCTTAAATTAATTTGGTCTTCTTTTACTTATACAAATCATGATAGCCTAATTAGTGTTCAAATTTTCAGAATGAGTTCAAGAGAATTATTTCACCTCTCAAGTATCAGACAAGATGTGTTGCTGCATTTCCTGATCAGCAAGGGTTTCTGGTAATCCGTTTCATCAGTTTATTTTTTTTTGAAATAGTGATGCTTTTTTATTTGATTATAAATAGAGCATAGTACAAGCAGTGTAAGATAGAGTAGTAATACATCTGAGGTCAAAGAGGCCTCCTTTTGGGCTGTAGGGGATTAAAAGAGATCTGTCTCGGAGTTGGCAATTATAAGGCCTGTCCTAACAACACCTGCCTTTGCCAGCTTGTCAGCCAAGGAGTTGGCTGACCTTGGGACAGCCGACCAGGCTATTTTCCAGTCCCTGATCTGGTCATCCATCTCATCGAAAATAGGCTTTAAAGACCAGGGGCAGTGTTTTCTTCTGTGCCCAGCCAATGACTAACTGGGAGTCACCTTCAATTTCAATTGGCTGAAGTGTATCTTGGTTTAGCACTTTAATGCCTGCCAAAAGTGCTTTGGCTTCGGCTTCATTCGACCTACAACAGCCCGCAGTCCCCGAGTAAACTTTGAGAATTTCCGTTTTATCATTGCTTATCACACCTCCAAGACCCGCAGGTCCCGGGTTGCCCATTGAGGACCCGTCAAAGTTCAGCTTAATCAAGGGTTTCTGGTAATCCGTTTCATCAGTTTATAATAATCATATATTGTTCTAATCCCATTGTTACCCTAGAATGACTTAAAAAGTTCTCCTTTTTGTTTTTAAAACTACAAAATTTTTCTTCTGTAGCATTGTGGCTAATATTGCTTTAACTTTTGTGGATTTTATGCTTGTGCTGAGACATTTGTTTGAGTTGCTGAGGCCAGTAATTGCTTCCACTTACAGGTGGGATCCATTGAGGGGAGGGTTGGTGTACATCATTTAGATGATGCACTGATAAATAAAAATTTCACTTTCAAATGTCACCGAGAAGGAAATGATATATATTCAGTCAACTCATTGAACTTCCATCCTGTAAGTTGAAATAATTTTGCTTATCTTCACTTGTGCTGTTCATAATACTTTGACTTGGTGGATCCTATTTCCGTAGGGGAATTTGATGTAGTATATAAGTCTAATGTTGAATAAATTGCTGCAAACTGTAAGGAGGCAAAAACATCTTAAAACATTTTGAAAGTATATGAATATTGTAAAAGGAAAGAGGAAGTCAGTTGTGTATTTTGCCGAATTACTTTCTAGGGAAATGCTGTTTTATTACAATCAATCAAGGGAAAGTTCACAAGTTACTATTTTCTACTTGTTTCCTAGTTTTTGAACAAATTCCAATTAGGAGAATCTCTTTATGGAAGTATTTGATTAGTAAGTTTCTCTTACTACTTGTCGATTTAAGAGACTCAAAATTAGTCAGTCTTTTGTTGGTAATTTCTATCTAGGTTAGTTTCTGGGAAATCTTTTGTAGCAAGTGGTTTCAATTTAGTAAAGCATGATTCAATTTTTTTTTTTAAATTGCATGTTTTAATTGTAAATAGGAATATTTAGCCCTAGCAAAACTCTGCTATAGCGTTGTAGCCTATTTTGGCTCGGCCATAGTTTTCTTAGCTTGGGAGATTTATTTCTGTAACTTTGCAGCATTGAAGTTTGCATTAATAATTGTTTCCCAAAATGTTGGACCCACACAGTTACTTGTGGCACTGAGCTCAGCCAATTCATGCAGTTGCTTGAGCTTGGCTTGGTTTTGGATATTCCATCTCTCCTCTCTCCTCTTTCCTCTTTCTTCTACTTGGTTTTTTCTTTTCCTGGGTTAGCTATCTGGGGGTACAGATGGAGGATGAGGGCGAAGGGTTTGTTGCCAAAACATTGTTGTGCTGTTGTTTAAATGGGAGAAAACAATCGGAGAAGGGAGGAATTATACAGCACAGTAGAATGGGGTTAAGGGAAGAGCAGTGTGAACAGCCAGGTTCAATGTATGGAGTATAAGAATTTAGGCCTATTTTGCTGTCCCGTGTCTGCCTGAAGGAGTCTTTCTAAGGGTTTTGAGTTGAAATACAGCATCAAGAGGGGAAGCAGTGCTAGTCGACCCAGCTCGAGTTAAATTAAAGCTTTATAATCTTGCTTGTATTGACCTTGAGCTAGTATTTAAGGTCTTTTGGTGGCTCAACTTGATGCTTCACCCCCACATGCAGTTACCAGAATGCAAGATTTTGTACAGGTTATGTTTGCGTAAACATTTATCTTGAAAATATTTGTTTAAATTTCAAATAACGAATCTACTTATGTTTGTTGCTTATTTTGTTCAATCATAAAATTTTAATTATTGACTACATAAGCTGATCGTTGTACCTGGATTTTTTTCAATGGCCATATATGAGGGGTTCTAGACTGTGGTATTGAACTCGGGTCTCACCAGGCTATCTGATGGTCTGTCTGTAGTCAAAGTTAAACATAAGAAGTAGAAAAAGGAAAATATGCTCTCATGTTATAAACATGGTGTTAGGACTTTTATACTCGGTCTGCAATTTGTCTGGGTTGATTCAGGTTTTGAGTGTTGGCGGTCAGGTTAGAATGGCTGCATCTGCCCAAGTAAGAGGTGAGTCTCCTGAGTTGACCTGCTACTTCAGTAATTTAGGAATTCCATGGTCCAAGTTGGGTCCAGATCCTTAGCCGTAACATCATGGATATAGCGTCTCCATGGTGAAGTATTTGGAAGTGAAATCAGGGTTTTTCCGACTAGTTAAAGCAACTTCGTCAGAACAAGTTGTTGCTGCAGTATGGGGCCTTCTTGGCCTTTGAAATTTAACAGAATTTTTGTTGGGCAGTAGTCTGTGTCAGAGAGTAGGTGGTTTAGAATTCTGTTAAGGAACAAGGAGATGGCTGATACTGTTGATACTGAAGTTAAATGTTACCTCACAACTAGAATGGAGTTGCAAAGTGGGGAAAAAGTAAATCCTTCACCACAAGGGGATTGAGAATCAGTTAGAGGAGAGAAGGATTCCAAGATCCAAAGTTCATCTGTTTTTGCTGAAAGAATTACATATTTTGAAATTATTTAGAGTCTTTAAGATAAAGAAGCTGAGGTGAGGAGATTCCATTTCCTCTTGGTAATAGGTCAAGGATTACAGACAGATATCTAAGCAAAAGTTGTTTTCTATACTTGCTTTAGCCTCATTGTATTCTTTGTTGTATTTCTATGAGGTACCCTAGCGTCAATGTGTTTTAGTGAATGAACAATCTCTGTTGACATTGTAGCAGGTTGCTAGTTTTCAATAGGTGATAGAAAAAGACAGGGTGATCTTTTTCTGGTAACCGAATTACCATGAGTTTTCATGGTGGCCTTTCTGAGACAGTTAAATGCATACACATGGAGTTGTAGTGTTGTTTCTGGAGCACAGCCAGCAGATTGCTAACTGGATTTTCAAGTGTCATGCCTGAATGATATCCTTGCTTTTATGTACCTTTTTTAAAGTTCTTGATTCACTTTTAGAGATTGTTTTTTTTTTTGAAAGTTCACTTTTAGAGATTGTAAATTAAGTATTCCTGATGCTTGGGGGACTCAAGTGTCTCGTTTAGGTGGTGCACATCCAACTCCAGTCAACTACATGGGCTTTGATTTTTAGGAGAATGCATGTCAATGGAATGACTATGCTAGTATTGTTTTGAGGTTTGCATCAAAACACTTGCTGCATTTTGGATGAGTCGAGGAGATGGGATCCAGCAGATATGGAAGTCAGTTGTAAATTTGCTCTTTCATGGGTAATAAAAAATTAGATTAGGGGTTTATTGAAGAAGAGGTAGAGACTGCTGACACAAAAATGACCTTTAACAGAACGGTGGTTAGTGTGCTGGACAAAAACTATGTGATGTTTGTGATCAGGTCTTGAGGTGAATTTTATGTTTTAGATGGTTTTGAATGCAATGGCATTCAATCTCTTTAGGTTCTTTGAGTGTGCTGCTTTCTAAAATTTAGCAGCATTCTTGTTTTTATCGTTGCTGGATTACACTGGGGTTGTCTCCAAGAATGCCATAAAGGCACTTATAAATGATATTATCATTACCGTTTGTTGTCTGTTTTAACCTTTTGCTCTCTTATTATATAAAAACGAATTTGATTTTCTGATATGTTATTTGTAGCTTGCATTGGTGTAGCAGTGTTTATGATTTCCACAGGATACTTCTATCTATTATATCTCATCACTTGTTTTTAGCGTTTAAAAATGGCCACATTGTGCACTTCATCTTCGTAAGTAGATTCAATGACTTAAAATTGAGTTTACCAATGTTACTGATGCCCTATGGCTTGTGCAGGTTCATCACACATTTGCAACTGCAGGTTCTGATGGAGCTTTCAACTTCTGGGATAAAGATAGCAAACAGAGACTCAAGGTTGACTCCCATCTTGAACTCTATCTTAGGCTGGCTTTGTTATTTTTTCACTTCTTTCCTCAGTATACATTTTTGGATTAATACTGCAATTTGTTAGTTTGGTGGATTTGAGTGACAATGGTAGTTTGATTGATAATCTCTGTTATTTTATCATTATCCAGGCCATGTCAAGATGCAATCAGCCTATCCCTTGCAGCACATTCAATAGTGATGGCTCCATATTTGCTTATGCGGTATGCATTCTCATTATGTATATAACTACTACAATAACTGTCAATGTAATCTTAACAAAGATGAAGCTTAGTGTTTCTTCATCATTTGGTATTTTTAAACGGTGGGATTTCTCCTATCAAATATGTAGGTATGCTATGACTGGAGCAAGGGCGCGGAAAATCATAATCCTGCAACAGCAAAGAACCATATTTTCCTTCACACGCCTCAGGTATGGGTTTATCTAGTTAATTTCCTCGCTTTATATTTTGCTTGTGGAGGTTCTTTAAATTTCTGTGCCGATATTCCAAACCCTAAATGTAATGTAAAACTTCCATCTCTACCTGGAAAATTTTAAAATTGCTGACTTGTATGAGTTTTCCCCTTATCCAGGATATTGAAGTCAAAGGGAAGCCACGAATGACAACAGGCAGTAGGAAGTGAATCTCATTCCTTGGGAGGAGTTATAGGGAAAAAGGTCCAGGCGTTGCATTTTTGTAAATGTTTTAGTTTTTTGGACGCGAAGTTTCTCTGAAACAGATTTGTGTTATGTTGTGGATATTCTTTTTTGTTTGGTTCGTAAAAGTATCCATGTTGATGTTAGTTTACTACTAAAGTTCTGGCAGAAAAAGTGCTGCATTGCAATCATTTGTTATCTCATTGTTAGATATGGTAGGAGGGATATTTTTGCATGGAATAGTGTTGAAAGTGTACAACTTCAATGATGAACCTTTTAAAGCTGGATATTATCTTTAATTAGGGGAAATTGATACCTCCTTGGTCTGAAATAATTCATTTTTTTTAGCTTTTAAACTGGTTCTGACAATCGGTTCACGGATCGGCTAGCCATCCAACCGCCCAGAAACAAAGACTCCGACGGCTCTGGTTCTAATGTCGAGTGAGGGAGGGAGGTGGGGAGGGAGCTTTAATTAATTATACAAATCTTTCTCTGATCACTAATAATAGATTATACAATTGAAAGGAGATCTTAAAGGATTCCGTTTTATAAGATTTCATGAGATGTATCTTTTGATTCTTTAGTGCTCACTCGTCTACTGAAAAAGATGTTGTCTTGTCGTTGGTCAATCCTCTTCCAAAGGTGGTCTTGCTTTTGTCCTCTCTCCGATAATTGCTTCGTATGCATAATATCATATACATTAACATATTATCGTATATGCCCCACTTATTCCTACGCATCATAATCTTCTTAATTGCGGTCCTCTCATTCGTTAAACCGGGTGGATATTTTAATCCCCTGATTGAAGGTCGCTTAAGCTCCAAATCGAATTTAGCAACGTCAATGGTGGGAGATTTGTGTGGGGTTATCAGACACGAGGTGATGGCTTCGGGAATTTGCATTAATATCCCAAAGTGGGTCTGCACCCAATAATATTAAGTTAGACAAATTAGGTGATTAAATCCCTCTTAATCATTGTCCTTTCCCTTGTTTACTACTTCACTCTTTTATTACTCAGCCTTTTAGACCTCTGGGGTCGACCCATGATCTCTTAAAGTTACAATTAGTGAAGCTAATTGCTTTTCTAATGTATATAAGAATCGGACAGTTGTCTAGGGTTGATGGATTTACCTTTAGAGTTTATAACGTCCTACAACTCTTTTAAGTCTAGCAAGAACATGGTTTGAATAGGTTTATCAAATGTTATCACTAATTAAATTAACTATAACTTTTATACTATTAATATTATCCTGGCATTCAAATTCCTTGCTATTACACAACAAGAAAAAAAGAAAAAGAAAAATTTTCTTCTATATATTCATCGTTAACCCGCATGTGAACCGATAAATCTCTCAAGTCTTGAAGATAAAACTAGTAGCTCAAAGTCGGGCGTATGTTTAGCTATCAGGTTCAGTTAGCTTTCAAATAAATTAATTGTTCAAGCAGGTTTACAAATGGAAAGGTTTTTACCAAGGGATCAACTATTTGCATTAGGTTTATGTTGGCTCTACCATAATATCTGCAACTCAAAACGACAGATAATTTAGTTATAGAAAACCCAAATCAGTACTGAAGCTGCAAATCTAAACGAGCATATATAGTGTGAAATGTCAAAATAACAAGCTTATCTAAATAGCACAAGCTGATCTAATCAACACATTGAAATCAAAAGGTTTGAAATGCTTAGCTCCTTCAACCTTAATTTATTCTTCATTTCTCTTGCCCAAGTGATCCATGCCTTTTTGTCTTTTTATGCTTTAGTGCTTCAATTATGTTAGTTGATGTGGTACGTACCACCGAGCACCTAAGTCTACTCCTTTGTCTTGCTACATTTTTAAATGGCCTTGCCAAGACTACCTACATTTATGAGTCACTCAAGTTTAATTTGATCAGGTTCATTTAATATCATCAGCATGTGCCACTTGGGGATTCGCCATGATTATGCAACTGAGACTTTGGAACTGTCTCGGCTACTTGAAATCCAAGTAGAGTTGGTCAAGTCATTCAGGGGTCCAACACTGGACAGCAGAGGATGAATCTCTTTCTATTCACCTAGCTAGACAATAGCAAATATGAGTCGACTCGGCCGAGTCTTTTCCAGTGGTACACCTACGATTAGAATTACCAATGTTTTAAAATTGAATAATACTAGTTGCACTTTTGTATAGTACCCCTCTCGCGTACATAGTTTAGGGTTTAGGGATTATTGGGTTTAAGGGTATATGGTTCAAGATTTTAGGGTTTTGGGGTTTGAAAACTAAAATTATTATAGAAAGATGCTGACCAGGATTCTTACTTGATGGCAAGGTACATGGTCGTGGTGCTGCAAACATTACTCTTTAAAATTTAAATTTTTTAAAATATAATTTTTATGGGTTTTACCCAATTTTCTATATTGGACTGGTCCATTAATTAAGTCATTTATTTTGAAAAAATATATATTTTTTAGAAATTGAAGATATATAGCTTGGTACCTTCTCTCACGGCATTCATTCATTCTAGGAGTACCAAATGCCTCGTTGTTACCTCAGCGTCACTAATCTGCAGCAAGTACCGGCTCCAGTACGTACTGTGGATGCCACTTTTGACGAAGCAACCATGCACACCAATCGATTTCCAAAATATAAATCTCTCATATATCGTCGTCCGACAGGAAAAATTAGTTCCATCGATGGCGATATTGATTTTGCAGCAGTGACAGTGAATGTCGACGTAATTACTCTTCTTCTCATTCAAATTCATCGATTTGATGATCAGCTCATACATTTTTATTTTTTTTCTGACTCTTGTCATGAAGAAGGCACTTGATTGATCAACCATGCATGCAGGCCGGAGAAGAAACATTTATTATTGGATGCATGCATGCCCAAGATATAACTCTTCTTTTTAGTAACGTCAGAGTTATTCACTGACGAATCCAACGTACGTATACGTACATCAAATTTTGTCTTTCCTCCATTTATAACCAACCTCGAGTCAAGATGGTTGAGTAATGCTTATAAGTACTAGCTCTTGACTGATATATATATATATATATATATATACACACATACTGACATACATATATTCATTAACTTCCTTTTGTTTTCAAATTAAGATCCAATGCAACCAAAAAAAAAAAAAAACCTTTGATGGCTGGTCTTAATTCGTAAATACCAAATAATGTACCACCCACCGTCTACCCAATTCATTTCGTTCCTGCCAGCCTAATTATTACATAATGAATGACTAAGTTACTCATCATAAAATCAAATATTCAATCGTAGGGGTTATACCTCCGAGTTAATTTCAGTGATGCATGTAGGGCAGTCATATTTAAATAATTTACCCTTTTTTTCTGTTTTCCCTCTGTTTATTATTTAAATGGAACAGATCTATATGATTCTGTAGCTATAGGAATAGTACTCTTATATATATATTCTCTTTATCTGTTAATTACTCAATTAGTGATTAAACAGAGAATATATTTTCCATCTATTTACCTGTTTCAAGTTACATAGGTACGTATGTTTGTTTTAAGCTAATTAATTACCCTGTTTACCTTTATGAAAAGTCAACTTTTTAAATCATTAATATTATTTTAATGTTTTTGTTTATATCAGAACATCATTAGTTTAAAAATATTATATGTATATTAAATAATATACTCGTTTATACATCTGTAACCCAATATTCGTTCAAATATGCTCAGATATTTAAATAAATAATATTAGAGAAGAATAAGCAATTCAATATAAGATTTATATCATATAGAGAAGTATGTACCACAGATTATCAATTCCAAGGTATATAAAAAACCTTATTCCACTTCTTAAGTATCCGTTCATATATTATACCTCTAAATTTGAGGCTGGTAGTCAGATTCTGGAGACCATGGCGTATGCTTTTCTATTTTATATTTCCTATCGAAATCAACGAGGGGCGCCTCCAACTGTACGCAATGACGTACCATATTATTTCTCTAATACCGAATCAACAATCTTATTTATTCCCTGAGATCAGAGATGAGTACCATTTAGTATATACTAAATGCTTAATACGTACGCAGTATTAATTAAATAAACCCACTTTGAGAAATTTAAGGTAAAAAATTTTGTTAAGATGCAAAAAAGGTTGACCACTGACCTCAGTGTGTCTCTCCAGTCTTCGTTATATGAACCATTTCTTTGATCAACCTCCCACTCTCCACTTAAAATTTTTATTTTAACGGGTCAAAACGGTCAAAGTGTTTGATTGAGGAGGAAATTAAGCCTGCCGGCCGCTGCCCGTTGAGTGTGTTAGAATGATAAACTAAACCGAAATTAAGTGCACCAAGAGCTAGATTCCTCAATTAGGGATTTGAGTATCTCAAAATGGGGGAGTGCATTGAGATTTGTGAGTGAGTGAGGGAGAGAGAGAGAGAGAGAGAGAGAGAGAGAGAGAGAGAGAGAGAGAGTACTACTGCTACGTACCCAGAATTGCTGGCCGGCACCGGAGAAGATGCAGAAGTCGCGGAAGCATGCAGCAGCAGAAGAAGGAAATGGGACTCCGCCTTGGCTGCCGGGACCACTAATGGAGGGAGAGTGAATGACTGCAATATTGCACCTAGTCAAAAACCCATAAAGCAGCTGAAGCATTGTATAATTCATATTAATGACCTTAACTAGACTCCCCGGATTGAAATTAACTACTTTCGTTTTCCGCTCCCGGCAAAAAAACAGGTCACTAGTACTGCATAGCCATTCAAGATAGCAGCAGAAGAAGCAGAAGACGGAAGAAGCAGAAGAAGCGGCTGCTCGAAATTGATTCAACATCAAACGACAATTTGATCAAGTACTGTACATGCCTTGTATTTACTTGTTTTAATCTTTATCTTGGAGATACGTACGTACGTACGAACGGCTTCTACCGCTCAGTCGGATTCATGGAGTTCGTACATTGTGGTATCATATAACAAGTACTACTCATGTTCTTACAACGATTAAGAGTCATTATAATTCGAGAATTGGTCTAAAGTTAAATGGGTTACCGGTCCATTCTAGTTTGATTTTGTTCAATTGGCATGGTTAGACGTTTTGTCATTCTATCTTGCATATTTTCTAATTTATTACTTATAATAATTATCCAATATCCTCTAACTTAATTATAATAAAGAGACTTGTTTGATATAAGTCGCACAGTTTGTCAAAGATGTCATAAACACGTTATTGTTTTTTATAAAATTTTCCAACTCCATCTTAATTGATCAGATCTCTCTTTATAAATACTTGCTTTAAGACGAGTTTTGACTTATATTAAACCAAAGTCCATGTGCTTAGACGTGTATGTAAAAGAAATCATCAAGTTATTCACATAATTAATTATGCAGATCAGTTTTGTTCTGCCACAGTAAATGTAGTTTTGACTTTGGGCCTTAATGCTAAACTAATTTAATAGGATAAGAGAGAGCTTTAATTCCTTCATATTATAAATGTATGAGAGTATGAGACATCATATATATATATCAAGACATTTTTGTAGGTATATTTGGTCAACAATGTAGTTACATGGATGGAAAATGATGTAGGATTGGTTGGTCTAACAGGCCGTTAGAACAGGGAAGCAATACCGACTATTTTTTCGAATTTTTACATTTTTAATAAAGTTAATAAGTTAAAAACTAGAAATTAAGAATCTAGATTAAAAATATTTTATTACAATTGATTATTTTCAATAAATTTTAAATCGGTGTCGAAAGTGTAAGGAGAAAATTTACTAAATGGGATGTCTGCTTTCTTCATTAAAACCTCCTTATCATAAAAAAATTTGGGTTTCAATTAAATGAATGTCGGATAAAAAACTTTGATGCAAAAGATGTTAGCAGGCCTGCAACTACGTACGTCTACAATCATACAGGTCTAAGAATTATTATTTTGAATGAAATATAAATGCATCCTTAATATTTTCAGGTTCTATATACTATTCATTCCACATATTTACTCTTGGTATTCTTTGAAGTAATTTTTGTAAGCCAAAGGAAAATTTTGATCTAAATTTCCATATCATGAAAACATTATCATTGTTTATGGCTCTCTGTCTTGTTTTGGGGCATACACATCATTTTGTTGGTTGATATGACACAAATACATGATAAGTATCTGATGTGTTAATAGATTTTAAGGGTCCCATTATGATACGGTTTATCATTGTAGGCACCTTTGACAAAGACTCCTCGAGCCTAGCTGCACCTCCCCACAGCACCCAACGTACCAACTAAGACGTGTTTCAGATTGGCTGGTACATGGGATGGGTACTATGTGTAGGTGCATCTAATATTTTCCTTTTCAAAATTACTAACAGTGAATTAGTGTGCATAGAAATCAAAAGTGGAAGGAGAATTCAAGAGAGTTTATATCTTTACCTATTTATAAGTGATTGTAAATTATCGCTCAAGCCCCTAAATTTCACAAGAATAATGCTATTTGCACTTAGCCACCTATCTTATGCACTTGTTAATCTAAACTATTGATTCCCAAGGTTTATCCTCTAGAAAAAAGATTTAAAAAATATTTTTTATATATTTTTAAGGGTTTAGATTAACATGTACGTCCGATAGGTGCGTCCCCTAGGAGCGTCTAGCATTAACGATTGGGCTTTAATTTTTCTCCTAAATTTTAATGAATATCTAATGCCATAATGCTTAATTACACTACTGAATTTTTCAAGATATAAGTGTCCTTGAAACTAACGTCATTATGCACTAACCTCTCTAATTGGTATTTGATTATAACAAATATTGTAAAATATATACTATATGAAAAAGTATGTAAGTATATATATTTTATCGTATATCATATATCTAAGGATTAAAATTTAACTTAAAAAAGCATACATAGGTACAATAAAATTATTTCTTTAATAATAAAAAACAAAGGGCATGCAAAGGCCCTGCCCTTCCAACCATAATGAGGGTTTCATTTATTTATTTATTTAAATAAGAGGAACTTGATCCTATTTCTTAGCTAACCTTCTCTCCTAACTCCTTACCTAATTTTCCAGCTTCTTGCACCAAAACCCCGATAACAATTTTTTTGTTTATTCTATGGACATATACTTCAATAAATGTCCTAACTATCTCTAAAATTTATATTTGATTTTTTTATCCATAAAAGAATGAGTCAAGGCCTGAGCATTACAATGAATCTGGACCCATTTACCATTTCTATTAATATTATATAGATTTCAGAACAGTTAATAAGTAATATAGGCATTCAAATTTTTTTTAAACAAATCTAGTTTTAAAGTTGTTAAAATATTGCTGCATTATTACTAAAAAATTCATATATTACTTTCTCTTGGCATTCCCAAACCTCTTAATATTAAACCGAGTGCACCAATGTACTACTAGCTATGTAAGTGGTACATAACTAAAATGGTATAACGAAAATGGTATAAACTATTCTGCACACTGTTTCATTACATCGGTGATTCGGTGCACACTATTTTATACATCTATTATAAAATGGTATAGCGAAAATGGTATAACTTCATTTATTATTTATATAACCCTTCTTATTAATGTCTGAAAAGGTAGAATATGTAATCTGATATAGAATTCAATAATGATAACATCTACACAATTATGAAATATATAAAAATCTAATATTTTATACACAAAAGTCTAAGAAGTAAGATAAGTATTATCATGAACTTAGACTTTTAATTAACACCCTCTCTTTCAACATGGGTATTATTATTAATAAAAAACCATTTGCTATATTGACTGCACCCTTCCTTGGTTGCTCTGTTTCTTTTACTTTTGGCCATGAGTTGAAAAATAGGAGTAATAGAGTCCAAATGCAGGAGACAGATGAGGATAGTTAATGAAGCTATAATCATAAGGCATGGGTAGGTCATGAGAACTCATTGTTGAGGTATTAAGAAACCAATTATGACCCATTTTGGTATATGAATGTGGGTGAGTTTGATCATAAACAGAAAGCACTGAGACAGAGAAGTGCCAATACAAACATATTGGCGCCTGATTTGTTTTCTTTCTTCTTCTTTTCTTCTTTTTTCTATTTCTCTCTCCTTCCCAAATACAAATACAAGCTAAAGGGGGGTTCACCTCAGTGAAGGAAATACAACCCTTTTTGTCCCTCAAAAAGGTTGGTATTGAGAAGTGCGGTGGGCGCTGCTATCCTGCGACATTGAAACGCCACAGCATAAAAGGAACAGAAACAATAAGAGACAAACCATCCATGGAGAAAAAAAATAAAAACAAACAAATAAATAAAGGACAGACCTACTTGTAGATGAACACACCCACTGCTATATACTATAAAAAGATGAGAAGAGAGAAGACAAGGCTTACCCTGTTCCAAGCTTCTTGCAATTCATCCAAGATTGAAAAGAGAGATAATTTTGCCCTGTCTTCTCCCACGTGTGTTGGAACTTGGAACTGCTAATGTGGAGAGCACAGGCCACAACACTTGAGTCTGATTCAGATCCACTGATCACTTCCTGATTTGTATTTAGCTTCTTAATGACTTGGGTCAGTAGCATCAATTACCCACCGTTAAAGATCGATTCGGGGTCATTAAGGTAATCCGAAGAAGAATGATTAGCTTAATTGTCTCCGACCGTGATTCGACGATGAAAAAATCTTTATTTAGGCAGCATAAACAATGTAATGATCACAAGACCTGTGTTACCAAAAACAGTAGGGCAGAAAGATAATCAGATAATCACAGAAAACGCTAGAGAGAAGAAAATGAAGAAAAAAAGTAAATAATACAAGTAGCTTTTTAGGTGGCTTGTAAAGTCATGGGCGTATGGCTTGAATTTAAGTTTTGAAAAGTATGAGAATAGTTAGAAAAGGAAGTGACAAAAGATGTACAATTATTAGAAAAACCATGACATGTTTCTGGGTGCTGATTATGAATGAGGGAAAATACAGATGCAAATGCAGTCAGTTGTCAAACACTTGTTAAATCGATAAGATGCGGGAAGAGATGTATTTAATGGGTACTCTCCTTCCAGTTAAATCCGACCTAACTAAAGGTAGGAAGTGTACTAATGTAACACCATCAATAGTTCCAGGACTGTAGCCAGACAATTAATTTGAAGGAGTCTTTGAACTGCTCCAACTTGAGGCGTATTTTAGATGTTAAACCTGAGGGGTAAATCAAACTTTATTAGACGACAGCTCACTTCACAGTTCGCAATTCAGAATTCACATCTGATGAATACGATACATACCTCGTATGCAATAATAAAAGCGTAGAGAGATTAATACATTTCTCCGAAGGAATTGATAGAAGACCGAAACTGGGTATAGTATTAATCCTAGGAGAGGAAAAAGGGTAGGAGATGCTCTCATAACTACACATAAATTCTGATGCTCTATCGGTATCTCAACATTTAAGCAAGAGATTGAAGAATCCAACCGCAAAGACAGCCGGATCCGGAGTCCGTGATACAGAATTAGCAGGGAAATTAAATTACGAACCCTCTTTTGAGATGCCCCCGCCGCTGAAATCAGATAATACAACGGCAAGGAATGCCCCGAATCTTCAAATGCCTTAAATCGGATGAACCCATTTGGAAGACGAGTTGAAATGGTTCTGGTGAGAAGTTAATGAGGAAAGGGAGGGGGGGGGAAAAGCGGGGGGGGGGGTTATATTTGGGTGGAAGAGCAAAGTGGAGAGGGTTAGCAGGTGTAGGGTGGGAGTAGGGTGGGAGGTAGGAGCAGAGCAGAGCAGAGCAGAAGGGGTTGATTTTGGGTCCAAAATATTACAGT
Source organism: Aristolochia contorta (assembly GCA_022405105.1). Lineage (NCBI taxonomy): Eukaryota > Viridiplantae > Streptophyta > Magnoliopsida > Piperales > Aristolochiaceae > Aristolochia > Aristolochia contorta. The sequence continues at coordinate 7,470,354 of CM039664.1, forward strand.
CTACAGAGATGGGGGGGAAGGACGAGGGACGTATGGGGTGTCTGAGTGGGTGGGGGTCAACAAAACGGAAAGACCGAAGAGAGAGAAATAGGGGGATTGTAGATAGGTACATCTCCTTCAATTCCTCGGTTGCCCTCAATGAGTCCTTCCTAGTTTCCAATCACACATATGAACAACAAGGACAAGGAAATTTATTTATTCAGTTCTTTATTGTTGATTTTAAAAAAAAGAAATATTTTAATGTAAATGGGGGAATAGGGGGGAGCAGAAAAAGGGATGAAAATAGTACCAAAGTGTTGGGAGGGGGAAGAGGGGAGTTTCTGGGAGGAGTTGATGAGAGAGAGAGGATATAAGAAGGAAAACATTGATAGAAAGAAGTCCTGTTTTCTTTGGCTGAACACCGGACACCCCCCTCTTTCTCTCTCTTCCGTCTCTCTGGAGACAGTGTTCTTTTTTTCTTCGGCTTTCTCTTTCTTCACCCCTCTCTCTCTCTCTCTCTCTCTCTCTCTCTCTCTCTCTCTCTCTCTCTCTCTCTCTCTCTCTCTCTCTCTCTCTCTCTCTCTCTCTCTCTCTCTCTCTCTCTCTCTCTCTCTCTCTCTCTCTCTCTCTCTCTCTCTCTCTCTCTCTCTCTTGTCACTGAGAAGGAAAGAAAAGGAAAAAAGGAGAAAATCAACTATTAAGCCATCAAGGAAGGAAGGGAGCAGTAACAAGCAGCAGCAGAAGCAGCAAGCGGGTGAAGGACTATAACGGTAGCGTAGTGGGAAGAAGAGGAGGAGGGATTGAAAGAAAAAAAAAAAAAGAAAAATTGGAGGAAGAAGGAAAATCGAGACCCATCTGGCGGGCTTCGTTGGCTCTTCAGATCGCCGGTTTCCGGCATGGAAATCCGGCAACTGGGGCCATCGGGGGCGGATTTGTCCGTTTAAATGTCAGCTGGCGTCGGTTCCCCCATCCGGGACGATGACGGAAGAAGGGAAGTGACGAGAAACGCTGTCAAGAAGAAGAGGAAGAAGAAGAAGTGCAGAAGAAGCAGAAGCAGCAGCAGCAGCAGCAGCCGCCCATGGCCACTGCTAACTCCGCTTCCTTAGATACAACGGTCGCCGTTTCCGCCTCCGACGACCTCACAGCGAAGGCGGTGCATAAGCGATACGAGGGGCTCATCACAGTGAGAACCAAGGCCATCAGGGGAAAAGGGGCCTGGTACTGGGCTCACCTGGAACCTATCCTCGTCCTCAACAACGACAACGGCCTCCCCAAGGCCGTCAAGCTCCGCTGCTCCCTCTGCGAGGCCACCTTCTCCGCCTCCAACCCTTCTAGGACCGCCTCCGAGCACCTCAAGCGCGGCACCTGCCCTAATTTCACCTCCGCTCCCAAACCCCTCTCCTCCATCTCCCCGCCGCCTCCCCCCGCCGCCGCTGCCGCCGCCGCCGCCGCCCAACCCAGTCCCCCTCCCTCACGCAAGCGCAACGCCTCCTCCTCCGCCTCCTACCAAATTCCCCCCCTCGCAATCGTCGACGCCTCCCGCTTCTGCTCCGACATCGTCTACCCTGCCACCGCCGCCGCTCCTCCTCCGACGCAGCCGCCGCCGACGCCCCAGCAGTCGCAGTCGCTGTCGCAACATTTGGTGCTCTCCGGCGGCAAGGAGGACCTCGGAGCTCTCGCGATGCTGGAAGACAGCGTGAAGAAGCTGAAGAGTCCCAAGGCCTCCCCCGGTCCGGCTCTCACCAAGACCCAGGTAGAGTCCGCCATGAGCCTTCTCTCCGACTGGCTCTACGAGTCTTGCGGCGCCGTCTCCTTCTCCTGCGTGGAGCACCCCAAGTTCAGGTCCTTTCTACAGCAGGTCGGCCTCCCCCAATCGGTCGGCGGGAGCTCGCCGGACCTCGCCTCGACGCCAAGTTCGACGAGGTGAAGACCGACTCTGAAGCCAAGATTCGGGACGCCTTGTTCTTCCAAGTGGCCTCCGACGGGTGGAAGTCGTCGAGGACTTCCTCGACGGGGGAGAATCTCGTCAATCTCACTGTCAATCTCCCGAACGGGACCAGCCTCTTCCGGAAGGCCGTCTTCACCAGCGGCCGAGTTCCGTCCAAGTACGCGGAGGAGATCCTCTGGGAGACGATCACGGGCATATGCGGGACGGTGGTGGAGCGGTGCGCGGGGATTGTGGCCGACAAGTTCAAAGCCAAGGCTCTCAGGAATCTGGAGGGCCAGAATCACTGGATGGTGAACCTCTCCTGCCAGCTCCAAGGGTTCCTCAGCTTGATCAAGGACTTCACTCGGGAGCTTCCCCTGTTCAAGACCGTCGCCTCCAATTGCTTGAAGCTCGCGAATTACTTCAACACAAAGACCCAGGTGAGGAATAGCTTCCACAAGTACCAGTTGCAGGAACTGGACCATGCGGGTCTTCTGAGAGTACCCCCGGAAGAGAGTGCCGAGAGTGCGAATTTCATGGTTGTGTACGCAATGTTGGAGGACATTCTCAACTCCGCCAGAGCGCTGCAGTTGGTCGTCCTCGACGAGTCGTATAAGCTGGTCTGCGTGGATGACCCCCTCGCGAGGGAGGTCGCAGAAATGATTCGGGACATGACGTTTTGGAGCGAATTGGAGGCCGTCCACTCCCTGGTGAAGCTGGTTCGAACAATGGCTCAGGACATCGAGGCCGAGAGGCCTCTGGTGGGGCAATGTTTGCCGCTGTGGGAGGAGCTCAGAACGAAGGTGAAGGAATGGTGCACCAAGTTCAGTATCCCAGAAGGGCCGGTTGAGAAGATCATAGACAAGAGGTTCAAGAAGAACTATCACCCAGCGTGGTCTGCAGCCTTCATACTCGATCCCCTCTACCTAATGAGGGACACCAGCGGAAAATACTTGCCTCCCTTCAAGTGCTTGACTCCCGAGCAAGAGAAAGATGTAGATAAGCTTATCACCAGATTGGTTTCCAGAGAAGAAGCTCACATTGCGTTGATGGAGCTCATGAAATGGAGGTCGGAGGGGCTTGACCCACTTTACGCCCAGGCAGTCCAGGTTAAGCAAAGGGACCCCATGACGGGGAAGATGAAGATTGCTAACCCGCAGAGCAGTAGGCTTGTTTGGGAAACTTGTCTCAGCGAGTTCAAGGCGTTAGGGAAGGTGGCCGTGAGATTGATTTTTCTACATGCTACTTCCTGCGGATTTAAATGTAATTGGTCGTTTCTGAGATGGGTTTGTGCTCATGGGCATTCGAGGGTTGGAATGGACAGAGCTCAAAAATTGATTTTTATAGCAGCGCATGCAAAGCTCGAGAGACGGGACTTCTCCAACGAGGAAGAGAAGGACGCAGAACTATTTGCAAACGGTGAGAACAACGATGTGCTTAATGAAGTTTTTGTGGATGCTTCCTCAATGTAACATTTCACCTGTAGAATTGAATTTGTAGGACTATTGAATTCTTTCTACGCTCTTTTTCTTTTCTTTCTTTTTTGTCCCTTCTACATCATCTCCTGTTGTTGCTGTTGTTGTTGTTGTCCTTGTTGTTTACTCACTGTCTTTAGGTAGAGATTTTGAGGGCTTTTGGGGGGAAGCCTCATGAGGGGGATGATTTATCCTGTATGACCTCCCTCGTGAATTGATCAAAACTGGCTACTCCCTGCCCAAACATGATTTTGGGGTTATTGAGATTGATGAAAGAAACTCTTTTTTGTTCATAAGATAGAATGTTGGAAGGAACAGAACAGAAAATGGTTTATGTAGCATTTTGGTTCCTAGATTAACTGGAACTAATAATATTTTGGAGCTGAGGGTTTTCTGGCGATGATTCTCAGAAACTTGTGCCAGGTGATCATCTTTTCTTTCTTCTCTATCGTTGCCATTAAATTTTTTGAAATCTTACAAACTTCCATGAGTTTGTGTACTAGATTAACAATGCTAACGGCAAACTGAATAACCGTGACTGTGTAGCTAAACTATCTGAGCAAGTTCACCTGCTGTTCTAATCATGTCTGTGAAGAACTTTCACCCGATGCTTCCAACTTCTGCTGTTTCAGAGGATGGTTTTATGGTTCTGAAGATTTGTGTATATTCTCAAGCTGCTCTTTCATATTGTTTTGCTTGGAAACTTCACGTGCTTTCTACTTTGACTCGTGTAACCAATGATGGCTTCAAATGAACGACAGCTATCAAGAACTATAGCAAACCATGAAGCAATGTGAGACTGGCTTCTGTAGCTTCTAAAACAGCGGGGGCATCTCAACAGAGAAGTTTTGAAGTAGGTATATTAGATGTCCCCTTGACGTTGTGTGTGTAATCTTCTTCTTTATCTGGTCTGTTAGAAGCAACCCATCACATTATCAATGGCCATGTTCAAACTGTCATATCTTCTTTTTGTTGGGCTTTTATTTATTCGTTGTTCATCTTTCATCCTGTCAAATTGGAAATTGGCCTACTCATCATTTTTCGTAGGTGAACTCTGCTCATCATAGTAGAGAGACTGCAGTTTTTGTTTCAAACTGGTGTTCCCTCCAAAAGCATGAACCTGCCATTCAACTACAATAAAAGCGGATGCCGAGGACGACACTTTCTGCTTGATTGCTTTATCAAGGGCGCAATTTATGTTGCTTGGTAGCCTAAATCTGGAGCTCTCTGAATCTATTCTTGTTGCAAAATCTTCATGCGATTTGTCTGAAGAAAAGTGAGCCAGGCTCCTCACACACATTTTCACATATACTGTCCCCAGAGACGGGGGGTTGCAGGTTTGGTTTGGTTGTAGCACGTGTTAGTCCATGATTATGTGCTAGCAGCATTTCGCCAAAAGAGTGTAAAAACTGTTTTACTTATGAGAGTTTAGCTTAGGTGCATAACCTAATAATTCCACTGGGAAAAGGAGAGAAAAAGGAAAGCAGACTAGAGATGTCCTTTTACTGAAATTTGTTGGGGTAGCTTGAATTAGAAGCTGCAGGACATGGAAAACAGGATGGACAGGGTCTTTGAAGTGAAAGATTGAAAAGTGGCTTAGATATGGCAAATTTTGTAGTTTTTTTTCTTCTTCTTCCTCCTGCTTGTTCGGTTGATGGCAAACCAGGTGCTGTTCTCCTGGTCAACCAGAGGGAAGAGAAAAAAAAGAAATGGAGGAGAGGAAGGGGATCTATGTATCCGGGTCACTTCGGTTGTTATGTGTTTTCTGGTCTGGTTGGGGCCGAGGACCCACGTTCACAATTCACTGTTCAGTGGATATCCACCTCAGTGCTACTGCCGTGGTCAATGAAAAAGTGTATTATGGGGTTTCTTTTTAATCATCTTTTGGCGACTCGTGTCTCCCAAGCTTTTCACTCAGCTCGCTCCACTCTGCACAGCGCGCCGGCCCTCTTTTTAACTCCCGGTCTCCGGCAAACTGCGAGGGTTTTGCATATCATTTTCTGATGCTTGCCATGATTGATGAAAAGTTCTTGAGGAGGACCCAAACTCAGGGCTGCGCGTCGACTGGAAAGCGATCTTGCGACAAACGGGGCTTCCTGTGGCCTGGCAACGGTCTTCTGCGCGTTTCTACAAATAGTGTACATGGGGTTAAATGTCGACTGGCAATGAAAGGGGGAGGTAGGGGCCGAAGAAGTCGCTTTGGTGTTTGCTGAAAATCCGGGCAGTGATTGGTGATGTATCAGAAGAAACCCAGAGTAACACACGTTCAAGTTCATGCATTCATTTAACTCTCATCAATCTGAAACCTGAAAAAGGGGACCTGGCAACGAAGAAAAAGAGAGAGAGAGAGAGAGAGAGAGAGAGAGAGAGTCTATTCCCTTTGAAACCCAACATAACGTGTTACGTAATGGGTCATAGGGTTTGGTCATGACATCCTCAATAGTGTCCATAAAATAAAGCAAAGACTCAAGCCGACCCTGTTCTGGGATACCCATCTCGGCTTCTCACTTCTTTACATCCAAATGGCAATCACAGTAGATTTACCCAGTAGACGCTTCCATCATTTCCTCTTATCATAAGAACCCTAAAAGCAAGATTTGAGCTCCGAAGTACTCCACTCCCCACGACCATATACTGTTCGAAAGAATTTCAAATTCAAATACCACCATTGTAACAACTCAAAGTCATGATGGTAAACTCAAAACCCAGAAAAAGTGGGAGGAGAGAGAAGAGATTGCGGGTCTTTGGAGAAAGAGAGGAGTATTTACTATGGGAGACGGATTATCTTTGCCATGGCTGGAGAGATAAGAGAGTCTTCTGTCGGCAAGTCTTTGCAACGCTGACTGCTCACCAACTCGAAATCCTTTTTCTTTTAGAGGTGGTGAAAAGCTTTTTCACTCTGTATTGTATCCTCTCCCACTCATGTCTATGTAAAAGCGGCAAACACATATAATGATTAGTGTATAGGACAACCCCTCTTTCTACGAGATTCTCCCCCCTTTCAACGCTCCTAATTCACCTTTTCCCCTTCTTTTTCCCTCACTCTTCTGTTTCTGAATTACCCTCCCCCATTAACACAACTCACAAGCCTCCCTTCTCTTCCCCAAATCACTGATCAATAATCCCCCGCCCACCCCTTGACCTCTTCTTCCTTTCTCCTTCTTCCTCTACCAGTTACTTGAAAGCATAACAAAAGCTTTAAAGATGCATCAGTTTGTAACGATCACACAAAAGATCTCTCCGAAACCTGGGTTTCGTTTTAACTTTACCCTCCTGTCCTCTCTCATCCTTTTTAATATATTTCGTTTCCTCTTGTCCGGCTCTGTCACACAAGCAAGGTAGTAATATTGTGGGTACCTGACATCCACTACAAAAGGCAAATTACTTGGCATCTACTGCTACCGAAGACTTTCCCAATACTGCCACATAAATTTCTCTAAACAGAGGGGACGGACTGACGGAGGAAGACTCCGATGAGATTAATATTCGAGCTACAGAAATGACAGCCGGAACGCGAGGCCGCGCCTTGGCCAAACCCAGAAATAATTTTCAAAGGTTTGAGATTCTTCAGAGGAGAAAAAGGGCAGCAGTATAAAGTGGGGAGGGTACAAAAAGGAGAAGACAGGACGCTCCAGCTAATTAGACGAATTATTTCGCAACAGTTTAAAAGAGATTTGAGAACAACTTTCCAGGATTGCCTCAAATACGATATCCGTGTTTGGCCTCATTTGAGGTGACCCCAACAACTCCCCCTTCTCTTTGCTCCAAGGCTCGTATTTCCATTATCATTACTCCTCTTTCTTTGTTATAATATAACGGCGTCTTCCCTCTCTGCCTCTGTCCCCGTTTCCCATAAATCTCTTTTGACCCTTGCTTCCATTAAAAAATATGTTTTGAGTTTTGAATCTGGGTTTGGAGAAGCAGAGAGAGAGAGAGAGAGAGAAACAGATTGGGACTAGTTTTAAGCAAAAAGTTTTGACTTAGAATTGACTATTCGTTTGTAATGGCTAGGCGAGGTCAGACTCCAAGAGTACTTTCGCTAACCTGAATGACAAAGAAATTGTCTGCGTTGCTTCCAACTTCAAATTGGGTCTTAATAACAGAAGAGATTTGAAAAGGGCACCACATGTATGTGTAAATTCAAAGATGATGGCAACATGAAGGTTGATTATGGAGGAGAAGTCCGTTTCTAGTTAATATATCATGACCCAGTTAAGGCAACTTTGCTGGTAAGAACTGTTTTCAGCACAGGAGGCAGTTGTCACTCCTTCCCAAGTAATGGTGACATCATGGAATTCCTGAAAGAGCACTTGCTTTAAATTAGAATTTCTTCTCCCTCTTTCCATTATTCAAACTATGATCTCAAGATGGTGACATTCAGGCCTTCCAAATGGAATCTGTGGTCCCAAATTCCTGACCCTGTTCCCTGTTGCCTTCCTTTAAACACTTGCATACCTTGGGGTCAGTCTTTAATCCTCATAAATCAGGTGATGTTAGACAGGTTATATCATGTAGGGGGTGGGGAGAGTTTGAAATTCACAAAAGCTAAAAAAAAAATCTAATGAACTAAATCACTGTAGAGGGATTAAAAAGCAAGACTGATGAGTTGATAGAAACACTTGAATTAAGAAGATTGGAGGCACTAGACAAGGAACAGGAGTTTATAATTAAAGTTTGGAGTGGGAGGAAACTGAAAAGAGGCTGAAACTGAAACCTCTCTTTGGGAAATGAGTAGAGGAGGGAGGAGAAGATGAAGTTCCTTGGGAGGCCAGCCAAGTTGTTGAGTTACTGAAAGGAATCCCATCATGAAAATGGCTGATAAGGACCTCATGATGCCCATTCCTCATCAGTTTCAAGTACCCTTTTGGGGAAAATGACAGTTTTTATGGTGAGGGTGACCCTGCTGGCATTGAGAATTAATAAACTATCCTTCTCTCACAGGAAGTCATAGGGCAAAATCAGCTTTGCAGAAAGAGGAATGGGCTTATTAATTCAGCCCATGCCTTTTTAAGCCCATATTACACCTTGTTGAATCCTTAGGGTTTCTTTTTGTGGAGAAGAAAAAAAAAAAAGAGAACTCCAGTACAAAACATTTTCCAGTCCTGCAACCATCGTTTTTTTTTTTTTTTCCTATTTGTAAACAGAAAGTGACTCACACAACTGAAAATCCAGTACGGGTCGGGGGTCCACCGACCTTTCGACTCAGCTGGACTCGACCCAGGAGGGGACTTTTCCTTTTTTTTAGAAGAGGTGAGTCTAACCCCATTGGACCGGAAAACCCATGTATATGTGCGGAATGGTTGGATTGGTAGGTACGTTTTAATGTACTCACTATGTTCAATTTAAATTTGGAGTACCATACAATTTCTTAGGTGGTTGTAATTTTATAAGGTAAATTAAATTTTACCGGAAGAAATACCTTTATATGGCCACTACTAGTAGACATAGCAATGGTGATAAATGGCAGTTATTAAAGATAAGAGTAATGCTAGGTGCACCTAGTCCACGTACATTGTCTCACGTACGTGATAATCTAAACTTTTAAAATATAAAAAAATATTTTTTATTTTATAAAATCATATATTTTAAAAGATAAACCCTAGGCATCAATGGTTTAGATTAACATGTACATGAGATAAGTATTTATCCGTGGGTTAGGTGCAACTATCATTATTCTAAAGATAATAGGGTGTTACCTAAAAGAAAAATAAAAAGATTTATTACTTAAAAAAGGGTCAACAAAGTAATAATAGTGGCCTCAAACCCTCTCTAAAACAGGAGAGCTCTCATTTCTTTCTTAAGTTGTTGTTAAGACGGAGATGGTGGTCCCTTTGAAAGAAAAAAGAGTCGTACAACCATATTTTACTATCCTCTCTAAAATAGGGAGAGCTCTGCTTTCTTTCTAAGTTGTTGTTAAGAGAGAGATGGGGTCCCTTGAAATAAAAAAAAGTCGTACAACCATATTTTACTGTGAAGGTTTTACTGAGTGAGGTGACGTCCTCTTTGGCGATAAGAGATAAAGTAGGATATATCTTCCTTTTCAATTGGTAACCCTAAAACTTATCTCTTGACTGCCAACTAGATATCATCTTAGAGGCTCCTTTAGAGATAAAATATGGTTCTATCATTTATATTTAAAAAAATTTTGGGAAGTAATCTTAGCATTTTAATCTATTGAATTAAGTATTGGCTGTATATGTAACACTTGGAAAGTGCATGTGACTATATTAATCATCTATCTAGTCGATTGTCACAAAGCACATATAGGTTAGGTTATGATTCTACTTCTGTAAAAGAAAGGGACACATGGAATAATGGATGAATATTTGAGGTAGTTAACAAGGAAGTTCTTACTGAAATTAAAAATCTAGGTCCATAAAAATGATATAAACTCAAGTTCCTAGTATAACATGGTGAATTTGGAGGCTCTCAAGCAAGGGCTAGGGTACCTTTGGTCAAATCAATGCACTAAACCAAACATTTGGAAGAAATAACATCTAAATTGGAATCAAGTAAGACTAGTAATTACTAGGGTGTAAATTCTAAATGCACGAAAAGAAATAATTTATTCCATTTATCAATTCTGATTACAGCAAAATATCCACTCGATTAATTTTCCAATCACTCTCTCTGATTAATTACTTATGACCTGATTTTCATTCAGGTAATTAGGTACTAAAATCAAATAAATGGAAAATTAATAAAATTGGATAATAACCAAAAAGGTCAAAACATCGTTAACAATAGATCAAAGAAAGATTTTGGAAGTGAACAATGATCAATAAGAAAAAAGGAAATAGGAATATTACGTGTGGCAGAGTTATTATTACAAAAACTACTCTATTACTCTTTACTTAAACGATAATCAGTAAAAGGGTTTTAATAATCGAACGATAAAGGTAAAATTTTAGTAGTGTTCTCAATAGAAAAAAAAAAAAATTATGAGCCTTCAAGGGGTGATTAAACTCAATATTAATGGAGTTATTCACAGTGAAGCAGCACTAGGACATATAAGGAGTGACCAAATCATGCATTTTTTGGTCAGGTACTTAGTCATCAACTTGGACACGTGTAAATCGGAAAGCGAGCGAGGGGGGACAAATTTGATGGGGAGGATCAGCTAATATGATTTCCGTCTGGGCCCACCAGCTGCCGCAGCAATCATCGACTACACGAGCGTTCTGCGTGATCTCTTTCCGCCTGTCACGTGCGGCGCGTCCCATCCCCCGATGCGTACGCCGACAAGCCAAGCCGAAGTCAGACTCGAGCCCAGTACTAACAGCGCGCGCTTTTATAAATCGCGAAAAAAGATCAATCTTTACGTAACGTTACGTAAGGCTGATTAGAGGTTTGATTCGTTATTAAATTAGTTATTTTTTTTTTCTTTTTCGGTCTTTTTCAAAATTAATTTTCTTTATTTATTTGTTTGATTTTTTTACGTGGAGGCAACAGGAGGAGGCGTGAGACGGACTCCAAGGTAACGGGTAGTGGCCAGCCGCCCATGTGACTCTTTTTCCTCGACGGAGCTCGAAAATTAGAAAGTGGGACCACTGTTGACTTATCCAATATAGAATCATAGATGGACGGTTCCGATCTCTTCCTCCTTACGCATCACGTTTGTAATGTGCTTCCCTTTTTTTTTTTTTTTCGTTTTTTAATATTTTTCATTAACAAAATAATATTCACGTTTCGTAGATTGTAAGCGAGGGAAAAAAAAGCGTACGTGTCGTGGGAGTGGCACGTGCGACGTAGGAGGCGGAAGCAGTTGGAATCTAGAGGGACAGCCGAGGATGTCGGTGGGGCCCGGTGGGGTCACTGAAATGAATATCTTCAAAGTATTCTTTTCCATTTTTATACTAACAAGTAGCAATTCCACTCATCACATTCCTATAACAATGCGTATTATATAATGGCATGTGGTTTCTGTTAAGACCTCACTTTCAGAGGCAACCAACAAAAAATGATTAGACCCATCTCTCTCTCTCCACCCTCTCTCTTTCAATACCCTAAAATTTCTCACCGGATTAGAACTACCTTAGCTTTTTCCTTCCCCTTTCTCCTAAATTTCATGCAACCTCCTCTCTACAAGCAATTCCACATCACTCATTAACTCCCTTCACTTTTATTTAATTGCAATTAGTAGAAACAGGGTAGGGGGGGCCATCAGCTTCCTATGTGAACTCCACCCGGTCTTTCTAGCCCGAATCATTATTTTTGTGTTGAATTTTATATTTCAACTTATGTTTTAAAAGTCTTAGATAGCGAAGGAGGGTGTCGAAACGAATCGATGACGAAATTTGACGAATATACCCGGTAGGTTTTGAAGAGTAAAAGTGGGGCTACTAATCACCCCACTTTCTTTCGGATTTAATATCAATCAATTATCTTTCAATCTTCATTGGCTCATCTTCTCAATCATCATCTTTTTTTTAAAAAAATTTGTTATTGTTTTATCGTAAATTTATTAATTTTTTATAATAGATATTATTAATTTTTACTTTTTCGGTGTTGGAAGAAGATTGAGTACCTCGAGTAGAATCTTGAATGTGCCTCCTATTATGCCTCTCTTTGATAACCAATGTGAGCCAAACTGATCATTTTTGTCCCCTTCTTTACTTTTTTTACTTTATAATCAGACCACAAACTTAGGTTTATTTTTTTTACTAATCATTCTCTTTCGCTTTTTTTCTGTCATAATTCTAATTATATATCGGTCTGTTATCATCATGCCTAAAATGATCGTCCCGGAGTTAGGAGACATTTTCACTTAACTGATAATTCATGGGTCGTTGGTTCCTAACTTTAACTTACACCAACTACGAGTTAGAAACATGGATAACAAATATTTACCCAACGTTTCCTTTCTTCAAAAATTTTGTTATTTAGAAAAATATCATTTACAAGTTACAGCAATCTCTTCATAGTTCATATTAAAAAAGCAATAAATAACATAAAATAATACACAAACATAGAATAATAAAATAACATAAAAAATAATAAATGTATATATTTTAAATCATTCTACTGAATTTTGCTTTTTGTGAGTTAAAAGTTAGGTGTAGATGTATCTCAAAACAACTAAAGCTTGATCCATTTATAAGCTATATAGAGGCCTCTTTCACATGGTTTATGAGGTAAGTGAACCTAACGAGGATATGGGGAAGTTCGAGAAAAGTAGGGTTAAACATTAATTGGATGAGTTGACTCTCATCTTAGCTAATACCAAGAGTAGATGAGAGAGAGCAAATGAGAGAGAGAGAGAGAGAGAGAGAGAGAGAGAGAGAGAGAGAGAGAGAGAGAGAGAGAGAGAGAGAGAGAGAGAGAGAGAGAGAGAGAGAGAGAGAGAGAGAAAGCAAATGAGAGAGAGAGAAAGCAAAGAGAGAGAGAGAGAGAAAGCAAATGAGAGCAAAGAGAGAGCAAAGAGAGAGAGCAAATGAGAGAGAGCAGAGAGAGAGAGAGAGAGAGAGAGAGAGAGAGAGCAAATGAGAGAGAGCAAATGAGAGAGAGCAATTGAGAGAGAGCAAATGAGAGAGCAAATGAGAGAGCAAATGAGAGAGAGCAAATGAGAGAGCAAATGAGAGAGAGCAAATGAGAGAGAGCAAATGAGAGAGAGCAAATGAGAGAGAGCAAATGAGAGAGAGCAAATGAGAGAGAGCAAATGAGAGAGAGCAAATGAGAGAGCAAATGAGAGAGCAAGAGAGAGCAAATGAGAGAGAGAATGAGAGAGAGCAAATGAGAGAGAGCAAATGAGAGAGAGCAAATGAGAGAGAGCAAATGAGAGAGAGCAAATGAGAGAGCAAATGAGAGAGAGCAAATGAGAGAGAGAGAGAGAGCAAATGAGAGAGAGCAAATGAGAGAGCAAATGAGAGAGAGAGATGAGAGAGAGAGAGAAAGCAAGAGAGAGAGAGAGAGAGAGAGAGCAAAGAGAGAGAGAGAGAGAGAGCAAATGAGAGAGAGAGAGAGAGAAAGCAAATGAGAGAGAGAGAGAGCAAATGAGAGAGAGAGAGAGAGAGCAAGAGAGAGAGAGAGAGAGAGCAAATGAGAGAGAGAGAGAGAGCAAATGAGAGAGAGAGAGAGAGCAAATGAGAGAGAGAGAGAGAGAGCAAATGAGAGAGAGAGAGAGAGAGAGAGAGAGAGCAAATGAGAGAGCAAATGAGAGAGAGAGAGAGAGAGAGCCAAGAGAGAGAGCCAATGAGAGAGAGCAAATGAGAGAGAGAGAGAGAGAGAGCAGAGAGAGAGAGAGAGAGAGAGAGCAAATGAGAGAGAGAGAGATTGTATTAGTGTTGAGATATATGAAAAGTGGGACTGAGGGCAAATCTACCACATGACTTTCTTTTGAAGTTAGTCTCTGTCTCGTTAAAGTAATATCGTATATTATAAAGTGTTTATTCTTTCCAGATTAAGCCCACCACCAACCGGGTGGACTAACAAGCCTTCCCTTTTCTCAACGGGGAAGTCACAATTCAGATTCCAAACGTGGACTGGGGCGAAGGAATCGGACTAAACAATCCCTTGGAGTTGAAAATCGAGATTAGACAACGGTCTCTTTGTTCTCCGGATATTTAAATTTGAAAGTATACCGCCGGAGAATCGGAAAGGGCTGTCAAAGATCATGGAACAGTTACCTGGCATTTTGAAATCTCTCCCTTCACTTTAAAATCTCAATCCCTCAGTTTCGTTATTCCTCCGGCTCGTGTCTATTGTCTCGTTTTATTGTAATGCTCCATAGCAAAATTTAGAAGTTTACTATGAAAAATGATTTCAGTACGGTCATAGTTTACTATGAGTTTTTACATCCTGATGTGGCTGTCCTCTTGACAGCCTAGTTGACAGTCCAAATAAGGTCTAGGGTTATCTATAGAATTGGAAGATAATTCCTACTTTATATCTACTCTGGATTGCTAACAAGGACACACGTCAGGCTGTAAACCCTCTGAAAAATTTAGTTGTACATTTATCACCACTTTTTAACTTTGAAAGAAAAATGATTTCAGTACTATTATATTCTACTATGAGTTTTTACATCCATGTAGTTGTCCTCCTTCAGCCTAGTTTGCAATCCAGATAAGGTCTAAGTTTACTACCTATAGAATAGTTCTTACTTTATCTCTTTCCTGGACTATCAACAAGGATGCCACCTCACACTATAAACCCTCACAGTAAAATTAAGTAGTGTTCATATCACCAACATGACTTTACTTTTGATTTTACATCGTTACGTGGCAACTTAGTTGGTGGTCCAAGAAAGAGAAAATATAGGGTAAAAGGTTTACCCATAGTATAGGTCAGTGTTTTAAAAACCGAACAAGTGGAGCTTCTGGTTCTGGTTCAACCAGTATGAGTTGTATGTTATTAAAAAAATTATAATAATATTTCAAAATACAAAATAAGTTTAAAAATACAAAACTATTAAAAATATTTAAAAGGTAACTTAACGGTTCGGTCCAATTTATGGTTGCGGTTGAACTGCTAAAACCGGTCACTCAATCGGTTTTACCATTTTTGAGTTTTTTAGCAAATCGAATTGTTCAAACCCCGATTCCAGTTGAACCCAATCGAACCGGCCGGGCCGGTTCAAGTTTTAAGACACTGTATGAATAGATAATATTTTATTAAAAAAATATCTTATAAATAATATTTCTCAACGTGAACGTTACATCAGGATGTAAAGGTACTCATATCACCACTCTAGTCTAAATTAAGACGGCATAGGGTTGCTGCAACTTGCAAGTACCTATATGATGGGACAGCAAGAACAGATATGGGGATTGTGATACATTTATTACCCTCCAATTTATTAAGCATAGGACAAATGAATGTCATATTTGGTTATAATGATGGAAAAATGTACCAAGAATGCATTATTATAAGATTATTGATCATAGAGAAATCTGTGCAACAGTAAACATAGAGGTGTATTTGCTGCATCAATACTGTAAGACCACCTGACTTGGGGAAAAAAAAGACTTAGTCAAGCCAAAACGGTTCAATTGAATTCATCGACCCGGTTTAACTCATTTTCTTCTCTCTTGAAAGTTCAAACTGGCGTAAACACGGATCTTTTGAACCAGGCCTTATTCTTGCCCTCAGAAAACGCCAAGGACACTTTTGTGGACATTCACAGAGAACGACAGACACGCACTATTTAAAGTCATAACAACATGAATTGTCAAAAGGTAGAGACGGCTACAGTTTGCAAATACTGGTGTTGCTGAATAGAAGAACATAAAAATACAGGCGTGGGTGGAGTGGGTGGGTGGGGTTTGGTGGGTAGGCAAGTAGGGCAAAAGGTTTATTAATAATGAGACTGAGATGCAGAAATTGTATGGTCCATCCTCCGAATACCAGACTGATGGTTTCTAAATTTAAGATATTCTCACACAGCAGCAAATAATGGTTTGGATAGAGTGACAAGAAAAGGTCGGTGGTCAAACAATTGGCACTTTCATGGTCACAGCGGAATTCTTCAATGCAAACTTCCACAATGTGATCGACCCAAAATGAGAACATTTGATGATTGAGCATGTCATGACGGAGATAAATGAAACCACATACAGTTGCATACTTCAAACTTCTTTATACCGTCCAGTTAAAGTAATTTCCCTCTTGTCTAAACCAAAGGAACAGCCGAGCCTGCATCTGGTACCAGCCTTGTCTTCATTCTTGTAAAATAAGCCTTGAATGAGGAGATACTAAAAACTTTAAGCCACGTTTTAACAGTTCTCAGGGCTGAGACGATTTCTGCAATTGGAGATCTAAATTTTTTTAAGAGCAGTGAGATGTGGAACTGAAAACTGAACAAACTTCTGAACATGTTTACATAATGGTCCACCAAGTAAACATATTTGCCAAGGTAGAATAATGTACCTAATCACAATATATTTTTATCGCCGAGAAATTTTTCACAATGCACTGCTCTTCAACATATTTGAGGCCTTCTTAGGGATTATTCATCTAATAAATAAAAGGTATAATGGCATTACGAGAACGAGGATAATTCTGAAATTTCTGTTGATACCACCTATGTGTTTCTCCAGCAACAAAGGTAAGATTTGCCACCTAAATCAGCAACAGACCAAAAGAGAATTAGGGCATAAGATCAATTCATATCTATCGCTTAAAAAAACAATAAAGAAACAGAAATATAGTTTTTTTTTATAAGAAAGCACTTTTTAATCCAGTACAATTCTCACACTCCAGATGAGACTCGAACCTGAGCCCTCCTTAACACATCCCTCTATGTGACCACTAAGCTATGCTTAAGTTCACAAACAGAAATTAAGATTGAATTATCTTTAAGTTTGAAAGTTCTATCATACTCCTTTTGCCCATGTACCAGTAACTGTGAGCTCAATGAAATAACATTGAAAGTTTACCCGTATCTTGATCTTGAATAAAAGAGTATCAAAGATATATGACAAAAAGCATCAGGTTGATTATCTGAAATATTGTGAGTGCTCAGTTAGATACATACAACGAAAGCAAATAGAAGCCACAGTGTACTGTCTGTTCCTCCACCTGCAAGTAGTAGCCCAGCATATATGACCTGCCATTAGAAAGAATCACGTTAGACCAAACAATGATGAAGGCAGATGTAGCATATGGCAGTTTAAATTCATAAGGAAATAACAGCAAAAACTTCGGATAAGTGAACTAAAAAAGAATGACTCACTAAAAAAGAATCACTGATTGAGAGAGAGAGAGAGAGAGAGAGAGAGAGAGAGAGAGAGAGAGAGAGAGAGAGAGAGAGAGAGAGAGAGAGAGAGAGAGAGACATACTATCTCAGCCAAATAGTGTGGGCAAGAAACAATCTCAAACCAGTCACCATGAGGAATTGCATACTCACTACCTTGATCCGATTGCTTTCGAAGTGACCCCTGTGATATGTGAAAATGTCAAAAAAATCACAAAATTGGGAGTACATGTACATGTTCTACAGTCTATTTTAGATAGTTTGGATCTAAACATTCAAAAATTAATACAATATCATTTGGACAAACTTCATATTCAGGCTTCGTATTACAATCATCAACTATGAAATAAATGGAACTAATGTAAGACCGGGTTAAATCAAGAAGTTCATACTCACAAGAATAGCATGACAACGATGCTGATGAATCCATCCCCACATAAAAATAGCAACACCAACCCACTGAAACCAACCTAACCATAAAAGAGGCTTCAAATATATTGACCAATCAACCTTAAGCTCTTCTGTTTGTGGCCAGCCCTTTACAATGACGAAAAGCATTTTATGTGCTGTATGGCGCAATGCCTCCAGTGCATATGAACAACAAAGGGACAGGGGTGCCGCTGTGTAGAAACTATCCTCAAAAAATTTAAAATAAAATAAAATAAAATAAAATAAAGATTAATGGATATGTGATCGAAGGGAATAGCTCAAAGGATGAATAGAAACTTACAAAAGTCCAGTTAGATAGCCAAAAATGTGCATCCGAGCTGAAGGCCTATAGGTGAAGACATATAATGTTTCATAAAGACGCCTCAGCACTTGAATTTCCATTAAGAAAAGTACTACAACTGTTCTCCACACTTTGTACCTTTGCTGTACAGATAATGGATTTGGTTTATAAATAGAGAAAACATTAGACCCTCCCATCAAATTACTGGCCACTGAAGAGTAGTCGAACGTCTTGGAAGCAAGTGAACCAACTGCATCATAAGCATAAAACCATGTACACGCAAGTAGCATGGTTGTCCAGAATGCTGCTACTAGGTAAAAGTGAAGGAAAAACTGCTGCGGAACCGTGAATTTCTGCCCAGAACAATAGACATAAAGTTAGCAAAACAAAACTCATTTCTGGACTGTAGCTAGTTTAGACAAACTTGCATCATCAAGTAGCTGCCATACCGATAACTGAATATTAGACCAAAATGAACACATTAAAGAACTAGTTATTAGACATACACGAGAAGTAATATTTTCTCCGTCTGTCACTAATTGCTAATCACTAACATTTTTCAGGTCAACCTTTATATTGAAGGTCCACAGTGGTCACTTTTGGGATAAAGGAAACTCGGTTACTTCTACTACTACAGTTCCAAAACGACCTGGTTTATCCTATTCATTGTTATAGTTCAAATTCTGCCAAATAGTGCATTGTTTGAATCTAATCAACCTGGTCAATCAAGAGTCGTATTCAACTTGTTAATGCCTTTCTTGGTAGTCTCACATGTATGTGTGTCAAGTAATGTTTTCACAAGCGCTAGTCTTCTATAAAAGTCCACAAGTACTTTTCCTGGTTGTATTTTGTTATGTCATCATTTGAAAGCAATGCCTGTAGACCTACTACTTGATTGAACAGTATGTACCTAAATCCAGCTAGAGTCAAGTCAATTTAGTTCTTCGCCCTTAAAACTAGGTGACTTTGGCACTACCCTTAAAAGCAGGTAACTCTTATTACTGCCCTAAAGTGGATCCGGTGCCTTACTATTTAAGTCACATTGTTTCACAAACTGGATTTTTGTGTTATAGTTCCCAACATGAGGCAGAGAACTAAGCAGTATTATATCTGTGATGAAAGCTACAGTCATGAGGCAGAGAACAATGCCGTATTTTATATGAAGTGAAACCTACAGTGATGCAGAGAATATGCAGTATAATAAATACTTGTAGTGAAACCTACAGTGCGCCAAGCATGTTTGCCAAGAGTTGATCGAGTTACTGATCGGGTTCGAGCTTTTCCAAAAACACCTAGCGGAAGAATGACAAATGAAGAATTTAATCTATCAACAACTGAGTTGACTGCAGACAAAGAAAATCACTTTTTTTCTTACAAGCTGCAGTTACAATCTTCAGCTTGAGAGGAGTGGTAAAGAAGCAATTTGTAGTTTGTTAGCAAAGTCTCATGGGAGCAGAGGTCTCAACAGTAGAAGTTTGTCAAAGAAGTAGATAACAGATTAAAGAAACATGAGGAAGAGGACATCTACAAGGTATTTTCAGTTTGTTTTACGTTTCCTAGTGCCTTTAACATAGCAAGTTTAAGTTAGATGGAACTGGACAGGTAGTCTAGTTTAACTATGATTCCAAGTGTAAGAGTCTTTACACAGACTGTGTGAAACATAAAAAGCAAATGACTCTCTTCTCCTTTTCTTAATCTTTTTTCTCCGATCCTCCTGTTTTCTAGCTCTCAGAAATCTCACATTTTCAACTTTCTCCCATGATTAAGGAAGTTATAGAAAAAACTTTCCTGACAATCAAATATTTACCGGATTATCATCTTTGTTCTTTCCTTGGGACATTATAGGCCATATAGTACTGATTTACCCTGTCAAGTTGCCAGCAGAGGACACTAGCATTCTTTTATGCTTTTTGAGATGGCAATTTGATTCTAACAACTCCAAGCAATGACAAGACCAGAACAGAAAAATCAGCCATATAACTAGCTAAACTAGGAACATGATTTCAGGGACAATCAATCTCAGAAGTGTGGTCCACAATTGTGAAAATTCTGCCAGTGGCGACAAGGAGGGTCAAGATTTTTTACACATCATTCACAAATTAAGTTTGCCCTCAATGCGAAGCAACCCAAGAATATTTTTTATGCCTAGGCACAAGGCCTGAAGCTCCGCGTGGTGGAGCCAAGTATGCCCAACAACGCTGTGCAGGAAGCAATTGTCAACCTACCATGGAAATGGAATTACTCCAATTCTGCCAGATAATGCAGAAGGAAATCTTCTTAATCGTGCCCTCTTCTGAACAGAAACTTCCCTTGGATTGCCTGCAGTTCCTCCAAAGCCTATACCGCACGGTAAATAATCAAGGCAGGCCTTAACCATGATCTTCTGAGTCCTTCACAAGCAATATCACGGCCCATTGGACTGGACCCAGGAGGAGGAGGAAGGAGCACAAAACTCGGGCCAGGTTTAGTAAGAAAATAGATCCAATTCGTCCAGAAAGTGCACAATGGAGCAGCGAAAAATCAATATATTCCCACATGACACAACACAATTTCCATAATACTAAGGACACTCTTTTTCTGAAGGTTTCTGTGGGAAGAATTTTGCAGTCTAGGATGCTCCATGGAAGGAACTTAATGTTTCGGGAGCTGAAAGAGATAAATCAATAGCAGCAGCGGCATCAATAAGCCTACTCAAGGCAGCATAAGCAGCGTGATAGTAATCTGCGACAATCACCAAGCTTATACAGCCTCATCAGAGACAATCAGGTGGAAATTCCAGCCTTCAGTGAGAATTATAGTTCTCCTTGTTGGTGAAAAAGAGAAAATAGAACAATCGCGTGATACAAATGAACTGCCAAGAATGAACTGCGAAGGCTTGGCAGTCCAAGTTGAGATATTGAATGAATTCAATTTTTTTTGTTCAAACCCAAGGACGAAAACAGGAAAGTTTCCTGTTTTAACGATGTTTAAAGATGTTTCGTGATAATTGAAGGAACACGAATCTGGAAGTAAAAAAAAAAATTACAAAAACAAAAAAGAGTGAAACTGCTTAACAAAAGGAAACGGTAAAAAAAAAAAAAAAAGTCCTATCACTCACATCAGACTTAGGGTCCATGATCTTTCCCCGCTTTGCGAATCCAAGTAGCATTGTCTTGAGAAAACGGAGATGGAAAGAGGGGATTGATGCCACAATGATGGGAAAAGTTCCGGCGAACCATGACGCTTTCAACAACTCCGCGAGTCCTAGTTCCATGATGAGAGCAATGGGGAGTCAGACGCTAAGGAAAGCCGTAAAATTGAGACGACGCACCAAAAGAACAGCGCCGTGGCAACTGCAGGAAGAGAAGCTGCAGAAATGTCCCATACGTTAAACAGTACTTCACGAGAAAATGCGCAGGAAGTAGACGTTTGCTACAAGGCAAGGAAAAGTATAAAGCAAGAGTAAGCAGAGCCGAGGCCTCTATTCAGAGAATAAAAACCGAAAAAAAAAGGGACTTTTCTACTGAAGTCACACAGAGGGGATGAACACGCAGAGAGGGAGAGAAATAGGGGGAAGAAAGAGAGAGACAAATGGAATTTTCAGACGAAAATGGCTAATCCGCAGCTAAATTTGGAAAGAGCGAAATGTTTAACATGTGTTAACAACGTTTTCGTTCGAAAAAGATTAAACCGCAGCTGGAAATTTTTTGACTTCAGTTCGAAAAGGCAAAACTTTTTCTTTATTTCTGAAAACTTACATGCTTTCTGATCCATCAGGGCCATCGAACCACTTACTGCTGGTCCTGCGCGTGTTCCCTTCTGTTGATTTCCTTCTCTCCCTTCCTCTCCAGCTCTTTTCTCCACTCTCAATGAGTGATGGCTCCAGGTAAGAGAATATCAGAAAACAGAAGAGATCAGAGAGATTCGTTGGATGAAAAAATGATAGTGTTTCAATGGCCAGCGAAGAGATTGAGGAGGCGAATGTTTTTGGGTTGTTCGGTCTCTCTTGCTGAAGGAGCTCGAAGAAGGTAGCCACTGGCTCGAGAAACAAGAGGAAAACTGAATTAAGGTTAACTATGCACGTAAGATGGTTATATTTTTGTTAAAAGTTTAAACTACTTAACAAATTAAAACCTGACTATTGTATATGACTTGTGAATAAGGTATGAAAAAGATGAGATACCTATAACATACTTAACAATATCATATAACATAAATTTCTTATATTAAATTTACTTTATTATTTAAAAAATAAACTTGTTAGTTGTTAGCATTTATTTAATATACATTATATTAATATGATATACACGAATATTTTATTTTATTTACAATTATTTTCGAGCATTATTTTCATTAAAAGTGATTTAAAAAGAAGATCAATCATTTGATAGATCGATAAAAATAATTGATTAAATTAAATTGATACAACAGTCAAAACTTAAGGATTCATTAGGAAACGGATGTAAAGATATGGAAATTACTTATGAAAACAAGTCTACTAATGGGTAATATTTTTCTTAAGCTGTGTGCAAAGCTGCAAACGGCATCTGTCAAAGAAGATAGATTCCAAAAAAACAATATTTTAAAATTTTTGGACAGTAAATACATAAAAAAAAAATTATAGTTATGTTACTGTAGACACGAAAATTTGATCAAATGAGAATGAATTTAGGCCCAACTATAAGGAGAGAGAACAAGTAAACACCCGGGTTGCAGCCAACAAGGCGAGCCATGGCGACAAATGGAAGCAAATTTCCTCTTTATGACTTGTTGTCATCTCACTGTGATATAAACTGGTTTACACATCTAATCACCACAAAATTGTTCAGCCCTCCTACTGTTACTAATACGACTGTGTTGAATACAACTGGGTGTAAAACCAACTTAACTGGGTCAAGAGTAGGATAGCTATAGGCCTACAGAGATCAAACAAAATCTGGTTTGTGTCAAATTCCTGAGAGATCGGTTTAGCCTGCGTCACTCTGATATAATACAACAGATCGTACTGCTTCAGTCATGGCTTAAACAGAAGAAATGGACAAAAGCCAAGCCATTTCACATCACCTGCTCATTCACAGGACTTGTTAATACGATGCTTCATGTTGACTGAGCTACTGGGGTTTTCCACAGTTTCACTTTCTTGTCAGTGCCAGCCGTAGCCAAAATTGTAGCAAGTCCACCATCTGCAAGAGCAAAGGGCGCTGAATTTGTAAAACTCAAAATGAAGTCACCTATTCAATTGGAGAATTGGATACTATCTAAACTGAATCTAAGCAATATGTATCGGCAGTCCTTTTTCTTATTAGTATCTCTTTATAAAGGACAGTAAACTTATGGTTTGCTTTTACAGTCACAAAACTGTAGGCCTTCGGTCAATAGCACAAACAACTAGGAATTGGATACGAGGCCATGTAACAAATGTAACATAAAATAAACAGTTAATTTTAGATAGAAATATACAAAACTCGATATCATATTCTGTGGTAGTCTCTTTACCTAGTGAAATAGGCTTGGGAGACCATGTGATGCCAGTTATGCCACCTGAAGTATGAAAAAACGAGCTTATGAGAACTAGAGCAATTGCTTAGTAAATACCACAACATGACAAAGAATTAAGTAGCGGCATAGACTTCTGTCCATCCAAAACTAATAATTAGTTTAATTGAACGTTAAAAACATCCGGGAAAAGACAATAGCAGATGGAATCGAAAGTTTCATTACCTTCATGTGCTTTGTCAGCCGTGTCCAAAACTGTTCCTGTTTCAACACACAACCATTGCAATGTTGAACCATGGGTAGCTGCTAATATTTTTCCATCCGGTGATATACTAAGATGATCATAGAATAAAGCAGAGCCCTTTGAATCACGGAGTGGAATGGGGAAAACCTTCAGAGTCTTTGGATCCTCATCTAAATGGTATCGCACTGTTTAAGAGTAAGAGAATTAGTGCTCTTCCAAAAGGGAAAACTTTATAAAACAACACTAGATAATCTTTTTGCGTAGGCATTGGTAAAGCAAAGGACAAGCAAATTACTAAAGACAATCATTCAAATGACAGAGATCTTCTTGCATATGATTAAAACAATCTTGAGAGAGAATATTCATCAACAGTCACTGCTACTCAAACCCCAGTCCCAATTATGATACCTATCAAAATCTAGTCAGCTTCTACGCTCTACATAAGAGCAGCACCCTCTAAATTCCATATGAAACACATACAAAAGTAACATATTTTTTCCAAAAAGTACAGAACAACCATTTACACAAGATCTGAAGTCCTTTTAAGCGGAGAATCCAACTTCAATGTCACAGAACTTCTCAAAACTTCCAATGAATAATATCGCAGTAGGTAACTGGGCATCCATATCAACCAGTACATTGCAGCGTGAACTAGATTATATTAATCTCTGATGCCTTCGAACTACAAGAAGACACTAATCCAATATAAACAAATTATAAGTGGTAGAAAACCAGGCCGCTGAAAATCATTATTTAACTGCTACATGTTTGTATTAGAAAATACAAATTAATGAAATGAGCCTCTTAGACCTCAGTCTTAATATTGCTACATGCACAGAGAGCTAAACAGGTTATCCATGATTCAGCTAAATAATCTTTTGACAAATCAGTGTAAGGAAAAGCAGGTGAGCAGTGAACAGATAGGCTTACACGGCAGCTGAAGTATAAAAGACTGAACAATCCATCAGGACAGTCATACCATTTATATTCCAGATTCTCATAGACCCATCCTTTGATGTTGTAATAATTTGTTCTGAATTTGGCGTGAAGCACAACCAAGTGACAGCACTCTGACAATAATAAGAGCATTATACATTAGTTCCATGAATATTTCAAGCAAACAGTCCAACAAACAATTAAATCTTTATTTTAACCTTCTTCTTTAAAATTGAACGTTATTTGCAGCATAATACAAAGAACAACATTAAGAAAAAACATGTTTTTTAGCACTAAAGGCTAAACACATTCAAGATGATATGAACACAGTCCACGATTAACAATAAAGAAACCTGTTGATTAAAAGAAGTCTCACACTAAAAACTTTTCGAAAAAAAATGACCAGGTTGTATGGCACTGGGCATCCTTAGTGGCTAGTCCTTTTGGAATGGAAGTTACAGAGTGGATTGTGTATGAGCCGAGGCCAATTTGTGCTCCCTAGGTTATTTGTGTGGTGTAGGCTCCATAAGTGAAAGTCTCCTTAATTTTTTATTGTGTAATCAATTAAAAATTTGTGCTAGATAGCCTATTATGTATATGCCTGTACATGAAGGGGTTGAGTGGGAAAAAAATCCCACATTATAAACTATTAAGAAAATGAATGGCTGTAAAACAATAGAGTGGCTAGTGATTTTGGGATAGAACCGGACCTACGGTTAAGCATACCACATTTTACTTATTCAATGGGAATTTATGGTTGAAAAAGATAGACAAGCATCCCTGACAGATGTTGCACATATTAAAGTGGAAGATCTAAGTGAAAAGTATCTAAGGACTACGGATCATCCCAAAGCATTATGGAAGAAAAAATAAGGAGACAATTAAAAAAGTCTGAATTTCCAACATTGAGAAATTAGTAGGTTGCTAAAGTTGGTAGCTTTATTGGACAAACAACTTGCTTATTTTGTGGGAAGCATGACTGAAAATAACTTGCTTATTTTGTGGAAAGCATAACTGAAAAAAACTTATTATTTTTTGGATAAAAGCTTCACTTGAAAAGTCTTTCACAAGGTAATTTCTTGTTTTAAATATAAGTCTTTGTTTTTAAACTAGGAAAACTTGAACCGCCTTGGAGGCTTTTGTATTTCTTCAGGCAGATTCTTGACCTTGCTGATGATGTAGTTGTTTATTAGCTCAGGATGGAGTCTCCCTCCTATCTAGGGTTTAGAAAATGTTTCTTATACAAAATTTAGCAACAACAGAGATTAGAAGTTATTTTTATATTTTAAATTTGCAAAAACATAGATGAGAAGTTGCTTCCTAATTTAAATTTGCAACAGTACACATTAGAAGTTGTTTCCTGTCTTAAATTCTCTTTATCCAAGGAAGATATAATTAGTGAGCTATAATCAGAGTGTATTATCTATTCTAGATGGCATAATAGTTTCTTATTTTTATAATTTACATGCTTTCAAAAGTCCCCTGTGAAATGTAAAGATAGTTTATCAATCGCCTATGGTAAAACACATAGGTTGTTAGCGACAAACTATGGTAATGCTGCACTACTAGGACATTTATCCAACCACAAATTTAACATTCCTAAGCTATCGTGAGAACAAAAACCCTAACAAACATATAGCAATTTCGTGTACAGTATGCTCAATTTAACAAGCTATGTACAACTCTTTTAAGTGTTATTGAGAAATGCAACAAAGTAACCAGAAAATCAGTAATCACCTTATGTCCTTTAAGTTGCATAACCTTCGTAACCTCTTTCACGGAACCATCTTTGGAATACACTATCTCCCAGACCTACAAAGAAATAATATAAGACTCTTTCTTCAACATAACCAAAGAACTTGCTCTTAGGCCTTATGTAAATGAGTAGAGAAAATAACCATATACATAATTAAACTGGAAAAACAACAAAGGAATGATATAACCTTCACGTCTGCAGTAAATGCAGCTGCAGCCAGAAAACGTCCATTAGGAGATATAGCAGCCATAGTATTTTTGAGTTGGTTTGTGTCGACAGTCCCCAAGACTTTCCCGCTTTTGCCATGCCAAAGCTTAATATCCGTATCTGAAAACACAAGAACCACCATAAACAGAAGTTTACTTCCTTTCTAGCCATCAGAGAGAAAGGGAAACAAAATTAAAAAGTTTTTGCATTTCGTGTTGGTCGGACACATGCAAATATAATAGCAAAACACCATTGACTCTAATGTTCAGGTAAAACTTGATGTCATGAGTGAAAAGATGAACAATCGGAAAGTTATGAACAATAAGAAAAAGAATTTGAATTCATGTTAGCTGAGCCTATTAGAGCAAGAAACTCCAGTTCACAATAGCAAATTACTTTACACTGGGGTTAAATGAATAGGCTATCAAATGAAGGGAAGCATTTCGATGATTGCTAGCCCACCAAACAGTTGAGAGTTTCAACATCTTGCTAACTTCGTCCTGGCAAACTTTGAACCAAGGTGGATACAACTTGAGATTAGAACAAAGTCACAGATGTAATGAGTCCACAAAATCCTGACTAGCAAACAGGTCAATTCCCATATGTCAATGCATTATTTGCAGCTTTGTAATATCTCTCCTATTTTCCAGATATTTCTGATATTTTGGAAAATAATAATGAATACTTATTTCTAAGTAGGTCTTTTTTTTATCATTTCTGAAAGCTCTGGATGATTTCCCAGTATCTAATCATTGTACAATTTTTTTTCAATACTGTGGTATAGAACATCAAATATCCAAAAGAATGCAGACAGCAATTTATCCATGCCTTCTGAACATGATGCAATGATAGTGCTCCCATCAGCAGCTCCATAACTTGCCGTGGCCCCAGAAAGAGTCAATATATTCCTTTTCTCATGGACTTTGTGGTGCTCCCACTTAATTTCTGGAAGTGGAAGTTTTTGTTGCTGTTTGGATTCGCTGGTAGGCTTTGGAGTTACATCTCCATACATATATAAAGAAGAACCAGTGAGTGCCTGCGTAGCCACGACCAACGATGATGCTTCCTCAGAAAAGGCAACTGCCACCGGTAGATTCCCAGCAGGTAAGTTTAGCCTCAGAAACCTGAAGAAAATGGTAGCGATTGCACAGTGATGCAGAAGTGAGAGAAAGAAGACGGAAAATTTTGAGATCCACTACAAGGACAAGGATCTAGAAAGCGCGAAGATTGTACTTGAAGCTTTTGCTGCAGGCGTCATCCAACCTAAATACTCTAGCAACTCCGTCCGCGCACGCTGTAACCAGATAACCCACATTCAATTAAAAAATTGATCGGAAAATATGAAACCTGGTGGAATTGGCTCCTAAATTAACTTAACCTCAGAGCATTTTGAGTCAATTAGTGAGGTAGTCCCTCTCAATCTGACACAAAATCGTGCTTCTTGACCGGGTGCAGGTCCAAAAATTAAGTGAGAAGCGGATCAATGCAAGAAATATTCTAAACAAAAGGGGATCAGATCAACCTGTCGCCAAGCTGCCTCCGTCGGACGAAAAACAAAGGCCATCGACAGTATCTCCGTGGCCCTTCAAGGTGTTGACATCCAACGGATGATGCCGTTTTACTTGATCCTGAAACTCGCTCAAATAAATAATTTTGCTGCATTGAACCCCCAAAAGCAATATAGCATTGACGGCGAAATGCAAAATTTTTAGAAACTGATACCTTCTCTGCAGTCTGCGTATGGTGATGTCTCAGATGCCCTTTCTTCTGCGACGGTCTTGAAGCTTTCTGGTTGGTCGCCTTGGGTGGTTCCGGGTTCGAAATTGCTCGAACTTCAGCTCTTTTCTTCCATATGTAATCGGAGAAGAAGAGAAGAACAAGCAGACCTCCAAGTACGACCGAGAAGATGGAAATAGTGAGGACGGGAAGCCCGAGAATAGACGACAACGAGAGAGAAGGCAGCATTTTCGATTGTGATGACGGGAGAGAAGCAGAGAGAATGCGACTTCTCTGTACTTGTTTTCTGATGATGATACCAAAAATCTATTTTGGCTTCTCGCCCTGTGGGCGAAGGGCGAAGCTAGCAGGATTCTGGAAGCTTACTTCCAAGGAGAGAAAGAATAGACTGAATCCATTTTTCTTTCCTCTATTCAATATAGCTCGTCGACGTGTCCCGTCCTGATAAAATTAACATATATTTTAAGGTTAACAACTAAGCTGCCAAGGGGACTGCTGCATGTAAAACCTCACGGATATCATTTTTGAATGTTGATATTATTTTTCTATTAAAATTTACATAAAAATTCGCATATAATCTCGCTTACGTGGTGTACATGAAACCCATTTGTATTTAGTATATAAAGTTTTTTTTTTATCCTGAACCAAGGTTTAGATTATATTTAGGTGACCGAAACATTGTCGTGAGTTTATGCAGATATGAGTTCTGCTGGGTTCATAGTATTACAGACATCCTTGAACACAAAAGATAGGCTTAGACACTCCCGTAAACAGTCATTTACAAAGTGGTTCTTCAAAAAACTTGGAATGGAGTTGATCCAGACTTGGATATTTCGTTGGCCATCTGTGGCCAAAGAGGGGCCTCTTTTGGCTAAGGCATCAACCAGCATGTTGGTTTCCTTAATTGATGATGCACCTTCACCAGCGGTAATTTTTGCAACAGCGTTTGGCACGCTCTTACCCATCTCGGTAGTCTCCAGTGGTCCGGTTTGCTTCCCTTCATTGAAAGAGTTACCTGTTGGAGTGCCCCTTCAATTACAATGTTTTGATTCCTATATAATTTCCGTATATGGTATAGTGCTAAGTATAAAGCTAGGAATTCAGCCTCATTATTTGTTTTGTTGTAACAAATCCAGCACTACCATACTTCCCATTCTCAATGGAAAAGCCAAGTTGATCTCAGATAATGTTATCTCTGTTCTCCTTTCCGTGGCTTTTTTCTGGGACGTCCTTATTTTTTATAATGAGTTGTGTTTCTCCTAGAATTTTATTTGCACATTGGTTTGGGGTTACATTCCGTTTTTCAAATAGTTTTTTGTTTCTAGCACATTAAAGTTCCCAAAGTGTGGTAGCAATGTACACTTGGGCGATTAATATTTTGTTTAAAATACCCCTCGGCGTGGGTTCCTCTGGAACTTCACCCGTATGCTCTTTTACCAATTCCCAAACTGCATTGGCGAATTGGCATATCATAAGAAGGTGATCAGGAGATTCAAGTTCATTGTCACACATGGGACAGATTTGATTAACTTGTAAGCCTCTACGATTTAAAAGATCACTAGTTGGTATTTTCTCCTTTAGTAAAAGCCAAAGGAATGTTTTATGCTTTGGTAAAGACTTTATTCTCCATATATGTGACCAAAGAGGATCCCTAGGTCCATAGGGAAGTATATTTTTCTTTTCTTTTGAGTCCCTAAGTGAAATGTGGTAGGCTGATTTAATTGTAAAAACACCATTGTTTGAGGGAGACCAAATTAAGTTTCGGTTACATTGATTTTCAATTGGGGTTTCTAGTATTTTATTAGCAACGTTAGGGAACCAAAGTTCTCTAACGCGAGTTTCATTCCATCTATTCTCCCTAAATGATGGTGCCTACTGTAATCCTTGGATCCTATAGGCCCTCCTTTATCCTAGGTAGCTATATTAATGGTTTGTCTAGCTCCCATTACTAATTGTCATACCAAAGGGAAGTGTTATTTTTTTTGCGATGAGTTGTTTTGTATTCTCTAAAAAATTATTCAAATGAAACTTTGTCTGTTTCCATGCCAAGGAGAATCATTGTTTGTTTCTTCATGTGTGTAAATGTGGCGAGTCCCCATATTTGTGTCTCATGAACTCGGCCCAAAGGGAATCTGAGTTTGAGTACATTCGCCATAGCAGCTTGATCCTAAAAGCAGATCCTAAGTTTTGTAGATTTCTCAAGCTGAGACCTCCCTCTCGATGTGACTCACATATACTTTGCCAATTTACTAAAGGAATTTTCTTGTTCCCCTTGTACGACTATAGGAAACCCCTAAATAATTTTTCTATTCTTTCAGTGAGTGACTCCTATTGGTAGTTGGAAGTAGGTTAACGTATGGAGTGGTATACTAGACATGATAGCTTTTATGAGTAGAATTATTCCTACTAATGAAAGGGATTTCTTCATCCACCCACTAAGCCTTTTCTTTATGGAATTTATGAGTGGTTCATAGGTGTCCCTAGGAGTTTTGTATGGGGCATTTCAATCCCCAAATATGTTCCCAATGATGATGTGTGGTTGTAAGGTAGGAGATCCTGAATTTGGGTCTGCATATATGTGACGAGACAACAGCTGAGAAAAAGATAGAAGATTTTTGTGATTGTCCCGAAATGTAGTATACTCATTTAGAATATCTCTCATTGTGGTTGTTGTTTGCATATCCACTTTTTCCAATAAGAAGCGTTTCATCCGCATAATGCAAGTTGTAGATGACTCGCATATTTTCTATAGGCTTCCAAAGCTAAATCGTACCTTGGAGGGAACACTCTAGAAATTTGGTTGAAAGAAAATCTGTTACAAGTGTAAAGATAAGTGGAGAGATAGGGTCCCCTTGGCGGATACCGCACTTAGGATAATGTTCTCAGTTGGGGTACCATTGATTATGACTTGATAAGATGTGGAACTAATGCATGAGAGAATTAATTCTCTCCATTGGACTGGGAAGTCAAAGACTTCTAGCATGTGGCTAATGAAATCCCATGAGATTGTGTTAAAAGCTTTTTTCAAATCAATTTTTGCTCCAAATAAGGAAAACATTTTTCTTTTAAGGCTAAAAGTTTTCATAACATTGTGTGCTAGCATTATATGATCCGTGATTTGTCGCCCTTTGACAAAGGCAGCTTGTGTATTTGATACAAGCTTTGGACAATATTAGCTAGTCTCGAAGTGATCACCTTAGTATTCTATATATTACATTGCAAAGGCTGATGAGCCTATAATCCCCAAAACTTTTTGGTTGCTTTTTTGGGGATTAGTACTATAGGTCTTATTCGAATGTTGTAGAAGATCATCCTTCATGAGGGACCAATGGTGTTTTAAAAAATTGGTTGTAAACCATCTGGACCTGGTGATTTGAATGAATGCATGGAAAAGAGTGTTGCTTCTAAGCTTTCTCATTGAGATTTGGGTAGTAAGATATTTCCTATCGACAATTTATTTGTTGGCTGGAATGGTGGGGCCCTTTTTTTATTGTTGGGAATATAATTTTGTGAAGAAAATATGGGCTTCCTTTTAATCTCCTCCACGGTTTCTAATGTGGTCCCTAAGGATGATTCTATCTATTGGATTCTGTTGATTTGTGCCCGTGCCTTGATGGAGTGAAAGAACCTAGTATTCTCATCTCGGTCCTTAAAAATATTTTGCCTAGTTTGTTGGAAGGTGTGCATGTGCCTAATTCTGGATAGTTTCATTAGCATATGCTAGTGTCCTTTTTCTTATTGTATTAAATTTTGATCTTGTGGTTGATTTTGGATATTTTTTTGTAAGTTTGCTAGTTCTCGTGTTGTATCTCTTGTCTTTTTATGAAAATTCCCCAAGGTGGTTTTATTCCACTTTGCTAGGTCTTTAGCTATTTTCCTAAATCTTCTGGGAAGGTCTTCGGGTTGGGGTGGGGATAGGTGGGGATGTTTTATGTTATTCCATGCCTCATCAACTATAGAATCTTATCCTTCCCCTTCCCTCCACATAGCCTGATACCTAAAAGGTTTTTTACTCTTATTTTAGTTAATTGTGTGAATTTTATTAAAGGTAAGTGATCCGACCTAACTCTGAGTAAGACTAAGGTATTAGAGTGCAGCCAATTTCTTAGCCATGCCATGTTTACTAGGGTCCTATCTAATCTGGACCATAACAAGTTTATCACTTGCACGGCCATTAGACCAGATGAATTTATTTTCCGTATACCCTAAATCTATCAAACCCTCATCGGTAACAAAATTTTGGAATATTCTATTTGTTCTGTAAGTGTTTCCATATGCCGAGTACTTCTCTGCACACGTAAGCGTGGCGTTGAAGTCACCAACAATTTGAACTGATTCTTAGTTTGGGTATCTAAGGGTCTATAGCTCATCAATAGCCATGGCCTACCTATTCCACTGTGGGTGTAGGTATGTGAATGTAATAAAGCTGTGTTTCCCTATATTTAGGGTTATAAAACTCTGTATAAGGTGTGGAGTAAATTTTACAATGTCGACCTGGAGATTTGACTTCCATAGAAGCCACTGGCCACCGCTGAGCCCCTGCGAAGGGACTATAAAAGAGTTCTAAAATATAGTTTCTAACCATCTAAAGGTGAGAGAAGAGTTCGGATCGTCTCCAAGAGATAAATCGGAGACGAGTTCGGATCCACCGATTTCGTCTCTGAGAGATAAACCACATCCGGTTTGTGTAATTGTATAATAGGTGAGAGTGTGTGTTTTGTTGTGAGGTTGTGTGCCCCTCTGACTTCCATACAGGACTATAGACATGATAAAAAATTTAGGGGGGTCGTAGCATTCTTGCCTGGCAACGAGGCGTGGTATTGGATCTTGTCCTTCTCATTTCGGATTAGTTTGTATGGATTTCCACGAGACTAGCATCCGAGGTTTTGGATCTTGTCCTGACTCGGTGGTCAATGGAAATCGGAGAGAATGGCGAGCCTCTTGTCGTGGCTGAACTACAGTCCAATCGGGATTAGCACCCTCATTGTCTCGGTGGAAGAACAAGTAGTTTCCTCAACATTCCACAGTTCTGTGTCCCCATTGACGACAGAGGCTACAGATCTTTGGGCGACCTTCTACAACGTATAGGATATAAAAGCTTGCGCCAGGTAGTCGATGGTGGTCCCTTTTCTATCTTCGTCTTCCAAGTTGACCATAACTTTGACTCGGGTGTATGTGCGGCTGCATGGATTTAGAGTCGTTTCCACATCCATGCATATGTATCGACCGAGGGGATGGACAGCTCTATGAAATACTTCATCATGGCACAGTTTGAATGGAAATCTGAGAAGTCGCACCCAAAGAGGAGCGCTAGAGAACAAGTAGTTATCGACATGAAAGTTGTGAGGCCAGCGAAACAAGTGAAGGTCAGATTCTCTATTGCGAAGAGGAGCATGAATCAGTAGTTCCACGCATTCTTCCTCAGTTGAAAGTACGACTGAATGGTACCCTCGATTCAGGGTGTACATAGCCACTATGGTTCCGGAAGGCCAGGTTTTCTCAACAGATTTTGGAGAAAAGTGGCGATTGCACTCAATGAGGCTGGTACATGAACAACAAAAATTCCAAGAGTGTTCTGCACCTGGTTCAGGCCTTTCTCGATGTGTGGAAAGTTTGTGTGATATTTTTGGTTGATAATCTTGTGGCTAATTGAGATTCCTGTATTTAAAGCCATTTATCTTTTGTGTGAGATTCCTGATTTCTTCATCAATATCTCTTCTGATTTTTGGTTCGTCTTCCTTTTCTTCCCACCTCTACCTCAACTTGGTCTGACCCCACATATAAAGTTATAAACAAAATTAATATATAATTTCTTTTGTTTTTAAGTGATAATTATTGAGTTATTTTTTCAAGATAACAGTTTATATAAATGGGTGTTTTATACGTCATAATTTTGATAATTGGATGAATTTTAAATTTTTACGAAGGTAATAATTGGCTATAAATAATAATTTTATTAACAAAAATTATTACAATCTAAAGAAGTAGTACAAAGATAGACTCTTACAAATGCGTAGAAGACTAAACAGTAAAAACCCCATCCATCCCCAACCCCATCCCCCAACCTTTTCTAAAAATTTTTATTATAATTATTAAATATAATTATTATTTTTCATTTTAATATTTTTAATTTAATAACTAAATTGAAATAATAACATTTAGGGTTCTTGGGGGGGTGTTCTTGGGGGTGGTGGGGTTCAAGGTGGGGTTCGGGTGGTGGTTCGGGTGGGCATGGGCAGGGGTTCCGAGATCATCGAAGGCCTCAACGTCCACTCCTGGGAAGGAGTTGGGCCACTAACGTGGCCAAATCAAAGACCGTTAATGGCGCTGTACAGCGCAAAAGAACGGCCGTTCATTAACTGAAACAGCGAAATACTTTCTCTTCAGCCTAACTCAGTTTCTAAGATTTAAACCTGCTCATCTTTTGCTCATTGCCCGGCTAAAATCTCTTCATCAACGCTGGTAAACTTGTCAGGGAAAAGTAAGAAACTAAACTGAATGCTGCAGATTCTTCTTGAGCTCGTTTACAAAATCTACAGATAGGAATTGGCGTTCTTTTGGTAGAGTTTCTGAACGATGGATGGTCTTACTGTGACCTCTTGCGACTCTGCTATTAGCGACGGGATCAATGTGCATTTCGCCCGCGGCCTCACGTCTCCTCTCAATCCCAACTGGCAACTGCCGATGTACTAGGTATCAGTTTCTGGGACTGGCTTCTTTTATGCCCGCTGCTTCCTTTTTACACTTCAGTCTTCCCGTTCTCCGACACGCTTCCATGGCCCCATTTGGAAAATCGAAGTCCCCGCGCGAAAGTCTCGAAAGGGGCTCTGACGAACCAGCCAACAGCGGTCTGAATTGGGGTGTGGGGAAAGAACTCAGGGTGCCGCCCGCTCGAGTTCGCATCCTCAAACAGGGGAATGTTTCTGCTAAAGGCCCTGTAATCTACTGGATGTTCAGAGACCAACGTTCTAAGGACAACTGGGCTTTAATTCACGCCGTAGATCAAGCGAACAGAATCGACGCCCCCATAGCAGTAGTCTTCAATTTGCTCGACCAATTCCTGGGTGCTAAAGCCCGCCATTATGGGTTTATGTTGAGAGGATTGCGTGAGCTCCAGCAGGCTCTTGAGGCTCTGCAAATTCCATTTTTCTTATTGCAGGTAAAGTTCGGGTTCGGGTATATATTGCTTGTTGTTTTACTTTACTTCACCGGATTAAGTTTTTTTTTTTTTTTTTTTTTTGCTTTTTTAAACTGATGTCTCTAGGGAGAAGCAGTGGACAACATTCCCAATATTTTAAACCGACTGAATGCATCGATGCTGGTGACTGATTTTACGCCCTTACGAGACATAAGGAAACGGAAGGACGAGATATGCGGAAAGTTGAGTGATTCAATAGCTGTGCATGAAGTAGATGCTCACAACATTGTACCTGTTTGGACTGCTTCGGATAAAGTGGAATACGGTGCGAGAACTATAAGGACTAAGATCCATAAGCTGCTTCCTGAGTATCTTGTAGAATACCCAGAATGGCAAAGCCCTTGTAGAAAGTGGACGATGGAGGCTCCATCCGAGATAGACTGGGAGAATCTCATTGCTGAAGTTATAAGGTAACGTCGAACTAAGTAAAGAATTAACACTTACACTAGTGAAAATTTGAGTGATTTTGTGTTACATTTAGCGGGTCTCTCGAATCAGGAAAGGAGCAGAGGTACCTGAACTCCAATGGTGTGAACCAGGAGAACTCGCTGCAAAAGAAGTGCTCATGGGCAGTAAAAATGGCTTTTTGACGACGAGGTTGAAGAACTACTCGATCGATCGAAACAACCCTTTGAAGCCTAAAGCTCTGTCCGGCTTATCACCCTATCTGCATTTCGGGAATATATCAGCACAGCGTTGTGCTCTGGAGGCACGTAATTTTCGTAAGGCTCACCCACAGGTTTGTCTTTTGTTTTGTGTATATATTCTTCTGTGATAGCGTTCAGTGATGTCGGTTACTTTAAAAAGTGGCATTCAAGTTTGTTGTTTTAGTCAAAACAGGCATAAGTGCCACACTTGTACGTCCAGAAAATGGCCATACTGGGATTACATGGGCAAGCCCTGATGAAGTTAGTCCTAACACTAACAGGATGTTGATGGTGGGAGCTCATTGGGGGAAGAAAATGAGAATTAAAACCCATTTATTTTCTTCCTTGTAAACATTTTGTCTATCCAGCAGAGTATTACTCTCCTTGTGTATGTTTTGAATAAGTGTTATCCTTGTTCCAGACTTGTCCTCTATTTAGTGAGAAAGTCTAATTAATTATTAGTTTGAAAGAACTTTCATCATATTCTTGAAAAACCAATTAAAGGTCATTTTGTTATCTATATTATTAGTGAGTCAGTGACTCCTTCTTGGATATTCACTAGGAGCTTATTTGGTTATGGCTATGCTGGCAATTCTGGTCTATCGATCAAGCCAAAAGTTTTAGAGATGCTGGTTGAACTCATGTGATGTCAATAATGTACGGTTTACATGTCATATTTGTTGAAAAGCAAAAGTACAAGAGAAAAATGGGAAAGAGGGTGGAGGCCCCTCCCTTACTCTATGCAATGGATACACAGTTCTCTCCCCTTTACATGCAGAACGATTGGGATGTGGAAAGGTGGGTTTTGGAGAGAGTCCTTGCCAACATGTATCCTGTTCTAGTCTGATCAATTTGAACAGTTTAATGGTTGAGCTGTAGTTAAAGCTAGTTCAGCCCTTTTTTCACCTCAATTTTTTATTAGGACTAGTTAGAAGTCAAGCTGTAGTTACAGCTAGTTCAACAATGAGCTATAGTGTGTGAAATGCAAGGCCATTCTTGGAAAGAACAATATTTTTGGCAAATTTGCAACATGGTAAACAGAGTGCCACATAAAATATATTGATTTGGTACTTGTGGAGATTCGTCGGCATCTCTGCATTTCACATGGATGTTTCTAGTTTTACTTTCTGGGAAGATTTTTCTAGCTTAATCTTGGCTATCTATTTCTGAAGTTGGGACTTGAGTACTTAAAGCATGCTTTTCTGCTTCAGAAGAGACATTTAAAGGACTCAAACAACAAATGCCTCCACAGTGAATGCCTTTTTAAGTAGCTAACATTTTTTGGGTAAATTTTTGGAGTCAAGAAGATTAGTTTATCCAAACAATCATGAGAAATGGATTTTCAAACACGTTTAGTCACAGCTAATTGAAGAAAACCAAACACTACTGCCAGTGGGAAAAGGTTCTCTTTGTGTGAAGCGAAAATGAGCATCTAAATGCTTCATGGTCAACTCTAAAGTGGCCTTTTGCTCAAGAATCTTATGTCAGCTGTCTCCTTCACATTCGTTGAAGCCGATTTACTTGAGTTAGTTTATTGAATAGCACTTGTTCTGCTTATTTGTGTGTTTAACATTTCCAAGTGTTTTTTCCATATTCACTTTCAGTCAGTTGATGTCTTCTTGGAAGAGATGATTGTGCGGAGAGAGTTGGCAGATAACTTTTGCTTTTACCAGCCACATTATGATTCCCTACAAGGTGCATGGGAATGGGCAAGGAAAACCCTACTGGATCATGCTGCTGATAAACGTGAGCATATTTACACGTAAGGATGCCTTCATGAGATTTTTATACACTTGTGACAGAGTTCTGATTCATTCGTTAATAAAGTCAGCTCAAGTGTACTTGTTTGAGATGGTTTTGAAGAAACTTTTTATTGGCAGAATGGAGGAGCTCGAAAAAGCAAAAACCGCTGATCCTGTAAGCAATGAATTTCTTTTGAGTCATGCTATGTCCACGGCCCCTCACAGGGCATTATTTTAATGCCAATTTTCGCATTAAAATAATGCCCTGTGAGGGGCCATGCACAAAAACTGCGCTCGGCCGCAGTGGGCATAGTATTATTGATTTCTTTATGATCTCAATCTTATGATACTCCACAAATCTTGTTCATTTTGGTGATGTCTTCTTATGATAAGTGAGGCACCTTATAAACAACTCATTAAGTTCCTCATCATTTCTGTGGTGATGACCTATAATATCTGGATTTATGGATTTATAATCTCCATTTAGTAATTAATTCAATGGTTTTTTTTCATATCTGGATGCTCTTTGGTTGGGTGGTTTATATGTTTCTCATATCTATCTAATATAAACTTTTTAAACTGCAAATTTCAGCTCTGGAATGCTTCTCAATTGGAGATGGTTCACCATGGGAAAATGCATGGGTTCATGAGGCAAGTAAGTTTGGAGAATTTTTTTATAGTTCAAAGAAATATGACTTACATCTGTTAATTTTTTATAGTTTAAAAACCTTAATAAAGTGATTACTCCAGAATGCTGGGTCAGGTTTAATGTTTATTTTTGACCGAGTGGTGTATCTGACATCATGGAAAGCCTCTTGTTATATTTTCAGATAGCTAGATAGTACATACACAGAGAAAAACTAACAAGGTCATTTCCTCGTAGGATGTATTGGGCTAAGAAAATTCTTGAGTGGACAAATGGACCTGAAGAAGCTCTTTCAATTGCTATACATTTGAATGACAAGGTTCTTAAAGAGTTTCCACTATTTATATTCATTTGTCGTTCTGGATATGTATGATTCAGAATTTTTTTTCGTGAGTGTATCAGATATGAATTACCTGACTTTTGCTACCCATTTACATGGCAGTATCAAATCGATGGCAGGGATCCCAATGGATATGTTGGTTGTTTGTGGTCGATATGTGGTGTTCATGACCAGGTTTGTATTTCTTCAGAACCAGTTGATCCCATGCTTTTATGAAGCTTCACAGCAGAACTTATTGCAAATTCAATATTATCACCAGCTAATCGGCTCTTCACTGCTTGAGCATTACGTCTTCGTGTCTTGTGGAGAGTGCAGGGTTGGCAGGAGCGTCCAGTATTTGGGAAAATAAGGTACATGAACTATGCAGGTTGCAAAAGGAAATTTGATGTTGATGGCTACATAAATTATGTAAAGAGGCTCTTGGAAGTAACCAAGAAGCGGAAAGGTAGCAGCTTGACAAACTTCAGTACTGAGGAGCCCAAGAAAGCTAGGTCGTGAATGGCCTTACTAAGCTCAATCCGTTTGTTCAAACACTGGTCTAATCACGCATTGTCTATAAAAGGAGGGGAAGTAGAGTCCTCATTATCTCCGACATTTTGTTTTCTAAACTCTGCAGCAGCAAAAGGTGGACTCTCTGGCAGCGCCTTTTGGAAGTCTGACATGCATCAATCTCTTTTGAGTACTCTTACCGTTTTTTCAAGTTCTTTTTGCAAGTTCAAGCTTATGAAGGCCACGCATAGCCCATCATAACAAAACCAAAAATAATTTTCGCTCGTCATTCTGTCACTTGAATCAATGTATTTACGATTATAATTTTTTTTTATGAAGGCCAGTTACAAATTACAAGTAAAACTTTTGCTTAACACTTATAACCGACTGTGAGCATGTACAATACAAGGGAGAAATATAACAGCATCCACGACTGTAATATGCATATTCAGTGTCCATCATTCAAGTATCACCTTGTTTGGGCACAAAAGACAAAATTGTACTAAAATACTAGATCAAACAGATGGGAAAATCCCGAATGCTATACACGTATCCTATATCATTCTGATTGACCGCTTGCTGCCTCCATCATTCCGTTTCTGATCTGGTCAGATATGTCTCTTATATGACCAGGGCCATGAGGTATAAACACAGTGGTATTCTTGGATGAATTCCCCAGGTCTCTAATGGTATCGAAGTACTGAGTTATCATGATCAAGTCCATTACCTCTTTTGCAGTCGTACCTTCAACTTTATCAGAAAAGTTTAGTATATTTTCCCTGAGGCCATCTGTTATTGCTTGCCTCTGTCTTGCCACTCCTAGTCCACCCAGATACTTAGCTTCTGCCTCTGCTTCAGCCCTCTTCACCTGAAGAATCTTCTCAGCTTCCCCTTTGTACACACTAGCCAGCTGAAGCCTCTGGGCTGCAACATAAGCATAACAGCAGACACCCAGTCACCCTTGCCATATCACAAGCCTAAAAACAAACTCACCACGAAAGCCCCCAATCCAAATTTGGATGACTGGGAAGAATGAATAATGGGAAGATCGTGTACCTGCATTTATCTCATTCATTGCCTTGCGCACAGAGGGATCTGGTATGATGTCCACCATCAAAATCTGCTCTATATGATAACCATATTCTTCCATCACCTGACAAATTAATTCAAGAGTGTATCCTATTAGCATAACAAGTAAATAAGGATGCCTCTGTGAGTTTCTGCTTGTGTTTTTTGCGAGTCAACAAAGAGTATAAGAAAAAGAATACGGATAAGCAAGGTGAAAGGCACAAATCTGCGGCAAACAAAGATATAATATGAAAATACAAGGTCTTCAGCACACTCGAGTAGAAATAGAAGATAAACTTATCATGGAAGTTGATCAAATAAGTATAGTAATCCCCTGAATCAAAAAATGACCAAAGTGCCTTTAAAAGAATATGATTTTTAAGCAAAGCATCACAAGCAGGATTAGCATTATTAACCAAGTAGATCAGACCTCCAGAGAGCAGAATAAATGTTCATCAAATTGACAATGCCTTTTTTTCAAAACAATAAGTTTTTTGAATAGGTTAAAAAATGTTGTGACTGTTTATGAGTTAATATAGGTGAAGAAATCACCCTAAAACTACTGCAGAGAAGGTACCTTTTCAAGTTCTTCCAGTACAGCTTTAGCTACATCATTCTTCTGCTCGAAGAGCTCATCCAGTGTCATTTTTGGAACATGAGCTCGTACAACTGATCATAAAGCAGAAGACGTTCAAGGCATATAAAATAGTTATATAGTAGGTAAAAGCAGCACTTCAGAAACGGAATAACAATCCAGTCTTACCATCAAAAACATATGCTTGAATCTGTTCTCCAGGGTTTTGCAACTCATAGAAGGCATCATCAGCATTTTCCCTGATGACTCTATACTGAATAGAGCATAGCAATTGGACGAAAACATTATCCTGCAAAAAAAGTAAAATAGACAACTAACCAATTACACATTATAAAGGATGTAGTCCATAAGAGAAATCACTAGAGAAATATTACGCAAAATCAAGGTAAAAAAATATTCTGCAGAGGCAAGATCGATCAGGAAAAAATATTCATTGCATCGGACAAAAGTTCACAATAGCACGGTCAGACACATCCAGGACTCGACAATTGGACAACAAATTGGTATAAATGGTTCCCAAAGAAGTACGAAAATGATTGGCAGATAACACGTCAAGGGAAAAAAGACATCAAAGCAGAATGTCTTTGTAGCAGAATTACATTGATGCTATTAATTTGTATCCTTGTCCAAGAGTTTGTATCCACCAAGATGAATTCAAGATAACACCATCACCAAAAGTAGAATTTTCTACACAATTTTCTTTTTAAAAGAGACGGAAAGAATGAAACCCGACAAGGAATCCGCGGGCGGAAGACTCTGATCACATAATCATTTCAACCAACACAGAAAATTGTCCTTCCACGAGAAACAGATTCAAGGGAAGACACCTTGTAGTCAATCCAATGATAATTTCGTAACCAATCTCAGGTTAAAGACCGGATTCAAATATAACGAAGTCGTACATAGCGATCATCAAGAATTAAGATGCTTCATTCACGAACTTGAAGTAGAAGAAACGCGGACCTTGGTTTTGGTCTCAACCCGGACGTCGAGAGAGGCAAGCCTGACGGAGAGGACGCCGGCCAACCACTGGCCCGAGAAAGGGTTGAAGCAGTGGAACCCCGGGGGAGCCAGACTCTCGAAGCGACCCCATCTCTCAACGATCCCCACGCTCGCCTGGTCTATACAAGCACAAAACATGGACGAATAGGTCACCATCTCTTCCTCCTCCTCCTCCCGCCCGTTTCTTCCTTTCTGAGTTCCGACTGAACACACGATCCAAACAAAAGAATATCTAATCCTGCAAATGTTATTTTTCCTCCTCTTTCCAAAGCCGACGTACATAAACCAACTCGAAACGCGGGCAGTACGCCACGACGAAGTCCTCGAACCGTCCCCCGAAGACGCGAGGTAGACGACTAGAAGTAGATCAAGGGGACCGGCCCGACAGGGGACCCACTTCACAACAGTACCGGTTCGCTCTCGACATTTCGGGACCGAAACGATCTGATAATCCAGATCAGCTGACCAGGCCCGCACATTTCTGTTGCTCCTTATGCGTGTCCAGACAGTTACAGTTGGCATTAAAAAGAGAGAACATGTTAAGTAGCACAAACGAATAATGTTCAAGCAGTATTCGGATACTTATGTGGTCAGCTTTTTTTTTTTTTTTAAGTATTATAATGAAGGTTTCCATTTTACAGGGCATATATTTACAAGTTTTAAAATCGAAAAATTCTCAAAAGAAAAAAAATTTAATTGAATAGATACGAGTATATGACAATTTCCTAAGTTTCTTGGCATTTCACTTTCTTTTCTTCCAAATTTCTCTAGTGGGTTTCCCCAGTGATCTAATAATGTCTATTCAGTCAGCCAAACATCTGGTGAAGGTAGATGGCTCGTTTTAATGCTTGATGGGATGGATTAATGGCGGAGCCATGGGGTCATACAGCAGCAGAATAGGCCGCACGGGCCTAGAATGAAGACCCCACATTGCATCAAACATCATAACTAAGATCTCAACGTCGTAGTAGCAATTCTACGAGGGCCAAATTGTGCCACAAGCACATGCAATATAAGGTAATGTGGCACGATGAGCACAATGCAACTTGTAAAATAGGAGCGCATTTGCACATCCGGACGGAGCACTTCTTGGAAAAACTTGTCTCTTTTGGGGTTATACTCTCTATGGCATAGGTTAAAATTTCATATATATTGCACAGCTACTGAAAATAAACAAGGGCTTCCTGCCTTATAAAGTGACAAGCAGATTCCGTGCTCTCTTAGGGTAACTGTCGTTATGAACCAACTGAACATGGTAGCCGCCGTTCACGAGGAGGCCAGTTAAAATAGCCAGCCAAAAATTTTATCCTCCTCTTAAAAGGCCAGTTCTTCATGCTGGTCGTAGATGGTCGATCAACATGGGGAAAGCTGAATTTGACAGACCAGACTCTGCAGCTTAATAACTCTCAAAACCTCCACAAGGTCACAGCTTCATTAGACGATCTGAAAGAATAGCAAATTACCTTGAGACAAGATCAGACAAACTCTGGCTAGTCATTCAACAATCGATCAGTTGCTTCGGCAGCGCTAGTAATATGGCCTGCGGGGAGGATATGCCCCAGCACTTGGTGGATAGGCCCCACCACTTGGAGGATAGCCTGCACTGCTAGAAGGATAAGCAGCGTTGCTGGGAGGATAAGCTGCATTGCTGGGGGGATAAGCTGAAGCATTAGAAGGGTAAGCACCACCACTGGCTGGATACCCATAGCCTGCCTGGAAGCGAAAACAGCATGCAAGACATATTAGAGAAGAAACTCCAAGCATGCAAGACATATTAGAGAAGAAACTCCAAGCATGCAAAACTAAGTTTTTTTTTTGGTTTTAAATTAAGTGCTTTCTATTAAGGCAAAGACAAAAAAAAAGAGCATAATTATGGGAAGGGCATCTCTCACAATCAAATGTGGAGGAGACACGCATTCTTGGTCAACTTATCAACTAGGCAGTTGGCAGACCTTTTATTTTCGAAGAGATTGATATTAATTTCATTTAGGCCATATTACACCTATAGTGCCTACAATAGCCTAATTCTTTGTACTCCAAGAGATTCGAACTTGACCTCCCACAACACAACCCTC
The DNA here is from genome assembly GCA_022405105.1 of Aristolochia contorta. NCBI lineage: Eukaryota > Viridiplantae > Streptophyta > Magnoliopsida > Piperales > Aristolochiaceae > Aristolochia > Aristolochia contorta. Next base: position 7,514,315 of record CM039664.1, read on the forward strand.
GGTGTTACCACTGAGCTATGCTCAGCTTCACCGGTTGGCAGACCTTTTCGCATGAGCATATATAAGTACCACATACAAGCATTTGCCTCAACCAACAATAGTTGAACCAAATGCATCTCATGGTCCTCAACAAAAATCAAGAGAATGTGGACACCCATAAGTGAATGATTTAAAACTTAAATCCATAAAAAATGTCATCTCATGATTGTTCATTCCCATAGAGAATTTCTCTCTTGCTAGTTTTTCATTACTAAAGTGCCTCCTTTTGTTCATTCTCTAAACTCCTTACAAAGCTGTTACCTGTGACAGCAATTTTGCATCTCTTTTCACCAATGCTATCTCCCCATTTTTTTTTCTTCCAAAGATAACTTTCTTTTTATTATAAAAAGAGGAAATGAGAAATAATTAACATTCTCCTCAGATCAGGTAGACCCAAGTTAAACAGGATCCAGTGACATTGCTAGCTCGAGTCTAATAAACTTGCTTGTTATATCAAATTTTAATTTCGAATAAATTAAAAACAAAACAGTAAACTTGATGCATACTGAACTCTTTACAAGCAACTCTAGATTCTTAGAATGAATAACTGTTGCAACCAGCTTTTCATGAATTGGAGTACCAAAATCTGGTCATAAACTCACAGCTTAGGTACAAGCAAGGCTTAACCCATGTAATCCATTTGAATTCATTCAAAGAGTTAAAAGTTTTGGCATAAACTACTCAGATAACCACAAAATTTCACAGAAGAAAAGGAATAAGATCATTTGTTCATGAATATGAAGTTCAATAAAAGCTACACATTCTACCACCAGAATAACACCCCAACATATCAATATGAGACTTCTTCAAAACCAATTTTTTGTTTTTCTAGAAATTTGAAAGTGGAGTAACCAAGGACTCCTATGCAAGAGTTTCAAATTCTGAATTTCAACAACTAACAGGGGGTCATTGCACAGAGAATTCATTTGTAAGAGAGACTTAAGAAACTTGACAATGATTTTCCAAAAAGTTTAATTTTCAGTATGTATATCTCCTAGTAGTGGTTATTATGAAACTTCACCCAAGGAGGAAAAGAAAACCTAAGATGATCCCATGGTTGCCCAAAAATTAAAAGGATGGCCTCTAAAACTGAAAAGCTATAGAATAGGAATCCAAGAACAGCGTGTATTCTGTAGTGACAGGAGTGGAGAATTAGAAGGAGAACATATTCTCTCTAAGTACTTATATTTACAAGGCAGTAAGTATTTAATCTTTCCCTGCTTTTTAAGGAAATGTGAAGTCTTAATTGAACTAACAACTGAAACTGCACGCTTCGATGTCCCAGACATCAAAGTCCTAATGCACTAACCCCCAGTTAATTGTCACAAATTTAAAGATTATCTCTACTCCTTTTGAAGTTGTTTGGTTTCAAAGGCTGATCCATATAAAAAATAATAAATCCGAGAAAAATAGAAATGATAAATAAATAAAGATTAAAATTTAATCTTTTAAAAAATATAATTTAGAACTAACATGATTTTCAATTATTTCTTAGTGAATAAGATTAACGGGCACTTCACAGGGATCATATAATGTAAATAACACAGATATCAAGAGCTCCAATATGTACACCAATGACACATCCACAAAGAAAGAAAGAGGACAGGATACCTCATAACCAGGATAGCTTGAATACTCAGACCCATAAGAAGCTTGAGCTACTGACCCTGTTGTAAGAGAACAACACATGTTAGTGAGAACCATAAAAAATCTGATGAGCATGAAAAGTGCATATATCTAACACCCTTCTTTCCTTTTTCCCTCTGTGTGAGGTCCCCAAATCATTTTTTGCCAAAGCTAAGAAGGCTAAATATATATATATATATGGTTGAGGTTAGCACTGGTCCATCTCCAAAGTTAGTATGTTGCTAAAATATCCTCACCCAACACGATGCAAACTTCTTTTCAAAAGCATCCCAAAAAAAAGGGGGGGCTTCCAAATCAGTGTTTTCCATGAAAGATTCACTTCCTCGCTCTGTCTCAACCAAGAAACCCTACAGTATTTCCTTCTTCCAGAAACCAATCTTAAGATAAAAGGGCACCAAAGGGCACCGCCATTTAATTTCCAATTCTGTGACAGTAAACAGCTTGAAATAAAATCAAAAAGAAAAGAATCCACATGCCAAATCTATAAACATGAAAGATAAGATCTAAACAAAAATATGAAAATCTGTAGACCCAAAAAAATATAAAAAGAAGAATGAAAATAAAACAGAACTTGATGTAGAATCTCGGAGACATGAAAGTAAGTAAAATGGTGCCAGGACTGCCGCCAGGGACTTCTATGCATGGAATGTCTAAAGTTGATTTTGATTCCAAATGACGCCAGAAAACAAAAAAATAAATAAATATATATATATATATAAAGCCTCTGTTCCATGTTAGATCCACACTACCTTTTTCTCCCGCAAGTTAATAATAATCGAGGTCAACCTAACCAAACCCATCTACTAATTCTAATGTTTATCCAAATATCTTAGACAAACCATTACATCAACACCATTGCATTACTAGCTAACCAAGCAAACGTCATTGCATCAAACGATGGCCAAAATTTCCTTTTTAAATCCAGAATATCTCAATGATTCAACCCTAAAGGTACTCCTATATACTTATGGAAATATAAATGAGGTATTACTGTAAATAAGAAGTTAATAAAACTATCAAGTTAGAGAGAGAGAGAGAGAGAGAGAGAGAGAGAGAGAGAAACCTCCGGCATAACCAGTAGCAGTACTTGCATGGTTGTATCCACCAGCACTAGATCACCATGAAAAAACATCACAAGTCAGTTACACAATCAAAAATTCCAAAAAGAAAGATATTTCCAAATTGCAGAATAGACTGAAACAAATAACTTTAGTAGTATGAATAGGCATACCTTCTGTGCCCATAACCATAAGAATCGTGGTGCCCTTGTTTGGGTGCGGGTCCAAGGTATCCAGCATGGGGTTCCTAATATGCATTACCTTCATTAGCCAAGTGAGCCAAAATAATCAGGGAACAGAGGGATAATGCACTGAGAGAGAACATACCATATCAGAATAGTGGCGCTTAGACCCTGAGGCTGCACCATAACCACGACCAGGGTAGCCAGGTGCACCATATCCTGAAGCATATGGATCCCTATATGGAGGCGGACGAGAGGGGTAGTTGCCTTTTGGCTTCCCATAACGGGAGTCTCTTCGGCCACCAAAGTCATTGGCTGGCCTACCATGCATATTTCCTACAAGTCCATAAAAATCCAAAATTACTTGCAAGATCCTAAATAGGAAAGAGACAGATCAAGTGCATGATAAGGAATCCCTGAAGTGGACATTTCCACAAAAGATTGCAACTCAACTCTAGCCTCTTTTCACACCTAAAAGGCTTTGCGCTATCAAACAAGGAGTTTAACCAAAAGAAAGGCAACTTATGAATACCTCGTGCTTTTTTTGATGGTCTTGAATTATAATCGTTAGGTCCACCTCTCCCACCACGCTTGGCACCTCTCAATTGTGGTTCTCTTCTTTGCCAATCCTGAATGCGTCCACCTCCTTGACCACTTCTATCATGGGGCCTCACAGGTTGACCTCTTCGACCACTTCTAAAATTGCTGGCTCCCTTGCCTTTTAACTCTGAACCCTTAGATTTGGTCCGGCTTCTTGCCTTCATGGAACGACCACCTTCTTCTGGGCGATCCCCATCCTTCCTAACCTTGAAGCCACCCCGAGCACCTTGCTTTGCAAGGCGTCCCTTGTTTTGAGGCTTAGCAAGGTTTGCTTTCACCTGAAAAGAATAAAATAAAAATAAACTGAGAATACAGCAATGTTCCTAAGCAAATTCAACCAAAACAAAACTAAAGAAGTACATCTGGATGTGACAACCTTAGTCTCCCCCTCCCCCATCTGAGCATTGTTTATCCCCTCAACACATGCAACAGCACTTTCGCGAGACAAAAATGTGATAAAACCAAAATCTTTGCGCCTAGCTGTAGTGAAATTCCGAGATAGCTGGATTTTTTCTATCTCACCATATTTATTGCAATGTTCCTTTACTTTTTCTTCATCCCAAGAGCCAGGGAGGTTCTCGATATACACGGTTTTCACCTGCAAAGAGGCAAAAAAAAAAAAAAAAACATTTTCACAATCCCCAGCTTAACTCTGTCCTAGCAGATAAGGTTTTAAGTACTCAACAAGAAACACATAATTGAAAAACTTTCAAAAAAAAAACATAATAGAAAAGATAAACTCAGAAAGGAACAAACTCTTAACCTGTGATAAAGCTTCCTCACTTGGGTGCATGGATGACTGAGCAAAAGAAACTCGGGCACTCCTATCACAGCCAAAAATAGCATCAGGCTTTCTCAGGCGCTGGAATGCTGCCATAGCATCAGAATGGGTACCAAATTCTAGAAGAGCAAACCCCTTGCTCTTTCCCTCATTCTTGAGATCCTCAGGTAAATATATCTCCTCAATTTGTTCAACTCCATAACCCTTCAAAGTCTCAAGAACCTTTATCACAAAATTATACCAGTCAGTCCAACAACTCTTTGTCTTCAGTAAAAAGCTTTTAAACTCTAGATAATGATAGAAAAATTTCAAGCTGGTCAACATATTAAACATTAGAATATTAAGAAACTTTACATGATCCTTTGTCCATGTCTTGCAAATATTCCCCATATATAGAGTATCATTGTCCTGACTAGCAGAGATACCCACACGCTTTCCTTTCACCTGAAAAAATAAAAGTTCATTTAGATAATTAAGATAGAAACAAGCCTGATATAAAGATATTAAATTCTGAAAGCTAAAAATAAGATGCCCCACCTCTGCTCCATCTTTCAATTCCAAGAGAGCCTTCTTGGCTTGCTCAACAGTTGCATACCGGATAAATGCAAATCCCTTACTTTTCTGTGTAGTTGGGTGTTTAACGATTCGAGCAGCTTGAATTTCTCCAAACTCACCAAAAACTTTTATCAGATCCTCCTCAACTGCTTCCTTATCCAACCCACCAACAAAAATTTCAAATTCTTTCTGTTTCTTCCGCTCTGATAGAGGAGCGTGCATATAAACAGAAGGATCTTCATCTTCCTCCTCGTTCTCTTCAGCCTCTTCTTCATCCTCACTCCCACTCTCATCTTCGTCTCCCACTTTGTCACTGCCTTCGCCATGGCTAGCATCATCAACCTCACCTCTTTCATTATTTTGATCTCCCTTTAGTGTCTCTTCATCACCAATCTCATTATTAAAAAAAAAATGTATTAAACCAATTGCCTACCCGAGAAATATTATATGGAGAGCTGTTAACCCGCCCTCTACACAAGCAATAAATATTACTAAAACCATCAGCAGTACGACTGAGCCAGACTAAGCCATTGAATATGTACACTACAAGCAGATCAGAATCCACCACGTTAGAAAGCCTAGCTCTTCCTAGATAGTTTCCTTAAAAGAAATCCTAGCCTGAGTGTTCACAATTAATTGTCAATTTAGTGCTACCAAAAGCCACATTGATTGTTGGAAACATATGACCCTTCAAAATCTCCAAAGAAAATTATTAGAACAAGTGTTTTCCATCTTACCCAAGTATCAACCCTTTTCTGACAAAGGTTTTCTCAATAGAATACATAATGGCAAAGTAGTTCACAATTATTTTTTTGAAGAGACAAAATTTTTTGAAGAGAAAAAATAAGTATTGAGCTCTGCACATAGTTCACAATTATAAAAGTACTCTCTTCTATATATATATATATATATCTACCTACTTTTGTAGTGGGTCTATCTTTAAAATTGAACCTCATTTTCTTCTTGAAACGAAAAATATAAAAAGATCATCGTAAGAATTCTAAAGAAGGGCAGGTTTTGTGACTTCCCAATCCAGACTACCAGTTGTGATATTTGACATCTAAACTCAAGAATTAAACAATTTATACAAATCTAAGTAAAGAATTAAGCAGAAACTATGAAGACTACAAGCACTGTATGCGACTTCAGAACAGTATAAAGATGCAGAATTAAACATGCTTATCATCATCAAATAATAATGGAAAGTCTTCAGGGGAAGCCAATACTAATCAAGGAAGTTTCTAATAAAGTATGAGCAGACATGTGAAAATAAAAATAATCAAACGAAACTATGCATCTTAGGTTGAGCACTCCCTATCTTCGGGCATAACTAATGGTTAGAAGCAAAACCTTAAGGAGGCAACTATGTAAATGCATACTGATCCTACTGACTTTTCAAGTTTTCATGTGGAAAATATTTGGATCCACAGTTGTTCTACGACCAAATAACATCAGAAATAAAGGCTTCAAAATTATCACTGAGCTCCAAACTGTTTAACAGAAAACCAGCTAATGAATTCTTCCACACTAAAGACGTATTTATCTTAATTTTAATGGATAAAACATCTTTATCATTTGAGGAAGAAAAAACATTATAAAGAGTTAACAGCTCTTCGGAGTCATTGTAGTTAAACATGAACGTAAAATACCTGAAAACAAGAAAGGATGTAACTATAAAAACAAACATATATATAAGGTGTAAAATTCTTGCTAATATACAACAGGACAAACAGAATCCCCATAGAAACCAATTGCAGATGATAAGGATCAAAAAGAAGTTACTCTGCTTCCCAAACTACCGACCAAATTTTTCTATTTCTTTGTTTTTTTTCGTAACACGGCCAGAAAAAAAGGAGGTAAAGTCAGTTAAACATGTAACTAATAATATGAAGAAGGAATCAAGAACTAACGCAAGTCAAAAACAAAATTGGAGTTTCTTACTAATTCGTACCTTCGTCCTGTTCCATATAAGCAGAATCGCTTGCACGCTCATCCATGATTTCTTCAGGGTCTTCATTATCCTCTTCAATATGTTCAGGCTCCTCCGTTCCAATTGCGACATCTCCTGGCGCCTCCAAACTCTCCGCATCCTTTTCAGCCCTAACAGCCACTTCAGTGATATCATCGTCACCATCTTTCATTTTTTCTGGTTCTCTTAATATATTTTTATCGTTCTCCCCCTTCGGGATTTCCAAAACTGCATCCGCCTTTCCATCTGCAACCACTTCTGGCTCAGTGGGAACCTCGTTGTCCTTCTCCTCGTTCACGGGTTCCGATGTGTGACCGTCTACAGTAACCTCTTTAACCTCAATTGTCTCCGTAGTATCCGTGTTCACTTCAATTGTCTCCGTAGTATCCGTCTTCACCTCAATTGTCTCCACAATCTCCATCTTCACCTCAACTCTATCCTCCGACTCCATTTCATTTACCTCCGCATTCACATTGAGAGCCTCTTCTGCGTTTCCATCCTCCGCTTTAGTATCAACCGTCTCCGTCTTGACACTCGCAGACCCTTCCACGTTGGCATCTTCTATCTTCTTTTCGACCAAAACCTCCTCTTTTACAACAGTTTTCTCCTCTGCCGCCGGGGGTAAGCTTTCGGGCTCCCCAACGGTATTGACAGGAACGGATTCCTCAGGTACCTCTGCCTCGGTAACGCTTTTCTCCTCTACAGCCTCTGCCTGAGCTTTAGCTGATGTCCTGCGCGGAGGATTCTTGGCTTTCGGAGTAGCCTTCTTTCCTGCGCCTTTCCTCCCTCGAGGCGGCATCTCTCTTGCCGGCGGGGACGAGTTTAGGGTTTTCAGGGAAAACGAGGGCAAGACGACGAGGAGGGAATTCGTAGCAGCAGCTAATTTGCTCACGAAGATGAAAGAACTGAGAACGGGGGTTTCGTGGGGGATTTGTGAAGATGGCGAAAATCGGAGATTGGCGAGGAGAAATGGGTCGATCCCGACCGAAGATCGCACGAGCAACCGTTCTGTGGCGGTTGCGGCTCACGAGCGCGTACACGGTTCAGATTTTTGTTTCAGTAAATGTGATTCCCATTTACTAGTTTTGAAAACCCAGTGCACAACTGGAAAAAACTAATTAACAAATGAAAATTAAATTTTGTATATCACCTTATTAATTATTATGCTTATTAATATGAATGACAAAATTTTTAATTAATTTAATTTTTAAAAAATATTGATGAATGAGAGTACCAGATTATATGCTTATAAAACTGAAAATAATATATACACCAAAAAATGTCTCCAAATTATAAAATACAATAAATTTTAAAAAGCTTTCAAGTATCCTGAATAATGACTGGAAACTTAGGAAAAAAAAAATATATGATATTTATGTGGGTGAATACCTCTTTCAAACCAAAATGTGGCATATCCTATATACACAAGTATTATACATATGTAAATATATACTAGTATAATAAATCAAGAAATACATCACAGTACCTGAAACATATTACTAATGCATAATTCTGGGATTTACGCAAACAAATTCACAATGTAATTGTTTGTCAGACTACAAATCTCTTTTTCGTGTAAGTGTAATCATAGGTAGTCAAATACATGAGCTTAAGAAGACTTTTAAATCCAACTCTTCGATGGTTTAAGCTAGAATTTACTATAACTCATAAATATGCAAAAGTTTGAATTTACTTGAATTCTCTTACCATTCCTTGCACGATAAAATTAAATGAGAGACTATGCTCATCTAGAATCATCATTCTTGAGTTTGATTTCTTTGTGCTAACCTCTATAATACGAGGCATCCATGTGTACAAGAGGAGACAATTTGCATTATTATAAATAAAGAGTCACTCTAGGGAATAAAAGTTCTTTTTTCTCACTTCAATGATTCAATCCATCACTATTCACATGTGTTTTACTCTCTCTCTCTCTCTCTCTCTCCAATTTATAGAAAAAAATTTTAATTTTTATATATATATTTTTATAAATTTACATGTTTACAAAAATGTATAAAAATTCTATAATGTTACATACTACACCTTGTGGATAATAGAGAAAGTTAGACAGAGACCACGCTGGACCAACCCAGTTATTGGCGTTTGGGGTTGGGTCGTTGAATTAAGTTCCGGTCCGGGGTCGTTTTAGGAGCATAACCATTAACCGACGTCACAGCGACAACGACGGGGCTTCGAAGATGATTGGAATTTGGAACTATGGAACCCGAAATTAGTATCATTTCGAGGAACGAGCGAGCGAGGGTGGCGGCGTCATTTTCATCACTGGGTCAAATATGTTGACGAAGAGGGGGCTCTTCCCCCTTGAATTTTCTTTTAGAATTTTCCTCATCTCTCACAGTTTCCTCGCATCCGCGGAGAATCTCCTCTCTTTCTCCCTCTCCGTCTCGTTCTCTCCGTGTCTCTCCCTCTGGATCGGAGGTGTCCGCTGTGGGCGACAAGCGGAGACTGATCAAATCTTTCTCGGAGGTGAAAATTGGAGTATTCCCGATCGCGGTGAACCATGTCTTTTTCGGACTCGGATTCCTCCTCTCAGGGCGATTACAAAGCATTCCGACAAATCAGCCGAGACAGTAATCTCTCGTTTCTTCTTTTTTTACAAGTACTTGTGGTGGATAGTTCGTATTTATTTTATTTTATCGAAGGATGAACTATGGTGAAACTTAATGATCGATCCAGCAGCTTTTCGCTGGCTAGGGGAGCCTATCATTGCTCGTACTGCATCATACCTCGACTTCATTAAGTATGCCTTTATTGTACGTAGCGATTAGAGATAAGTTCTATCATTGTTTCTCCTTGAAATTGTTCATGTCATTTTTATGGGGAGACGGACCCTCATAAAGCTTCTCAGACTGATAGTTTCAGTTATTTGAGAGGGTGGTAAGACTGTGATCAAGCGAGCAGACGAGCAGACTCCGCTAGGTGAGTGACGTGCTGTCATGCTTTCTGGAAGATTCTGTGATGCAAATCTCCTCATACAAGACAGGGATACTTTGTGTATTAATTCAATTATCCGTCGGAACCTTCAATAGTGTGCTAAGTGTGAGATATTTTCTGAGTTTCAGAGCGTTATATCTCCGGGAATACCCTTCTTCTGTAATATAGGGTTCCTTTTGTGTCTATTACGCTGTTTCACTGCTCATTAATCAAAGCGGTCGCAATTTCTTGTAAATGGTAGTTTTTTGTTAAAGTTTGATTTATTGTGAAACCACAAACAGATGGGATTCCGAGGCAGTAACATCATTTATTGTCAATTATTAGTTGAAAGTTTGAACATGCACAGACAAAGGTAGCTGTAATCTGCAACCAAGTGAAGAAACCTTATATTCCTGTAACTTGATGCAAAATGAGAAAGATGTTTTACATTATTTGAAAAAAAGTTTCTTTTTAATTTTCTTCCTCTATATTAGTTTGCGATTGTTGCATTTTTTTTTTCAAAGCCTGAAGGCAATGAATATACAACCAGAGAAATGGACCCTTTACAACGATGGATTGGAGGGTTATCCATCCTCTGGCTAATACATAGCACGAGTGCTTGATGATCTCAGAATATGGGAACAATTACACACACAGTTCACATTTATTTATTTATGTATTTTTTTGAAGAGGTTATTCACACAGTTCACGTTGAGAGCTTGAATTTTATGAAAAACAGGTCATTGCTCTGAGGTAGTCCTTTTCTCTCTACACTAGCCTATGACACTCTTGGACTCGTCAACAATTTGATGCACACTTAAGAACAATTGTCAAAAATCTGTGACCGTGAATCACAAATGATCACTCCTAGTAAATACTTTATGATCTGTAGATACTTAGAGCAAGACAATCCTAGAGGACTTCTTTAACATGAATCACAAATGATCTGATGTAGGACGGGAGAAGAAAGAGAAATAGTAGAGAGAAGGAGGAATAAAGGGAAGAAAGGAGGAAGAACACAAGAGGAAGACAAATAATTTCAATTCATCAATCAAAACGTGCCTACCTTCATAAGACCTAGCCTATTTATAGGCTTATTACAAAACCTAATAAAGAGTTTGTAATGTATAAAAGACTGAATAAAATACTAAACTAAAGAGGAATCCCAATTCAATCATAACTCAAATAAAACACTCTAATTCTACCCTAATTCAATTAAAACTTATGCATCCTGCATCATGATCATAGTGGCTTCCAGAGAAGGCCAAGGTGATAACCACCATGTTGAATTTTCTGAATCAGGCATGAGGATTTTGCTAAAGCCGATTACTTACCTTCTCTGATGGATACACTTTTTAGTCTCCTATGAAGTAAAACTTTCCAAATCAGGCATGAGGATTTCGCTTAAGCCGGTGGCTTACCTTTTGCTGATGGATACACTTTTTAGTCTCCTCTGGAGTAATGTATGGAGAAAGTTAGTCGATGTAGTTTCTTCAAACAAATGCTCATAGAAGAAAACTTTTTCAGCATCCAACTAATATAAAGGTTAACCCTAGTGACAATCATTTAGATCAAATCTTGAATAGATGTGAGTGGTGCAATAGGGAAAGATTCTTGACATTAATTATAGGATTGACTTCCATTTGACAAATTTATGACCATCATCCCCTAGAATAGGGGCCACAACATCAATCAGCAGTGGCAAAGAGGCCGTATTAGTGATAACCTCTTTTGAATAGTAAGGTACTTAATTTTCAAAAACAAAAAAAAAAGTAAGGTACTTGTCCGAAGCAAGAGACATCAATAGATATGTAACTCTTCTACTGATTAGAACATATATCTTTTCTAAGTGTGAAACTACCCATGGAAGATACACTTAGTAAACCTTCAGAAAGCTCATCCCAAGATAGACCACGGATATGGGCGAAACACGTTAAGTCAAAAACACAAGAGCACATGTAGACAATTCACAATCAAGCTTGCGAACCTCCAAAGGAATTTGTCCTCTAGAACAAATGAAGGCATCCTATTGATCAGTAGCATTCTGTAAAAACCACACCCCCTTAATAAGACCTAGGGATATGCATTTAGAAGAGCATAGATTGAGCCATCTCAAACAAAGGAAAGTCTTCCTTTCAACCACTCTGTTTGCTGTGGGTATAAACACAAGACAACTGATTTAAGACCATTGCCAATATGAAGTACACAAAGAATTGTACCAAATTGGATTTTTTTTTTTTTTATTTTTTTTGAAGTTAGGGTGTTGGTTTATCCCAAGTGCCAAGAAGTTACAAGCAAAACAGACTAACTCTGAGGAGCTGAAATGCTTCCCTTTTTTAGGTAAAGGGATCTCATTTCTTCTGACTTCACGGGTGAAAGCAAAGGAATTAAGAGAGAGGTAAGTGAGAGTGAAGAGAGAAGAACTGAGGCAAAGTGCAAGAGTCTCTATTTATGGTTTCTATACAATCCCAACTTTTTTTAACGACTTTGAGTGAAATTACATCAAAAGAACAAAATTGATCACTTTCTACATCTCAGATAAAGTGAAACTATGAACATTTTATAACTAGGACCAATTAGCAATGGCTAAAATGCCCCTTGTGCCTACATCATCAATTGTTATTCTGTCTGTGTTCTCAAGAGCATATGTATCTATGGTAAGGCCTAGTATAGCTATGTATGCATTTATATAATTGTTTCAATGTCTTCACAACAACTTTGTTTTAAAAAAAAAAGGTCTTCACAATGATACCCTGAATTGATTTTACTTTGTGCCACCTGTCTGATTTTCTGAGGATTTAATCTCTTCTTTTCAGGATTACTGCATGAGATGCTTCGATCAGCTAAAGTGGATGCCAAGTCAACATGGAAGGTTTTTTCATCATTCAGTGCTTCCTTTTCTCTAAATAAGAAAAATTTGTGGTTCCATTATATCCTTCAGTGGCTTGTTTGGAGGAAATATGTTGCACACCTTTAACTTGTTATATCGATAGACAGTGAATTTGGTTAAAATTAATCTGGTGTATTTGGTTAAAATTAATACTTCTTTTGAAATTGTTCTCACCTACAGTACAATCAACTGGAGAAAAGAGAGAAAAAGAGGTGATAGCAACTTTATTAGGGATTTTGGTGCATTGTATTATCGGTTGTTGCTGCTGTTTAATGTATTTACTAGGGACAATGTCTTCTATTCCTCTTTCATGGTTGGAGATGTTTTCCTCTTGTTGACAGAGATTACCCCTTGTTCATGGTTGGTGAGTCGTGTTCTATTTATGCTTGAGGTTATCTCTCTTTACATATGTAGAGGTTGAGCCCACAACACAAGTAATGATTAACCAATTAGGAACTCCCTAAAAGTTGATTTGTGTCTCCGAGGAGGCTTTAAGCTCTTGCAACACCACCCATTGACGTTGCTTGAATCACCTTGACATTTAGTTATTTGGAGAAGTGCTCATGAAAGATACTTAGTCAAGCAACATATGAAGCTTAGTTGAGGTAAAGTTGGAGGTTCTCAAAGCACCATAGATGAGGCCACTGGATGCCCCAGAGTCTATCATATTGCTTCAAAAGCTGAGGCTTTGGGATTCCTAAACAGTGAGCCATGGAAGCTCAGCTCAAAACAACCGAGCCGGGGGAATTCACTCTGCCCTTGGCATCCGGCCATGGTCAATGAAAAGAGGTAGTTTGGTCCCAAGCAAAACGCAGCTGCCGCTACAATGCTCATGAAACTCAGGCAGAGTGCAAAGTGTGGAAATAATCCTATTTTTGGCACTATCAACAAATTCTCTCTACTAGCTATTACATGGAAGATCCTAGAGTTTTGTTCTGTCCATATTTCTTAAGGGAGAAATGTTAGACAAATGACCAACATAGGATGCCCGTTTAAGGTCTGCACCAAGGAGGTCCAAGGAGGTCTCAGGGATTGAAGACGTGGTGTAAGACAAACTTGAGAAATCAATCAAAAGCACATCACTAACAGAGATCCAAAAAGGTGTCAGGGATGTAGGCCAAGCAGTGCACCGGACTTCCTCTTTGTTCTCTAGCCATGATTTTCTCTGTGTAAGAATTTGATCTTTGAGGGTCCGAGCAACACCCATGCCATCACTACTATGCTGGTCTCTGAAGAAGAATTAGAGAGGTCTCTTTAATTACACGCCACTAACTACCATTCAGACCTATGTCCCTAATTATGCTATCTGGGAACTTTGGAGAGTGTTAGGCTGATAAGATTCTATTTGCATGGAGAATGAATTCAAAGGCTTTTGAATCAAATAACTCACTTAATCTGATTCCAACTGGTTGCTGGAAGCAATTTAACAGTCATTTCCTTGGTCACAAAGATTTTCTAGTCTCTGGCAAAGCGAAACAGTCTTGTTAAACAATCTTGAGAGGGGTGTCAAGAGGCACTTGTGCCCACTAAAAGACATCCTTCTCTCATCAACCTGGAATTGGATATGTTATAGGTTGTACAGATGGTGTTATATGACCTAGAGGCTCCTAGGCAAGGGCTGACCAAGCTTTCATATCCTCATGCCATTTTTCTTGAGATAGTAGCACACCATGTCTAGGATGATGCAATATTTATTCTCCAACACCACTTCAAAAGATTGAATTTGTTGGTATAGTATTATGTGTATTATGATGCCAAATCCCAAGGTCTCTCAATGCTTTTGCTTTACAGGTCTCCAACTTTAAAAGTTGGTGTTTGAACTTTTTTTTACAATTCCTCCCAAAAGAAGGCCCCAATGATCTTCTTAGTTGCATTTTTTTTTTTTTGAAATAGTGAAATTCCTTTTTTATTGCTTTCCAAAAAATCAATACAAATGGTAGTTTATATCTGAATTACAAGGCTTTCAAGTCTGGAAAATATTACTAGAGTACAAGAGTACACTTAATTGAGTGGTAAGTTGTTGCCAATTACTAGTGTGGGTCTGTTGGCTCCTTCTTTTGCTAAAAGATCAGCAAGAGAGTTTACCGAACGTGGTACAACCTTCCATATAATGCTCCACCCTTTGCTGATTTCTTAGTTGCATTCTTCACACCACCTGATGTGGGACTACCCACTAGATAGTATGTGAGAAGGGTGAGCTGACCTGCTTGAATATTAAGAGTCTTTTCCTAGTCAGCTGCTGCTTGTGCATTGTAATCAGGTCCCATAGCCTCTTCTTAGACCTGCTGTGGAACAAAGGAAGCCTGATGTTTAGACTGAGTTCCAATCTTGCACCCCAAGTAGTTATCCATACATCTAAGACAGTCGGAGTGAACATTAAAGTATAAGAAAGGGATTTACTGCATTTTTTTCTTGGATAATGCTTCAGATATGCTTAAAAGCCTTCAATCGCACTGCATAAATCTTGGTTCAATTTAGAAAACAACTGTGTTGTGCAAGTCGGCATAGTGCCTTTAATCAAGTCCATCTATGTAGCTTTCCTGATTTACTCTATAAATCCTTCCTCTACCATATTAAAGTGAACGGGGAAGATTGTGTCGCCTTGGCAGAGACCTTTACTGCCCTTGAAGTAACCTGGTGTGCCTCCATTTAGAATCTTAGTAGGTGGTTGAAGAGACACAATAACTCATGCAAGATCTCCATATTTCCCCAAATTTGAGTCTTAAGGCATAGAATCAAGGTAGTGTTGATTGACCTGATCATAGGCTTTTTCCCATGTCCAATTCTAGCATGGTTCTAGCTCGTGTACCAACATTGCTGCATCCGAAATCTGCCTACTGTATGTGAATGGGGTTTTCTCTTTATCGATTACTTGAGGAAGAATATTCTTAAGATGAATTTTTTTGGTCTAAAGTCCCGAACCTTTTCTACACAATTCGTTCTATTTGAGGATAATGGAAATGAAGGAGGCGCTGAAACCTCTTAATGCAACTATTCTCATAAAAGTCGCCAACCATTTGTTCAATGTCATCAGTCATGAAATTCGATCCAGTTTTGAAGAACCTTCTGTTATGCCCATCCAGCTCAAAAGTTTTACCAATGGGGCATCTGAATGATGGCCTCTTCGATCCCCTTTTGAGTCAATATTGGAGCTTCCAACATATCTAATTGACTATGAGTGAGCAAGAGAAAGGATAGGCTAGCTAATGTGGGTCTTTGAATACTATCAGCAATGTAAATACCTGCATAGAATCCCAAAATTCATTAGTAGTCTTCGATCTATTGGAGGACCTCTCTTCATCAATCGAGAAGTAGCTGACTCTCTTAGATGTTCTCTGACGTGAGGATATAGACTGAAAAAAGGGGCATTTCCATTCCCTTGTTTTTTACATCCATATCTAGCTCTCTGCTTGCAAATAGTTCTTTCACTATTTTTAATGTACTGCAAAGATATAGATGCTGAAATACGCCTCAAAAATATAGTGACTAGGAGGACTGTACCTTCATTTAGAGAGTCTAGTACATCGAGCTGGAGGTGGAAAGAAATTCTAGACTAGATCGAAGGCTTCAAGAACATTGTTTGTATCCTTCGGGGTTGGGGAACCAAAGAAATTCTAAACTTCAAGGAAAACTTTCACTTGGAACAACGACCATCGTAGGGCTGTTCTGCCAATCTGGAGAGATTCTTTTCCACCTATGTTGAAGCCTTAGCTACTACTTGAGGGAACATATCCGTAAATCATTGGCGAATCATATTGGACACAAAGTGGCACTCATGGGGGATTAGGAGTTGAACACGTTGGGAGATTAGTGGCTATGAAACTTAAGATGATGAAGTGGAAATTGATCAGATATAGTGGGAGCCAACACTTCTCTAGCTGGAATGAGTATGTCTGCTTTCCTAGTGTTTTTTGTCGATTCTTCGGCAATTGATTCTGGTGAATCTTATCATATATATGATCTTTTTCGCGGAAAGCACATGATTTTTATTGGGTAGAGACCAAAAATTAAAGATGCCAAAGGAGGGGAGTCCTTGACAGCATTTGAAGCTAAATTCATGATCATCTTAATGATTCTCCAGTGCCTCTGTGGAGGTTCTGTGTTTTTATTATCAAGCAGTAATGCTGCTAGAATCACTGTCCACATGAAACTGGCCAAAGGAATGTTGGAATGTTGGCTAAAGATGTGTTAATCGTTCATTGCCAAATGTGCTTGGTAGAGGTAAAGCAAAGAGCCTAAAGGACCCAGAGAAGGCTGCAATATTGAATCCTTGGCAATCTCCGGATCCCCTAGTCTCTCTTCACCATTTTCTCTCTCTTTTCTGTCATTTCCTATGCCTCGAAAGACTAAGTAAATACAATTAGAGGTGTCTGGGGAGTGCGGCAGGGGAGGGGGAGAGGGGGGGGGGGAGATATCAACAAGGGATTGGAGAGACCCCCTCTTTGGCGGGCTTATCCACTTAACCTTTAGTTTCTTAACATCAAGATCAAGTACAAACATGTTTGAATTTATAAGAGTCTTATCATAAACAAATCAATTGCTTAGATTAATACATCATTCAAATCTAAGAGCCAAGAATAAATTGAAAAACAAAGATCAAGCGGATAAAAAAATCGAATGAAATGAGTTTGTTTGAAGGTATTTTGTTTAGCTTTTGGAGCCAAGCAAGTAGGCATGTCGTGGTGGTTGCATATTTTGTGGTGACACGGCAGATGCTCATTTAGTGTTTATCTCTTACTAATACACTGGTGGAATATTGCCTGTTTGAGTTCTTAAAATCGGTGGTTATGTGAAATAAACTGCATGGCTCTCTGGTGCCAACAATAGCTTAGTGTAAATTGTTATATTGTTATTTTCCATCATAAAAAAGTGAGAACTTGAGTGTAGCTCAGTGGTCACATGGGGGGTTTTCTAGAGGGAGGTCTTGGCTTAGAGTCTCCTTAGGGGCGTGGGAAAAAAAATTCACAACTTTCAACAAAAAAGTGTAAATTTAGGTTTTTATTTAATAGTTACAACTGAAAAAATCAAGTCTGTTAGTCATTTTGACTCATTCTTCTTTTCTTTCTTTTCAGGTTCTTATTATGGACAAAGTTACTGTGAAGGTCATGTCTTGTTCTTGCAGGATGGCAGATATCACAAATGAAGGTGTCTCATGTAAGTAATCAACTTCACTGTTATTAATTCTCATCATAAGAAGGCGAGATATGATTAATTTTTCTCATCTATGGTTTCTCTTTCATTTAAGGTCTTTCTTGAGAATACTTGTACATTATTTGTGTCCTGATGCACTTTAACTTAAGCTCTTGAGTGGGATACTTTCATTCATGCAGTCAAAGGCGTGTTCTGATATTAGGAGCCGTGATGTGGGCTACTATTCTAACATTTGTGTGCAGTAGCTAGCTTTAAATTATCACTTTCTGTCTGTACCACCAAGGAACAAAAGCTTTTTAGGTATTGAATGTCCTAATGATTGCATGGAGAAAAGAGATTTGGATAATAATGTCTGAAAATTCCTAAAATTTTCTTTTCTTTTCTTTTTTTCTTTTTTTAATAATTAGATCCTGGAAGAGGTGCCATGGAAAAATATTTTTGAAACAATTAGAGACATGGTAAGTTGGTCGATGGAATGGAGATTAATTGGAAATGGTACATGTAAAACTAAAAAACAATGTGACATCTTGACGAGGGCACATAGTCCCTTCATTGCCTACAGTGGATGTGGATCCACAGCCCATGTGACCACTTTGTGTGAAGAAGGAAGACAAAGATGGGATAATAAAGGGCTTACGTGTCATATAGCTACATGTGTTGGAATTAGTCACTCATGAGTCTGAGGAGGACACTTGAAATAGCTGACATACCTAGTCCAGTATGAGCAGTGTTGGTTGTTGTAGTTGTGGGTGCTGTAGTGAGCTTTCCTAGGTACTATCAGATCCACTGAAGAGTTTCCTGTGTATTCACTGTGGTACTGTTTCCTATTATAGGTAGCATCTCCCTCTCAATAGCATTTGCCCATACTGGTTCATCAAACTTCTCCCAGAATTTGTTTGAGAAATGATTGGTTAACCTACAGTGGATATACTTACAATCACCACAACCTCTACATCAGCAGCAACCACGGTTTCTATTGCTAGCTCTTCTCCCTTTGGAGGATTTGCCTCAAGAGGTCAAAGATGAAATACCAAGGGATTTTGTTGATTTTGATGCTTGTGCAGGAGACTTCACCGCCTTTCTGATCGAACAAGCTTTGCTTTTGTTTTTTAATATGAAAATGCTATTTTATTGGGCCAATTAGACCAAAATTAAGTAGAAGACTCTTTGAAAACAAGGGGGTGAAGATAGATGGCCTCCTTAGCCAATATGTCAGCAAGGCCAATGGTAGACCTATATACATGAATCTAAAAAATGGCATGATGTTTTAAACTCCTATTTCATTACTGTGATACTGGAATCTTCAAGGAAAATTTGTTGTGCCCTAACACCAAGCGGTTAATATTGGATGTGTCACCTTCAACATGAGTTTCAAAAATGGAATGATTTATAATCATGATCCCATCTTCAAAACCACTAAAACTTCAGCTTCAGCTGAGTCAATAATACCACATGGGCCTGAAAATATAAATTTTCTCCCCATTTGTGATTCTTATAATCCTTTCAACACCAGCAGAATATTGGGTTACCTTTGATAACCATCCATGTTGAGTTTGACCATGATCAAAGGAGGTGTTCATTGAGTAAGAATAAAGCTTTGCAACATCTTAATGGTTCAAGGTCTCCATGATGAGTGAAGCATATACGAAGCAAGACTGTTATTACACTTCAGAGATATGATCCAAGAAACAATATTATGGTGAATGTTTGTTAGCAGTTCGGTATTAATTACTTCCGGTACCCTGAAAACATCTCTGATTTCTTCCTTGCCAGATACCCGAGGGATAAAACAAAGGCAAACTTTAATGGTTGTTATCCCAAATGATGGAAAAGAGAGATGCTGTAAGTCTTTAATGACAGCAAAAAAGTTGATGGAATGCAGCAAAGAAAGGCATTAATCTTCTGCAGCATACCACACAAATCAATGAACACATTATTGTCCTGTCATCCTCGGTTACATGTAAGGACTTTTTTCCAGGCTGTAAATCTGGAAAAATTTGTTCCTTCTGAGAATTTGGATATAACTCCATGTGTTCCAAGGCATAGTGCAGCTAATTATTTGATCTCTTATCCTTTTTTCCATATCTTTTAATAACCAGGTCTGGACCTGGTCGTCCTCAGACCATCCATTTTTTAGTGGAGGGAGATGGAGGATCATCAGTAAGAAATTGCATCAAAATCTTCTAAACCAATCTTGACCAAGCTACAATTAGTCCCATGGATCTTTTTTGCTGTAATTTGAATATGTGAATCCTTATTTTAACCTCTGGCTCTCCCATGGAATAGAAACTTCCCCAGTCTCTGCTATGTTTTTAGTCAATCACCAATTGGCAACTCTATAAAACAAAGTCAAGATAAAATTGCAGAATTGTAGTAGTGAAATTTCGGAAAAATTAAATTGGAAGGATTGATATTGTGCTTTTACATGTATAATCCCATAAATCCTTAGAGTAGTGCTGAAATATCAGTAAAAAGTTACATATTTTACTCATAAAATAAAGGCCTATCAGAATAAAATATAACAAAAAATTACAACGTATTATTTTTTTGTAAACTTCAAATTACCCTAATATTTTACAGCAAGGTTACCTTTTGAACCTGCCAATGATGATCTCCATCCTTTTGTTGAAATGGTAGCTTTATCACTTTTCTCTGAAGAATAAGAGCTGACTTGAGGTGTTAAGCTCGTGAAATCAGTTACATTAAACAGAATGTGATGAAAACTTCCTCAATGATACCTGGATGTTTTTAACTTTGATATTCTCTAGTTCCCTGTCATAATAATTCCCATACACTAGAATTTTATACCAAAATAATAAAACATCTATAAGATATTCTGAGCCATTAGGGAAAACAGGCAATAGATATGATGCATTTTTTTCTCAATTGGTGACTTCTTTTGTTGTGAATCATGTGTGAAGTACTACGTTTGAGCTTATAATTATATTCTATTGTAATAATCTTGGGTCTGTTTTTGGTTTGTTTTACTGATTTCATTGTTCTTCTATGGATTTATGAGTGTTGACATCTTTGCACCTGTCCATGGTTTATTTTGCTTGTAGTGGTGGAAGACTTATATAAGAGAAGGCAACCCTTACCGTCTATGGATGCTGTATATTTTATTCAACCATTAAAAGAAAAGTATGTCTCTTTCTAGTTATCATTTTGTTTGGTTTTGAGAGTGAGTGGGGAGAGGATGGGGTATTATACTTGCAAGAGCAAGCCACCCGTTGATATAAAAGGTAATATGTAATGATTATTTTTTTTTGAATTTGCTGAAACTAATTTTTATAGGCCAACATTTAAATCATGGATCATCAAATAGTGCATAATAGAGTTAGATGATATATTTAATCGGATTGGTCAATCAGATGTGTCACATACTGTAATCTGTACTATCAGATTCAGAGGATTATGATCACACTTTTTTGTACAGACAAGCATAGGTTGGGTACATTGAAAACAGAAAATAGTAGAATGAATCTCCCAAAAAAAAAAAAAAAAAAAAAGAAACAGAAAATAGTAATAGGGGTACTCCAACCCTCTCTAAATTATATTCAATCACGTGATTTTTTTCTTCTGACTAGTTAAACTGTAATTTAATTTTTTTTTTGAGAAGTTGTGTTTATTTCATGTCATTGAAAATATTACAGACTAAGATTACAATGTCGGGTAAGGCGTCCAAACAACAAGATGTTGCTCATAAACTCTTTTTTTTGCCAATTCATTAGCCCTACCATTAGCACTTCTAAGTACATGATTCCAGCTTACAACAAAGGAATCTAGAGCTAAGTCACTTATCTCATTAAATATGTATCTCTGTCTCCGTGGAGGTTTAGAGTCACTCTTGAACCAGGAGATGATTGTCTTGGAATCACCCTCTACATGGAGGGGGCCTAAAATCTGAGAGTTGTGAACACACTTTAAGCCTTGAAGAAGGCTCATCGTTTCAGCCGTGGTCAAATCTGAAATGCCTATAGGAGCTGCATAGGTGAGAAGCACTTGTCCTCCGTGATCATGAACTAGATCTCCCACACCAGTAAACCCCGGATTGCCCACTGAAGATCCATCAAAATTCAGTTTATAAGAGGGGGCAGGTGGGGGAGCCCAATGTTGGATGGTAGGAACATTCATTCTGGCTTCTATAGCATGTTCAGCCCAAGACCTCTATATTGCTCTCGGAATCAATGCCATGAAATAGGCTCTGAATTTTTAATCATCCAATTATCTGATGAAGTATTTGATGACAAAGCTCTTTCCATTGTATTGCAGTGTTATGAAAAACTCTTCTGTTTCTTTCCCTCCATATCATCCATGGAATGTGACCACAGCAACACGTAAACATTATCCTGCCCTTAGGACCAGGCCCAAAGTAGCTAGCCATAGGGAGGAGCCCAGCAATATCTCGAGGAAGTACAAAATTCATCCCAAACATGGCAAGGAAGTGATCCCAAACTATAGTTACATTGGACGGTTAGGTGCTCAATGGGCTCAGCTGCATTCCCACACAAAAGACAAAGATCTGATATGATCGGAATTCCTCTCCTCCGGAGTATGTCTTTTGTGGGAATCTTTCCTCTCAAGCAGCACCATGAGAAGAAAGCCATTTTTTTAGGGCAGGAAAGTGACCAAGCAGCAGCAGCCATGTGCTTGTTTGATTCACTGTTGATGAGGCATTTGTATCCCGAATTGCAGTATAACCAACCCTTCGGATTTGGCTTCCATAAGATCTCGTCCTCTTGACTTCTATTTAGGTATATTTCATTCAACTTATCAAGTAGTGCTGATATCTCAATTGCTTCAGCATCAATCAGGTTCCTGCTGAAACAAGAGTCCCAATTGATGTTCTTAAGCTGCCCGTTTGGTGCTAAGTCAGAAATGAAGCATGTTTGGTCTCGAGTAATTTAATTTGTTTAATAGGTTGAAACGATTTTGTTTAGTTCATAACTTTTATTATTAGTTACCTCCTCAAAAAAGAAAAGAACTTTTATTGTTAGTTGGAGCAGCCTGCTGATTGAGATTGAAGTAAGACCCAGCATGTTTTCTAACCTTGTTTTTTTTTTTTTTTTTTTTTTAACATGCAGTGTTGTCATGTTCCTATCAGACATGTCTGGAAGATGTCCTTTATACAAAAAGTATGTCTATAATGTCTTATTCTGCTTTACTGAATGATATGACTGTCACCTTTTTCTGTGTAGTATTTTGGTCTTAAATGGAATTATGGTGTCAGGGCATATGTGTTCTTTAGTTCGCCTGTTCAAAAGGAATTGGTTTCCATGATTAGGAATGATACAAGCGTTTTGCCCCGGATTGGTGCTCTTCGGGAGGTTGGAGATTTTTTTTGTTATTACTTTATTTTGTACTTCATCCCATAATTCTTTGTAATGCACTTGATGATCCTGTTTTTAGAACTCATTATTTTTGGGCATCTGACTTCATAAATAGAGCTGAACGTTTCTTATGTGGGTTTGGATGCACAGATGAATTTGGAGTACTTTGCTATTGACAGTCAGGTATGCATATTCGGTATAATCTCATTTCCTGAGCTAGCTTTGTTGTGATCCCGAGCATGATTATAGTTTGTAGTTGCCTTGCTCTGCCAACAGTTTTCTGATGCTCTGGAAGAAATCGTCTGAGACAATTTAGTCTCTTGGATCTCTCTTTGTAATTTGGCAATTTCCACCTTTATACCATGGGTCCTAATCAAAATTTTTAATAAAATCTTACAGTATGCTAAAAGTTAGCCATATATAAAATCTTACACTAAACAAACTACAAAGTCTAACTTTACCCTTCCTTTAGTATCTCTCTCTTTTATTTCGTTTATTCTGTGTCATACATGATACATTTTTCTGTGTTGATGGTTTACCTTTATACAGGGCTTCATCACTGACAACGAGAGGGCACTGGAACAACTATTTGGGGAAAATGTGGAGAACTCTCGCAAGTATGATACATGTTTAAACACTATGGCCACTCGCATTGCAACTGTTTTTGCTTCTTTAAGAGTGCGTTCTCAACCTTCCCGATAAGTGTCTATATTTATTGTTCGTCATGTTATTTTGGGAGAATATATTTTGACATGGTGGGGTTTGCTCCATGCTCTTTTGTTACGTTTCTGTTGCTTGTATTTCTTTTTGAAGAAAGCAAAATTTTATTAATAATCCCAAGCAATCAAGAAGTTTCTGTTGCTTGTTTTGCTTTCTTCTTCGACCTCCCTTCTTTGAGGTTTGGATGTGCTTGTTTCTTCCTTTCTGTTTTCAAGATACTGGGTGATGAGATGACATAGCTGTCACAAAGAACGTGTTCCTCACCGAAGCATGCTGTTTTCTTTTTTTTTTATTTTTTTAATTTTGTTGAATCCTAAACACTCTGGATGCGAGGAATTACAAGATGGTCTTATATTAAGCTTTTTGCCGTTGAAATTTGTACAAAGTCTTTCTAACCGTTGATTTAATATTTCCAGGAACTCCCTAATGTGCGGTATCGTACAGCCAGGTCATCTTTAGATGCATCTACAGTGACCACTTTTCGTGATTTAGTTCCTACAAAACTAGCTGCAGCAGTTTGGAATATTCTTCTGAAGTACAAGCAATCAATTGCAAATTTCCCACAGACAGAGACATGTGAATTACTCATCGTGGATAGGTCCATTGATCAGGTTCAGGAAACTGGACCCTAGTGATGATTATTTTGTCTGTATCATGGGAGGTGGAAGCTTTTGGCAAGATGGGGAACTGATGTTGTCTTTTTGCAGATTGCACCTGTGATCCATGAATGGACTTATGATGCTATGTGTCATGATCTGCTAAATATGGATGGAAACAAATATGTCCATGAGGTAATTTTCTGAAACCTGCAGGTTTCTTTCTCGTAGAGCTTTTTGGTTCAAATATCATGTTTAACGTGTCTGTCTACTATCCTAAAATAAATATTTATTGTTTAGATAACCAAACCAGAAGGCTCAACTGAGAAAAAGGAGGTCCTTCTGGAAGAACACGATCCCGTCTGGCTTGAGCTTCGACATGCCCATATTGCAGATGTGTGTACCGTTATCTTGGCAAATTACTTGACAGAAAATTTATTCCTTTTTTTGTCGTTTTTCTTTTTCCCTTGATCAATGAAATGGCATGGCAGGCTAGTGAACGATTACATGAGAAGATGACTGAGTTTGTATCAAAAAACAAAGCTGCAAAAATCCAAAGTTCAAGGTTAGGATAAAATTTCAGCTTAATTGTCTTAATTTTATTCTTCTTTGTTGAGAAAATTTGTGCTGTCAATGATCAAAAAGTAATGGGTTTTAAGATGTTTTGCATATTGGTATGACATTGGTAAGAAGAAGATTTAGCAAGGTCAGGAAGCTTCATTTGTCTCTTGTGGTATCGAATTGTTCTAGACTCAATGGAGGTGCTATTTTTTTATTGCTTTCTATTAGAAGTCAAACTGTTCAGTTGGTAAAATGGTTGACTCTAAGACTACAACCCTAAAAAAGAAGAGAAAAGATGTAACCTTTACAACTAACCAATGGAGGTTCTTAATGGATCAGGTTCATAACTATTGGCAGGCTTAGCTAGAAGAGTAAAGTCACTACCTCAGTGTTATTTGAGTCTCTCCTGAAAACTCAATTCTGGTAAATTTAAGAAACCCTTCTGGCTCCAATAACAACAGCTAGTGGCATTGCTTCTTCTTGCAATTTGAAGTTTCTCAGGAAAGTGATCTGCCATGTTGAGTCCAGCAACCGTGTGTTGGACCAGAAGTCAATCTTCATTCCATTCCCAGCCTCTAGCTTATGTGTTTTGAATCATTAATATTCCAATAAATGCTTGGATGATTCCATTACCACATACTAGTTCTTAAAATAAACTATCAGTTTCTGAGCTACTAGCAGACTTTGGGGAGATCTGGATTCACATTCAATTGCCTGCATCATTTTGTAAGAATTATTTGTGTCTCTTTCTGTCATACCATGTAGAAGTACAGATTATGAAGTAGAAAAAGAGAGGAAAAGAGAAAGAAGAGTGATGGCTGCATGTGAGAAAGCAACGGTTTTTAATGTCAAAGGTGAACTCAACCTTTTTTATCGTCACAGTTAAAATTGTTACAGGGATACACTAAAACATTCCTTGATCCTAAATAATTGGTATACATGTCATATTTCTCTGACGATAGAGCCAGCTTGTTTCTTGTAGAAATATAGAACTATCTGTCCTGAAGGGTAGATATTTATAGTAAAATGACTCTTAACAGCCCTTGAACATACTTCAAAACCACTGAAACCAGTAGATTACCCATTGATTACACTCATTCTACTTCACCTATGACCTAACTATCTCTCTTCATATTTGTGTTTCTTCCGGTCTAATTTCCATCTCAATATGGTATTCAATCCAGGTAGGCTGTATCCACAAGTAGGATAATCTCACTAATGAGGTGTAGCTTCAGATTTTTTTTTTCTTTTTTCTTTTTTGGCCTCTTCTCCTCTAATGGAATTCTGACTAATCATGACATAAGCATATTCCCTTATTGATCCAGGATTAGGTGCCTTTTAACTTTGACTAGCCACTATAGGATGGACCTAGTCTCACATCTACTACTTGCTGCAAAATCCTAGAAGTGATATGTGGGCATTTTGAGAAGAAGCGAGTATGAGGAACACACTTTCAAGAATAATGAAATTAACTAAATTTTGGATTTAAAATTTGGTGATGCATACTAAATATATGGATGCATTTACTTCTGTCAGTTGGAGAACCCTCTAATGAAGTTGCTAGAAGATTGGTATCTATGTGGATTTGCCATTTGGGGAAAAACATTTGTGCTGATCTTGAAAATGAAAGAGTTTTCGTGCCAAATTTATTTTATAGATGAAACATATTGGTTTCTTACTCTTTCTTATGGTTGGTGAAGCGTTGTGTGCTCTACTATACAAGAATCAGGAACCCGGATGAATCTCGGGTTTTCAAGTTAAAGACCAATTTCAAATCCCACTCCAATTTGTTGGTGACACTATTATTCTGTGTGAGGCTCACATGATCAGATCATACCATTAAAAGCATTACTGAGGCTTTTTGAATTAATCTCAATGCAAAACATCAATTGGGGCAAATCTGGGATCCTACGTATCAACTTTGGAGAGATAGATCAGAAAGTAATAAAGGTAATTCTGGGCTGCACTCTACTCACACTTCAGAAAGTAATAAAGGTAATGCTGGGCTGCACTCTACTCACACTTCCTTCTACCTACCTTAGACTCCCTCTTGACATTAGCAGAGCTTCATAATTACTATGACATCCTATCTTTGAATAGACTATTGGAAAGGCCAACTCCTCTCCAAGCTGGAAGAGACACTAATAAAGTCAACATTGTTAGAAGCATGACAAAGAAATTTTCTATGGAATGGTACACAAGAGAAGTTTAGATACCCCTTGATAAGATGGGAAAAGGTTTGTAAGTGATGGGAGGTCTTGGACTATGGTGGTGTACCATAGGAAAGGTGCTAAGCGGAGAGGGCTTATGGAAATCAAATATGGGGATTATTCACATAGTTGGCTCCCTAAAGGCCCTACCCCAAGCACTTCACCTTGTTGGAAGGCTATTACTTAAAAAAATACCTTTCTTTGAGCAGCATCTAAGGTTTCATGTCAAGGGAGGTACACAGGTCCTCTTTTGGGAAGATTGTTGGTTGAACTCTCTTCCTCTTAAAGAAGAATATCCTAGAATCTACACCACGACAAGAAACAAGTATGGAAAAATTAGCCAATTGAAAAATGATGAAAACAACACTTGGGATCTAAGCCTAAGAAGAAGGTTATCAAGCTCTCAGGCCTTGGAAGTTACTACTTTGCTAAACCAATTGAGATTTTAAAATATTGCTGAGTTGGGGAAGATGAAATTGTGTGGAGCCCATCTTCATTTGGGCCACTTAACAACAGTTTGGAGACTGCCTGCCACAACAAGAGTAAAGCAATTTTTATGGATATCTTCCCATGGCCGAATCCTCACATTTGATAAATTAGCAAAAGGGGGATAGATGGTGATCAATTCTTTATGTAAACTATGTGCACGAGTGGAAGAGACAATTAACCATTTGTTGTTGCACTGTGATTTCTCTTCCACTGTGATTTCAACAGAAATATTTGGGTTGGCATTTTCTCCAAATTTGGGATCTCCGATAGCATGAGTCAAACTTATGCAAAACCCTTCTTATCAATCTTAGTTTGCCCCGTTCTTAAGGTGGGAAAGATTTTGGGTTGGCATTTTCTCCATAAGGGGTCTCATTGTCAAAGCCATGTGAAGCATTTTCTTATGGGCATCCACTTTGAAGGGCATACTGCCTTTCCCAAGTGTTGTTCTAAGAAAAATTAGACACAAGATTATTTACTTCAAGCAATAGAAACCACTGGTTATGATTGAGTGTACACCTCCACCGTTAGGATGGAGGAAAAAAACTTTGATGGATCTTCCAAAGGTAATACAGGGTGAACAAGATTTGGAGGTGTGATAATGGGAAACATTAGACAGGTTTTGCATGCCTATTTAGGTCCACATGTATAGCTACCTTAAACAAAGCGGAAGTTGCTGGTTTACTCGAGGGGGTTCAGAATATTGGCAACACTAGATAATAATCCCATCATAATTTTAGGGGACTCTACTCTGACCATTGGCTGGGCAATGCATTCCATTAACATTACGTGGAGGCTCAATCACATCTTCGATGAGATCTCAGAAATCGGCTAAGGGTGGAGAATTATGTGGAAGGTTGTACCATGTTCAGTAAACTATCTTGCCGATCATTTAGCAAAAGGAGCCAATAGATCTGTACAAGTAACTAGCAACAATTTACCACTGAACTAAGTGTACTCTTGTAATATTCACCAGACTTCAAAGCCTTGTAAACTAGATTTAAACTATCATTTGTATTGATTTGTTTGGAAAACAATTAAAAAAATTCACTTTTTCAAAAAAAATATTGGTTTCTTGGCGGGTTTATCCTCCTTGGCAGCTTTTGTCAGTTTTATGAGAAATTTCTAATTTAGGTACAGGCTTAGTGGTTTCTTGGTCATGTATATTTAGATCAGCCAAGTTGGTGGGTGACTCTTTACTAAAGAGGCGGTTCTCCTCCAATCCCTTGTTGTAAGGGGGGACCCCTTTAGGTTGTATTCTACTTTCTTAGTCAATCAGCATTTCCTCAAAAAAAAAAAAAAATAGTACAAGGCGTAGTGTTATCAGACTAGTTTTATTGAGTTGCTTGACTTTTACCTTTTTATTTTTTTTCTCTCTCTCTCTCTCTCTCTCTCTCTCTGTCTAACATCCTTGTTTTTAATGCATCAGAGATGGTAGTGAACTATCGACCAAAGATTTGCAAAAGATGGTACAAGCTTTACCACAATATAGTGATCAAATGGAAAAACTTTCCCTCCATGTGGAGGTTAGTTTCTGGCATGTTCTTTTTTCTTCTTTTTTTGTTTTCTTTACTTATTAATTGTGTCATTTATATAAAAAACATCTTTCTTCTTCTCATTCTTTCTCACAGTATAAAACCTACTTGCTTACTCTCTCACGCTCCATGGATAAAATTTCTGACATTACAATTTGATTTCCCTGAATTTGAACCTTGGTAATTTGGATGCTCCCTGGCATATTGTTCTGCCTCAAATCCATAAACAAAATGATTAGGCATTACAATCTGGTTTCTCTAATTTTGAATCTTCTCTGTATGTACTCTGAAGGCATTTTTTATACTCTCTGATGGACACTTTTATGTTGTGTTTGTTTTCTTTACTAATGGATGGTGCCATTCATGCGAAAGAATTTCTCCTATTTTCATTTTTCTCCTGGTGTAAAACGTACTTCTCTTGCTCCATTACACTCAAAAGTGATAGTTTTAGGCATTGCAATTTGATTACTTTAACTTTGACTTTTCTCTAAATGTACTCTATAAGGTAATTTGGATACTTTGGCTTATTCGTTTTTCCACTATGAGTTTCAAAGTGATGTTTCTGATGGACACTGTCATTAATGCTACTGAAATTTGGTAATGATCTTCGTAAAATGCTTCAGATAGCAGGCAAAATTAACAGAGTGATCAGAGAGACAGGACTACGAGATATTGGACAGCTGGAACAAGATCTTGTTTTTGGGGATGCGGGGACGAAGGAAGTGATAACTTTCCTGAGGACAAATCAGGTTTGCTTTAATTTTTCCTTCAGGCATCTATTTGAAATGGCAGTACATATCATGCGGTTTCAGTTTTATATGAAATTTTCAGTATAATCATATTTTATATGTTTTTTGTGTTTTTTCCTTGCTATGTAGGATGCTAGCGCTGAAAACAGATTGCGACTATTAATGATATATGCTGCGGTTTATCCTGAGAAATTTGAAGGAGACAAAGGCATAAAGTTAATGCAGGTTGGTTCTATTTGCTCATTCTCAAATTACGATTTTTTTTTTTTTTTTGAGAGTTGTGTTTTTTTTTTCCAATGCCCCTAAGGGGACTTAAACCCAAGGCCTCCCATTACAAACCACCCCATGTGACCACTGAGCTATGCTCAAGTTTACCAAATTACGAGATTGCACTTGATCATATAGGATGTGGGAGAGAGGTGCTGCGGCTGGAAAGGAGCTTCTTCAGAAGGGTCCAGCTTAAAAATGAAAAGACCCATATAGATTAATACGTCACAACATAAAGGAGAAAGTTCCCCTCTCCTCCCAGTTTTACATAATACAATATAGTCTTTGATTATTTTAGTAGTAGTCCTTTCCATGTACCTCTTATAAATATGCTGTCCTCTCTACCTTGGACTGAACATGATCCACATGTACAAAAACCTCGAATCTTAAGGTTTTTAAATTGCTAGGAGCTTTTTCAGATACCTCAAAATATCATGAATTACGTATACATTGACCATTTATGTATCAACTTTCCTTTTAACCTTCTGTTTTGAGACTTATCATTTAAAATGGAGCTTGATCGTCTCAAAGGTTAGAACCTATTTCGATGCTGCAATAGGCTTGGTTCCTATAAGACCAATCTTTTTTTAATAATCTGTGGTATACTTCCTTGAAAGTTTAATATTAGATATTTGCGTTTACCCATTTTTGTGATCCTAGATCTTTGTTTTACAATGTTACTTTAAGTGACTTTTATTTTTTAATGCCCTTTAGGTCACTTCTAGAGATGGATGTATCTTCAATGTACACCATCAAAGTTTTAATTGTTGTATCTCAATGTAAGTATAAACACATTGTTGGCCATGCCAAATGAAACGACTACCTTGCTGATCTTTTCTGGATCATTTTCTCGGGCTCTGATTTAGACCCTGATTACCTTCAGTCTATTAATTTCCCAGCCTCTCATAGAACTTCATATTCAGGAGGTTTCTCCATTCCTCAATGTCTCATTATAATAACATATTTTTTTTCCAACTGAGACAATTTATCCTATATAAACTATTACAAAAAATGGTTGAGATGGGAAAAGGCTTGCCCATACACCCCGGTTATCAACAAAGTAAGAAAAAAAACAAAAAATTAAAAGCCTTATTGGCTGTGAAGGAAAGGTAAAAACCCTTTCCGGGGCAGGTAGAAAGGTGCTCATAATTTCTTGTCTCATGCCTACACACGTCCTCTCAGTCTTGTCTTGTGCCTGCACACGTCCTCTCAGTCTTGTCTCATGCCTACACACGTCCTCTCAGTCTTGCATTGTCCAAAAGGAGTGGCAACAAAGATGGAAATGATTATGGCCAGATTCTTTTGGAAAGGTAATTCTGAGGGGTTCAAGTATCACCTTGTGAAGGGGATGATGTTTGTTAATCAAAACAATGAGATGGGCTTGGAATCCATCAAAACTGTTGATGATACTGCTCTTCTCCTTAAGTGGTGCTGGAATACTACGATTTTTAATTCAACTGCCACCATAGAGACATCCAGTCATACTATCAGCACTTCAATTCATCCTTATACAACACAGTACAGGTAACAATTCTAACTATGAAAACTTCCACCTACTGAACAGAGTATGTTGTTTTGAGGAAACTCGTAAGGAAACTCGTAAGAATACAATCAAGGATATGGAGGAGAATTGATCAGAGTATATAAAGGGACAAAAGGTGCTCTGGTACTTATGAACTATAAGTCCTGCAGCCAAGTGAATCTTTGCCCACTAAATTTTCTTCTAATTTAGCAATAATCAGCCACTAGTTTGATAAATACACCCTAGGTCTCCAAATACCTTTTTCTTGGGTACTGTATTCCCAAATGTGGCTCACATGATACTGATATTTCAAGACTTGTAATTCGCAACTAAGAGACTCCTGAGGTAACTTAGGTAATAAAGCTTGATTTAAAAATAGTAATACTAATTTATTTTTCGAAAGTTCTATTTAATTTATATATTTTTATTTGAAACAACAATAATACTTTTTAGAGTGGTTATCTTCTCCCTTTCAATGGAAAAGAAAATGAAAGGGGAGTCTTGGAGGGGCTCTGCTTGTGCGTTTCTCTCACTGTGCGGCAGAGGGAAAGGTGGAGCCTCTCATTTTTCCACATGATGAAGCATGCAGTAGAGCTTTACGTGGGAGTTAGAGGTGGTGGCCACCCTTTTCACTGAAGAGGGGATTCAAGTCAGGCAGGTCCCCCTACCTACCTTTCAAGGTTCCCCCTCTTCATATCGATTAGGAAATTTTCCTTAACTCCTGCAAAAGAGATGCTTGTTTGATTATTTTACTTTCAAAATTAGCATTTGTAAAAATGTTATGGCTACTTTGCGTCTAAATTATAGGGATTCTGTTGGTTGTATTTGGAATCTGTCTATGTCTGGAAGTATGGCTTTTAATCTACTAAATTTGGATTTAAGACATCTGAGGGCTGCATTTGGAAATTACTATTGATTGCAACTTAAAGGACAAAAATGCCCTACAAATTTTTCAGAGTACAGCACAAACTCTAATAAGGAATTAATAGGTACAGACTTTTATGCAAGTGACCTAGAGAGGGAGTAAAAGGACTAATATATCCTATATGAATGACAAAATACCTTAGACTTTATCTCTGATACATTTGTACTGTGGCTATAAGCAAATTCCTACAAGAAAAAAATACAATTACTAAAGTCTATAAACTTCTGCCAAGTTTGTGTTCTTACTATCGTCTCAACTTGTTTCCTGTCCTTCCAGTTGGCAAGATTATCCCCTGAGGACATGAAATGCGTGAATAATATGAGATACCTGAGTGGAACAGACTCCAAAAAGGCATCAGGCAGTAGTTTCTCTCTCAAGTTTGATGTTAACAAGGTTAGTCTTTATGCAACTAGCGTTTTTCTCTATTTTCTTTGATAACCTCTGTGCTGCTCCGGTCTCTGAACCTGACAAATAGCATGTCTGTGCCTTGTTGATTATTAGAAAAAGCACGCGGCAAGGAAAGAACGAGAAGAGGAAGAGCAGTGGCAATTGTCACGGTTTTACCCTGTTATGGAGGTTTGGCCGTGAGGTTCTTGGATCATGGACTTTTCTGCTTCTTCCACTCATCAGATTCTCACTTTGCTAGTGTGTTTATCTTACTCTTCTTCAGGAGCTAATTGAAAAGCTAAGCAAAGGCGAGCTACCAAAGAATGAGTATGCATGCATGAATGACCCTAGTCCTACTGTCCATGGCAGCAGCATCCCTGCACCATCTATGCGAACTACTCCATCTCAGGCTGCTCACTCGATGAGATCTAGGAGGACTGCTACTTGGGCCAGACCTCGTAGCTCTGATGATGGGTACTCAAGGTATTAAATTAATATATTTCTGTCTTTACTTAAATATTTGCAACTAAATCTTGTTGGGGTTAGCCTCAAGTGTCTTTATCTTCTCCTCTTAATCTGTTATAAGTTCCTGGGTTGTCTTCATTTATTCTCTTTGATGTTTTACGGGTCTTGACAGCGACTCAGTACTGAGACATGCATCTAGTGAATTCAAAAAGATGGGTCAGCGCATCTTTGTATTCATTATTGGTGGAGCTACACGTTCAGAGGTTGGTAAAAACTTATGCGTTTTCCCTAAATTTATTCAATTCCTTATTCTGTGGTTTCATTAATTGATGTTATTCTTTGTAAAACTTCCATCAGTTGCGTGCTTGTCATAAACTTACAACCAAACTCCGAAGGGAAATTATTCTTGGCTCATCTAGTTTGGATGACCCTCCTCAGTTTATCACGGTAAACCTATGACTCTAGTCTGTAGTTTTTATCTACTCTGTTTTGGTGTTTGAGGATGTTGTATTATTTTCATCTCTGATGGTTGTCTTGACGCTACACTTACCTTCTTTGAAAAATGTAGCAAACATTTCTTTACTATAATATTTTACTTTCAATTTATTTCTAGCCTTTGGTTTGTCATTTTTGTTACTATCTCTTTGATTAGCTTTTGATCTGTTACTAGCCTTTGAGTAGCCTTTGATTTGTTACTAGTCTTTGATTAGCCTTGATTTGTTACTAACCATTGATTTGTGACTAGCCTTCGATTTGCTACTAACCTTTGTTTTGTTGCTTATATTTGATTTATTCTTTGCAGAAAGTAAAATTGTTAACAGCTGATGAGCTTAACATAGACGATATTTACATTTAACTGGACAGTCCACTTAGGTTGAAGGAGATTGCCTTGCTTGAGGCCAGTTCACTTCTTCAATTTGTAATCATAATGCAGTCCTTTTTATTTTCACCTTGTATCACAAATCCATTCCGATATCAATCAATCAACGCAAGCAATTATTTTTTGAAAAGGAACTGTTCTTAGATGTATGGCGCCTTGAACTACGATTCATGCCTGAATCCTTGTCACAAGGGTCCACACTTTCGTTCTTCTTGAAAGCTGTAACGGCGAATTTTCTTTTCCTCCTTCTCAATAGGCATTTTGTGTGTATATTTGTTACATAGGAGTCTTTCTTATCTGAAACTCCAAAAAATTTAGTCTGTGATAGAGGGTCCAGAAGCATGAAACCTAGCTACAACTGGAAGTATAGCAGATGGACTTCAGAATTTAAGTTTTCCTAGTCACTAGAATTTATTACGGACTTGCTTTGTTTAGTAGTCTTACAAGTTGGTAAGTATTGTTTGTTGTTTGCTTTGTAGAGGCATTAATAGGAAGTTTTCGAAAAGACTTGTGCAGTGCATGGGTAGTAATGCGGTAAATGATTTTGGCATTCTTAAGGAGCATTAAGTGCGAATTTCTACTTCTACAGGACTCGATTGTGTTTCAGTGCATTGTGTATTTAATAAAGGTAAAATTGTGAGATATGGTTAAACTTGTGCAGTGCAAAATCACTCTTAATTTTCATTAAATCCTTCTTAACTTTGCTGGCAGAAAACAAATAGTCAAAGAGAATAAAGGAAAGAAGCAGGGCAAGTTGAGAGGCTATACGGTTTTAACATAACAAAACGAAAATAAGCTTCTGTGGGTACATAGTGTTTTGAGTACCTTCAATTGGTATATGGTACATTGTTAGTTTTACTTGGTTATGGAGATGTAGTAGAACTGAACTCGTATATAGAATTATGATAATATTCGTGTTTCTACTGTTACTGTTTTAGTAAATCAATAGAATAGACGTACCAGTTTCAGTTTTAGTAAATCAATAGAATAGACGTACCAGTTCCAGTTTTATTGTAAATTGATGTAAAAGCCTATAGCTTGGCTTCAACATTGATTGATGTAACACAAGTTTCAATATAAAAATTAGAAAAATGATATCAGTGTTTTTATTTTACTTTGGGGTTTTACATCCTGATGTGGCTGCATAGTTGGTGGTCTAGGTATGAGAAAATATAGAGTTTAGGGTTTACTCATAAAATAGGTTGATAATATTTTATTAAAAAACTAAAGGTTTACAGATTTTATCTGACTGTATCTCTTACTAAACTGCAATCAGGATGTAAAGTGTTGGAAGTAAAAACCTTATATCACTGCTTTAACAGGCAGTGTCTCCGTTTTTTTGCCATTATTCTCCCTTCAGACTATGGATATTCTTCACTTTGCCACTTATTCTAGGTCCAATTCAACATGGATTCACCTGAATTTGTAACAGAATTGGAAGCTTCAAAGGAAGCCCTTCTCTTTGCAGCAATTGATCGCGCCATCAAACATTTCCTGAACACTGTGCTTAAACTTGAATCCCAAACTCAGTAGTTTCTCCGAAGAGGCCTGAATGGGTTTTTCTTCGTTCGGATCAAGCCTGAGTTGGGGAAAGAAAACCTTTCAGTCAAAAAATGATAATGGGTGTTCTGAAGAAAAGCAAATTTGTACAAATAACAGCGAGCAAGTTCAAAGAAAAACAGAATAAATAACAATAGAGAAAACAAATTGAAGACGAAAAACCAAAACAAACTTACTCAGGCATTGGGTGCTCAGGGTACTTTTCGGAGAGAAGCGTCGCGAGCTCAAAAAGGGTGGGATTTTGAGCAGAACAAATATATCTTCCCTTTGCCTCTGGGCACTCGAAAAGATACACATGCGCAGCAACTGAATCATCTATGTGCACCACAGGCGACATCTTCAGTAATTCCATCTGCTCTTTATCGCCTGTGTCATGCAAAGTTGCAAACCACGGTTCCAGTAATCAGTTTTTTATAAGTAAAAACTTGCTTTATTTATAAGCAATAAACGTAGATAGCTTAATTCATTCCGTAGCATGCTGCATACCTCGGATTAAAGCCAGAGTCGTAGAGAAACAGAATGGAAGATTTGACCCCAGGAACGGCCCCACCATGAGAGCAGGAAGAACAGTAACGAGATCCAATCCCCGTTCCTCCGCAAATCTCAGGGCTGCTTTCTCAGTGATAGTCTTCGAGGCGACGTAAGGGGATCCGAAGAAGTCGAGAGGTCGAAGAAGCTCCAAATCATTCCAATCGTTCTCATCCACCTCTTTCTTCTCCTTCCCGGTCAACATGACAGTCGTTACGGAAGAAGTGTACACCACCCGCTTCACCGTCTTCGAATCGGCGCAAATCTGGAGCAGACCCTGAATTCCATCGACCGCGGTTTTGGTCACCGAATCGAAAGAGTCCGGCGAGAAATTGACCGGGTGGGCGACGTGGAAGACGCCGGCGCAGCCTTCAATGGCTGGTCTGAAACTGCTCGGCGTGTTCAGATCGGCATCGAAGATTTCGAGTCGCTCCGGTGCGCCTTGGAGCTTTTTGAGGTGAGTGGTGTCTTCCTTGAATTCTGGATCGGTAAAAACAGGTAAACCCAGATGGGGACTTAAGTATCATGTTACCATTCATGGAGAGAAATTTCTTCTGTTGTCAGATTAGATGCAGCAGAGGATTGATAATGGTGGATAGCTTCAAATTACTTCAAATTGATCTTACAGGAATAGAGTGAAATGAACAGTTTGAATATGTAATTGAAATCAGACGAATTGCTTATATTGAAAAATCTATTGAAATATGGAACTAGAAGCTGTAATCTTGGAAACGAAGTGGAAATGGGAAGATTATTCACTTGGGTCGGATCTGACAGTGGTCGTAACAGAGTAACCATCTTGGAGGAGCTTCATGATCAGTCTTGAAGCCAAATACCCAGCGCCTCCTGTGACGCACACCTTCCCTTTCATCCTTTCCATGCCCTCCATGCTCGGCTGCTGCTCTTCTTTCATCTTTCTTCTTTTTGTATGCAACGCAGATGCTCATTTTCTTGCTCTCGACAACCAAATTTTGTTTCTTCCTCTTAGCCGACGGGAGCGTGAGCTAGAAGTCAAAAATGGCGATTTGTCGTCTACTAGTAACATAGAGTATACTGTTGAATATTTTAATAAAAATTTGAAGTAATTGCTAAACATATTGTATATTCGAAGATTGTGTACATGCAAAACTTTGATGATTATAATAAGATCTGAATCTATCCTATATCTTAATCTAAAACTATAAAAAAAAAATATTTTTTTTAAAATTCTATTTTCTGGAGGATAAACCATGGTTTAGATTAACATATGTGTGCGGGCTAAATACAACCAGCATTATTCTAATAAGATTTAAGAAAAAAAATGCAAAAGACATTACATAGAAGACAACTACATTCAGGGAGCAATAACATTTCATCTTAAAATTCTCTTTAATGATATTAATTTTTAGAAGAAAATTATATTATATCGGTCAAGGGCAGAACTTGTAACAATGAGACGCTCATCATTATTACTATCTTGCCTCTGGGCTTTTCATATAAATAACTACCATCATATCATGCTTATTACAATAAAAAGTAACCCGCCCAAAGCTAATAAGAACACAATCTCATAAGCTGGACATGTAACTTCTTACAATATGTTCTAGTATATATTCCGTAGAAACCATACAGACATTTCTAGCATATTAGCATGTAACTATAGCTTTTAAGCAGGACTAATATATATTCATAGCGAGGTCCAATATGAAGCATTCCCATGGTCCCAAAACCAACTCCAAGGAAGCTCCCTACAGGTCTCCAATGGAGGAGGTTGGTAAGAGGAAACCCTTCTCCTTGCAACACTGCAGAGCCCCATCAAACATTTCCTCGAGACCGTACTTGAACTCGAACCCCAGATCCAGGAGCCTCCTGGAGCTGATGCGAACTGGGTTGTCTTCCTCTACTATTCCACTCACCAAGCTGCATCGGCCAGACCAATTCATTAACGAACAAGGTCCAAACACTTGTTAATTTCCGCTTTCAAAGCAAAAGGAGACATCAAAGGGTACTTACCACTGCGAAATTTGGTATTCTGGGTATCTGGTGGAAAGAAAGGTAGCCAGTTCCCGGATCGAACAAGAGTGCGAGGAGCAGATGTATCTTCCCTTTGCCTCAGGGCTCTCGAACAGGAATACGTGCGCAGATACCGCGTCGTCTATGTGAATGAACATGCCCGTGCTCAGTAATTTGCACTGCTCTGCGTCGCCTGAAACATTCATAATTTATGAAGCGGATCGACTCATAAGTTTCTAATTAATCATTTTGGATAGATAGACACAATCTTCATGACAGAGAAGATCATGGGAAGAGTTACATGACAATTGGTGCCACTCTCTTCCGAGATCATCTCCTCTGTTTCTTCATTAATCCTTGAATTTGGGTAGAGAGAGTGTGTGCTCTATCTATCTATCAAAAAGAACTAACAATCAACCTTACCAGTAATGAGAGCCAGAGCAGTAATGAAGGAGAAAGGAAAATTGGGGACGAGGAAAGGACCCACGATCACAGACGGAAGCACCGTAACAAGATCCAGACCGTTCTCCTCTGCGAATAACAGAGCAGCCTTCTCTGTCGCCGTCTTCGCAATGAAGTACGTCGTCGCCGGGATCCTCAGCTCCGAGCAGAAATCCGGGTCCGTCCACGAGCTCTCGTCTGCCGTTCCGGCGAAACCCGCCGTCTTATTGAACAGGACGGCTGAGAGGGACGAGGTGTAGACGACTCGCTCGACTCTGTAATCCACGCAGGCCCGCAGAATCCCAAGAGTTCCTTCCACGGAGGTCTTGACGACCGATTCGACGGGGTCGTTGGGGTCAGTGAAGGTGGGGTGGGCGACATGGAACACCCCCGCGCAGCCCTTGATAGCAGGACCGAAACTCTCTGGGGCATTCAGATCTGCATCGAAAATTTCCAGCCTTTCTGAAGCTCCGGGAAGAGATGTGAGATGGGTCGTCTCTTCTCTGTATTCTGAAATTCCCAAAGAGATCAGTTTTGTCTTACATATATTATTTTATTATTATATAGCCATGCACAGACTCTTCTCTGTGCATGCTGATATCTTGTGTTCCAAATGAATTATAGATATATTAATGATAGCTCATGAAACTTAAATTGACTATTTAACCTGTATTATTAACAATTTTAGAAAATAAATAAGTATACATAACTGGGTTGGTAATTAATGTACCAAACTACAAACCCTGCTTTATATAAAGATATCTACGATGGTTAAGAGTCAAGACTACTCCAAATAGCTACATGAAAAATTAATCACCAAAAACTCTATATATACCACTGATAAAGACTCAGATTAATACCTCCTTCCATGCATGTCTTAAATACTTCTTTTAAATTAGTGGAATAAGACAATACATATAAACACGAATAATTTCAAAAACTGAGGAATGATCAAATTAAGGATAAAAAACAAGAGCAAATAATCCGAAGTACCAGGATTGGATCTGGTGGTTGTCCTAACAAAATACCCCAGCTTCAGGAGCCTCATGATCAACCGTGAAGCTAAGAAACCTGCTCCCCCTGTCACACATACTACTCTCTTCTCATTTTTTCCCATCTTAAACAATACTCACGGCGTTTCTTTCTTTCTTTTCCTTTTCCACCTACTGCCTCCAGGCTCACCTTCACCAAAGTTTATATATAGAGAGACTACATATACAACGACCGAGTCAATACCTTTTTCATTTCAAAATCTGATGAAAGTCTAACAATGGTGATGAAAATAGTACAATGAGATTAGATTGTACGTGAAATATTACTCAAGTAGTTGGGCTGGTGGGTGGGGCGCAATGGTGGTGGAGTTCTTTCAAGCCACACCGACAAACTTAAGTAGGTAGAAGGCATACTTCGTTTGTAGTTGGGAGGCATATATAATGTACATATATGTTTGAACTGAAGTTTGATTATCACAACATACTGGATAAAATAACTTCCTTTTATGAACTATACTGATGATCACTTTGTTACTTGTAACGAAATATATATTTGTGTACGCCTATCATATCATGCAACAATAATACTGAATAGCGTGGATGAGGTATTCCATAGGAACAAAGGGAAAGGAGGGCGGAGCTCACGGCCCACATACGAGGTTTGCATTATTAGAGATACACAAAGTATCGGGCATTAAGGATATGGATACATATCGGGGATACACATGGATACGTTAAGATACTCATGTAATAGGCATGGATATTTTCAAAAACTTATTAAAAATATAGAAAAATAGAAAAATAATTTATATTATTAATATGGAAAACATAATATTCTTATTAATACAAATATTTGAAAAAAATAAAAGGAAATAACTATCTAAAACACCACTATCTTGCACACTTTCATTAATTGTTTTTAAAAGTATTTTCTTTTTATTTAATAATTAATCTCAATAAAATCCCATTGCATTGAACCAAACATATTGATAAAATATATTATATTAATTAAAAATTATTAAAATATTGAAAATATATAATAAAATAGTAAATATTTTAATTTGCATATTGTTCAAATTTCATCTAAAACATACTTTTACAAAGCCTTGAACCAAATTTTATCTAAAAACCCTTTTTTTATTGCATAGTTGACGAACCAAACCAAATCGGTCTGATTTGCGGGGTCGGGACCGGACCGTAGGAGGTCATCCCTAACCTCCCGTCGCCAGCTGCAGAGAAACCTTAGCTTCTGTGCAACGGCATTCTGACCTCACTTGAAGGTAGCGATTGCTGTAGAATGGTGAGCGAACCTCCGACGACTGTTCCACATTTAGTTCCGTCACCGGAGGGCGACGTATTTCCTTGGAAAAACAAAAAATGTGGGTGCGACTCCCCTATTTCCCAAACCCAAAAAGAAATTGGAGATTTGAAGTTTCGAATCATGTTGATAGATTTCCTCAATAACTTGGGAAATTACTGATACAGGATGATACGGAGAGGTTAGTTTCGTGCAAATAAAAACACCCTCGTATTTTATTTCCTCGAGTAAGGAAACATATACTTATCGACCAGTATGGGCGGATACATATCGATTTTGAAAACCTTGCACCTACCTCGCACCCACAAAAGAGTGGTCGTGGTCTCGTGTATGGGGAGAATAGACCCTAACCTTGTTAAAGTAGGAAAAATATTTCACATTGTAAAAAGTTTAGCAAGGATATCGAATAATAAGATTGGACAATAAGCTGGACTCAATCTTAACACGGTCTTAGAGCCAGTTGTGGGCATAGGCCAGAGCTAGTTATCTCCCTTGTTTGTTTGTAGACCCAAAAGGTGAGACCCAATTTATTTGTGAGCTTAAAAAAATGAAACCCAATTTATTCACGTAAATGTGAGGGGAGTGTTAAAGTGGGAAAAGTTTAGCAATAATATTAATTTATTTGGTTGAGCAATATGCCTCGTAAATAGCTAGTCATTTTGACTACTTTTATTATTCGTTGGAAAATTGGGTAATAATCGGAATCAGAATGATGAAAATTAATCTGAGAGAGAGAGAGTAGAATAAGTTAAGGAAACAATAGAGGAAATAACCTGTTCTATTTGGTATATATATATATATATATATATATATTCATTAATACCTTTCCCCAAAAAAAAAATGCTTGTATCATCGTGATATCAGCCCAATTAAATAGTCAAGCTACACCAACTGAACCGCTTTAATCAGACATTCAGAGTAACGGAACCAATTGTAAAGGTAATGTACGTGTTATATTTCACGGTTCTGTGGCCGTACCCTATCAGTTATCACTTCTCTAGCTTTTTTACTCTCTACCTGTAACTTTCTTGTCTACAATTAATGCGTGGACAGTAAGACAACTAACAGCAGTATGTGTTCTAGCTGTAGAATAGATATGACCTTATTTCACTATTACACCGCTGGTATTAGTACTTCAGTGGAGAAACAATTTAGGACTCATTTAAAGTTCATTTAATATTGGAAGATACGTTCCGATTCTGTCCCTCTTAGATCATTTTCATTATTTATGACCGAATACAGGGAAAATGTGCCAAGTCTATGATATGCATTATCTTTGCCCTTTCGGTGGATCAAGTACCTAACCGTGTTGTGAATTTCAGCTGCAATATGTACAGGAGTACTATCGCTCGTTGGTTATTACTAGTGCCGGCTTTCATAATGGGGCAGCGATGCGGTTGGTGCGGCATTAATGAATGAGAAAATTATCTCTACATCTCTACAAAAGAAAAATGTTTTGGCAGCAAAGTATTTTAAGTACTAAATTTTATAGTACATTTTAGGACAAACCTATCTAGTCACTTAGGTGATATTTCATAACTTCATACGAGTATATTAAAGATTTTTTTTTTGTTTTGTCAAAAAAGAGTAGTATCAATTGATGTAATTTAACATGAAAGCCTAGATATGACATGAAAAAATTGGACGATCAAGAAGACATTCTCTAATAATTTTGATCCTCTTTAATGCGTTTTAAAATTGGTTAAGCCATATCCAATCCACTCAGTTTAGGCCTGGATTCCAGGAAGGTTCGGGTTAACCCATTTAAATATTAATAGTGTAATACTAGCTACACCTATGCACATTATTTATCTTATGTACATGTTAATCTAAGCCCTTAAAAATATTAAAAAATATTTTTTATTTTATAAAATCTTATTTTCTAAAGGATAAACTCTTTGCATCAATTGTATAGGTACAACTAGTATTTTCCATATTTATAATATATAATACCAGAAGTGGTTGTCCTAGTGACAACTTAGTTGGCAGTCCACATAAAGTTTAGGGTTTAGAGTTACCCATAAAATAGAAAAGATATATCCAGCGTGGTATGCCAACTAGGACATGTCCCAATGTGAACCTTCACACTAACATATGGCCTCAAATCACCACATTTACTAATAGAAAAAATGCTAGCTGCACCTATGCACATTAGCTATATGATGTACATAGTAATCAGCCAATCCTTGCCTAGGGTTTATCCTTTAAAATTTAAGATTTTATAAAATAAAAAATATTTATTATTTTTTAAATTTTCCAATTGGCTAAGTTAGGTCATGTATATCAGATAAGTATTGCGGCCTAGGTGCAACTAGCATTACTTGTACTAATATCCGGTTAATACGTGATATAAATTATATATATAATATACATCGATTAAACTATTTTGTTTACCATTTATTTGTTTAGTTATCGATTAAACCATTTATGCATTTACTTAACAAAAGCACAGGAATTACCACTTATTAGACTATAAGAACCGAAAAATCCCTCTAAGAATCTAGCCCCTTTGGGACGAAAAGTTGGGGGAAGGAGAGTGCAATGTTATGATGCACCTTTTATAAAAGTAACTCTTAGTGAAAGATCTGTTGTAAAGAGCATTTTGAATCTTTTGAAAAGAAGATCAACCCGGTTGGTTCTCCCTCCTCGGGTTCCAATTTCAGAGATTGCCCCAGGCCAGTAGTTGTTGAAATTGAACCAAAGCAGTAACTTTTCAAAAGTCCTACTCAA
Organism: Aristolochia contorta; assembly: GCA_022405105.1. Lineage (NCBI taxonomy): Eukaryota > Viridiplantae > Streptophyta > Magnoliopsida > Piperales > Aristolochiaceae > Aristolochia > Aristolochia contorta. Next base: position 7,558,315 of record CM039664.1, read on the forward strand.
ACTCTGTTCAGCCCAATTGACCGAGTTCACTGATGCGACGGATTTTAATTTCTGTCTCCTTCCTCTCCTTCTCCTTCATGCCGTGCACAAGTAACAACAAAAAGCTTAAACTTCAAATTTTCGGATGGTTTCTCTGTCAATATTATTAGCACTTGAATGACGAAGCGAGCAGTCACGGTTGAGAATATGGAGATATCGTCGTTTACGAATAAACCTTTGGTGAACGAATAAAGCTGCCGCGGTTTTATCGCCGGCGGCTTGCAGACACTCTGTTTTGCTGGTTCACCACGTATTAATTCTGAGTTCTAACAATGGATCGGACAAACTAATTCTTTCATGCCCCGCGTGAGCCTCAGAGATTCATTCTCTCATCTGATCTTCTTTCTGGTTTTCCAACTCCAGGTGCTACGTACCCAGAAATATGCAGCTCCATCGCGAAACTTCTGTTCGCGTTCGTATCCTTATAGCCCAATTCAATCCTTTTCTTAGTATCAAAGATTCCACTCTAACAAACCCTCCACGGCTTTTGCAGAGCAATCTTTTTCCCTTTAACCTTTTTAAAAGAAAAGCCGAGTTCTCTTTCGCATATCCCATCAATATTGATCAAAAATATGAAAAGAAAGAAGCTAAAAGTTCAACTACCCAAGTTTTTCTTTTTCCAGATTTTATTATAAAAAGAAGTGTCATAATCTCCCATTTTTTCACTGCCCATAATTATGCTACAAGATTACAGAAACGCTTTCCCCTGATCTGGAAATCGAATTGAAGAAGAAAACTCTCAAAGTACCCAAACCCCTCACCCAGAATTGATCATACTCGCAATCAGCTAAAGACAAGCTTTCTCACTTGTTTAAACAATTGGAACTTTCACTTTTTCATAAACACCCCCCCAAAAAAGAAAAAAACACCGAAGCTAACTTTCTGGGTTTTGTTTCTTCTGTTCTGTTGTTTTCCCTTCAACCCGAGATGAACTCTTGTGTTTTTTAATCCGATGAGAGAAGAAGATAATATCTACAAGCAACAGTAATGGGGGTTTTTTGCCCTGTTTATCCAACTAGAGTAAGCCGTCGGGTTGTTGGTCGTACCTGCAGAGGACTTTGCACTTGACGACGGTGTTGTTGAAGAGGAAGAAGCCGGGAGCGACCATGACCCGGACGGTGGTCGGGTGCAGTTTCTTCACCTTGTCGCCGACCATGTCCTCCATGTACGCGCCGTCGAACTCCGCCCCCTTCTCCACCCGGAACATCGGCAGGGGAGGGTGGGCCGCCCAGGCCAGGAGGTGGACCAGCCACACGCTCTTCGCCGCCATGAAGAACGCCTGCAGCAGCGCCTCCGGCCACGCCCTGCTCCACCCCAGCATCGTCACGATCTCGCTCATCTTCCGGTCACAGAATCTGTTCATCGTTTTCAAAAGTGAAAATAATTAGAAAAACAAAATAAAATGGCGGACAGATTTGGCGTCGAATTTCGAATGCGAGAACATGTTTTATCGTTTTTATATATGGTAGAAATCTCTTCAAATTCGGTTCGGAAATGATTAAAAGAACGGGATTGATTTGGTTTTTGAAATGTTAGAACCTGCTGAAGGATTCGCTGAAATGGCGGGTGCCCTTGTTCAAGACTTCGTCCCAGGTAAGGGCTTTGAGGACCGTAAAAGAGGAGAAATTCGCCTCGCAGCGATCGATCGGGTTGAGGACGGAAGTGGCGCCGTTCCTCTGAAACCCTGCGGATTCGAAATCCTCGTAGAAAGCGCGGTTGAGGAGAGCTTCCAGGTAGAACAGCAAGCTTCTAGGGTTCCTGGTGAGGGAAATCTTGACGTCGTAGGGTTGGAGAAGGGCGGTGATCCGTTCGAAGACCTTGCCGCCGGTTTGCCGGAGGTGGAGGGTGAGAGACCGGCTGAGGTGCCGGACGGCCGCCCTGGCCTCGGCGACGGAGAGGAGGAACGGCTCGACGACGCGCTCCTTGTTGTTCTCGGCGGCCTCCTTCGTCTTCGCCGGATTTGTTGCTATTCGAAACGGGGAGGAGGAGGAGTTGCAGACCTCGAGGCCGGATTTGAGGTCGTCGCAGTAGATTTCGAGCTTGCTGAGCTTCTTCTCGAGCTCCGCCATGGAGTATTTCAACCTGGAGGCTTCGAGCACCGCCTCGTCTCGCTTCCGCGTCGCCTGAAGAAGCTTGTGAGACAGCTCCGCCACCGCCAGCTTCCACTGCTCCTCCCTCCCCCCAGTCTCCGCCGACGAAGCGGAGTCGCCGGATTTGGGACTCTTCCTGGTCAAGGTCGAGAAGATGGATTTGAACATCCCGCTCGAGATCGGGCTCGTCATCGACGAGACGCGTCTCTGAGCGCGGCCTCCGTTCCCGCCCTCCACCGGAACGACGGAGATCTTCTCCCGCGTCGTCGGCCGGCACTTGTTGCAGGAAACCACCCGGTCGTCGCCGTCGAACGCGTCGGAGCCACGTCGAGACGCCGCCACGTGAAGCGGCGTCGGGTGGTGCTTGTGGTGGTGCTTCGACGCCGCCGCCGCGGCGCTCGAACTCGTACTCATTCTTCCCACCTCCACCCCACCTTCTCCTCCCCTCTCTCCCTTCTGTACTTCAACAACCCCAAAAATCCGAACCATCACATCGCACCATTAACAACAAATCACAACCAAAAAAGGAATGAAAACAAAGAAAGAAACTTATGAGTTGGAGAGGTCTTATTATACATACAGGAGGCGGCGGAGGAAGTGGCGAGGAAACTCGGGACGACGAGGACGCCATGAAAACTAAAATTCTTGGAAGAAGATACTTCTTCTTTTTTATGTTCTCTCAGAGTCTCTCAGAGACGAGTGTGAGTCTTCATTACCTCGGAGATTTCCAAATTCGAAAACTTGTGCGGTTTCATCGTCGTCTTCATCTTCAGTACCGCAGCGACTTCGGCGCGATCAAATGAACCAAAAACATCCGAGTCCGGGTGTCCGAGTTTCGTTTTGTCTCTGTCTCGGCCATGGATTGAACGGCATTGACCTGCTCAGATGGAAGTGGGGCCCGGGAAATAAAGGGGGTAAGCATGGCATTAAATGGTCCAGAGGACCTACCCGCCCAACCAATCTGTGATATTAATTGAGTTCTCTTGACTCGTCCCGGGTGAGCGGACGCGCATCGGACATGTGAACGGAATTAATCAAGGGAGGAGGGAGAAGGGCCCACATCGTGTCGTGTCGAAAGGGTGCCTGTGCGACGTGGCGTCCTCGTTCACGTGTTAGTGACAGTGGGCCCCATGGGTCTCTCTCTCTCTCTCTCTCGCTTCACCGCCGTTTTCAAGGGGTGGGGCGTCTTTTCCCCTTGCCCTTCCTTAGGTGGTCCCGATGGGTCTGCTGCGTGGATATCATCACTAGTACGCTGATGGCTGGGTTACTTTTCGATGTTGAATAACTCGACTCACTCGTCAAGAACGAGTCATCCGAGTCGCTACGTGGCCTCCTTTTCATAAAGACCATACGTGACCACCGGAGTGAATCAATTAACACTAATTTAATTCTTGAAGCCCTGAGTCAACCCCGGACCGGACCAGGTCAGCATGGTTTTTAATTAAGAGGTCTGTATTGAGTCTTACGTAACATGTTAACCTCATATGACATGCAAAAAACAAAAGGCTTATAAATATTTATCTAGTTTGGATTTTTTTAGTAAATAGTTATTTATATAAAGTAAACAGTAAAGTGCATAAAGCATTTTTCATTTATATATAGTAGTCACAAATCGGTGTCAACCATTAATGTTGAAAGTGGCTTTTGGAGTTCTCATAGCTGATTGTGATGAGTAAATGGTTCATATATCTAAAGAATAATGCTAGTTGTATTTAACCCACTTACTTATCCATACGGTTGTTAATCTAAACTATTTATGACTAGTGTTTATTCTTTAGAAAACAAAATTTTATTAAATTTTTTTATTTTTATTTTTAAGAGCTTAGATTAACATGTATATTGGATATGTGCATACGCTAGGTGCATCTAGCATTACTCATATATGTATATACTGAGATGCATAGGGTCTGATATTGCATGCCCTAACATTTTGTTAGTGCGCCGCACCCTTCCTCGTAATGAAATATGGTTAAACTACCACAATGTTTGATAAGGTACCACGATGTGTCGTAAAATATTATTGCACGCAAGAATATCATATATATAGTTAAAAGTCATACTCAATATATATATATATATATATATATATAGTTAAATGTCATACTCAAATATGAAAACATTGGGCGCGTTCAAACAAATTTAATGTCACGATAATGTCACGATCGCTCAGGCAAGCCATCCTACAAGTTGCGTAGCTTGTCCAAAGCGGGCATGCCAACAAGCCATGTATTGTTTATATACGGATAATGTTTGGTCAAATATTTCATAACTTATGTAGCTTCTATGCGTTGAGAGAAAGCTGAGTAAAAAAACAATGGTTGCAGGTTGGGGTTGGTGATAAATGTTTGACACGGCTTAAGAGTTATATATCTAGTTCTCACTTGTTTTTATTAATGTTTTGGTAGGCCAATTTTGTCCATGGCGACTCCGCAATAGATATTAATAAGCTAATAACCTATGTTGGTAACTTTTCTTAATATTATAATTACAATATAATAATATTATATTTAAATAACAAGTAGATTAAGTTCAATAGGTCTTACATTATGGGAAAAAGACATATTAACTCTAGTTAGACTTTAGAGATTGAGTCAAGTTTTTTGTATTGAGTCAATGTTTGGGTAAATTAAAAGTATAATTTTTTCCCTTGTGAGAGATTAAAATTTAGACACTTATAGAGGATTAGGATTGAGTCCAGGTCAATGATTATTTTATTAATTTTTTTAAGGATATTACTAGAAGAATGGTGATATGCATACTGCCAAATTTTACTGTGAGGGTTTATAGCGTGAAGTGGCATCCTCGTTGGCAGTCAGGTAAGAGATAAAAGTAGGAACTATCTTCCTATTCCTATTTTATGGGTAAACTTAAACCCTAGACATTATCTAGACTGCCGACTCATGGCAGTACTGAAATCATTTTTTACTATAATATATATATTTGTAAATTATTTTTATTTTTTTCCTGCCAAACATAATTTACGATTTCTCCACTTGATAGAGCCTTAAATATAGCCAAACATCATCTTGTTTTCGAATGAGTTTTTTTTCCAAAGAAAACTCTTTCAAAGATCCAATAACAAAAAGCTCTATATCATAGAGCGTTCCCAAACTCTGCCTAAAGCATCACCCTAAAAGCCCATTAGATATAAGAGTATCGGATCCCAGCCCGGATCCGATATGGCCTCTCCGGCGGGCCCCCTGCGAGGTGTAGTAGTTGGAGACTTGGAATCTGCAAGCTTGGAATTTGGGGAGGGTGAGCTATAAACTTTGATTTCTGTAGTATAATGGGGGGAAAAGTTGGAAGAAGGAAAAGCATTTCACAAAGTTGAACTTCTTACATGTTAATTGTTATCTTCCTCTGGCCTCCTCGTTTCTTGATTCTCATTTGTGCTTTTTCCCCGCTTCCCAGTTCCCTGTTAGACCCCCCCTCCTAACTTCATTTTTCTTTATTGGAGAAAAAGAAACTACTATGCATAGAAGGGGATTTTTTCGTCTCCTCTGGTCAATGTGAGAAGAAACGCATTTCATTCGATAGGAGCTGCTTCTGGGCATTCGGGAATTCCCCGATTCCCAGCTGATGAACCCCTCCCCAAACCCCTAGCTATGTAATCGGACGGAGTTAGTTAGTACAGGGAAAACACAGAGAACGATTTGTTTATATTCTTCCTCCCCTTTTCTCTTCCTTGTTTTATCTCCCTGCACGATGCACAGATCCGGCGCCGTGATGGCCTGGAACGTCTTCAAATTCTGCACCGCCTTGCGTGGCTTGGGTTCGATCATGATCCTCTTGGTTCTTGGTGTCGTGGGTGTCACGTACTACGCCGTGGTTATCACTAACTACGGGCCTCTCTTGTCGAATGGGGGTCTTGATTCCGTCTACGCCTTTGTCCTATTGCTAGCCTTCCATTGCCTGGTCAATTCCCCCTTCACTTCTTGTTGTTATTTCCTGCTTTTTATGGATTGATTTACTCCTGGGTCAGCTGGGTTCTTGGTGAAATGTTTCCTGAAATAGTGAGTTTTGCAGTTGGTGATGTTGCTCTGGAGCTACTTTTCGGTCGTTTTGACGGATCCAGGAGGTGTGCCGCCGAATTGGAGGCCTGCTCTGGACGAGGAGAGAGGTGAAACTCTTCCCTTGACGGGTCCGGAGTTTGCTGGCTCTCAGCCGGGAGCACCACTGTCGGACACTGCTAATCTGAGAATTAGATACTGCAGAAAGTGTAACCAGCTGAAGCCTCCTCGTTGCCATCATTGTTCTGTTTGTAAGTTCATTTATATCAGTCACCCTTGCTGTTTTGTACTAAATCAAAAATTTTCTCTGGAAGAATAAAGAGAGTGCCGAGCCTGATAGTAGGCCTTCTTGGTTGTAGGTGGGAGGTGTGTGCTCAAGATGGACCACCATTGTGTGTGGGTTGTCAATTGCGTTGGGGCTTTGAACTACAAGTATTTTCTTCTTTTCCTGGTATATTTCCCTATCACATGAACTTCTACTAATTTTATATATGGCGTCATTTGGGTCTATGGGGCAAAGTATTTTTTTTTTTGTGGGCATTTGTGTTATTTATAAAATTCATAGAAGATATATTTAGTAGTAAATAGCCACATATATTGATGCCACACTTTTTGTTTTTTGTTTTTTTACGTGTTCATCTATTCTCGCTAACAAGGGTGTTTGACTGTTGGTCAGCACTCAGGACACATCCAAAATCAAAATGACAGTTTTGCAAGTTAACGTACGAGTACAATATAGTCTTTATTATCATTTGATGCATGGGGATACAATGTTTGTTTTAATGGGATACAATATTGTTTTAGTGGGTCCACCCACAAGATCTGCATGGGATTCAGAAGCTCCCTTTGTTGTTTGGAGACAATATAGACATTTTTATAATTTTAATCTTGTATTGTGTTAGATAACATGATTCAGAAAATAGAGTTTCCAGTCTAATTAAAGAATTGTTGGCTTGAAGGAGCTTGATTCCAAAGATTTTTTTAAACTAATCCAAAAGGAAATGTATCTAATCAGTACACCATTTGCATGCTTTTTTTTTTTTTTTTTTTTCCAGTGAAACAAAGTGTGATTACAGTTGAGAAGCAACTGATACTACTGTTTTCACATCTTTGTATACTAGTTTAGCTTAGTTGCCAGGTGTTGTTCTAACAGCAGTGCAAAATAAGTTTCAAGCGAGAGAAATTGAGATAAAATGTTTCAAAATATGCTTTCCAAACAGATTATGAAAATACCTGCAGTACTCAATAAGATATGTAGGTGCTAGCTATTAGAAGGCAATTGTTGATGTGTCAAAGCAAATCGCTAATGCTGGCTGGTAAGAGTCTCCTTGCCTAAACAAACATGATTATTGCTGTAAACAGGGAAAAATTGGGCCATAGTACAAATGAAGCCAATATCTCAGTGATGACTTTTGAGGTTCCAACTCAAAACCCAACCAATAACTGAATTTATGTCCTTGTGGATCCTATGCTGAATCATTCTTAGAAATCCAGAGAAAAGAGAATAAGAGAAAGTTACTCCTTTCCATTGTGGTATACAGAATTTATACCTCTAACTGAAGAGAAGGTGTGTTATTTTATCGTCTCTAGGTTAATTTTCTGATTACTATTTAATGAATTAGGTCTGGCAAATGGCATAGTGTCCCACTCCTGTTGGTTAATTTTGAGAAATCTTAAGCGTAGGATGTCTACTGATGTGTGACAGTGTGGGTTCTGAATGATATTGCACCTGAGTTCCTGAATATTTAAGTATTACCAGCATAAAAAAAAGGCAGCATGTGCTCCTTAGATATGTGTTTGCAATTAAAACATATCAGGTGATGCGATTTTCATTGTGTGGCTTGGCATTCAACCACCAAGTGACGTGGTGCTTATTATGTTAAACACATTATTTGTGCAAGGGTTTCAGTTATGATTCTTATGGACACATGTGGTGTCCCTCTTTCGGCTGTTACTCATTGGCATGAATAATCTGAGCATTAAATGTCAAAATCTAATTGCCTTCACACTCAGGACCTATTGGACCTTACGGTGAGGAATATATACTCTTTCTAATCATTGAGTGGCTACCATCATGATACTACTCTGAAGATTATGGTTGATTGTGCCACTATTCTTCTTTCTAGTGGCCAACAGTTGAAAGTTGTGCTTCTACAATTGTCCTTCCAAGCTTCCCTTATAGGACATCTAGATATGCCTTGTCAGAAACCTTTAAAAGCTGTAGTAATGACATCTTGTGATCTAGAGAAACCCGTGTTCTGATTTCTTGTTTCTTCTGATTGAAAGGTCGGATATTGAAAGCCACTGGCCTCTAGCACTTTCTCCCCATGTGTTCACTAAAATTGCTCTTTTCTTGTTAGAAGTAGATTGACTGATCAATTGAGGGGCACCTGTAATAGTCATATCAGTCAAAACTCACTATATTTGAACTTTTGAATTACCACATTTTTTTTATTTACGTTATTTTATATTCCTTTTCTTTCTTGATTTCCGGAATAGAATGTGCCATTTAAGGAACCAAAAGAAATTCTAATTGCTGAAAAAAGAATATTTAGAGGCAAAGAAGCCAATCAAATCTGCAGTTCAGTCTTGGCTACCTCCTCCGGTTTCCAAATTTAAGCTAAATTTTGATGGGTCATCATTGGGCAATCCGGGCCCTACAGGCATTGGGGTGTCATCAGAAATTCTTGTGGGGAGTGCTCTTATCATATTCGGGACCCATTGGGGTTAAAGATTCCAACACTGCTGAAGCTCTTAGCCTCTTGCAGCGTCTCAAGTGTTTTGCAAGGCTGGGTCTTCTTGGAAATCTTCATGTAGAAGGGGATTCAGAAGTTATAATATCATGGGGTGCAGGAGAGTCTAGACCTCCTTGGAGATTCTGGTTTCTGTTTAATGAGCTATCCAAATTCACTAGCTTTGGTATTTTTTTTTTTTGAAAGTTGGTTTTTTATATCAATCACTGATGCCCAAATAGGCACCAAAAACAGTACCTGGCCCTAGGCCTTACAATATGTAATCAATTGAGTAATACAGTAAGGTTCTGTCCCATGACTCCCTTTTTAGCTAATATATCAGCCCTCCAGTTTGCAGTCCTAAGAACATGTGACCAGGCTGTAACGATGGTTGCAAGATCATGATTTCATTCATGACAGATCATAATCTCCAAGGCGGCTTGAGATCCTTCTTACACCACTTGCTGTTATTGTAGAGCTTTGGTATTTCTTGGTCTCATGTTTTGAGATGTGCAAATTGTAGAGCTGATTCTCTTGCCAAGCAAGGGATGCATCAGCAATCACTTGCTGTTATTGCACCCTGAGCTACTTTTGTAATGGCCCTATGGGCTCATTCTTTGTAAATTTATTGACATAAATGAAATACAACTTTCAAAAAAAAAAAAAAAAAAAAAGCCAAGCAAATCAAATGTTATAGAAATGATTCATTTGTAATGACTACCCATTAACCTCCAGGATTATATGAGAGATTAATGGGTTAAGGTTAGAATAGGTTTAGTGTTGTAGTAATGTTTGGCCTCGGGTGCCTCATAAACACACTGCTTATCAAATGATTGAAAACATTATGGTTTAATGTTTTTGTGTATAAGTGGTAGCCCTGTTAAAAACTAAATGAATTATTGTACTGAAGTGCTACTATTACGTATATTATCTCTGGAAAAGACAGTTCTCTCATTGGCATTGCTCAATACTACTTTATCGTTGCAACTGCCTTTGTTTTGTCTAATGGTGATACGGGTTTTAGATACATTTAAGTAGGAGAGTGCTAATTGATATTAATTTTGCTGGTCAAGTAAGTTTCAATTTTTTGTTTCTTTTTCTTTCTCCATTTTATATTAGATACCATAGGTTGTACATTTTTCCTTAACTTTTTGAGGTCGTTTCCTCAAATGTTGGTTTATGTAACGAAAGGGCCTATTGGATGAAAAGTGATACATAACACGGTGCCGATGGGTTAAAAAGAGAAGCAAACCATGAAAAAGAGTATTTGCAGGTGCTAGTTAGAGAAAAGGCTCCTGAGAGGATCATGTTTGCATAGAAATTACATCGTGGTTGCCTTTTAGTAGCCATCTTGAACCCCTTTTTGTTATTCTCATTCTCATTGTTATGTTTGCAAGGTCATTTCAGTCGTCAAGTTAGGAACACAATGAAAGTTAGTATGGGTTATTTCTAAGATCTTCTCCCTTGGCTTGCATGCATCTCGGATGGACCATCTTAGACTTTGTACAAGTGTTTCTTTTCTATGTTGGATTATCACCCTTATTGACTAGCTTCTAGATTGATATACATATACTGCATAATAATACAATTTTTGGTTTCTTTTGGGTTTGCCAAACTTTGTTTTACCTTTTATTCAGATTTTCTTTTGATTATTGATTTCATTTTTCTCCTTTTCTTGAATCACAATACAGTTTTACACATTTCTTGAGACAAGCCTAGTCACATTGTCATTACTGCCACACTTTATAGCCTTCTTCAGCGATGGAGAGATTCCTGGAACTCCAGGAAGCCTTGCGTCTACTTTTCTTGCATTTGGTAGGCACATTTTTTCCTCTTTATTTTATTTTTGTTTCTTTTATTCCTGTCGTGGCACTATTCTTACAATTTTTTTTAATGTTATCCAGTGTTAAACTTAGCATTTGCACTTAGCGTAATGGGGTTCCTCATCATGCATTGTTCATTGGTGGCTGGTAACACAACGACAATTGAGGTAAATATCTTCTACTTCAAATTATCCTTTTAGCTGGAGCCTGCCAATGATATTGATTTAAATGTAAGTATCCATCCATAAATCCTTCTTGTAGGCTTATGAGAAGAAGACTACACCAAAATGGCGGTATGACCTTGGTAGAAGAAAGAACTTTGAACAGGTTTTTGCATTCATCCATTGCCAATATTATTAGAATTTTTCCTTTTTGACTTTTGATCAACGGGGTATACATTGAGCTTTTAGCTCGGCTTAAATGACATTAACAGTAGGTGTTGATAAGTACTCAAAAACTGGTGTTGGTCTTAAAGCCTTACCTACAATTACCTATTGAAGTATTTCGATGTATTCCCATTTCTATATTTGAACTCTGCTGGCATTCTCTGACCGATCTATTTTACTTTGGGTGGCTTCTGACCTTCGGTTTTCTTGGGTGCCAGGTTTTTGGAGCAGACAAGAGATACTGGTTTATCCCATTGTATTCTGAAGAAGACCTCAGGAGAATGCCAGCACTGCAGGGCCTTGAATATCCATCCAAGCCAGACTTGGATGCGCAGGAGTTTTAACTCTGTTAACAACAGGGGGCCAATCTGCCGAGTCTTCGCCCACAAAGGGCCACGACATAGCAAGAAATTTCTTCAAACTGACCATTTTCAGGATTGAGAAGAGACCCACTAAAACTAGGAGCAGTTCTACAGCTTCTCAGCTGTTTTTGGTGGGAGAAGCAATAGCCCGAACAACAGAAAGGTGGTGCAAACTCTTGGGAAAGGAGTCTTTGAACTGTTTTACCTAGGGAGCTGATTTTGTTTCATATGTTGTTTGAATTTATGAAATATGGGGAGGGGGTTCAGGAAAGGTGACAATTCCTTTAATGTGATATGTGTATCATGATAGTCTTGATTTGTGGGAGGATGCTGGAGCCTAGGTCTGTTAGTACTTGATACACTGTAAAATGGTAGTGATATACATCCGAGATCCGTTTCTGAAGCATTTCTTGGTCGGTGAACATTGAAATTGGCATTGGAGAATCTCCGAATCAAGGATTAATGAATTAACTTGAAACTTAAACATTCGATTTCAAGAAAAATTTCTGCCTGTTGTGAAACACGGCATCTCTATTTCGTAATCATATAGTATAAGTTTAATATATATTTGATAGGTTAAATACTAGATATTAGATATATGTGATAAGTCGAACAGTGATAATAGTATTTTTTTAATTGATCCAGTATGTAAAAAGTTTTGTTACATAGTTTTCTTACACGGAAACGATGTCCCCTTTTATTCTTTCGGCTACAGACTGAATGACACGTGTGCGACGTCTGCTAGAAAGTTCTGTTTCCTTCTCCATCTCTCTATCCCCGGGCATATATTCGTCCCCGGTGCTCGCACCCTGATTCCTTCCGAAAGCCAAATCGGCAAACTTCTGCTGCTGCAGATAGAGCAAAAGTTCGGGATCGGAGATTCGCTCTATCTCTAAGCGAAGATCGCCCTTCTGGTTTTCAGGAGGAAGAAGAATAAAACGGAACAAGAGAAAGGTACGCTTGCTTTTTTCCCGGCTGCCTTTACTGAATTCGTTTGGTGAGTTCGTAATGCCCTTTTTTGTGGATGAAACGATTTTTATGATTGTAGATGATTGTTTGTGAAATTGGGTTCATGGTATATTTATTTGATGACCCCTCCTGGTTTTTGTGTGTTGATTTTGATTGATGAGATGTCGTTTTTTGGTTTTGTGCAATCTGCGGAGAGCGCTGTAGGTCTTTTCTAGGGTTTCTTCCTTTTTCTCTCATGCGATCTTTGTACCTCGGGTTATTTCTGTTTTATAATAAAGGCTTCTTTCTTGGGTTTGATGATGGTATCTCGGATTATTTCTGTTTTGACGTGCTCTGCTTGTATCTCTCGGCAGGGACTGCGATATAATGCAGAGGGGTAGAGGAGGCAGAGATCCCTTCTTTGATTTCGGTGACCCTTTCGCGGGTTTTGGGGGTCCCAGAAGCATGATGCCGAACTTCTTCGGCGGAAGAGACCCGTTCGATGATCCTTTCTTTACCCAACCATTTGGGGGCATGCTCGGCTCTAGTTTGGTTGGGCCTAGGATGTTTGGCGGTAGCTTATTCGGTGATGGAGGAAGTTTTTTTGGCCAGTCGGCTCCGTCTGGGTTCATTGAAGATCAGCCTCCTCGAAACAGTAATTCTAGAGGACCGATTATAGAGGAGATAGCGTCTGATGATGAAGGCGGCAAAGACGACGATGAGAAGAAAGATAATCCTAGAAAGCATTCTAGGCCAAATCAGGAACCTCTCGTCGAGGATCCTGAAGACCAAATAGAAGGTTTGTCGATCTTCTCGTTCGCTGCTTTATTTCGATATTTGACGATGCTGTCCTGATATTTATTTGTATGTCCTAGCAGAGAAAAAGAGCAGGCACAGTGAATTCAGGCAAGCTTATAATAGAAGGGAAGGAGGACACATTCAACCACGTTCTTTCAGTTACCATAGCTCCACCGTGACTTATGGGGGTTCTAATGGACCCTATTACACTTCATCTACAACCAGGAGGATGGGCGGTGATGGGGTAATTGGAGGGACTCGTTACTTGGATGAGTTTGGTTTGTTGTTTGTCCTCCTCCTGTGTGCTCATAAAACTTGTTTGGCTTTGACATAGGTGGTCATGGAGGAGAGCAAAGAAGCTGATACAACTACTCGCAAGGCAACGCATAGGATTTCCAGGGGAATCCAGGATAAGGTTGTATTACCTTGAACGTGAATGCTTGTAGAAAACTTCTATGACCTCCTGTATTTAATTGATTGATCTTTCACAGGGTCATACATTTACAAGGAAGCTAAATTCTGATGGGAACGTAGATACTATGCAAACATTGCACAATCTGAATGAGGGTATGTGCAACATATTTTTACTCTTAGATAAATTGGTTAAATTGTGTAGGATAAATTGGATAACTTGATTGATGTGGAGGCTGAGGTCTGGATTTTTATGTAGATGAACTAGCTGGCTTCGAGAATACTTGGAGGGGGAATGCACAGAAGCATTTACCCGGTTGGGACCAGGGATTTGGTATGAATCGCAATATGGGTAAGCCTGAAATATTTTGTTTATTTTCAGCTTTTGATTATATGAGTACCAGCGGGTGTCAGATATGGCTTCGTGATTTCTCAGTGATCCTTGTCATTGAATTGTGATGTTGCCGCGTTGGCAGATGTTGGAGCTGGTTCCAGCAGGCAAAATGGTGGATGGGCACTCCCTTCAACTGCGAGGACGAGCAGCCGTGGGGACAGGGTTCAAATACATATTGAAGATGGGACCGGTGGAGCAGGAGGAGATCGTCAAGGAAGACGCTAAGTTCCTTCAATGGCAGAGGGTGAACAAGAGAAGCTTTCCCTTTTAGTTAGTATCTAGTATGAAACCAGCCAAAGCGGAGAATCAATGTCAGTGCTTCTGGGCGATGGGTGTCTGTTTGGATGCCCTTATCTTTTCCAAATTCCTTGAGTGTCCTTGAGTGACCGCCCTATATATAGTCTAGTAATTACTTCTCGTCTTATGCCCTCGAGTGCCTGATGGGATGCCCTTCTCTCATCATTGATCATCAGTTCTTCGGTTGTTGGTCGATGTTCTGGTCGAGCTGTTGCAAGTAGTTACCCTTGTATTTGGTGGAGGCGGCCTTTGTTTACCTATGGTCGTCCTAAGTACACCAATGCAGATACCATGCTATGGAGTATGAAAACTATTTTAGCAAATCAATTGCAATTTATGTATTACATATCACATACATGCATCATCTCTTATGTGCAATTAAAGTTTCGATTTAACAACCAAAGTATTGACGTCCTCTGTTATGTAATGTTACTTCAGCAAGAGGCTTATAGCAGCACTTACCCATAAATGGTTTTTTTTGTGGGGCTTACAACTTACGTTCTACAGACTCATTGATGCATAGGAGGTCATCCATCCTCTCTCTTATGTAAGTCCCCAGAAAACCCAGTACCTTCTTTGTAAAACCTAGTGTGAGTTGAACTCTATGGTGTCTATTTGCAAATAGTAAGTATTATGTTTATTAGCTTAAATAATAAATATGATGATTAAATCTTTGAGACGAAATATTTACATAATAAAATATTTAAGTGTAAATAGTTGATTAGAAGCGTAAACAGTTAGTGATCAATCTCATAAAAATACAAGTAAAAAGTTGCTCATATATGCTGACCCCACAGCAATGCATTCATAGTGAAATCAACAATAAGCTAGTACCTAAATACATCAGCAATTCCCATTACACATAAATTAGAATGTCTCATAAGTTTATTTAATTACATAAGTACAATATATTATACACCATATTGAAGATATATGTAAAATAATCTATTAGCTAATCTCCTTAAAAAATGTAAAATAATCTATTCTGTTCGTCCATGCAATGTTTCGTACGTCCCTAAATGATATGTGCAAATAAGATGCTATTAGATGGCTTCATACTATTTTTGTAATAAATGAAAAATGATTTTAGTAGTGTGAGTTAGCCTAGTTGGTAGTCCAAATAAGGTCTAGGGTTTAGGTTTATCTATTCTCATCGACTGCTAACAAGGATGCCAAATCCACGCTATAAACCCTTACAGTAAAATTTGGGTATGGTTATCACCACTCTTTATAAATAATAGAACTTAAGCCCTTTCCTATAAGGAAAAAGATTTCAATACTTCCATGTTTTATTGTAAGGCTCTACATCTTGATGTGGCTGTTGATGTGGCTGTTTGCCTCACAGCCAAGTTGGCAGTCTACGTAAGGTTTAGGTGTTACCCTTAGAATAAGAAGGTAGATCCTACTTTTATCTCTTACCTGGGCCATCAAGGTGGATGCCACATGACACTGATATTAGTATTGCGTTATTTTACTTAGGAGTTTTACATAATGATATGGCAATGTAGTTGGCGGTCTAGTAGGAGAAAATTTAGGGTTTTGAGTATACCCATAGATAGATAATATTTTATTAAGAAAACACAATGTTACTTATTTATTTCCAAGTTTATCTCCTTAACTGCAATACAGATGTAAATCCTTGCAGTCGTATCACCACTCTTCCCATAAAGAAATGGCTTTATTAAAAATAAATAAATCAGAGGTGCATGAGTTCATATTAGTACCTAGCTTTGACCTACTCGGACTAAGGTGATCAACCACCATTTGTTCTACCTTCTCACCATTAAAAAGATAATTAAGAAGGCAGTACACCGTAGCCTGGTCTAATTTATGAGACAAGATATGCTATATTTACCCGCTTTCTGTTGGATTTGGCGTTGTTATACAACAAAATTCATTATCCAAATCTCTATCCCAATAGTTTGTTCCACAAGTTCATGAAAATTAGTTTTTTTGAGGTAATCCTGTTGCAGAGCCTCCGAATTTGAAAAGATTTTGATAAAAGCAGAGAGATCCTAAGAATCAATAATTCCTCCAAAACTCGAGCAAATCCATTCGGATCATGGCTTCCATCCGATCACGTCGTGCAAACTTTACGAAAGTAACAGAACTCGCTGTGCCAATTCGTTTCAACAAACTCGGCAACTAAATTAAAATCATTTCCACGAAAGAGCAAATTCTTATCCGTATCCAGGCTGATCCAGAGAGACGCCATTATCCTCTGTTTCGTATTCGAAAAGCTCCCCTGGACTTGCATATAAAAAGAGACTTGGCTTCTCCATTTGTGTACCATTCGATCCTCGTTCTGATATCTAAGCTTTCAGACATGGCGGGGGCGATCAAGTATCTCGGTTTAGCTCTCATCGTCTTCCTCTGTATCTCTGTTTCTTGTGTGGCCACCGATGTTTCATACGACAATACTGCCATTTTGATCAACGGCGAGCGCCGGCTTCTGATCTCCGGAGCCATTCATTACCCAAGAAGCACACCGGAGGTAGTATATAAACCAAAAATCGATCTGGGTTTTTGTTGAATGTTGTTAAATTTGATTCATGAATTGAAGAAATATTGATTCTTTGCTGTGCATGGGTTTGGCAGATGTGGCCTGATCTCATGCGGAGAGCTAAAGAGGGCGGTCTTAACACCATCGAGACTTACGTTTTCTGGAACGTCCACGAGCCTCGTTATCGCGAGTATAACTTCGAAGGCCGCCTCGATTTGGTTCGGTTCATGAAGACTGTCCACGATGCTGGGCTGCATGCAGTTCTTCGAATTGGTCCTTACGTTTGTGCAGAATGGAACTACGGGTACGTCGTAGAACACAAATGAGTTGCATGTTCTGATTTTGGCTTATCGTATCATTTTGTCCTGAAATTTGTGTTACTATCATCTTGCAGAGGCTTCCCAGTTTGGCTAGAGCAGCTGCCAGGCGTCGAGCTAAGAACTGACAATGAAGTTTACAAGGTTTTGTATTTCATCTTTTTCACCATTAATCCCCTGTTTATTGATCTGGATCGACGTTCGTCTTGCTAACAAAATCTCTGAGATTTTCAGCATGAAATGCAAAATTTTACCACTCTGATAGTAGACATGATGAAGCAAGAGAACCTGTTTGCACCTCAAGGAGGCCCTATCATTCTTGCTCAGGTCATTCTTCTTCCCAAATTTCTGAGGCATCAGTACTTTTGGTAATTCATACGAATTGTTTGAAGAAACTCGTAGTGGGATTGTCAACAGATTGAGAATGAATACGGAAACATCCAGTGGGCTTATGGAGATGCAGCTCAGAAATACGTTCAATGGTGTGCAAACCTTGCTGAATCCTACAGCCTTGGTATTCCATGGATCATGTGTCAACAGGACGATGCCCCAGATCCCCTGGTATCATGTTCAATCTTCAGCTTCATTCATTGATCAGAAAATTCAAATTCCTGTTCTCTAGTTTAATTGGCATGCATCTGGGGTGAAACAGATCAGCACCTGCAATGGCTACTACTGTGATAACTGGGAACCAAAGAAGCCTAACATCCCAAAGATGTGGACAGAGAACTGGAGTGGCTGGTCAGTTTTCATTACTTTTTTTTTCTTAGTTTTGTGTTTTATGTTTCAAGTTCCATCATCATTTCAGGTACAAGAACTGGGGATCAAACGACCCACATAGGCCTGCAGAAGATCTGGCCTTCTCTGTTGCCCGGTTTTTCCAGAGAGGTGGAGTTTTCACCAACTATTACATGGTGAGTGATCAATTTTCTTCTCTATCTTAATTTCTTTCATCAATGCTACTGAGGTTTGATTTATAATCTATGATCCAGTACCACGGCGGTACCAACTTTGGTCGCACCAGCGGAGGGCCATACATTGTAACATCCTATGATTATGATGCACCTCTGGACGAATATGGTAATGTGAGGCAACCCAAATGGGGTCACTTGAAGCAGCTCCATGAAGTTCTCTATTCCATTGAAAAACAATTGACTCATGGGGTCAGGACAAGCTACGACCATGGAAATGACGCCTGGGTGTGTATATATGCTGTTTGTGTATTTGTTAATTAGTGGGTCATCTATACAATTCATGGAACTCCGGATCACAGAAGTTTTGCTGAACTGGTTTCCTTGCAGGCCACAAAATACCAATACAAAGACACTGCTGCATGCTTCCTTAGCAATGTAAACTTAACTGATGCCACTGTTCAATTTGAAGGAAATGAGTATCATCTACCTGGATGGTCTGTTAGTATCCTTCCAGACTGCAAAAATGTAGCCTACAACACAGCTAAGGTGAGCAAGTTTCAGTGTTTAAGCATCAGGGAGGCTTGTTTGAGCTTCAAACCAGAAACCCAATGAGCTAATTCGAAAAAAATTGTACAGGTTACTACTCAGAAATCTGTGATGGTTAAGAAGCCCAATGAAGCTGAAAAGCAACCTGAAGCGATCAACTGGGTATGGAAAGCAGAACACTTCAAAGATGTGGCCACCGGAAAGAAAAGTGACCTTGCTGCTAATAAGCTCCTTGAGCAAGTTTCAGTCACCCATGATGCTAGTGACTATTTGTGGTACACCACTAGGTATTGCACGATTAAGCTTTTACATTTTTGAGGGGTCTTAATTTGTCCTTGCAGAGAGGCATTAATTGGTAATATTCATCTAAATCTGTTTTACAGTGTGGACATCCCAGAGGGAAGCCCTTTCCTCAGTAAGGATACTCTAATCCATGTAAACACCACAGGACATGGTCTGCATGTCTTTGTGAATGGAAAATTTATCGGCACCAGGTATCGTCTCCACGATTCCTTCACGTTTGTCTTCGAAGCCCCGGTTCAGCATTTGAAGAAAGGAGTGAATCACATCTCGATTCTGAGTGCAACAGTCGGCTTACCGGTTCGTTCTTTGGATTTTCTTAATCTTGTTTTGTTCTGAATGTTTTTCAAAGTTCTCTAATTTCATCTCTTATTATTCATTTGTCCTTGCAGAACTATGGTCCGAGATTTGAAAAAGCAGTTGCTGGACTTGTTGGAGGCCCTGTGCAGTTGATCAGCGGGCAACACGCCCAAGATTTGTCCACAAACAAATGGACTTACAAGGTATATATTCATCAAGCTTCATCGCTCTTTAGTCTGTACGCCACAAGAACAGAACTCAAATGACATGAATCTTTTACATAATCCGTTAGATTGGTCTGGATGGAGAAGACAAGCAGCTGCATTCCGTAGACGCTTCCAAACATCATTCATGGCACGCAACCGATATTCCCACCAACAGGTTGATGGTCTGGTACAAGGTAAATCTCCTGATAAAACCAAAAGTATATCAATGATAAAAGTAAATGTCTTTCCTAGCACTCCACTGATATGATAACACCCCCATTAACAGGGTACCTTCAAAGCTCCATTGGGAACTGAAACAGTCGTCGTGGATTTGGGTAGCATGGGGAAGGGAGCAGCTTGGATCAACGGCAACAGCATCGGAAGATACTGGGCAAACTTCTCCGCCCCGATCGACGGGTGCCCTGTCTGCGATTACAAAGGAAGCTACCAAGCATGGAAATGCACAACAGGGTGTGGTACCTCGTCTCAGAAGTGGTACCACGTCCCACGGTCCTTCCTCAAAACAGATAACAATGTCATAACATTGTTTGAGGAAATTGGGGGCAACCCATCTCAGGTCTCCTTCCAGACCGTCACCGTGGGCACCGCCTGTGCCACCGTTCCAGAGGGGAAGACATTGGAGCTGTCCTGCACCGGCGGCCGGCTCATCTCCGAGATTCAGTTCGCCGCCTACGGGGACGCCGCCGGTTCTTGTGGGTCGTTCAGTGAAGCCACTTGCGGATCTGAGACCGCTCTGTCTGCGGTGCAAAAGGCCTGCGTTGGGAAGACAAGCTGCGCGATTCAAGTTTCGGATGAGGTCTTGGGCGCTGGCTCTTGCGGCAAGGCGGTCTCCAAGAATCTAGTGGTGCAGGCTGCCTGCTAACCAGGAAGCTGAAAGAACAGTATTCAATTCAAGAGTAATGGGCACCACTCGTGCCTTAGTATTTAATGTAATTGGCACTAAATAGTGCCTCAGTATTCAATGTAGGAAATAATGAATTTGTTTCATGTGCATAATAAAAATGAGTCAGTTTTCAATCTCAAATTTATATCTTTGCCCATTGACGAATAAATTCTTCAAGCTCTCCTTGCAATTTCTCAGTGAGGAGTAATTAGAACTCACCTTGCAATTTCTCAGTGACGAGTAAACTCGCCATGCATTTTCTTAGCGAGAAGAGTAATAAATTCTTGAAACTCTCCTTGCAAGCAGGGGGAGAACATAATTCCTAGGTCTCTCCTTAAAACCAAAAGATTGGGCAAATGAGAAGCTCCTTTTTCATGGAAGCAATAATCGATGAAAGCACAAGGTCTGAGAAAACGACCCTTTTGTCGTTCTTGAGTACTGAATGTATATTTTACTTTGGAGAAGGACCCATTTCTGATTAATTCTGAATCTCTGATTGAAGTATGTATCTTTTTTATTGACGATCTCTTCCACCGTCATGGCAGAGCAGGAGTCTCGTAATCTGCAAGCAGTGAAGTAAAATGGAAGCAATTCTTCCTTCCCTGTGGCAGGGAACGCATCACGAAACTGGGTAAGAACAAATCGATGCGTCTAATCGTTCATCACATCCACTGGTCTACCGAATCGAATCGGAGAGAGTCCAAATTTAGCCAGTTGATCCTGTCGCTGGTTGGGGGAGTCGAAGCTCGAATCCAGATCCAGTCGGCCCATGCCTTGTCGATGCATCCTCTCCTTCCTCACCCCAGTTACCACCTCCGATGATTTCGTTTTTATGATCGAGGGGAGGCCGACGAATCTCCATTGGCGAAACATTTAATGTAACAGAGGCAACAAACAATGACGAAATGGCCACGGCTACAAGCTTGTCAGGGCACGACAGACCGTGCGGGAGACAGCAAGAACCCCCTCGAGTTGTTTTTTGCTTAGATTCTGGAGCTGTTGATGAGGATACACGAGAGCCCACGAAGGGCAAAGAATTGAAAATGCAAGAAATCGAGGTAGCAAATGGTGATGGCTCTTGGATTCGCCTATGAGTTGTTAGCCGGCACCGGAGATGCTTCTTGTCCTCCTCCACTCCCACTTTCTAAGTTCCTTTGCCAATTTAAAATTTCGGAAACATTTTTACAGAACTCTTGCAAAAGCTAAGAAAACGATCAGTTTTTCAGGTTACAGGTAAACTGAGTCGATTAGATGGAGACCCAGAAAGTGAATCCGGTGGGCAGAGCTAGAAACCACCGACGGAATTACTACTGATTAATCAACCAAAACCGTGTTAGCCGATGATTAATCAACCAAAACCGTGTTAGCCGATGTTTCAGCTCAACGGAACACGGAGCCTGCTACTTTGTCCCACAAGACTTGCTACAGATTAACACAAACCTCAGTATATTTATTCAGTTGGTCTGGGACAAGCGCGAGACATTACAGCTAAGAGGAGCTAGTCTACGAGATTCAACTCCAACAGTGCTTAAAGAACTATATCAATCAAATCCAGGAAGCAGCTAAGAAGTCCCGTAAATGTTAGTTAAGCGTGTTTTCAATCCTTGATAACCTTCTTCCAGAGGTTGACAGATGACAGCGCGGATGTGGGGTATAAAAATGGCGCAACCCAATCTCTCCAAGAATTGACTTGTGAAGAAAACCGAAAATACAAAGAAGTAACGCAAGTGTTGGGTCTGTAACCACGTTTCAGTCATTGACGTTATCTGTTTGTCTTGTCAGGATTAGCAGGCGACGATGTGGGGGGAGCTGGCTGTTTATAACTTTATATACAAATCTAAACAGTTGTGAGGAGGTGGAGACCGTACTGTTCTGTGTTAGTGACGCCATGGCAAGTTGTACCTGCTCGATTTGTTTTTTCTATGATGAGGATCGAGGATACTGGATTAAAAATTAATAAAGCGTCCACTGGTTCTACACGAATGACGTTGGCTCTGTCCTTTAAAAGGGACTGGGGGGCATTAGGTGGTGGTATCAAGAAACAAGTTGCTGAAGAGAGAAAAGTCTCAGAAGGAAGAAACCAGAAAGCCATGGCCTGGTCAGCTGAGAGTGCCACAAAAGCTTACTTTCAGACGCTTAAAATGGTAAGAACGACAGACCCTCCAAGCCCCAGATGCTAAAAATTTCTCGTATATGCGTTAAGAAGATATTAAGAATCAATCTCCAGTTCCTGAACTTGTATTTGGTACTAAATTTGCAGGGGAAGAAGAAATGGTGTAAGGAGCCGGATGTGTCCGAGTTCGTATCTGCCTTGGCCGCCGGGAATAGTGCACGACTGATGGTGGAGGCATGCGATGGCGCCGCCGGAGCGACCACCCTGGCTCTGGCGGCCGCGGCCCAGGAAACCGGCGGCCGGGTCGTCTGCATCCTCCCCGGTCTCCACGAGCTCCGGCAATCGAAAGAGGTTCTCGGGGCGGAGGCCGGCGCTGCGGTGGAATTCGTGGTGGGCGACGCTTCAACGCTTCTGTTAAGCGACTTCCAAGGAGCCGATTTCGTGCTCATAGACTGCGATCTGGACGACCACGAGGAGATCCTGGAAGCGGCCCTGGTGGGGCGGAAGCAGAACGGCGTCGTCGTCGTCGGATACAACGCCTTCCACGGCGGGAAATGGCGGAGCGGATCGAAATCGGTTCTCCTGCCCATCGGGGATGGCTTGCAGGTGGTAACGATTAAGTCCCCGGCGAGGAAGACGAACGCCGGCGACGGGAGCGCGAAGAGGAGCAGATGGGTGGTGAGGGTGGATACCTGTACCGGCGAAGAGCATGTGTATAGGATCACGAATCACCACATGAGGGAGCTTGAAGCTTAGAATGTTTCGAAAGAGTTGTACTCACTAGTACTACTAACCCCCTCACCCCCACCATACTGACTGCTAATGTTGCAATACCTCGAAGAGGGATGTTGTGTGTAAATGAATAGAGAAATTGCAGTACCATCTTATCGATTCGTTTTACTTGTTCTGAATCTTCTGTGTGATGGGTTTGATGCGATTTGTATCGCGATTCATTTTGTTCAAGAAAAAGAACAGAAACGGGGGAATTTTACTGTCATCTTCATTAAGCATTTTTCCCCAAGGATAGACCTTCGCCATTGAAAGCAGCAGAACAAGGATCTGTGTTTCAGGGGATGAAGGGAGTTACAAGATCAGGTTGAGAAACTAACTCCTCTGACTGTGATTCGTGATTAGGTTACTCGGTTGATCATCCTTCACTATACTCCTTTCTATTTGGAAACTTGGAGCGTTCTTCACTTCCCCTGTTTCAGACAGAACCCCATACGGCCATACGGACCAGAAAATATAAAGAAACATGGTTCCAAACAAAAACAAAATAATTAATCTTAATTGATGTGGAGCCCAGTAATCTAGACGTAATTATCAAATCACAGCCTTGTTTTTTGGTTGGTGGCCTACAGTTATCTCCGTTTCTGTTTTAGTGAGAGGCTGAAATTTTCTTTTCCTCGGCTTATTTTCCCTCAGAAAAAAAAAGAAAAGAAAGAAAGGCCTCGTAAAGTTGCAGTCCGCAGTGGGTTCGTTCCGTTTTTGCGAGTTTGCGCTTTGGAGTCTGCTACTCCCGCTCTTGGACACTGGAGCGAGTTTGTCCTCCTACTTCAGCTTCTTTCCAGTTTCTACTGAGGGAAAAGCTAAACCATTTTCGGATTTTTGTGAAACCTGCCACGCAAGAAGCGGCCGTTTGGGGCTTCTTTCACGACCATGGCTGCTTCTAGAGCCACTGGTCTCCTCCGAGAGTTTCTGTCGATTTCAACCTCTCTAATGTTAAGGCCTCGCCTGATCGTTCGGGCTCCGCCGCTGCGAACTAATGCCTTTCGCTCCCACATGGGCATCTCTGTTCGCTGTATGGCGTCGGAATCCGGCGGTTCCAACAAAAAGTCGTCTGCCCGTCTTTCTCAGGTAGAGCAGCTTTTGCGAGAAGCGGAGGAGAGGGCTGCCTCTGCGGGCAATGAGCCAGCCCCCAAGATCACTTTGGGTAGGAGAATCGACCTTATTCTCGTACTTATTTTGCGATTTTTCTTATGTTGTTATTTTTATTCATTTATGTGTTCTCGTGAGAACTATTTTCCATCTACGAAAGTCTCGTATTTGTTACTTATCCTGCTTCTACATTGCTCCAAATTCCTAGTGGCATCAAGAACCTCATTCGGAAAATTATAATTTGATTTGCACCCTCCGGCTTATATCTAAACATGATTAATGGATTAAAAAAGGGATGTGACAAATTTTCTTGATTATCCTGAAAGGGAACGATGAAGTACCTAAAAGTCCAGTATAAACTTGCAAATTGAGCAGATTTAACTATTGCAGAGTCAAATGGCTTGCAAGCCATTATATTCATAGAATAACTTTTGCAGTTCTCTTGTCAATGCTAGCAAGTTCTTACAGATTTGCAGTGCACTTGGAATCATAAAACTTAGATATCGTGTGGAATGTATCTGGTGCATCAGTTATTCATTTTTCCTACAATGAGACACCTCATTGCTACTACATAATTCAGTGAAGAACTTATTGACTTGCTGAATGAAAAGATTTAAACATGAACTCATTGTCAGATCAAACCTGAGGGATTTCAAGGGAAAGTAGTAAGGGCAATTTAAACAATTTTATTGGAGATTACCATATATATTATGGCGATATGTTAAGATTACAGAGGATCAAATGAATCATCCTTTGTGTACTTCTCGAAAATTATGGTCAATATTTTTTCAGCAATTCTTTGTCCTGTTGATTTCTGATCATGCAATCAGCAAACTCTAAAAAATTGTGTAAGGTTGAAAAATTGCAAAACTTTTGTAATGGCTTCAGAAATTTTAAGGCTCTCTCAATATTGAGTGTCCGCCTTTAATTAATTTTCATAGGCAGTTCTTGTTTCTTTAGTGGTCCATCACCTAGCGAAAGGATCACCTGCTTCTTTTTCCATGGTCTAGTTAATCTCCCAGTATGCAGTTCCGTGTATGTCACTCTCGCAAAAATCTCTTTTTTTCAAGTGTTGAGGAGAGTTTCAGAATAGGGTTATTGTGATAAAATAGCAACCATTCATGCACCGTCAAGTTCTCAAGTATGAATTGCAGTTTCTCTGGAATAATCTAATTCTTTTGCTCACAATGCTTGAAGAGTTCACAGTTTCTTGGCCTATTGTGAAGATCTGTACATTATCCTAGTCAGCTCTTAAAGATAATTGTCTCTGACCAAAATTCATCATATTATGCTTTGACAGGACAATAGCAAATAGTATGTGCTAGTTATAACTTTAATGGACTGAATTATGTTTTGCCTGATGACATTCTGGTACCTAAGGAAAATGTCAAGAGGTCTAACAGCTACTTTATGAATGGTAAATACTTCTGTGGGCTTTTATAGTGTCATGGTCACGCTGCTACAACTCTTGTATATGTGGATATGAAGGACAACCTCATATACCTGGCAGTTATTTGAGTGGGCAGTCTTTGGCTGAGAATAATCTATTCGTGTTATTCAAGTGTGCTATCTTCATCTGGGTATGGGCATGCAGTTAGGATCATATCATAGGAGGAGAGTTGGATATGGTGTTTGGTGAATTTATAAATTCCATATTGTTTTCTGCGTGACCTTTGCCATTATCTTGCAGATCATGTTACAGTTAGTTTTGCAAGAAGTGGAGGGCCAGGTGGTCAAAATGTGAACAAAGGTTTGTTACTTTTAAACCATTTCATCAATGATGCTTTTGTTCTTCGTGATTTCTTTGTAAAGCAAAATTTTGTACGGAGGTTTAATGGCTTAATTCAATGTTTTTTTACTGTTGTCTGGAATGTGAACAAAATGATTACAGTTAACACTAAAGTGGACATGCGTTTCAATGTAAATAAGGCTCATTGGCTGGGAGACAGGATTAGAGAAAGAATCTTGCAACTGGTTAGTATCTTACATTCTAAGGTCATTGTTTCCTGGATAAGTCTCTCTTTGTTTCATTTTTGTAAATTTTATCTTGTTGCTATTCCAGTTTTATTCTTCTTTTTTTTTTGTTTACTATATTATATTTTTCTTCTTTCATAACATTTAAGTTGATGTGTGTTTGTCCCTTTGCAGGAAAAGAATAGGATAAACAAAGATGGGGAGATAGTCATTTCTTCTACCAAGACTAGAACACAGAAGTTAACTTTCATCCACTATTTGTTTTTCAAACCACTTTTAAGTTTTTCATGGTCTTAACTTCTTCTTAATTTTTTTTTCAGGGGTAACATTGAAGATGCTTTGTCAAAATTACAGGTACAAACAAATGCCCCTAAAAGTTAAGCAAAGTGAAACATCTAAAAGTCTCAGCTACTTGGCTTTTGTGGATGACGAGTGACCTCCTGGTGATACTGTGATCATACTTCTTATTGAACAGGCAATCATCGATGCTGCTTCTTATGTCCCTCCTCCTCCTTCTGAAGAGCAGAAGAAAAAGATAGCTAAACTGTATGTGTTTTGTCTATTTATTTTCTATCCACCGCCTGTCTTCAAAGTTCATTAGATAGAAGTTTTTCTCTTGCACTTTTTTATCCCTTATTTTTCGAAGGCATAATATTCTTTTGCGCTGAAATAAATTATGCTTTTGTCCTAAGGATATGCACTATGTGTAATCAAGACTTCATCTGCACAGTTATGTCCATTTTTCATTGTCTCGGGATCCTGTTCTTAGTTCAACTTACAACCATTTACCATCTTTAGCCGATCTGCAAACAGATAAAGTTAACATTGGTTGCTGAGAAAATATTTGGAAGTCTCCTAACTCCTCATGTTCTATGGACAAAGGGCTGCGATCGGGGAGCAGAAAAGACTGCACAGCAAAAAAGCACTCTCTCAGAAGAAGGCGATTAGGAGAACTCGAGACAGTTGGGATTGATCTTTGTAAGACAAAGAAATCCATTTCTTGGCAAAAATAATGTTGAATTGATCCATTCTCATTCTCTGAGATTTTGCTGCTTCATCTTTGGCAGGTTGGTACAGCAATGTTCCAGGAGCAGGTGAACTATTTGACTGATACTACAAAGACATGCCTATTTTTTGTTAACCCAGAATGAATGGCCATCATCGAAGCCTGTAAATTAGTATAAAACACACCACTGGAGGTTGGGTCATAATGTTTCGGTCATAACATGAGCTATTTGTAGCTGATCTACACAGAAATATAAGGATTTTGATCTTTTTGTTCTCTCTGAAATTTCGTTCTTTTTCCTTACAGCATTGTAGAATATTATGTTATTCTTGTCCAAAGATCAAACTGCCTGTGTTCACGGACCAAGAAGAGCGAACTTATTGATCTATTTTAGTCGACACGTTTTATTGCAGAGCATAAAGGTGTCTTGCTTTTTTCTTTACAAAAACTCTTTTTTCTTAAAAAATTATATTTATTTTGTTTTAAGAAATTAATTTAGTATATGCACACACGAATTGTGGGAAGAAAACTGATATTAGTACTTACTATATTTTACTTTTGAGGTTTTACTTGGTGAAAGGGCAACGTGTCAACCGACTGTAAGGACGCCATATCACGATGTAAACCCTTATATATAATTCTTCACAGTACGGACCTGATAACATGTGGACGTAAACCCTTATATAATTCTTTACGGTACTCATATAGGAACCCGATCGCCTACAATGTGGACACCACGTCAGAATGTATACCCTTATATGATTCTTGACAGTACTCATATATGAACCTGATCACCAGCAATGTGGACACCACGTCACGAAGTAAACGCTTATATAAATCTTCACAGTACTCATATACGGACCTGATCACCTGCATTGTGGAGACCACGTCAGAATGTAAACCATTAGAGTAATTCTTCGTAGTACTCATATACGGACCTGATCGGGCTAAAAATATGAAAAGAGGGTTAAAAACGGAAAATCACCCAAAACCCAAATTTTTGGGCCCACCGCTCTTCTCTTGTGGGCCATCTTCCTGCGTCCATTTGGGTCCGAAACTCTGACACCACCGTACTAAACTCCACAAGGATGGGAAGGTAATTTAGTCGAGTAAGAAAAGTTCTCTCGGAGTTACGATTTCACGTCTACGAGGTGGTAGCTGGGGCAGGACTGAGGAGCTTCCGGCACCGGAGCGGGAATAGCTTCCGGGTACTGAAGTTACAAGGATCGATCAAGTTTCAGGTTTTTCACTCAAACAGTAGCTTTACTTTTGAACTTTTTTAAGGAAAAAAAAAATCTTTGAGGCCCTTTCTGGGCGTTTCCGTCTGTTACGCTTACGGGTGCAAATTAATTCCTTAGCCATCGATTCTCGTTATAAAGGTTTTATTGTAAAGTTTCGTTTTACTTTTTTGCAAAAATGTTTAGCTTTAACAAGCTTCCTGATTACGCGTGACGTTTTGCTTCGAATTTCCTTGTTTCTTTTCAAATTAAATTGATGCTATTGGATTCTGTTTTTTTTTACGTTTCTAAGTTTGAACTTTTCGTTCGATCAAGTTCTTTGGGAACTATGGCCTTTTTTTTATTAAAAAAAAAACAAGTTTATACCGGAACCTTCTCTTCATTGAATTATGAGCTTTAGATTTTCATTGAGCCCCTTTCATTGTTTCATTTATCAGCTCCATAAGTCTCCATGTCTGTTTTGGAGAAACTATACTTCATACACTAGCAACTCATAAGCGAACCGTAAATAAGCATGAGTATCACCAAGTGGTATCTGCTTGACTTGAAGTTTGACGAAATAAGTAGGTGATTTTTTCGAAATTGATCATGATCCTACTCCAGCCAAGTTGAAATAATTTTGGTAGTCATAGTTTTATTCCTTAGATTACTGGTGCAGAACCATCTTTGTGTTTTTTAATGTAATCTTCACTTTTGACTTCTTTGGAGATTTCGTTGAATTTTTTCTTTAATGAAATAGACTGCTTGGGACCATTTCTCTTGTTTTTCAGAGGCCTTTTTACCTTTGATAATTTGACAGCTTGCAAGCCACACGCAGCAAAATTTGGACTGTTGCATTATTCTCTTCATTTTCACTACTTCTTCAAAGCATAGTGCATAAATGGTAAGTGCATGATTTAATTTTGGCAGGGTTTTTTTGTTTTATTGTTTTATCTCAGCCACTTGATGAAACCTCAATGTATGTTTTCTTCATTCTTTACTCAAAAAGGGGAGCAAAATGATACATTTTGTTTACAAATATAGAAGAGAAAGGAAGAATGAAGGAACACGAACTGCATCATATCCAATCATTTCTCTTCATTGACAGTTTTTCCATCTCTGGTAGGACCATTAACTAGATTTAGAAGATGAAAACTCATCATCCATCATCCTGTCTTTATATTTGCTGCATTTGCAAACCATATTTTTTTTAAGAGATTGATATCATTACCTAGATTTAGAAGATGAAAACTCATCATTCATCGTCCTGTCTTTATATACCTTTTGAACAGGTACTCTTCCAATCTAGAGGTTTGCATACCATAGGTAGGTTGAGCTTATTGCTACATTTGCAAACCATATTAGTTCTAGGATTTGATTATCCATAACGGCATTAGATTGCGCTTTTCTTCCTGCTTTACTGGAAATGGTAAATGGGACGAATTTTTGAAGTGAATAGAGTTCCCCGTCTTTCTAGTTAATATCTACAGAATAAAGAGAAATGCTGGATTGTGCATAATCAACTTATTGAAGGTTAATGGTCCTACCAGAGATTTGTGCCTTTTTTTCTTTCCACAAAACATTAGAAGTCTTTTTGGCCCAATTAACTGTTAAGGTAGAGTCCTTTCAATTATAATGTGGCTGCTTGTTAAGAATGAAACCAGTTGAAGTCCTTCTAGTAGTCCTGCAGCTTCTGCTTCATTTGAAGTTACAGTGCCTAGTGGGCCAGTGGCCCCAAGTAAACACACAAGATCTTACCATTACTTTGCGTTACTAATCCTCCATATCCAGCTGGTCCAAGATTACCTCTAGATGAACCATCAAAGTTTAATTTGATTCATCCATGAAGGGGCGACGATTCAACCATGAGCCAAGGTTTATGCTGCTTGAAGTATATGATCTTAAACCAAATTTTCCTTAATTCAAGGTGGGATTGTTCTAGTAATATCTGCCCACAGGAATATGTTTTGTGTAGCTTTTACAATCAGGCCTCCGGTGGAGCACGATTTGTTGTTGAAGGTCCTCTCATTCCTCTCTATCCAAATCGCCATGGTATAACTGCCAAGGATGCCATCAATAGAATTTTCCCCACTTTTTGAAAAGGGCAGACCAGTACTGATTGGAGCAATTTTGCATAGGTGTTGGGCATGCTATAAGAGACCCCAAATTTATGCAATATGGCATCCCAAATTCTTCTACTTCACATCGATAATTGATAGATTTTTCTTTCCGACCACAAAGTTTGCACAAGGAATTGATGGCCATTTGACCTCTTTCGGCTAATTCACCGCATGTGAACAATTAACCATGGGATGCTATCCACAAAAGTTGTTTTACTCGTCTAGTGGTAAAGCGCTCTCTGTTGATTTCCGTGAAGGAGCCCGGGGAGCATGGACTCCATATAACTTTGTCTTCCCTTATTCCTGTAGTAAAATTGTTTTTCACAGTGATCAACTTGATTATTACATTTTTTCCTCTTGCTAATTTTGTCTGTATGATTATTACTAAACATGTCTCACTGTTCTGTGCAGGCTATGTATATTCGTGTGAAGCGCAATAAGACAACTTATTTTCTGCAATGCGATCCTACTGAGACTATTTTGGATATTAAGCAAAAGTTGCACACTCTCATTGATCAACCTGTTAGTAGCCAGCGGTTACTTCTGGCAGAAAAAAATGAAGTCTTGGAGGACTCAAAAACATTGGCTGAACAGAAGGTCATTATGCTTTTAAGAAACTTTTGATGAGAATCACTTGAAAGTACCTAAAGCATTATTCATGAAAAGCATTTATACCATGGAAGTCTTGTAGTTGCTTATGTGATGATTTTCGTTATTTTACAGGTAGAAAATGATGCTGTGGTTGCGTTGACCTTGAGAAAAGGTTATCCTTTTAGTGTATGACTTCATATTTTCCCTTTGCTATTAGGCTTAACATCTAGCCTCGATCACTTGGTCATGCCTGTCATATAACGTATGAATGGTTTGGTTTGTATGGGATGTGTGGAAGGTCTAAACGTCTGTTGGATTAGATTCCATTTATCTGGGTTTTTTATTCTTTATGTTACAAAGATAAGGTTCTGAAGAGATGGGTCTTTCATTTTAGTGGGTTTATTTCTAACTCTGTTTTGTTTTTTGGGGGGTTTCAGATGACAATGAGTTTGAAGAGGTTAACATTGTCCGACCAGATGATTTTTACCAATCCCGTGAGGTCGATGGTGGTATGAACTGGTAAAAGCTGGAAGCTTATTGAAGGCCTCCACTATTTGACGAGGCTAAGAATGTTGTGTTCAATCTAATCTGTTAAAAAACCTATTTGTATTGTGTAACAGAGTCTCTTCATGGGTTGCTAGGTTAATGTAGATGTTTTATGCCTTTATTGTTTGTGAATGAAATTAGGGTACCCTTGTAAGAATTTTTAAGCTCAAATAGGCACAAGAAATCTTTTATAATCAGTCTTCTATTCATGTTATATGGTGATGCAGCAAGGGCTGCAGCCTTTAGGATGTTAACTAATGTATCATACGAGCCAAAGGTATTGATATGAGAGGAAGGGAGTTGGATTCAAGTCACCTAATTATATTATTGAAAAAAAGTTTTGTTCCAAGAATGTCATTTAGTGAACTGTGGTTATAATTATGCAATGATACCATCATCTCAATATTCATTAAGAATTATATCAAAAATAAAAAAAAAACTCAAAATGATAACAATATGATTACATATACAGTATAACTCTCGTCCATTCACTCTTTTTTTTTATTTGACTAGTAAAAATTAAAACATGTTTAATGGCGTCGCCCGGACTCGAACCGGAGACCTTCAGTGTGTTAGACTGACGTGATAACCAACTACACCACGACACCAGCTGTCTCTCATCCTTTTTTATTATTATAATCTATAATTAAATTTTATGGGCATCGTCTCTCATCCATTTCTTATGGGCATCGTCTCTCATCCATTTCTTATGGGCATCGTCTCTCATCCATTTCTTATGGGCATCGTCTCTCATCCATTTCTTATGGGCATCGTCTCTCATCCATTTTTTATGGGCATCGTCTCTCATAGGGCATCGTCTCTCATTTTTTATGGGGCTCTCATCCATTTTTATCTCGTCTCTCATCCATTTTTATGGGCATCGTCTCTCATCCATTTTTATGGGCATCGTCTCTCATCCATTTTTATGGGCACCGTCTCTCATCCATTTTTATGGGCACCGTCTCTCATCCATTTTTATGGGCACCGTCTCTCATCCATTTTTATGGGCACCGTCTCTCATCCATTTTTATGGGCACCGTCTCTCATCCATTTTTATGGGCATTGTTCTCTCTGAATTCAATTAGGAAGAGATGGATTAGATTTTAGCAATACTACCATTTGCTGCAATTTAAACTGTAGTTGCATTCAAATTTCTGAACTATTTTCGTAGGTTTCGCCAGTTTTATCATGTATTGTGAAACAGAAGGCCTAACCGAACCTGGAGCACGTATTAAAGTATGATCATTCTGAATAATGCTGGAGCAGTATTCCATGGGATCCTATAACAATATATTTAACACGTGAAACCAAACAAAAATTGCAAAACTTTGTGACCCCTTTTCATGTAAACAAGTTTGAACAAGGTTAAACAACAATAAAAGCTTGCTGTAGCAGAAGCAATGGGTCAACCCTTCAAGCATCTGATGCACAAATTCTGTATATTCCTCCATGAAATGCCCTCAAATATGAATTGATGATGGGGAACGCAAGGAGCCTACTCTTCAGGGAAAGTTGGAAAACAACAGCCTACAACAGAACTAGAAAGCAGAATCAAGGTCGAACTAAATCCCACACCGGTAGAACTGGAAAGAATTTTTTTCCAGACATCCAGAAAATGAAGCTCCTTCAATAGAAGAAAGAGAAACAAAGGTAACCCCAAAACCAAACTTGAGCACATTCCGCTCATGTTCGATCATGAAAGACTTCAAGAATAACTGAAGCTACACATGGACTAGTATGTGCAAATAGAAGGAAGTGTTCTTGAAATAAGCTGAGGCACAAAAAATATGAAATCAGGTAAAATTCCAAAAACCTTCCCGGAGGCTATTTCTCTCAGTAGCCAGTCTAGTATAGGATAAGAGAAGTAGAGTACTAAGAAAGAAGGGAAGGCAAACAGAACAGTGACCAGTAAGTAAACAGCAAGTATTGCCACACTAGCAGGTATTATGTACAGAAGAACAAAGAGAAATATGAGAACAACAGGGAACTTTGCAGTTAGGCGGACGATCATTCCCGTCATTTTGCTGACTAGAACATGAAACCTCCATATTTCCCCATTGTTAATAGATTGATGAGGTGAATGTCCTCCACGATGTTGTAGCAGTAAGAGAACATCACTTTGAGGACACCGAAAATTTCCCAAAGATGAGAATCCCTGGTCACCATAAGCAGAGGAGTAGGACCTCATTTTATCACAATTCACACTTTCCACTAACCATACAAGAAAATAGTTTTTATGTGGGAAGCTAAGATTCCCCTTCCAGACAAGTCTAAAGGACAGCATCTGGCACCATGGACATGATATAAAGAATGGGAGTTTGATTAGATAGGCTTGGAATTTAACTGTGGCCCATCGGAGTGCTATGGTGCAATTCTTGCAGATTGTGTGTCCACACCATAGGACATGGGGTATGTTCTCAACAAGGTTGAATGACTCCCAGCATATAGGGCATTCGAGCAAATCTTCCTTCCTTCTTGTCTTCACATCTTGGGACATTTTGGTACCTCAGACTTTCAGATGTTGATCTGAGAAAGTTAATACAAAAAAGGTCAACAATTTTCTTTTTAAACAGGATAATTTGCTTTTATTAATAGCTTTAGAATGTTGTTATGGTATAAGGTTAAATTCTCAACAATATTCACCCAGTAAAACAACACCTCTCAACTAACCAGCAAGAATCATCAGCTGAAAGCTCTTGTCATACTTGACTGAAAGTTCTGTAGCATGAACTTTCTTCTTCTAGAATCCAACAAAAGAACATGACGTATGAATCACACATCTGGAAGCTCAAAAATCCAATCCTGGCATCTAAAATGATGACAAACAGTTTAACTTTACAACATCGATGATGAAGTGAAAAGGATGCTACTAAAATCAGGTTAGGAAGATACAAGCAAAAGAGCTAGGAAATATCTAATACCAGAAAACTCTCTCTATTATAAAACTTGCTGAAATTGCTGAATGTGGAAGAAAGCTCAAGTGTAGGTCCAAATCATAACTTCAGATATAATAATGGAAAATCATGCAAAAAGAAAAGATATGGCATCTTCACAACAAACTAAAATTGCATGATAAATCCCACTAATACTTGGGCTACCCATCAAAACTAATTCAAATGCAGTTACAAGCTATACTAGTATACAGAAAGGGCCTCTAGAAGTGGCCAGTACCATCAACATCAAAATAGTCGTTCTCCCAATCATGTACCATTGTGGGAAACTCCTAATACGTTCTACCCTATCATTTAATGATCACAGCATATCCAGATACGAATTCATGTTTTGAGGTATTGATAGAGCTCTCTGACAGTTGAAAGCAAAATAACACAAACCCGTCCCAGCAGCAATGTAGAACAAGAGTGTCATATTCACATTATCTAGACTAATTCATCTGTCTTACGCAACTAAAACTTAAAGTTAGAAAAAGGGTGAGCCTTTGCATCCATTTATGTAAAGTTTATACGAACCCGAAGCTAATTCACTTAAGGGAAGAGTGAGCGGTAACGAAACAAAGAATGCGCAATCCAATATGAACATAATAATGCGGCAAACTTGAGCTAAAGAACATCACCGGAATTCCTTAAAAGAAAAGTACAATTTACACATATACACTAAACTCAGTAAAACTCAAAAAGAGAGAGAGGGTATGAACAAACCGGTTCATTAACGTCACGAGAGAAAAAAAAGGAGCAGATTTGATAGAGTACCTCAATAGAAACCTCTCTGAGAATTCCTTCAATTTATGGTTTTCGGTGGCAGACCAATCAAAAGGAACAGATACGTGAATGAGAGAATATTCCGGAGATGAGTAAAGAAGATGAGAAAGAAAACGAAAACTCTTCAGAGAAGGGTAGTAATTTCCGAAGGGATGGACGTTACAAAGAAGCTCGATTTGTTTCTGTTTTTTTTTTTTTTTTGGTGGAAACCAAGAAGCTAAACTGACAAGATGAGATTTCATATGCAGCCATGCAGGCCAAGTCCTTATCCCCAGAGCCAGAGTAAAAGGGGCAACGGCCCCCTCTACCGGGATGGGTATTCCGATTTCACATACATGTCAGAGTCTCTCCCCCTGTTTTTCATCGATGTGGTCATCTACACATTTGGACCATTTTTACGTAAAAAATGATCTAAAATGCAGACAAGCTTATCTTCCCGAGAAAATTGAGTTGAACTGAAAGCTTAATATGATGATTTATGATTTTCATATATGAACTTAAACAATGATTTTAGATGAAAGATATAATTATTTTAAATGTCAACATATTCATTCCTTTATACTTTTGTTTAAAAGAGGTTTTAATTTTTAATATATTTAATCAGGTATTAATCACAAGATTGTTAATCATTTTTTGGAGGCAGGCTTTGAAAAAATGGACTTAGACTACTTCCAATTATACACAGGGTTTCACCTAATTAACTAAAACCATCTAATTAGCATACTCATCAACACACGTGTACAAGTTGCATTTGTGATCGATGGGGGCACATGCACTTGATACTTAGAGGTCCCACCCTCTTCACTGACTAATTCCTAAATATTGAAATCAACACAATTGATTAGTTTTGGGGGGGCCACTTTCTTTTCTTTTTTTTTTTTGAGAAATTATAATGAAAAGCTTGTTACACTTGTTACAACTACCAGCCTTGCTTCTTATTGATTTTTATGTAAGTTTTGTCCCCATGACACCCATGAGTCCAATTTGAGTAATAATAGACAAAGATTCGCCAAATCATGAGTGCACATGTTTTCATTTTTATGCTTATGGGTTATTTTTTCTCGCTAATTACTTAGATAACTTAAACATTACTTTTCTTTCTTAATTAATATATAGGGCTTACGATATTCCTTTATATCCACGTTTTCTATTAAATAAGAATATTATAATTTTGCATGCAGCTGTAAGTTTATGTTTAGAAGTGAAGTTGGTCATGCACATGCAGTGTGACGCTTGTAAACCAAGACAAGAGATGTTCATCTAATTAAGTCTTTTTTTTTTTATTTGAAGCACGAGAACTAGTGGAGAAAATAAACTACCAAATAGCAGTTGCGTTGGCTGGTTTCATTAATCCATGTTGGACTCTTATCTAAATAACTTATGGAGTATAATAAAAGTTAGAATATTGGAAGAAAACACAAGTAGATTACTCCAATACGTGTTCCCTGCTGGTTCAAAATTGATCCAAATTAGGCCCCATGAGATGTGTAGTCCATATCACACTAGTAGTACAGGATAACTTAATGGAAATATTCCTCATAGCACGGATGCGTTACACTTGTGTGTACAACCTTCACACAATGGTCTTTCAATGGTCACTCGGTCCCCTCATATATTACCTAATTACTGATGCTGACCCTTCTACTAATTAAAATGGTCCCTTATCCTTACATTTTCCTTCTTTTTAAAGGTCTTCAAGACTCTTCACTAATTTATATTGCAATTTTGTGTTTTCTTTTATTTTAATACTCGAACGAGATATTTCAAGTAGTTAAAACAATCATATACAAATTAACAATAACAACTAACAACTCAAACATTTGAAAATCAAATTAGAAAAAAAATTGAAGTTTTGATCAGTTGTTTTTTATTTTTCACTCACTCTTACTGTATACTTTCTGTTTTTAGTAATTTTCTTTTATTCCGGGAAACCGACTTGAGGCCAGTTTAATTAATATTAGTCTTCAAACCCATATGCCAAATATTGATAGTCTGGACTCGTCCCAAACTGTAGAAGAACCCACCTTCACCTGACTGAGTCACCTCACTTAACCGCCCAAGTCGCTTCACTACCAGGTCAAGTCTCCTCGACTCAAATCCCTATTAAGATAAGAAATTAGTTTCTGTATTTATTCTATTCTAAGGATCACTCTACCATTACCCTATATGTGTTCCCCATTAATTCAAAATATATACAAAATATTCCCCATGAGATGCGTGGTCCACATCACATGCTAGTACATGTACAACTTAATAGAATTATTCCTCATAGCAGGGGTTCGTTCCACTTACTCCCATGTGTATTACCTAATTTCATACGAACGGTGGTCTTTCGATTGACACCCGGTCCCCTCATATATGATATATCCTATAAATCAGTGATGCTGACACTTCGATTATTAATTAAACCGTCCCGCATTCTTTTATTTTACTTATTTATTCGTGGTCTCCCACTCTTCACCAATTTACGTTGCAATTTTTACACTTCGCTCGAATTGAGAATTTCAAGTCAAAATATCAGATATAAGTTATCATCAATTACTCAAAATCATAAAAATATTTTAGATAAAACTCATAAAAACTGAATTGAGATTTTAAATCTTTTTAATTGTATTGTATTACAAAATCTATCTTGAGTCTTCAAAGTTCAAATCCTAAAGAAAAAAAAAATAATGTTATGTATACGACACTGGCTGACATTGATGCAACACGCTGAAAGATGATTAGCACTAGAGATGTGGGTCCATTGCTCCAATGCAACAATGTACTCCAGCATGCTTAGTATTACTCAAAGAAAAACATTATTTTGCGAGTCAAACATGCAAGTATTATACTAGAGAGTGGAACCGGTGGGTTCTTATTATTTTTTATAAAAGTAATAAATAATAATTATATAATTTATTTTAATTAGATTAAATATGATAATTTTGAACATTAGTTCATATCTTTTGTAATGGGACAACCCCGTTGCATTGGGGAGGTTGTGCCATTAAAACTCGAGAGTGTCCAATACCGGCGCCGGGACCATCACAATTAGGTTATCGATGACGATGCCTTAACTTAATTAAACTCTCCGCTTTATGAACCCAAGAAGGGTGGTTAAAGGGTGATTATCTTTAGCGGGTGCCTCGTCCAATGCTTTCTCCATGCTTTCCTTCTTAGTTGGTTGCTACTTAGGATCAATAACACCAACGTGATCGTCATTAGTCCTTCCCATTTGTCTGTCTTTCTCACTTCATTTGATGCTCGTGTCGGGCTTAATCTGTGTTAAGAGTGCGATTTAGATTTAATCACCAAACTCTTGATGTTGGCCGCCAACCCGGCAACCCAGTCGTAACTCGTGTATGGACCCCGAGTTAACTTCGGAGCCATTTACGATGTGACACGTGTGGCGGAGAAGTCCGAAATAGAAATAAAGGGAACTTCTTACGTAATGTACCACTCGTTGAGGGTCTCATTCTCACGCCCTTATTTAATTACCCTCTCGTTACTTAATTCTTACATTTATCTTAGCAAGGTGGTATAGAAGAAAAATAATAAAAAATTAAAAGAAAAGGTGAAATGTCTCCTTTTTGTTCTCGGACGACCCAAATAAAAAGGAGGGGACCCCTGTACATTTCGCACGTGCCGCGACCCTTTACAGGTTTCAAAGCCTGTTGACGTCTCGTACGACCTGTTTCCAGATTTAAGACCGCCTTTTCCACCGCTCATTGTGGGCCCGCACTCATGTCCGATCGCCGATCTCGAACGGTAAAAATATACCGGGCCCCACATGGCCCACCTACTTCTACTGCCTAAGAAATAAATAATTTGCCTTTTTTTTAATAATTCTTGATATGTAATATCTAATATGTACAGATCGAGTGAAAAAGTAGTAAAATAATAGGGTAATTAATGGGGGGGGGGCTAAATGGCGTAGCGTGCAAATAATCCTCCCACTAATGACGCCATCTTCATTAGGTAACCGAAAACTACTGCCACGACTCGATTGCTCCTGTCATTTACTGTCATAATCGTCTTTGTCTTTTTAATTGTTTAATTGATTAAGAAGATTTTCATTTTCCTTTCTTTTTTTTTTTTTATCCTTTTCCGCTTCCCAGTTTTCCTGTTTCGTCGATTGCGGTTTTGTGTCCTTTCGTCGTCTTCTTCCTTTTCACTCTTTTGCTCCGAACGAATTTCGCTTCTTTCTCGTTCCTAATTTGGGACGGATCGAACCGTTTTCTTTGACGATTTGCGCCGGCGCTGGTAGGGAAGGGGGACTTTAACGGCTCTCTGCTATCCGTACCTTCTGGAGAATTCGCTACTGTTCGTGTGTATGTGTCTCTCTTGTTTTGGTTGTTGCTCCGCTTTGTTTGTGATATTCTTTCGGTCGGCTGCGGACTTGACGGTTGGGACTGGTTGAATCAGGACTCGGATGATTGATCTGTGAATTCTTGGAACTCGTCAGGTTAGTGTCGCGCTTTGGTTGAACTGACTTCGGAATTTTGGAATGAGCTTGCTTTTGGAGTTTTAGTTGTTACGGTTTTTTGTTTTTCGGCAATTTTTGGAAATTCGTCTCGGTGGTGATGGATTTTGGCTTTGTGTCTGTGCTGGAGTGGCGGTTCTGCATCGGCTGTGAGTTTTAGCGTTTTTCCCTTTTTTTCTTCTCTGCGAACGAAATGGTTTCCATTTGACCGTTTTCATTTGCTCCGCTGCGATCATTTGGTTCTGGAGTTCTTGATTTTATTATGAGGTCATGCAATGCTTCGTCGCAGAGTATTTGAGGATGTAGGAGGTTTTGCTTTTAGGTGAGGTTTATCTATTTAAGTCTTCTTGCATTTTCTCTTCTGCCGACTCTCTCCTCGACAGTCTCTGAACGTTTCTTTGTCAATGCATTTGTTCAAACAAGTCCACTCTGTCCACTCTCTCTCCCCCCTCTCTTTCTCTCACCCGCCTCTCTCTCTCTCTCTCTCCCCCTCCCCCCTCTCTCTCTCTCTCTCTCTCTCTCTCTCTCTCTCTCTCTCTCTCTCTTTCTCTCTCTCTCTCTCTCTCTCTCTCTCTCTCTCTCTCTCTCTCTCGCTCTTTTCGTCATGTGTACATTTTGTTCCCATATCCGCGCAGTTTCTGAAGCCAAATTGCTTAACAAATAACACCAACTACTGCATCACCTACGTAATATTTTATACTATTAATAACGAGAGAAAGAAGTTGACCAGGTTTTGAGCTCTGGCAAGGTCTCAATACTATCAAAGAGTTCAACTTGACACGTTTTGGATTGTTCGAGTTCTTCAAAGTCAGAGGCTAGACAAGCACTATTCGACATTCAACTTCTAATTATAGTTTTGGAGAAATTATAAGTGTATCCAGTATTTGTCATCATTGAAGCTTATGGGTTTTGAACTTGGATAGAGCAAGGTGCACTAAAGTTCCCTTGGCTCTCGATTTTTCAAGGATTCCTGGGCACAATGACCAGCTTATTTGTACTGGTGAGCCAACTTGTGAATGCTGCAGGCAAGCCTCGACGTCTTCCTGTCATTTCTCTGTGAGCTGTTGGGTGTCATTGATGCTCTGGGATGACAAGTTAAGAGCCAAGAGAAGGCATTTTGAGGCATTTTCCTTAGTAAAATGAAACTTGAAACCTGAATTTTGTTGGCTTATATGATTTCTTTGTGTCATTTATTATATATTCACTCTTTATGTGAGTTGAAGTGGTGTGCTCTGGAAAATCTTGCCTAGCTGCTCATGTCACTTTCCTGAGAGTGTGAGAGTGACAACAGCGCTACAAGAAGAGGAAATCCTCATCCTCTGCCCAGTTATCCTGCTTTCCTGCACACTATCTTGTCTGAAGTAATTCGTTCTAAACTTTTAAAATCACATTATCTCATATTCCCTCTGTATCAAAATGTTATCAACAGATTATATCTAATTAATGCAAATAGTTGGGGACTCCACCTTTCTGAGGTCTGAATGTTTTCCTTCTCTGTGAGTCCCAATGCACTGATTTTCATATTCTTGCAATGTTCTGGATGGGTTTGTGGTTTTGATGCTAAATTGATGAAGGACGTACTGAGATCTAGCCCCTTAAAAGCTGTAATTTTTTTCCTTTTTGATGATAGACTTCTTTCATTTAGCTTGAAAGTTTATCTCTTGGTGCAATGAATTTTCTCTCACTGCAATTATGTCTTCCTTACAGAAGCATACTGGAGAAGTTGATCTTCCTTCAAACTGGGAGAAGATATTGTTGTTAACAGCATATGTGAATGTTGTCCATGGATTTAACTTTCTGTCTGAAACTTTCGATGACCTGATTTGTGGCGTCTGAATGGATGTGTGTGGGCCAGAGGAGCTTCAAAGGTTGTTAGGACTGACAGAAAAGAACAATGGGGCCGTCTCTCGCAAGCCCAGGGCTAAGGAAATTGCGTCCAGGTATATGTCTGGCCTTACATCAACATCTCTGTCTGCATCTAAACGGAGTCCATCTCCCAGTGTTACCCAAGGTAGCAACACACCTGGCTCCTCGGTGTCGAAACGAACTCAATCGGCAGAGAGGAGACGGCCTTCGACACCGTCATCCCCATCAAGGCCTTCAACTCCATCATCCCCTTCAAGGCCTCTGACACCTTCATACTCTTCGAGGCCCACAACACCTGTAAAGGATTCAGCAGCAGAGATGCAGATCTCTTCCAAGAAGGCAATCACTGGGCGGACACCAGAGGGCTTGTGGCCTTCCATGCGCAGTCTGAGTGTATCTTTCCAGTCAGATACTTTCTCTCTCCCTGTTGCTAAGAAAGAAAGACCTGTAAGTGATCCCACGTTGAGGTCTTCTGCTAATGTGGCACATAGACAGGCTGAAAGTCCAGCCAGGAAAACTACCCCCGAGAGAAAGAGAACACCACTGAGAGGGAAGAATGCCTCTGATCAAACAGAGAATTCAAAACCAATTGAGAATTCGCATACAAAGCTAGTGGACCAACACAGATGGCCAAGCAGAGTGAATGGTAAACTTGGTCCTGGTGCTTTAACCCGAAGCATGGATCTTACTGATAGGGTTTCCAGGAGTGCTTCATCATTTTTAACGCGAGGGGTTTCACCAGTCAGGAGACCTGTTGCCTCAGATACTACTGTCAG
The DNA here is from genome assembly GCA_022405105.1 of Aristolochia contorta. Taxonomy (NCBI): domain Eukaryota; kingdom Viridiplantae; phylum Streptophyta; class Magnoliopsida; order Piperales; family Aristolochiaceae; genus Aristolochia; species Aristolochia contorta. The sequence continues at coordinate 7,600,863 of CM039664.1, forward strand.
AAGCTTACAGAAGTCTAGCCGGGATGTATCCAGACGAATCTCTTTAGAAGCATGTGGAAGAATGGAATATGAAAGCTGTGCTATTGGTGATCAGTTCTCAAGAACATGTGGGCCCCAGAAGGGTGTTTCTTTAAGTTTATCAGAACTAAGTTCTTCAGCAAGTAGAGCAACTCGAACTCAGTCATTGCAGCTTCCTGTAATCCGTCACCCACCTTCTCCTTCTAGAGTCTCATTGACAGCTCCTACCCTCTCTAGGGGCAGCCTGAGCCCATGTAGGACAAGGCCATCTTCACCATTTACTCAAGCAAACTCCACAGTTGGCCGATCCTTCAGTTCAACATCTGTTTTAAACTTTACAACTGATGTTTTAAAAGGAAAAAAAGGGTTCAATCACCTTGAAGATGCTCATCAGCTGAGGTTATTGTATAATAGATACTTGCAGTGGCGATTTGTTAATGCAAGGGCAGATACAACATTGACTATCCAGAGACTAATGGCAGAGGTAAGGTTCAGGCAACTTATCTATTTAAGTTCTAATTCTCTTGGATGCATATTTTATATAAGTATATCTCAGTTCCATCTTCAATGCTTCCCATTCTATAAAGTCGACAAAAGAAGCTTCAGATACATTGATTCTTTCTCATATCCTTGTGAAACAGGATCTTCTGTATAACGTGTGGTATGCTACTTCTGAACTGCGAAATTCCGCCACTATGAAGAGGATCACCCTTCAGCAACTCAGGCAGGACATGAAGCTGGACTTGCTACTTAGAGAACAGGTAATCTGCCACTATCTATTGCGCTGATATTTTTATTTAGGTTTATCTATTGGGCTGTCCACAATTTTTTTATAGTGAATGCTTTATCTTATTAGAGTAAAGCTTTTGAAGGTCTTCATATCTTTAATTTTTTTTATACCACTAGATAAAGCACCTTGAGGACTGGGCCTCAATGGATAGAGAGCATTCAATCTCTCTAGCTGGGGTTACTGAAGCATTGGAAGCATGCACTCTCCGCCTTCCTGTCACTGATGGGGCAAGGGTGAGTATAAATTTTTCATGATGACAATTTTCTTTTTTTGTCATCTTTCTTCCCGTTAAAACTTGTCATATTGACAAGAATTGGACGTAACTTTGAGACAACATGCATGTGAAGAAAAATTAGATGACTAGTTAATTCTATGATTCTGCAGGCTGATGTACAGATGGTCAAGGATTCCATTAGTTCAGCTGTTGATGTTATGCAAGCTATGGGTTCCTCAGTTTGTCATTTACTATCAAGGGTGAGATAGTAATTTCTTATGGTTGAGTTTGCATTGTTATATTTTTTCATCTCATGTGAGTGGTGTAGCTGACATGATATGGACGGCTGCATTGTAGTTTCAGTTTCTGTGTCATGTGTTTAATGCTGTTAAGCTAAGTATGCCGTGATCTATTTATGTAGACTTTAAACATTTCTAACCACAATTCACTCAAGTAAATTTTTTGCATCATAGCAACTGTAATCCAAGCTATCTTAAATTTTATTCTCTCAAGAGGACGATTTTCTTAATTCTGTTCACAATGGCCAGTGGGAGTTTTTGTCAGCATACGCCCAGTTGCATGTGTTTGGTGTTGCTTTGTTTCTATGGGCACTCAACATACAGTGTATCTTTATTTTTTATCATTTGGAGAATTATTTATTCATGTCTTTTATCAACTACTTAAAAAAAAATTATTCATGTCTTTTATGAACTCAATGACTCATTGGACATTGTAAACTTTCTTTCACTGGGAAAGCTTTAGTTTTATTTGCCATTTCGAGTATGTTTGTCTTTTTTCCTTGCCTTCTAGTGCATTTTCCTTGTATTGTGGTTCTCAACTGAAGAATCCAGCTAGTAGTTTATGACGTTTACTTCTAGAAAGATTCTTTGTGCTCTATTGCCTGATTAATTTGCTGTTGTTGATTCATCATACTGGAATCTGAAGGAATATGTTCTGTACAAGTCTCTCATGCAGAAAGTGCTCTCCAAAGAAACAGGGAAAAAGATTCCATTTTGCTATTTTAGTTTCTAGAGTCAATTTTTTATTTTTATACTTGGCAGGTAGAGGAGATGAACTCTCTGGTGTCAGAACTTGCTAACGTAGCAGCACTGGAGAAAGCCATGCTTGATGAATGTGGAGACCTATTAGCTTCTACTGCAGCAATGCAGGTGAAACATGGAATAGTTACATACATAGAGACAATAATCCTGTTATATGGAACTTGACTATAAAATAAGCACCATCTTTGATTGTTAAGCGTAATTTAGTAGAATCGTTTCAAATACATGATTTCAGTTCTCTTGAAATGAAAAAAAATTATAACAGAAACAGTTAGATTGGATCGTCCTCTGAAGTGTGCACTTTAGTATATGCTGATTTAAAATGAGCACCTTGTGATGAAAGTGCCAAAAAAAGAAAAAAAAAAAAAAAAAAAACTGAAAGTCCTTGTGTTGAAGTTTTATGAAATATCCCACCATCCAATTTCTTCAAAAAAAAAAAAAAGAAATATCCCACCATCCAACAGAGACTTTAATGAGTGTTGCAGTCCATAAAATTTTTGAAAAATTCAATAAATTACCTTAGGTATGTAGTTCTAAAAACTGCAAGACGTCTGCCATGTTAGTGTGGATGTAGTGTTGCTGTTTGTGAGATGTCTATTTGAGAGGTTAATTTCAATTGATCTCACATGCTTAAAATGTTTGAACATAATCCTCTCTTTGCTGAGACCTTCGAGTTTGATAGTTGTAAATTCATCATGTAGAAAAGACATAATAGTGGATCATTGTTACTGAGAAAATGCTCAAATCCTACTACTATTATGAAACTCCTTGATTATTGACCATATATGTTAAAACTGGAAGGACAAGGAGAAGTGCACAGTTTCCATGCTGTCCCTTGGTTGTTCCTGCGCCTAGGCAGCATGTTACTAGAAATTATGCATCATTGATATGCTGCAAGAGTATATCTTTAAAGGAATGTCTTTTCCCCAACATTTAAGATTCAGAAACTTCCAGGCAGATGGTTCTGTCATCTTTGTTGTATATGCTGAGAATTGCATAATTTGAATTGATGAAATTGTTAAAAGAAAAAAAGAATCACGTTTACATCTTCAACTGTGCCCAAGAACAGACTGCGGAACTTATCGTCAGCTCTTGAAGTAGTTAGAGCAACTTTTGTTGAATATTATGCCAATTTTCAGCTTGGAAGAAATTTAAGCTAACGAAACAAACTTGTCAACCTCGTCGGACTGCATGAATTCTGTAGTTATGTGTATATTTGGAATTTCTTGTTGGCATGTTTTTGTGCTAATCGTTAGCTTAAATACAGGTCGAGGAAAGTAGCCTTAGAACTCACCTTATACAACTCAAAACAAGCTATGCTCAATGGGATGTATCACCCAGCTGAATGGCTTGCTTACCTGACAGAAGATGCACTGCTGCTGCCCACCATCTCTGACCATCCGGTGTGGAGGTAAATGATGTGCCTGCTCTGCTCTGCTTGGCCTAGTGAAGGAATATCTGTTTTCTACTGGTTGGTGCATCTACTCGGTCGTTACCGCCCCGTCGTCCTTTTCTCTCCGTGTTCTTTTTTCTCATATTAGTTTCATACACCATTTGTAATGAGAGGGGCCTGTCAGCTCTGTCCAATTTCCATGTAATCTTGTATCACTCGCATGAAAAGAAAATGCCAAGGGAGAAGAGGGAGGAAGAAGAATGCGTCGAAGTTAACACATGCGGAGAGTTCGTCTTAGCCCACCTAGCGATTGCGTGTATAAAATGTTCTAACCCCAAAGACCTCAAAGCTCCCATGGCTCCTCCCGGTGGATCCCATTCTTTTAATACATTTTGCAGTGTTTGTAAAGCCTCGAGAAGCCCTTGCAGTTGAGGAAAATATATATTTATTGTTATACAAAAAAAAAACAAAGAATTTGGCGCAGCTTCTCATTGAAGAACTTACTTTACATTGTTTTCAGCAGCGGGCACGTCAGCATCTGCCTGTAGCTCGCATTGCCTCTCCATTTTGGTTTCACTCGCATATAAAACAAATGCATGGAAAACCGGTGGGAAAAAATAATGTATGATTTTGAAGACTTTGTACAAGTTTATAACAGGTTATCAATGGGACAAAAAGTCCTCCTCAAGTGAAATAGTATTCCCTCAGGTGTCATATTTGATGTTTCCCCTCGAAGATACGTGTTATTAAGCGAAAGAAGATAAATTATTTCTTTTTTCAGAGAAAACACATCAAAATTGTTTTGGATGGTGACTTCAGGGGTAGAAACTGTGAATATATAGATTTTATAGCTTCACATACTCAAAGGCAGACCGCATAGCGCAGTGGATTAGCGCGTTTGACTTCGGATCAAAAGGTCGTGGGTTCGACTCCCACTGTGGTCGACGTCGTCGAATTAAGTTTTTCTTCTAGAAATATTATTTTATTTTTAGTGACGTGCGTACCTTTTCAGCCGCAGAATTCTGGAAAACGACAAAAGACGAGTTCCAAAGGTTTTTACGCGGGGAAGAAACTCGCTCTTTCCTGAGTTAGCCAGGGTCGCAATTGCAAATGCTATCCTGTCTTGCGAAACTTTGATTTTTCAAGCCAAGTCTTCCGTACATCTTTCTAGAGGATTAGAACAGAATTATGGGCCAGTAATAGTCTCATACCATAAACAATTTCTGTTGCATTCTAAAGAAACTAGGTCACTTTTATGGGACTCTGAATTTTGGGACCTCGGTTCAGTTTTATGGGGCAATCCTGTCGTGTTGACGTGTTTGATAAGAGATTATCATAACCGAACAATTGAAATTAGAATTCAAAATAGCATACACAGGTGCATGATTTTATGAGATTTAAAGTTTGGTCTCCAATATTTCTTCAAGATTTGAATGAGTGGACCCACCCACCCTTTAGAAACAAAAGTGACAAAGAATGAAGAAAAAGGACAAGGAGACAGGAGGGCCCCCACCACGGCCTTTGCTTGTCCCACAAGAAAGCTTGGTCTCCCCTTTCCTCAATTCCCTCACAATGACTGAGAGAGACGCACCCCACAAAAGAAGCTTCTTCAACCTTCTACACCTCTCTATCTCTTCTTCCTCGAGCTTGTCTCTACAGAGATCATTATTATACAACTACCTCTTGATCTAAGTACAAAATCATCCAAAATTTATGCATTCCATACGGAAACAAGTAACGACTAAGGGAACAAGAAAAAAGAAAAAAAAAAAAAAGGACGAAAAATTGGAGATCAAATGATCGTATATACAACCAGTGCCGTCGTCTCGTCTTCCATGGTTTTCTTCTGCTAGCTTCGATCAGTTTTGATTCCTTCGCGTTCATCGATCACGTCTTCCCTTCTGAAGTTTCTGCTTGTAAAGGGAGGGGGGAAAGGAAACGTGGGTTTTCCACTTCTTCTTCTTCTTGTTTCGTTTTTCCTTCTTTGCTTGTTTCGTTGTTTGTTCTTCGGAGTGTTTTACATATCACCGTCGGAAGACATGCTCCTCCCCGGTACATTGATCGACGTGCTTGATCCATCGGCTCTTCCCGGAGCCGTGGTGACCGGCGAGGCCACCGCCGGCGGCGACGACCTGGGCGATCTCCAAACCTTTGCCCGCCGGAAGGAACGCGGATCTGACGATCCGGGTCCCGTTCCCGAGCACCCCGCGCCACCGGAATCCTCTCTGTCCGGCGTGCTTACCGACCAGGAAGGCCCCCCTGTTCCCGATCCTCGCCAGTCTGAGCACCTTGGCGAAGTCCCTCCGCCGGCAGTCGACCACGACGAAGTCGACCTCCGGCAGCGACCCCATCACCTCCTCCGCCTCCCCCCACCACCACCTCCGCCTCCACCCGCGCTCCCAGTACCCCCGCCTCGTACTCCGCTCGTGCCCCCTCGTCCGGCACCACGCACACGTGCCGTCCCCCCGTGTGGCGCGCCGCGATCGACAGCCCCACCGTCGTACCCATCCCCCCGCCGCCGGGAGCCCACACCTCCAGAATCACCCGCGCCCCCGACCCCGCCGCCATCGCCGCCACCAGCTCCGCCGCGCTCGTCGGAAACCCGCACGGCTTCATCGCCTTCACCGTCTCCACGTACGCCCTCGTCGCTCTCTCCGCGCACCACTGCGTCTTCATCCTTCCTTCACCCTTTTCTTCTTTCTTGACAGTAAAGCAAGCGAGGAACGGACACGATGTTGCGGAAGCTTTCTTTATAGAGGGAAAGAATGTCGTAAAAGGGGGAAAAAGATATCCCGGGTCGTAATTTTTTCCCTGGTTTTTTTTCGAAATCGCAGACGTCGATTTCGATTTCTTTGATCTTTCTCAGAGAGCCTCGGAAGAAGACGAAGATGAAATACCGTCTTTTATAGACGAAGCGAAACCCATGTACGCACGGCTGACGCGTTCCTTTCCTCTTTTTTCATTTGCGTCAGCGTGGCAATGGGACCACCCCCGGAAGTTTGTTTTATTACGATGCGTGCCATCGTACGTTCTTCCTTCCCTCTCTGTGCGGCACTGGATTAGGGGAAGAGAATTAATATTGATTAAAATTTCGCTTTGACCCGTTAATTGTTGTGAAGGGCGGGGAAAAGAGAACGTGGTTTTGATAACCGACGTGGACGGTGACGTAGGAACAGGCTGGAAGGGAGCTGACGGGACGGCTGGAACGCCACGTCATCGAGATATCCGCGGACGTGGTCAACGCGTCGGTGATGACGTGGCTCAGGGACTGGAGTGGGGTGCAGCGGCGGTTTCGGCCGCAGAGCTGTCTTTAGTACGGCGGCTCCCGCTCCAAAAGGCCATATTGTCGTGTAGCGACGTAATTATGTTTCACCATTTTTGGTCTTTTTTTTTTTTTTTGAAAAATTTCAAAATGTGCACATCGTGAAATAAAAAAAGCAGCTTAATTTAATGATGTTCCCCGGCTCCCCAACGTTGATTGTTACGTGGCACTTGCACATTCACTGCGTACATCAGTGAGCCCAGCTTACACTGCTGTGCAGCTCAGATCACGGTTTTATGACTCGGTAACAAAGCTAGTTTAAGTAAACGATCCTTCCTATCACGGGTGTGCGACTCGGACGGGTTTGGAAACGATTCGCTTAGGTTGTCTCGGATTATTGATAGTTTGGATCGAGGTGGGTTGATCTTCAAATGAATTTTTATCTTTTCCGACTCGGGTCGAGTTCAGTAGAGTCCATCGTCCGACTCAGTTATGACTTGGATTTTTAGGTACCCGAGTTGGTTTTTGTGTCCGAGTCACACAAACCATATTTGGGTTCGGCAGGCAGTTAGATTTGATCGTTGGACCACCCGAATGTCTTTGTCTGCAAGTGTGATTAAGCAAGTAGGTGATGTACGGCACATTTTTTTTTATTATTTTTTTTCTCAAAGATATTTATTAAGTTAATATATAATGGGTGTACTTAAGGTTCGTTTGGTATATATAACAATAACAAAGACAAGAATAAGAAGAATAACAACAAACACACAATTAAGTAGCTCAGTCAAGTGAGATCATTATCAAGACATGGTTTCTAGTAATTTAATACATTCGTACAACAAGGTCAAAAAACTCTAAATATATCAACCCATTAATCCCATCGCCTACCTACTGTCAACAAATGGCCAGTTTTAAACGTGATTTAAACAATATGCATAATTTTTTTTTCATATATAATTTTCACGGTTACTGATATAGGAAGGAAGTTCTAACCTATGCATTAATCAAGAACTTGTATTCGTGTTTGAGTACGTAGGTGATTAATTAGATGCTTAAATGATAATAAAATCCCCACTTGCGAAACAATATACAGTATACAGGTAGCAAAAAATATTTTCTTGGGGCAGATGTGATGGATGTTAGCAACCACGGATTGGTACTTCAATTTTAATTTAATTGCGCGAATATTTTGTATTAAACAATTATAAGTAATATCTTATGCTAATCCAAGGATGATCCAAGATAACGATTAAAGAAGAGTGGGAGCAAGTTTTAGATTTGGGTGATGTCCTTGTCTATGAAACGTACACTTGCTTGACCTGTAGCGGGATATATTTCTAACACTTAATTTGTTTATTACTGTATAAATCCAAGGCTTTTATGAATATGGTTTTCTGATCTTTGTAAGCAGAATGTGGACAAAAAACCAACTATAGAATATCAGAGTATTTTAATCACGTGATATCAGGTCAACTTATCAATACATAATTAAGGATGTCTATCTCAACCCTCAAGAGCTTTTCTCATATTGTAAAAAGTTTTATAGAAATGAAGGTTTAGGAAGAGTTGTTGTTGAGATTAGTTTCATTAATCCTCGTGTCACTTTATGATATTGTAATTAATTGTGATTAATTAAACCGGTATCTTGATGATCACTTCCACTCCTGGGCGAGCTAGTTGCACTTTGTTTAATTAGATTGATGTTCCATTAACTTTTGGACTGTGTTATGTATATAGAAACAAGGAGCATCCTAACCTTCTGTGTTTTATGTCAAACAGTTCGTTAATCTGCATTTTTTAGAATAAATTGATAAAGATCAGCAGCAACTTGACATTTTTCTTATCCAAACAACCAATCAGAGAGCCTGGTTTAAGAATCAGGCAAAGTCAAGATGTGATCGGATATGTTATTTTAAGGCAACCATCCTTAAGTACTATCATAATTAAACACACTCTAAGTTAAGATTTTTGGGTTTTTTTTCTTTTGGGAACCAGTGTGGAGACATGAAACCATCTCTTTCAAGTCCAATGTCATCAAAGATGCAAGTCAGACCTTTCGGCCGTTCCCGGCTAAGTCGAGCTACATGAACTACCAACCATGAAAGAATGGTTAGTCTTTTATAGTAGAAAAGATCAGGTCTAATTCATGTAGCGATAGTATGGTTGCATCATGATCAGAAACCTGTTAAGAAAAATTCGCTTTTTTTCTAGTGTGAAAGTCAGCTGTAACGAAAAATAACCAGAGCTGAAAGCTATTTCTTCTCCATCTTCTTTGAAATCAGTGGCACTGAATCAAGAAATCCTACTAAGATGTGACAGACCTCAAGTTGATATACTGATCAAACTGGTGAATACATATAATACTTTTCCATATTAATCCTCCAATGCAAGAAAGTAGAAGAGAAAAAAAGTGTGGGATTTGACAGCAGCTTCCATCTAGATCACATGAAATGCTACAAAAGATAATGAAAAGAGAGGCATCCATTAGGGGGAAAAGAGTGAGAAAGCTTTAAAGATGCAACTAAGTCCACTTGCAATAGAAAAATAAGGAACATGTGTGGCTACATATGCAGGATGGAGGTGCTGTTAGGGATCTCTAGTATCAGCATAATGATGAGTCTGTTGGTTACTAAAAGGAAAAAGGTGTGGAGGGTGGAGAAAATAGTGCAAGTGCATGACCCACATTACGTGCCTTTTCTTCTTTCACAAGAGCTTACAGTACTCCCACCTTTTGTTGTTGCATATGATCTCATTATAGGTAGCTTTGAATTTGATTATGTAATGCACGAGGAGTAATGCTAACGATACGTTACTGTAGTGTAACCTGTGCGTAGAGTCTGACGTGGAAGGCTTATATGGCATCTACGTCAGCCGCTTCCATGGCAACGAGAAACCGGAACTCATGAATAGCGCAATTACCGGGTTTTCACAACTCGGCGATGTTCCTTGTATTTTGATTATTCATTTTGGGATGAAACTCATGAATAGTTCAAGAGCAATTCGTACGTGAAAATCAGGTTTCATGAGAACTTAATTAACTATTGTTTACTTTGCTTTTGCTTTGATCCCAGAGAAGTGACGTTGTAGAAGAAGACCCCAGGTCGTGGGTTCCGTTGGTAGTGGCGAGCAGGCAAATGACAACTCATTAATGTTTAGTACTTGCAATGTTGATTCCTCCCGTGAAGGTAGTTAATGATCACAAACAAAAACTCGTTTTGACCAATATCTGGTTTCCCCTCTCCAGTGCTAGTACTAGTGCTGACATGTTGTTTCGTTCCAAATTGAATGCAACTTTCTCTTTCAGTTCTCCAGCTCGTGAGCCCTGTCTGTAAGTTCGTTCTCCAGTACAAGTAGCCAGCTTTTTTGGGGCCAGTCTGCTTAAAATGGTGAGCTGAACAGGAATAAGCACAAGGACGGACAACACAGTTTCTTCGTACTTGGTACAGTTGAGTAGTTTGGTTTTTCTGAGACACAGACAGGGTAGTACTGTTGGGCCATGAATGACTTGGTGATCAACTGGGAAAGCTTTCTGAAAGTGCGTTAAGCCAGCACATTTTGCTAATGTAAACGCATGTGCGTATCTCAAACTTTCTTTTCTTTGAGTTCATCTCTAGAATCATCACGAACAAGGTGTTGGACCCAATATGGATTGTCTGGCTGGCCGGGTGGCCGGCCGCCCGCTTGACAATTCTGAATTTAGGAGCAGCAGCTCTTTGGTCTTTGATGGTGTTTGACCATGGTCGGTCTGGTTTTGGCTCTTCTAGACATCGCCGAAACCAAAAGGTTGACCGCAGCTTTTTGTGAGGATTGTGGTAAATTAAAAGTGGCTTGTTGGAGCCAGATATTGGAGCTAGACAACATGAATCATCATGTTAAAAGACTTGATAAGATGAATCAAAAATTGAAGCAGGAAATACGAGGCAGGTTCACGGTCAGGACCCAAATTTCCTCATCGTTTATATACAGATTCTCTTCCTTTGTGTTCTTTTTCTTTACCTTCCTTCTGCCTCCGCATGGATGCAGCCACTTCTAATGCCCCCATTTCTTTTTTCGTCCTTTTCTTCCTCTACCCTTTTTACCATGTTCCTTACCTGTTACACCTTCGTTTCCCTCCCCTGCCATCAGATGTTGACGCCCATTCAAGTTGGGATTCAAAGACTACAGGAACCCTGTCCTGCGAAAGAGGGCAACCTCGTTTTCTGAGGGGAAATCAAATGCATCAGATAGCCAATTGTTGCTCGTCTGAGGGTACTTAAATTGATAACTCAGATTACAGAATTAAGGCAGAAATCCAACACTGTTAGACAAATTTGTCCGTCCGCATCATCAATAATAACCAAAAAGAAAAAAATTATTCAAATAATTACGTTTACATTTACAGGTTCTAAAAAACTTCTTATCTGACTTTCAACAAGGTGTTCTGCGTAGTGTACAACATGTTCAGCCAGGACAACAGAGAGAGGACTGATAAAAGCTGTGCATGGTAAATAGAGTTTCAAGTAGTACAACCGTTTGTTTCCTCCCATAAACTGTGGAAGATAGAAGGGGCAAATCAACAAAAGCATAAGCATTCAACAGACTAGCATTTGCAACATCCAGCATCACGTCATCCAAACTGTGGGATCCGGAATCTGAATCTGGAGGTACCGGACCATCAGATTGAGAAGTAGCACCTCCCCCATCCTTTGGAGGGTCATCCGGTCCTTCTTTGCCTTCCTGCTTGTCACCACTAGAACTGCCAGCACTGTCACCACCCTTTGAGTAGCCTGGGACCAAGTCTGGTCGAGCTTCAACACCCACCCTTCTCAAATGTAACTGTCACGTGCCAATTGGAATAAATCACACCATAAGATGCCATTGCCATTAAATGACAGAACAGTAAACCACAGAAGGCTCTGATATAATGACCCTAAGACAAATATATGGCTGCCCAAAATCCTAATTTTGGCAAGCTAAAACAGTCTTTTGAAATGCTGAGTTTCAGATATTGCATTCAGTGAAATTATTTGAAGACTCTTTTACTTCCTAAAAGCTTTGCCACTAATAATTACTTGTTGAGATGGATACTAGGAACTAGAACAGTGATCTTATTAATTGTTCAATAATAGAGTATTCTAAATGAAGATCTCACTTGAAGAATCACAATGCACCAATATACACTTCCAAATTACTTCAGAATTTCAATGTGCTACTCAGCTACCAGAGGCTAAAATGTCTTTCTGCTAATTAATTGACTCGTGATAAAACCAAGGTCAGGGCAGGACAACAAATACTGCCCCTTAACAACCATACCATTTTTAATTGCTCTCAAAGCATACCTGTAAGTGTAGGTTAACCTCATCTGGACGTGAAAGAAAAGGAAAATCTCCACCAGTCTTCAAAAGAGCCCTTCTTGAACCCGCATACCTTTCATTTACTTGGTCCTTAAGTTGTTGAGGAATAGCACAGTAGTCATTTGTCTACACAAAGTGACGTTCATGTAAGCATATAAGTAAAACACCCACATAAAAGTCATCCTCGACTCAGTCTTAATGAAAATAACCCTCCTCCAAGAAACATTTATATCAACGAAAAAGCCATCGCATTAATTTTTGTTTCACACTGCCATACTAAAAGACAGCTTCTTAGTAGTTAAATAATAGGCTGGATTCAAGAAATTTATGTAACAAAATGAAGAGAGAACTGTTGTCTCCTGATTCACCAAAAGACTGAGTCCAGTCAATGGCTGGATGCAAACTGAACTATGGTCATAGACTGTCAACATGTATTTATTACGTATTCTGTTGAACTAATTCACCTGGGCCTTAATATCTTTTTAGCTTGAGTGAGCTGCGGTTGGTGGTCGGGATACACAGGACTGAGATAACAGAGCTTATGATGTATCTAGGCAGTATGAACCGATCACATGATATCAAATTCAATCACATGACAATCAGATCTCTCACAATCAGATCTTTGAAATTCACAAAACATCCTGCAACTTCTAAGGGTAAATACGAAAACATATTTGTTTCCTTCTGAACCTCCATGATAGAGGTGCTTAACACTTTTGCTGGACTTCTGAAGTACTGGATCTGTTAAGGAGTGTTTAAAATGACTATAGGCTTTGTCAAGGAAGGGAACACAATATCGTGATTTTATGCTATTCTCTACAAATTCATGCCCTTCTCTTCATCTGTTCCCCTCTTAAGTCCAAGTGTGCATGCTTTTTCTGATATTCAAAACTAATTTGAATCGGGAAAATCTCACCATCCTTCACGAGGTAAAGAAAAAACTGCAGAGAAATATCTAAACCGCCTAGTGGTTAGCTAGCATAACGTATTGGTGATAAAATACAGACGCAGGAGTAACATTTTCTGTGGTAGTAGCTATGGTACTATGTGGGGAGAGGGAGGGAGGGAAGGAAGGAAGGAGGGAGGGAGAGAAGGAAGGAAGGAGGGAGGGAGGGAGGGAGGGAGAGATAAAAGAGGAGAAAAGAAAGATTTTTGAAAAGAGAGCCAACAAGGAGACCTCACAAATGCTGGATCGATGTCCGCTCTTTTATTAATAGGGATTAAGTGAGCTTAGGATGAATGTATATATATACATCTCTTACGTACAACAGCAAAAATGTCACTCTCTCCAACTCGGAGCAAGCAAAATTTGAAACATGAGTGGGCATTGAAATGGGAATTGAAATGGGAATTGAAATGGGTTTGACAGGTACCTAACCCAAGCGGGAAAATACAGGGATGGGGTGAGCTTGTCTGCAGAATGTTGAGGAGCAGGGTAGCAAACCCCATCAGATTTCAGGCCGGGGTCAGTTTTCGCCAAACCTGACCTGAACCCAACTTGCAGGGAAATAAATCCCACTATCTTTCGATGAATTGTTTGAAAAATAGTGAGTAACCCAGTCAGGTTGGTTCCTGCATGGATGGATCAGGAATATATAGCAGGGAAGAGGGTGTGATGTAGAATGAGGGAAAGAAAAGCTAGACAGAGGAAGAAAGAGGTAGAAAAGGAAGAGGGAAGGAGAAAAGAGAAGAATGAAGAGATTCAATATTTCGATTAATTCAAGAAGTACCATTTTACAATAACCATGGCCTATTTATAGGCTTACTGAAAACCCTAATAACAATTTGATTCCTAATAGAACACTGAATAAAAGATAAACTTAAAGAAGGAAAACAAAAACAAAATGATGTAGGACGGAATAGGGCAGAGAAGAAGGAGAGAAGAGAAGAGAAGAAATAGAGAGAAGGATAAAGAAAGGGAAGAAGAAAGGGAAAGGAATCAGAGAATTCAATTCAAATAATCATCAAAGCGTGCCAACATCCATAAACCATAGCCTATTTATAGGCTAAGTACATAACTAAATAAAGAGTTTGTAATCAAATATAAGACTGAATAAAATACTAAACTAATAAAGAATCCTAATTCAATCATAATTCTGCTACCAAATCCCTAATTAAACTAGAACTCTAATTCATCCTGTATCACAAAATCTCCAAATTCAACTCTAATTAGGACTGTCTAGTCCTGCTTTTACGCCTAACATAGGTCTTAAGACCTTGTGCTACATCAGGGAGGGGATAGGGACCTAGGGTGTGGGTAACGGGCGGGTATTGGGTTGTGGATGGGGTTGAATTTTTAAACCTGATCGGGTTCTTCGAGAGGACGGATTTTGTGAAAGTTCTGGCGGTTCAGGTTTAGGAAACCCGACCCAGGCCAGACCCCTTCCTCCCCTACGTGAAAGACTTATTCCAGTCACTGAGAATATCTAGAAATCACGGGAAATGAACAAAATACCCCTAACCTCTATTTAAACAAGACGTTTGCCTATTTGCCTTTTTTTATTTTTCCCTTGACTCAAAAACTTAGATATGCTCAAGAATTTTAAGTATGAGATACCTGACATCTTTGTCTTTATTCAGCAAAAACGATTTCCTATCTAATTGCAAATTGAAATTATAAACAACAGTAGCTAAATGAATTCTCCAAGAGTAAGTGATGACCTTTTGTCAAGATTTCATCTGGTTTAAACCAAAATAACTGTGTAAGTAATTGGTGACATACATCCATTATCGTAATTGATGAGTCTGGGAGTAAGAGCGGTCCAATTGCAGCAGAGTCCACATTCAGGGTTAACCTTGATGCTAGGTCTTCTTGTGATATTTTCTCCACCTGAAAGACTTCTGAATTTAGAATGACTTTCCAAGAAAAAAAAAAGACGCAAAAAGAGCTAAATAGCATATATAGAGGACGCATGCAATACACATAATGAAGTTAAAAAAGGGCAAAACTTTAAGTAGAAAAACATTGTACAGCAGTGTTTAGAAGATATAATATGGTTGATTTTAGTCAAATTCAGTTAGACCAGGTTGAACCAGTGGTGGAATTATAATGAGGGGACGATCGCAACTTGGAATCCCACATCCAGCATAAACGCTTTTTCCTCTTCCTATTCCCGCTTCATACCTACACCAACGAACCAGACCAATTTTGGACAGAACCAACAGCAGGTCTTATGGTTTTAAGTTATTCTGGTTCTGGTGTCTGTGAGAACCAGGATAGCCTCCAATTCCAG
This sequence comes from Aristolochia contorta, assembly GCA_022405105.1. NCBI lineage: Eukaryota > Viridiplantae > Streptophyta > Magnoliopsida > Piperales > Aristolochiaceae > Aristolochia > Aristolochia contorta. The sequence continues at coordinate 7,616,167 of CM039664.1, forward strand.
TTCAACTGTGGGGAACCGACCAGTCCAGTCCAGTCCAGTCCAGTCCAGTCCGTCAAGTCCAGTGATGCTAAAATTGTTACAAAGGAAAGCATGTAGATTTATTCAGATTGATTTTGTGAACCACTAACAGAACTCTCAAATCATTTCATTTCACTATTATTGGTATCCCTATATTTGAACTCTTTACCTGGGAAACAACAAAATCTACAGAATCTGCAATCAATGGTTCATGCGGACCTCCAGGAATCCCTGTCAAGATGTATCGCTTCAGCAAAAATGAAGGTGTCCAACTAACACTGCACCAAAAGGCAACATCCATGATGGGGCAAACAACTTGGTCAAAACATTGTTTACAGGTCCAAGAAGAAACCTTGACAGTTTATAATCAACAACACCCAATATGAAGGCACCACAAATAATTATGAAGTAATTCATTCAAGGGAACAATAAATTTTGAATGGTCATGCCGGGGGGTCAATACAAAATCAAGTGAACCATGCTGGAAACTACAAACATTTATTCCAACCTCACAATTGGAGGTTTTTGTCATGAAAAGCACACTTGCTTATTGTATGTAATCCACATTTAAGGAGGCGCATCTAAGGTAAAGATCCGCTGACATACGAGATACCAGACATACGCTCAAAACCTCCTTTAGCAATATCTTTGCAAAGGAATATATTTCTTATATATAGTATGTGAAGGAAACACAAGTAGACCACTCAAAAAGATTCTTATTTTGAGGATCCATGACACAAAATCCTCAACACTTGCAAAGTCCTAGAATCCAATTTAACATAAGAAGCTTATTTCATCATAAAAGTCATAATGCTCAGTCATATTACTTCAGACCAATGATAAATGGCCAGACAATACAGAACTAAATAAACTGGTCATGTCCACCAATGGAAGGAGAGAGGTGGCAAAAACAAACTAACACATATTCGAGAGAAAACTAGAGAGCAAGCACTCAGAGACAGGGGAACCCCCCAAGGAAACATGAAGCTAATAATTCCATCAACATATATTAAAATGACGACATTAGCTAAAGTAAGAAATTTTTTAAAGAAAATTAGATTTATGGTGTCCATGTGATATTATTTATTCTCTTTGATAAAAGAATATGAGAATCACATGAAAACATACATGGATGCCCACGGCATTGCAGCTGCAAACATCTGCGTATCCAAAAAAGAATTTGAGAGGACCAAGGATCTCACACGCCTGGGACGATGTTGAGCAAAGAGTTGTGCTAGGAAGCCTCCAAGAGATGTGCCATAGAGATGTACCTGAGCTTAAAAAATCATGAAGGTGGCTCAGAATTTACTTCAAAGCTCATATAAGCAAGAAATGATACATATATAATCACATTAACATAAAAAGTATCAAAACGATTACAACAATATTATAAAATGACCAATATGAAGATATTGTTAAGGGTTTGTCCCATCCACCCACTTTTTTTCTTGAAATTTGCCTTTTCAATTTCATTCACAGTTTGAATCCTTATAATCCTCAATTTTTTTCTGAGAATTGAAGTTACTCGAAGCACAAGTATCATAGTCACACAAATGAAAAACTTAACTAAAATTGAAAGCGAGTATGGATCTTGGGGCCAAGCTGACAGACTAGCCAATGGAATTGAGCCCCAATTTACATGATGAAGAGAGCATTGAGCTCGAGGATAAGATAGTGTTTCCCTAACTGGTCTGCAAACTGGTATTCTATCGTTGCTAGACCAATGTCTCATATTCTATGAATACTAAGCCATTTTATGGATTTCCTAAGAAAATTCATCTTGAGGCTGCACATCATGTATTAAGACACTTGAAGGGTTTGCAGTGAAGGGCTTCATATATAGCGGATGTGATCATTTGCAGGTAGAGAGCTACTTAGATGTTCACCATGCAAGTCCAAAGTTTGATAGAAAGTCGACTTCAGGTTCCTATGCATTTATTAAAGTAACCTACGAAGTTGAAAGAGCAAAAAGCAGATCTAGTGATTTGCTGAAGTGTTGACGCAGAATATCAAACAAAGGTGCATATTGTGAGTTCCTGTTAGAACCCCTTGGTCCATCTTCATTGCTAGCAATCCTATCTCTCATTAGAGGACTAAACATGCATTAGTGCATTGCCAGTTCATAACAGAAGTTGTGATGAGTGGAATAGTGATGACTCCTTTGGTTCCATTTGCATACAACCGTGGGGATACATATTATAAAAGCTTTAGGAAGAAAAATTTTGGGATTTTTGGTAACTAGTTGGTGTTCTTTAACATGTATGCTCCAGCTTCATGAAAAGTGTTGGAAAAATATGTCTTAAGGGTAGTTTGATCATTTTGGTGACAAGTTTGAGAAAGTAAGTAGGGTAGTTGAGTTAAAAGTGTGGTCGGTTTCCTATTGTTTACACCTGATGAAATTCAGATATTGCGGGTGAAAGATTTTCCTGTACAAAGGCATTTTGTTGTTCATATTTGTGGTTTATATACTTTCACTTAAAGCTGACAAAAGAAGGTTAGAGGGTCTTTTTCATTTATTTTATTTTTTTTGAAAGTTGTGTTTGTCATTTCATTCTCAAAATTTACAAGCCTGGAATTAGGATTACAAATAGATTGAGGAGTCCAAACAACAAGCTGTTGATCATGGACTACTTGGTTAGCCAACTCATCAGCTCAACCATTAGCACTCCTAAAAACATAATCCCAACTAACAGCTAAGGATGCTAGATAACTTATCTCATTGAAGGAGGACAGATGCCTCCATAGAGGTTTGTTGTCCCCTTTACAACAAATATGACAACTTTTCGATCCCCTTCAACATGAAGAGGCCCAGAGAGGCGACAAGGGTTTAGGGTATAGGGTTTAGGGTTTAGCCAAAGAGCCTTGAAATGCTACCAGTGTTTGCACACTCACGTTGGATATTTTCTTCAATTCCTTCTTAATCCCTTTCTTTCTCTAATTCTACAAAAGATAAAATTTAATGACAAAGCATATGAAATAAATAAAAGAATGACAATAGAACCAAGAATGCAGCAATTAAAATAAGTAATGAAAAGAAAGTTCCTTACATGATGAACATCAATAGTATCCAAAAATTTCTCGAATGCTTGAATCCACTCCACATGGCTCCATACCCTTGGTATATCAATTGAAATCACTCGATACCCCTGAAATCACACAGACATAACCAGATCAAGAAATGTACTAAAGATATCAAATTATGACATAAAAAAACTATTAAAATCTCAGAATATTTCAAGAAATTAATTACTTTCAAGTAATTATTTTTGTGTTTGGAAAATGATTTTAATAAGAATGGAATAAAGGATATTAAGAATTCATTCTAAATTATAAAGAAAAACAATTTTTTAATTTTTATAGTAAAAAACATATAAGTATGAAAGAGTAAATTACATGAGGAAACTATGACACGAATTATGGCAGAAAATTATGAGAGGAAATTATAAGGGAAAAGTACAACACGAAAGTATTAGGAGAAATTATGAATTTTGAGAAAATGAGTACCAGGTCATGGTACAATGTCCATATGTTGGGCCTACAGAACAAGCTAATCCTCATCCGATAAACATCCTAGTGTGCATGCGAAGTATCCCTCAATAGCAACTTGTTGTTTTGGATAAAATCTTAAATTAAAAAGTCTTCGGATGGCAGTTTCCTGTTTTGACTATGAGAGGCTGCTCCTAAACTAGGAAAGCATGGAGTAAGCAACTCTCCAGATTATAAGTGGTTTCCCACTTCAATTTTTTTAATCAAACAAAGTATTCTATAAATTTCAAGTACATTAAAATTTCCTAGAATGGACAGCATAGGGGTTTCCTATTGCTGATCTGTATGCCTACAAAGGCCCTCATATGTGATCCAGAAATTAGTATTTGCTGGTAAAAATAAGTTTTGATTATTGTTTTTTTTGGATACATATTTCTTCAATTTTGTTTCATCTTTTGCTATAAACTTAATAGTTTTAGAAACTCTACTTTTATCTTTTAAATTTAACCCATTAAACTTGAACCCAAATAGTTATTTTTCTAAGGTTTTGCTCAAATCTAGGTTACCTACAATCTAAAGAAAGCATTCAACTTATTATTCCTAGAGTTTACACCACTTCGCTGCGTCAGTATACAAACTGTGCTACTTAGCAACTTTACTCTATGTACAGTTGCAATAATAGTTGATGCCCTTCCAACATGCTTACCCAACCCAGAAAATGAATTTGAACTATGCTCTCAAAAAGAATAACTGCTAACTTTTGAAGAGTATATCATGAAAACAAAGAAGAAAATGCTGAACATGTACTGCAGCACCTCCAGCCAAGCTTGTCAAGTCACAGAAATAGTTAAAGGCACAGATTCCATGACGACCAATCTCTCATTTTCAATATTTTCCAGAGTATCACACAGAGAGTGAGAGAGAGAGAGAGAGAGGCGGAAAATGGTTGAAATTGACTGCTGCATGAAGACCATTTCCTCATTCCACTATTTTTAAATTAACTGACAGAACATCCAAGAATTTATTTGTCTATCCAACTACTAGTGATCAATCTAAGCTTTAATCTATTATGACCAAAGATGTCTAGCCTTGTATTACCTTCATCGACAAGGACATGACTTGCTTGTAGTAAACATCAGCTGTTCCTACTGTCCCTGGTATACATATAAGGGGAGGAACTACTTTTGGTCCAAAATCATAATATCTCCACTGTTTGGATCCAATCTGCAAGAAAGAATTATATTTTACTTCTTAGAAACTACGATAATTAAAGAAGATGTTGCATATGCAGCACTCTAAGTACATCATTCTGATAACAGAGTTAACTTCAAAGAGAATTGGATTGTTTGGTACGCTTATGATGTCCAGACTATTTTCTTTCTCATTCCATTAGCACTGACGAACTACTAATTACCTATATGAATATCGTCTTTGCGGCTTATTTTGTTACCCAGGAAGGAAGTTAACAAAGGGCATACTCTTGTCCAATGTTAAATAACTGAACCTCTATGCCTTTCACAAGTGGAATCATCGGTAACACGTGATTAGCTAAAATGAATGACTCGACCAATGAGGGGTACACAAATGATCATAAGTTTAGTATAAGCTAGAGGAAACCTGGTGGGTTGGAAGAGTAAGAAGCAAAATATGGTCACCTAACCAAGTGTTGAAGCGCAATATACAAGCCGATGCGTACTGTTAGCGAAATCTAGTGGGTTGGAACAGGGCAAATTCGGGTTCGCCCGTAGGAACAGAACTAAGACCCAGAGAAAGGTTCCAGAACTAAGGGTAGTTGAAGTACATCGAATGTATCTCTCAGGTAAATGCGATCGACTTATCAACACCGAATTGAAGATCAAAATCGACAGAGATAGAGGTGTACTTACAGAGATCTTGTGGAGAGGAACCTGAGATTTGAAGTAAACGTAGTCCCCGGGGGTCGAATAGACACGTTTCATGGCTAGCGCCGGAAATCGCCGCCCATCAATAATGGAAGACGGGAGACGAATTTTGATCGACTCCCGAATTGTTTCCAACTTTTTTTTTTGAAAAAAAAAAAAAGCAAACAAAAGAAACAATCAGACACTGGTTGGCGAGGAGAACAGCCCAGAACACGTGGGAGTCAACAACCGGAGAACAGCCCAGAACAGTGGATCGATGCTGGAAAGGGAAAGGCCAAATAACCGCGGACTTGACGCTCGGTGGTCTTAAATAATTAAAAATAATAATAATTTCAGTAGTGTAAGTTTTTTCTATGGGTTTTTACATTTGATATGGTTGTCTTTAGGTATAGATAGATAGTTCCTATTTTATCTTTTATATAGACTGCCAACGAGAATGTCAAGCGCTAACAATTATCACCACTCATTGAAAAATGATTTTAGGACTGATAATTTACTTGAGTTTTTACCCCCATAGAGTTGTCCTCCTAGCAGCCTAGTTGGTAGTCTGCCAACAACGATGTCACATCACACTATAAGTCCTCAATGTAAATTTTGGTAGTACACATATCACCATTCTAAATAATTACAAGGCTTATTAGCTTTACAAACTGCACAACAAGTATGATTCAAGCTAGACAACCTTAAATCTGAGTTGACTCAATCGAGTTGCCTCCAACCCTGCTGAGTCATACAACCATTTTTTAAAAAACCACGAAATGGTTAAAATCCACTTATCATTCGTATTTTTTCCAAATCACTAGATAAGATTGAAACTTGTTTCCCGTTAATATATCAAGATCTTTTCAATTGGCATTTATATGTGAGACTGATCTCTAGCATGATTTATAAAACTGAACCAACCCGGCGATTTGACCGAGTTCAATTGGAACCGGGGATATAAATGGTGTGGTTTGTTCAAAAACACGAAAAATGGTAAAAAATTGGTTGATTGATTGAGCGGTTGAACTAGTCTAATTACCCCTTTTAATATTTTAATAATTTTTTGTATTTTTAAATTTATTTTTTGTATATAGAAATCTTATTATAAATTTTTTTTAATAAGATACAATTCATATTGGTTGAACCACCGATTAAACCCGGTTGAATGAGTTGAACTAGCATCGGAAGCTCCACCAGTTCAATCACTAGTTCGGTTTTAAAACACTTAACACACTCTTAGAGGAAAATTACACCTTGCTACATATATTATGTAGTATGAACGCGGTCAAATGGTATGATTATAATACCCTCTTGGATTAAGCAAGTTTTTTTTTATTTCAACTCATGAAATGTGTCAAACCCGATTTATAATACATTTCTACAAGTTTAATTCTAACCTAGTAAATAGTTTTCAATGTTTTTTAAGCTAGATGGAGTTTGGAGGAAATGCCATGCTAAAAACATAGTAATCTGGAGCATGGACTTATCATGCCCAAATGCCAATCAATTTTTAGAGTACCACTATATCTTAGTGGTGAGTACTTACATCGTGATGTGCTAGTTGGCAGTTTAGATAAGGTCTAAGGTTTAGACTTACCTCTAGAATAGGAAAATAATTTTTACTTACAGGTTGTAAACCCTCACAGTAAAATTTGGCATATTTATATCACTACTCTTTTTTCCACTTGTAGCATTTCTACACTCCAAAATGTACTCGGAAAACTACTTGTGGCTATGTACACTCCTCAAGGGTGCATAACTGGCACCTCGACTTCTGATTGAAAAATGCCAGCTATGAACCCCACGTAGAGAGGTGAAAGAAATACACCCCCTTGCCCATAGCATTACTCTTTTTCAACGCATTCGGTTCAGACGTGATGTCAACCTTCATATTTACATCGGAAAAGAGAGGGGACCCTCACAGGAAATTGGAAATTTGAAATTTGAAATACGAGACCAAAGAAGAGTGATATAATTTATATCATATAAATGGGGTTAAGAAAAGGATAAGAGGAAGTGATTAAATAACACTAACTCCCGTGATTAAGATCTGAGGATTACGGGGAAAGAAAAAAGTTCTCTTTTCCCCTTTTTAAAACCGAAGGAGCGATTCCTTTCTCCCCTCCCTCGATCGGAAGGAGGAAAAGGCAGAAATTGAGGAAAAAGGGTGAGAGAGTAGAGCGATGGTGAAGGAGCTCACGGACGATCAGGTTGCCTCCATGAAGGAGGCGTTCATCCTCTTCGATACCGACGGAGACGGCCGAATCGCCGCCTCGGAGCTCGGCATCTTGATGCGATCTTTGGGTGGCAATCCCACTCAAGCCCAGCTCAAGGAGATCGTCGCCCAGGAGAAACTCACCGCGCCATTCGACTTCCCCCGCTTCGTGGAACTCATGAAGAAGCACATGAAGCCCGAGCCCTTCGACCGCCAGCTCCGCGACGCCTTCAAAGTCCTCGACAAGGACGCCTCCGGCTACGTCGCCGTCGATGTTCTCCGCCACGTCATGACTAGTATCGGTGAAAAGCTCGATCCCGCCGAGTTTGACGAGTGGATCCGGGAAATCGACGTTGGCTCCGATGGAAGGATTCGATATGAAGACTTTATAGCCAGAATGGTGGCCAAATGAGCCTTTGCCTTCTCTTTTTTTTTTTTCTCCTATCGCAACCCTAAATCTTCTGGCATTTTGGCTTATCTTTTGTTTTTATTTGATATTTTTCTTTCCCGGGGTTGATCGTTTGTTTCTTTGGATTTTGAGTAAGGTTTTATGTGCTGGTTTTCGTGAGGAGCTGGCTGTTAGAAATTTCAGATGTGCTGTTGTGGTTCTTATATATGGAATTGTGTGAATACATGTTGAATGGAATGGAATTCATGTAATTTCTACTACTTGACTCACTTTGATCAGCCATCTAGTGATTCTCCGTGGCTACAAATCTGATGCTTTAAGATGTGTTGTATACGAGTCATTGTTTCAACTGTATATGGGATCGGTGGGTTTGGTTAGATGTTTGCTTCAGTCTTTTTGTCCCGAAGAATTCTGAATATTTTCAGTGATAATATCGCCAAGCCATGGTATGTGTCTCCGCTGCTTTCAATTGGTGACTGACTAGCGCCTCTAAGAGATACTCTTGTAGCATTTTACTGTATGCTGCAAAGTCACTTTCCACTTTTTTCAGATTTTGAATTCGAAGGGGAAAAAAGTGTCACTTCTGCAGGGGTACGATAAATTCTCTAAATTCTGGTCAAGCCTCATTTTATAGCGTGTTATGAATTGAAGGATTTGTAGCAAGAAGTGTGGATATATGTGTTTTGATTGCACTTTGGTTGGTTTCATCAGTTGCTAGTTTGTTTTGCAGTGTTTGGATAGACTTGTGTTTATATACATAGTGCATGGACATTGTAGAAAATTTTCAGTAGATTCGCTTAGGTTTAAGTATTAGAGAAGTACACCTCATCTTACCTTGGTGTCCTGTAAAACAAGACGACTTGTGTTGTTTGATTTATTCATGATCTATGTTCTTTATGATCATCACAAAACCACTATAAACACTCAGACCAAAAACTCGAAAAATTGCTTTTGGTTCTAGATGTTCCAACGGGTGGTGATGGTTGGCTCTGTGATTTAAATCATATCATCTCTTTGATTTAATCTTCAGCATTTAGTATCCATTTGAAGGTTGGTAATAGATTCACTGTAACAAAAATGTTGCTCTTTCTAGCGAAAGGGGTGGACTGAGTCAATGGTTAGCTATCAACGGGTGGAGAAAGGCATTATGCCATTAATTTATGCAGTATGCCAGATATTGCTTTTTATTGAATTCTGCAGAAGCTATGCCAGGGTTCTTCGGCGATTATTTAAGATGGGTGAGAGGCTTTGCCTTCTATAGACCACTGCAGTTGGTTGGTGAAGGACCTGAGGTCCTTAGCTTAAACAGGGTGTAAATTTTGAACTAATTAATTGGTGTTTAGAATACTCATTCTTTGGAATTTTGGTAGAAACTGCAATAGGTTCTTGGACAACCATTTGTGATGGGTGACAGAAATTGCTATTGTTAAATACTTAGGCATTTTTTTTTGAAAGTTGTAAATACTTAGGCTTTTTTTTTTTGAAAGTTGTAAATACTTAGGCATTTTAAAGATTAGAAAATCTATTGGTTTTTGACTCTGTTCCCTGGAGTACTTCAGTATTTGTATGTAAATTTCATTCTACTAAAAAATTCTTCCATTATTTGATAAATACAATCAGTCGCATTTCAGTATTTGCTGTCCCTTCGTGCTATTACTAAATGAAAGGCACAGCTTACTGAAAATTGAGGTTTGTCTTATCAAACATTGTGATTGTTACTAGGTTTTTTTGTTAGAAATTGGTGGTAAAGTGATATACTAAATGAATAATGAAGTTAAACTCAGTGGTTCTCTATATTTCATAATAGTGATATTGGTTTTCATTGCTTATTCTCTTTTAAATGACTGTTTCTGTAGTTTAGTGATTTCTGGTCATAGAAGCGGTATATAGTGTATATAGTTATTTGTTAGGTACATTGATGGCCCCTTTAAGTGTTGAATTTCAAATTATGGCTGCTTCGGTGCTACATTTCCAAGTGTTTTCATATATTTAACATCCACTTGCTCTTTCAAGTTGTGAAACAAACTTTCTTTAAAAGAATAATTACCATCTCATGGACCAATACATACTTGCCATTAGTAGATTTATCTATTGGGAAAGAAAATCACCCATGTCCTTTATATGAAAAACAAAGTAGAAGTTTTTCTAAGTACATCTTTTAAAGGGGGATGGAGATCTTGGTCTGTTGTTTGCTCCATAGAAAGAGCAGCGGAGGATATAGGTCCACTCCCTGGCATGCACAGAGGGGAGCGGGAAGGCCAGCCCACTTCTGTGCGAAAGAGGCGAGGCAGGCCCCTCTTTTATTTGCCAACGCAAAGAAGAGGGAGAACGGATAGGGGGAGTATACTTCTACATTTGGTAGAAGGGAGCGTTCTGCTATTTCCTCACTGAGAGGAGAGGGTGCACATTTTCTAGCCATGACTGCTTATTTCCACTTTCAAACATAATTTCCATTCTCTGGAAAAGATTAGGCCAGCATAAAGAGAACTGAATTTTACTCTGTGGTATTCATAGTTGAGGATCTTAAAAGAACAGTGGTGTTTAGAATGGCAGCAACCAAAAAAAGGACTCTGGATGATTGACAGTAGAGCTAGGCTGACGTATTGAGAATCAGGATTGATACTAGTTAATTCTGGTGTGGGTGGAATCAGGGTGCTGAACTTCCCGAGTTGTAAACTTGGTTGATTTTCTTGTTTTCCTTAGCCTTTGAAGAGAGTGAACTTGTGAAAAAAGGTAGAAGATGTTCTGTAGAGAACGCATTAGGGATCCTACATATACTGATTAGTTCATCCAGTGAACATTGAAGACGGCAGATTTTATAAAAGAAAGTGTTTATTGATGTGGGTAGATAAGTGGGTGTCATTTTCTAAGCGAGGATATATGGTATGAGATTTACTTTTTGATGGCATATATGTTAGAATAATGCTATGAGTACCGAGGCTGTACTCACTCTTGAGTACAGCCTCCTCACTGTAGCAATGGGTATTAAAATATTCCTTTGTGGGTCCCACTGCTACAGTGAGGGAGGCTGTACTCAAGAGTGAGTACAGCCTCGGTACTCATAGCATTACTCTATATGTTATGATCCTGCTTTGGCTTAAGCCTCTGCCTTCGAATCTCTCATACTCTTGTAAACTAGATTGTGTTTGTCCTCTACAGGACAACTTTATCATGTTTTCTGAAGGAACGTGCACCCACAATGGGATATGTTTGGCACCAGAATGTTTGACCAAGTCCTATTTGAGCCTTTGGAAATGTTGCCATCTCCCCCAAAATGGGGCGGATATCACGCTGGGAATAAAAAAAACTCACCTCTTCAACGCCATTTCGAAGAATTTCTCAACGTCAGGGGCACAACTACACATGATAAATGAAGCAAGAACAGATCTCAAACCCCAAATATTCGAACAATTATGGAACCATGGTATGCTTTTCCCGTATAACGAATGAATTGGTACCACCGGCGTGTTTGCTTCACTTGTTAAGGTTGTTCGGATTATTTTGTACTCGTCCTTTGTATTACAAAAAGTCTAAAAAGACACTAAAGAGTAGATAACTAATTTAAAGCTATACGAGTCTGAGAGCAATTTAAGGTCTACGAGGATTAATGACTTTTTTTTTTTTTGTATTTGTTAGTTCGATCAATAACTGATTGAATCTTGTAACATTGGAAATATTTTAAACTTAACCTTGTCCTTCAATAGGAGATTATTCGTCTGCCTGTGCTTCAACCACTAATGTCAATATAATCGAACAAAGTAAAATATTGCTCGGCGCAGAACTCAAACCACAACATACAAACCATTTCATCTCCATTTCGTTCTTCCCCAGACAAAAATGGGCCACAGAGTAACCAAAAAACAAAGCCGTCACATTAGCACAATAACAGGGAAATAAAATTAAAAACTGGAATTAGTGGCCATCATCTTTCTTCTGTTTCTTCGATTCCTGTCCCTTTCCATCACGATTCTTCTTGGATTCCCGGCGCTCCCTCTTGAGTCCCTTGGTATTGTTGGATAGTGGCATCCCTCCAACCTAAAGAAAGAATTGTAGCCAGTAATTCTGCCAAAGCAGGATGAAAACAGAATAAAAGAATGACTCGAGTACCATAGCTTCTCTTTTACCTGTTGATCTGGGATGTATACCCTCCCAAGTGTGCCCTCTATCATGTCACCCTTGACATTTTTCATCTGCAGGAAAACAAACTTACCACAACAGCAACAAAGAAGAAATATGTAAGCAAAATTTACAAAAAGTAGCATGGTTTTCAGACCTTCTTAGGTTGCTCCAAAGTAGTTTTCATGGCTGCCTTCTTCAAACCTTCATTAGGGAGACGATGCCTTCGGATAACAAGATCCATAGACGGGCCAACTTCTACAAGTTCCATTCGAGGAACAACTGTACCGGACTTTTTCAACCGTACAGCACAGTGCGAGAAAAACACTCTGTCTGAAGATAAGGCAGCACATACATAAACTCGATCTAACCCAGCAAGATTCAAATTCTCAACAACCTGATATCCATGGACTGGTAAGATTCAGCTACGGTAAAGCTTCTTGACAAGGAAGTCACATCACATTCTACATAAAAAAAAGGAACGAAAAGTTCAGATACAAACCTCTTCACGGAAGAGTTCGAGAAGAACTTCCTTCAAATGTTTAAGTTCTTCTACACTCTCGAAACCTTCACCAATAAAAGCAATGAAAGGTTTTGATCCCACTTTTGGAGCTAATTTCTTGTCATAAGAAAACGTGTCCAGGGATTTGAAGTTTTCCACACCAACCTCAACCAGATCATAAATGTGGTGATCATAAGTCCGTCCTAACACTATATTGTTAGGTCGCTTCTTCGAATGAGAACCAAACTGCAAGACAAAATTAAGTGTACTTTGCTGAGGGAAAAATCACAATAAAGTAATATATTTCATTGAAAATTCAGCTGCTTACTACTATAATACTACAGTCTGTTTTCTGTGAAAAGAACTCCAAACTAGTTTCACCACCATTTTCGAATGGTCTGATGTTGTCATTCTTTCTTGTATATCTGATAGCACTGCTTCTCTTTAGGTGATAAATTTCTGTTAAAACAGCATTCAGTGTACTGCTAGTCTTGGTGCCTTGAAGTATGAGTGTCTTCTTACCGTTCTCAACCTACATACAAACATAAAAGCTACTTCATAACCAGTATAGAGGGTCATGCTAAACAAACATAAGTGGTTTTTTGCATTTGTAAAATTTAAATAAACAAAATAAACAAAAATCTCTAAAGTGATTACAAGTTTTGGAGCACGTTTCTCTAGCACCCTCGCAACTCTTTTGCTCTTTGGAACTTTCACTTTCTGGGAATCTGCCGCTATCATGATTCTACACATAGAGATATGACAGTTCAGGCAACCATGGGCAAGACCAATCATAAGCCTTTTCAAAAAAAAGAAGTTACAAAACAAAATCCTGATAATGCCCCTAAAGACAAATAACGAACTATTTACTTCTAAGAGAACGTATAACAAATCTTTAAACATCTAATAGTTCTATAAAGAATCTAAAAAGTCCATCCATCATCTATGCTCTAAAACGACCAATTAAAATAGATATCTGCTGCTTCCCTGCATTGACATAAGGAAAAGAAAAGCAAACGACCCATAGCAACATAGTGGACATGATGTAAACTATTTTTTCCTCCAAGTACAAAAGAAAGTAGCAAATCAATGACTAATGAAAGTACTAACAAAGGGGAATCACATCAAACGTAAAATTTGTCGTAAATATGAATAATTAACAGGCTGCTAACGAATTTTTTTCACAGGATTTTTTTCTGCCGTCCCTCAGAAAGTTAAGGGATGAAAAATTACGTAAACCAAGTTAAAAAGAAGGCAGAGTCCTTAGGAAAGATAACTCTCTCTCCTATAAAAGTAAATTAAAGAAAAGGAAGCTCCTTCCCCTGTCAAAAATTGAATGGGGGAGGAGAAACCTTCCTTCATCTCATAATACTCTTTCTGCTATCTAAATATCATAGGAGGAAAAACCTCTTTGGCATTAAACAACTCATACAAGCACGAGGATGCGGATGCTTGACAAAAAAATCCTTCCGTAATCACCGGACACAGAAAACGTGTAAAGAAAAAAAATAAGACAAGTCGGAACGCCTTCTATAATCGACATTTCATGTCCCGAGATCGTACGGGCTACAAAATTTTTGGTTCTGCAATTGAATACGCTTCCTTACTTCCCAAGCCCCGTGGGGCGAGCGCAGGAAGTAGAAAGAAAAAGGACAGAGACTTTGCAGGTCCCAACCGAAGGAAACAGACTGTGCGGAAGGATGACTTACAGGAATAATTTAGTGCCCGCAGAATAATAATCGTCGTTCCGCCCGGCACTGAGCAGCTTCTCTTCAAAATCCCTCACAACTCTGTAACAAATCGCGGAGAGGGGCTGCAAGTAGGGTTTTCAGACTTCCAAAACAGAGTCGCAGACACTACAGTAAGAGAAAAAGGAAAAGGCGCGGTTTTTGTATATTTGCCATTTGGGTTCTTTCAGCGGTTTGCAGTGACTCGCCGGGTAAACGAGTTGGCGAAGTTAATTCTAGGGCAGGCCGAGGCAGCTTTTTCCTGGATTATTATATATATATATATATATATATTATTTAAGTTAATGAACAATGTTTATTAGTATTATTAACTTTATTACGACTATGATTATTATTTTTACTAAAAATTACAACTGATCCTTCATAATTTTTTTTCAAAAATAATATTAGTACTATCATATTTTATTGTGAGGCTTTACATAAATAAGGTATACGGTTTAAGGTAGATCCGACTTTATCTCTTACTTCACCGCATCAAATTGTAAACCCTCACCGTAAAAAATCGTGTAAGCATATATAATATCACTACTTATTTTTTTGTTAGAATAATGCTAGTTGGTGCATTACCTCTCTAGTGCACAACAAGCATCAAGGTCGTGTTTAGATTATTGGGTTGAGTGGTTATATGAGTACCTTAAAGTATTACTAGGGTTTATATCCTGATGTGGCATCCACATTGCAGTGTAGGTAAAAGATCAACTAGGAGATAAAATTTGCAAGATTTTATTTTTATAAATAAAATATTATCTACTTATACTATGGGTAAACTCTAAACCCTAAATTTTTTATTACCTAGACACTTAACTACATTATCACGTCACTATATAAGACACCAAAGTAAAATCAAGCAGTAATGATATCATTTTTCGATTGGGTTTTAGGGTTGAGCAGTGATTGTCACATCACTATGTAAGACCCAAAGTAAAATTAAGCAGTAATGATATCATTTTTCAATTGGGTTTTAGGGTTGAGCAGTGATATAAGTATGTTGCTTTTTACTTCCAAGACTTTACATCCTAATGTGGCATCCACTTTACAATCCAAGTAAAAGATAAACTCGAAGATAGTACTATATTTATTTTTTAAATAAAATATTATCTACCTATTCTATAGGTAAACTTTAAACCCTAGATTTTCTCTTACTTAGACCTCTAACTATGCAGC
The DNA here is from genome assembly GCA_022405105.1 of Aristolochia contorta. NCBI lineage: Eukaryota > Viridiplantae > Streptophyta > Magnoliopsida > Piperales > Aristolochiaceae > Aristolochia > Aristolochia contorta. The sequence goes on from CM039664.1 coordinate 7,631,708, forward strand.
CACATCATGATGTAAAACATCGACATAAAATCATGAAATACTGATATCATTTTTCTTTAGGAAATACACGGGTTTAAGATTTTAATTTTTACCACTGATTAACGTGGATCATCCACATCAGGGGGCACGCCAATAGGGTACTTGGTTGAGGTGCAACTGACATTACTCTTTTTATTATGGTTGGTAATTTCAATACTCCCATCTCCAAGTGGGTTTGTTAAATGCTAGTTGTACCTATATGCAGTACCCATCCGACCCATCGGCCAATATGAAACACAACTGCTTAGGGTTTATAAAGATTTTATAAAATAAATATATATTTTTATCATTTTGAGTGTTACTCTTACAAAAACAGTGTAGCCACTCGAAAAAAATCAAAACTTATGTGAGAAGAGCTCTAGAAACTTGGTATAAAATATGTGATCAATAGCAGTTTTAATCATACAAATACAATAGTACATCCACAAATTCCACAAAAAAACATGTACACTATAGTTATCTGACTTCATGAAACACTTCTTCACGAGTACAACAACAAAAACTATCTGTATTGTACACCTGGGAGTCTTAGTACAATGTTATATGCATCGTCACTAAAAACTTTGTGATCACATTTTCTTGAACTATCTATGTAGTAATTGTTTTAAGAGTAATGCTAGACACACTTATCCGATTTACATGTTAATCTAAGCCTTTAAAAATATAAAAAAATATTTTTTTATAAAATCCTATTTTCTAGAGAATAAACCCTAGACATCAATGGTTTAGATTAACAAATGTGTGGGATAGGTATGTAGGCTAAGTGCAACTAGCATATTCAAGGAAAATGATACAATACTCATTATATATACGAGTTAATCTAAATTATTAGTGCCTAGGGTTCATCCTTTAGAAATTAGAATATAGGATTTTATGAAAGAAATTTTTTTTATATACATTTAGGGCTTAGATTGGCTGTACTTTGGATAGGTACTGGACATAGGTGCTCCTAATATTACTCTATATTCAAACTACATATTAGAGTAAGCAATATTAAAATAATAATTATTAAAAATTTAATATTAAATTTAAAATTTTATTATTTTGAAAATCTGATATTTTTGCTGCAAAATTCTGCTTCCCCCTTGGTAGCTAGGTGCACGCACGCGATAGCTACAAAACGATGCACCTGCTCGATACTTAGTATGAAGTTTTGGCCTTTTATCCTTTCGTGTATTATGACATAGGTGATAGGACCATGTTTTTTGAAGAAAGAGGCAGAGCTCTGCTCTCTACGGCACATGTATATGCATCTTTAATAGCGAGCAGCATCGCGACCAGAAATCTCAATCTCGGGAAGATTGTTCATACCCTTTTCATCAAAAGCGCACTGGATCAAAATATTTATCTCATGAACCGTGTAATCCATATGTACTCCATCTGCGACTCCTTACGGAGCGCCCGGAACGCATTTGACGACTTGCCCACCAAAAACGCGCATACCTACAACACCATGTTGTCAGCCTGTGCGAAGTATGGTCTTTTCGATGATGCTCTTGACATTTTTCATAAGATGTCACACCGCAACATGGTTTCCTATAATTCCATGATCTCAGGCCTTACCAATCACGGTCTCCACAAGGAAGCGATTTCTATGTTTTGCAGAATGCATCAGGAATTTGATCACCCGTCCATCGACGAATTTACACTTGTCGCCGTTTCCACTGCGTGCGCAAATATTAGAGCCCTTGGCTTACTCCGTCAAGTCCACAGTATGGTAATAATTACTGGTCTTGGTCTTAATTCCATTATGTACAATGGGTTGATCGATGCCTACGGAAAGAGTGGAGATGTTGACACTGCCCGTGCTCTTTTTGATCAAATGCCTGCGCGGGATGTCTTGTCTTGGACCTCATTACTAGTGGGTTATACATGTTCAAACAGATTGGAGGAAGCATGTCAAGTCTTTAACCAGATGCCAGAACGGAATGTCATTTCGTGGACTGCTCTTGTTAGTGGCTATGCACAAAATGGGCATGGGAACGAGGCTATAGAAGCATTCATTAAGATGCAAGAAGAGCGTGTACGAGCGAATGATTTCACATACGTCAGTCTTCTAAATGCCTGTGCAATCCTAGCACTTACTGAGTGTGGAAAACAGGTTCACGCGTATATGATCAGAAATTGCACTGGAAGTATGTCGTCCAATATCTTCATATTCAATGCCCTAATCAACATGTATACAAAATGTGGAGAGATGAAGTCGGCTAATGCATTATTCAGGGAAATGCCAAAGAGAGACATAGTCTCTTGGAACTCATTAATCACAGGCTATGCTCAAAATGGTGATGCTAAGCAATCTATGGCCTTTTTTGAAGAAATGATAGAAGAAGGTATCGCACCAAACCATGTTACTTTTCTAGGTGTACTATCTGCATGTAGCCATAGTGGTCTTGTATCTGAAGGCTGTCAGTTGTTGAACTCTATGGAAAAAGAATATGGTATATGCCCAAGTCCAGAGCATTATGCAATTGTAATTGATGCTCTTGGGAGGAAAAACCAATTCAATGAAGCAGTAGATCTGATGGACAGTGAAGATTGTGGGTCTCCCAATATTGGGATGTGGGGTGCATTATTAGGTGCATGCCGTATACATGGGGTGGTAGACCATGCAATAAGGGCTGCAGAGACACTCTTCCATATGGAGCCCTCAAACGGTGCAAGATATGTGATGCTATCAAATATTTATGCAGCAGCTGGTAGATGGGAAGATGCACAAAGAATAAGAGCATTAATGAAAGAGAAAGGATTGAGGAAAGAACCGGCACAAAGTTGGATTGAATTGAAGAACAAAAGGCATGGATTTGTAACAGATGATAGATCGCATGAAAGTGCAAAAAATATATATGATGTATTAACCAAATTGAATTTTCAAATAAAAGCAAGCAGCATGCTCGACAATAATAGTCTGCTTACTGCTCCTGGTGAAGAGGAAGTAATATTTCTGTAGCAAATACTTTGTCCATTATAATTGAAAAGTTGCTGCTGTTCCTATTAAATTCAGATTGTAAACTGAAGTAAACATAAAATCTGTTAGTATTTGTCAGAGAACCCCAAAAGTACGATGAAATTGCAAAATTCATTATTTTCTTACATAATTAAATATACTCCTTGTCATCTCAAGAAACTGGTAATTCTTATGTCCAATGTCATGTAAAACTCATCTCTGAGGTCTGTAGCTGCTGCAGCGATTCAAATGGACACCCCAAAACTATGAAGTCCCAAAAATATAGTTGATGGTGGCACAACTGGTTAATCCTAGCAAATATTCTTCAACAATTAAACCAGCTGCAACCTGGATTCTTCTCCTTTCTTTCATCATCATTCTGAATTCTCCTGATATCTCCGATTCCCCCCGCGAGCTGCATATATGTTCGATGACTGAACTTAAGGTGCATAATCCGCCCCAGCACTTTCTTTGCATGAGACTGATCCCTACTACTCTAGCAGCCTCTTAAAACCGAAGACCACATGCTCATATCTGCCTTGAAAGGCATTTTTCGATGAAGTCAATTGCTGCTTCTCTGTCTCCTGTTGCCAATAGATCAATCATGCAAGAATAATGTTCAACCTTTTGCTCTATGCCATAATTGTTCTTCATTCGATGAAACCATCTCATCAACCGAACCAATGGCCACAAACTGACATAAATGCAACAAATATAACATCACTAGGAGTCACCTGAAGAGCTCTCGTCTCTTCAAAGAGTTTCAGAGCTTCAGCTCCATAGTACATCATCATGCTCTTCCAATTCATTGAACAAACTCAATCCTTCTTTCACATAGCCACCTTTACAGTACATGACAATAAGAGACGTAGAAATAATCTGATCAGAAACAAGACCCAAGAAGGAAGCCCGTTAATATCTGCTCACCCAGTTTGACATGACAGATACTAGCATGAGTGCTGATGGCACTTGCTAGAGTAACCTTATCATCTTTAGACCCAGTCTGTGCATTTGGACGAAAAGTCGTAGAGCTTTAATGGCAAAAACAATCTGGTGAAAGCCAACAATCATAGAATACCATGAGAACAAGCTTCTAAATGGCATCTTTTGAAAGATCTCTCGTGCTTCATTTATTTTCTCACAGCTAGAGTAAACACTAAGCATAGAATTGAGCAGAACTGTGTCGAATTCTTTCAGCTCGCTGAAGAATTAATTTTGCATGCTTCTTCAGCAAATCCAGTTGAAGTACATATCCGCTAGAGCATTGGCTACAATTATATCATCAATCATCCCAGATTTGCACATAAACACTTGCCTATGTTGACGAGTCCCCTAAAATACCATGCAATTGTGTCACCTTGAACAGCTTCAATGCATCTTCGATCTCCTTTATTATTAGAAACATACCCAGAAATCAAAGAATTCCATAGCACAATTTGTTTATCTTTCATGTCAAAAATTCTTCTAGCTTCATTCAATTTGCCACAGTTTGAAGATCTCGTGATCAAAGCAGACAAAGAGAACTCATCTGCTCCAGGAGAGGAATCTAACTTACTGCTAGCACTAATCACATCTCCACATTTTCGATACATATTCACGAGAGAGCTGCCGAAATTAAAACTGAATCAAGTGCAGTATTATTTGTGATAATCCAGGGATGAAGTTGCTTGCCACAATCAAGGTTTCCCGATTTGGAACATGCTCCAACCACACATGATAACAAAGCTATCAACTCTTGCAGCTGGAAAGGGTTCAAACTTCAAATTTTGGAACGACCTCAAAGGTACTTCATGGTGGCCATGAAAGACGTCCATTAAAAAAGAAATTCCAAACCATTGCAACTTTGACAGGCATTTTTCCAGAAAGAAGTTCTGCTTGTTTGAGCTCCACACATTTTGCAAAATCCGGTCATTGTATTCCATGAATAGAAGTTCTTCTCAGGCATGAAGCTGAATACCCTAAATGCACCGTGGTAGTGTTCCTAGTTCAAGTAAGCCTCAATTGAAGTATTCCAAGTGAAGTGATTTCTGTGATGCATTAAAGCATGGAGTTGACCTGGGGGTTTCTGAGCTGGCTAGCTACACCCAGATGAACAATGCTCTTCATTATTCAATGTATCTTATACCAGGAGACATGGCTTTATTCAGAAATCTTCATGGAATGAAAAGACATCCATAGTTGCTCACATATCTTCATTCTCCCTAAAAGCCATGACCCAATTGAGGTCGTGTTCTACCTCTTAAAAACCTCTAGGGGAAAATTAGATACCCAATTGGAGGTCCAAGTAATCTTCCAGGAAAGCCAAGCAAAACAGAGAGATATATTGCTAGTCTTTATCATTGGGAATTAAGATCTGTTAGGAAGGTGATAACCATTTGACAACAAAGAGGCATTTATTCTTTTGATCACATCTACTATGAAAAGAGAACGAAAAGAATCCCCGGGTCCCTGCAGCTCATTGATCTATGCATTCCGATGATCTATATAAGTGGTTGACTTGCGTTTTTCATTGCCATGAAGGAGAGTCCATATTGAAAACTGCCTTGCTAGCTAGATCTCTATCTTTGTGATGATCGCTTCTCTGGATATCGGTATAGTTACCGTAAGACCTGCATGCGGTATATATGCAGGACTCAAGGGGCATGGCATTGACTCTCCCTCAAGGGATTCCGGTGCTGCATGCGACTGAATATGCCATGGTGACCAGAATAGCTGCAGCAAGCGATGGTCGAGGGAGCGTCCATGACAGAAACCTTGCTCCATCTCACTCTAGACAACTCAAGAAGCAGCACATATTGGGCGGATATGTAAAGATTAAGTACTGAACTGGGATTGATCCAAATATAGATATATAACCATTTTTATTTCTAAATCTCCACAGGATCATAACAGGAAGCTGTAAGTATACTTATGACCAGATGCTCAGCTCTGCTAATTAACCATTTGGCAAGTACTTCATTAACACCAGCACCCTTGTCATCAGTGTTCGTCCACCCTTATACCACGGAACACGAGTTGTGCCAAGGAAGACCGAGTGTGCCCCCGCCATTTCATTCTTTATACGACAGAATTATATATTACCCACAACGAGCCGAAGGCAAAAGGAACAAAAATAATAGGGAATGTGCGGTCCCTCTCCTTCCACTACTCTTTTGTGCATCTCCGAAAAGGAATGTCAAAACAGGCTCCCACTGCAAGTTATTGATCATTATAATTTTCTTCTTGCTACTTTATTACTCAAATTGTAAGGTCACCGGCTACCTCTCAGAGTAGGTAAAGAGCCAACCGTGGACCACCATGGACCCATCAAATATTCACTTGGAGAGCTAATAAGGGCAAACCTGAACTACGTTCATTGCAAAAAGATCATCCCCGGGCTTTCTTTCCTAAATAAGATTTGCCATTCCACGGCCACTCTATATGGGAGAAGTTGTACTCGCAATCCCTCGAGGGCGGCTTCCATGACTACCATCCAGTTCTGGTGGAAGTTGAATCCCTGCTAGTGGGGTGTGTGAAACTTTCCCCATCTTATCCTAATAATCAATTAGCTTGGATTTTATGTTCATTGCTCTTTTTATAATATGTTTTTTCCTGGAAAATCTTAAGAAAGTGTCTCGGACGAGAGATGATAAACCTCTATAAAAATATATAAAATGCAATATATGGTAAAAATAATATTAAACAAACTGGATTTTATCAATCATATTCCTGCCTCTAAAACCCCATACTTGGGATTTGGAAAAGGCCATCCCGGACCTAAAAGTTGACGACATTAATCTGTCCTTGACATTTTCGTCGGTGCCTATTGACGACTGTTTTAACTGTTAACTATATTGCTCAAGAGGGTATTTCCCATTAACAGAGGCATATTTGTTTGACAATAAATAGAAGAGGCAGATTTGGCCATGGAAAGCCCGGTCAAATTACCATGGCCACTCTGAGAAGCACCCATTTCTAGGAGTCGCATGATCCATATTGGTAACTGCACAATCAACGAAGTGATACAGAAAACCAAAAACATTCAACCACTCGCTCCTTTCAGGCAGCAATTAACATGTTAAACTCATTAGCCAAAATGATATGTTAACAAAAAAATGATCTGTAAATCAACGACTTAATACCAAAATTGTTTCCAGCAGAACTGCAAATGCATGAACTGGTAAACACACGAACGCCTTCATCTGAGCGATCCACACAACATATTTAACATCAACGGCGGGTGGTTTTTCCAATAGACCTTTTGCCAGAGTAAAGATGCTTTGGCTTCAGATTAGGAATGACTCTATCAGCCTCTCCCTTCCTAGCATCCTTATTTCTTTTCTTGACTGATTTCTTACCCAGCTTAACAGCCTTAACTTTTTGGGCAGAATCCTTAAATCCCTCGCCGGGTACAACTTCACCTGGAGCCCGGGATCGTGACCTTGACCGTGGCATAGAAAGTGATAATGACTGCATCTTCCTCTTCTTGTTCGATTGTTCGGAATCAATATCCATAGCATCCTCTGTGCTGTTTTTAACAGGAGACCTTTCCCTCTTCCTACCCCTGGAGATGGACCGGCTCCGGGCTCGATTGATGGCTGCAGTAGGATCCAACCCCAACGATGAAAGTTGCCTACCCATTCTCTCGTTTGTGAATTTCCGGTCTTTATCAAATTTTCTAGGTATAATTGGCCTGCTCTCGGCAGTGCTTTTCTTGATTCTGTGTTCCTGAATGAGCAAGCTCTTCTTCTTCCTAATCTCAGCCAGTGCTTCCAGCTCTTCAGGACTAAGTACTTTCCCGTCCATCTCAAAGTCTAACTCTTCATTCTCGTCTTCCTGACGAAGCCCCTCTTCCCGCTCCAGCTCCTCAAGCCTCTGCAGTATATCAGGATCAACGAAGTCATACACATTGTGTCCATCTAAAATTTCTGGCATAATATCCTCCTTCCATTCATCATGTGCCAAGATATAGTGTTTCCTGATGTTGGCAGAGTACACACCAGCACCACCATTCTCCTCTTCCAAATCCTTTTCCAGCTTCCTCTTCTCCTTCTCAATCATCTTCTCTCTGGCATCAAGAACAGCCTGAGGAATACATGAAGGTCGTTCTTTCCCATCTCGAGGCTTTGGAGTTGCAACATGGAACCTGTTTAGACAGTCATTGATCTTCTTGGATTTCATCTTTATGTCAACCCTTTGGTTCAACAACCTCTCACAGGCAGCATTTTTCACTGCAATCACACCTTCTTCAGTCAAGGTGCTCATGGACAGCTGAACCCCAGTCTCATCAGCCTCACTCCCTTGACCAATCAGAGTCTTTGCAGCTTCAGCCTTCATCTCTGAAACTAATTTCTGGTCTTCCTCAGAAAGATTATCCAAGGGCTGCAAATCAATCTTGTTACAAACTATAATCAGTGGTTTATTCATAAAAAGTGATTTAATACTGTGAAAGAGAGCTGCTTGCTGCGCAATACTGTAGCCACAAGATCCAGAGACATCTAGAAAGAATAAAACTGCAGCTCTGAGATGAGCCAAAGCTGTGATACTGCACATTTCTATTATGTTCCTGTCCTCAAAGGGCCTATCCAGAATTCCAGGTGTGTCAATCACTTGGTACCTTAGATATTTATAATCAGTATGACCCACAAAAAGCGATTTTGTAGTGAAAGCATACGGTTGAACATCCACATCAGCCCTGGTGATCTTATTGATGAAAGAGCTCTTGCCCACATTTGGATAGCCACAGATCAAGATAGTCCTTGTGTTTGGGTCAATTGAAGGCAGCCTAGCCATGTGCTGTCTAATCTGCTCTAGATAAGCTAAACTGGGGCCAATGCGCTTTACTACTGTGCACATACGACCAAGTGCAGCAACCTTTAGGCACTTGCATCTGTATAGAGAGTCCCCATACTTTAAGAGCCTAACATAATCCTTGGCTATTTTTCCAATGATATTTTTAGCAGTGTTAATCTGACCAAGGGCAAGCTTGTAGTGGTCTTTGTTATAGAGAACATGCAGGAGGTCACCATAAAAGGGGTGGATATCGTCCAATCGAGGGAATTCATCGATAATTAATGAAAGTTTCTCATGGAAATTCTGTTGAGTGAATTTCACCTTTCTCATGTAGAACTGGCGGAGCCGGGAGATGGAATACCCTTTGTGAACAACAGTTGGGGTCTGACGCTGTGTGCGAGAAAGGATAATATCAATAAAGTCCTTTCCAGAAGGAACAACAGTGATCTTTTTGAAGTTGTATTGCACCATTTTGAATGAGCTTAACGAGCAATATGTTTACACAAATAACTGTGAGATGAAAAAATGAATGTGTTAGATAATGCTGAAGAAAAAGTCTAACATTATTGCCAGACAGCTAGAGGAGAATTAGAAAAGCATACACAAGTAAAAAAGCAGCAAAAACAGAAAATAAGGAGTTTATTGCTCCAATAGAACCAGATAAAAACAACAAAAAATCAATAACAATAACAACAACTTGATTAAAAGATACCAGAAGAATTTCAGACTTTAGTAAATTATGAATTAATTATTAATTAACTTGGCAAAACGATAACCAAATGATATCTTGACAATTCATCTGTAAAATAAACACAGTAAAGTAACATCATATAAGATAGTGAACTCCACCAATTTTTATTCTTTCAGAGTCCGTAATTTCATTCAAGAATAATGACTTTGGCAGCTCGTGACATCACCGGGCTTCAGCAAGTAGTACTATCCAATTATTGAGAAATTGCTTAAAAGACCTAACATCTAATCTAGAAACCCTATGACAAATGGAATAAGTACCAAAATAAAATCAAACTCGTGATCCCGCTAGTTTTGTTTTAAAGGTTAAAATGATGTCTTGAGCATCAAATTTAAAATATACAACAATCAAAAACATGCTAATTAAAGCAAACAATGAACCACAAAAACCCCAACGTGTATCTTTTAAGAGAAGAATAAAATCTCTCCGACACTCCAGAAAAGACAACTAGGAGAGCACATGTCTACAATTACGAAAGTTAGGAAAAAACTACCCTTAATCAAGTAAAAGAGAACGAAATGACAAAACAAATCTTCCTATCAAAATAACGTTAGAGCGTACCTGCACCAAAATCTCTGCCAAAGGTCAGAATACAATCGCCGGCCAGACAAGATAATTTGTCTCGCCGGGCAGACACAACGGTCTTGACCTTTCGGCGCTCGAGGCAACAGAGGACTACTTTGCTCCTAACTAGGGTTTTAAGCTTCCTGGGAGAAAATCGCAAAGCTTCCTGGGAGAAAATCGCAAACCCCAAATGAGGTCAATGATGAATTTTTTGGTGATAACAAAATAACTGATCGAATAAAAATTAATGATAATAATCTGACCGAATAAAAAGTAATTTGACAAAAAAGCTTGCAAATTATTATATTTAATATATATTATTTATAAAATATTTGCATCTTAAATATGATAGTATTATAATCATTAGTATCAGAATAATAATCTAATGGTAAACAGTAAACTAACATAAAAGAGTAATATTTTGCATCCTAGTATTCTTATTTTTCATAAATTTCCACATGAGCTTTTTCTTTTCCTATTTCCCCATAAATGATTTACTAGTACATATAATGACGCTTATGGGCCTCGTAGTCTAAACAGGCCGTGGACCCTCCTAATGAACAGGGGTGGTTGTGATCCATAAGTATAAAAGAGGATTTTTTAAATCTGCAAAATTTTAAACCAAATTTAATTGATAAAAAAATTTGGAAACGGTTTGGATTATACTATGGAGTAATGCTAGATGCACCTATCTGACGTACATGTTAATCTAGACTCTTAAAAATATAAAAAAAATATTTTTTATAAAATCTTATTTTCTAGAGGATAAATCCTAGGCATCTATTGCTTAAATTAACATGTACGTATATTATATGAAAAATATATTAATATGATGGCAGTCGGTACTCATCATGCTTTGAATTAAAGAATATTTCTTATTTGGTAGTTAAATGTAACATATGAACTACATGTAAATCCATCTTAAAATGTGTATTTGGAAAAAGGTAAACTTGCACTTAAATGGTCTTCAAGCTTATCAAATTATTACAATTTATCTTCCTTTAATTTTTGTGAATGTAATGTTCACTAGTATATATTATTCGTTCCAATATTATTATAATCTCCATGTTTGAACTAAATAACAAATGTTCAGTGCATGTTTTGGTATGTCACCTGGCCAAGTGGTACAGCTATACTGTTGACGACCCGAATCGGGACCCAGTCCCAGACTTAAAAATCTGTCTATAGTTGGGTGCAAAAGTGTAAAATGTGAAATCCAGAGCTGGTGTAAAGTGTAAAACGTAAAAGAATGGCTAGTCATATCGGCAGAGCTGAGTGCTTCCATTGATGGTGTAAGCCGTTTCAAAATGGCAATTATTGTGGCCTGTAGATGCACTAGTAGTAACTAGTAAGGTACCCCCATGCCATCTCCAGATCTCTGAACCAACTCGACCCCTCTCGCTGTCAAGTACTTGATGCCTCGACATGGCCTCGGCACGGCCTTCAAACCCACAACGCCCACCATCCAATACCATTCATTATCTGCGGCCACCCATCTCATTCACTCACTGACGTTCCACAGTTCCCACTCCTTTGCTCCTCCCTCGTCCCTGAAGTAACAATTCAAAAATTGAAATTTGAAAGCTCACACTAACCCACTAACTCTTCTTCCATTCTTCTGCAATTCCGGGTCTCTGTCCTGGGTTTGGTTTGCAGTTCACATTAGGAGAAATGACCAGCCATGTCACGCTCCAACAGTTAAGGAATCCCTCTTCTCATCTTTACAGAACACTAACCTTCCAGTGGGTACTTATTCCTTCAGATTGACCCGTCTTCTTTCTCAGCACACTGGGGCAGCTTTCTGGTAATGGAGTCCAAAAGCAGATTCATGGATGCTGTGATGCGCAAGACAGTAAAATATGATGATACCTGCTGGGAAATAAGAAACTGGGAATCATCTTTGTATGTAGAAGACAAAAGGCCACAGTAGAGAATCAGTTCCGACTAACTACTTTATTATCTTCTAGTAGACTAAAACTTATTTATTTCTTCGTGTTGCTCACTACACATGTTTTTATGGTTACGAGTTCTACATGTTTTCTCTGTCTGTCTTCTATTTCCTGAACAAGAGACTCGGAGGTTCAAGACATTGTATTTTAGAAACAACAAGTTTGTCAGGGCCTTGCACTTGTTTATTTCCTTGCTTGAAAGGTGAAAATTTTTCTCCTTGATTTAGTTTTGGCTGTTCAAAATAACAAAAAGTTGTTCTGTCCAAACTCAGGTGTGATAATAGCATATGATGCCCTACAAAGTGGAGTTGAAAAGGATGTGGGTGCCGGTCGGATGCCTCCACTCCGCCCCTGAGTCCCTGACCCTCCCTCCCAAAGGGATCTGACACAAATTCTTAGAAAAAAAAGTAAGGAAAAGAAGACAAGGACAAACTAATATCACTTTTACAGGGTGCCAACCTGTGTTTGGTCCCATTACTGATGTGGGTTTCCAACACTGCCAAGAACACCTCCGAGTGGGAATATCACAACCCATATTTAATTTCCTTTCATCTGCCATCTGCTGCTTTAAATGACTTGTTGACACTAAAAGTCTTTATGATAAGAGCACATGAAAACTTTCAGATTCCTTATTTCAGATCTCCTATTTAATATCGTATTAAAAAAGGGTTTGGATGACTTGTTAAATGCTGCTTAATCAGGGTTATGCAGACTCTGCGCTGCAGATTTCCTGCCCTTATTAGCATATAAGAATGGATTCAGTAATTGACCCAAATCTTCTCCCGTGACAGCCGGGCCATATATTAATTAATCCATGCATCAAATTTTGACAAAAAAACACAGCGAAAAACAGCTCAAGCGAGATAAGCACTTGATATTGATACCTGTACTGATAAACGAGACAAAAACTGTTGATTGTAATCGAATCATTTATATTTCTTTGGATAGTGAAACTTGAGTGGGCAGGAGGGAGCTTTTCTTCCACAGTGTACCAACGAAAGTGAAAAGAGGGACCTTTTCCCGTGAAACAAAAACAGAGATGCTCCTACTCCTGTGCCCATTCCTTCCTGCTTTCCAAAACAAAGGGACTGACCTACCTAACATGCATTTTGTCAAACAGAACACAAGCAGCGAGACTTAGAGGATATAAAATGAGAATGATGAGGAAAGACAAGAAGAAAGTGAGGAAATAAAGACAAAGGAAAAGCCTTCTTTTCAAGGTTTCGGTTCACATCCCCTTCCCACTCACTCACCTAACTGCGAATAAATGCTGGTACCCCAATTTTTCTCAACCAAAGAGAAAAAGGAGACCCATACTTCTTGCATAGGTTTCCACAGCCGTCGATTGACAAATGCATCACAGCATTATTATAGTTTTTATAAATTGAGTACCTCCAGAACCTCCTGATCATCGACCTCGGGTCCAATTCTGCCCAGACTCTACGAAACCCATGTTTGAATTCTCTGTACTGAAATCGATTCCAACAGCGCAGCCAGGCTCCACTCTCTGAGACTAGAGACTAACAAACAACGACCCCATCGTCCGTGATGGTCCCCACTTCCTCCTTGATACCGATCCCAGCCGTCCATTGATCGGATTTGGGCGAAGATCCGGGGAAGGGAATCCAACCATGTGAGCGCTGAGAAGGAGGCAGCGGCCTCTTGACTTGTGCGACCTTCGACAAAGTTTTGAACTTTGAATCCATCAAGAAACTCAGAAAAACAAGAGAAGGAAGAATGCCAAATTCCTCCTTTTTTGGTCTCAAATCGATGGTTTTAATTACTGTTACAGAGACGTCATTAAATTAAACCCACCTCGTGGAAGCAACCGCCACGTGGCAGCCACCAGAAACATTATTCGATAATAATTTCTCGAATAGATAAAAAGTGAGAGCGACTCGGGAGTCGAGACCGGGCAGAGTGGACTCGGCCTCGGAGACTCGGACAGTCGAGACTCGAGTTCAAATTTTGAAAAGGATATTTTTTAAGAGATTGATTCCATCACAGGAAAAAAGAATTATAGTTTAATCGAATTCTGCTTCGGGAGCCGGAGGGCCCGAGAGGAGTCGGCGTGTCATTTGGCCATCCATTAGGGGCACTAAAGGGAAATCAAATTATTCTATAAAAAGAAGAAAAAGGAAAAGGTCCGTAAAAAGAAGAGATTATCGGGCTGCTGGGCTGGCACTGAGAAAAGCTGACTTTTCTGAACTCCGAATATCTCCAGAAATAAATATTCGAGCGTATCCGCTTTTTTAAAAATCTAAAATCCTGATTAAATTACGTTTTGCCCGTTTATCTGAACCAGTTATTTATTTATTAGGGACAAACCTGAAGCTCAAGCGTGACGGATCCTCTATTTAAGTACTTAACACATATAATAACGATGTTTTTAATCTTTTTAGAAAGTCCGATTTGGATCCGTTTGCATTTAAAGAACGACCGGACAATAATAGGTTGTGTATGTGGGTCCGGCGGAGGGATCAGGGGACCAACATTTAATGCGGGTCCTTTTGGTGTTACACTGTATTAGATCTGTGTGGGTCCCAGTAAAGGAGGGAAGGTGCAGCGCGAGAAATTGGAAAAAAATGCGGCCATGAATAAAAACATATCTCGCGAGGTAAATACCTGACAACATTTTCAACTTTTCATTTAGAAGTTTGAGATGGTAAGTGGGCCCAGGGAAAGACTCATCGACTCGGGACTCTCCACCAATAGCAACAGAAGAATGGGACCCGTGGGATAGAGTGGGGACGTGACGTGCCAAGGGAGGGGAGATCCGACGGCGGAGATGGGTTTTTCTGGGTTTTACTTTGCAGTTACGAGTGCGTGTCGGGGAGTCGGAAAGCAATATCGCGTCCGTCACGTCGCGTGTCGGAGCTCTCAAGTTTTTTACGGTGGATGCGAATACCGATAAGGAAGGGACAAAGGAGAGCACCCTTTCACCATTTCTTCTTCGGTCTTCCTCTCTCCCTCTCTTTCTCCGGGAGACGAGCGCCCTTTGCCAGTGACGGGTTACTCTCGTTGCTCTGCAAAATTATCCTCGACCTTGCAGAACCCAAACCCAGCTCTCTCTCTTCTGCGAAGAGGAAGGCTCGGGAAGCGAGTAAAAAGTCGAGGAACACCGTAACCAGGAGGGGAAGGGAGAAGAGGTAAGGAAGAGTGTGTAGGAGGAAAGTTTTGTGATGGCTTTAGTGAAGCTCCATCTTCTTTCTTTCGTCTTGGGGTTCTTCTTCCTCGGACACGTTTGTGGAAATGCGGAGCTGAAGGTGCTCATGGATTTGAAGGCCTCGTTGGACCCGGAGAGCCGGTTTCTGTCGTCGTGGACGAGCGACGGAGATCCGTGCTACGGCGGGTTTGAAGGGGTGGCGTGTAACGACCACGGGAAGGTGGCTAACATCTCCTTGCAGGGTAAAGGGCTCTCCGGGTCCGTCCCGCCTGCCATCTCCGAGCTCAAGTGTTTGTCGGGGCTCTACCTGCATTACAACTCTCTGACGGGTGATATACCCAAAGAAATTGCCAATCTCACCGAGCTTGTCGATCTTTACCTAAACGTGAACAACTTCTCTGGCTCTATTCCAGAAGAGATCGGCAACATGGCCAGTCTCCAAGGTGGGTTCTCTTGATTTTTTTTTTTTTTTTTTTTTGAATGATGTTTGCGATGGCATTCTGGTTGAGTTTTACTATCCGTAGTTATGGTCGCAAGCAGAGAGCTTAAAAAGAGCTTTTTTCTTTTTCCTCTTACGGTCTTCTCGCAACTAAATGACATTTCTGAAGGGCTATTTAATTCCTCAAAAGTAATGGTTTTTATGAATTTTCGTTCTCATTTATTGTGTAGTTTGTTGGCTGGCCAGGGTTCAAAGGTCTGGAAATCTGATAACTTTCGTGTTTTTTTTTCCTTAATGTTCTTGCAGTATTGCAGCTCTGCTATAATCAACTGACTGGGAGCATACCCACCCAGTTGGGTCTCTTGAAGAAGCTCATGGTCCTCGCCCTTCAGTCTAATCATTTGACCGGAGCCATTCCAGCTAGCTTGGGAGAGTTGAGTCTGCTGCGGAGGTTGGACTTGAGCTTTAACCAGCTCTTCAGTTCAATTCCCACGAAGCTCACTGAAATTCCTTCCCTGGATGTCTTGGATGTTAGGAACAACAGTCTCTCTGGCAATGTACCTTCAGGTTAGTTCTTCCATCTATTTTACCAAATATTGGCTTGAAATGAACGATGAAAAACCTATTCTCGCCCTTTTTTTTATTCGTTGCGTATTTTGAGCATAATTGAGCCTTCTTTTACTCTACTGTTTTGGTTTTGGTTTCTCGTTTTATATGTTCTGCTTCACCTCTGTTTTCATTTCTTGTATCATTTATTGGGGATTAAACGAAATAAATGGTGCATTATTGTCCAGGATTGAGGCGATTGAGTGATGGGTTTCAGTATGGGAACAACACGGGCTTATGTGGAATCGGCTTCTCTACTCTGGGTAGCTGTAAAGCTTCGGATGAGATCAATCCTAACAGACCAGAACCCTTTGGCACAGACCCTATCTCCTCCAAAAACATTCCCGAATCAGCTAACGTTAAGCTGCACTGCTCGAAACCCAACTGTCACACTTCTTCCAAATCCCCAGTTGCTATTGTTATCGGACTCGTTGCTGCTGTTGTTGGAGCTACCATTGCCGGGCTCTTTGCCTTCTCTTGGTACCGAAGACGGAAGCAAAAGATTGGAAGTGCGTTCGAGCTTTCAGAAAGTAGACTTAGCACCGATCAGGGCAAAGATTTCTACCGCAAGAGCGGATCTCCCCTCATTAACCTCGAGTACTCGAATGGATGGGATCCGTTGGCCGTTGGCAGGAGTGGAGCTGGGTTCTCCCATGAGGTTCTGCAGAGCTTTCGTTTCAATCTGGAAGAGGTCGAGTCTGCAACCCAGTACTTTTCAGAGGTGAACCTGCTGGGCAAGAGCAATTTCGCTGCTACTTATAAAGGGATTCTGAGAGATGGTACCATCGTTTCTGTTAACAGCATCAACAAAACTAGCTGTAGAACGGAGGAATCCGAGTTCTTGAAGGGGTTGAAGGTTCTTTCATCGCTTCGACACGAAAATCTTGTTGGTTTGCGGGGATTCTGCTGTTCCAGAGGAAGGGGCGAGTGCTTTCTGATTTATGACTTCATTGCGAATGGCAGTTTGCTCCAGTACCTTGATGCAAAGGAAGGTAGTGGGAATGTTCTTGATTGGCCTACACGGGTTTCTATCATTAACGGCATTGCAAAAGGTAAATTACTCAATTCAATCATTGCAATGAGATTTTATTCCTGTATTATACAGATTATGGATTAGAAGTTGTTTTTGTGTTAGATAATTAAACTGAAAAATGTTGCTCTTTTGCTTGTGACCCAGGCATCGAATATTTACATGGGAGTAGGCCCAATAAGCCCGCATTAGTGCATCAAAACATCTCTGCAGAAAAGGTTCTCATCGACAAGAACTTCAAACCCCTGCTTTCTGATTCTGGCATCCACAAGCTTTTGGTGGACGATGTCGTCTTCTCAACCCTGAAAGCCAGTGCTGCCATGGGATACTTGGCCCCTGAATACACCACCATAGGCCGATTTACTGAAAAGAGCGACATTTACTCTTTTGGGGTGCTCATCCTCCAGGTTCTCAGCGGTAAGAGAAAAATCACCCACACGATGCGTCTGGGAGCCGAGTCTGGAAAATTAGAAGACCTCATTGACGAGAAGCTCCATGGGAAATACACGGACTTGGAAGCGGAGAAGTTGTCCAAGATTGCATTGTTGTGTACAAATGAAGCCCCGATCCAGAGGCCAAGTATGGAGACTGTGATTCAAGAACTAAGCAAGAGCTGATGTACATGACCACATTTCCACGATAGTTTTTGCAGAAAACAGGCATGGCCTGACTAACCACCAATGACCCAACATATTTTGGGTCCTTACTCGTGACCCGGAACTTATTTTGCTGTGAATGTGGATGAGACAGCATGTGAGCTGATACCCCCACATGTGAATCTGTGATCGTAAGGAAATATTCTAATCTGTCAATCGACGTCTTTTAATGTTTTATCATTTACTACAAACTCTTTTCTGCCCACTTTGCTACAGAAAATGTTGAATCACAGGTTCCTATCAAACCCAATAAAGTAGTAAAGAATCCCAACTCTCGGAGCTAATAGTCCAGTGCAGGGTTGCATCAAATTTATTTCCGTGGTTGTCTAAACGCCGAGGTTCGTCCTTTGTATTCCTTTAGAGTACAAAAGCAAGGACTCAATGACAACAAAGCGGAGCCATGTGATAATCGAGTGGTGTGTTTGTCTGTAGGAGGCGTCGAAGCAGCCAACGAGCTATATGACAAAATGCGCCTGTGACCTCAGTCCTAGGCTTTCCAGTTTAGGGTACGGAAAAACTTGGCAAGGTCTGTAGAGGAGGGGTCAGAGATTTTTGTAGCGTTATTTGTTGTCAGTTTACGAGACTTGTCTTTGTTCATCTGTTTGAAAGCAATAGGTTCATCCCTTTTCTATTCCTTGAATTGCTTGAAGAACATCGAAGGTTTACTTTACTCTCTTGCATGGAATTATTTTGGAACCCAACCTGTAGTCCTTGAAAACATCCCTTCTGATATAATCCTTGGGCTGTCGCTACGGCCGCTTTCATTGTGGTCTAAACTTCACTAATTGTACGCCACTCACTCCAAAACGAGTATTCTTCATGTCAAGTTCGAGCTTTAAACCACATCGCGTCATGGCTGCTAACATTAAAAGCTTCGGTAAGAGGTCATTCATTACACATGGGGGGGTTGGGTTCCTGTTAGTGCGTGGGGAAATCAATGTTCAAAAAGAAATTGAAGTCTCCAACATTGAACTTTCTGAAAGTGCAATCCCTGAAACAAATTTCCTCTTCTTAGTAGTTAACATTGAGATTCTCGATTATTTCGTCAGTTTAAAACATTGAGAAATTTGGAGAATGTACGTGCTAAAATATATAATCTTAAAAGAATGATTAACTTTTCCTTCAGAACCACCCAGTTTACTTGCTGCTAACATTGAAAAAATACCATCAGAAAGAGAAAAAAATTTGGTTCCTCACAAGTCCACAACAACAGGTTGCTAAGGCTCGCACGACTCTTTCAAGAGTATAAGACTCAAACCAGCACTCGTAACGCAGATCATTTGGTAGGGATACTCTCTTTTGCTGTGAAGGGAAGGCTCACTGGCAATCGGTTCTTCACCGACTGCACTCTCATCTCCGAGTAGGTGTTATGCTACTTAAATAATTTGTTCGATTAGAACCAAACAGGCAGCGACGGTCGCGCAAAACGACGCTAGGAAGCATCCCTAAACACATTCGATTTAGCTGAGACCACGGAGTAACTGATACTTTCCTATCATATCCTGTTTGCTTAGTATTCATCCTCTCTGTGGCTGTCTTTCTCATTTACTCTATGCCAACTGTATGTTACTCTAAGCAAACAAATAAACCAACTCTGAATTCTGGCTCTCTGGCCAAGAATGTGTTTGTGTCTTTATGGGACGGGAACAGCGTAACAGAGGATGAAAGACCTCAAAAAAGGGTGGGTGGCAAGAGGTTGAAGAGATGGGAACATGAACCAAATTAGCAGACACTGTTGCTCCCGTCCCCTATTCTCTTTTATAGAAAGAAGTGATGAAAACAGCAGAAATCAAGAGTGTAAAATCCTCTAACAGCAAAATCAATAATGGGCGGACCATACAGAGTTTAATTTCAAAATTTAAGGCTTGAGATGTAGTATCATCAAAGCAAAAAGCCTGAATTGGAAGGTACAGAGGTGCTCACCAGTACGCTTTTTTTTTTTTTTTTCATTGCTAGATGAACAATTTGGTGAAGAAAAGCAGAGAATTCCAAAAAGATGTTCACTTTCCAATAACAACTTTGCAGCAAGAAGGAAATTTGGTACAGGAAAACCCATACCCTGCAAGGATTTTGAAAGTGTTTTTCAAACTGTTATCCTACTTTACAGATTAAGGTCTTCTAACAAGACTTCTTTATGGCGGGAAGCAGATCACCCACCCACTGCCAGCAGACTCATCTGCCACCAAATGTAGAATATAAGATAAGTTGAAATAAGTCGAAAAGGCATTTTTACCAATTCTACTGAAAATATTAAGATATCAGCAGTTCTGAGCAACAGGGTGTTGTTGTCAGCGAACAGTTCGATGACTAGTGTCTCCAGAGGTCATTTATTCAAAGCCATTTTATTCCCTCTCTCTGACGACTAGCTGAATAAAAATTTCAGCTAACGGTTCTTTGCTATTTGTGTATCTACATCCATTCAGCAGGCCACCATTCAGGTTTAACAACCTCAACTTTTACATCCTCCTGACCCTTTATCCTTAGATCACTCGACCCTTTGAAGGCTTCTTCTAGTCTCAAAACACCCATCCCACGGCAACCCATGGCAGTGGCTGCAGAACCAACCCCTTTACCAGATTTGGCATCAACAGTTTCAGACCCTGGAGATACCTTTTGTTCCATTTCTGTTGGTATATGTAAGAAGAGATGGCGAAAGAAGAGAAAAAATTATTTCAGTAGCTGAATATAGTAATAAGATGAGTAAATGATATCATAAGAGAAAAAAAACAAGTAATACCATTCCCACTTTCATCCACAAACTTGAATGGAACCAAACGCTTGCGGATGACACCACGATGGTGGGTGCGGGCAACCAGCTCTTGCCCTACATAACAACCCTTATCAAAGCTAATTGCATTTAGCCCGGCAAGATTGTATTCCAAAGGAATAGCTTCTCCTGCGATATACCATAAAATTAGAATTCCAGAAGACTTTTAACATAAAGAGCAGAGGGATGAAAGTACCATCCTGAGTTAACTATAAACAGAAATCATCCAACTACTACCGTCTCATTTTGATTGGTTATACCTTTTGGAATTTCAATAGATCCTTCTGCAACTCCTTTCTCTATCCTCCAAAGAAGATACAATTGTTCATCACTTTCTTTGTCAGCCTCAACCAAAGGTGCTGCAAGATGCAGCAAAAATTGTTATCATGAGAGAACTAAATCATTAATGTTTAACATAATGCATTTGTTGGCAACAGACAGACAATGTCTTACGAGTTGTATTGGATGGGAATATCCCTCTAAAGCCGAGGCAATCTAGTCTTGGATCCTTGAACCATTGCCATCCAAACTGATTTCCTTGAGTGGATGCTATACCTGCACGATCAAGTGTCCCACCCCATCCCACTGATGCAGCCTCAGGTTCTTCTTCAGATGCAGGTTTTGTATTAAGGGTCCCTCCAAAACGCTGCCAACATGAGAGTTCCTTTGACGCATCCTCTATGTCAACCTTTGACCTTAGCCTATACCTGGTTCCAAATTGCATATTCAACTCTACAATCATTAAATATAGACATTCAATGTTACTTTATCTTACATAAAAAAAATTACAGAAATTTCAGCAAAACAGATATGGGAAGGCCTATTAGATCAGATCTAAATCAGCATTAAACGAATGATTCATGACCTTTCAGTTGATTTGTTTCAATAAATATTTCTCTGAAATTCTTCATCATAGTTTGCTACACCACAGAAAGTCAAACTATATGATAAAGAATAATTCATGAACCTATATTTTTGCATTCTATAGTTTGTGCGACATGTGTGGGCATCTCAGGCTAATCACTCATCATACCTCCTCATGTCAGTCTATGTTCCCAGCTTTTCACTGGTCCTCTTGTCATGGAAGGTGACTCAGCCATTGCATTTACTTAAGTAATTAAGCTCCTTCATCAGTAAAGAGTCCTTGGAGGTGCAGATCCATGCTTGATGAGTTCATAGATCACTTCCTCACGGAGGACAGTGCATGTTATCTGCCCTTCTAGTCTCGTAGAAATCTGCTCAAGCAAGCTATAGATAAAAAACCCGGCCAGGTGCTGTGCTTCATATGCTAATGGTTTAATGAACCAAAAGAAATACATGGCCATAGGACGATAACGGACAGAGATTTAAGTCAAAGCAAATGTACACCTGAAAGTGACCTTCCAAAATAAACAGAAGGTAATAGTTCTTCAAAGGATCTCATTTGCAGTTTCTGGTACATACATATTCTAATCTCAATTCCAGAAGTGTCAGCGGACTATGTAAAAAAACATCCTAGTATGATCGTTCCAAAATTTTCACTGTCAATCTCTCGAATACTCAAAATAAAGCAAATCAAATTTGCCAATTTACATTACCAGCATATAAGGTTACATTATTTATAACCATACTTACTTTCTTAAACAGCTCAATAGTTCATCCAGGACGGTGGCATCAACATCGGCAAACAGAGTAAGCGGTTCATCAGTTCGAGGTCCCGGACCGGAGCCCGTCCGGTCAAGACTCTCCTCAGGCCGAGATTGACGATAAAGAAAGAGGTCATACAGAAACCTTCCTTGAGGATTCAAGAGAGCTGCGTAAACCGGGGGCACCGTTTTGAGAGGAAGATTGGCGGTCGTCAACGTGCCCGTCTCCTCCTCGGGTGCGTCCCCAAAATGCCTCACATCGTTCGTCACAAGGCCTTGGAGGAATTTCACAGTATCGGGACCTTGAAACCGAATGACGGAACGGCTCTTGAGAAGCGAACTGAGTGGACCTGAAGCGCCGAGATTTCGAGGATTCTGGTGATTCTGAGAAAAGGGTCTAGACGGAGGATGCTGAAAATTCCTGATTTTGCAGAACTTGAGTGAGGGTCTGAAAGTAGGCATGCCTCAGGTTCCGTCTACCAACCTGGTTCGAGGAGTTGTGCTTCTTACCATGTCCCAGCTTCCGAGCTTGTTTTACCCAGTTCTATCGATGGAAGAGCCGATGCTGTGGCTCGCGCAGGACGCGACAAGTGAGCTGGGAAGTTCTATGGCACATTGCCACGTTTAAATACAGAAAGGACGAACGAACCGGGCGTTCTTCTGTGCATCCGAGATTCGGTAGAGTCCGACCTCATATGGTTCCCACGCCGATCCACCGTGGTTCGGCGATTCTACCGAGTTAACACGAATATTTCTGTCGAGTTGCAAAAAAAAAAATGACTACGCATAGGTTAACACAGATATTTTTTGAAAGGAAAACGAGTTAACACGTTTTAAATTAACTATGTACGTAGGATAGGTACAATTAGCATTATTTTTTCTTAAAATTATATGAAATGATTTAACTGTGATTATATTTAAAAAGAGTAATGCTAGACACGTCTCATGTACATGTTAATTTAAGCCCTTAAAAAAATAATTTTTTTTATAAAATCTTTTTTTCTAGAGAATAAACCCTAGGCATCAATGGTTTAGATTAAGAAGTGTGTGAGAGAAGTGCAATTACCATTATTCATATATAAATTGAAAAATTATATCAATACTTTCTAATTTTACTTCGAGCTTTTACATGGTGAGGCGGCTACATAGTTAGCGGTTTAAGTAAGAGAAAATCTAAACTGTAAGGTTTACCCATGTTAGGATGTAAAGTATTGGAAGTAAAGAGCCACAGTATTTATATCCTCTTAAAAATTAAATATTTTATTTAAATATTTACATTGTCAGCTTATTAAATATTAAGTTAGTAAGTATAATCTAAAAGACATATTTTAATGTTAATATAATAACCGATTTTCACTAGTAACTACTTAGTTTGTTTAACTAATATTCACATAATCGGCATAATGTATCTAACTATACATAACAAATCTTAAAATGATATACATATATATTGTAGTAATTTATATTTTTTATTTCTATAATTTTGTAACTTATTTTATTTCTTATTATTCTATTTACTCTCTGATTATCCATTATAAAATTCATAAAGAAGTAAGTAATGAACTAATAAATAATATAATTTGTTATTTTTTATACCGTTTATACTATACCCCTGAGGCTTTTCGGGTTTAAAGCCTCCCTGAGTCCCTATAGCCCGTAGGGCAAATAAGCTGACAGTAAATGGCCCAACAGCAAATTACATAATGACCCTCAATATCTTAATTATTAACGGAGACAACCGTGAAGGGTAATTCTGTATTTTCAATGCAAAGAGGAAAACATGGTCCTATATATTGTGCTATGAAAAACCCTAATGCGGCCGCTGGTGGAAGCCGATCTTCGCTGATACGCGAAAGCGTTTGAGGAAGCCGCAACTCCTTCACAGCTAACCACCATGGGGCGTATGCACAGTCGCGGGTATTGTTCTTCCCTTCATCTCATTGTTACTTCTGACTTCGATGTTAATCTGCATTTCTCTCTCTTCGACTGTCTTATTAATGTATTTTTTCCTTGCTCAGTAAGGGTATCTCGGCTTCAGCACTGCCTTATAAGAGGACTCCTCCAAGTTGGCTGAAGATCTCTTCTTCGGATGTGAGTTCCTCTCTGTTATACTTAAAATATTGATTATTTTCAGAGAAAGCTCTTGATTCTGAGCATTTGAAGTAATCGCTGGTTTATTCTTTCTGTGCAATTTTAGGTTGAGGATAATATTTGCAAGTTCGCGAAAAAGGGTTTGACACCGTCTCAAATCGGTGTTATTCTTCGTGACTCTCACGGTATTGCGCAGGTTAAGAGTGTCACCGGTAGCAAAATTCTGCGTATTCTGAAGGCCCATGGTGCGGTCATCTTTATAGTCTGTTTCCCTTTAGTTTGTTCAATGTGTTGGAATACGGACGATGGTTTAATTTTTTTCATGCGCCTTTTATCTTTTAGGGCTCGCCCCTGAGATTCCAGAGGATTTGTATCATCTGATTAAGAAGGCGGTGGCTATCCGTAAGCATCTTGAGAGAAACAGGAAGGATAAGGATTCCAAGTTCCGATTGATTCTCGTTGAGAGCAGGATTCATCGATTGGCTCGCTACTATAAGAGGACAAAGAAGCTCCCCCCTAACTGGAAATAGTGAGTTCATGTTCCTCATCTCCATTTCTTTTTTGGATGTGTGTGTGTGTTTTATCTTTTAACTGCTCATTCCTGAAAGTTGTTATATTATTGTTATAAGCGTGCTTACATTTAGCTTATAGGTTGGACTTATATCAGTAGATGTTATGGTAGTGCTTCTTCAAGCATTAGTAGTGAATTAATGAGAACTCAAGTTCGGTAGATTGAACTCATTTGTACTAACAGTGTACTTGATTGAACATTTTTATTTGAATATTGCCACTAGGAGTGTTTAGCTAGTCTGCAGCTTCAACTATTTATGAAGCTTATGTATCACTTTTCTCTTTACTTTGACCTACTTCAACCTAAGAAAGAGGAAGTGATAATAGTTTATGCACATATTATACTGCACCAATTATTTCTCGATCAAATGATTTTAACTTTCTTCGTAACTATTGTTAATCGTTGTGTATTTGCCTGTTTATTGTGTTCATCCAGATATTATATTGCACTGGTTACTTCTTGAGCAAATGCATTTAAATCTGCTTACTCTATAACTGGAATGGATATAGATTTGGCATATTGTCATCACACTCAGTGGAGAGACCAGTGCTTATTGTGTTCATCCATATATTATATTGCTCTGGTTATTTCTTGACCAAATGCTTTTAAATCTGCTTACTCTATAACTAGAATGTATATAGATTTGCCATTTTGTCATCACATTCAGTGGAGAGACCAGTGCCCACTGAACTTCTCAATTTATAGGTCTCAGTTTCATTTTTTCCCTTTAATTGGTTGAGGGAATTTTCCTCAATGGCAGAATCATTAACTGAGACCGGTTTTCTGCTCAATTAAGATTGTGAAAGGGTAGCAGATGCTCGTATTTGAGTTGTGTTTAGATTATGTGCACTTGTGCTAGCTTTTTGGTTTTACTTGGGTCTTTTGACTTCTATCGAAATTTGACCATGTACTGGTAAACGATGCTTGTATCTCTTAAATGAGCAGTGTTTTTTTTCGTGAATATTAAAGATTGTTGCGATTTTATTTACCTGTGCCTGACTAATGTTGCTGTTTTATTCTCTTTTGCAGCGAGTCTACCACTGCCAGTACCCTTGTGGCGTAATCTGTCATTAGTTTTGGACGACGAATGAAACATTTGTGATTCTGTTCCCGGAGACGTGCAAAATCTTAGTTCTGAGTTATGAATTTTCAAAATATTAAGGCATAAACTTTTTTCTTCCTTTCTTTTTGTTTTTTAGAACCGGTGGTTTGTTGTTAGGTCTTGGTATTGATTCAGTGGGAGGTAAAATCTTTACATTGCAACTATTTATGCATGACTGAATCTCTTTTTGTTCGTTACCAAATCGTCGTTCAAGTTCCTAAAAAAAGTTGAGATGTTTACGATCTGAGGTAAACAAACAAGTCTTCCGCCTGTCGTCTGTCAGTCAAGCCTTTGACGTAATCCAGTTTGATGTAGTTTTTAACATGGATGAATTTAGGAAACAAAGTCCCACCCCTTTTTAAGCTTTTTAATTTTTGTGCCTGGTAATTTGTCTTCTTTCCCCCATAGCAGTTGTGGCTCCAAAGAGCGGATCACGAAATGCGAACGCCCTCTTGATCTAAGCTCTATGATCAGATGTGATACATTTTTCTTTTTATTTTGTTGCTTTGGTTGCGGAGGTTTGCCTAAATTTGTTCTCCATTACCACCGTTGAAGAACAAGTCCATCGGTCACCATATCAGAAGCGACTGTTACTTTGAATGCTTCCTTTAGTAACGACGAAAGTGAAGGCCGTTCCATTTTTCCAGCACGGTTTCAAGCTGTGTTCTCTTTTTCTTAAATATCTTATTAGGCTTATGCATCTAAATATAAATACAACTTACATGGGAGGGTAACTGATATACAGAATAAGCTAAATAAGTTATCAGAGATACTGCCCCATTATTATTTGGGTCGTTAGTAAACAGTTTGAATAAAAGCTATACTATACATATCCTATTCGCGATTTATATTTTTACTTATCATAGTGGATAATCGTGTCAGAAATAAGATAGTAAGAAAAATTTATATGCTTACAAAATAGTAATTTATATGCATATAGGAACTTAAGAATGATGATAATCTTTTATATTTATAATTGACTTTTTTGTTATTTTGATCATTAAGAGAACCGGATGTAATCATCCTGGTTGGAGTGTTCAACAGGCTGGTTCAATTGAACCAGGTGGCGCCAAACATGGGTCTGGATCTATGGTTTCTGGCGGCACTTGTATTTGAGTTCTAGGGTGACGGCGACGAGTGCAAGTCTGCCGAGAGTTTATGCGAGATTTTTGCAGCAGAAACCCGGGAAGCCTAAAGAAAGCAGCAGCTCGAGCTCGTCTGCTTAGTGGAAAAAATGGGTCTAGGGTTGCGTCCCTTCAGAGACAGAGTCCAAGAGGGTGAGTGCGCGGGACAGCCTCTTCTCGACTCTGAGAACGGGGAAGAGCTTCTCCACGTCCAGCCGGCCGTTGCCATCGTTCTCGGGAGTCTGCCACCGGAGTCTCCCGGCACCCTGTTTATATCTTCCAAGTAAGGCACCACATTTCTGAAGCTGGCGATGTCTTTTTTCTTGTCCCTTTAAGGATGTCTCAAATTCTGTTGGGCTTTATTTCGCCAGGCAAGTGGTGTGGTTGAGCGATGTCGATGTGGAGAAAGGCTATTGCGTCGATTTCTTATCCATTTCGTTGCACGCCGTTTCCATGGACCCTGAAGCTTACACTTCTCCTTGTATTTATACTCAGGTACTTGTTTGAGCTTCCTAGTGCTATATTCGGCCATTTTACTTCCTGATCACTCTATTCACCGGTTGCGGGTGGATTATGCAGTAGTTCGCTAGCTCATACACAGCTCTACACTTTTTGCTTTTACTATCAACTTGGGAGGACCTTGTCTGATAGTTTTTTAGTTAATGAGGATTGACTCAAAAGAGGACTTTCATCTGTAGTATAGAGTGGAGCTGTGGAAATGTCTTTGTTCTACGGATACATTACGTAAGTGTCTTTAGTTTATGATCTTTCATCTGTAGTATAGAGTGGAGCTGTGGAAATGTCTTTGTTCTACGGATACATTACGTAAGTGTCTTTAGTTTATGGTCTTATATTTATTTTTATAATACTTAATATAATCCGCTTGTTATTCCTCCCTCCTTCTCACCAGTGCTCTTATGTAGAGTATTTGACACCTTTGGTCCTTTATTATCAAGCACAAGAAATGTTTAAAGTTTTTTATCATTTTTTTCGTGTCTCCCTCTGTTTATCACATCTGCTTCCTTCATTTTCCTCCGTTTCTTTTTGTTTCGTCCTGCTCTTTTCTTCTTTCTCTTTTTCTCTCTCTTTCCCCATGGTCATTTCCTTTGTTCTCTACTCTTTATCCGATTAAGAAATAAAAGAGGGGTAGAGAGGTTTTAGCTATGAATCGTTCTAGAATCAACAGAAATACTAAAGTCCAGATGTAATGGTTTCTCCCTCTGGTGCAGAGTGAATATTCTATCAGTTTGAATAACCTTTTTCAAATTTTCAATATTGTGTGCTCACATTTAGGCGTCTTGCCCTGCCTAGGGAGACTTCCACCCAAGAGTTAACACTCTTTTATATTGCTTAATTTGATTTTCAGAGCGTGTTGTAGAGATGTCATCTGGATCGGCTGGTAGCAACATCTTGTTGATCTTGGTTCAGCCTAGTTCACCTCACTGAGTTAATATAATAGAAAGCCTATAACTTTGTGAATAAATCATAGCTTAGCAAAAGGTACACTCAAGTTGTCCTTGAGTAAATTACCTAGAGCTTGACATTTAGCAAGTAGGTATTGGTCCTTTACAAAATGGGAGGATTTATCCAAATTCTTATGTAAGTCATTTTTTTTTGCTTCTTTCGTGTGAAGTGGATGGCAATTAGTAGAATGGAATGATTGGGTAAAATTTCGTCTCCTTGTGCTAACCTTTTTTTGGTTACGAATTATGTTATGAAGATGGTCTAATCAAGTAATTTTGAGACAAGTTATGAATTATTTTTTTTTAGATAGATATCTTGTTTCATAATAAATCTTCCTCTCATGTTTAGGCAAATTTGAACATTTTGTCTTTGTGGTGAGTTGTGCTGCTTAGTATGTCATTATCAATTCTTTATTTTGCTTCTGTGGGCGTCTTTGAGATAGAGTCGTGGGAGTTCTTGATTTGTATCTAAATCCTATCAATACATATTTTGCAGATTGAAACTGAAGGTGTCGAGGACGAAGAATCAGAAGATACTGATTCAGAAGCTAGCGAGAACTTTGATCTATCTAAGATCACTGAGATGAGGCTGGTGCCGTCGGATCCTAGCCAGTGTATCCTTGTTCTATTGGAGTTGCTGGATTTCATCCTATTGTTGTACCTCAAGTAAAATTTAAATATTACTTTAAAAATTAATAGGAAACAACCTTCCCCTGGCTCACCGTGTTCAATACTGAAATTTGTACAAGCTGTACATTGCTTAGTATCAAGAAAAATTATGGTTTTTATTGTGATAAAAGTCCTAATTTTGTTTATAATTTGGGACAACTAAGTGCCGCATTGATATGGGATCATAGCAGTGCATATGTTCTGTTGGCCCAATTGATACCTTTTTAGCATGTATCCAATTTATGCTGTTTGCATCTGTGGCATAGTGTCTGTTTGTTTAGGCTTAGGTGCGAGGGGGAGTGTTGTAGTCACAATCCCACTTAGGTTATGTCAAGAGAAAACCTGCTTTTATATGTATGCAAAGTTAAACTTCCTGATTTCATTTAGTCATTTTGGGATGGTTGTGGACCCAAGTCTGACAAGGTATAAAAGTTATCATATGTTTGCAAGAAACTTGTATACTTGTCATTTGCGATCCTTAACATTCTTAGTGGATACTCTCTTTAATGTCTTCTGTGAATGCGCTGAACTGAATCCAGAACCTCATGATGGTCAGTAGTGACTTTTAATGGTTGTGGAATTTAAATTTTGTTGAATCGTACTTGAGTTAATTTTATTTTCGGATCCCCTTCCTCAGAGCAAGATGATGAAAACGAATGGATTTTTGGTCCTGATCAGATAGTGGATATTGTGATGGACGAAGGTTTGCCCAGTTGATTTCAATATATTTTCTAACTAAGTTGGTGCTGTTTATGGCTTCAAATAAGTTGGTTCTAATTAAATTTTTTGTTGATTTTCTTTATTTGGTCTTCTCAGAGACAGAGGAAGGTTCTGAGTGGCCTGTTTATGAAAATCCTGGAAACACTATTGGTTATGCTAATGGAGAACATGACCTAGCTCGTAGTGTACTTGAGGTGCGCTTCTGAAACCTGAGAAAACAAAGTTATATCACATATTTCAAATCATTTTTTTCTTTTGTTTTGTCCTTAAACATTGAGAAATGGGTCCACTAGTATGGTGTCCCCAATAAAATATGGTTGTTTTTCATTGTAGTCAAGATTTTTGTTCAGCTGAAGGAGTTTAAAAAGACTAGGTTCAGTTTTCATTTGAAGTGTAGTGGGGGAAAGGGGAAATTTGTGACTGTCAATATCAAGTCCATATATTTTGACTTAAGCAAGTTCCCTGGTCCTTCGGTGTTAACTTATTGAGAGTCCAACTCAGCCTGCCATGTGTATTTGATGCTGACACAGCATGCATTGCACAAATATCCGTTCATCCGTCAAGAGCAATTCACAGTTCTGCTAGGGCGATCCAATCCTGCCTGATTAAAACTTCTGTTAGTTCGACACCTATGTGATCTTAAATATGATAGCAAGCTAGGTTTCCATTGTTTACTTACAGAAAACTTGTCAAGTTTCCCATTGATGTTACTCTGTCATGCAGTGGTGACCCCTTAAGGTTTGACCTCAGCCTAGCCCTTGTTTCATGAAATTATACTCAATTAAATTTGCATAAATAAATGTGTTTTAATGGTCAGATCCCTGAAATAGCTCCCAATACCTCTACGAAACTTACCAAGTTCGTGTTGGTGAAGCTCATACTTGGGGAGCTTGGGTTTCATCGCATATTTACACTGAAAGATGGCACGTGGAGGCTGTGAGACTAAAGAGTGCAAAAACTAACCTTGTGAAATTTGTAAAGATTATTAGTGACTTACTCTTTGCTTCCTTATTTTGCAGCTTCAAATTGATGATCAAAGATTCGAGGATGCAGAGGAAACTGACCATGGAGCACGTAGAGCTCATGGATGAGCAAGTTTTATTTGGTTTTAGTGTTTTCTTCCTGACCATTAGAAGATAGTAGTAGCTGTACAATATGCTCTATATCCTTTCAAGTAAACATGACTAAGACCAGCAAATGCTCTTGAAATTGCTGATTTTGAAAGTTTATTCCTGAATGAGTTGAATATATGATACATATCAAGACGTTTTGTTGTGGGGAAGTGGTTTCATCTGGTTCATTTTCATTCAAATCCATGACACTGTTAAGGCGTGTACTACCAAACCCCGTAGCCGAATCCAACATGACTAACAGCGTCAAATGCTCTTAAAATCTGATGGTCATTGGCTGATATCCAATATATGAAGGCAATAAAGACATCCATGGGAGAAACTGAGAGGTGCCGTAACATCTAATATTAAATTTTGTGGGGATCAACACGGGTGTGGTTTATTTTGACAAATCTTTAATAAGATCCAGATTTATTGCTTGTAAAACATGATTCTATTGATAGGAAGGAACCACGAGTTTGCTAGCCTGACCACAGAAATACGCAAACTAAACATGTCATTATCATTAATTTGAGATTTTGAACTAATTATTATTTTTTAAGTGTATTTTAAGAAAAATATTTACCCACTCAATGTCTCATCAGGAAAGCTTGAGAGACCGTTCCTTCCTACACCGAATTAAAGGTGTCACATGAAGTAATCTCTCTGCACTCATTAAACACGTTCTCAACTCCAATTATCAAATGGAACCTGCAGCTGTTCAATTTCAGTTTGGGTTCGGAAAGGTAGCCGGGTCTGGTTTTTAAGCCACCGGCGATTATTCTAACCAAGATTTTTCTGCAAAACACCTGTATACATCAAATTCTGTGCCAGATCTAATGAACCACCAAATCTACCCCGATCCAAATTAGCTTCAGAAGACTTGACGCAGCTAAGTTCATCGAACTCGCTCTCAAGTATGGAAAACACATCCGCAACAACGAAATTTTCAGATAAAAACCAATCTATCACATGGAAGGCCACATCAGCCGTGAACTGTTTGGAGTATGAGGAAAACTACCATTAGTACAGCTACAAAATAACCATCAGAATTACATCTAATGGAAGCAAAAAGGTTTAAACTGTCGTTTCTCATTGTTGCCTTAAAAATCTGCTACTCGTAAACAGAAAACGCAACTTGGCTCAAACTCACTGCTGTTTGACCTCTGCCTTCTTTTTCTGCCAGAGCCTGTCAAGAGCACTGTCAGCGTCACCCTGCAAAAAAAAAAAAAAGAATGCATATCCCAATAAATACACATTGAAGGTCTTAAGTAAATAGAATATACACCGTTCATACTTTAACTACGATAAACCTCTGGCTTTATCCAGTGGACTATAAGTAAACTATATAGCCATAACATTAGCTTGCAGAAACTTCTTCATGATGTTGTCAACCATAGCAACTCTATAACATATAAAAATGGAGGCAGAGAATGCTGGACCCGATATGAATGTCAAACAACCTAAAAATAACATCAACAATACATAGGACAATAAATAGATAAAGATAAGTAGGACCAGTATGAAGTCATTCGATATAATTTTGATGGTGAAAAGCATGCTCAGAAATAATCATAAAGAACAGGGTGTAAGCATCAGAAATTACCATAGAAATAATAGTTTTTGTAGGCAAGAGCAAAAAACAAACAGTTGAACAAAATATAGAATTCAGTTAAACTTCAGCTAAAACACACTAGAACAGTAACACACACAAAGAAAGAAAAGTAGAACAATGTGCAATAGAGAAAAATTACGAACTTGGGCGCGGACGAAACCACAGAGAGCAAAAGTGGAAAATTGCCCAGTATAAACACCACTCTCATCCAAGTGCCCGATGTTTATTTGAACAGAGGCATGGTCCTTTGAAGTTATAAGTCTATTCGTGGCAGAGCTAGGGGAAAACAACCAAAGAAAAAAAACAGTAAATCTAGTGTTCAATAACACCAATTATATTCAATGTGAATGTCAAACAATAAACAGAAGCTCCAATGTACCATTTCCTAGGGATGTAAAGATCCATGTGCTGACCCTCTTCGTTCTGCATTTTGACAGTTGCTTTGACAAAGTGATTTTAAGAAGATGTTTACACCACCTGAAAGATAAACAAGGCAGATACTCAGAACAGAATCAAACCGTAGTCTAAAAACCTTGTAAACCCAGGAGAAAGGAGGAAATGTCCATGCTTATCACCAAGAGACCTCAAATCCTGAGGGCCCAGGATTACGCATGAAGGACCATCAAGTTCACGGAGATCAAATCCGTTTTAATCCAACATTTGCCAATGGAAATGAAGTTTGCTGATGCACCAGCCTACAAGGTGGGTGGCAGAAGTTACCGGTGTCTTTTATGCCCAAGTGACTGCAGCGGGGTACTCTCTGAGGGAATATTCTTACCCACCACAACATGTCAGGCCTCACTGACAGATGGGACTTTATAAACAACTCACTACTTCTCAAAAACAAAAGAATGGTTTCAATCAAACGATGAACAAACTACAGCAAAAAAAAAAAAAGGAATCCCCAAGATTATCTGTAGCAAGAGAATCATAGATGCCCTTAGCTGATCTAAGACTCTACTTCCAACAAATAGAAAGTGCTGAAAAAACATAATTATCTTCCTAAGAGCATTGCACAAATTACACTGCTATGGCAGGGGAAATGTGAGAAGCCAGAGAGGCCTGAGAAAGAGAACTAATAGAGAGAAACAAGTATCAAGAGGGTATAAAAAAGGCCCACGGTGAGATATAATAAGAAGGTAGAAAGATCTATCTTTCTAAATTATATAAAAAATCCTTCTGTTATAATAAAATTATTCTTTTAGATCACCCTAAGAGAACGGTCCATTAGCTATGTACAAAAATTCTCAGTCGTAAAAGAGTTTGCCCTGATACTGAAGCTCATGGTCATCTCAAGCATAAATTCATATGTTAAGCTCATCCAGCTGAAATAACCATTTATTTTCCCAACGTCCACTCGGTAGTCTCAGGAATTTGACCAAAAAACTACAATCTCTTTTGACATAACAAAACCACACTCAGCCAAGTGGTTCAAACAAGAAATAGAAACCTGCAACATCGATAAGATTTTCTCCTTGATTACCTACGAGAATCCAGAAGATCTAAGGGAACAATTAACAGTATTAAAGAGAGCTTCAATGAATTAAAGTGTCGCCAGGTGTCCAACTGAAACCACATAGGTGCCCAACAGGGACAATGTCGTTTCCTCTAGTGAGAAAAGAGGGAACTTGAATAATACCAAAAAAAAAAATTGTAGGATCCAACGGAAACGTGTCAAGGCGGTAAGGCAATTCCAACTATATAATGGTAAGCCTGATATTAAAATAACACAAATCTCCTAGAAATCAAAAAGGGTATCACAAACTCACCCAATTATCAAAAACATCTGATACCCAATAGGACCTTAGTGGATAAGTTACACGGAAGACGCAAAAGTTCAGTACGAACATTCACTGCGACGGAAGAATCCGTTAAAGAAAGAAAAACAACCATATTGCACGCGTAAAGACAGATAAAACAAACCGTAAATCCCTCGTGAAATTATAGACAGACGTTTAAAAGGAAGCGTCCCCTTCTATATGAAACCGCTAGGAAGAAATCTACAAGCCGCTCAGACGAAAGGGTATGTTAAAAGCGACATGAAACACTCGGAGAGCCTCTAAACCCATCCAAATCTTCCTTCTCAAAACAGTTTCCGCTTTCCAGAAGCCTAACGGCGGTGATTCAAGTGGAGGGGTGGCATTGCCCTCTCTCCGAACAGACACATATTGCTTCCTTTTACCCGTCCTCGATTAATCAACGATGTAACCAAGAAGAAGAGGAAGAAAGGCTCATAAATAAGAAAAAGAATATTGCGACAAGGAGCTTACCAGGATGACTGAGGCCAGCGTTGGGGACTCGACCGATTTCTAATATCTGTGCGGCTGGCTGAAGAAGCAGGGAGAGACTAGGGCTTTTTCTTGTAACCTACAACGAATGGCATTTTCGTAAAAACGTACAATTTAACTGACCAGCGAGTCGAGACCCGTTGAGTCGAATTTGGCCGATGAGTTTGATCTAAAATTCAGAGTGAGTCAATGAGTTTATATTCATGAGGAAAGGCAGAGGAGACGTGCGTGAATGAAGTAAATAGGATTTTTTTAGAAAAAAAAAATTATCTTGTATATTTAATACGTAACAATCTACACAAGGATGTAAATCCAATCGAAGTATTAGCATTGATTTTATTTTGTAAAGCTATTTAGTGCCAATTACAGTCTACAATTAGCATATTACAACAAGTCCAAAACTTAGCCACTCATAAAAAAGAAATATTAGATTAACTAAAAATTCGCAGTGCCTGATAATCCACTAATAAAATAGAAATATTTTTATTAATTATAGTTAATAATAAACCAAAAATATAAATATCAATGTCCAAGTGGCTCGAACATAATATTAAAAAACTTCTACGCATATTTTATGAAATAGTAGTGATAACTATACTACCAAATTTTAACTAATGTTTGCATGAGGTGGCATCAGAGATAAAGTAGGATCTATCTAGATTTTAAGAAAGACTGAACCTAGAATCAGGACTACCAACTAAGCTAAACCCTAGATCTCAGGATCAGGACTAGATCCAACCAATTAGGCTAGTGTAAACCTTAGATCTTATCAGGACTACCAACTAGGCTACCAGGACAACCACATCAAGATATAAAAACTGACAGAACTGAAATCATTTTTCTCTGTAAAATTCACCAAACAATTTTAATTTGTGTAGCAACGTTACCGACTTTCATATTTATATGTTTATGGATAATAAAAGATTAACAACATATGCAAAGATGCGAGAGAGTTGGGCCAATATGTCTGCAAATTAGTTTGGGATTATTTGGAAAACCTGCAACCAAAGGGAGTTAAGGATCCCGGGACGCTGGCTTTTCTTTCTTCTTCTCCACAAAACCCATGCACTACCAGCATCACAAATATAAATCAATGTGAATACTGTTCTACATTTACAAACAATTGGATGTGAGAGAGTTGGGCCGAACTTTACAAGTTATAAAGGGAACCCATGCTTCGGATTGTTACAGCTCTTGAAAGGGTATAGGTTGCCGACCAGGCCATGTTTCAATTCTTTCAAAGAATTTGACTGGAATAACCCCATCAAAGCCTTCAGTTAAGATAACTTTGTTATCAGAAATGTACAGCTTCATTCCCTCTACAGAAGAGTACAAAAGGATGAATCAAATGGTGTGCTCATTGTAATGTAGGATAAAAACAATGCCCGTTAGAAGCCCTAAACAGCATCTAAAAAATTTGAAGTACCTTGCATTGCCTTCTTAACATCCAAAAAAATCATAACATTCACATCTCGCCTCATACCTGAAAAAGGATTACAAATTTTAACAGACCGTGTTGAAGTACAATATGAAAAATAGTAAAGCCGATCAGGGCAAAATGTATCTGAAAAAATTTTGGAAGCGTGGAACCCCCACTCATTGATAAAACAAAAGCTATGTATAGATGAAAATAACCGCAACTCTTGGTTGTAAAAATTATTCATCAAGGTTGAATTCTCTAATTAGTGAAGAATATCTCTATTTCTGCTTCTTCTAGACAACGTACTTCACCAGCCCCAGGCTTAAGATGGTAAACCTGAACTGGCCTACTGCTCAGGGTCAAGCTAGCTTACTAGATGATGGACTGATGATTTGGTGAACTCAGTACCAAGTCCCTGTTACCGAATTGAAAAAGCAGAACTGGACACTCGGCAGGGTATCACAGGTTCAACAACAGAATCGGCAGGCCTGTTCAAGACAGCCAGGTCACACATGTGGTAGAAAATTCTCGGAGGGTTTGGCGTGGGGAAGGGAACATGAAGGGAAATGGAGGCAGGGAGCAGGGAAAGGATGGAGGGAACAGTGAAAGGAGAGAGGGACTGAGCCGGGAAAAGAAGAAGCTGAGAAAAGGAGGGATGGAGGGCACAGGGGACGGAGGCAGGAATGAAAAAGATAAACATCCTGTTATGGAGGTCTAAAATGCTGTTCAATTGCTATTATTTCCAATAATAATTTTTTTTTGGAAATTTATAACAAGTTTTTCCAAAGCCTCGATTCTTAGTAAAACTCCGAATGCATTTTCCCAAGCTAAAACCAGAAATTACTACCAGTGCCAAATCATCACTGCACAGAAAGTAGTATATAAGATATTTTTGTAGGAAAGCATGATTTTATTATAAAGAGCCAGCACAGAAATAGAAAATAACTCACATGATTGAAGTTGCAAAGAGGCCCATTACTAAGATTCTCCAATTACAGATGCAATGCTAAGGGAATGAAGGGACAAGGTGATTAATAGTTTAAAAAAACTAATAAAGAGGATTGACTACCTTTCCTTTTTTGAAAAAGGCAGAATTTTATTACAAAACAACACTTGCTTCGCCAGATCAGAAGAGCAAAGATATGAGAAAAGTGTTTTTTTATACACTTACACTATATATAGATTTTAGGAAAGCATCTCCTATATGTCTGAATGATTGACTACTTCATGTATCATTGGGGGTAGGAAGGAAGAAAAAATTAAAAAAAAGGACCCATACCACTAATTACTTCACCATCAGTAGGCAAGCCACTTGAGAAGTGGACATGTAACCTCTTCATACGTTTGAGACCAGATTGCAAAATAGACTCCAAGTTCTTCTCATATGTTCCATGTACACAAACTGCATGTAAAGCAAAATGCACTGCCAGTCAGTACCACATCACAAACAGAGCAAATCTCAGCTGACCTAAATCTATTAGAGCAAACATACTGCAATATAAAACACCATTACCAGAGATTTCATCTGCTGATAATACAGGCTTCAACAAGCTTTCAGACTCAACAACCTACAAAAAAATTATAACAAAAACAAGAATTACTTCAAACAGATAATGACTATACAATGAAAATGAGCAATTGCTAGTGGAGGATTATTAAAATTCTCTGTTCAGCCTTTTTGTCCTTTCGGAAAATGTTAAGGCAGTAAATCACTAATGAAGCAAAACTACAAGAAATAAGAGACAAGAGAAAAGCTGAAGTAAAAACAAGGAACCTAGTCTGACCAGAAAAATCCAGGTTTGGGTTTTCTACTTCAACTTTGAGAAAAAGAGCTACAGGCATAAGAGGCGGTTTTCACCAAACCAACCTGACCTGACTCCACTTCAGCCCATTCTTAACCTCGATCTTCCTATACATCCTAAACCCATCAGGTTATAGAATATGACTAGATTACGAGGATGTGTTAGGGCTACAGAGACACGTCTCAGTTAAGGGGATTGGTTGGGGTCATGGGGACGGCTTGAGGTTAAAGGGTTAGTTCAGGCTATGGGATAGATTGGGTAAGGGGACGGGGAGGGATGGTGAACAAAGCGAAGCTAGAGAACAAGGCAAGTATGGGATGCTGGGCAGATCGGGAACCATTTCCAACATCACTTTTTTTTTTTTTTTTTGCAGGGCTCGGTTTAGTGATCAGGTTAGGAATTGGGGGTGGATTTCTAAAACTCTAAACCTGACTACAATCCCTGCCCACCCATAGTTACAAGACAGAAATCTGACAAGTCATTGGTTTCCCTTGGGATGTGCATCCAAGTAGAAAAATGGAAACAAATAAGCCTTCAATCTTATCGAATACGTAATAAAGCCACCAAACAGTAGATTGTCATCAAGTCCAAAGGTTGGCCATTACAGAGTCATCCTCAAACATCAGTGCAGTGGAAAAGGAATTAAAAATCCTCTTTATATCTTATTGTAAGATTTTTTGAAGAAGAAGTAATGTTTTATTCTTCACCGTACTTTGAATCCAGGCCACAGGCTGTAAGGACCCAACTTTGTGCCTTGTTTGATCCAACAGCGGGACACAAGAGCTCGTAATGGAAATGCCTCCATGTAGAGCAAAAGGCCAAGCCACCGGCATGGTTTCAATGGTGGCGTGCAGGAAAGATTGAAGATATAATATGCATACAAATTCCATAAGTAACTTTCTCACCTATTTCAATTTTCAAAGGAACAAGATGACCAGCAAATGTGTTTATAATTTAGTTTAAGAAGGCAACTATAATACTGAAAAGAGAGTGAAATTGTTTTGTAACTGATACCCATGGATGGTTTCCCATAAGCAATGTGCTACTCATGTCTTCGACGATGTAATATTCATTTAAAAGTCAGCCATAAAAGCCTCTACGTTAAAGAACTATAGCGATCAGCGTGTACAAAATTACTGCAAAATCATCTAGAAGGAACAATTTCTTTAAACAAAAATTACAGAATAGAGAGGCATATATACAGTTTAAGGAAAGTGCCTACCCTGTAGTGCGGCACAAATTTTTGTAATCAGTCATCACATATAGTCATTTAAACTGGTCATAAAAAATTATACTGCTATTCAATTTCTTAGCTACTCGAAATCCTGGTGACCTGAGTAATTATTTAAGAATACCAGCAATTCATACCAATCTCAAATAAGAGGAATATTTCCTGAACGTCGAGCTAAATAAAGGAAAAATATTTACGTTTATGGTGTGACCCTGGTTTGCACGAATTAAAAGCTCTCCATTTTCTTCCAAGAGGCTAAATCGCTGCTTGTTATCCCTTCTCACCGCCTGCATTTAGTGGTGACCACTGATTATTGATGATAGCAAGAATTACAAATAATGAGGTAATGATTTCAGAGACAACCGCAACGCACATCTGCCGGGTAAGTTTACCTTACTCCCACCAAAGAGCATTTAATAAATTACTAAAATGAAACAATAAACAAAAACGAATTACCAGTCTCACAAATATCATCTACAAAAGGAACTACCTAAACAAAATCTTACCTCCCGAATGTCATCAACAGTATGTGAACTCAATCGGATATTAGCAAACGTAGTCAAGTTTAACTGCAACAAATCACTAACACGGACGAAACCATCGCTACGCATATCCAGGTTCAACTGAGACGCCATGTGGCGTAATATCCGAGTCCTGCACACAATAAGACGATAAGATGAATTCAAGAAGAGGGTAAACGAAAATATAACAGAGAGACGCGTAAAAAGAATAGCCGAGGGAAAATCACAAGAGTCTTCCAAGAGCATCAATCTTATCCATCTTCCCATCTTTCGATGCCCTGCCACCACCGCCATCTCTACCCCTATGCCGGTCATCTCTCGAACCAGAGTCTGATCTTCTTCCCTTCCCACTAAAAAAAAAATTCAGAACAAAACCGCTATCATTGCTTGAGTACCGTGGTTTCAGAAACCGAATGCAACAAGCACACTAACTTTCAAAATGAAAACAGGCTATCTACCTTTTTGTTGAATGAGCCGATGCAGAAATTGAAGGCAAATAGGAGGAGCCCCCACCGACGTTCTTATCGTTTGCCATGTACTTCACGGCAAATGGTAAGAATGAGAAGGAAGCCGAGTAGAACGCAGACTGCCGCACTACTCGAACGCCACCACTCGCAGATGCCCACATCCGCGCCCTTAGCTACAACTAGCACCAACAAGTCCATAACACATGCCGTGATTAGGGAGGATCTGCAGAGGCCAGAATTCCACTCGTACAGTCAGACATACGTGAGTCAAAAACCAGATCATTACATAAGTTCACATATATTTTAAAAATTAAATTCATTTTTGTATTATAATATTATTTTAATTTGTTGTAGTTCATGTTTTAAAACCGAATCTGACCAGCTAGTACAACCCAAATGAACCAGAACCGAAAGCTTTACTCGTTCCCTTCGCAAAA
Source organism: Aristolochia contorta (assembly GCA_022405105.1). Taxonomy (NCBI): domain Eukaryota; kingdom Viridiplantae; phylum Streptophyta; class Magnoliopsida; order Piperales; family Aristolochiaceae; genus Aristolochia; species Aristolochia contorta. The sequence goes on from CM039664.1 coordinate 7,672,649, forward strand.
CATACTTAAAAAAGAAACAAAAAGCTAAAATCTGTTCATAACATAAATAATATTTAACGTTTAATCCGTTGGTCCAACTCGGTCTAACCTAGTTTAACTCTAACCGACTCGTCCGGTTTAAAAAATATTGCAAATGATAAAAGAATTGTTATACTCTTGGGTTTTACATCCTCGCGGTTGTCTTGTGGTAACCTAGTTGGCGTAAGAGAAATATTAGGGTTTAAGCTTTGGGTTAATCTAAACTATTGATGACTAGGTTTATCCTCTAGAAATTGGATTTTATATATTATTTTTTTATATTTTTAACTGCTTAAATTAGATGATCTGATTAAAAGATGACCGATTACATTAGATGATCTGATTAAAAGATGTGGGCATATGTGCTAACCGTGTATAAAAAAAAAGTGCTAACAGAATTATTTACTAATTTGCATAATTATGTGTATGCTGAGGTGCGCCACAATGAATTCGATGCTGATAGATGTGGTAATAGAGTAAGAGTGGTGATATGTGTACAACAAGGTTTACAATGTGATGTAGCTGCAACTATGGTGATTGGTGCCATGTAATGTCTTATAGTAAAAATATGACACAACTAAAATTACTTTTCATAGAATTTAGTTTCAACTCTACCCATCAAATAAAAAAAATATTTTATTAAAAAATAAAATCTTCCCGATTTTATCTCCGACATTATCTCTTACCAGGACGATGGACGCACGCTTAGGATGTAAACCAGCGAAATTAATATTTCGCAGTACTTATACCACCGCTCGTAAGGATAATTATTTACCACTTCTTCATTTCTGAATTTCAGACAGACGGAGCTAACTTCTTCATTTCTGATCGACGTCGAGTTGGCCGCCATGGCAGCAGCACCAAAGCGGATCCAATGGGATTCTCCTCAGATGGCCGTGCGCGTACACATCCACGTTCAGGTTCAGCGTCGTCAACACGTCCTCTTCCGGCGACGCCGACTCCAGGAACTTCACGTACACCCAAGTCAGGCGGCGATTCACGTTCTTCAGGACCCTATGCCGACATTACGAGGACCTCGACACCCGGCTCTCCGGCTTCTCCGTCGTCTGCAGCACGAACCTCGTCGGGTTCATCTTCCTCGGCGTCAAAACTCGACTCGGACAACCCACCGGCCGGTCAACCGCTTTCGCCGACTCGGACACCGGCCGACGGGTCCTCAACTCGTACCACCCTCAGACAGCAGTGCCGGTGGAGAGGTTCGAAAGTGGGGAGGGCGCTTGGGACGGTGGAGTGGAAGATACGACGTTGGTGGCGGCGGCGGCGGCGGCGGCGGCGGCGCCACCGGTGGTGGAGTTGTCGAAGGCCGACGACTGGGGGACCGACTTGAAGTCACAGAGCTGATCTGGGCCTTCGATTCGACATTCTAGCACGTGCAAATAGCGCAGGAATAGGGATCGGCGATTTTATCGGTGATATACTTTTCCAACGTGGCATCCACGTAAAAACCCTAAACCCTAGCATGACTGAATATTCACAGAAGACTGCCGCCGCCGGTCTCGTGTTGCGCTCACTCCACCCTACCTCCTCCCGATGTAGCTGCAGGTGAAGTCTTCGTTCTTTCAGCGTTTTCTTTTTGTCTTACACACTCTGCTATCACTTTGATCTACTTGATTTGAAGTGAAACCCAGCGGAAAGAAGCGATTTTTTGTTTCTATGCCGTGGAAACTTTCCTTTTTTCTATTTTTCTTTATGCTGTTCTTTTCTTATTCTGTTTTGCTTTCTACATATTCTACTATATTTTTTTTCCGTGGGTGGGGGGGAATCTGTTTGGAAGACGCTCACTCACTCTGTCATTTTCTTAATTGTCGAATCACAAAGTCTGTTCTTCTCTTACAAAGTTTTGCTTTCATTTTTCTTTTTAGAGCTATTAATTTTGTTTACTCATTGTTTCTGAAGAGCGCATTGGGTACGGATGTACCATTTTTTAAATTGATTTTTTGCTGGTTTTTGTGTTGGCTTTCTGATTATAAGGTGAGATTTTTACTGGTTTTTGTGTTCTCTTTCTATTGCTGTGGTTTTTGGTATCATAGGTAGAGGGTTGTGTTTGGATGCTGTTAAAAAGTGGTTTGAGGGGAATTGATTCAGTTTTTAGAGTCGTGTTTTCGGCTCATAAAAAAAATGGAATCAAAAGTTCATTTTTATTTTGTTAAAATTATGTCCTGGGGTCAAGGTTTTGAATTCAGTGCGGTTCGATTTGGATGCTGATATCATGGCTTCGAGTGCTTGTTTCTGTTTTTGTGTTGTTTGAGATCAAGACTTTGATTTCATTAACAAGCTCTGTGCTATGTCAAGTCGTCAGTATATTTTAGAATGTAGTCTACGAAAGACTGCTGTTTATTGTGTTGTGGCGTTTTAGCAATTAAAATTTTCTTCTTTGCAAGATGTGTCTCATTTATGTCAAAGAATTTACAAAAGAATGAGCCCCATAGGGGTACTTACTGTGAAAATGATAAAAGCAAGCACCGAATCCGAGAGACAAAAGGAACTTGAAGAGAGAACCAGGGAAAGCTGAAGAAGAAAAAAAATAAATTAATCTTCTATCTCTCCCGATGTTTTCTGTTTACAACTTCTCGATATATACATAGTTGTAGAAAGTTAAGAGAAGTTACAGATAGTTATTAGAGAGTTCTAGAAAATGACCAAAATAACCCTCTAAAATAGCATCTAAGAGAAAGTAATGATGATAATCTGTCAAAGAATTTACAAAAGAATGAGCCCCATAGGGGTACTTACAAAAGTAGCTCAAGATGCACTCCTGACCAGGAGTTGCTGGTGCACCCCTTGCTCAGCAAGGGAATTAGCACAACTGTTTGCACTTCTTAATACACGAGACCAAGAGATTACAAAACTAGTAAAATTGGAGAGCTCTTTAAAAAAGGAACCAGAATGTCCAAGGAGGTCTAGACTCGCTAGAGACCAAGGACGGAGGTTTGTGGAACAACATTTCATACGGACTTTTCCATTGAAAGATTTCAATAGGAAGTTTATTTATGATTTATGTAGCAGCCAATAAGCATTCTCCCCAAAATAATTTAGGTAAATTTGCATGGATCCTAAGAGCACGGGCAGTGTCAAGTAAGTGTCGATGTTTACGTTCTACCACACCATTTTGTTGAGGATTATAAGGGATAATAGTTTGATGTAAAATCCCAAGCTACTGAAATAATGTAGCACAAGAAGTATTAATAAATTCTGTGCCATTATCACTACGAAGGTGCTGAATGGAAACCCCAAATTGAGTTTGGACCATACTAAAAAAATTAGTAAGAGTTTGACAAACTAGAATTTTGTTTTGCAACAAGTAAGTCCATGTACATCTAGTGAAATCATCAACCACTGTTGGAAAGTAATGAGCCCTAGAAATGCTGGCAACTTTATATGGCCCCCAAAGATCTATATGAATAAGTTGAAAAGGACGAATAGATGATGTATAACTATGGGAAAAGGGAAGTTTATGAAATTTAGCCAAAGCACATACATCACAAAAAAAATCAGAAGGGAAATGAATTTGACATTGTGGTAAATGCTTGAGTTTGAACAGTGATGTATGGCCTAATCTAGCATGAAGCAAATGAACATTGTTCTTACAAGTTGAATCGGAAGAAGAAGAAAAAACTGATTTAACCATAGAATTAGAAGGCTGGAATTTTTTGCTTGAAATTTCAGAAAGTAGCTTGTAGAGACCAGCTTGTTGTGTGCCTTCAGCAACCACAGCTTTAGTTGTAGGGTCCTGAAATTTACAATGTTCAGGTGAGAAAAAAGTTTGAAGATTTTGGGACTATAATAGTTGAGACACAGACAACAAATTTTGGTTAAAGTCAAGAATGTATAGAACATGATTTAAGTGAAGTGTGGGGCTCAAATTAATCTTACCAATGGAATTGACACATTTCATTCTACCATCAGGTAAAGAAATATAAACAGATTGTGGGAGAATTTCCATTTGGGAAAACAAAGTGCGGTCAAAACAAATATGGTTCGAAGCCCCCGTGTCAATTATCCATGAGCCAGTAATAGGCATAATAGGAGCGCAATAATCATGAGAATGAGTAGAAGTATGGAAAATACCTGCAAAATGAACTGATGCCTCTCCAATAGAAGGGGACCCAACAATTTGTTTATCTCTGAAGAACTTCATCACCTCTTGAGCAACAACATTAACCAATGCACCATTGGGCTGACTAACATTAGTGGGAGCATCCAAGGGAGATTCCAATAGACAATCAGATGGCTTACTCTCACTTATAGCATTGGCAACAACTTTATTTAGACGTTTGCCTTTATACCAGTCAGGATATTGGCCAGTTTTCTGAAAACATTGATCAACAGTATGTCCATTCTGGTTACAGAATTCACAATGGCGAAGATTCTTTCCACGCCGCTGATCCTTTTTACCACCTGTACTTGGTTTAGAACTAAAAGTTTGGACATTAAAAGAACTAGCTTCTGGAGAAATAACAACAGTATTAGATATGTGTCGTTGCTTTTCTACTTTTTGAAGCAAGGAATAGGCTTTATTAATAGGAGGCAAAGAATCCATTAATAGGATTTGGCTACGAACAGAATCATAGCTATCATTGAGGCCCATAAAAAATTTAATCAAACGATGTTGCTGATCAAAATCAGCAAACTTCTTTGCCGCACCACAATTACATATTGGGAGTTGATTCAAACAACCAAGTTCATCCCATAGCTTCTTCAAATTAGTATAATATACGGCCAAAGAAGAATTACCTTGATTTGTGTCGCTTATCTCACACTGAATTTGAAACAATAGAAGTTCATTATTGACTTCAAAACGCTCGGATAATTCATCCCAGAGTTGCTTGGCAGATCCAGAATATATGAAAGCCTTTGATAATTCAGGATTAATGGAATTCAGAATCCAACTCATTACCATACTGTCACAACGAAGCCATTGGGAGTAATTGGAAGAAGTGCTTGCCGGACAGGGAAGGGTTCCGTCAATAAATCCCAATTTCACTTTAGCAGCCAGTGCAATCTTGATAGCCTACTCCAACGCAAGAAATGGTTGCCGTTGAATTTGGAAGTAACAAGTAAAGCCCCTGGATGGTCAGAGTTGTGAAGGAATAGAGGGTCGCCATTGTACGTCCCTTTATCTGAAGATCGAGATGCTGTCGAATGATCAGGGAAAGACGATGCCATAGCAATAAAACCTAAAGCGCTGATACCATGTGAAAATGATAAAAGCAAGCACCGAATCCGAGAGACAAATGGAACTTGAAGAGAGAACCAGAGAAAGCGGAAGAAGAAAAAAAAATTAATCTTCTATCTCTCCCAATGTTTTCTGTTTACAGCTTTTCGATATATACATAGTTGCAGAAAGTTAAGAGAAGTTGCAGAAAGTTAAGAGAAGTTACAGATAGTTATTAGAGAGTTCTAGAAAATGACCAAAATAGCCCTCTAAAATAGCATCTAAGAGAAAGTAATGACGATAATCTGTCAAAGAATTTACCAAAGAATGAGCCCCATAGGGGTACTTACAAAAGTAGCTCAGGATGCACTCCCGACCAGGAGTTGCTGGTGCACCCCTTGCTCAGCAAGAGAATTAGCACAACTGTTTGCACTTCTTAATACACGAGACCAAGAGATTACAAAACTAGTAAAATTGGAGAGCTCATTAAAAAAGGAACCAGAATGTCCAAGGAGGTCTAGACTTGCTAGTGCCCTAAGATATAATCACTTTTGGGTTTAGGGTTTAGGGTTTACCCTAAACCCTAAACCCTAAACCCTAAACCCATCCACATAAAGATTTCCAAGAAGACTCAAACTAGCAAAACACTTCAGACCCTGCAAGAGGCTAAGAGCTTCTGCAGTGGAGTCCTTCACCTCAATTGGTCCTGATAGAATAACCTCAATTGGTGAATGTCATGTATTCTCGTAGTCTATTGGGCTACAATATTTAAATTCACAACTTAAAAAAAAAAACTTCCCCACTAGAATCTCTGATGAGGGTCCCAATACTAGCAGGACCCGGATTTCCAATGACGAGCCATCAAAATTTAACTTATATGTGGAGTCAGGAGGAGGTAACCAAGCCTGGATTGCTGCTCTTATAGGCATAGCATCATGTGCATGCTCCACCCATGATCTCCAAATAGTACTCGCTTCCACTCCTTGAAAGCACTTTTGGATCTTGAGCCATTCACAATTAAGTGAAGCGTGGAATAGGCAATAGTCCTCCAATGTATCCTTGGCCATGAAAAGCTTTCTTGTTCCTTTTCTTCCAAAGAAGCCATGGAATGAACCCCACACAGAATTTAAACATAGTCCTCCTTTTGTCTTCCAAACCCAATGAGTTAAGCATTGATGCAATGCCAATCAAAACCCGAGGTAGAACGAGGGCCAACCCAAATAGACTTAAAAAGAGACATCCAAACCTTTCAACTGTATGAGCAGCAGTGATTTAAAATACGATCAAATGTCTCATGCTCAATCTGGCACAAGGGACAAAGAGCTGAAACAATATGCGTTCCTCTCCTCTGAAGGAGACTCTGGTGGGTAGTCTTCCCCTCATGGCACACCATCCAAAAAAGTGTTGCCTCCTTGGACAAGAGAGGGACCAAACAACAGACACATGATGTTTACTAGTACCATGGTCAGCAAAACAAGAATATGCAGATCTCACTGAATGAATGCCCTTCGCATCTGGTCTCCATATTAATTCATGATCCACATCTCTTCTGATGCAAACACAATTAAGCTCCCCCATCAATTCTGAAATATCAAGGGCTTCCTCATCATTTAAAGTCCTTCTAAGCAAGGACACCCAATTTAGTTCACTGAGATGCCCACTTGGAGCAATATCTGAAATGCAACAATTCAAATTGATGCTACTTGTGGCTGTTGATGAGTGTTTCTCTTTTCTGAGAATGTGGGGAAGTTCTCTAGATTGAGTGTTGTGGGTTGCACTCTGAAAGCTGTGTTCTTAAGCTCTGGTGAACTGCTGCTGTGGTTGGCAGCTTCAGGGTTGAGATTGAAGTATAAAGAAAGAGAAAACATGAATCAGGAACTGAAATTAGATCTCTTGCTCTGATACCATGTGAAGATTTGTGAAGATAATAGAGAAAAGAAGATTTTTGAGAGGGAGAAGAGAGAAAAGGCTCGGGTGAATGAAGGGAAGTTTCTGGAGTCTAACCGAGCCACTTGAGTCCCTAATATCATTAATATATAGAAGCTTTGTGCAAATTATAAGAATGCCCCTACTTGGGCCACTTACTAAAAGAAACAGAGAAAATACTAACTACCCACATATATCACTCACTAATAATTGTAAACCTCAAAATATTACAAAAGTACCCCTCACTTACAAAAATACTTCTGACTTACGACTTCTAACAGTTCCATTTATCAGCATTGATCTTAAAAGTTTAATTTGAACTATTTTTGACAAAATTATAGTTTTTATGCATGTTTACTTTCATTAATAACTAATTTCCCTGAGTAGGGTATGAGTATTTTTTTGTGGTTTTATAGGGCTTGAAGCAGGATAAAAGCAAATTCCTTGCATTTAGTTGATTGAAAAAATTAAGGTATTTATCTTCATAACTTATGTTTGCTGGATAAATGAACATTTTCATCAGCAGGCTTTACCGCATCCTCTGATGAAACTACGATGTTGTTTCTTAGGCTGACGATTGCTCAGACGGTCTTTGCTGTCTATGGGGTCTCTCTCCTTCACTTTGCAGCCATATGCAACTGTGCAATGTCCCTTGCATGTGTCAGCATCCTCCCCCTTTCTTACCTCAGGAACTTTGAAAGAGCCTAACAAAGGGCACCGGCTAATCGCTGTCAGCACTGCCAAAAAGGATGTGGAGGCCTCTGAGACACCTAGTGCTGTCACCTTCCCAAACAATGGGCTTGCGGAAACTAGCTCGCTGATGAGTGTTACTTTTGATTCATTGAAGTATGAAAGTGGACAACTTGGTGGCACCTCAGGTAAAACTGCTGGCCCCAGTCAAAAGGATAATCTACCAAACGCCATGTCCTATCTCATCAACATCTTGTCCTCCAAGGTGTATGATGTTGCAAAAGTGTCCAACTTGGACTTAGCACCCAGAATCTCTGAGCGGCTTGGAGTCAAACTGTGGCTCAAAAGGGAAGATGATCAAAAGGTAAGTAGCTGTCTTCCTCTTCTCAGCTTTGAGTTATTGTTATCTGCATCTTTATCATATTAAAGCTCATTTTTTTATTTGACTATGATATTCCTTCTAGATGTCGATAATTCATTGCATTGGGTGGCGTGACTAATCATGAAGAAAGAATCTTTCATTTAAGACATCAGCTGGTTCCTATTTTGTTATTTTTTGCTGTGATTTCTTTATTGTAATGAAAAAGAAAACTTTCTCCTTTGTGCTTTTGCTGGTAGTCCACCAGGAAAATTATGCAAATTGGGGTCACAGTTGAAGAAAATTTCATTGTACTGACAAACATACTTTTTCTTTAAAAGCTTTGGATTGTGAAATTTTTCTCTATTGGGAAATAAGTTGCAAATATACTGAATAATGCAACAGCTTTTAACTAAATTTAAGTTGTCTCCAGCACATTTAGAATTTGAACTTCATATTATATTTAAATGATTTTGATGTCAATAGTCTCACATGGATAACATGTTAAGAAAATTTGTTGGTTTATAAAGTTGTGCAGTTGACCTTCTTAGCTGACTAGTTATTTTGGAATGCTATTTTAATATGGTATTAAAGCCAGGATGTTTGATGAGACCCAAGCCTGGTCTGTGTGTTGCTGAATTTTTACTTGAGTAGGTTATCCTCATCTCTGACCAGTTATTTGTACGTTCACGTCTCAGTCCAGTTATTTGTACGTCCACGGACGGACCAGGGGGACAATGTTAAGTGTGCATAGTCCCACATAAGAGTTACAAAAATCTTTGGTCTATAAGGTTGGGTGATGGACCTCTTAAGTGGCTAATAATTATGGGATGTGATTAGCCTCAATCTTAATAGTATTCCCTGCTTATATGACATATAAGTGTTATTATTGACCTTTCATTGGTTAATAATTTTGGGATGTGATCGATCTCAATCTTAATGATATATGCTGCTTATATTGCATTATAAGTGTTATTAGGACTGTGGATGAGACATGTAGTATCTGTCTCAATGTGGGTTTAGTATCATGAACATGGTAATATAGCAACTGTCTTTGTTGATTTAATGCGTAGGTGTTTTCCTTTAAGTTACGTGGAGCATACAATATGATGGCTAAGCTGCCAAGGGAGCAGCTGGACAAAGGGATTGTCTGCTCATCGGCAGGAAACCATGCCCAAGGTGTTGCATTGGCTGCTCAAACCTTAAATTGCAATGCTGTGATTGTTATGCCTGTGACAACACCAGAAATCAAGGTTTATTTGTTTGTAAATTTGGCAAATGTGAGGTCACTGTTTCTTTTCCTAGTGCCTTTTTTTTTATTGCCCTTTCTTTTTTCAGTGGAAATCTGTTCAAAGATTAGGTGCTACAATTAAACTTGTGGGGGATACCTATGATGAAGCACAAGCATATGCAAAGAATCTCAGTGAGAGGGATGGTCTCACATTCATCCCACCATTTGATCATCCAGACATCATTGCAGGCCAGGGCACCATTGGTCTGGAAATTGATCGTGAATTCAGAGGTCCTTTACACGCTGTCTTTGTTCCTGTGGGTGGTGGTGGGTTAATAGCAGGCATTGCTGCTTACATGAAGCGGGTTAGACCGGAGGTTTGTGGGGTTTTTTACTTTTTGTTATGTCACAGACATTTGTAAATCGTGAAAAGGGCATATGGACCAAGTCCAATCAACATTGGCTGGATTCATTGTTTATTTTTTATAGTCAAAATAAAGTCGAATGATTTAAAAAAACAGTTTTTAGTTTTATCTATTTAAGTATTATATGTATCTATCTTGATGTCATTTTGAGAATTTTTTTCTATTTTTCATCAATTTTTAATGCTAAAATTGATATAAATGACATTGACTTTCAATGCACTATATGGCATTTCTGTAAATAAATTAATTTTTTTAGGAAATAAAATTTAACTGCTGTTGTACTTGGCCGGTTTTGAGTCCAGCCTATGTTCCCTCTTTTAACCACCTTTGTTGATGTAATACCTAAGATTAAGGCTTGCCCATGTAATACCTTTTGATTCAATCAGGCTGGTGGAAAATTGCTGGGAAGCAATATTCTACTTTCTAAGGGGTTTAATAATGACCTTTTCAAACCCACGCAATACAAACATGAAATTTAAGTGCATTTCCACACTCTCATGTCGATTCTGGCATTGCTTTTTGAGAAACGTGTGGTGGATGAAAAAATATCCTTTAATCCATGTGGCGAGGAACTAAAAGATCATCTTAGGTTTTGTCAATTGTATATGAGGTTAATCATGTTGTAGAATCACTTACAGCGTTGCCTTTTTTGTAGGTGAAAATCATAGGGGTAGAGCCCTTTGATGCAAATGCGATGGCATTGTCATTGTACCATGGAAAAAGAGTTATGCTGGAGCGTGTTGGAGGCTTTGCAGATGGTGTTGCAGTGAAAGTAGTTGGGGAAGAATGTTTCCGTTTATGCAGAGATTTGGTTGATGGAGTTGTTCTAGTCAGTCGTGATGCTATTTGTGCTTCTATAAAGGTTGTCTACTTCTTTCGTTGCTCAGCACAAAACACTATTGCTTAATGTAATTCACGCTTTCTTCTAGTTGCTTAAAGTTTTGCTGAGGCATAAAATTTTGCGAGCTTAAGTTTTGCTAGGCTTATATGTTGATTCTGTAGGACATGTTTGAGGAAACCAGGAGTATTCTAGAGCCTGCAGGGGCTCTTGCTTTAGCAGGAGCAGAGGCCTACTGCAAATACTATGGTCTTAAAGATGAAGCTGTTGTGGCAATTACTAGCGGTGCAAATATGAACTTTGACAGACTGAGGTTGGTTACAGAGCTTGCTAATGTTGGTAGGCGCAGAGAAGCTGTCCTTACTACTCTCATGCCCGAGGAGCCTGGAAGTTTTAAAAAATTTGCTGAACAGGTACTGAAATATATATTTTGGTTGCCTTCAGCTCCTATATTTGTTTCTATAATTTATCTATTTGCTTTTGCAAGGTTGCTGAAGTAAACATTACAGAGTTCAAGTATAGATATGATAACAGTAAAAAAGAAGCTATTGTCATGTACAGGCAAGTGAGATATGATGTGTTCATAGATTTAATTGATGATTTGTCCACTCTTCTTTTCTCCAATAGAAAAAGAAACACAAAACTTTCCTAAATTGTATGGTTTTTCTATTAATAGCGTGCTTATGCTGATGGGCCAGCTGTGTTCATATCTTTCATTTTACATGCTTGTAGTGTTGGTGTCCACACAGCGGCTGAATTGCAGGATATGATGCAGAGGATGAAGCTCTCCCAACTTCAAACTATTGATCTTACAAACAATGACTTGGCTAAAGATCATCTACGATATCTAGTAACTCTCTTAACTTTGTTGATGCCTTATATGCTTATATCTAGTAACTCTCTTAACTTTGTTGATGCCTTATATGCGTATATCTAGTAACTCTCTTAACTTTGTTGATACCTTATATGAATTCACTTTGGGAAGAAAAGGTGTTTAGATCGTATCTGATTCCATCTCAAAAATTACTTGCCAGTTAGGAAGGCTATTTTTTTTTTTTTTTTTTTTTTGAGGAAAACTGAATTTATTAAAAAGTTAAAAATAAAATGCATTAGGGGGGACAACGAAAGATTGGAGGGCAGCCTATTTTATCTTAAGAGTCAACATAGTAGGCTGATTTAGGATACGAGTTCAGATGAAGGGAAGTCTTTAATATAGAAGACATTTCAATGCCTTCATGGAGGGTCTGTATTCCTGTGTCATCACCCAATAAAATTGCTGGAACCTGCATCTACATGGAGGTAGCCTGTCAACAGCTGATAAAAAATAGGTTATCTGAGCTCAGTCAAAGGCGATCTAAGGTTCCCAAGGGCTTATCGTAGGAGGAGAGGCTAAAGATCCGCCAAATCTGGTCAGACCATGGCTACCAAGAGTTGATCTGTTAAAGTTCAACTTCAAGATATTGGCATAGGTGGAATCCAAGGCACTGAGGGCTTCAATGGCAATGAAGATCAAAAACCTGCTGCCAAGCAGAGTGGAGGTCACTTTTTGGAACTCCAACAAGGAGCAAAGCCAATTTATGGTTTGTCTTTTAGCAAATGGCGCCACAACAATTCAGCCTCTTATACCTATTGCTTGACCTCATTGAGCCACACCATACAAATAACTTGGAGAGCACAAATTGGGCCTTGGCCCAAGCATATAACTTCCTCTAATATAATGTCAAGATAGAGTCTAGTTCTATCCCAAAATGATTAACTACTTAGAAGACTTATTTCGGAGTACAGAGATGGAGATGTGAAGCAAGCTATGGAAGGGGCAACCAACCCTCCTCCAATCTGAAAAAGGGTGGACTGCATGTGTCTGGGGTTGTTTCCAACAGTACTGAGGAGTGGTCCGATGTGGGCCTAGAAAGTATTCTGCAGATGGCTTTTTGATAGAGTTCCATGCACTCTTGTGTCACAAAAGATCTGTCTAACTTTGCAAGAATAGGCTGAACTTTGCCATTTGTCCAGATATATGCAGCTCCTAATAAGGGTAGATCTATTAGCATCAGATCACTCATAAGCTCATTAAATCCTCTCATGGATGGGGTAACTCAGCCCTTTCGCCTGATTTTTCTGTTCAAAATTTATTTACATTGAAGTCAGTATCTACAAGCCAGGGGACTGTCCAAAGATTCAGGAGGATATATCAACCTAAACCCTGTCTTGATTGCGTTTTGTTGGCCTATAAACAGTATAACCACCTAGCACTGCACCTGGAATATGTAAAACGAGAAGGGGTTTTCTGGCCTTCCTCTTGTGCTTGCTGGCTTCAGGTCGAGATCTGGGGGTGATGGAGTTTGAGTGCTTTGATTTCTTCAGTGCAAAAGGAGGAGGATGCACCAATCATTGTCATGTTACAAGTCACCATGGCTTCCTTTGCATTATAGGTGCAAACAGTAAGCGGATCTGAGAAAATATGCCCAATGTTAACTGCATTTTCCTCCCATGGTCTTGCTTTTGGATCCGTTCTATGCTGCTCAAGATATCCAGCTGTCGCCCTGCTGGGTTCCTCTCTTAGGTTTGAATATATGCTGAAAAGGGACAAGCAACACTGCTGCCTTCTGCACATTCCGTTTCTTGTTGCCCAGGTTCAATGCTGTCCTCTCCGTCGTCGGTAGACTTCTGTTTGGTGACCTCTGCTGCTCCAAATTTTCCTTCTTTTTTTTCTCTTTTCAATTTTGAACTTTCCCCCTTTTCTCGTGTTGCTTTTCTTGATTTTTATCTTTGTTGTTCTTCTTTTTCCTTCTTACACCTTCTTGGTCTCTTTGTATGGTCACGAAATACGTGCAGTCTCCTATTTGAATCGACACTTCCAATAAGTCGGGAAGTTTTTCAGCCACCCGAACTTTCACTCTCAATCCATCTATTCTTTCATCAAACAGCACCTCACTGTTGATTTCCTCTGCTGTCCCAACCAGACCTGCCAGTGCCCGTAATATTTCTTTGCACTATAGATGTGTGGGATGCCATTAATCAAGCCATACATATTTTTCCAAAACACCAACTTAAGGACTCCATTCTGACGGATTAATGAATGTCTCACTAGAAGCTCTTCTTTCAGAGCACTCTGTTCTTTCCTCCTCAATTTGTACTTGGATGATTCATCTAATTTCCCTAGTGTAGCAAGCATCTGGGATGATTGCTAGTTGTCAACTTTGCCAGCCATGGTCATGCGAAATTAGGGTCAACTCTTAGCATTGTGAAGTTCATCTTTTGCTCCATTGAGATGCTTGGTTTGTCAATTTTGCTCTCTTTTCTGGTCTCAACTATGCTGGATTTTTCAACCTGTGTATCTCTCTACTCCTCCTTCAACGACAACAAAGCATTCCTGTAGTCTTTATCGCCAGTAGCTGGCAACATATTACGCTAAAGATACCTTTCCATTGTAACAACTTTAAGCTTGTAGTGCCTATATCCAGGTTATGAAAGCTTGTGATCTGGTTTGATGTACCACATTGTATTATGTCGTTATTTGTATGATTATTGATCAGCAATAAAAGAGCAATTCACTGTCTCAAAAAAAAAAATGACGCTAAAGGTTCTCTCCTGAGGCTTCCTTATGGCCTGTAGTAGTTTTGTTTCCAGCTTTCTTATGCTGCAGGCACAACTTTTACTTAAAAAATCTTCATCCTTCTTTGAAACTTAGTTTTTTGTTGTTACCGAGACTGTTCCAATGGCTGTGTCACCTCTGAGTTCCATTATACGGCATAAAGATCTCTTCCCCTCAAGATAAATTCCTATTTGAAATTTTCCTTGCAAGCCATGTAAATCTTTCCTGGTGAATGTGTTAGTGCAGTACGCAGTTCACCCAGCTCCATGATAGGAATACAAATGAAGGGATCTCTTTGGAAATTTTTGGGCGAGTTTTGCTGTTAGGATATTTCCCACTGTATTTCCTTTGGCACTGCATTTCGATTAGCATTCCATGGTTTCCGTGAGGAGTGGGTATTCTCCGATCTACCTTCTGCTCTCTCCCCTTGTCGCTCTCCCTCTCTCATTGCTCTCCCTCCCTCATCAAGATGCCTGCCTCGTCGTGCTCCTCGTGCTCCCTCCTGCGTCGCGCTCCCCGTGCTCCCTCCCGCGTCGCTCTCCCCGTGCTCCCTCCCGCGTCGCGCTCCCCGCGCTCCCTCCTCGTGCTCCCTCCCGCGTCGGGCTCCCTCCTCGTGCTCCCTCCCGCGTCGCACTCCCTCCCGCGTCGCGCTCCCTCCTCGTGCTCCCTCCCGCGTCGCACTCCCTCCCGCGTCGCGCTCCCTCCTCGTGCTCCCTCCCGCGTCGCTCTCCCTCCCGCGTCGCGCTCCCTCCTCGTGCTCCCTCCCGCGTCCTGCTCCCTCCCGCGTCCCGCTCCCTCCCGCTCCCTCCCGCGTCCCGCCTCCTCCCGCTCCCTCGCGTCGCCTCCCGCTCCCTCCGCCGCCGCCTCCCGCTCCCTCCGCGTCGTGCTCCTGCGCTCTCCCTCCGCGTCGCGCTCCCGCGCTCCTCCCGTGTCGCTCCCTCCCGCCTCCTGTCGCGGGCTCCCCCCTCCTCCTCCGCGTCGCTCCCGCTCCCTCCGCGTCGCGCTCTCCTCCTCCCGCTCGGCTCCGCTCCGCGCTCCCTCCCGTGTCGCGGGGCTCCCGCGCCCGCGCTCCCTCCCGTGTCGCAGGGCTCCCGCGCCCCGCGCTCCCTCCCTGCTCCCTCCTGCGTCGCGGGGCTCCCTGCGTTCCCTCCGCGTCGCTGGGCTCCCAGCGCTCCCTCCTGCGTCGCGCTCCTCCTGCGCCCTGCGCTCCCTCCCGGCGCTGCTCGCGCTGCCTCCCGCGCTCCCTCCCGCCCCGCGCGGCCTCCCGCCCAGCGCTCCCTCCCTCCCGCTCCTCCCCCGCGCTCCTCCTGCGCGCGCTCCCGCCTCCCTCCCGCGTCGCGCTCAAGGCGCTCCCTCCGGCGTCGCGCCTCCCGCGCTCCTCCCCGCAAGGCCTCCGCGCCGCTCCTCCCGTCGCCCGCCCCGCCCCTCCGCTGCCGCCCTCCCCGCCCCCTCCCGCCGCCTCCCCCGCACTCCCTCCCGCGTCGCGCCTTCTGTTCCTTTTTGCATTTTGCTGCATAAAGTGTTGAACATGAAGTTGCTCACACCACATGCATTACTGGTTTTCTTGGACAGTTTTTGTTGAAGACTAGATTTTATTTAATGCTTAAGGAATTGATGTATACATTTTGCAGTGATCTGAAGCTATATTCTCCTGTTTGAATTTTCGATAAGGTGTTATCTTGGATATTAGTTTTCCTGAGTTTATAAGAGTGGGAGACTCAAATATAATTTTATATTATGTTTACCTTATAAATGGTGGAGAGGGTCAGAAATGTCTTTTTATTTTGGCATGCTCTTTAACTAGCACAAAGGCTAAGCAACTACATCAAGGAAGGGATCCCTTACACTAAGGGATCGGAGGGTTACCTCCTCTCTAGCAAGAGAATTAGCAGAACAGAAAGACTTGACTTTCAAAGTAATCCCATAGGTGCCGGGCAGTCTTGCTGCCATTGCACCACTAATAACTCTCTAAGGACCAGTTTTTCTATTCAAAGTTTCACCTTACCGAAATCAAACTGCCCTAACTATTAAGGACCAGTCTTACCTTCACAGTAGTCCATTCTGCAATGGTTATCCTCAGGTACATAATTTCTGTCTTTAAGTTTTACCTGTTCTTTGTATGTTCCTTCTCAACAACATGCATAATTGAACTTTCAAAAAAAAAAAAAACAACATGCATAATTGATCTTGCATGATTTGATTGTCTTAAAGCCAGTAAAAATATTAAATTTGTGCCTTCAAATCTCTTTATATGTGATTGTACGCACAAGCTGGCCGAGGTAAACTATATTGAAATATTTGCATTGCCTGTGTACCATTTAAGCTTGGTTAGAAGTGATTATACCATCTGGCTAAAATTTCATTGGATTCTGTAGCATATTAATGTGGATAAATTATCGGTGCACATGTCACTCACCAGATATTATTTTGTAGATGGGAGGACGATCAGATGTTGAGAATGAGCGTCTATGCAGATTTGTCTTTCCTGAAAGGCCTGGTGCCTTGATGAAGTTTTTGAACATCTTCAGCCCACGTTGGAATATCAGTCTTTTCCACTATCGTGCACAGGTGTTTTTCCTGGAAGATGACCAATCCACATGATTAGGAATGACAAATTAGATTACATTTCAATTTTTTCCCTGTAATTGGAAAAGCCAGACATGACTTAGCAACAATGTCTTTCAATAGAAAATGTTTGATGTTTTTTTCTCTTGATGGCAGGGTGAAGCAGGAGCAAATGTTTTAGTGGGTATCCAAGTTCCCAGTTCTGAGATGGCTGAGTTTGAAGAGCGCGCACGAGACCTTGGATATCAGTATGCGCTTGAGATTAATAATGAAGCGTACCAGCTTTTGATGCATTAGGCAATATGACCGATCCACAGTTAATTGTGTGAGAAAGGAAAACATGTTTCTAATCTTCATGAAAGATGAAACACCAAAAACATATGGTGAATCGTTACTTACCTTCAGTTATGGATTTATACTAATGCTGCTCTGGTGCTTCTAGGCTCTCCAAAACCTTTACCACTATTGGATTTAAGATCTATAAAAACCAAATCTAAATCTCTTGAGCTGAAAGCATGTAATATTTCCATTAGTAAAAAAACAAAAACTTTTGATAGAATGAATAAGTGATGTGTAATGTTTAAGGGATTCAAATTTTATCTCAACAGATTTTGAATCATGTACTGGTGATGGTTCTGGTGAGCTTAGAAGCACTGAGGCAGCATTCTGAAATTCAAATCCATGGCTGGATGTAAGTAACGGTTTACCATATGTTTTTGTCCTTTCATGTTTCATGAAGGTTAGAAACATGCTTCTTTATAAATTCTTATAAATTATTTATAATGATCTACTGCCACCCTCAAGAAACAGCCACAGATCTGATATGGAATTGCTCTTCCAGCCAAGCACGATGAAGGTGCATTCTGGTGTTCGTAGCTTGATAAGTTTCATTTATTCTGTAACCTGAAAATCTTTTCTCCAGGTGGATGATGATCATGTCTATGTGAAATTTCTGAGGCTCTATGAAAACTATGTTAGGCTTTGTCTTTTTTGTTCGAAAGTAGTGTTAGTTTACACAGTAAGAAAAGCCTTCAAACTTACCTTTGTTTATCTATCCACGATTTTGTACAATTTTTTATCCTGGCGCAGTTTTAGAGGCACAGATTGCATTCAACACTATTAATTCAACTGGGTTTGACGATGTTATGACGAGTTATATATAACCAGATCATTACTGTTTTTTCTTTCCAATACCGAGTTTGTTCTGATAATTACCCTGAAATGCTTTATCTGCAATAGAACTGATTCAACAGAGATAGTACCCTGTTTGTTCAGATGATTACTCTTACTCCAGTGGGTGATTATCTGATTCCCGCATAACATCTCACCGACCACCAGAATCTGTAACCAGACATCCGATCTCTTCCTGAAACGATATGGTCTTACTCTTATTCTAAGTTAAAATTCGTAATGGAGAAGAAATTCAATGATTCTAAAAGCATATAAATTACTTTTATTTTTGAGTAATTCAAGGATTCTTTATTTTTATGTGATGAGGTGTAATAATCTTCTACTGATTAAAATACCATTTACATATGAAGACACTCCCGATGCCCAACTCTACAACTACAGCGTGCCTAACCTGAGCCGGTGGGACCAGAAACTTGTTCCATTGCGCGACGAAGAATGCTTAAAGAAGCAACGACTAAATAACAACCGGCATTCCTTTCATTTCTTGCGAAAATAGCGATCTTGGGGAAGAAAGGAGAGAGAGAGAGAGAGATCTCACCGCGTCTCCTCCTCACTTTCCTCGTTCCTTTCTCTCCCGTTCCTTCCGTTCGCCTTCTCTTAGTTCTCTATATATAAAACTCGAAGACCCCTCTCGCAATTTCCCAGGTTTCTTCAAAGACTCTCCTCTCGTCTGCTCTTCTCTCTCTCTCTCTAGATCTAGCCTGATCCGTCGCCTCTCGGAATCTAGAGCGAGAAACCCATCAACGCTTCAATGGCGTCTCAGCCCCCGCAACCGCCGCTCTCGATCCCCTCCGCGCAGACGGGCGGAGCTTCCGCGTCTCCGATAGCCGCCGCCAACACTCCGGCCTTCCGTGCATTCATCTCCCGCCTCTCCGAGTCCGTACGCCTTGCCCTTGCCCACCGACGTCCCTGGTACGAGCTCCTCGACCGCACCGCCTTTTCCCGACCGGACTCGCTCTCCGATGCCGCCGCTCGGTTCCGCAAAAACCTTTCCTATTTTCGCATCAATTACCTCATCCTCATCTCCTCCGTCCTCGCCCTTTCCCTCCTCTCCCACCCTTTCACCCTCCTCCTCCTCGTTGTCCTCCTCTCCGCCTGGCTCTTCCTCTACCTCTTCCGCCCCTCCGACTCTCCCCTTGTCATCCTTGGTCGCCAGTTCTCTGATAGGGAAACCCTCGTCGGTCTTGTCATCCTCACCATCGTTGTCGTCTTCCTTACCTCCGTCGGTTCCCTTCTCATATCCGCTTCCTTGGTCGGATTCGCCATCGTAGCCGCTCACGGGGCTTTCCGGATGCCCGAAGATCTCTTCTTGGACGATCAGGAGACTGCCGGAACCGGATTATTGTCCTTCCTCGGTGGCGCCGCTTCGGCTGCCGCTGCCGGCGCCCCTGCTGTTGTCACGCGCGTCTGAACGGATCGCGATCTGACGATTTTCTCCGGTACGTTTGGTTCGTTACCATCAGAGTTAGGGTTCATTCGCATTTCTTTAGTGCGTATAAATCTTTCTAATTTGTTCTTGTCATCTGCCGGCCGCTCCTAGGTGGAATTTGATTTGTGGTAGATAGATCCGTTCATTTCACCTGCTCTCTTTTTTTTTTAATTAATTTTCTGCAACTCTCTTTATCCCTCGATGTTATGCAGATCCGAGTCGTTTTGAATTGGGCTGTTTCTTTTTACGTAAATCCGTGTAATACCTGTAACAGAATGTACTGCTTTTTCTTTTTATTTCTTTGGAAAGTGGAAACGACTCACTGAGAGGGAATTCAGATGCTCTTTCAACTCGAAAGGGGAGCCTAGAATCCTTTCACCATGGGTTGAATTTTTTTTATTGATATGTTGCAAGACTTCGTCACTGGTAACAACATTGAATTTCTGGTAATTAATTATATGACCTTCTATTTTCCAAAATATTCGCTAATAATAGCCTTTCTTTAAGGACAGGATCACAATAGAATTTTCCTTTTTGGAAAAAAAAACGTGTTTATTTAAGGAAATTGTCGCCAATAACTTCACATTGTATCCCCATTGTGACCTACTCTTGCTAGGCTGGAATCATTGCATTTATAGATGCAATTTAACTTCTGTTTGAATGTCTTGATACTCCATTACTGATAACAATCTTAGATGTCGGTTAATGAATTAGGGCTCTGCATTCTCCACTTAATGCCAAAACCACAAAAAAGTTTCATTGCTTTAAGAAACAGTGATAGTTGAGGGCATATTTGATGTGGCCTATTTTGAGGAGTCTGGAAAATTATGGTTAAAAATTCACTTTTATTGGAATATCTTAAGAAATTGTCAATGATTACATTTTTTAAATTGCACTTTATAGACTACATGTTCCTTGTCTTTTCCCATACATGTTATCAGCTCAAAAATAGGTTGCTTGGGGGAGATGTCGGCATTGGATTGTAGATTCTATTCTGCTTTCAATGGTAGCTCATTCTCTTTGCAGCAATTACCATGGCATGTGAGGCTTGGAACATCTTACCAGCTGTAAATAATCTCTGTGTTTGTCTTTTTGTTTCCCTTTAGTTCTACCAATCCACAAAAAAGTAAGGTTGCTTGGGCAAAGTGATCACAACGCATTTCAGATTTTATGTGTTGTTTACACTAAACATACCATGGCATGTGAGGCTTGGAACATTTCCTTGGTGTTCTTTTTGCGTCAATGAAATTGTTGTAGCTTTCATATCTTATATGCACATCTGGTTTCTTTTTAACTATTTCATTTTTAAACTGAACGTCCATGATGCTTGTTTGATGGTTTGAGTTCTCAACAGTGGTATTTGCACTGGATTTTAGTCTTTACTGATTTACGGCCTTTATCATGTGATGGAGTATTACTTTTACTCAATTTATCTGATTTGTATGTCAATGATGGTTTCATTTTGCTTATATTCAGCTATAAATAACTTTGAATAGTCAGGATTTTGGAATTTGGTTTTTTGTTCTTGTGTTGATTCGAATTGACCATAATTGTATCCATATGAGATTCCAAAAAACAAAAAAAAGTTCTATCATATTTGTTGAAAAAAAAAAATTGCAATCCATATTTCGGCTGCATCTGTTAAGAGTGACCTTGTGGTTCATATGTATTGGAATACAGCTTGAGCAAAATTCTGTGTTCTGAAAGCTTAAATCCTAGACTTACTAATTATGCTTGTTCTATGTTATTGTTGGTTGTGTTTCTGATTTTGTTTTTAATAAATTGAATCCGAATGGTATTTTACCTTTTCTCGCTTGTTACAGTGATCTGCGATTATTGGATATCAGCGTACACATTTCCGACCGAATTGTTGGCATTTATTGACCTTTTGGAGGTGAAAAGTGCATATTCTTTTTGTAATTCTGATATATACAGACAATTTTAGATTGGGAGTAGCATGAGACATGATCAACCAAACAGATATTTGCTCTGGATTCGTATGAAAATCTTGTAACATTTTAGCTGTGAATCATAGATCCTCAAGGTTCATATTATTTTTGCTCACTATGATGTTCAATTTATTACTGTGGGTATTAGTGTTACCACACCTACAGGGTCACTGACATAGAAAGTGGTTGGGTCGGATTAAAATGGTTCAACTGGTTTGTCGGCCAGAATGGTAAATTGGTTTTTATTTGGTTCGAACATACATATATTTCATGTACGAGCTACCTAGTTTGACTGGCTTGACACTTACAACAGAGTTGAGTACACTTTTAATGGTTGAAGCATTCCTCCCTAATTCACCCAAATGTTTGTGAGGGTACAATATCAGCTGCGGCATATGCTCTCTTTCTATTTTTTTTCCCCGGATTAACAGTCCACTACTTTTTAAGATGACTATACCAGCACTTATTAAGACGGTCCCACCATTCAGTCACATTGTTACATGAAGATGACCGTGTACCACTTTTTTTTTTTTTTTTTTTATCAAGACAACCATCTACCTTTTATTTTTGGATGGCTATCAATTTGTGCGCAATATGTCAACTTCGATTAAGAATTGGGAGTACGGGGTATTTTTTAACCTGTTCCGATTATCTGACTGTTGCATACGTTTCTGTTGGGTATAAGAAGGCATTCTGTTTCTGTGGGGAAGACGTAACGAATAGATAGTAAGATGATTTTGTCATTCTGTGGGGAGCCGTGCGCCTAGCATTACTCTAATCGAAATATGACTTCAGAGTCACCAGTTTTATTGGAGGGGCTTGGGCAGGCGAGTCTAATGAGGTTATTAGAGGGAGCTGTTTCGTTCGCTCTATTAGGCACTTGTTGTTCTAATGGACAACCAGATCATATGGGACTCGTTATAAAAGGCCTGACATAAACGTGAGCTACTCGCTTTTTTCAGAAAGAAAAAGGCTGTACTATACATTTCTTGATGGTCTGAAGTTGGTTTTGAGTTTTATATCACATAAAGATGAGGATATTCAGAGGACTAACTTGATTACAAAGCCGCGGGAACATATAATCTTTCAAATTCCATTCTGCGCATATCCAGAATCGTGCGTCGACAAGGGGGGAGGTTGAGTGACTGGAAGTCTGAAACGCAGCGAATCGTGCGTACTCAAGCAAAA
Organism: Aristolochia contorta; assembly: GCA_022405105.1. Lineage (NCBI taxonomy): Eukaryota > Viridiplantae > Streptophyta > Magnoliopsida > Piperales > Aristolochiaceae > Aristolochia > Aristolochia contorta. The sequence continues at coordinate 7,695,228 of CM039664.1, forward strand.
TCGTGACTGTTGGCCAAAATCAGTTTTAGGAAGGCTGTGCCTGCAGAAAAGAAAGAAGAAAAATTAGAAAAGAATAAGAATGTGTCTTTCTTATTATTTAAAGAACAATTCTTATTTAAAGAGCAATCCGTATCTCACTCCAAGTTTAAGGTGTTCATTATAGCAATCCGAAAAGAGAGTGAGAATAGCACAATATATAGACAGTCAATCTATCACGGCGTCAATTGCTTCCTTGTTTCCAATGTAATTGGGTAATGCGTCTACCTATCTGGCACAATTGCCGGAGATATACGCATCAACAGAATGCAAGATACTCATTACAAGGCATTGTAGTGCCGAATGATAACGAGCTGCGCAACAGCCAACCATGGTATTTGCTCTTCAAATTGTGCGGTTACATGGTATTGATCCGCAGTCAATCGTGGCAGACAGACTCGGTCTTCATGTCAAAAGTTTTGGGAAGAATTTCTTCATCTATACCCTGTTTGTTCAGTCATGAGTCCTTAATAAACGTTTGGAGTCCTTTTCGCGCCGTGGGAGAACAACTCAAACGATGGGAGGACGGTGCCGACAGTACAGAGCCAAATCGGGCTTTAGTCAAACGAGTTCCAACAGTGTACCCTTACATGTATTCTAGATAATCTCTAAAGTCATATTATATTTACATGTTAATCTACAATTTAATAAACAATCTGATCATCAGAAATCTCTAAAAGAGGTGGGGCTCAGAACTTGAGAGTGGAATATTTATGTCTGGCCAAATGCGTGTTTTTCAGGGTTCTTCTTTCCCGTCGTTTCTTCCCACCGAGAAAAGCCAAAAACCGACCACGCGATCCGTCGTTCTCAGGCTTAAAAAAGAAAACCTAAGAAAAAAAAAAGTCACCCTCACCTTACTTATTTCCACGCACTCCCACGTCACTCTCGTACTCCTTTCTTTCTCTCTCTCTCTTTGTTCTGCCTCGTCTTCTTCTTGCTGCTTCTTCTCGATCGACCTCAGCTTCAAAGTCCAAAGAACGCGTTTTTCTTTTTTCCCGAGAAAAGTTCTCTTCTCTGTAAATTAATCCCAACTGTCGTGATTAATTCAGAAACCGCGTTCTTCGCCGCTTTGTCCACGCTCACCCCACCACCTTCTCTCTTTTTTTTTTTTTTTTACTCAGTAGTGCGTGCTTCCATCTTCCTCTGCTTTTGTTCAGAGTTTGGGGAACTGGGGAGGGGAAGGAGTAGTGTTGTGGGCTATGGAGGAAAACAGCGACGACAAGCTTCTCGCGGTTGCTCGCCACATAGCCAAGACGCTGGGTCGGACGGAGACGATGACGGACGACATCCTCCAGATATTCTCCGCCTTCGACGGCCGCTTCTCCAAAATGTCCGAGAAGGGGGAAGACGGTGACAACACCGGTCCCCGGAACGTGGCGGCGCTCGACCAGGCCCTCAGGTCGCTCGATCGCCGCGTCGCCCGGTTCGCCGCCGCCGACCGGCCCCTGTGGTCCGACACCGCCGACTCCGCCGCCTTCCTCGACACCGTCGACGAGCTCGTCGTTATCTTGCGCGAGTGGGAGCCGGTGGCGTCGGAGAAACAGGTCTCCGACTTGCTCGATCGCGCCGGGGACCTCCTCCAGCGGACCATGTTCCGGCTCGAGGACGAGTTCCGGCTCCTGATCGAGAGAGGCGGCGAGTCCGTCGATTCCTTCGATTCTCCGGCGCCCGATGCCGTACATCGATCGGAAGACGACTCCGATTCGGGAGGCGAGGAGGACGGCGGTGGGATTATGATCGTCCCGACCGCGAACCCCATACTCGACTATGACTATGTCATCGACGCGCTCCCTTCTGGGACGATCGCCGAATTACAGGAAATCGCGAAGCGGATGGTGCCGGCTGGGTACGGCAAGGAGTGCTCCCACGTTTACGGCAGCTGCAGGCGGGAATTCTTGGAGGAGAGTATCTCCAGGTTGGGACTGGAGAAGCGGAGCATCGAGGAAGTTCAGAAGACCCCGTGGGCGCAGCTCGAGGAAGAGATCGATCGATGGAATAAAACGGCGACGGTGGCCCTGAAGATCCTCTTTCCCAGCGAGCGCCGCCTCATCGAGCGCATCTTCTCCGGCCTCCCGCCGTCCTTCACGGACCTCACTTTCATGGAGGTGTGCCGGGGGGCGGCCATCCAGATCCTCAACTTCGCCGACGCCATCGCGATCGGGGCGAGGGCGCCGGAGCGGCTGTTCGGCGTCCTCGACCTGTTCGAGACAATGCGCGACCTACTGCCCGAGTTCGGTTCCGTGTTTTCTGATAGTTACTGCAGTGGTACAATCCGAGCAGAGGCGTCGACGATTTGGAAGAGGTTGGGGGAATCGATCAGGGGGATTTTTATGGAGCTGGAGAACCTGATCCGGCGGGACCCGGCGAAGGCCGCCGTCCCCGGCGGGGGACTTCACCCCATCACGCGCTATGTGATGAACTACCTCCGGGCGGCCTGCGGCTCCCGCCAGACGCTCGAGCAAATTCTCCAGAGAACCGTCGACGGGGAATTCGAGAATTTAGACATCCGCGTCCGCCCGCCTCCGGGGCCGACCACTTCGTCGCTCTCGGTGGAGATCTCTTGGATCATGGAACTGCTGGAGAGCAATTTGGAGGCGAAATCAAAGATGTACCGGGACCCGTCCCTGAGCGCCATTTTTCTGATGAACAACAACCGGTACATAGTGCAGAAGGCACGGGACGGGGAGCTGGGCACGGTTCTGGGAGACGACTGGGTGCGGAAACACGCAGCCAAACTCCGGCAACACCACATGAATTACCAGAGAGGGGCGTGGGGGAGGGTGTTGACGGCCCTCAGGATTGACGGCCTGAACACGGCGAGTAGTGCTTCCGGGTCGGGGAACGCTAAAGTGGTGGTGAAGGAACGGCTGAAGCAGTTCAACGCCGGGTTCGAGGAGGCGTACAAGGCCCAGAAGGAGTGGGTGGTGGTGGACGACCAGCTCCGGGCGGAGCTCAGGATCTCCGTCGCCGGGAACTTGATTCCGGCCTACCGGAGCTTCTTGGGGCGGTTCCAGAACCTGGTGGAAGGAGTTAAACACGGGGACAAGTACATCAAGTACAGTTTAGAGGACGTCGAGGCTAAGATCAACGAGCTGTTTCAGGGTAGTAGGAAATGAGGAGATTGGATTGGTGGTGGTTCCTCCTCTTCTCCCCACATGCATGCTTCTTCTCCGAGTGGTTAATGTGGACTATTGAATCCCCAAAAACCAGTGGACGCCATGGGTGGTGGTGGGGGGATCTTATGGAAAGAGAGGAAGAAATGGGGTGATTCGGTGTTGTTACTTGTTTGTATGTAAATTCGTTTATAAATTAGACATCCTCCTGAATGGCATATTGATGTTAACACATTAATGTTACTTCAGTGAACTCTGCCAGACTCTCCTTCCTTTTTGCTTTTTGACTTTCCTGAACAGGGAAAACTTATCTACAGTTCAGAGGCATGTGAACTCTGCTAGACTCTCCTTCCTTTTCCCTTTTTGACTTTCCTGAACAGGGAAAACTTATCTGCAGTTCAGAGGCATTTTTAGCTTACCAGATGAATGAATGGTTCATATTATCGTTATGAACTCTACTCTTTAATCTGATGGTTATTTCAGTCAGAGGAATGGTTGCCTCACGACTCCAGCAAAAAGAACAGAAAGACTGATGAAACTGTTGAAAGTGTGGATTCCAAACGTAGTGATTCAGAGGTGATTTGCAAGCATACTTGGAAACTTGGGAGTTTTGGATGGGTGGGGCTGCTTTTTCTTTTTCTCTTTTCTATTTTAAAACTCGTGTCCGGATTTCAGACATTCAAAAGTGAGAGGGGACGACTGGTCTGGTTCTGTTTGTTATTTGTACTGGGGGTTGTTCTTTCTGACTCTTTTATAAGTCCTATCCATTGAACCTGATTATATATATATATATATATATTACGTCGCAGATTCGGAAGGACTTGTCCTCTCTCCTTCGTGGAAGCTTCCTCTGTTTCTCGAAGCCTGATCACCAGATCAAGTTTTTCCTGGTCATAGGCAGAAACGCTTCAGCCCGCATACCCTAAACCCAAAACCCACACAGGCTTTTGCTCGCAGAAATTATTTTATGAAATTTTTATAAGAGGTACTTATTCTTCCTGAAAGAAAAAATTACAAAATTTATACAATGTTTGAAACAACTCTTTGGTACATTCTTTATTTCTCAAGAACCTTCTCTTCACCTTCAATTGTGGAAATCTACAATGTTTGAAGATTTCTTAATTTTTCAATAGAGGAGACTATAGGTAATGGAAAGGGAAATCTACAATGTTCGGAAAATCAATATTTTAGATTTAGCAATTAGTAATGATTTGTTGATAATCTCATTTTAAAATAAATGACAATATCAAAATCATATTTTTGCTCATATTTGTTCATGATTTCGAAAATCCAAAAAATGTACATGGGATTATTGAACTATCTGAAATACCCATGAATTTATATTGTCTGATCCATATTAATAGTTTAAATTAATTACTACATTTTCAAAATATGATATTAATTATTTTTATACAAAATAAATAATTCGAAAATTTATGAGAGAATTAAAAACTGTACAAGATAGATTGTTACTAAAAAATAACGTGGCTTTCATTGAGCCTATCTCGGGAGAGGTTCGTGCTTCGTAAGTCTACAAATTCATGCTATATAAGGTTCCGAATCCAAAATTCAGCGGATCCAGACAGTCTTATTCCATATCCGGTTCTAAAGGCTCTTATTTCCGATCTGGATATCCAAAAAAGATCCGGAGGATCCGAGTATCCGAAAATTAGGATCCGGATACGTATCGGACCCCTGCCACCTCTAAATGTTAAGTTTAATGGAGATTGCACATATCATAAGTAGAATGGCTAGTTTGAATGGTAAAACTTGGATAATATGGAAGACCAATGGAAAACTTAGAATGTTTCAAATGAGGAATGGTGTTTAAACTACAAAACCATTAGGTGTATTATGAAATAGGTGGATTATATTATTTTCCATCATTTAGAGGATTTGTATGGAAGAAAGACAACAGGATTTAAAACTGCTTGTACAAGAAAGCTTGTGCACTTGAAGGATAAATATAATGCTTCCATTAGACAACATCTTCATGAGATAAAAGAGCATCACCATGAAGATGATACTAGATGATGAACTTTTTATTAAGGAATCAATAAAAAACATTGGCTTAAATACAAGAGTTACAAGTACAAAAAGTGACGAGGAAGATGGAAGGAGGTCAATCCCATCTTGTCATTTTGAATGCAATGGCAGGGAGGGATCCCTTATCCTAGTTAGGGAAGGGTAACTGGCATCCATCATGTTTTTAATTCTTAAGCCATGAAGAAGAGCATAGGCCCATCTCTCCCTTTCCTGAACTTGTATTTGAGAAGGATGGAACCTCATCTCCCTTATTAATATAGACAAGGGACCAGTGTGGAAGGGAAGGACCAAGCCTCTCCCTCACTGAAAAATTGAGACCCCCTCCCTCAACAGATTGAAAGACAAAGCTCTCTCCCTCAACAGATTGAAAGACAAAGCTCTCTCCCTCAACACATTCTCTCTTTGATTGTGAGTACCACAAAGAGCTACCCTCCACCACAATTTATGAAAGCCACTAAACTCAACCTCTTGCTTCCCCCCTTCTGTCGCCACTAGAGAGGGAGAAAAATGAGCAAAAAGAAGAGGGATGGTCACTTTGATTACTGTTCTTGCTCTTAGTGGAGAGTAGGCAACTCTCCTTATTCAGTACCAGTGAGTTTTAATAAACCAACAAACTCCTTATGAAAGACAATTGTTCCCCTACAATCATAAAGGGCAATAAATTGGCCCCCATTACTGGAATGGGTTGAATCCGCTGTCCTCTGATTACTGAATGAGATGACAAATGGGTAGGTTCAGGTCAGTTTTTGGTAACCCTGTCTCCACTATCTTATCCTACCTCATCCCTACGAAGCTATCTTATAAAACTCTCATTCAATGACCCCCCATATAAATTTTTTCCCTTTTCTTGTCTGCCTTCTATCTCGTATCATTTCCTTCTTTCCTGCTGTGGCGTAGAGAAAGACTAGCATTTAATGGATGGAGATGCTGAAACTGAACGTGCAATCTGATGATTACCCACGTCGCAGGCGTCGGATCCGCCACTGGGTTTTCGTACATACCTCGTCTGCTTCAAGAAAAAGATTTGGCCGATGGAGTTTGAAATGCGAAGAAACCCAGTTCTTTCCTTTAATTTAATCATGCGGGTTCCAGAAGTTTTTTGTGCTTTTCATTTTAGTGAATATGGATCTGTAAGTGATAACCTTATCGCCTAGTGCAAACTCTGATGCAACTAAATGGCCAACAATGATGAGTGGGCACCAGAAGATTCTTCTTCTTTGGGAGTTTGAGTGGGAGAAGCATAAACAGATTGGATTTCCTGACCCTTAAAAGCTTCCTTTCACATTGATGGAAGATCGTTTCATATCCCCTGTTCTGGGCTAACAAGTACTTGAATACGAAAATAAATTTACATAAATAGCACGTCGTGGCCTCATTCAATCTCTTCCTTTTTTAAATCCTGAAACCATATATATCAGCGAAACGTTCCATTGAGAGCACTCCTCATAATTTTTTTTTTTTAAAAGGAAACCAGCTTCTCTCTTTCCTCTGTTCCTTGCTCTTTTCCTTTCTCTGTTCCTTGCTCTTTTCCTTTCTCTGTTCCTCACATTTACACTCTCAAACGTTGTGAAGATGGCAAGGGATGCCTTTCTCTTCTACCTCCTGGTGCAGTACTTGTTCCCTTTCGCAGTCATGGCATCAAAATTTCGCTCCATTTTGGTATTCGGAGACTCGACTGTCGACACGGGGAACAACAACTACATACCCACTCTGTTCAGGGCGAATCACAGCCCCTACGGCGTCAACTTCGTCAACGGCTCGGCCACCGGAAGATTCTCCGATGGGTGGCTGGTGCCGGACATGGTGGCCTCCGGACTCGGGATCAAAGACTCCGTCCCGCCGTTCTTGCACCCTCAACTTTCCGACCGGGATATCGTCACCGGAGTGAACTTTGCCTCGGCGGGGTCCGGGTTCGACGAGCTGACCACGGCGGCGTCCGGGGTGATTCCGGTGTCCAAGCAGGTCAAAATGTTTGAGACGTATATGGGGAGGCTGCAAGGGATAGTGGGGAAAGAAGAGGCTTCTGGGATTGTCGCAGATACCTTAATCTTGATCAGTGCAGGGACTAATGACTTCATTTTCAATTATTATGACATTCCCACGAGGAGGTTGCAGTTTAATATTAGTGGGTACCAGGATTTTCTTCTCACCAAGGTGCAAGCAGGGATCAAGGTTGTGATCCCTCTCCTTGTTCTATTTTCTCAGATTCAAGAGATTCCCACAGCTAGAAGTGAGGAAGAACTACAACATCATAATTAGTATGAGTTTTTTTTGGCAGAACCAAGGGCAAATTCATCCCGGCCGCAACTTTCATGGCTTAACATATCCGTGTCTTAACATATTTCTTATAAAACTAACAAAATTTTAATAAGTAGGACTTTCATGGCTTTTACTTACCCAACTTTACACTAGTTCTTCCATTTTCTCAGGTTCCATTTTCATGGTGTAATATGGTATTAATCATATTGACTGAATTTTGCAGAAATTATACGAACTGGGTGGTCGGAAATTCATCATTCCAGGACTTGCACCAATAGGCTGCGTCCCTTTGCAGAGGGACGGGAATTTAATGGCGGGCCGTGCATGCAAACATGACCAGAACGCCGATGCCGTCGTCTTCAACCACAAGTTGAAAATTTTGTTAGCCAGAATCCAAACATCTCTGCCAGGAAGCAGACTCGTATACGCAAATGTATATGATATCGTCGCCGATATGATCAACTACCCCAGCAAATACGGTGAGTGATTGTAGTTAGCAAAGCATGTTAATACCTCATTAATTAGTGTTTATTTCTAACATAGTGTTATTGAATTAATATTGGGCAGGATTTAAGGAAACGAAGAGAGGGTGTTGTGGGGATGGATTTCTGGAAGTTGGACCCTTGTGCAATGCAATCACTCCTGCGTGTAGAGATCCTTCCCAGTTCGTCTTCTGGGATGCTGTTCATCCCTCGCAGTCTGTATGCAAAATCGTTGCCAGGACTTTTATCGATGATCTTGTTCCTTCTATGATATAGTTCGGTCTATATCTTTGAAACAGCACTTCTTTGATTGCTCGTGTCTTATGATTCTCTTCTGGCCGTCATGGGCGTTCATCTTCAAGCTTCTGGTCTAATAACATGGTAGTTACAGTAGTATCACTAGTAAGGCATTATGTACAAATTGGATGTAAGAAATCATAGTGCAGATATCATTATTCACGAAGAAGAGTGGTGCTTTTATTCGCAAGTATGATGTACGTCCTGACTTCGGGCTTGGTACCGGTTCGATGACCGGTTTGGTTTATGAAACACTATTTAAAACACAAACATCTGTTATGCCATTAACTAATAACCATATTTCATTATTTCTACCCATAAATGCTACTAAAACTAAAATAATTTTGTTTTTAAAAAATGTAATCTCATTTATCAAGATTAAATTAATAAAAGCTTCATGAATCATAATTGTTGAACTTAGTGATTTGATAATCGAGCCGGTCATCACATGGCGATGGTACTATGGCTAGCCTCTGGTCGAACCCTGTCCTTTTCTTCAAATGTAAGCTACGGCACAGTTGTTAATACACAAATTTCTTCCCGGGAATTAGTTGGAGCTTTCTGTTATTCTATACGAACACAATTTCTGATACACACTTGTTATTCAATCTTATAATGATATATCACAAGCCTTAAAAATTTAGAAGGACCACATAAGCCTACAGCTGGTTGAAGAATTAAAGACGAATTTGTTTACAAAGATTTCGAATTTGAGAGGCTCTTAAGTTGTCAAAAAATTGAGATAATCGAATACACAGTTTCCACATGAAGTTTAACTGAATACATGGAAGAGTAAATCATTAAGCAAAATCTCAACCTCTTTCCTCTACTGATTATCTTCCCGATATGTTACTAGCTCAATGAATTATCCCACATCACAATCAAATTACTGAATTACATTTGTGTCTAGCTGATGCACAAGAAGAAAATTACAGACTGAAGAGTCTAAAACCTAGTAACTGCTTCAGAAGGCGCTAAGCAGCCTTGGTGTAAGAAATCTAAAACTTACCTAATCCCACTAAAAGAAGGCAAGACAGCCACCAGAGGATCTCCATAGCCAACAGCCTCTGCAGATCAGACAACAGCCAAGATTATGACACGCCAGTGATATGAATAACAGATAAGGGTGAAGACTCAGTCGGTGGGAAGTGTAATTCCCAGTGAAACCCAGTCGCACAAGAATATTCTTATCGTTTTCGTAAAGTTGGAATCATTAAAAATAAAAACAGGATTTTTCTGATAGCTTATAAATTTGGAATCACTTGAAATAAGTATTTTCAAACCCTAACTAGAATTTAACAGCTGCAAATCATTCAATTAATGACCACACCAATGTGACTGTTGATTTGAACAGAGTTAACAATCGAAGCCTGTTGCACCGTCCAATATCTGGTAGAAAAAAGAATCTTTTTTTTTTTTTTTTGTTTTAAGAGATTGATTCCATTGCATGTGGGTTTAAATACAGTGCTACATTGATTACTTTTCCGTAAACCATAACTGGCTTAGGAAAAATTTCGTATTTTAGGAGACTCGAACTCAAGACCTCCCGCAACACATCCCTCGGTGTTACCACTGTTCTATGCTCAGGTTCATGGTAGAAAAGAGAATCTTGTTATGTGAAGAAATCTATAACATATTAGCTCAACCTCATTGGGACCTAGAATAGCACTTTGATGGATATTTTTTTTTTTCGAACTGTTTATTTTATTTTATTCTTTTGAGAACTGGATTTGATGGATATAATTGGATCAATCATGGATAAGAATTTTTGAAAATTTTAATCAGAAACATTGGTGAGAGGTGTATTACCTCCATCCCTGTAAAGAAGCTTTAGCACTTCTCCTGCCACATCCGACTGCAGGTAATATAGGAAGCAGTAAGCAAATATTGGGCAATAAAATATTAGCATTACCTTGTTGCCATAAAGATGAAAACTCACTCTGACTGGAAGCTCACTACCAAACTGATCCAGGTAGCCAATGACCTGTCCTTCTTTGACTATATCCCCCTATTCAGATTGAAAGTGCTATTCAACAACAACACTAAGCAAAATTAAAGAATGCCTACACAACTGCTAATACAACTTCACCTCTTTACAAATGGGAGGCTGCTTCTTGCCTTTAACAGTTCTCCCGCTTCTGAATGTACCAACCTGGTGAATTTGGAATAATTATGATTAGTGAAGCCCACTTGTGAAATTATGATATTTGAAATCAGGTCCTGATTTTAGCATCTTTAACCAATTATTTGGTACTTACAGTTGGAGATGATACTAAAACATATGCATATCCAGAACCCTCTAAAGAGGCAAGCTTAGCATCCTTTGATGACAGAGATACATTTGAAAAAGGGTTGTTACTTTTTGGAGAAGGCTTGGATGACTGAGAGGGTTCCGGAACTGCAGAAAGAGATTCAACCATAGGTTTGGTTGGAACATCTGGTGCAGTCGAATGTGAGGAAACGGCATAGCTTGGCACTTGTGCAGCTCCCACATTCCGTTTCAGATGCATTTCAAAGCCTCCAACCTGTAGAAGGATTGGTCATATCATAAATCTTACCCGGTGGGATTTTTACAATAGTTGGCGTCTACTTTCAATTAAAGCAAAAGGTGCCATTCACACATCCTTTGTCCATCTTCTCTTTTTCATAAATATGGGTGCCTTTTGGGTGATCTATTCTAACTACATCTTCCACATGATGTACTGCATCAATTCTGAGTTAAAGACATATGTCGTCCAAAATATAAGTATCTGGGTGCGAAATATTTTTACAAATCACAGATATAGGCCTGGAGGCTTCATGCTCTCCTTCCAGCTAAGTGCAAATATTTGCAGTTCACAACTTGCACGAGTATCATTATGAATAGCCATAAAAACAATAGACATGTATCAGATATGAATGACCAAAATATACCTTGACTTTTAGTTCCGCAACATCTGTCTCATCGCATACTTCCATGACCAATGACTGGAATGAGAAAGCAATGATGATAGTCATTTTCTAAATGAAATATAATAAGATATATTTGGACTAAGTTATCGGACAAGCGGTTGGTCCTAGCCAGATAACGGAATACAAAATGTTGTAACATGTACAGAAATACTCCTCGTTTAATGGAACAAGCAGTTTTATTGGCACGAGTTTTATATGAGATTCCCATAAAATAAAATATCATAAGCATTTACTGGATGATAGTCAGAGAACATAGGATGGTATCAAGAAAATTGATGGACAAGTAGAACTAGGTTAATAAATTTGAGTCAAACCTCAAATGCATTTGGGAAAGTTGAGGTTTGCAGAGTTTTCTTCTCTAGTGGTCCTTTTGTGCTACTGTTTGAGGGGATAGCTGATTGAAAGGAAAAAAGTTTCAGTCAATTCATTACACAGGAAAAATTCAAGAAAAGCAAGTTACATATGCGTACCCATCACAGCAACATGATTGAGACAAAAATCTGATTACTTGAATAATTTAACAAGAGCAAAATCTTTTGATTTCAACTAAAATACAGCTGTAGTATATATGGAACTTACAATCAGAAGTCACAGCCAATGAAGCTTCAGACGACTTGATAGATTGCAGAAGAAATCTTTTCCTCTCCCATGGCGAAGGAATGAGCCTTCCGCCTGCTCCCAGCCCTAGAGATATTTTTTTGGTTGAGATGGCATAATGCAAGGGAATCATGCAAGATTTTTCCAGGCCGGATCCTGCGTGTAGAACTGTCCCTACTGTACCTGGCAGAGGTGGTAGGCACAAATCATCTACTAGAGACATAGATTTTTACCAGGAAATTAATGTTAAATTAATAAATCATAAAAGCAAAAAGGTAAAAAATCTGCAAATAAACTATCTGATTCACAAATCGAGAAAAAACAATTATACACTACTGAAAGTTATGGTTTTTCTAGAAAACATATATCAGAAGCGAAGGTAAAACTGAGTGCAGGGGGCAAGGTAAAATGGGCTTGAATTAGCTTTTGAGTCAGCCACTGATTTGTTTTTTTTTTTTACCAGGGATGAAATGTTATGGTCAGGCCAGGTTGGTTCCTTGTGAAATCCCACTTGGTGCCTGACCCTAGTTTAACTAGAATAAGAAATTTAAAGGGGAGTGTAGGAGGATGGAAGCTTAGCATCTTCCTCCATTTGGTGAACCTTTCTATGGCCTCAATGTTCTTAATCAGATGGTAGGGGTATTTTTCATTTAGTGATCATTTACCAGTGAAAATTGAGATCAACGTGAAAATGATTGCCTAGGATTCCCTTTTCAATGGATTCCCTTTTCAACAGAAAAATTGGTGGGCTCAATGCATAAGTAGAAAATTGTTACATCATAGCATCTTAAGAAGTGTTAGAAAAACAGCAGTTGAGAAGTTAATGCTGCATTGATGACATGGATTCTTCGGTTAAGCTGGCCTTTCCACGTGATGATAGGCAGAAAAGCTCAGACAAGGCTTAACTTTCTAATTGATATTAAAGAATTATTAAGACAAAATTGGTTGAAGGGAAAAATTCCCCCTGTTTTGCATGCAAAGTACAATGGCTTCAGACCATTATAGATTTCTAATGAAGTTGCTATGAGCAAGTAAATACCAACCATATCAATGTCTACTGACACTTGAAAAAGTAAAAAACAGACATGCAGATTACATTTCTTTGTTAAAGTGTCTTTTTCAATAGAAATTCAAGTTGAAATGGATTTCAAAGATAAAGTGTCCACATGCACTTATACAGGAAACAAAACAATCTCCCTCATTGATCCATAGGAAGGGATGAAGAAACAGATCGTTAAATAAAAATTGAGAAATATATCTACTATCAGTGACATTTTCCCATATAATTTTTTGTTATTCTTCAAACTACTAGACATTTACAAACTAAATATGATTCCACCGTTTCAGCAGGTACACTTCTAGGACGAGAGCGTATTTCCCTAGCATGTCGGATGAAGTAGAGATTTCTGGTGCTGATGACATTTAATGAAGAATCGGCCCTTCGAGTTCATGTTGATCCCAAAAACATCAGAACCATTAGTTTTGTAAATTTGAAACGATGCCACCTAGGAAAAACGCTAATGACTGTCTAACGTAGGTATCCAGTTAAGCTAATCCGTTCAAGACTCCAACAACATAAAGATGAAGAGATCTGTTGAAAGTTAAAAGATGGTCGGAACACAAATCCAGAAACATTTCTAACCAGAATAATTATAGAATCACTAATGGCACGCCAAAAACACATTGCAAGACCAAGCCAACATCCTTAACACCAAAAAAGCAAACCCAGACACGAGAATCGCCAAATTAAATACGAGTCCTCGAGATCCAAGCGATGAAACGCGATCGTTAAACACGAACAATTGGCCTCGCATTTCCCCTGTCTAGTTGGCTCCTTAACCTCTTTAATAATGCGACATTTCACAACTTTCTCATAAGCTAAACCGGAGATATCAAATCTGCGAGGAGAATACTTACAGTGATAGGAACGTAGAGTGATGGCGGTTTCCATCAGCAAGACAATTCAAAGAGAGAAAGAAAAAGAGTAAGAGAAATATACGCGGAAAGGGATCAAGGAACGAGAAAACGTTGAGCTTCTAGCTAGAAGATATATAGATGTCCGTTTCACATCGAAATGTCCGCCTCCACATAAGTTTCTTCACCAGCCTCCTTGAATTTGTGTTTCGGATTCTTCTCATATGTCTCAGCTACTCAGCTGGTCCCACCGGAATTTTGCTGCGTTGGTATATAATCGACGGTCGTCACCTTCGAATAGATATGATGCAGAACAAACTATGTAATGCATGAAGAAAGAAAATGATTAATTGATAGAATGAGTCTATGAGATGATAATATCTAAGTAATTGTATCAGAAACTAAGTATTTTAAAGTAATGGATTAATGGTAGACACCAGGAAGGAGTTGGAAAACCCCAATGTACGTGTGGGAACGAAAACAAACAAAAAAAAAACATACTTTTATCATTTTTAAATGTTAAAATTATTATGCATCAAGAGAAATAAAATTTATTCAAATAAATATTTCAAATATAATAGTATAATACAGAAATTTATTAGATGATTAAAACCTCTTTTAAATAAAATAAAATGCCACCAATTTTAAATAATAAAGTAGGGTCAGGCATGAGTTTACCCTTTTTCTAGCCCAATACAAAAAATAAAAATAAAATAAAATTGAAAAACAAATGGTAGTACATCTTTTGCCGAGAGGGAGAACAAGTAGTGGATTAGAAACCCCTCTTTGCTAGCCTCTCATATCTCAAATTAACAATACTATAGATTTCTCTATAGACATGAATGAACCTCCGCTACATTATAATTATACTATGGGCTTAAGCCCGCACAATTTTTTTAATGGGTGTTACCCCAAAAAACATCATTACAATAGAGATGTAGGTTCCTTCTTTATGCCCACAATTCCTACCACTTTCTTTCAATATGTGACTAATTTTCTTAACACTTTTAAATCTCCGTCACTATAGAAATAGTCCATGTTCCTTTTTCAAATCTCCAAGACTTGCAAGTACCCCTATGATCAAGCTACTCTTATTATTTTATCTCCCTTTTCTTCTCTTTGTCTTCTCTTCCTTCTCTTCCTTTCCTCTCTTAAAAGATCTTATTATTTTCTTGCATCAACTTTTCTTGTTTAGAAGAGTGATTGACTTTTTGGTAGTCTAATTCTTTTTTCTTTTTCATTTCGAGAGTTCTCCCTGATTTATAATTTTTTCTCGGTCATATTTGTAATAGAAGTTAAGGATTAACTCATAATGTTGCTACTTAATCATAAAAAAGAAATGTCTAGCTCTGGCATTGTGTCCACATTTTGTTCAGCAGTTATTTATTTCAATGGAGTTAATTTTAATCATATTGTTTTGGATTTATAAGCTATTATTCTTGTCACTTTTACTATTAACATAAAATGCTGCTTATCTTTTTTGCTTATGTAAACTTAATTGTCCAATTACAAGGGTTGGAATTGAGTTAAACCAGCTTGCAAGTAGGTCAGGCTAGATTCGTTCCATCAATTAGATCTCCTAATGCATCATCGGCTGACTTAGACTATGTAATGTTATTACACAGGGATTTCGACTCCACCCCTACGAAGTATAGTCTTGGACCAGTATCCGTTTCAATAGACTCTTTTATAGAGCAGCGATATAAGTACTTTAGGTTTTTACTTCCAAGACTTTATATTTTGAGGTGTCTACAGTCTAGCTTAGTAAATAGATACACTTAGATAAAATTATTGAGATTTTAATTTTTTTAATAAAATATTATCAATCTATTAGTAAACTTTAAATCCTAAATTTGTCCCTACTTAGACCGCTAAATATCTACGTGAGAGTGTAAAACCCCGAAGTAAAATCACGTACTGATATCTATCTTGTTCAAGACGCTATCGGATCCCGCTCGAAAGACATTTAAGTTGTTTCTCTTTGTAGTTTTTTTCAGGCTGCACTCAGGCCCGACGACGAATCGCATTTCCATTCTTGTCCGAAAGAGAACTCTTACACAGACTTCCTCTGATAAAGACTCTCTGTCTGTGGCACTGGCTCTGGAGATTGGAAACCTTGCGCTGTTGAAGATTTGTGCGACGACAGCGTCTAGAAAGAACCTTGCACATTTTTCTTTTCTCTAGCAGGTGTGGATCATTTTTCTGTAGACGAGTTTCTTAATTGCGGAAATATCCATTTCTGTTGTTTCGTTCATTTGATATTTTAAGTCGGAGTTCCGATCGAACTTTCCTTTTCCTGCATTTTACTTTTTGTTTCTCGCAGTATCTTTTGTTCGTTTCTTCTTTGGTTCTTCTCTTCGTTGTGTTCTCTTCATTGTGTTCTCTTCATTGAGGAGAAAAGACTCTCGTGCTGTTTTAGGAGATCTTGTCATGTCGTAGAATATGGTTCTTTCGAGGGTTTTACACTCCTTTTAGAAAATTATTGGAGCGCAAAAGAGGATATGACGTAAAAATGGTAGCGATTAGTAGTTCCGTGTACGGTGAGACGAGTTCCGTGCAGTTCTTCTCTTCAGATGTTACTTGTTTTTGTATCCTGTAAAGTTTTGCGTGTTTCTTGATTAAAATCGCCGGTTTTATTTCTGATGGATGTTCTTGTTTGCGTTATTTGTGGTTACGGTGAATATTTGTTTAAGTCTAAAGTGCTAAGGAGCTGACTATCGTTTTGGTTTTATTATAAGACAAGATCTTATTTCATTTCTTTATTGGAAAAGGTTGATTTGCTATGAGAAATATCGTAAAAAGTAGTGAAGAGTGCATCGGGTTTGCTCGATGTTCTGAAAATGTCCCTGGGTTTTGACGAAGAAGATGCCTCCTTATTCTCTTACATGCAAAACTAGAGTACACACAGAACTTTGGTGAAGGATCCAATTTAACAGTTGCTGGTCACTAAGTTTGCTCTGTCTGTTATTGTGCAGCAGAATGGGCGAGAAGAAAAGTTGGAATTATTTTCCAAAAGAAAGGACTTCTGCCATTGCAAATGCAGAATTATACACATCTATGAGACTTCTGAGAAAAGCTGATCTAGGAGGAGTCATTTTCGGTTGCAAAAATTACACAATGAGCGAATGCCTCGAAAAGCAACTTTTTGGTTAGTTCGTTTTCTATGCTAAGCTATCTGATGTTTTTTCTTGTTAGAATAATTAGGAATGAGTTTGCAGATCGAGCTATTGCTCCTTGATTTCAGTCAGATACTTGATGTGCCAACAACGTTTAAAATCACACTTATGTTAACTTTTTTCTTTAAAAAAAAAGCACACTTATGTTTACTTGTAAGCTTTTCCTTCACTGTTGAAGTGTCCTTCATGACTCTTGTTCCTACGGTTTAGGCTGTATATTGACCGAGGTCTTATGTATTCAGTACCCTTGCATAATACAACTCTAATATTCCAATCCTTTTCTTGGAAAAATGCATCTGTTTGGCAGAAGTACATGGCTAATAGGGACATCAGTTTTCTCTGACAGCACTTTACTAATCACCATGATCCAACTGGATGATGCTTCCCTTTAGGCTCAATTGCATACATTTCAAGTACAACAATGTCCCTCATTAATGCTAGGTGGCTTCCATCGCAGGGACTTCTTATCAGATAGTTGGGTGCTGTACAAACTGCCAGCAGAGGAGATGTAAATCAAAATTGCTTATCTTTCAAGAAAAAATTTCTTTTGGAGAAGTACAAACTGCCAGCAGAGGAGATGTAAATCAAAATTGCTTATCTTTCAATAAAAATTTCTTTTGGAGAAAAAGGGCCATTTAATTTTTTTTAAATGTTCATCACGTCCCATCCTATACCTTGTAAAGACACAGTGCAAGCTCCTGCGTGGGCCATTGAGTTGAAAGTCTAATCCACCTTTGGAAGGATTCAAAATTAATAGAAGATCTTACTCGATATAGCAGCTCAAAGTCAACTAATACACGCTCAAGTGCACCTTTTGTCATTCTACTTGAACAAGATTCAAATGATAGTTTTTTTTTTTTTTGATAAAACACAAGTGGGATAGCCATGTTTTCAGAAGACAGTTGTAGTGACTTACAATTACTTGACAGGGTTACCTGCTCAACACATTCAATATGTGCAGAATATTGAAGCTGGTTTGCCACTATTTTTATTCAACTACAGTGACCGCAAACTTCATGGTATCTTTGCTGCTGCAAGTATGGGACAAATGAATATTGATCCATATGCATGGACCACGGGTGGATTCGAGAAGACCCCTTTTCCTGCTCAGGTACCCTTTTCTAGTCTAACTACTTTCATGGAAAGGACTGTTTGGCATTTTTATTTTAAATTAGTTATCATTTGGTCCACCACATGATATGACCTTTATGTGACTATTGCTACTTGTTGATTGTGATATTTAGAAAAATGCTACACTCTTGGAATCCACCTGGAAAAATCAGTCCTTGAGTGGATCCTGTCAGGAAGAAAAATGTTTTTGCTAACTGATTAGCTATTGTAAAAAATGGGAATAAAATCATTGCGAGGTTTTTCAAGTGCAGTGTTATTGGAAGACAATTTGGGTTTAGGGTTTAAAGAAGACAATTTGGGTTAAGTTCTCTTATAAAATTCTTTGTTTATTCATTTGGAGGCTGACATGATAAACTGTTCACTTTGATTTGTTTTACAACTTTAACAAATATGAATCCTTTCTAATTTTTTGTGTATGCTCTATGCTTTGCTAGGTTCGAATTCGTGTAAGAGTCCAAAACCAAGCATTGACTGAAGCACAGTTTAGACCTATAATATGTGATAACTACTACTCTCAGAGTCATTTCTGGTTTGAACTGGATCATGCTCAAGCAGAACGGTTGCTACAACTATTTGCCACAAATTCTGGAAAGCCGCAGATGTTGTCAAATAGGAGCAAGCTTTTGAATGAACGTCCTAAGGTCATGCAGCCTCCCTTATCTGCATGGAAACAAGCAAATAAATTTGAAACATTACTTGGGGACTTCAGCGAAGCATTTCCTGGTGCTCATGAGGATGGGGACTGTAATCCATCCGGGACACAAATGGATTTCTGGGACTCTCAGCAGGTCCGTCTGAACTCTGAGACTCCTGGTTCTAACCCTATCATAGAGGAGTGTCAAGGGCTAGAGTCTGACACCACCAAGACAGAACAGGGGATTCAAGAGAATCTAGTTTTGTTAAAACTACAAGAGCTGGCTGTAGATGTTGCATGTGCAAATTTAAATCATTCAACAAAAGTGAGCTCTGAGTACATGGCTGCTTCTTATCTGTCTGGAGATGTGCAGAGGGAACAAGAGCAAGTTCAGCTTAATCAGATGACTGTAGCTAAGGAGTTTGAATATTCACCTATGGCTGATCCTCAATCAATTCACCCCGATCAAATTGATGAGATTATTCCTGGTAAGGAACTTGAACCTTCAACTTTGACTGATTGTCAATCAGTTCAAGTTGATCAGATGATTCCAGCTAAGAAATTCAAATCTTCAGCTTTTGCTGATCCTCAACCCGTTCAAGTTAATCAAATCATTCGAGCTAAGGAATTTGAATCTTCACCTTTGACTGATCATGGATCTGACATTGCTCAGGTACTTCAGTGAGAGGCTGAGTGCTAGTGCCTTTGTTTTCATGGGTTGTAAATGATCTTTTCATGCATGTTTTGCAGTTGGGACAAAGGATGGTGGACTTGGAGGTGCTGGTTCAGCAACAGGGTGAAACCATTAAGGCAATGGAGAAAAAGCAGGTACTATATGTCTGATATTGCGTGAAACTTCTGAATTTATTTTCTTTATTTTTGTCTCTCTCTCTCTCTCTTTTTTTTTAGTTTCGAGTTAATGTGTGCTATAAACATGAGTGTGGTCATTCCTCCCCTCCATTTGCTTGTACTCCCCTTCTGATATATGTTGTAGTACCGTCTTTCAGATTGCTTTTGGCAATTTGATTTCTCACATGAGTATTATACTTCTCTTGGACATGCCTTTGGACAACTCTCACATTTCAGCTTGTGTTTTATCGTTGCACTTCTTTGCTTTAATTGCATCACTAAGATGTTTAACGAGCTTACCTTTATCCCTCCATAGTGCACAACTAGAAATAAACATTGTTGTTTCTTTGGGATCTTATTTGCCTTGTCTTGAATATCATACCTGGCGGTAGTATGATCACAAAGATGTGTTGTTGCCTGATGCTGCTTGTTCTTCTACGTTAGAGATTAATTCCACATTGATAAACAAGTATAAACGCTTTTGACTTATTAGTTGGAAAGAGGTTTCCTAACTTCGGCTAGTCATTTTGGGATAGACCTCGGCCCAACTTTATATTGTATCAGAGCGGGTGCTCGTACATGGACCCCCATCCAAGTTGTCCATATGTAGGAGCCTAAAAAGAAGGCCCACACGTGCGGGGGAGTGTTAAAGATTAATTTTACATTGATAAATGAGTAGAATAGATCTTAGCTTATTAGTTGGAAAAAGGTTTTCTAACTTCGGCTAGTCCTTTTGGGATAGACCTCGGTTCAACTTTACATTTTTCATTGTCAAGCTATTGTCTTTGGTTAGATGTTTGCTCTGTGAATGGGAAGCCTCATTTGCCGTCTCACCAAGCGCTATTTTGGTGGTGTTGCATGTCAATTGTCTTGTCTTTGGAAGATTTAGAGATGAAGCAAATAAATTGTTACTAGGTATAGGCTTTACCGAGCAACAATTGCCGTCTTTGTCCACAATTTGCAAAACTTTGTCACCGTATTCACCCTCCTTATCTTTTGATATAAAAGCTTCCTTTAAAATCATAAGAACCATACATTAAAAAAATCATAACATCCGGACGTGTTTGTAAAGCAGATTCCATCTTCCAATTTTTAATCATAAAATGGCGAAATTATAGGTTTCCGATGAGTATGAAACTGAAACAATCCCCCACTCCCCTTCCTGGCATATTTCCCTTTTTGCCAACTGGTCTTGAATTAACTGCTTCGAGATTTGGCTTTCCAAATGTGCCAGCCACATTATTTGAAAATGGGTGGACGAATTGAAAAAGGAATTAAAATGAATAAATTATCTAAGGGTTTGAATCATTTGGATTGGAAATGGGAGAATGGTCCGACGTGTTAGAAGGCTCTGACATGGGGATCCAAGAACCTCAAATGATCATAGAGTGGGAGGGCCAAAATGGCCCAACATGCGCTCTAGAGACGCGCACATATGCGTGCACAAGGGCCGAAGCGCCCACAATGCAACCCGTACATGCGCGCAAAAAAATCTCTTCGCGGGGTTACAAAAATATGCCCCTAGACGCAAACTTACCCGGGGTTGCACATGCGCATCGCGCGGCATAGACAAGTGCGTGTGCGTGCCCGCAGAGCCAGAACCACACGCACACATGCCGGGCCGCAAGAGCCGCCTGCGCGCCATGCGAACAGCTGCAGAAGGCAGCCCATGCGCGCTTGACCAATCGCATGCGCACCACGCACGCTAGACCAATCGCACAAGCACCCGTGCGCGCACCTGTTCGCATGACCAGAATTGACTAAGTTGGGATACGGGGTCCCGACCTCAGACTCTTCGGTTGGGCCTACTGGGACCCACATTGTGCCAAACACAGGTATGTGATATACCGTTGGAAATCTGACGCGATAAGCTTTCCAACACATAAATTTAGCGTATGCTTAATGCATAGTTTTTGAGTTCTCCACGAATGAAGAGAACTTGCGCGCTAAGCAACTCCAGAAATAGCAAGTCCAAGATTCCAAGAGGTTTGTTCGTGATCTCAGGAGGATTGATGCAGTGGAAGATCTCTAAAGAGGCAAGACTCTAATTGCTACCAAAGAAGGACGTTGAAGCGTAGTGCTTAGCTGGATTTGACGAGGATTCTCCAAGATATCAGGGATCAGGTATGGGACTGGTCCCCTACAAGTCAGGGAGTTTGAATCAGATTAGGATAACCTAGGAAGAAGGCAATTCGAGCTTGGTAACCTCCCTTATTGGGAGAAATGTCTCCTAGTTCCGCTAGGATTCGTTTTAAGGGTTTTTGTACATTAGTCACCTATAAATAGAGGCTTGGGGATGGGTTGTAACAGATCCTTCAACTTAGAGAAAGTCCTGTAATCACCTAATGGCTTAGGACGTGTAGAAACTAAGGCTTCATCAGTGAGACTCATGCTGGAGTCATGATCAGAAGGTTGGGCGAACACCTGCCCCTTGTATTTTCTTTCTTTAGAGGTAATGAAGTAATTTGCACTACTTCTTGTTTGTTCATCTCCTTTGCATCCTTACTTCACTTTAATTATTCCGCTGTGCAAATTTCGAGTTCATCCGCTTACAATACTAAAGCACTAGATTGCTGAGCATAGGCTTATCTTGGTTCCTCCTTGTCAAGGGCTTGAAAGGAGTTGTAGCCGAGTGCCGCATGGAGTAAAGCTGGAGCATCTTCCAGCCCCGTGACACGACGCCCCTCCTAGCAGTTGCATGAATGATGGCATGGAATATGCGAAATAAGACCCAAGTGGTTCATCTTTTCATTCTGCAAAGATGATATAAGTTGTCAAAACTTGTTGCGTTCCATGATCCCTTGACCGTCTTATTTCTAGCTTCTTCTCCGCCTTTGCAAAAGTCATCTACAATATAAATTTAAAAAATATCATTCACCATGGATAGATACACAAATCTGGATTCTGTAATGTGTGTTGTAAATGTCACAGAAATATGTGCAACATCCAACCCTCGTTGCAAAAGATTGTCTTCATCAACTTGCACAACATAGGCGGGTAGTGTCTTTTGAGTCTCTGACACAGTTTCGGCTGAATCCCATTGCCAAGTGGAAAATCTCTCTTGTTTATTGCCCAATTCGCATAGCTGGAATTGTAGAAGCCTCTGCCCATGAGTATCGAGTCCATTTACAAGTGGCTTCCTCCTTCAAACAATAAGGCATTGATTCCCTTCATGAATGGCACCGCTAGATTATAATACAGTGCCCAATTTAATTTAACCCTAGCAGCTAAATCAATTAATTGAAGTTCCAGTCGCTCCTCTGCAGTTGATCACAATCGGAGTGTTTTTACACAATAAAAATTCAATTTTGATGTTGAAGATTCCCTCTAGATCAATTTTTGGACAATGCTGATTCCTAGCATTTATTGAAATCCCTTGGTTGTGCTTCAAGTCTTATTGAAATGCCGTATGCCACTAAACAATGCTTACTTGTGGATGCTGAAAGAAATTGATCCGCTTCTTTGCATATAGTAAAGCATCCCAGTGAAAACAATCAAAGGTTGGCTAAGGAAAATATAGACAAGGAATGATTCGATTTTCACATGCTTGTGTAATCGATCTGCTTCAAAAGATAATCTCTCTCATTAGAAAGGTTTTTTTTTTTTTTTAATGGTATAATCTTTTATCAAACAACAAAAGAGCTTTGTATAATGTGTTAGACAACTATAGAGACAAATAAGAAGAGTATTAGATACTCCTCCAATAACAAGAAAAAGTTGCAGTTCCTTGAAATCCCTATGATGGCTTTTTGTCACCATTCTGGAATAAAATGCATGGTGATGTCTTAAGCCAAACTCGATCAACCCATAGAACTGAATTTTTGAAACCAAAAAACATGTGATTTGTTAGTCTTCTTTTGTTTGCTAATTGGTGTTGATTCTTATTCAGCCCCACGCTGAGTTGGAAATCCAAAAGATTGGAAATGAGCAAGGGTTGGGATACAGTCTTATTGGTGTTGATTAAGGTCGTGTCCAAGTATGTCTTGAGTTTGAGTTGCTCAATTGTGCTCCTGTGTACATCATATCTCCACTCTTCTCCCTGTGACCATCCTTGCACGATGATCTCAATCTATTGTTATATATGCACTCATCTTGGTTAATTGTGGAAGAGCAAGAATTGATGTATGAGAGAATAGTCTTGTGTAGGTTTGGGTTCGAAAGACACCTCTATTATTATTTTTTTGAAAGTAAATCTGTTATTAGTTGAATAACTGCTTCCTAACTTCTGCTAGTCATTTTTTGGAAGAATTGCTTAGTCATTAACATTATTATTAGTGTTAGATAAATGATTAATGCTCATGTTGTTTATATTGGCTTGTCAATATTTTGAAATCTCAGGCTGACTCTGATAAAGTAATTCAAAGTTTAATTGATCGGCTAAATGTGGCGGGAGATAAGTGTGATCCACCACAACAATTGATGTTTTCTAACATATTCTTAATTGGAGGATATAATGGCACCTCGTGGTTATCAACATTAGATGCTTTTTCACCTTCGGAGGACTTGTTAGTATCACTTAGACCGATGAGCAGTGTTCGTTCTTATGCTTCCGTAGCAGCACTGAATGATGACATATACATTTTTGGAGGTGGAGATGGTAGCATATGGTATGACACAGGTACGCATATCTTTATATCTGTGATTTTTTAAGGAAAGTTCATATTTCAAATTTTGAACTTATGGAAAGAGGGAGAATCGAGAGAAAAGAGAGAGAACAGAGAGAGAATTGCATCAATGTACCCAATAGAGATTAGGGGTCTGCTCAACGCCTCTTCTTCTTTTTATTTACTTCAGTCTTAAAAAGGAAAATTACATAATATGCCCCTCGATTTATTGAGAAATTGTGGAACAATCCTGTCACTTGTAGAGGTTGAAGAATGTCTCATACAGGTTATAGATCTTGGTCTAAGGTAATTCTTTAGCAAACATGGCAATAAGACTATCCACATTTTCTTGGCAGTCTCACAGTTCATTTCTTGATCATTTCCAAGTTTGAACCAGTTATCCAACATTCTATTTCCTTTTAGAGGTCGTTGTGGAGTCTTTGGTCGTCTCTGTTCTTCATCTTGGCCCCTGAATACTTTTGAGCTAAGCAAGATCAATTGGGCTAGTACTATTCATCTTCCTAGCAGTTCTTTAAATATGTCAATTTCTAAGATCATCAAACTTCTCAGTAGATGGGGTAATAATTTCTTTAGAATCATGAACCTGAGTATAGCTCAGTCGTAACACAGAGGGTTGTGCAACGGTACGTCTTGAGTTTGAGTCTCCTAAAGTATGAAAAATTGGAGTATGTAAAAACTGGATTGACAAAAAACACTCCTAAAAAAAATAATTTCTTAGAATCAATCAGTGTAGACATTATTTAAATTAGAATGCACAACAACAATTACTAGTATTCCTAGTCTTAAAAGATGCGCACAGAAAAGCAGGCCTTGCTACTGATAGAATCCAGCTGCCAATTTTTAGTTTGACGACATCAGATTTGAGCGTAACCAATGGTGACATCAGAGACCAGTTTGATGACGTCAGCACAAAGATTGCAAGGCTTCCACCTTGGTTTGGAGCAGGAAAATTCACTTGATGCTCCCTTATGGCAACAAGAATGAACACCCTTATGTGAGTAGCAAAAACAACCAACGAAATTTCTCATGTCAGCAAAGAGTATGCTTGCACACGATGAGGCCAGTATGGATTCTCCGATATCAGTGTGGGTGACAGTAACATAATGTTTAAAGCTCATAGTGGCAGCACAATTCATTTTAGTCATGAGATAGCAGACCATCTACCCTATAATGGTTGTAGAGAAGAAAAATAACTCGTCTTTGAACACCAATCGGCAGCAGAGACGACATACCCCCTGTGTTTTAATGAGGTATAAAGGGAGACCAAATCATATATCATGATCTCCTGATCTTTGATCTTCCCCTCTGATAGCGTATGAAATCTACTTTGTGGAAAAAGGAAAATAATCTAGAGAGAAGAGAGCGAAAAGAGGGCTAGTGTTCAATTCTGATTTATTAAAAGCTGGGATTTTCAGGAGAATTAAGGTTTATAAGGGGAAGAAAAGGGAAGGAGAAGAAGAAGAGGAAAGAAGAAGAAAGAAATAAGAGATGTTCAGGTTTTTTGTAATTCTGGCCTGGGAGACCTCTTATTTATATAAATTAGAAGATTACATAATTGTAGTTTAGTCCATTACAACATAGACTTACGAATAAATTTCATATCACCCTTAATAACAATAAAGCCACTAATTTGGCTAAATCTATCATAAGGCCCAATAATGGCCCATACCATAAGTAGATCTTATTCTAGATATGTAACCGAGAGAGCTGCATTGGTGCACACATAACAGATTAGGGAACTTCTTTGACCCCTTATCTTCTTTTCTAAGTGTGACATAGCAGTACTAAAGGCTAACATTATTATTAATCCATTCGGTTTTAGTTGCCATTTTCTCCATCTCAATTTTCTGGTAAAACACTTTTTCCTTTACCTATGAATTTCACTGGACCCCAGAAGTGATACATTAGAAGAATCTTTTTGGTCTTGCAATATCAATAGATAGATTGTTTTGCTCCTGTATCTTTCAAAAAGGGGAAAAGATCCCTTTGTTTCATGGATTCGAGAGAGAGTATTTGGGTCCCAGAATCATGTTCTAATTAGTTGTAACATTAGCGAGCTAAAA
The DNA here is from genome assembly GCA_022405105.1 of Aristolochia contorta. Lineage (NCBI taxonomy): Eukaryota > Viridiplantae > Streptophyta > Magnoliopsida > Piperales > Aristolochiaceae > Aristolochia > Aristolochia contorta. The sequence continues at coordinate 7,721,402 of CM039664.1, forward strand.
AATAGTAATTAGAATAGGTAAAATGATCAAAGTTCCTTTGTTCTTTAATAATATTTGATTTTCCTTGTCGAGTAGAACTCTATCTCTCTCCTCTCTTTCATGTTTCAGATAAATGGTATCCTGTGTAGGATTTGACAATGTTATATATCTTCTATCACAGTTGAGCGGTACAAGCCAAGAGAGGACAATTGGACAATATGTCCTCCTTTAAATCAGAAAAAGGGAAGCTTAGCGGGAGTTAGTTTACATAATAAAATATTTGCAATTGGTGGAGGAAACGGGGTTGAAATTTTCTCTAACGTGGAAATGTTTGATCCCATCCTTGGTCGCTGGATTCAGATTCAACCACTACTTGAGAAGGTACTTTTTCTCATGCTCTCTCTCTCTCTCTCTGTCTCAATCTTTCAATCTTGAGTTTATTAGTTATTATAAAAGACATTATATCATAATTTGGTTAGTTTTCATGGGATAGAGATAATAGAGAAAAAAAAAGTTTTAAAGATGTAAAGTATATTCCAGTACAGTCCAAGATTAGCCAGAACCTCTAGGAAGGAAACATAAAGCAAATCATATTAGTATAAGTCAGAGTTTGTCTATGTTAAGGATTCCTTGGACAAATGAAAGTGTGCCTTGTCAAGGCAACTCTTGTATCCATATGTATGCATTCTCATCTCCTTCAATTCAATCTCATACATGGGATCTGGCTGACCTGGTTTTTGTGAAATTTATTGAACTAAGGTAAAAACAAGTAAGAGAGATAAAGTAAATACGAGTACAAAAGAGAACTAGAAGGAGGCGGCTCAGGTATGAAGAGGAAGAAAATAGGAATTGGATTCATGATGCTGTTTTGTTTACAATGTACATCCTCTAAATATTTATAGGTGTGTCATGTTCCCACCGGTGATCAGATAGCGGATGCGCTTACTAAAGGATTCCCACACAACCAGTTTTCTAAACTTGTTTCCTAGCTCGTTGAGCTTGCGAGGGAATCATAACATAGAAAAGTTAGAGACTAGAGATGGAACTTTCTTTTCAATACAGTCCGAGATCAAACAGAACTTTAAGAGGGAGACATAATCTCGTGGAAATCAAATTTGTATAAATCAGAGTCTGTAGATGTTAACGATTCCTTGTACAAGTGAAAGTATGTCTTATTATGGCAACTACTGCACCTATATGTACACATTCACATCTCAATTTAAATCATTCCTTTCGATATTACTAGAGACTTAGCTGTGGTATTTGATAATGTATAGTCTATGAAAATATGACATTTAATAGACATGCTTTTTCTCTCCTTCACTAGATTTGTGTCTTCTATGTTCTCAGAGGTTTGCTCCTTCAGCAGTGGAATTGGATGGGGTACTGTACGCTGTTGGTGGGTTTGATGGGAAATGCTATTTAAAGTGAGAATTTGTATCTCTTATTCACGTTTCTCAATTTTACTGAGGTTTTATCTTTTGAAGCAGATGTTTTGGTCTTCTCTTAAGCCAAAGAGTACTAAATTCTTTCATTTAGCACCTTTACTTTTTCTGAAATCCAATATCTCACCCTTTTCATATTTATTCAATATTAGTTTTGTTTTTACTGTTGTTCATCAGTTCAGCCGAAAGATTTGATCCTCGAGAAGCATCATGGACAAAGATTCCAAATATGAACAATCGGAGGGGCTGTCACTCAGTTGTAGTTCTGAACAAGAAACTGTTAGTTATATTTTTCATTTATGCTTCTTGTTTTGAAATGGTCTGAAATATGAGTAATAGAATGTATGTTTTTTTTCTTAAAGAAAAAACACTAAACAATGAATCAATATCATATTTCTGTGTAGTTATTGTGGATTGATTGTACTGCAGTTATGCATTAGGTGGTTATGATGGCTCTCAGATGGTGTCTACCGTAGAAGAATTTGATCCTCGTTATGGTTCATGGAAGATGAGTAGCTCAATGAACAATCGCCGAGGCTATGCTGCGGCAGCTGTTCATAAAGATTCTCTTTATGTGATTGGTGGAGTTGATAAAGATGTTATCTTGGACTCTGTAAGCACCCAAATTCTTGACCTCTAGAGAGAGAGAGAGAGAGAGAGAGAGAGAGAGAGAGAGAGAGAGAGAGAGAGAGAGAGAGAGAGAGAGAGAGAGAGAGAGAGAGAGAGAGAGAGAGAGAGACTCTAATTCATTATTATAAGAAGTGCACTTACACAAATTGCAATTATGCCCTTATTAATGGTACGTGGGCCACTAATGCAGAAAAATAAGGAGAACTAACTCCATAGACACTATTCTCCCAGAATACGTTACTAATAGAAGTTAAACAAATTACGGAAATGCTTTAACATGAAAATACCTAAATACACCCGACTTCTAACACTTTTGTCACTCAAATGACAGGTAGAATGCTATAAGGAGACACAAGGTTGGGAAGCTACCAAGTTGAAGGCTGTGGGGAAAAGAGGCTTCTTTGCTGCAATTGTATTATGAACTGGAAGTATATCAGCATAATTACCTAATTACTTAGAGAAAATCTTACTGCATCACTCATTGATGATTGATTTTTCTAGATTTTGGCATGAATTCAGTTAGAAATACGTCATCAAATGGTAAATGAATTTTGCGTACAGAAAGGAGTAACAAACAATGTACATCTGCATCATAGATCATGTACATATTTTCTCGTATTAATGGTAGACTTTGTTTTTATCTGTAAAGGATAGCTCATCAAATTGAGTGGATTATGAGGAATTTTTCTGTGAAAGACACTTTCTTCTAATTTCAAATGCTATCTGATCAAATAAGAGTGATGTTTGTCAACAGAAGCATTATAGGGGTGTACGGATCAGAAGGATCATAAAATACAATTTAGTTCTACTAAAATGGTGCTGGGAGCTTACTGGAAACACGGGGACTCCTTGGTTTAACCTGGTCTTGAGGAAGATGGGAGCTGAAGTAGAAGAGTGGAAAATGGGTTGGCATTTTGGCTAATTGTCTGCGACTCTGCACTCTGGTAAAATATTTTAAATCTCTTTGGAAATACTGTCGTTTCCTTTTTGGCAATGGATCTTCCATTAAATTCTGGTCTGAGTTATGGCTTCATGATGATCACCAAAGTAAAGTTTCCCGATTCATATAGCATTGGGAAAATTCCCAAATCAAACCATCGCTAATGTTTTATAAGGGCCCGTCAGCTTAAACAATTAACTGGATCATACTCTTTAGTACGGATTTATGGGATTGGGAAGCCTCTCCGTGAACTTGGCAAGGAAGGGGATTAATTTTGACGGGTCTTCTTTGGCAACCCCCGGAGATCAGGATTTGGTGACAATGTGATCACTATGGAAATATATGGATTACCTTTGCTGGTTCTTTGGGCACATCTGATTTTACTACAGCTGAGGTAACTGGTTTTTTTCATGGTTTGAGAAATAGTCGAAGATGATAATAATGCCCTATTCTGGAGGAAGGGGATTCCAAGTAAAGGGGGCATCACAGAAGGATGATCCTCGGAGATATGCATAGATGTTCAGGGAAGTTAATGAAATCTCAACTGATTGAGGAAGAACAAGATATAATCAACTGTGTTTCTTCGATGTTTTTTCACTTCATAAAGTGGCTTTTTCATTAAAACGTGTTCAATGTTTGGCGGTTACTGTGTTTCTTGCATTTCTTCTGATTGAGGAACAAGAAATAATCAAACTACAAGGAGCACCTCATTCAAGGGAGCGAGGGGATACTGCTCAGGTGAATTCAAAGTGTTCCATCGAACGACAATTTTCATTTGGTCTTGCAACAAAGATGAAGTCTCTTCTTTTATAAGGCGGTATTGCGATTATAGTAGCGATTCTAAAGTTTCTCCTTGCTGATTTTTCTTTTGAGTATTTCCTATATTGATTATTATGGCCTAAAACTCTGAGAAAACGTTTTGCACTGCAAGCCCTTGTATCTCTATGCGAATGATGTTCTCAAGATCTCTCTCCCCGTGCAGTTGCTTTGTTTATTGACCCGGCAAAACTATGAACCTATGGGGAATAATTACCTTCTCTCTGGTCTCCATCTTATGTATATATATGCACTTGTTAAAGACAATATCAACAAGAGATGGAAAGGTATCAAGAAGATAGAGAAAAACACCCCTGGCCAAAGGTTCCGTTCTGATCCAAAAGTCTCTCAATGTCCACCCAAGTACTCCGTCACTACAGCGAGCAGAGAATCCTACGCGGAAGATCAAAATAAGATGAGAGCAGAGAGAATGTGATTATTTCCCAGAGGGTCGTAGATGCAGGGTCGATGAACGTATGGGTTGCAGAGGTGGACGATGTTTGAATTAAAATGGATCTCTAGACTCGTATACTTGACCCGAATTTTGCAATTTGCTAACCAGATGCTCTTGAGCAAAAAGGGCATTGTTTATCCTTAAGTTTTTATATAAGTAACATTCGTCTTGATGCAACCGGTTGCTACAACTATTGTTGACAGAGTTTTTGTAGTAATGAAATTTATTAAAAATCGTTTGCAAAAAAAAAAAAAAATAAAAGGTTTGAGTTTATGATAATATACAATTTTTATCAAGCTCTACCTACTTAATTCAAAACTATGATTATAGTACTTACAGGATCATATCTTTTCCTTAATATCCGCCCCCTTGCAAAAAGTCCTAGTCCCATTACTGGAGATTTGCGATTGTAGTAGCGATTCAAAGCTTTCTCATACTTGCGTAAACCTGATTTTATGATTGTCTCATCATGCTCTCTCCTTTGTTGCTGATTTTTTTTTCAGCGTTTCCAATATTATGAGGCCTAAATCTCTCAGCAAATGTTTTGCACTGAGACCTCGAGCCCAGAAATTTATTTATCAATGTGAACTATGATATTAAGATTTCACTCCCCGAGCAACTGCTTTTTTCTTGACCGTGTCTACAATAATGCGACAATCTGCGGAATAATTGCCTTCTCTCAGCTCTCAAAATTATGTAAATGTATCTACTTGTAGAAGACGATCTCAAAACTAAGAAGAGGAAAGCCATCAAGAAGACGCAGTGAAACACCCCTTGCGCTTCCATTCCGCTCCCAGATTCAAACAGTCACGGCCGCAAAACAGAGCCTCCGCCGAAGACCAAAATAAGATGAAAGCTCAGAGAATGTGATTATTCCCCAGAGGTCATAGATAGGGTGGATAAACATATCGGTTGCAGAGGTGGATGTTCTTTTAATTGAATAAATCTGTAATCTCGTATTCTTGACCACATTTCTGAATTAAGCAGAAACTTGCTGACAAATGCCTGAACATCGAAAGAAACTCTTTAACGTTTAGTGTTTATGCGAGAAACATTGGTATTGATGCAATTATTGAATTGAATCAGGTATACATGGGTCGGGTTACATATTTTTGAACCAAATGCAATCCATTTGAATTATGACAGGGTTGGGTAAATTATAGTTTATAATTCATCTATATATTGATCCATAATATGAGTACTGCAAAATATGGTTTCTAATGGTTTACATCCGTGGCGTCCACATTGCAGTCCAATAAGAGATAAATTCGGAGATTATATCGGCAAAATTTCATTTTTTTAATAAAATATTATTTTCTTATTCAATAGATAAACCTTAAATCCAAAATTTTCTTTTATCTTATCTAGACCACCAACTATGTAGCAGTACTGATGTCATTTTTCCTATCGGAAAGGATCGGGATTTTACACACTAGAGAGGTTCGGACAACAGATTAACCCAATCCATTGGCAACCCAAAATATACAACAATTAATTTACATTTCTAAAAAGACAACCTTAACATTCTCAATAAGACATGGAAAAAACCTTTTTTTTTTTTTGCCAAAAAAGAGCCGAAGCTTAAGATTACTGTCATTGCCTGGTGTAAAGCACATATGCATACATTCTTCTTTGACACAGAAGGGTGATAATTGATTCATTAACCTGTTTGCTAGGGCCAACGAACCAGAAGAACCCCACATTCGCATAAAATGCCAAGACCATATGTTAGTTCAGAGGAAAGTGAACACCAAAAGGGCCAGAGGCAACCAGACGCCCATTTTTGTTTTTCTAACTGGCAACATACTTGAGAGTCACTTGAAATACTCAACGTCAGATTTCAAGATACTGCGAGAGGAATCGGTTTCACTGCACTCTGAATCCGTCTGAATGCCGCCTTCACCCTTTCCTTTAAAGCCTCATTTTCGCACACAACTTCCCCACTCTTACCATCTACACGTGCCACATTTCCATCAACAGTCACAACCAACTTGCCCTCTTCTCCCATCTTAACATCACCGAACAGTGAAACCAGTAATGCATAAACCACTTTATCCGCTGTTTTGCCCATTTCCTCTTCTGACTTGGCCTCTGTCACAGTCACCTTTGGAACATCACGGGTAATGTTCAGTATAACTGCAACAACAGAGTCGGAAACCATGTCACTTACTGGGTCTGAACTCCACTGTAATGACAAGTGCTTCTCAGACTCTTGCTTCACTGTTACCCTTTCGTGCACAACTAAGGTGGGGACCTCAGATGTTGGATCCTCTGGTGACTCGATGCTCTCGTAGATCTGCTTCAGCCGATGCTTGATCACACTAAAGGCCCCAGAATAGGGAACAGAAATTCTTTGAGTGACGTTCGCTGTTGATAGTTGTGAGAATATATGCAGATCGTCTGGGGCCATAATCTGATAGGTGAAGCCCTTTTTCACAAGTAGCCCACTAACTATTTCACCAGGCTCTGGCTTTTTTCCTGCTAATCTGCCAATTGTTTTGGCCATTTTTTCTGAGTTAAAGTACATCTCAACTGACTGGCAATTCTTGGGTGTCAGAATTTTCACATTTTTATCAGCAAACTGGGAAATCAGTTTCTGTTGGAGTCTACCCATTTCATTGGCTTCCCCATGCACCAGAATTATGTTTGGAGGCATCAACTCCTTCAGAAATGTACTTGTCTGAGCAAAATCAGCATGGGCTGAAAAGGAAATATAATGAACTTGCATGTTCAGGGGAGCAGTCAGACCATTCATGAGAGTAACTTCCTTTGGTTCATTTATTATGGTTTTCGCCAGTGTCCCTTCAACAACATACCCAGGTATCACACATGCATTCTTCTTATCTGAACACCACTTGTCAAATAACTGCCTTGAGAGGCCACTTTGAAGGCCACTGGGGCTAGCCATCACAACAGACGGACCCACATCATCAAAATTCTCAATACTTTTCAATGGAGAAATATGCTTGAAATCGAAGGGGTTAGAGTTAGCAAATTGGTTGCGGATCCTATCATTCATGGCATTGATATAGGTCTGATAGACAGCTATGCATCTCTTGGCAAGAGGAGAAGCATAATAGATGGGGATATTGTGGAGCTCAGGGTGATTAGACCAATACTCATCTAAGATGAGGAGAAGCTCTTGGGCACGTCCAAGGGCAAAGGCTGGTATAAGAACACGACCACCTTGAGAAATAGTGGAGTGGATCACATCAGTAAATCGCTTCTCGCGGACAACCCTTGGTTGGTGGAGTTGAACTCCATAGGTAGACTCTATTACGCAGATATCAGGAGAGAACTGTGGGATCTCAGCAGCACGCAGATGACGATCCTCCTCACGTGAGTAATCTCCAGTGTAAAGCACACGCACTCCAGCGATGTCAACCATGAACATGGCTGCACCAAGCACATGCCCAGCAGTATAACACCAGAACCGAATACCATTTACTTCTTGAGTCTGATGAAAATCAATAACCTGCAGATACAAGAATAAGTTGTTTCAGTTTTGAAGTGCTGAATATGCACTCAATAGAGCACTTTCTCCAAAAGAACAAAAAAAAGTTGAAGTAAGAGTGTCAACAAAGAAAGCATCCCCATATGCCCTTGAATGAAATTTTTCTGGATATTTTCTGAAGCAGAAAGTGGGGAAGACAGACACAATGGAAGAAAGATAATACGGAAAATAGAAGCTAACATCCAAATCATTCCCCAGTATGTATCAGGTGAATAATTATGTAAGCAAAGACATCTTCAATCATTTATCACAGAGGGTAAAATATGTTAATGTCCATGTGTCTTTATTGGTCTTTTATTATGTTCAATTAGATTAATATTTGAGATATAAGATCTTTTAGGATCGGTATATAAGTTCCCACGTAGGACCAGGTGGTTCTTCTCTTCCCTCAACTTCTCTTCTCCCTTTTGTCTTCAACAACTGAGTCAAGAAGTCAGGCGTTCAGTTTTAAGAAAAAAGCAGTTTCTGTCTCATATGATTTCACCAGTTCTTTCGGTGGTGTGTTCACTGGATATTGTCGTATAGAGATTGTAAAACCCAGAACGAACCAGCCTGTAGAACCAGGTCCATTTGGACCCAGTACGAGCAGGAGAGGAGAAGAGGGAGATGGACGGGGAGGCAGCAGATGGTTCGTCCCCTCCCCAACCTCTGCCAAAACAGAGTAAGAAAACGGGAGAGCAGAGAACACCCTCCCCCTGCTACAGACCGGCAGAGGAGGGGCCACCAGCTTCCTCTCCGCCGTGTGGAATACAATGTTGGGTACAAGATATTAGTATTTTTGGATCATTATTGGTCTTCTATTATAGTTTTAGTAGCCAAGTGATTTATTTGGCATTTAGGATCTCTTGGGATCATTATTTAAACCCCAATGTAGGACAGATTAAGTTATACTTATTGTACATTTTTATAATAGAAAAGAAAGAGTCTTGCTCCACCATATTTAATTAAACTCTAATCTCTCTTTCTCCCTTCTCTCCATTCTCTTCCCCATATTCACTTTTCCTCAGTTTCTCTTCCCCACATTCACTTCTCCTCATTTTCTCTTCTGGATTCTCCCTTTCTCACACTCTTCTGCCATCAACTCTAAATGCTATTCTCTTCTCAAAGGCTTCCATGTTACGCCATTTGGGTCACCATTTCTCCTGAACTATATATAATGCCATTTATCAGAGTTATTGACAAAAAAGTCGCGATTTCAAATAGAAAAATGTAACCCATCAAACCTATAAGAGTGAAAGAGAAAATAAAAATAAAAGAATACACAGATAGCAGAATATACCTCAATCTTTTCCATGGAGCGTAGAATATCTTGTTCATCAAACAGCATATCCTCGACAGAAACTTTACTCACTTTCACATAATCTGACAGAAGAAGCCTGTATATAGCCTTTGTTGCATGGGTCATAAAAACCCGGCCTCTGAATGTGGTCTGATAGAAGCAAAACAGCCAGATGTCAATAACATATCATCAGTGTGCAGAATATCAAACTATTTGCTGACAAGGTTTTACCTTCTCCAGGAAATACGGCAATGAAGCAGCATGATCAAGGTGAAAGCTGAAAACATGTCAGAGACAAAATCAGAGCAAGATCTGGGATAAATTTTCAGATAAAGTGAACAAAAAATCCAAAGAAATTTTATCCAAGCAGGAAAAAATTATATAGTATTCAGCCTCATTGGCATGGAGCACGAAAGAATTACCATTAAGTGAAGTGTTGGATTTAAAAGACAACAGTGAAGAAGAATAGGGAAGAACATAAAAATCAAACTCAATCTCTACAAATCTGACAACTAAACTCAATAGCTTCCCTTAAAACAAACTGCAAAATGCCTAAACTAAGCTTCTGGTTGGACTAAGACAAAAATCAATTAGACAGTCATACACTTTTTCTGAGTGGCTTCTGGCAATGCTTCTTAGTTTATGAACCTCGCAAGACACCCAAGTTTTAAAAGGCTAGCTTAAAATCATTTCCTTCTGCACTAACGTTGGAGAATTCTGTATATTATTTGAATCTTTTGCTTTTCTGACTAGGACACGAGGACCTGTAGTCACTCTGTCAAGTCGGATGATGGGACTCATAATGTATGACATGCTTTGCACTTGAAGCACCAGATATGGGATTCATTCTCCCCTCGTTCAGCTTCCATTGGAGCAGTAGCATGGGAATAAGATTACAGCTCTTAGTTTTGTTCCAGTGCTTTGCTGACTTAGTGGTTGTTTTTTGATGAAAAAACTTGCTGCTACTGTCACTGCACTCACATCTCCTTATGTTGTGTCCCCACTTTTTTTTTTTTTTTGACTTTTAAGGCAGGTCATGTCATTTCAATCTGGAGTATTCCATTAATACAACCTGTTTGATCTTCCTATGAGAACTAACAAGACATGTGTACCTGTTGAGTCCTCTTGAGAGTGCCAACACCATAATTGGATTGAAAATATGGACCATGAAGAAGATTTTTAAGGAAGAAGAGAAAAAACCCAATCCAATCTTTGCAAACCTTAGCACACTTGTGCTCTGAAAATATTTTACATGTGCTATGCAAAGAGAACCTAGCACAACTTATTTATGGGCAAGAAGGCCTTTAATTTATTCCAAGAATTTATTCTTAATCAAACTCTAGTCCTAATTGGACCTCACAACATGCTCCTCCACAACTCCAAATCTTGGGGCAACTCCACGAACTCGTAAATTAAATAATTTGAAGCTCCAACAGAATGGGATATTGCAAAAGTAAATAAACTTCATTTAGAATTGTATCCAGATCAATATCACATAATAATGGAGTATACATACTGAGTGACCAGAAGCACATCAATGGTGGATGGATCAATTTCATCAAAGTATGGTAAAGCCGCCATTCCCGAGTACGCTGGATGTATTCCACAATCGAACTGCAAAAAGTAATATACCTAGTAAGTTACAGGAAATCTGTTGTATTGAAAGATTAAACCGGCCAATACAGCTCCGAACCTTCACGATGTATAACATACCAAAACGATTTTGCCTTTGAAAGACATGTAAACACACGACCTGCCTACTTCATTGCCTGCACCTAATGGAGTGATAACCAGCTGATCTCCTTCTCTCGAAGCCGTCGAATCTCGTCTTTTCAGAGTTGGGGATGGGCCCGTTGAAGCCATGTTTCTAACGGTGAGAGACTGCTTTCTACAAATAAATGCAGGAAGAGAAATTCAAACACAGCCCAGCATGGCCACGCTTTGAACTAATGAGAGCAGAACTTTGAGATGAAACCAAGACTACAGAGCTCAACTCAGCATACTTGCAGCTAAAACCCTAGAGGAAGTTGAGAGAAGAAACGCACGCAACGTCGGACATTTTAGCAGATGTAAATAAGACTTCAGAGATTATATGAAAGAGAAATGCAATTGTAATTTGGAATCCTGAATCCTGATGCTAATAAGAAAACCATTGCAGAAGAAAAAAAAAAAAAAAAACCTTACACTCCGAACTCCAAACACGTACGAAGAGATACTTTTCCCGCTTTTGACTCTTGAGCAGGAGGGAGGTCCGTGTATCTTTACAAAACACAGTTATACTTGACCAGAGACCGGGTCCTGTAGTTGCCCAGAGCCGCCCTCATTTCTCCAGCGGCCATGCCTAATATTTTATGACTCGGACCAGGGTGCCGACTCGTTTAACGAGTCAGAAGGGATGAGTTGGGTGAGACAAAATGGGTATGATGGAACTCGTTTAACGAGTCAGATGGGACGAGTTGCGTGGGACAAAATGGGTATGATGTAACTCGTTTAACGAGTCAGATGGGACGCCCAACTTTGGGGTTGCAAACCATTATAAAAACCAAGAAAACCTGGTTTAGTTGTGGATTAACATAAGATTTGGTCAAAATTAACTCAGATTTTTGGATTAACATGTCTCGGATCTTCTGACTCGGATTCAAGTCGGTTCCCGAGTCGAGTCGCGTACCTTGTGTAAAACCATGATAATACCAAGAAGATCTTGTTCGGAACACGAACAAGAAATTGCGGGTAGCTATTTGATTTGGGACTGGAGTCAGGGCTCTCAACATTCGTATCTCCGATATAGAGTGAATACTGTATTAATTAGAAAAGTGAGAGATTAGAGTCGAACTGAATCCGTCAGTCGCACCTGACGCATTACCTTCCACCGGAGAGCAGGCGCAGAACAGATCTTCGGGACAAGGAGGAAGAAACATTGACAATTGGCAGCGTTTTTTTGTTTTAAAATGGTTCTCATTTCTGCTGTGAGAGATTATATGTCAAGGATGGTGCAGGATATCCAAGGCATGAAAGTTCTCGTCGTCGATTCTCAGACGGTATGCATTACAAGGCCGAAACATTCTAATTATAATTGTCTATTAGGAAAGTTCCTTGGATCGTTACCGCAAAAACAAAATTCGATAATGGTGTTTATTTGATTTTGGTTTTTCTGGGTTGTTCGATTTTATGGCTGTTGTGCATTTCTTCACTTTTTTGATTACCAACTGCTAGTTTATGAAGTCCCTTCATTTGCTCTCTTGACTTGATCCACAGTATTTTACGTCAGCTTGTTTTAGGCACTTTTGTGTCATGGCATCTTTGTCCAAAGTTATATCTCTTCCCTTCAAATTTATTTACTTGAATCGAGTGGGCGGACAGGAAGTAGTAATGTAACAGGAGTATTCAATTCACTTTGGAAGTTGAAAGTGGTGCAAAGCCTCAAAATATTACTGAAGAAACCATTATTTTCCTGTAAATATATTCAAAAGGAGAATGTGTAGGTGATCACCACTTCTAAGATATTGCGTTTTTGTTTTATTTGGCATTCAGGTTAGTATTGTCAGTGTTGTATACGCGCAATCAGACTTCAGCAGAAAGGAGGTCTTTGCTGTTGAAAAAATTGACTCTATGCCGGCAGATCCAATGCATCATATGAAAGTTGTATACTTTCTCCGTCCATCTTCGGAGAATATCCAGCATTTGCGACGGCAATTAGCTTCTCCAAGATTTGGGGAGTACCATCTATGTAAGCTCTTATTTATTGATACATCATACTTGTCTTTTATTCCGAGATTCCTTTTTTTATGGATTTATCGATTCTTATTTCAATGACGAATGTTTTGAAGAATGGAACAAATAGTTTTATAGGAGAAGAAACAATGGAAGTTCGAAGACTGTAGTTAGAGAAGAAGAAGAAGAAGAAGAAGAAGAAAACAGGAGAAGTTTCAAGACAGCAATTATGATTCCTTTGTACTCATGACTAAATATTAATTTCACTTCCAGTGTGAAACAACACAGACTAATTTGATTGCTTAAGTGGAATCTGTTCTCTGCTTCATTAATGAATCTTGCATTTGTATGCAGTTTTCTCTAACATCTTAAAGACGACTCAAGTTCAAATCTTGGCAGATTCTGACGAACATGAAGTTGTGAAGCAAGTTCAGGTTACATTCTACCTTGCAATCTCTTTAGTTGTATTCTCGATCCTCAATTTTTTTAATTATTATTGAAAAAGAGCACATTTCATTTAGGCCCAGTTGTTAATAGAAATAGCAATCAAGAACATCAAGAAAGAGCTCCTTACAGCGAGGGGATTGGAGGGTTATCCCTTGTCTAGCAAAAGGATTAGAAGCACTATTAGCTGCTCAAGGGATGTGCATCTGGATCTTGCCTACCATTATACACAAGGCTGAATATGGTGCACGTTTTTTGATGGATATGCATACGTATATTGAGTCTATCTGTGCCTTTCTTTCTAGTTATTCTGTTGCATCTCATATCTATTTTTGAAGATACTTCTTTTTCCTATTTGGATGTCTGAAATGCATTATTATAGTGGTCAGAACTACACAATCAGGATAGTCAGCCAAAAATCTTTATTGTGATAGTCTTATCCCAAGGATCCTCCTCTTCCTTTTGCTATGTGCTCGGGCTACTTTACATGCTTTAGTCTTGCTCGCTATTTTTTCCATGAAATTTTCAGCTGTACTCTATTTGTTGTTAGTTCGTCTTCTGTTCCACCAAGATGAATTTCTTTCTTAGAAATATATCCGAAATTGGTCGAACACAAATAGTACCGCTAACATACATCTAGACAACTGCAAAAAGTTCTAACTTCTACCAATACGTGCATAAATACTTTGATGAGAGGATTTTTTCATCTAACTTATAACACTTGGTGTCCCCTCTGTTAAAGATTGAGCTCGGTTCTGTTCTAAAGTAACGAGCCAGTTTGGAGGCCTATTGCTCAATCTTGTTGACCCTTTAACTTTTATACGACTTTTATTAGATTTTTCAATGCAATAAATTTCCTTACTCAGCATTCCCCCTTGTGTCTAGGCTAACAGGTCCGAGATCTGGTAAAAAAACTTCAAATGGAGCAAACAATATTTGGGTTTCACCTTATGGAGCCTCCTAAAAATCCGGGAGTATGGGACTTGCTACAAACATAACTCGTTTTGAGTTCATGTTAATGATTGAGCATGAATCCTTCTTTAATTGAGTAGCCACTTAGGAGACTTATTACTCAATCTTAAAAGCCATTAACTTTTCTAAAGCAGAATATTTCTCAGTCAATACCTTTGGGTAAGCATTAGCCCTTGAGATGTTGTCAAAAAATTTTAACACCTCGGATTGGAGCTTAAATTTCTTCTTCCGTATAGTCAAAGGACCGATGCAATTTTGTTCACTAGAGAGGATACTTAGGCGGCTCTGAGTCCTGATGGTACGTGACTTTGTCAGGACTTATGAGTAATGGTGGGTGCAATACATTACCTAAAACGAATAATTTGAATATTTGTTAGGGAAAAAAACTGGTTGCAACTTGTGTACTTCAATGACGTGAAATGGACATATATGGATTATCTATATATGTCTCTAGTTAGACTTCATTTTCTGCCACAATTAGTTGGCAAATAATGCAAGTTAGAAGAGAGAGTTGGCAGGAAGCAAGTCTAACGAAGGTGTTAATATTAAGTTCTTTTCTGATCAACAACTTTGTAAATGTGTTAGTGATCAATATAGAACTTAGAGATTTCACCTTCGTTAATTACATCATAAAAAAACTCTTTACCCATTCATAATTAAACGTAAGTAATCAAATTAACAACAAAATAAGATTAAAAGTTCAATTTCGTTTACTATTCCTCTGGGAGTCGAAAGTTTAAAGAACATGGTTAATTAGGACTTAGATACAATATTATTGCACCATCGAACCTACTCCATGACGACTCACTTGATCAGTTAAAGGGGTGCATGATAATGGGAATTTAAGACTCTCAGGTTCTAGTAGGTGTTGAACTAGATTACATAGGGGCAGGCTAAACAAGCAAAAAAATATTATATATAAATTAAAATAACTCATGTGGCAAAGTGAAAGGCAGTACTCGTGTCAGATTAGCGCTTAACCACATGCAAGGTAGAGGCCACGCGCATAGCCACACGAACGGTGCATATCACGAGGGCTGCATGCATAGCGAGGACCGAGCACATAGCCACGACTTAGGAAAAGCGCACGTGCGCATGCGTGTGCGCTCGACCAACTTGGGTTGAGCCCAAGCCCTCATGGCCTTGTAATTGAGCAATAGGTTGTTTGGCTAAACCCATGGTTGAAAGGGCAAAATGGGCACTTCACTTGTTCAAATTCAGCATCAATGGTTGGAGGGGTGAGATGGGCGTGTCACTTGTTTGAACTGAAACGTGGATTTTGAATTCAAACCACTTAAGGAGCTATTCTTCATTTGAATGAGGAGAGGAAGACTTGGAAACACTAGGTTTTCCATTGCCTTAGGGGTTTTTGCTTTCGCATGAGTGTCACTTTGTAATGTAGCTAGCGTAGCCTCTTGGCCTATAAAGGCCTTGCATTTTCGCATTTTGTAAACATCATTTACTTGTAAAATTTGAGATTTGTTCCTATCCTTGCTTTGCCTTATTTTGGATTGGCTTGGTGTCTCAAAGCTGCCCTTGCAGTGGAAGGTGTTGGAGAGATAGGCTGACTAACCTCTAGGCAGAGTTGGAAGCTAAACCGCACGTCAGAAGACTAAGGAAGGTGCATAAAGGTGCCATGTTCGAAGTAACTGCGTGACAGTCGGGTTCTAATAGGTGCTGAAATAGATAAAAAAAGGGGCAGGCTAAACAAGCAAAGAAGTATTTTATATGAATTAAAATATCCATAAGAAAATAACAAAAACATTGACTATGAACTTCAGTAACTGCAAACATGCATAATAAGTACCAGCTAAAGGAGGAAATACTTTAGAGAATGAAACTTCTTTACAGATTTGGGAGAAGCAAGGAAAAAGAAGCTTGAAGGCCAAACTTAGATTAAAAAATGAATAAAACAAAACATGTTGATCTGTTCTTTGTTGATTTGGCATTCCAAATAAGAACGAAAACTCTTGGTGAAGAACTAAAGATGTATGTGAAAACTAACAAAAAAAATCTTGTACTTGACTCAAATAGTCCTGAAAGTAAAGAAACACATTAAAATTTGAAGGAAAATAAATTAAAAAAGACAGACCAACTTTAGGGTTTACTATACTATTCCGAGATTGTACTGCACTATAATGTCACTCTTTAGTAGAACGAAGAAAAACATGCCTTTCTGTTGAAGTAGAATTGGTATTAAGATTTAGCGAAAATTTTGGAAGATAAAGGTTACCAAAAGGCAAGAAAAAGAAGGAAAGAGGAGGCATCGCACCTGATTATAAAATTCACTTCCATGAAAGACAGAAAGCTGCAGCCAATCATGGTGATTTCACAATAAATGCTCATTATGGAATTTTGGTGTCTTTAAATAACTACAACTGTAGGGTTTAACTCTTGGAATCTGAAGGTAGGGGTATCTAGAGTGTTTCAACATATTATACGGGTTTGATGGGAATAATAAAAAATCAGGGTAATATATGCATTTTTGCGATATTTTAGAGGCATGTAGGTAAGTAATCCATGATGTGAATAAGGGGAGAGGAAATTTAGTTTGACCATTTAGTTTTTCTCCCTAATTTGTCTGTTTTCCAATATTCTATAATCTCACTTCCCTCTCGTCCTTCTTTTAGATTCTTTTCATGTATCTTTTGTTCACTTTTATTACTTCTTGTTCTTTATGTGTCTTCATGGAAAAATTGAACAATAATTTGCCTTGGATCCCTATTTACATATTCAATCAGTCTGTTAGAGATATTTTCATGTTTTACATTTATTTCATTTATTTTATTTATGTACTTTTTAAAACATGCAGGAATACTATGCTGATTTTGTTGCCATTGATCCATATCATTTTACGCTGGATATGAAGTCGAATCACATGTACATGCTACCAACAGTCTTGGATCCTCCAAGCTCACAATACTTTTGTGACCGAGCTGTTGATGGCATCTCTGCAGTTTTTCTGGCCCTAAAACGTCGACCTGTTATTCGCTATCAGCGCACATCTGATGTTGCAAAAAGGATTGCACAAGAAGCTGGGGTGAGCAAAAATTCTTTCAAAAATAAAAATATATATAGGTAAATTGAACAGTTTGTACTTATTTAAATGATTTTGGAAAGATTAGCATTAAATGCTATGGGTTTGATTCAAGAAATCTGAGGGTTTACAAGTGCCCTTCCTGGAAGAAATGTGCTTGCGTAACTCACTTTTGAACATAAGTGTTACAAAAAATGTGGTCCTCTTGAAGATGAAAATTCTTTTCTTGGGATTCATTGCCTTCTTCTTACAGGAAGGTGTACAAAGTATCGTAGGTTTTACCGATTGATAATTTGCTTTATTTGGTCTTTTTCCTTTTTAGTTAATTTTCATCATTTCAAGGAAGACCCATGCCTTAAAATTCTTATGAATGAAAGAGTAACTTCTTGGCCTCTGTTTCTTATATTTTGGTGCAACCTGCAGAAACTTATGTACGAGCATGAGAGTGGTCTTTTTGATTTCAGAAGAACAGAAACTTCTCCGCTGCTGCTAGTGCTTGATCGGCGAGATGACCCTGTCACCCCATTATTGAATCAATGGACCTATCAGGTGCTAAGTGTTTGCTTCTTCATTGAGGACCAAATCCTTGTCTTTTTTTTTTTTTTTTTTTTTTTTTTTTGAAACAGTGAAAATGCTCTTATATTGCTTTTCAAAGATTGATATAATATCAGTTTACAAGTGGCTTACAAATCTTTGGAGTCTGGATACAAAATACAAGAGTACAACTTAAATTAGAGGGAGGTTGCTGCTGGATACAAGTGCAGGTCTCCAACTCCTTGTCTTGTTGCATGTTTTGTATCCTTAAGTGTAGTATCTATTGTTTTGTTAACAGGCAATGGTGCATGAGCTGATTGGCATTCACGATAATGTAGTCAATATGCGAAACATTGGCAAGCATCGGAAGGATCTGGAGGTTTTCTATTCTGTTGTTCAACTTTTTACTTTTGAAGTTCCTTCAAAAGTTACCTATTGATATGCTAGCTTCTTTGTTATAGGATGTGGTCCTCAGCTCAGAACAAGATGCATTTTTTAAAGCAAACATGTTTGAAAATTTTGGAGATCTTGGCATGAATATCAAGCGAATGGTGGATGAATTCCAGCAGCATTCTAAGAGTAACCAGAACATTCAAACGATAGGTGCATATAGGATAACTTTGTCTTTTGCTTTATTTGGTTATATATTTGTATCTAGCTTGCTGAAGCTCTGAAACTTAATATAACTAATTTTTCCATTTCATAAAGAGGAGATGGCCAAATTTGTGGAGAATTATCCAGAGTACCGTAAAGAGCTTTCTAAAGTCTCAAAGCACGTTACAATGGTTACAGAACTAAGCAAGATTGTTGAAGAGAGGAAACTCATGTTGGTGTCTCAAACAGAACAAGAACTTGCTTGTAATGGTGGGCAGGTTGCTGCCTTTGAGGTAGCTTCTCAGTCTAAAATAGCTTATACACCACTGAAGAACCTAAAAATAGTGCTACATATATGGATATTAATTTCTCGTCTTTATACTCAATCTGTTTTGAGAAAGATTGTGCTGTTGATGCAGCCGCATGGTGGTTTGATTCAATGGATAACAAGTTGAATGCTTCCTTTGGAATGTGGACAATCTTGATATTTGCTGCAAGTATAAAGAACTACAATCTGAACTCAAATTTATGGGGGGAATTTTAAAGGAGAGAGTGTAGGATTTCTGAAGCTATTAAGAAGATAGCAAACAGAGAAAAACTTGAAGACCCGAAAGAAACAAATCAGAAAGTTATGTAATAATAAAAGACTAATTTGTTATGTTACTTTTCTTCCTTGAGAAGAAGTCATGAGTGAGTCATTTGAATGAAGGGGGATTAGTGCCCTTTTTGATGGGTCTGTTGATGGTCATGATGGTGAGGACATCGAAGGACGACAGGAGGAGAATGGGCCGGGAGTAAAGAGAGGAAGGGGGATGGGTGGGCCTATGAAAAATAATTTTTTTTGGGAGGAACTTTTGCTATCTTGTCAGCAATTTGAGGGTTCTACCATTCGAATTGTAGAAACCAGAGAGAGATTGGACCTTTGAATGAAGTTAACGGTTTTGCCAGGTGAAAAGAAATCATTCGTGAGGATCTCAACAACCATTAATTGGGAGTTCACCTGCTTTTTGTGCACGGATGACTCCACCTTCCAGAGAAGGATAGCCAATCTGACACCTAATTTGTGCTTTCGGTTTTCAAAGGGAGCAGACTCGTGTGCTAGGTCATCCATCTTAGGGCTGGCTAGATCCTTGCAATATTTCACAGAAGGTGAAAGATGGGTGGGATTGGTCAGAAATGGTGAAGACAATGGAAGATCTTGTTGCATGAAAGGAAGAAACCTGAGAGCAAGTGGAGCAGTCATGGGCAGGGGATCGCGGTCAGGTGGAGCTGGAGTTGGAGATGGTGACGGTGTTGCAGAGGTGTTTCCACAGGCAAGATGGGATAGAGGAATGCAAGAAATGCAACAATATGTAGTGCGACAAACTACTAGGAGAACTTGAGTCTGGGCCAAACTTGGAAAGAGATTGTTGGAAAGTTGGGATTTGGCCTATGTGTTGGAAATGTTGGTAGGAGAGGAGGCTCCTAGTTGGTATGGTTGCAAGAGCATGCAGACAGGGAAAATGATATGTTTGCTTCATGAGATGTGGACACCATGAAGGACATATGTATGGCTATGGGTTTATGGATTTCTCAGCAGCACTCTGGAGAGAGCCCAACTTTTTGATGGTGTGTGCATCAGAGGTGACACGACCAGGATGGATGTGGACACCATTTAGCGTTGTGGGTGAGACTTGGCAAGGGTCAAGGTGAGGATGCATTGACTTACGAAGATGGTGGAAACAATTCAGCTGAAGGGAGGTAGGACCCCAGTCCTCGTTTAACATTAAGTGGAAGGGGATGTACAGGTTGGAGAGGTGGCGGGTGGAGAGGTGGACGATGTTGAGTTAGAAGAGTTTGAGTCAACTTAGTTTTTTGGGGCCAAGTCAGGGAACCCTTGTGTTTGGACATGTGGACATGCCTTGGGTGCAAGGCTAGGTGCGTAGGCAGGTTTCTCAGACTGGCCCTATTTGTATGTCAGACATTAAGTCATGGAGGTGAGAATGGAAAAAGATGAAAAGATTAGTGGAGCAACGGAAAGATTAATCTACTCATCTTTTATTAATTTGGTGAAATTTGAAAAACAAAAATAAAAAGACCATAATGCCCCTCTAGAGCTAAGCTTTTATGACTTCAGAAATACAACTCAGAATTAAGTGAGACAAAGACCAATCTTACTGAATGTGAAACTTAGACTTTTCTATGAGGCAACAAATACTGAGTAAACTCACTAAGATAGCCTCTGCATATTCTTTACTAAGCATTGTCATTAGACTAACAAATTGCCATTATAATTTAACTTCTGTTCAGATAGTCATCTGCATATTCTATTTACTGAACATGTATGTGATTGTGACTGAACCCACCACAAGGAACAACTTTTCACATCATCATAATATCACATTCTATATCTGCAATACTGAAATAAACATGCCCGATAAGTTGGAGCTGAAATTTCAGTTTAATATGAAATTATTATACGACTGATATCAATTAAATGGTAAAGCACTCCTTGCATTCCTTTTTCTTCATATGCTCATATACTTTCTATGAAACATCTTTTGAGGTAAGCGGGGTTTATATGTAAAACAATGCTAAATGTGTTTTAATGATTTTGCATGATTCTTTTTTTTTTGCTTCTCCTGCAGGCTGTCACTAAACATCTTGATGATGAAAGTGTCTCTGATATTGATCGATTACGTTTGGTAATGTTGTATGCCCTGCGTTATGAGAAAGAGAGCCCAGTTCAATTGATGCAACTTTTCAACAAGCTGGCTTCGCGATCTGCCAAGTACAAGTCTGGTGTAACGTAACTAAAACCAGCATCTCTTATCTATCTGAAAATTCGTACAGTTCATCTTACTGCAACTATGTGTTGATCGTTTACACTATTTTTTTTGAAGAGATTGATTCCATTGCTTGTGAGATTAATACATAGGCTGCTACAATATACTTTGCTCCCGCTCCCTGGGACTCGAACTCGAGACCACCGGACAACACAACCCTCGGTGTTACCACTGAGCTATGCTTAGCTTCACGATCGTTTACACTATTTGATGATGGGCTAATAGAGTCTGAGAAACTATTTTAAACACCTGGGGGCACTTCTGATTTCTTGCTAACATCTTTACTCCAGCTTTCCGTTGGCTAGAATCTTAACCTTATATATTTAGATGTGGTCAACTTACAATCTCTTCTTGTGAACTGACCCCCATCTTATGCATTTGCTGTCTGTAATTTGTAAAATTCTTTCTGAAGTTAATGAAATTCGCTTTCCTCATAAAAAGAAACTGGTACAATTAGAGCAATCATTTAACAAAATCTTATTAATTTTTCTGTTTTTCTGTTTATCATTTGTTGGAAATAGCTTGTTCAATTCCTCTTAAAACAAGCTGGTGTTGATAAACGAACTGGCGACCTGTATGGAAATCGTGATCTTCTGAATATAGCTCGTAACATGGCTCGGGGACTTAAGGTACTAGTGAACTATTTGAACATGCTGTTTTAAATCTCAAACCATAAGGAGAACTTATGTTGATAGGACTTTGGTGCAGGGAGTTGAAAATGTATATACCCAGCATCAACCTCTTCTTTTTCAAACAATGGAAAGTATTACCAAAGGTCGACTCAAGGATGTTGACTATCCATTTGTTGGGAACCATTATCAGCAGGGAAGGTCTGTAAGCTTTTGTCATTTGATTTCAGAAATTCATTATTTACTGAGATATTATTCATAGCATATTTATGTCATTTTTGTTGCCTTAATGTGATTCAGCGAGCTTTGAAATTTAAGGTAAGGAAAACTGAAAATAATGGAAGAAAAAGAGAGATGAGGGGGGAAGGACCAGAGGGTGCTGCAACTCTCAGGTCATGTTAGGGGTCTAACACGATCCTTGTTAATCACTTAAGTGCAAAAGTACATAGAGTGATAGAAATACCCCTTTACATGTTCTTTTCTTTTCTCTTTTTTTTTCTTTTTTTCTTCTTTTGTTCGATCTGCCTTTACATGCATTTGACCATAAACCCCCAGAAACATAAAAAAAGAAAAATCATAAAGTTACATCAGTAGACTCATAAAACAAAGTCTATAAGACCAGGACAATTCTGCTTCTTACAAGCAACTCTGCCATGTGAAGTTACCAAGGTATCTTGGTCTTCAACATATCCCCTCATGTTAGAGTTCAGATATCAGCTAAATTCAGCTTGGATTTTAAATAAGTGCGTACTCCGGCACCAAGTGCCTCTGTAATAATATCTACTACCTGCTCTCGAATGAATTGCATCTCGAATGAATTCACAATCAACCTTGATTTATTTTGTCCCATTTTGAAAAACCGTGTTGTGAGTAATACAAATAGGTGTTCGATTATTACATTGTAATTCCATGATATCTTTTTCTGCAAGATAAAATTCTTCTAGGATAGAGTTTGACTACAAGATCTCACTCCGTATGGACCATTGCCCTACATTCTACTCTATGTTAGATTATGCAACAACATTTTGTTCCTTCTTGTCTCAACATAATAGACAAGAAAGACTAGGATGTGTGCTCGTCCCCTTTGCAACTCCACCGTTGTTAGAATTCATCGATAAAACAAGTCCATACCAGAAATTTTCTGGAGTGTTCCTGAATGCTTCAATGCCAAAGATGCAGGATGCCTTGAATGATTGAAGATAAACTATGTATGTATGTATGCATGCATGTATGTATGCATGCATGTATGTATGTATGTATGTATATATGTATGTATGTATCTATCTATCCATCTTCCTATCTATCTATCTATCTCAAACATTATCTGCCTTCGAAAGAATTTCTGTAGCCTCTTGGCAGTTTAGATTGCAGACTGCCCTTGCTATCTTTTGTATCGTGCAACTGAAATTGCTTTTGTGTTTATGCAGGCCTCAGGAGGTTGTGATCTTCATTGTTGGTGGAACAACTTACGAAGAGGCACGTGCTGTGGCTTTATATAATGCCTCTAACACTGGGACACGTTTTATACTTGGTGGATCAGTAGTTCTTAATTCGAAAAGGTAAAACTAGCTGCCAATAATCTTGATTTGCGAGGCATCTTTTAATTTGTAGTCTTTAAGTTACATTATGGTATTTTAGTTATTTCTTAAGTCTTTGTGTTGTGAAATCTCTATTCCTTGGAGTTTGAATTATACAGGTTAAATGTGGTAATTTTATTGTATTTTTTGCTCATTGGCTGTTTCTGGTGTGAGTCACTTTAACGGCATCTTTGTTTAATTTGTAGTCTTTAAGTTTGATAAATTGGGATTGTGACAGAAAGGTTATCCAGACTGTCATGCATGCAACTCTCTCTTTTGTTCTTTTTATCTCCCAATCCCTTTGACATTTATTTTCTTCCTTATTATATAAATTTACATAGAACAGAACTTAAACCTCTCGTTCTTGTGTAAACCCACTTTCACTGAGCAGAATGAGTTACGCTATTATGAACAAAGTCGGAAGGTATGTAAAAAGGTACTTTTTCTCATCATTATGCCGGCTTTGTTATGCAACTACGGAGCTGGGTTTTTTCGAACGAGTCTTTTCTAGACTTGTGTATATTCATATAGATTCAGAATGATCTCTACTGCACCACGTATGCTGCATGCATGTCTTCGGAAAATATTTGTGCATGATGAATCATACTTGTCATTTTTGCTGTCTTACTGTGATGATGTTTTCCTTCGCCTCAGTTTCTTGAGGGATTTGGAAGAGGCTCAGAGGATATCAAGATCCAGCAGCGCAGTTTGATGTTACGATGATGTCCATCAGTTTGTGCATTCACCGCCAGTCTGCTCTTTGTGTGGGATACATAACCTTGTAGAATTGGAAGCAGAACTCTTTTGCCAGAAAAAAAAGGGGGGGACAAAAAAATTGAGCAGAAGAGACATATCTTATTGCTTTCTACCTCACAAAATTTAGTTGAAGAGTGCATGCAAGATGGTTGTTGGACGCTTCTTCAATGTGTCGTTCGTTGCTCCACGAGTCTTATAAATACATGGTAAGAAAGTGTGGTTGTGATTTTTGATACGTTGTTGTTTCATGAGTGCTGGACCACCCCCCTTGTACCTGCAAATATTCGAGGAAGTACTAATTTCTTGTCTGGAGAAAATGCTATATTCTGTGTAATGTAATCAACTGCTCGGGAGATATTTCTCCCTTTTCTTTTTCTTTAACTTGACTAATAATAATTGTTATCGAAAAAAGCAGAATTATTTTTTGCGGGGCCCATGTCTAGAAGCGTGCAGAATGAGTAATCAATCTCCGTGGGACCCGCTAGCCCATGTGCAAGCGCCACAATGCGCCGCGGAAAAGTAGCAAAAGAAAGGTACGGAGCCGATTTTTATTATAACGTTTTTTATACTCAAAGACTTCCACGTCACATCACTATCGAATTGACAGATATATATATATATATATATATATATATATATATAATTATTTGGAGTTATGATTCCCCAAGTGTTTCAAAAGCAGGCGAAAGGGGAATGCATCTCTCTCTCTCCCAGTCTCCGTCTCACCGCACTTTCTCTCTCCTCTCCTTTTCTTCACACGTCAGCTCATCGGATGAGAACAGTGACGTGCCGTCTCCAGATAAGGACGAAACTTCTCTCGCTTTTTTCTTTTTTTCCTTTTTTGGCTCCCTCCGCTCGGCTGGCTTCGGCGCGGGCGTTGCTTTTCTTATTCTCGGCTTCTCGGCTCGGTCGCAGCCGAGATTGTGGATTAATACCGTGGGCTAAAAAAGGGTGGAAGATGGATGGGAAGGGCCAACTAACGAGGCCCGTAGTTTCCTTCTTCGTTCCGTTTTTCGAGCCGCAGGCCACGGCTCGGATCCGAACCTCTTGCTTCGGAGACACGCTTTTTGATTTCACTTAGAAACCAATTACTATTGTTCCATATGACAAACATACCCTTTTTTGACCATTGACAAAAGAACCGATCCTTCAGAGGCCTTTCTTTCCAACTCTACCCATTGGGTCATGGGTGCAAAATGATTTATACCGACCACTTGGGTTGAGGACAGGATTCGGGGTTAATTTACTTAGAATTAATATATTCTAACAAGTTCTAATTTTATGTATAAAATGTGATTATTTTTAAAATAATATGAGCCTTTATTTCATATATTTGCATTGGTTTAAGTAATATAGATAATTTTTTTTATAATTTTACCCTTTTTATTTTAAATATAGTTTTTTCTACTCTTTAACGCTTAAAAAATGAATCTGATCCTAACAACAAATCCAACCTATTTACCAGTTGGCTCAATCAAATTAATCAGCATATGAATCAATTATAACTCGTATCAGGTTAAAATTAAATAAATGGGTTGGGTTAGTTTTGAGTTACCGGATCGGGTCAGAATTTATCCCTCCTAAATTTTCACGAATGGATGCGAGGGTTTTTTACGTCTTTTCTCGTTCAAGGCTCCGGTTCGCCCCGTGACTCAACAGTCAAAAGATAGTATCTCGCAGTGACATATTGGTAATTTTATGAAGCGAACATGACTAGTTTCCTGGTTCTTTCCTATAAATATCTGGTGTCCTGCGCATCAATCCTCCGTGTCTTAAACCAGTCAAGATCATACGTTTTTGAGGCGAAATATCGGATTGGGTTGTACCGAGAGAGATCTGAGGCGGCAAAAATGGACGTGATTTCACGGCAGGCGACGTCGAATCTGAACCCGAACGCTCCGCTCTTCGTGCCGTGGGCGTACAGAGCGGTGGAGGACTTCTCAGACGAGTGGTGGCAGCTCGTCCACACCTCCGCCTGGTTCCGCGACTACTGGCTCCAGGAATGCTTCCAGGAGCCTGGAAACGACTTTGATTTCCCTGATAACGACGATCTTCTCCTTCCGGAGATCGACGACGTCTTTGAGGGCTACACGCGTAAGCCCTATCTTCCTCTTTTTCCCCCAAATTCTTGCCTCCTACTTCCCCGAGGCAGTCAGCCGGAGACGATCTATTGATTTAGATCGGTTTATGTTGATTTTTCTTCTGTTATCTGAGTTGTTGGTTCGGAATCTTAAATCTTTTTTTTTTCCGTGGATGCTGCAGCGGCAGAGGAAGGGAAGGACGCGAGGGAGATCGTGTCGCTTGGGGCGCTCAAGTGGCAGAAGCCGCGAATCGTGAAGGAAGCGCCGAAATACTTCGAGAAGGTGCCGAAGATCGTGAACGTCAAGGTTAGTCCGCGTTCGATTCAGCAACCGAGGTAGAGCGACTCACTGAGTTGTTGAAAAGGAAATTGTGGATAGGCGTCATGTAGGTTTTGTTTGTACATGGTAGTGCAGATCGGGTGCCGATCCGTTCGTATTTCGGACGATCGCCTTTGTTAGTCATCTTTCTGTTGGTACTTGTAAACTGGTAAACCTTTCTGATGTATGTTTTCCATTAAACTGACAAAACAATGAAAAAAATATGAGTTTTTCCTTCTTAAGTTGATTGACTCAGAAATAGCTGTTGTCGCGAAATCAGATTTGATACGGGTTCTGTGGAAAAGAGAAGAAATATACTGATGAATCAGTCGTCCAAATTTTGTTGCTTTCTGGTAAGAAAATTGAAGCATAAAGACGGTTGGTTGTGGTTCTGAACTTGTTGGTTCAATGAAGTAGTCTGAAAGAACGGTGTAGGTGGCTGTGTCTTGTTCCTTCGATATATATTTAATAAAAAAAGCCTTTGCTTGGGAAGTGGTGATACTTGGGATTCTCGCCCTCTGTTTTTAATGATGATGGATATCTCTGGACGGATTGGGTGGCTAAGTAGTCGGATGATGTACTTCCATCTAAGCTGAAGTTATCTATTACATATTCGAGTGTACGGCGTTTGAGGCAGATATAAACTTAGTTCTGGGTGAACCCCGAATTATTATAGCTCAGATATGGAGTAATCTTCAATAAGCGGGACCATTGCCCATGATCCACCGCGTATTTTGTTTTCCGGAAACGGTGGATGCGTCTCGGATCGAGTGATTTCGAGCACTCGCGCTGGAGATGTTGGAGCTTCCGGTGGATGGGAGTTTCTGCATAATATGTATTGCCATCAACGAGTCTCTTTCAATTATTGTCTCCCGGTTTCAGTAAAGTTCTCTTCAATGTGAGTTGATTTGATTATAAACTACAGAGAAGTGCCCACTACTACCTATTAAGTCTACTAGAGACCACGTTCAATGGCATCTTCGAAAAAGTCCTATGAAGATCAATTTTGATGGGTCGGCAAAACTTGACACTAAAAAAGATGGTTGTGGAATTATCCTTGGAAATTCGGAGGGTGACCCTCCTTTGTGTGTGCTATTTGACCCCAAATAGTGTTGGGATATTAAAATATTTCTGTTGTAGTCCCATTGCTACAGTGAGGGGGTAGATCACAAATTACCCTGCTCTTTGCTCTTTATTTTAGGAGTAATGATTCGCGCACCCAACCGGTGCGCGAGTCATTATTCTTATTTTATACATATTTTTATCCATTTACACCGATAATCATTGAGGGAGACTTTGTCATCAGTACAAGTCCACCAGCTTAGAGAAGCTAATAAAATTGCCGATATTTTGGCTAAAAACGGCACTGTTTTGGCTGAGGAAGGCGATCACTGAAGTGGGGTTAAAAAGTATCCCGTCTTTTGTGCATTCTACTATATATAAGACTCGGCAAATCTTTGCCCAAAACTTTCTATTTCGGATAACTGTATTTTGATAAAGGTTCTAAGCCATGTAAACTCTCTCCCTATTTCTGCACCTTAATGAACACATTCCGAGTGAGGATAAAAAAAAAATCACTTGTATTGTTAGATTGATTAATAAACAGCCAAGAGGCGATAATTAGTGGTAGACCCAAGTAATCCGGAATCCCAACCCGCAACCAGGTCCTTTGTGTAGGTGGTTGTTGTAAAGTTGGTCAGGAAGCCTGTGAGATTAATCTCTAACAGCGACTTTAGAGAAAATTGGGTTCTGGCCTTTATAGATACCGACATAGATGCTGGTTCCAGTTCAACAGGGTTGAACCCAGATAGAGTTTTAACTGTTTCGATCGAGTCTGAGAGAAACTCGTCCCTCCTGGATGGGCTTGTACAATCCTCCCCCGTTTGGCCGCCGGACGTCTGATCCAGAGCAAGAGTTCCGGTTTAGTGAGATTATAGTACCCAACTTCAGATAACTGAAAAGCTTATCCTGACATATGTCATATTCTTAAACCACCTCTCCTCCATCTCGGACTTGATATATGTATAACTATCCACCGGCTAGAAAGTTAATACACTTTAAGAATTTTCCATTAAAAAATGAAAGAAAAAATCTCAGATTGATCCTTTGTTCCTGTTGGAAGGAATACATCCAGGAAGCGAAGAAATGCACTTTGATCTGAAGTGAGCCTCCGCTTTCTCTTGCAGTTGTGTGCTCATCAAAACAGATTAGAATGGTATGTGTACGATATGAGAGGTGGTGGGCACGGGCCAAAGGAAACAAAACAAAAAAAAAGGCCACACTCTGAGAAGGTAAAAGAGAATGTTATACGTAGGCATGATTTGAGAGCTTGAATCCCGAAACCATGGCAGACAATGCAAGAGAAGCAAATGCGAAGAAGGCCATGCTAACGGCAGCTGCAGACGCATCAGTGAATAGGTTGTCGGAGGCCTCTCTCATCCGGTTAGTGAGCGAAGCAGCTGCCGATAATGCCGAGATTAGCAGGTAAGCCGCTGCCTGCAAAATGAAACAAGAACCTGTCAAATTTGGTCCATTTCAAGTACGACGTGGAAGGTCTTGATCTTGTTTGTTACTGTGTGTAATTTTGGGTCAATTATCAGAGTAGGTGCATATACTAGAGCTAAAAAAGATGCGAGTATTAGGAGTTAAAAGCTTATACAGAGGAAAATGGTTAGAGAATAGTTTACATTTGATAGTAATGATCTCGAATTTTTTCAGTTGAATCAAACGGACTTTCCCAATTTAACTAATCATATTGTTCTTGCGTGACAATGAGAATGTATACATTAAAATGTCGACAGCGTTCTAGACAAAAGAAACTAGCCTTGAAGATATAAAATTCGAGAGGTTTCGTCCGCATTCTGCAAACTGATCGGATTAACGCCAGTTGGATCAATAGGTCCTCCCTGGCGCACCGGTACCGGCTCCGGTGATCTTCTTCGCCGCCGTCGTTAATTCAGACGAAATTATCGCCGATTTTGATTTTTAATGGCGGATGATGCGGGCGGTGTAAGAAAACGAGCTAGCTAATTTGTGGTTTTCTAAGCTCCATGAAACGTCTTCGCCAAGAATTGCATCATGCAAAAGGGAAAGAGAAATACGAAAATTAAACACGAGAGCGCGTTAAGCAAGAATTTGGCTGAAACCACGGACCTGATCTCCGAAGAAATCGAAGAACACGGACGACCTCGACAAAATTATATCCTTCCCCGTCCACAGCAGCTGAATCTCTCGGAGAGTCTGCCCTCCCGTGTAAAGAAAAGCCAGAACCGATATGGACAACAGATACCTGATCCAGATTTCGCACCAGAAACCAAAAATTATGAATGATCTCGATCGCGCAATCACAATCTTCACCGATCATCATCGAATCGAATAAAAAAAAAAAAACCCCGCTCACCTGTACTCCTCGTATCTATCGAATTCCTTCCAGTCTCCGTGCTTGTTCGACGCCACAACCACCAAAGCGATCAAGGAGAAGAGCAGAGCCATCGCGCGCAGCACCGAATTGGCCTTCTTCAACAGATCTTCTCTCCTCCATCTCTGCACGATGGAAGACACGACGCTCGATTCGCCCTCGTTGTAGCCCGTGACTGCCGGAGGCGGAACCGACGGCTCGGCCGGCGGCGTCTTAGAGTTTTCTCTCCCGGCGGCGCCGGCGCCGGCTTCCACGTCGACGGAATTCGACATTGTGCTGCCTTAGAAAATTGTGAATTCTCGGGGAGAGTTGGAAGCAGAGGAAAAGGGGTGGAGGGAGGAGGTTATAGGAAAAAGGCCAAAAGAATGTAAAAAAAAAAAAAAAAAAAAAAAGGCGACAGTTGGTAACAGCAAAGGCATAGTGATTTTGACGGTTTTGTTGTTTCAGTTGGAGGATGGAAAGCTTAATATAGTCAAGCTTCAGTTGG
The DNA here is from genome assembly GCA_022405105.1 of Aristolochia contorta. Classification (NCBI taxonomy): domain Eukaryota; kingdom Viridiplantae; phylum Streptophyta; class Magnoliopsida; order Piperales; family Aristolochiaceae; genus Aristolochia; species Aristolochia contorta. Next base: position 7,751,842 of record CM039664.1, read on the forward strand.
ACCATTAGAGGTGGCACTAATAAGGGCCAATTTACTTGGGTATTCCAACTTTGGGACAACTAATTGCCCAATCTAAAAATACTCTTATAAAAATTATTAGGTACTTCTTTTGTATCATGAGGAGGTAGGTACCTAGACAATTTAAAGAGTCCCAATAGTCCTTGTCACATAACAAATCTAATGGACCATGACATTGCTCAACATTAAAGTTTAAACAACCTCATTACATAACGTAGGTGCAAGAATTAACATGGTACATGTGGATGTTGCTCACAAGAGGAATAGTTTTTTTATCGACTTTAATAAATGGATGAGTGTAACACAACTCAAATCGAGAAGATAAAAATATAAGAAAAATGATATCAGTACTCTCATATTTTACTGTAAGGCTTTACATCATGATGATGTGGTTGTACTCCAGCATCCCTGTGCATAAGGTTTAAATTGGTTTAAGGTTACCCATAGAATAGGAAGATAGTTTGACTCTCTCTCTCTCTTACCTAGATTGCCACGGACGACGTCATGTTGTAAACCATCGAAATGTATGCATATCACCACACAAAATCTAATTCAACTTGATTAAGCAGGATTGCTCTTACAAAAGATCTAACATGTCATAGAGGGTCCAAATATATTGAGGTCAAGTACTTGTGTTTGAGAAAAGTGTGGGAAAAATAAATTCTATGTGCCACATGTCTACTCTTAAAGGATGTGGTTAACCATTCACAAAAACGCTAACTCATGTAGTTTTTTATGATCATGTTTATAATATGGGAGTGAAAGTTCCAAATTTGTAATTTCTTGCTTAAATATGTTGTGTTTATGTATGCATGTACAATTTCTGTATATGAATTGGTTTAATTATATCACACATATACTTATTGCATAGTTTTTAAGCATTGCTATTGCTTTATAGTCATAAATTGACTTAAGCATTTGAATGTTTGATTAATTGTCTTTAGAAAAGCCAGTGGTTTCTGAAATTCACATAGGTGGTGTATGAGGGAAGCACACCAAAATGCCCTTGTGTGGTTCTTTATGGTTATTTTGTCACTTTGAGTCCAAATAGTCAATGGGGTGTGATTCCTATAAATGGCTTAGGGCTTTTAAGTGTGTGTGATAAAAGGCCAACCCATTTATACCCCTTTGTTAGGAGACTTGGTGAATCTCAGCCATACAATTATATGACATATGTGAATAATATATAAAATTTGACTGTTGGAAGTTTAGCATTTGGACATCGTGAATAAATCTCTTAAAAATGATACATACATTCATACACGCACACAATATATATGTATATAATATAAATAAAACACTCCCACAATAATATTTAGTGATTCAAATGAACATTGTGACTTCGAGGCCAGGAGGGAGATTGTAAGACATTGGTGCTTAGAAGCCAGATTATTAACCTAATCATCTTATTTAATTAAATTAATCAAAGCACAATTGGAACAGTCCACGATTAAGTGGTTATTGTGTTATTCTACAAATGGAGTTTTGGCAGTCCTGTCTTTATGTATGTGATGTCAACTCTCTCAACTTCATTCCTCAAAAGCAAATACCAAAAAATTAGATATGCATTCGTTTTCAAATATGAAATTGCTTGTATTTTCTCTTAATTGAATTTTACATGTGAAAAAGACAACATATACCATTTCGCACACAGTAATATATAGAAAATAAGTAATAGACCTCTTCAATCGGATGATCAGGTAATCAGGATATGGAAAGCCTTATTTCATATACCATTTCATTTCTTTTTATTTAACAGATAAAATTTTCTATATAAATCTTATTCTGATTGTAATTTCCATCGACAAAATTCTCTATATAAATCTTTTTGAATACTTTCCCTACTTTTATTTTTAACTGTAATTTGTTTTATTTAGAACTTATTTATATTTGTTTTGTAAGCCTTTCTTTTTTTTTCCAATGTTTCAAAAATCACACCAATCATGAAAGTTGAAACCAGCAAACCGGGGACACTGAGTTGGACCGGAGATTGATCCTTGAGGAAACCACCCATCTTTAGCTTCCTGTTTTACTAATTAAAACAAATTCACGAGGTAGCTTGGCTTCTCGTCTGCTTAGTCCGGTTTTCATATGGTTTTATTGGAAATCTGTTTTGGTCCCGATGGAGCCACCCAGTTTTAATAACATTTCGGGCAGCTAAACAGGAAATAGCTCTTTCAAGAATCTAAACAGAAAAAAAAAAGGGGCAAGAGAAAGCAAAACCCAGTAAAAAACAATAAGAAAAAACAACAAACAAAACAGAGTCTATAAAGTGTAACAGACAAGGCGCTGACACAGAGGGGTCACAAGCTCGGCAAGAGTTCAATGACGTTGTTGTCTTCCAGATCACCCAAAATCCATAAAGCAGAGGATATATATAAAAGGCAAAAACGAGAGCTGGCGAGCAAATCCATTGTTTCCCATCATAAAATTTCAAGCAGTTGCCCACAGGAAACAGAAGTTACTCTCACATGGAATGTCCCCGACTATCTCAGAACTCTTTCAACAGACACATCACGAGATGCAAGTTCAGAGTCTTCAGACTGGACTGCCTAATTTTAAGTGCCGATTAGACAGGAGAAACCCATAAAAATGATAAAGTACCGCATTGAATTGTATCTAGAAAATCCAAATAACCCCACCTATATATATATATACACTATTTCAGGAACCAAGAATAAGACAGATGATGCACCTGAAAACGGTGGGAAGTAAAAGAGTTCATTATCCGCATCGATCAAAAACTAAGGAATAATGGGTCAGACCTAACAAGAAAGAGAAGGAACCTAGAAATGTCAATCTAGCTCTTTCGCCTCAGAAACTATAGCACTGACTCATACGCCATTGATGACTATTACTGCATAGGTTGATAACTACTAGATAGATGACTAGTATTGGTGGGGTATCGGACGAGAAGGAGAAGAGGGTTTGTCTCCCTACCACAAGTTGAATAGGTGAGGATAAGCACGGATATATCTTCTGAATCTGAACTTCTTCTACCTACCCAACGCAACCTTCAATTACTTTCCTTTCGAGTCGTCATCAAAAACATCCCTCTCAATCTTGTCTTAGTCGGTGCTAAGACAAAAGGTAGAATTACACAACGGTACAGAATGCATAGTAATCAACGGAAAACGAATTCGTTGACAGATCTGAATCATCAATTCATTCTTAAAAACAAAAAAATCCAAATCATCTATTTGCAAGGGAGGGATGGTCAGAGAGAAGAGCAAATTTGCTTGAATTCCTCTCTTTGGATTCCAAAGTAACATGTTGATAATAATGTACCTAAACCTTACAGAAGAAAAAGAATCATAAAAGAGGGAAAAAGAGGAACCTACTATATGACAATTTGATTCGAAAATAGTTGTTTCTATGGGATATTTGAAAAAAAAAAATACAAAAGAAAAAACCTTACAGAAGCTATGTATTGCTTTCCATTCCGTTTACCAATCACCACCACTGATGAACAAGAACTCCACTTCCTCTAAGCGAATTGAAAAGCTCCAGGCACTGATCATAAGTCTTGTCATATTTCGGACTCCTCTCCCCAGGGCAGCATTTCTGCCACCTATTATAGTGACACTCGAGAAAAAGCTCATCAATCAGGCAGATTGCACCAGTTTCTACTAATCTTGGAATCAAATCAAATTCTGTTCCTTCGACATCCATCTTCATCACCACGAAATCTTTCGCCGTAACAGTACTCTTCAACCAATTTGCGAAGTCGAATCCTTGGATCCTATCAACCTCGGCCGCTGAATTCATGGAACCCGGACCTGCAGGCTTAATTCGACCCATTCCTCTACCCCCAATACTCTCTTCATGACTCTGACCAGGGTCGCGATTGATCTCGAAGTAGAGCGTCTCGTTCCGCAACCATGCCGCATAGGGCAAGAGGTTGACGCCTTTCTTCTTGCTGTATTCTTCATGGAACGTTTTATCGGCTTCAATGGCGTATACATCAAAAGTCCTGTTCTGTTTCGGGTATTGCTTTCTGAACCAGCTCCCGATGCTCGAACCGTAGCTCCGAGCCCCAACATCAACATAAACATATCTTCTGCGAAAGCTGATATCTGCGATTGACGGAAGATACTTGATGTTCTTCAAATTCCTCTTAAGCGTTAACCATGGCTTCAGCGGTTCCTCCGTTATCAGAGGCTCAGCGTCCTGGAGCAGTTCTCGCTTGTGCGCCGAAACCGCGCACTTATTATTAACCGAATTACCGCCGGAGCCCTCCTCCGGCAGGCCAAGAATAGGGTATCCTCTGTCTTTCCTAAGGACCACCTCCCGGATCGACGGCGAGGACGAGTCGGGACCGTCAATCTCGAAGGATCGAACCAAGCTACAACAATTAAAGATATCGAGTAAAGAATGGAGACTGTACATGTCTTTCGTGGAGGCCGTGTGGAGGACGGCGAACCCTTCGGGTTTCAACGTCCGTCCAATCTCGGCCGCGAATTCTTCAATTTTCACCGTCGAATCGACGACTCCAACGCCGGCGAAGATGAAATCGAAGGTCTCGTCCTGAAAAGGGTGATGAGAAGAATTGCCTCTGACCACCAGCGGCGGCGAGGCCTTCTTGTAAATCCCAACCGCGTCTAGGACTCCGACTTCCCTCAGAGCGAGCACGTCTGTCCCCGTCGGCGTCTCAATGCAGAGCGCTTTCGACGCCCGGGAAAGGAACCCCATGCCTACGAGGTCCTGGAAAATGGAGGAGTAGTACTCCACCGTCTGCCGCCACTCGCGGCTCGTCCACAGGTCCCGGAGCGCCGCGTCCGGCACGACGGCGGATCCGTCAGCGGCCCGCACGTAGACCCTGGTGGAGTCTATGGCACCGCCGAGAATGTTAAGGCTCTCCGGCGCCGGAAAGAAGCAGAAGTCGCCGGCGTCGCAGGCCTCGCCGCGGATGGTCACGACGTAGGCGAAACGACACACCACAACACAAACTCCGAACAACAACACCCGAACGAGAATATTTCTCAGAGAGACAGGCTTAGGAGGAGAACCCGGCTCCATGATTCCACCAAAAGGCAAAAAAAAAAAAAAAATGAATGAAAAAACAACGCTCTAAACAAGATTAACCTTCTCCGTTCCCAAACCTCAATCGACGACAAAAAAATTCTGAAACAGTAATCCGAACGGCGCGCGGGTAGAATCCGATTAGAAAAGGGGAGGAATAAAAGAAGCAAAGTCTAGCGGGAACAGAAGCGAGCGGAGGTGTGATTAGCGCCGATGAGGGTACGGGGACGTCCGATCCGGGACTGGAGGAGGACAAATACCGAAAAAGAATAAAAATCCATAACTATGGAATCCTTAGTTGCTCTTCACCGGAAGATCTGCGACACCATTTTTCTTCTTTACGCGCTCTTCCTCTCTCTCCTTCTCTCTGTGTACCTTCTCCGGCGATAGCTTTTTGGCCGAAAACAGCAGGTGTAATAAGGAAGGAAGAAAGGAAGCGGAAGAAAAAAGAAGGGTCGTAGAAGGAGACGCGGGGTTGAACCGGAAGAGGCGGTGACACGCGGCGCCGGAGACAGCGACGCGGTTTTGGCTCCGCTTGTTCGAGCATCTTCTTTGGGAGAGGAAATACCTAAAATACCCTCACCTCGCGACCGTTGTTGTAGAGCACTTTTTGCTATCCGGTCTTCAGATCCATACCTCCACCGAATAACAAATTCCGATCTTATAAATAGACAAAATTAGTACTCACAATATTCAGAAAAAAACTATTTGGTATTCTTGTGTCGATTAAAATTAAAATTGAAGTAAGTTCTTCTAATGTGTAACATATCACCTCATAAACATTCGATAAAAATAAATAATTTTAATTCAATATATCGCCTGTATTACATACTAAATACTAAATAACTCTAATAAAATACTTGTAGTTTCCGTTCTGATACAAGTGGCAGTTTTGTCACGTCGCGAATTTTATCGTTTTCTTCGTTTGGTCTCTCCACCTCGGACCGTGATCACGTAACTTGGAGGAGTACGGGATCATCTGGTTCCGCGCGCCCGCCTTCTTTGCAGGCATAAAAAACTTTCAAGCTGTACATGACGAAGCAAAGGGCTTTTGAGTCTTTCCCTATTTATATTTTCAATTAAAACTCAAAAAAAAATTTTATATAGGTTGTGAGGTGTCTTGGGACAGCGTGCATGATTGACACGTGGTGGATGAATAGAAGGGCCCTCCACTTTAATTCTATGATTATTTGACATAATTAAAATCGTCATTTTGTGCAATTTTTATTGGCATGGGGGGGAGCAGTGCGCATCCCGTGCCCTCCTTTTAATGTTTTAACGGCCTTCCCTTCCCGATATGCCCCCATCTCTTTATAGAGAAAACAAAAAAAAAAAAAAAAAAAAAAGAGTCCAGGCTGGTTCGTGGGCCCCCGGTAGAAAGTCGTACCCGGACCGACCAACTGTCCGCGTGATTGGCTCCCGCATCAGAAAATGCCCGAGAAAAATAATAAAGTGATCTTAAGTTCACCTAATTCTATTTGCTCACGACTCATCCGTGTTTCACTTGATAAGCAGGTTAGGTAATCAATCAAAAAACAAAATTATTTTTTTATTTTAGTTAATTATATAAATATTTTTAATAGATGATAAGATTTTATTTCTAATAAAATTTTGAAGTGATTGCTTTTATATGTATTCAAAAATTTAGAAATTAAGAAAACATTTTGAAAAATGATAAAAATATATATATTGGAGAATTCACGTGTTCTGATTTTTCATTACACGTTATCGTAATCCGATTAGACAAAAATAACTAAGGCGGGTCAACGACCTTCATTAATAAGCGTTTGGATTAGAACTAATGAAGGCTAAACAGTAAAGATTGTAATTTATTTTTAATATATTTGGATCTCTTCTGTTCACATGACGATTTCAGTTCGCTTAATTCGCATCTACGTATCCATTACTCGAGAAAAGCGTCTGCATTTTAAATGCATTTATTACATTTTTAATATATTATAAAGTAAACTAAATAAGACCACCTAATCCTTCTTTATTGCCTCTTTAGAATAAACTTTCACCAAAGTGAGGGCCTCCCGTGTCTCAAAACCAAATCAACAATTTGTTATTTTTTTGAAACATTGATTGCCTCTATGAGATTCGCTTCGCTTCTTAATTTTTACTTCAAGTGGATTTATATTTTGAGTCAACCAGAACTAGTGAAAAGTTGGATGAAAAGGTTGCATATTGAGGAATATAACAAAAATCGTATAAATTACTTATAATTTACCCATATAAATATTTCATAAGAAACAAAAAAAAAAAATTTATTGTAAAGGTTAATTTTTTATTTTTTTATCTTCAAACAGATAGAACGATTTTATATAAAAAGCATAGCAATGAAGGGAGTGTACATCACTTAGAGAGTTCAAAAAATACTGTTATCCACTATTTGTAGTTTTGGGTTTAGAGTAGCGCGCGAATAGAGTATGCACTATGCAGTAATCACCAGCTAATGCAAAAGTCGTGGCTTTCTTTGCCTACGTATCAACGACTATGTTGGCTTCTGGTATGACAGTTGGACCTGTGGCAATTCCTATAGTAGACTTCGGCAAGTTTGTACTAGTTTTGCCAATTTCCATAGTGTTCTGTTGTCGGTACATCAACTAAATTGCAAGTTGATAGTCCCCATGTATTAAAATGGAAATAGAAAGAGCGAGGAGTTTGATAAAAGATAGAGTTAGGTTGAGTACAAGCAATTCCGATTGATTGTTTGTTTTATGTGATAATGGCCAAAGAGCACAAAATAATATTTTTCCAATGGAGTTACGAATAACACATCTACATCCTGCCTTCTTGGATTCCAGGCTAGCAGACCCATCAAAATTTACCATTAAAAAAGAGGGCGGAGTGGAGTCCAACAAATATGGTCTCTATTTCTTTTGGAGGGCATGAATTCTGAAATTTTTCTATGTAGAATGGTTTGCAATGAGAGAAAAACAATTGGATTGAAACTTTGAGGGATGGATGAAGAAGAGTGTTCAACGAAATTTTTATTGATTAATTTATTGGTCCTGCAGTAAAAATGAAACTTGTGGTAAGTTGGGGATGGTTGAAGTCCACTGCAGAGATGAAGATGGGCCGCTTGGAGAATTTCAAGTAATTGTTATGTGCTTGGGGATCAGAATGGGTACGTGCGTAGTGACCGAAGCAGGCTCTAATTGGATCAGGTGGACCATATCTTGTGAATTGTAGATAAGACTGCATATTGACTATTGGAAGATGCTGTCGATTTCAGATAAGACGCATCAATTCATACACATGAATATATATATTATGGATGGTCTAGGTTTTCTCCCAAGAGGAACTACAATATATGACAAGGATAAACATCAATATGCATTCCTGTACTGATGCAGTTTTGATTATCAATGAAATAAAAAGCAACTTCCTCAAAAATTTGACAAAAAAAAAAAAAAAAAAAGCTTACAGACGCAATTTAGTGCGATGGTATCAAGACAAATGTACAACAGGGAAGATGCCTTGAAGTTAAGCTATTGCTTCTCCATTCCTTCCAATAGCTTCTTCTTAACAGTCTGAAGTGCACGCTCCATATTATTCAGCTGCACAATAAGTCCACCTTTGAATTTGATGCGTTTTCTTTTCTCCCATTATAGATGATATTGACTTTTTAGTACAAACACCAAAAAGGTTCTCAGAAAGGATTCTAGCACAAACATACCTCTTCTATAGCAAACCTGTTATGCTTGAATAATCCCAAGTACAAATCAAAACTATCCATGCATGTTGTCTCTTTCTGCAGTGGTAAGATTGGTTAACAGAACAGTCTTGTTTTCTTTTACAGTGTGATGAAAAATAAATAAATAATGAATAAAGAATATGAAGATGATTAACATGAAGATGATTATGATAGGAAGTACAATTAGTTAAAGGGACAAGGATATTTCTCCTGCTTAAAAAAATTACATAACTACAGTCAAGGATGTTGTCAGAAGGTGTGCTTTTAGCAACAGTTGACCCTACCTTCCTCTTCTCATCTACTCTATACCTATTATCCTTCTTGCATTTGAAGAGATTATTCCTGTAGCCCTCCCTATTGGCTTGCCTACCACCACAGGTGAGGAGCTTCAGGGGTCTTTGCCACAAAAGGAAAAAAATTTGCAGTATACTTCTCATTTTGAAAAAAAAAAAAAAATCATTCTTTAAGCTCATGGAACTCAAGAAAGAAGGTTGCTACCACCAAAGGAGACGAAATTGTTGAAATCCCACTGCCATAGGTAAACATCCTCTCTATTTGCTCCGTTAGTATTCATGCTAATGTACTAAACTTATGGTCATCTTTACAACAAAAGGGAAAAATAAAGCGAAATGAAGACTAATAGTTTTTGGTCAGGTAACGTTTTCTAGTTTGCAGTTTCTGTAATCCGAATGAGAGTGAAACAAAAGAATGCGACGAAGAAGGAAAAATGAAGTTGAGTCACGATTACCAATTGGAGAAGCATTTGAAAGCCTTTTGTGTCAATCGGTGTGGACTCAATCTCCATCTCAGAAAGCATCCTACAAAACCCGAACACTAACAGCTGAATTACCGAAATCATCTTTTCTACCAATTTTGTCTACCATGTGTGGAATCAAGTGGTGAACTTGCCTTCCAATGGTGTGAGTCACAAATTGACTCCTCGCAGCGAGCTTGTCATGGTCCTGGCAAGCCATTTCCACCAGCCTGCAACCCTACCATACATTCTCTTTCAGCTCATCAAATAACTTCAAACCAAAGTCCCTCTACTCATCTTCTTCAGCGCAAGAGGATTGGTCTTCCATACAAGCATCTCTTTTCATCTTCCCAATCCTCCTAAGACCAATAAATCTCTCACACTTACCTCTCTTTCGAAAATGCCCAGAAAAGTAGAACAGAGATTCAAGTCGCGGACCCGAACTTTATCGAACACCAGAGGCAGCCCTTTCCATCCATTTTTTCCACTCTCCGGCCCGAACATTGGGTGCGTGCAGACCAAATCACAGTCATCGGGCAGTACCTTCATCATCGAAACCAGCAAAACAGGTAACAGATTTTATAAAATCAATAAGAAGAGATAACTGATTGGTAACCCAAACAGGGAAAGGGAAAGTGAAAGAGATAACTAGAAAAGCCATTAAAACTAAAGGTTAAAGGCAGCAAAATAATACATTCAAGAGAGAATCCCTCGGATGCTCCTTAACGGACATCACGTCGGCGAAAAGCACCCTTTTCCTGAAACGATCGAACGGGATTGACTGCACGACTTGCGAGAGAGAAATTATGGACGTACACAGAAGAACCACGTCGTTCTCTTCTTCCAAGAAGTGTGCCATTTCCCTGCAGAAATTAGCAAAATAAGTCCGTCCTCTTTTTGTGACTGATTGATCGTGAAGACAGAGAGGTGGAGATGGCCGGATACCTGAAGAATTTGATACCCATTTGGGAGCAGAGGTGGGAGTGGTCGGACCGGGAGGTCGCGGCGAGAGAGTGGCCTTGCTTGATCATTGTCCTGGCCAGGAATTGAGCAAATGGTCCGTAGCCAACGATGCCTATTTTCAGGGTCTCGCGGCGGAGACCGCAATCCTTGTTTGAGGAAGACATCGGAGAGAAACTGAAAGAGAGGAGGGAAGCTCCAATTTTGTCTGGGACTTGGATCAAGGGAACCGCTGCTGCGTCAACGACGGCGTTTGCAGCTGCGCTGACCTGTGAGAAGCATGGGCGGGCTAATCTGAAGACATCTTTCCTTGTGTCACCGTATCAGCCGATACGTGTCGGATTTGGTCACAGGATACACCCCGTATCGGCAAATACGTTCCAATCTTCTTGTAAGAGTACTTATATCTTCCCCATTAAAGGAAACTTTAAATCGAAGCTTTGAAGCTGAAAAAGAATCAATTTCACACCCATTTGTATCACATTGGAAGGTAAGTTTTATTTTCAGCTAAAGTTTGTCAAATTTCTATATACAATTCTACAAGTTGGGATACTTTTCTATCCTATTTGGGATTAGAGTAATGTTAGACGCGCTGAATGCACCTATCTACATGTTAATTTAAACTCTTAAAAATATTTTTTTATTATAAAATTCTATTTTCTAGAAGATAAACCCTGCATTTTAGATTAAAAGTGTACAACTAATATTATTCTTGGGACTAAACTTTAACACTATCGGCGAATGAGTGGGCCTTTTTTGGGCTCTTATACATGGATAAGTCAAGTCGAGTACCATGTACTAGTTTTACTTTGATGTCATAAAAGTTTGGGTCCAAAATGACTAGTGAAAGTTAGAAAACATATTTCTAATTAATTAGTCAAAAAAAAATTTTTAACTCATATTTGTATATAAGATAATGTTATACGTACAGGAGACCAGAGATTACCGTGTTGTGTAACATTGAGCATAGGACCCACCATGCATAGCGCCAATCATCCTTCAACGTGTTGCATCCATGTGAGACAAGTACCCAAAGAGGTATTGTTCTGGTATATAAATTCAACTCATATTTCTATATAAAGTAATGTTATGCGTACAACGGGTGTTGTGTAACATTGAGCATAGGACCCACCACTGCTGCAGTGAGGGAGACTGTACCCCAGTGTGAGTACACAGTACTCATAGCATTACTCTTATCTTTAACGCTTTGCATCTATGTGAGACGGTATAAGAACAAATTTCACACAATCATGTTGTGTCTCTGCATCTCTTGGATTATCATTTGCGTTTTCTATGAAGTGGTGGGCGAATTTTCGTAATTTGATAAGTAAAACTAGAAATAGAAAAACTTACTCGATGTCATCTCTATTTTTTTACGTACTGAAACCTGCAACATTTATTTTGTCATAGAACTATTAATCTAACTACTTGTCGGCGAAATTAAAAAACACGGCTGTTGCAGAGATTAGATAGACCCCGACATGGGAGGAGGACTGAAGGTACAGTTACGCTCCCTTTTTCTTCCCTCCTATTTCAGTTTTCACACTTCCTCTCAGACTCTGACACAGGTGACACTCTTCCGCTTCTTCTTCTTCTTTTGCTTCTTTCTTTTTTCTTTTTTACTTCTTTCTATCTTACCAAACTGACACACCGAGTTGCACCGGTACGTGACGAGACGTTGAAAACCCCTCCCGAGTTTTCACCTAAATTACTCCATCTTAATGGAATGATCTCCGCCGTCCCATACTGATCTCATTCGATTAGCGGCCAGATCGACGCACCCGAACACCAGATTTTATTCTCCATAATCGAGGTTTTGCATGCGAGAGAGAGTGGACATTTTGATTACTATATATACACGTTTCGGTGTCTTTTGAACACGAAAGAAAGATAAATATGTGGGACAAATGAAAAAGGGGATTGAAATTCACTTTTTTGCGACTTTACCCCCCTCCTCTTTGAAAATTTGAAACCAGGATACCTTGCACCCTTTGGTGGGTAAAATGATTAAAGAGGGGTTAAATGATAAACACGACCGAAGAACGGGGCCCGCTTTTAACCTTTTTTTTTTTTTTTTTTTTTTTTTCACCTTTTCGGACCATCCTCTCAGAAAGTGGGACCCGCCCGCTAATTTTGGCTGCTGAAATCGCGAGGTGTCTCGCCCCGCACAGGACCGATCTTTCCGATGGCGACGTCTCTCCTGTCTCGCGAACCCAAGTGGGGCCCGATCGCGGGACCCGCAGGGACCAATCGGTGGCTCCTCGTGTTTGATGGAATTATTGCCCTCGCGTGCCCTCCTACACACCCCTATTACCGCATCGCCACCGTCACCGCCGCTTTTATAACGCGCGCGGTGCGTACAGCGCACACTCTCGCCGCCCCACTCCCCCGCTCGGGTCACGGGACGTTACCAACTTTACTTTCAGTTTGAAAAAGCTCCGCTGCCCCGGTCCCGACCTGACTGCTGAACCCTTTTAACCCCACTCCTTTGTCAAAGATATAATTAAAAATATATGGAAACATTTTTCCAAATAGTAATAAAATTATCAATTTATGATATATGCAATCGTAAAAAGCGAATTATTTCATATTCAATTAATTTTGGTCGTAAATAAATTAGAGTAATTCGGTACCTTTCTCGTTTCTTTTCTCTTCTCCTAATAGAGAGTTTTTTTTTGTGTTGAATATATATGGTATGTAAATCAATTCAACGTGATGTATATGAAATTTTAAAACATATTTATACTTTTTAAAGTCATTTATACTTTAAAATTTATTTTAATTATCAAATTAACTAATTCACGGTATTCGCCTGATTGGTAATCAAAATTCGGACGGTATATGTAATAAATTAAAAATTATCATTATATCTACATAGTTGGCGAAATATTGTTCAGAAAGTATATATATATAATAACCCTATTCACAAATGGATTTAATGGTTCGATAGGAACCAAAGCCGGATCCGACCAAGAAAAACTGGACTCAGTTCAACAGAAACCAAACCGGATCCGACCAAAAAGTAATCGACACAGTTCAAGAAAACCAAACCGGATCCGACCAAAATAATGAGGGAACAACCGGGTTCAGAGCTTAAATTTGAACTAGTTTTCGAAAGAGGTACGCGAGAGAGAGAGAGAGAGAGAGAGAGAGAGAGAGAGAGAGAGAGAGAGAGAGAGAGAGAGAGAGAGAGAGAGAGAGAAAGAGAAGACATAAGGCTTTCGAGGCCTTAGCGCTCAATAATTACGACGACCCTTCCCTCCTGCGCTTTCCCTGTCTTCACCCCGTTCATACTTACCCTTCTCCGCAAAAGGCATACCTGAAACAAACCTCTCCGCAACTCGAAAGTTTCTCCCATTTAGAAAGCACGAATCGCCCCACAAGGAAATTGGGTAATAAAGGGAAGGACGGTGGATTCGAGACTACAGACAGACAAACATGGAATAGATACAGACGGGGGTGTTCTGTGTCGCCTGCCTGTCATTTGCTTTTACGGCATTTCTCCATCTCTCTCTCTTTTTGTTTTCTTTTTCTCCTCTCTGATTAATATCTCGGTTCTCGACAGAGTACTCGTTTAGTACTTGGTACCCTTGTGGCGTTCTTCGGTTCTTCGGAGCAATCGCCTCTCTCTGTTTTCTTCTTCCCTTTGGGTTGCGTCTACGATCCGGGTCTGCTGTACAGGAAGGGGGGGTTTACCTCTTTAACCAGATCTTTTGGATGTTTTGTGTCTTGTGAAAGTTCTCTAGAGCTGATTTTCTCTAAACTGTTTCTTCAACATTTCTCCTGCTTTGAGAAGAATTTTTTATTAGCCATGGAAACTTCTAGTCCTCTTCCACTCCCTACCCAGAGTCCGGCGCTTCCGCAGGAATCTCCGAAGCCCTCGAAGAAGAGCTTTGTGACCTCCTTGATGGAGGCTGCCACACTTCGTTCTCCTTCCTTCAGAGAGGACTCGTACTTTGTTTCTCAGCTCAAGGCCTCGGAGAAGAAAGCATTGCAGGATTTCAAAAACGTTCTTGCCTCTGCTTCTTTGAGTTCAGAGTCCATATGGGGAATTCCTCTCCTAAGCGGAGACGAGCGCGCCGACGTGATTCTTCTCAAATTCCTCCGCGCTAGGGATTTCAGAGTCTCGGATGCTTTCTCCATGCTCCAAAAATGTCTGCAGTGGAGGAAGGACTTCAAAACGGACGAGATCATGGACGAGGATCTTGGGTTCAAAGAACTTGAAGGCGTGGTGGCTTACATGCATGGGTACGACAGGGAAGGCCATCCCGTCTGTTATAATGCTTACGGAGTGTTCAAAGATAGAGAAATGTATGACAGGATCTTTGGTGATGAGGAAAAGCTGAAGAAGTTTCTAAGGTGGAGAGTTCAAGTGCTTGAGAGGGGAATCAATTTCCTGCATTTTAAGCCTGGTGGGGTTAATTCCATCATACAGGTGACGGATTTGAAGGATATGCCTAAGAGAGAGCTGAGGGTGGCTTCTAACCAGATTCTTTCTCTCTTCCAAGATAATTATCCCGAACTGGTCGCTAGAAAGGTACTGAAAGGTCTCTTTTTCTTTGTTTTTTTTTTTTTTAACTTTCAGTAAATGTTTGAACTTTGATAAATGATTCTTTGCCGTTTCTTTGTTCTTCACTGAATGCAGGTTTTTATCAATGTTCCGTGGTATTTTAGTATGCTTTACTCGATGTTCAGTCCCTTCCTAACCCAGAGGACAAAGAGCAAGTTCGTGATTGCAAGAGAAGGAAACGTTGCTGAAACCCTCTACAAGTTCGTCTTTAAACCTTCTCTCTCTCTCTCTCTCTCTCTCTCTCTCTCTCTCTCTCTCTCAATTTCAATTCCAAAGTTTAATCGTTGTAGAGACTGCAGTGATGGGAATGTTTTTGAATTTTGAACGCGCAGAAGATTTGAATTTGAACAACAGCCAACTGGGTTTGTCTGTATCTAGTTGGATTTTCTCAACTGTTACTGTAATATCATCCTCTCAAACGGATTGTGCGTTTGATCTGCGTAGGTTTATTAGGCCGGAGAATGTGCCTATGCAGTACGGAGGCCTCAGCCGGCCGGACGATCTGCAGGCCGGCTCCCCGAAGCCGGCGTCTGAATTCACCGTCAAGGGAGGGGAAAAAGTTAACCTTGAAATCGACGGCATTGAGGTACCTTACTCTTACCTTTTTCCCCATTTTGATTCTTCCCTTAGCTCTCTCTCTCTCTCTCTCTCTGTGTAAATTTATGTTATGAAAATTTTGGGACAGGGTGGAGCGACGATTACATGGGACATCGTCGTGGGTGGGTGGGACGTGGATTACAGCGCGGAGTTCATCCCGAATGCAGAAGGGAGCTACACGATGGCCATCGAGAAGAGCCGCTGCGTTTCCCCCAACGAAGACCCAGTACACAATTCCTTCGCTGCGAAAGAAGCAGGGAAAATGGTGCTCTCCATCGACAACACCTCCTCCCGGAAAAGAAAGGTTGCAGCTTACAGATACTTTGTGCGCAAACCCACTGCAATCAACTAGATAGGCTATCAGGCAAGGCATTTACCGTAATCTCTCTGCCAGACCTAATTACTTTCTCCAATGCTTGGGATCCTAATCAAAACTTATGTTATGTATAAAGAAGTTACTTGAACTATGTTTTATCCTCTTTTATGAGTAGAGGTGGTAGATTGACAAGGTAGGAAAGCATGCATCTCTTTTTTGTTGAGGGATGGTCTGGTTTGTTTTCTGGAACTCTGAGAGTGTAATAAACTAGAGAAAAGATGAGGGTTGGTAGAGAGACATGTTTGGGTACTGGGTTGTTGTTGTAAAATTTTTTTTTTTCCTTCTTTTTTTGGGATGTAGTGAAAGGTAAAGAAGACGAAGATTGGCCCACTGGTTCGTTCAGGCTGATGCTTCTTTTGAGGTGTTCCTATCTGGGCTTTCGTAAAAAGAAAAGGCAAAAGCAGGTCACGGGTTTTGATGTCTTAGTTAAGAGCAAAAACCCTGAAATTGGACGAAAGAAGAAGACTAAACGGAGTAGGTTGTCTTCTGTGGTGTGACTGGTTGTCTTCTTTTTTATTTTTCTTTTCTGTTCCTGTGTATGAGGTCTGAAAAGTTCCCTTTAATTAGGGGCAATCCCTGAAATCGGGAACAACTTTCATTAATAGTTTATATAAAGTAGTAGAAGTTCCTTACGGCCTGTGCTGAAATGTACTGGAGGATTCATTTAAGATCACGAAATTTAGTTGCAGTACAGGAAAGGATGATTAAAATTTCTCAAGTTTACTGACCTTTTACTCCTCGAAGAATAAGACTTTACCTGTTTTCTGAGGCGAGCTTCGGCTGCTCTGGAGACACGAGGTCGGCGGTTTTTCTTTTTCCGTGTCTGAAGTGTCGTAGGGTACACGCCGGTAATTGATAACACGACTCGACTGACGACTCCTGGGAATCGAACATGTACAGTTTTCTTGTCTCTGTAAGATGTTGCTTGGGTTAGATGCATCTTTTTGAGAAGTGAGCAGGCACAGAGATTAAGAGTAGAGACCAAGCATTGTAACTTGGGACTGGGAGAGAGCGACCAAAGACAGGTCGAGGAAATGGGAGTACGATGGCGGAGAAGACGACAGGAGTAAGTCGCAAAAGTGAATTTTCCCGGTTTAAATTCAAAAGAGTAACGGATATTCGAATCGTGATTGTAAGAAAGGAAAATTTTCAGGTTACGACGTTATAAAACGGGGAACAATTAAGACTTTTACATGGTAAACTTTTAGTGTTTAATCTCATATAGATAGAGTAAAAAATATCCCCTTTATCAAAGAAAAGAGTGGTGATAACTTTTTATCTATTCTATGTGTAAATTTTAAACCCTAAATTCTTTTTTACCACCAATTTTCCAGCCATGTCATAATATAAACCTCTAAAATCAGGAAGTATTGATATTAATATTTTAAGTTTCAAATTTTAGGATGAAAAATGATTGTAGTCCAAATAAGGTCCAACATTTAGGTTTAAAGAATAAATAAATAATTTCTACTTTATCTCTTATTTTTACTGCCAACGAGGACGATGTGTCACGCTGTAAATGCTCACCATAAAATTTGGTAGTACAATTGTCACCACTCTTTTAGAATTAGTTTCGGACTCAAATTTACATGGGATCAACCTGTGTTTCAAAAACCAAACTGGTCATCGATAGAGCATCCAATTCTGGTTCAATCGGATTCAACAAGTGGTTCAACCGAAATGATTTGTCTCGTAAAAAAACTTCGTAATAAGATTTTCATATACAAAAAGAGTTTAAAAAATATAAAAACTATTAAAAGTGCTAAAATTGGTAACTAACCGATTCAACTGGTCCAGTCCGTTTTACAATTATTAAAATTGGCAAGTCTATCAGGTTTTTGACCTTTTTTGAGTTTTAAAGCAAACCAAACCATTCGAATCGTTCCAATTGAACCGGTCGGCCGGGTCGGTTCAGTTTTTAAAACATTTATCAACGCCAAATTCGTACATGCCTTGACGCGTGAACCACCGGTTTGATAACGTGTCTTGTTTTTTTTAATTAAGTTTATAAACAAAATCAAATATCAATACTTCAATTTGAATAAAAATAAAAATATTTTTAGATACTTAGTGTAACAATATTTTTCAATGTTTGCTCACCCACAAAGTAAACCCATTGGTGGGGACAACCGTAGAACCACTTACTACTCATTCTTTCTACATCAAACAAAGGAGGTGTTTGAATCTAGCCCATGAAAGGGCTGCCTGCCTCCAGTCTGGCCGTGTGGAAGTTCCAGAAAATGAAAGGGAAGGTAGTGGTCTTTCTGATGCTGTCCTGAGCTACAATCCAAAGCAATCACATTTTCCAGGTCAATGAGGGAGTCATATTCTACAACATTTGTTACAACTTCCTACTTAAGCCAGTAACCATTGAGATTTATTTGTAGAAATGAGAAACTTCAATTTGTTGTTGTGCTTGTTTTAAAGAGCCAATAAAATAAAAAAAAATTTATTGTTTTTGTTTTAGATACAAGTCAACATTAAGTTATCGTTACACTTGTTAATTGTTTCAAAAAAAGAAAAACAAAGAATGGGAAAGATTATTGTGTTCTAACTTCACTTCCTTTTTAAATTATAAGCAATATGAATTACAACATTCATGTTATGATCTCATTAAAATTCTAGGACGTTACCTTTTAAGAAAAAAAAAACGTTTCACACAATATATACAAAACCAAATACTCCCTTCCAAATCTCCCCTTTCAACTAAATTAGAATAAATATAAAAATACAATACGATTATCAATGTCACCGTTTTGATGGTTCATGTGACTTCAACAACTTTAAACTCTAGACTTCCAATCTGCAAGTATATTATTCATAAATTTATGATACAATGCTTCATCTTTTCCAAACCTCAGTTATTTTATTAAATGGAGTCAAAGGTAGAGGGTTTTCTTTTGCCATAACGAAGCTTCAACTTTTAGGAAAGCAACGTCATTCTTGAAATGACCACAATATCTCTCCTTCCTACATTTAGATACGCATGGAGACTTTGATTCGTTAATTATATGCGTTAATTTATCCAATATGATATTTTATTCCGTATCTATTGCATTTAATATCCGTGGTCCGGTGGATTGTAGAATGACTAAACGGATAACGGCTATTCATCAATAACACCTAAAGTGAAGATAGTCTAATAAAAATAGTAATGAAAGTGCCTTTGCCAGTTTCTTTTCCTGTATTAAAAAAGATGAAATTTATGATGGAGGGAATTATAACCAAGGCAAGTCAGCCATGGAGGAGTCTTCAAAGCGAGGTCCTGAAGGCCCTGAACACCCCGGCCGTTTAATCGACCTGGAAGTCATCTCCGTCCAGAACTAAGTTCCTGCTTCGTAAACCCAAACAAGTGCAGCTTCCACTATTTTATTTTGAGAGCAGGAAAAGCAAGAAATTTTTAATGGGAACGGAAGAAGAAGAAGAAGAAGACAGAGAAATGTGTAGGATAGGCAGCCCACGTTTTGATCATTTTTTTTTTTTTTTTTTTGTGTCTGGGGTAGGCTAGATTCCACAAGAGACACGAGATCTGTTTAACAGCGTTATCATCGCTGAGGAGGGTGACACGTCTCCTTTTGACTTGATGCTGTAGTGATCATTTAGTATAGGAAAATCCGATCGGTTCTCGATCACGAAAACAAGGAAAAACGGAGGTGAAAGGGCCTGAAGCTGATTAAAAACTATATATATTTTAGATTGTTCAGGTTCAGCCCCACCATTTTCGTCTTGTCCCTGAGAAATAAATGCGACGGAAACGAGGAGCCCCTCCGATTAATGTTCTTGTTCAGAAGCTATAAAACCGACTGGCAGCCATCAAATTTCTCTTCCTTCGGCTCCACTCTGGGACCTGACGCTTTCTGGGTGGTGGCAATAGTTGTTATTTATGGAGTGCTGATGGAAGAGATTTAGTTGGGTTGTCTTTCTTTCGTCTTGCGCAGACGGGAAGACGGCGTAGAGGGAAACGAGATGGGTGCCTGCTGCAGCAACGGAAGGGGATCGGATGGGTTTGGAAAGGAAGAGGAGGAAGACAAGTTTGAAGAGGACGAGGGTCGGCTGGGTGAGGCTGGGGCGCGAGTGCGGCTCAAGGGTTCATATCCATTTGCATCAATGTATACTCAGCAAGGGAAGAAAGGCATTAATCAGGATGCCATGACAATATGGGAGGTGAGCCCTGACTCGCGAAGGCGCTCCAGAACAGGATTTCATTCTCTTTCGCTTCATTCGAACACAATCAATTTTAGAGGCCCTTGAGTCTCTGCAATTCTTCATTTCATTTTGACCCACCCCAATGCAGTTCAGAACTTTGAGATCTATGCTCTAGTCGTAATTATTTGATGCTGTTTTCTTTTGCACAGATCTTTTGGGGCTCTGACACGATCCTCATTGAGCTTGAATTCCTCTTTCCTATCGATTATACTTGTGACTTGCTGTGTCTTCTTACTCTGTTGCAAATGTGTTTCTCTGCAAAAGTTAGTCGTTGATGGTTTTGGAATACATTATCAGGGGGTTAGTACTGTTTGCTCGTTTCTCTTGCCGCTGTCTCTAATTGCAAAACACTAGTCCTCTTCCACGGGTTAGTACTATGATTTTGTATTTTTTTTTCTTGTTTCATTTGTTCAGGTCTGGAGGCCAGTGGGTTGCCTTTCAGGTTCATCTCATTTCATTTGGCTCCTCTTTGAGTTCTTCCTCCTCCTTCTCATTTCCTTTCAATGCCATTACTTTTTTTCTGCCGGTTTTCAATTTATTTACAGGGTGTCTTGTATGGTAAGCCGGTTTCATCACGTGTACTGGAGTGAGTTGTTAGTTTGTTTTTATATGATTTATAAGTAGTTAGGTCATATAAATGACCATCTGTTTGATGGGGTAGTTGATGTCTTTTATGTTAGGTGTACATGAAAATTTGTTCATGTGACATTATTGGTGGCAGTTTTCCATTCTTGTTGGGTGGGTAGTTGATATTTTAATGCAAATGTAGTTAGACTTCTCTTTCTTCTAGCACTTGGCCTGGTGCGGGTTGAGTTCTTTAAAGCGTACCATCAATGGAATTAGGTGGACGGTTTCACCTTTTTCCCAATCTTCTTTTGCCTTCTGCTGATTTTAGTGCTGAAGGTTAGGATTTCCGTCTCATGCTTGCTGTTTTCTTTTTCTGCTGCCGTGGTTATGCCCATACCATGTTCCATTTTTACTTCAAGCAACCACATTCATCTTTTTGTGTCTGATCATACATTTTTCAGGATTTCAATGGTTTGAAGGGTAACATCTTATGTGGGGTATTCGATGGTCATGGTCCCTACGGTCACAAGGTTGCGAGACATATCCGCGATGTTCTCCCATGTAAGCTCACTCAGGAAATGAACCCTCCAAAACCAAATAAAAGTGATTTTGACGAAGATTATGATGATAGCAACGAAGAGATTGAGGATAGTGATGATGATGATGATGATGTTGTTGATGATGATGATAATGACGATAACTGCCACCCATTTTTCTCTTCCTGGAAGAGTGCATTTGTTAAGGCCTACAAAGAGATGGATAAGGAGCTCCATCTTGATTCCAGATTCAATTGCTACTGCAGTGGAGCCACCGCTGTGTCCATACTCAAACAGGTAATGTTTGGATCTTGTTCACCTTCATAATGGAATTAGTTTCTTCAGTCTGTGTGAAAATTTACTAGTTGAGAAGGTGTGTAATTTGAAATTCTTATCATCTTTTTGTAAGCGAAAGCCTATCTTCTATTGTGTCAGAACACTTGGATTTTTGTTCTCTCATTTGAATAGGATTTGAGAGAGTTTAAACTCAATGTATAGAGGAGTTAATCACCACTTGTTTTGAAAGCTTGTAACTGTCAAAGTGACAATTGTGGTGATGCTTCAGGGAGAAGACTTGATAATTGCTAACGTGGGAGATTCACGGGCAATTCTCTGCAGCAGAGACAACAATGATCATCCCATTTCCGTCCAACTCACAGTGGACCAGAAGCCCAACGTTGAGAGTGAGTTCTCTCTTGCTTGTGCAAGTTATGATGTCTCATAAAGCGAAAGCTCCAAGGGTTTTCAATTTTCTGTTTGCTCCTTTTGTTCACATTTCAGGTGAAGCTGAGAGAATAGAAAACTGTAAAGGCAGAGTTTTCGCTTTACCCGAAGAACCGGATGTGTACAGAGTATGGCTGCCAGATGATGACAGTCCGGGACTAGCCATGGCCAGAGCTTTTGGAGATTTCTGCCTCAAGGATTATGGGGTTATCTCCATTCCTCAGATTTCCTATAGAAAACTCACTGACAAAGACGAATTTGTGGTTCTTGCTACCGATGGGGTAAGAGTGTAAAATCAGCTCGTGAATGAATTTTTTCAGGCTCGAAGTTTACAAGGTTTTGAAAATGGTACAGTAGTATCAAAAGCTTCAAGATTTCTAATGTTCACTTTTCAGGTATGGGATGTGTTATCAAACCAGGAGGTCGTCGACATTGTTGCTTCATCAAGGAAAAGATCCAGAGCAGCAAAAGCATTGGTGGATCATGCTGTAAAAGCATGGAAATCCAAATACCCAACATCAAAAGTCGATGATTGTGCTGTAATTTGCCTATTTTTGAAGACTGCGTCTTCGTCACATAGGCCTGGTGTTGATGCAGAGGAAGGCAGTTACAGTAGCGGAGGATCGAAACTGTCTGAAGCTGGACAAACTGTGGGGAATGGAGGTTCTGAGAGGTTTGATGCGAGAGATGAATGGACTGCTCTTAAAGGGGTGAGCAGATCGAATACCTTTGTGAAACTTCCTCGATTTGCTACTGCTCTTAGTCGTCGGTGGAGATCACTTTCGCTAGAGGATGGAGGTCCGATTGTTGAAGGTTAGTGAAGTAGTTGAATTCAACTGGAAACAGAGTTTCATTGAAGATTCCAACTTCCAAGCCTGATATGAAATGTTCCTTTGTGAGGAAAACCCACACCCAATTGTAAATTCACATATGAAATGCTTGGCCAGCATTACTGCCTCCATCAATGCTCTGAAAGTGAGCCATATCTTTTCTCATCATTTAAAAGTTGAAAGAACAAAATCAGAGCATTTTCAGAAGTACAACTCGGGAACGTTTTATTGATCCTTAGGACCTCAAATAACAAGCCGGATCAGGTCCGTAATCGGTTTCTCACTGCCCATCTGTCTGCATGGTGTTAATATTCTTGAAGAATAAAATACGCTGTTTTTATTTTCAAAGACCACAAGGGTGGAATTTGTCTCGCTTTAGAAGTCGCCATTGACAGCTTACGCCAGATTAATTAATCACTCATCTCCCCTTACAAACTCAAACATTTGACATCAAAATCTATACTATCAGAAAGAATATGTGAAAAAAAAAAAGTAATAACTAATTTCTGTTTATGTAGAAGAGAATAATCAGAAGTAGGCTGATTGATCCAAAATGATGAAGAAACAAGCATAAAATTCTAAATCAAATCCTTTATTAAAAAATAATCTCAATAACAATTATCAATTAACAAAAACTGCTATATGTGACAAAAAAATGAAGCATTTAAGAAAAATGACAATGCACCAGCCGGGAATCGAACCCGGGTCTGTACCGTGGCAGGGTACTATTCTACCACTAGACCACTGGTGCTAGACGACATAGATGACGAAGTAAAAATTATATATTAACTGATGGTTTCCAAAATCTTAAAAAAATATATATATAATTTTAAATAATCTTTATCAATGTCAGGGGATGTAGCTCAGATGGTAGAGCGCTCGCTTAGCATGCGAGAGGTACGGGGATCGATACCCCGCATCTCCATTATTCTTGTATCAGATAGCAGAGCTCATTAATTTTTTTTTTAAGCGAGAAAGTACTAAATTGATAACTTTCTATGAAATGAAATATAAATAAATTAGAAAAGCTTTAATTTTTTAACCCAACAATTGCTTGTAAGAGGTATCAAAGTTTCATATATGGTGTATGTTAGCTTTGAAACTATCAAAATCATTAAAATTTATTTAAAGGGTATTACTAAGTATTTAATTTTTTGTTACTTGGCACAAACTAGCCAAGCAAAATTTAAGTATTTAATTTTCTTTCAAATATAAGAAATGTAAGTTCATTTTTTTTTAAAAAAAGAGTAACTGTTTTTAATTAATTTAAGATTATTAAAGGGTCACAGTAATAAGCTCAACATGTAATAATTTTGCTTTATTTTGAAGAGGCAAGATATATCTTAGCCTTTTTTTATAAATCAAGATTGAATTACACCATATAAATTTTGCTTTATTAATCAATCGCGTTGAAACAAAAAGAAAAACAAAAAAAATGCTAATAATTACTTTGCCGGTCATAATCCCACCAGCTCCACTCATAAAACACGGGTGATGCTTCCACCTGTAAATCATGATAATTAGGAACCAAAACCCGGATCATTAATGGTCTTAATCCTGTCCAGAAACAAGGTTTGCCAATCTAAATATCCAACTTTGTCCACAATATGAGGTTTTAATGAATTTTTTATTTCGGCAATCCCCGTGAATTAGTCGACAATCATCATGAACGAGGGAACAACAGAAAAGTAACCCTAAAAAATAAACTAAGGTGCTGCGATCGGATCCAAGCATCCATGAACAGGAAAATCAAACCGAGCGAATCCGAGTAAATTAATTAAGAAGCCTAGTGCAGAAACGATCATATGGCGAGGGAATAAAGTTTAGGACGTGAAAGAGGGTAATAATTAATAATAATTATTCAATTTTACTATTTGTATTGTTTTTCGTTCCCATCAAAATGAGGGCCCTGTCGTGTCCTGAGGCGAGCAGGCAGGCCCGTGACCTCGGCATCCGCCATGACTTCACGTTCCCTACGTAAAAATCGCACGAGGCTCGATGAAATCATCAACAGACTCGATCCCCTCAATTGGCCCCTACCTTCTCAATCTCAGATCGATCGCCTCTTTTGAGCTAGCTTTGAATATATACCCAGAAGAAAAACAAACACAACCCAGTAGTACGTAGTTAATTTAGAAGCTAGCAGAAATCTGTGATTATATTTATAAACAGAAACACCCATGCATGCACTCTCACTCCCCGTTCGGTTCAGGAGACCATTGTGTAAGCTAAGTATACTAGGGAAAAATGAACCCTATTTATTATTAACCATATCTAAATTAAAAGCCAGTAATATTAATTTAATTTCAAGGTATTAGTTCAGGAATTGTTTAGACTAACCGATCCAAGACATCTGAACAATGCGATATGACTATCACTATTGTGTTTTATTGTGTTTATATTATATATGTGTATGTATACTTTGTTTTTTGTTTGTTAGACCCATAGACCCATGGATTGACAGCTTTCCGGGTTTTATTTGTCTGAACGTGGGAGGTCAAGCAACAAGACTTGAAAAATAACAAGAAGTGGCTCTGATACATATTAAAAAGTGTGGAGGTAGTCATAAAAAATGCCTACAGCCTTGGCCTTTTCCTCCATTGCACTTGCAAGAAACTTGGGTCTGTGTTCCTCTTAATTTCCTCTCAATCATAGCCACAGCTCACGGCCATTCTTCAATGTTGGCCATGCATGAGAACCCTCACATGATCCCATATTACTTTTTAGCTAAGCAGGGCTACTAATATTGTTGCTTGCATCAGGCCCCCACTATTAATTATATGAATCATAGTTTCCAAAAGTGCATACACTGCGACCCATGGTGTTTTAAATTTTTTATTTGCTAGCTTGTGTTTGATCTATCAAGGTGCAGGATTCCTCCTCTAGATTTCGATGGTAGCATCGATTTTGAGACCCCTCTCGAATACAGAGAGAGAGAGAGTCAACCGATCCGTACTTTGAACTTGTATACGATAATTTTTTTGTGGACATTCGCCCCGTCAAATTAGCAGGCAGTTTAGAGTCATTTGAGTTTGTGTTTTGTTAATGGTTAGTGCAGGAGAAGATCATTATCATAAATGCATGCAGTAGTACTTTAATTACTTATGATCCCAAGAAAATTTAGAAAAATAGCTTAATGTTGGTTTATAAATGGTATACTACTGAATTTAATAAGTTATTCTTTTTAAATATATGGTATACAAATAATAAGAAACAATTTATGAATTTGTATAACAAAGAAATGTATAAATAGGTTCATTTATTACATACATAGAAGCTTAAAATAATATAATGATTCTTAAAAAATTTGTAACATAATTTATCTTAAGGTAGACTTGTAAGGTTAAGATAAAAATATATCTATTAATTTAATTAGTTAACAGGTAATGGATAAAAAAAAGGTTTTACTTTTTCCTTTTACATTCCTCTCTACTAAATGTAAAACAAGTAAATATTTAATAGCAAAGGTTCTCTAGTAAGTCGTGACCAGCTGGGTACGAGAGGAGTACACCCAGTTCGGTGTATCTATCTTCTTTTATTTTTGTTTTTTAATATTCTTGAGTAATCATATGTTTATAATCTGTAATGGGTAACTTAATATGACAATTATTAAACAATATTAATTTGAGGCATATATAACACGAACTCATTCCATAGAAGTGGTATTAATATTTGAGACAGATAAGCAGCGGCAGACAAATAATATTCAATGAGACTTTAGAGTTGCTTGGAAATGATGAGAGCGAGAAGACCTCCCAGATTAGACGCCAATTCCGTCGTTTTTTTTATACTCAGTTTAATGCAGATATCAATTAAGTAATTACTCCACCTCAATAATTCACTTATACTTTAAGAGTCATTATGAGTGTCCACCACGAATAAGACGAGCCACCGAAGTTCTAGATTCCCGAACTCAAGAATAAGATTAATATATTTGTCATCGCTAAACTACTTCTTCATTCCATTACCGGCAGGCAAGTAGGCCAATCTACTTAATTTAACAGACATTCAATTACCATTTTGATTAATTGAAATGTTTCATATGCCGGAGGAGTTCTTCAAAGTTTGGATTCAAATCATGAAAAGGAAAAGGCTTAAATTTCCATGGGAAAAATAACAGTACTTGAAACTCGCTGCAACACCTTATGAGCAGTAAGGAGAATGAAAGAGAAGGAAAGAAAAATACAATATATCCACAAGAGATCAATAATCACATTATACATTGTAGTTGGGCAGTACTCAATTCATGAATTACATTTCACGGGCAGATTTAGCCGAGAGAGAAATTAAAGGAAAAAAAGCCCCAACTCCGGCGAGCGAGCGACGCCGGGGTTATATATAAATCAGGAGGAGGAGTCTTCTGTGATGCTCTCGAGGTGGGGACGCCAGATATTAACCCTGCCGGACCGTCGATCCCTCCGGGAAGCCGACTTCTTCTCGGAGAGAATCTCCGTCAGGTAATGGTCGTCGGCGACCTCCGGGAGATTTCCACCGGAGGGTTGCCGCCGGTGGACGGTCTTCTTCTTGGAAGAATGTTGGGTCCCAATCTTCTTCTTCTTCTTCTCCGGCACCGACGAGGAGGGAATGAGGAAATAGATGTGACCCCTTTTGAGGTCCGAGTCGGGGGAGAGGATCAGAATCCGGTGGACCATTCCTTGCGATGTGGGTTTGGTGAGGACGTGGTTGGGGTTGGCCCTGAGGATGTCGCCGGCGGAGGTGGGACGCGTGAGCTCCTCCACGACGCCATTGATGTGGACGATTCGGATCACGTCCAGGGCTCCGCACGGGAGAACGCAGGCCAAGCAACACCGAAGGCTGTTTCCCATCTCTGTTTCTCTCCGCTCCGATCAATTCACCCACGATTTTCTCTCTGATACTGCTTTTCTCTGTGATCTCTGTGATCTCTGTGGATGTGTGGGAAGGAGGAAGATGGTCCCCCGTTAATGGGGGTTTTATAGAACGTCGACCCCTCCTAGCCTGAGAGGGGACGAAATTACATATAATACATCTATCCATCTAGACCCCACTTTTTCTGTATTAAAAAATAACATTACCTTTTATAAACATACATTAAAACCACTCAAATAATCCCTTACATAACCTACCAAAAGATAGACTAACAAAAATATACATAATAAATCTCATATATATATGAAAAATGATATCAGTATTTCTTGATTTTAATTTGATGTTTTACATAGTTAAGTGGCTTGGCTTAAGTAGATGGGGTCTAGATAAAAAAATGTAGGGTTTAAGGTTTACCCATAGAATAAGTAGATATTATTTTATTAAAATAATCTTTATCTCTTATTTTTATCAATCAAGATGTAAAATCTTAAAAGTAAAAAGTCATAGTACTTATATTATATCACCGCTCTACATATATTTATCCCAAGACTGAACCAAACAAAATACATACTATATGTCTCTCCACCTCACATAACAAATCTCTTCAATACAATGCATTCCAACTGATGAAAATTAGAAATACCAAATAGAAATTAGAGGCTTTTGAAAAAGAAATATCAGTGTTAAGTACTTAACGTGTCACAAAGTCATAAATGATGAAATACAGAGATGAGAGACATTAGATTGTGACGACAGATTTTGATGTGATCTTCATCTTTGGATACTCTTGGGTAGTGACCCACCAAAAGATAGGAAGAAGGGTGGGGGGTACTTTGTCCATTATGGCATAATATTAGTAGTTCTCGTGTGGGTCATTTGATATAAAAGAGGAGCTAGTAACCACCGCGGTAGGAGGGAGAGGAGGAGGGGGGGGGGGTCCTAATTATCGTACAATTGGTGATATCCACTTAAATCAAGGGTTAGGTACGGAATAAAAGGGCCGCGTAATACTTTATAATACATGTAATAAAAATCGAAGCAAGGTGTAGCCGCCCAGGCTGTGTTGCTTTGGACTGGTTATGTTTGTTTTGACGTGTACCACATCAAATGACTAAACTACCCCTCCATCAATAATACTAACACGCATTACGTACGTGGGGTCCGTGCCACTCTCGAATTGTTGGAAACTCGATATTTATCTTTTATTTTGTGTTTGGAAGTGATACCCGTTGTTGCATGAATTCAAATAATCAATGCCTCGTGGGGTGTGGCCCCTACAGTGACGAGTGTGACAGCCGGGCGGGACCCAATAAAGACTGAACCAATCATCTTCCATCCGCAAACATTCAGTCGAAAAGGTCGTGGGCCCTCTCTTTTTGACTCCTGATCTATTAGTCTTCTTGCATTCCCCTGTTCTGGATGATGATTAGAGGACATTGTTGGGATTATGACCATGTGTGAGGGCGTGTGAGTAATTAATTCCCTCAGCACAACCACGGGAAGCTTCATGGTTCCATCATTGCAGGCACCGACCAGCATCCATTGCCAAACCATCTGTTTCATATCTTAAGTAATATTAAAAATTATAAAACTCACATCCCAAGTGTCTTATATTAATCCAAGTGCAGGTGCAAGTGCAGGTACAGTACGAAAACATGTGAGCGTGTGTGTACTTGTGTTGCGTGTACACCCTCAATTGCATTTATTATGGGTAGGGAGAATCTGAGATATATTTTAATTGACATGGGCATAGCATAAAGGAGGTGAGAGAATAATATGATTTCGGATTTGCAGAAGATTAGAAGAAGACGAAGATAGAAATACTGCAGTACTTTTGACTCACCTATAAGGGGAACATTTCCTTTTTCCATCCCCGTTTTGTGCTGGTGATGGATTGATGTTACCTCCACTATTCTTAGAGATCACATTTTAGCAATGCCTTTTCTCTTGACTCGATGCATTGCATCTCTCTCCTTTCATCATCTCTTTCTTGTAACAATATTCCAAGTGTTCTTCTTTGTGGTGTTCAAACAAACATTGTTCCTCTTTCCAATCTCTTCGTATCATATCAGTAGTTCAATTTTAGGGTGACTATATGATCCTCTTTAACTTGGGTGTTATCTTCACAGTTGTATTTTCGGCCAATTGCACAATCATTTGCCACCTTTCACCAACTCCACTATCTTGTTCTTCTTTGGGTCCGAAAAAGTTGAATCAAACGTATTACCTCCACCTATTAGAAACCTAATCGTAGTAGTATGGACCATGTGGCAACTGAAAAGAGTTAAACCATTAAAACAAAGAGTAATGCTAGACGCACGGAAAATATAAATATATATATATATATATATATATATAATATATATTTATAAAATCTTATTTTCTAGAGGATAAACCCTAGGCATGGTTTAGATTAACATGTAAGTGGAATAGGTGCTGCCATATCCGGATATAGATTTCTTTTGGTTTTTTTTATTATTTTTTATTTATTTTTGGTGATTCTCATGTTCTATGAATGATTCTTCATTTTGGAGAATAAAAACTTAAAGCATTATCTTCACAGTTCCACGCCAATTATATGAACTTGTTTCCTTAGCCAATTCCACTGTCGTATTCTTCTTGGGGTCAAAAAAGTTCAATCATGTGTATGATATCATCGTTTACCAAAGCTATATACACCGAATACAAACCTAATCTAAAAGTTGTTGTATATATGGACAATAATGTGTCAACCCAAAAGAGTTAAACAATTGAAACAAAATCATGTTGCCTTTGACTAATTTTCCATGGGGTGATAAATTTCTTTAGGTTACTTTTCTAGTGATCAGATGTCTTATCTATGATTGAGATGCCAATAAATTGGCTCATTGATTATTCATAGTGTAAGACATAGATATACAAATAGCAATTCTGAGAATATTATAAAAATATTACTTACCCGGGGTCAAAATAAGCCATAGATCTAGAGGCTATGTTTATAACTATTTTAACTACTTTACAATGGATAATGTTATATGGATAACTACGAATCCTTTGAAGCTGTGGGGACACAAGGAAACTCAAGGAGTCTCCTCACTTCAAAGACTTTGTTTCTATTTAGCAATCCATTTGAAGGACTTGGAGAACTAATTAACGAGTAATACAATTGAATTCCACTACAGTAATATGGTGTACAAAATGGAATTCTAACTAAAATCCACAATATCTGTATTCAATACGTAAAAGAAATCAGTACGACGATTTCTTACCAAAAGGTGGAATATTACCATTGATTAGAGCTGATCCATAGTTATAACCCGTTGTCAAAACCCTAGTGAAATGATAGAATTTGGCTCTGATGCCATGTTGACTTCATAAAATCAAAAGATTTGTTTATAATTTATATGCAACCATAGGATACAAATTACTACTAACTAATTTCGTAACAAATTTTGAAGTTAATCCTAAACTGTATAGTATAATTCACAAGATTAAGTTATAATAATTAATAATATCAGCTTCAAAGAAATAAGAGAAACCATGCATATTAGGAAGAGTTTGAATTCTTATTAAAAAATGATGCTTTACTCAGGTAAACAAAATAGATATAAACACTAAATTAGTAATTAGATATGGATAAATTAAAATAAGTACTATGTTATCAAGTAATAGAATACCATGTTACGAGGTAAGAAAACTATGTTACTAGGTAATAGAATACTTTGATACCAGGTACTTAAAGGAATATTATGTTACCAACTAATTGTGTACCACTACCAGGTAAAGGGATCTGATATTAATATTATGGAATAAATATTACTAGGAGAGAGATTATTATGTTACTATGTAAATAATATTATGTTATCCTTATTGGATTACTCAATATGTAATTTAACATCCAACTGCACCTAGCTAATAATAGCAGTGAAGAACTATGAAGAATTTATGTAAACATTACAACATAGAGTAACATGCAATTAAAGATTGAGTACTACATCCTTTAATTTATATCTTCCGTATATTAATCTTAAGAAAAATGATATCATTAGCCTGATTTTACTTTGGAATTTTACATCGTGTGTGGCAACGTAAGTTGGTGGTCCAAGTAAGAGAAAATTTAGGGTTTACTGGTTTAGTTTACCCATAGTATATGAAGATAATATTTTATTAAAAATTAAAATCTTATAGATTTTATCTCCTTGTTCATCTCTTACCTGGACTTCAACATGGATGCCAAGTCAAGATGTAAATCCTCGCAATACTTAAATGCTTTGCAATACTCATATCACCACTCTTAATATTTTAAATACTATAAAAATAGTGTTTAATTCGACACTTATTTGGTATCAAATTATTTGTTGTACACATAAATTGATGTAATTGATAGTATTTTATCTAAAATATATGCAATAAAGTGTATTATGAATTATTTTTTATGAGCAGAATGACTTATATTAAAGTAGAAAATAAATGAAATGGTTCTACCTGTTCGGTGTTTGTACAGATTTCACCAATTACTCTGGTAATGTAGTTGGATCTATGTTATAATATAAGGTTCCATTTTCAGACAGTCTCACAGTAAGGGCGTCCAAAACTAACAGATAAACTAACGTGTCAAACTAAGTTTAATCGCTGATTCGAGTGTCTTGTTTAATTGGTTGAACGGTATTTGGACGACTTTACTTCCAATTAGTCATAGAGTCACAATCGTGTCCAACCGAGTTAAACAGAGTCAAATTTGGATCCATCAGAGTCAAACTGATTTATGCTCTAACCACCCGAGTCATAAAGATTCTGGCGACCAATTAAGGTCCCAACTCCTTTTGTACATTCGATTTTCTTTTGTGGATGTGCATGCATGCACGAGTGTTTTTATTTACTAATTCTCATAGAAATCCTGAATGGATATGCCTTTTGGTGGAAATATAGTTGGAAACCAGCAGATCTTTTTAAATAAGATACTAACTAAGAATAGATTTCTAAAAGTTTATCGAAACGCTTTAATTAATTTATTTATGAAGATATCTGCACAGTAATGACGTTAATGAAAATATAGTTACTTTTTAATATTTAGTATAATATTTTATTAATCAGGTAAGTAAGACAGTAATAGTAGTCGAATAGCTGTCGTCGTAATTAATGTCATATATAGCTGGGTCAAGATTTGTTAGGGAAAGACCACTGCTAGCTGCATAAGGATGAGATGGCAGGTGTGATATTTCTAAATAAGTACAGCAGTCAATGTTTGGTTAACAAGAAACATAATTAAACGCCCCTTCACTCTGTATAAATAATGAAGAAGATGGAGAACTCAACACAAGCGTATAGGGCTCTCATATCTTTCAGCCAAAGTACTCCATGTAAGTCCTCTCTCTCTCTCTCTCTCTCTCTCTCTCTCTCTCTCTCTCTCTCTCTCTCTCTCTCTCTCTCTCTCTCTCTCTCTCTCTCTCTCTCTCTCTCTCTCTCTCTCTCTCTCTCTCTCTCTCTCTCTCTCTCTCTCTCTCTCTCTCTCTCTCTCTCTCTCTCTCTCTCTCTCTCTCTCTCTCTCTCTCTCTCTCTCTCTCTCTCTCTCATTTTGGTTTGCTTCAGTGTAATTTGCTTCTCAGTTACCATTATCAACCAATCTTTTAATTTCCTGATTTCTCTCCCCTTAGTCAACCTCATTCCTCTATATTAGTTAACTCGGATATATCATCACCATATATGCACGCTTCGAAGTGGTATATAAAATCTTTCAAACTCACATTTCAAAGAATATAATTGGTTCAGTAGCAGAAGGAATGGCGGTTGTGGTGCGAGCTCTCGTTCTGTGTTTGGCGATCGTGGGATTGTTCTGTGAGCGAGGGGAGGCGGCACTACCCAGTTGCTTTGATATTAAAACCTTGCTATTACCATGCCTCGAGTACGTGAGGGGCCAATCTAGTGATCCTTCCTCAATTTGTTGTAATGGAGTCCAAGAGCTCAACAACGAAATTGCAACACGAGCAGATCGACAGGCTGTATGTGAGTGTGTCCAGCAGGCTGTGCCCAAATTCCCTGGAATTAAAGAGGACCTGGCTGCTGGATTGCCTGAAAAATGTGGAGTCGAGGCTAAGATACCTGTTAAGCTCAACTTGGATTGCTCAAAGTAATTAAACCCACTTCCCTTTTTGCTTTCTGTGTTTTGCTTTTATATACATTTATTTATAATTAGCTCCCTCTTCTTCTTTCTCTCTAGCTAGCGCTCTGGTTTTTTCGTGACATGTTCTTGTTTTCTCCTTTTACAGGATCCCGTGAAGAAGACTAGGAAGGTGATTCAAATAAGTGGAGAAGACGCAGTTGATTTTATTGTAGTTTTTTAAGAAAGTCTCCCATGGGAAGTTTATGTTGTCGCAGGTGCATTCGTAATCTGAAATCTGATGAGCAATGGTATTTGAAAGTGTCTTTCTTAAGTAGTTTTCGTTTGCTCACCCTTGGGTGCACATTTCGTCCACCTCCCCTTCTGATGTGGGTGGACTCACATAAGAAATCGAGGTGCCAGCTACCCATCCACATAAGGGTAGACAAAATGTGTGCACATAGCATAACTATTTTCGTTTTCGCCGGCTTGATATACGCCCTCCCTTTCCTAGGGGTGTAAACGGCAGTTGATTGTCCACTCTATGACGATTAGTAAATAGTATAAAACGATAATTAAATAATATTATCTGTTTACCATTCTACCGTTTTATCGATTAATAAACTGAATGGAAATGAAATAGCTCTTCTGAATCCGTTCTAACGTTCTACCTATTCAATAATGGTAATATAGAATTTATTAATCTTTTGTCATTCTTAACTTTTTATATTTTCCTAATTAATTAATATGCTAATTCCTTTTTATAACAAGTCCACATCCCACACAATGAAATATCATATAATTATAATTATCAAAAAATAATATTTTACTTATTTGTGTAGATAAATTTTTTTAATAATTATTAGATAAAAATTTTACAAAACTATTTCCAATTCTATTTTAATTTTTATTATTTTAAAATTTATATTTATATTTTTTTGTTATCTTATGATCATTATCAACTATATCGTATGTTATATGACTCATTGACTTAGACATAGTAACATAAATCATGATTCTTAATTCATATATTATATGTCATGTAACTTTTAAGTATTACTGTTACAAGCCTTGGATATTTCGTACCCATTAAATTTACTAGTTTCTTGTGAGTGAGAGCCACAGGAAAAAACAAAATTTTCTTTCACAGTAAGAATCAACTATTTCCAGATTAGATTGCAATAATATTGGATATATACATTATTATACCCCGGGTACAATTGAATATTCTGGAACTTTACTCAAAATGTGGAGAACCATTACAGAGATTTAGGGCTGTGAGATACACTATGCAACAGTCACTAATCATACAAAATTTTGTAGATCCCAAACTCATGAAGTAGGAGGACTATCACCCGATTGATTTTTCATTTCATCTGAACTTTCCATCTCATAGTTGTTGCAATCTAATGTCGATGCTTCAAAATCATCTGTTGGTTGAGAGGCCGGTATAGAGGTCTTATGTGTCTGCAATCCAGAAGATCTTGCAAGATCTACCCATTGCTGCCATTATTGAAAAAGGAACCAAACAGAGGCTTTAATGCGAAGATGGTCAAAATACATTGATTAAAGCAAGAGAAAAATATGGAAGATTCAATAAATCTAAACCCTGAATTCTCTCATTCAGAGGGATGCTTAGAAAATTTTCAGAATGACATGGCATAGGCTTCAAAGAATATTTACCACAAATATCATCGAGTAAAGCAGAGAACTGACAAGGACTAAGGCGAAGGAAAGACAACTACCATGACCAGAGCTCCTTTGCATAACTAAAGAAGACTGTTTGGGAGCTAAAACCTTTAATGCTTCTTCCATCAAACATGATATCCCCATTAATTTTTTTAGGCCATTATAAAGAGTTGCAGAACTGGTTTCCAGAAAGCCTTATACTTTTTCTTGTGCAAATGTGTAAAAATCAGAAAATACGGGTTTGTTCACTAGGTGATTTTGGTTACCAGATACATGTCATTCATTACATCTTCAATAGGTACAGCATGCCGCGCATATAATTCTTTACTGAAGGGTCATAATAAATAGGTTTACTAAAAGCTGCAAAGAGAAGTTATAAGATATAACTAAAAATGAGTATTATATAACTAACATTTTTCAAATTTTGATTAACTACATGAGGAGAGGATTAGAACAAGAAAGCTGAAAATTTACCTTTCTATATCTAAGTTCGTGACCATATTGGGTGCTTCCAAAATGTGGCGGTTTTCTGCCTGTTAGTCTAAGCCCTGGGGGCTTAAAATATAATTAACTAGGCACTCCACCACTTGGCGGATCTGCTGAAAAGGATTATAAAGGACATTATTAGGAGCGAGCAAGTAGCCTTCATCATGAAGCAGGTGACCGGGATGCTATAAAGGGAGTGCATGAGCTAGGGGATGGATATAGCAAAGCTAGCTTGCCCACACATACTGAAAAAAGATTCTGAGAGGGCCTTCACAGAGTGATTTGGCAGTTCGTGAAGAGGATGCTTGAAAGAAATGAGATTTGGATCATGATGGAGAAAGTAAATTTCCAACTGCTTCTCTTTGGCCTTGTTGTCAATGTCAGTTAATACAAAGTGAGGCTCATTTCGAAGGCAGGGCACCTCATTTTTACAACTTATGCCTTACAGCTATTCCCTTATTCTCTCTATTTAAAGTGCCAAAGCGATGTGATAAACAGGATGTTAGGTACCTAACCAGTATGCCAAAAGCTCCAGAGCTGATAGAACACTGAAAACTAGGCCCTTAAACCTATCCCATACTAGGCTGGCCCACCCCAACGCCCATACCCCAGGTTGGGCCCCACAGAATCGTAACAATCCACCATGCTTCTGTGCTAAAATCCACGGCGGCCCACTCTATGATGGCTTTCACTCTGGACCAGGTAGCCCTTTTCACCCTTGTGACGGCTGTCACTCTGGCACCAGGTAGCCCTTTCCCTAAGTCCCCCCCTCCGTGGTTCGAACACGTGACCTACCTGCTTTTCCTCTATTTTTTCCACACTGAAAAGAATAGGACCCCATCTAGAAGTGCATTCCATGTATCTGGGCAGAGGCCAAAGCATCACTGTTCTGTATTAAATTTTATGGCCTAATTGCCAAACAGAAGCTGCTTCAGCTTCCTGAAACAGATTCGGGCTTAGCTTCAGCTTCCTCCATTCCACCATAATTCCAGTCCCCATTCAGACAATTGAAATTCCTCCGCTCTAGTCTGCACATCCATATATTTCTGTGACCAAAATTTCTACCCAGCTTCTCAATCAACTAGCCGCTATGACCGGCTATCTTTGCTATGGGTGAGTTCTCCTGACCAGAAGAAATTATTCAGTTCAAAACTAAGCCTGGCAACTCGAGCAAGGCATCGCTTGTGGACTGGAAAGAGGGAATACCACATTTCAGTTTCAAATTCAATTTTTTGAATTTTCATTGACATCCAGATCGTTGTGGACTAAATGAGAATGACTCTACTATAGGGTCAATTGACAGCCGTATACCCTCTACCACTAGCCTTTTCAGTTCGTCTGCTCATGTTTCTCGACTCTCTCCACTCTTTAATGTTGTAGGAAATCTTATTTAATTAACTAGGAAGGTGGTTGATAGTGATAGCTCTCAAAATCACTCCCAAATGGGCTCTAACTTATGGTTCAATTTGCAACTGACAGGATCCTATTTTTTGAGGGCTCACTGGAGGAAGCTTTCAGACTAAAAGGAGTTATTGGGTAACTTGAGGTGACATTTGGTCAAAGAGTAAATTTTGTATACAAAGGAAAATACTTTATTTTCACAAAAGTTAGACATAGGAAACCCTTAGAGGGAGATAATAAAAGATGTAAGATCATTCAGAAACAGAAGAGAACATTCCAATATGATAGTGATTCCATCACAAACTCGGCCCATGGTGAGTGGGCTGGTGGGTGGGCATGACAACTTTTTTTGAGAATGGCAATGACTTCTAGTAGAATGTATCTGGTAGTGCAACATAACGTACAATCTTTAATAACGTTTCACAAAAACTTAAAACGGTAGACCAAGGAACTTTAAACCATGCAATCCTCCACCCAGAAAATAATTATAAATTGTTGTCACATAAAAAAGAAGAGATAGATGTCTAACCTGGGTTCCCCAAAAGGAGTTGAGGGTACGAACAATGAAAGAAAGTAAATTTGCAGCCAGTGGCTGAGATGAAAGAATATGATCTGATATTCTGTGCTCCACTAGTCCAGCAATTATCTACAACAGGGAACTTATTCATGTTATTTTAGATTCTGTCAGTGAGAAGAAAGCAAGAAAAGAAAAAGAACCTATGAAAAATAAGAGATGGAAAGAGAGGGAAGAAGAAGAAGAGTACAGAGAACAGGTCGGGAGTCAAAAAAAGAGAACTAGAGTGCATGCATCCTTCTAGCCTCTGAAGTGCAGAATTACATAAATTACATCTATGCCCTTCGGTAATAGCAAGTGACCACTTACACTAAAAATAGGGAAAATAACTAACCACTAAGACTATATTCCCAACAACAGTCCAATGGCTGAAAAAATAACAGAATATGAACAGTGACATATATTCTATCTCAGGTACATGTTACAGCAGCAAAGAATCAATTTTTAATACGCTGCATTAGCGACCTGACTGATGATATCAGCCCTAACTCACTTGCCAAAAGATCTGACACACTCTATGGCTAACAGAACCTCATACAATCATTAATACCATGCCGACGTCCTGAAATTTGCCTAAATAATGGACACTGATGTTGGTCCTTAGGATGATGATGTCATCACAAATATGGCAATATCATACTTTTGAGCCTGACCTTGTAGATACCTGCAAACTCCAATACACCGCTTTCCGCAGGTTGTAGAGACCAAAAACCTCTGGCATGATTCCCATGGTAGTAAAAAGGTAACCTTTTGCTCGCAGCACCACCAAGACGACTTCAGCAAAGAATCTAATGACTCAACAGCAACTTTAAACCTCTTTTTTTGAAAGTTCACTCAGATAACAACACCAACCATTGACCTTCTGGCAATGGCAGAAAGAATGAGAAAAACTTTTCTTAGGTTGTACCTAGTGCCCAGGAATTCTACAGACTCTGAAACAAAACTGGGTGATCAGAGAAGAGAGAAAGAGAAGGTAAGATCTAAATTAGACCTACTATGGTACCATGTGAGAAAAACAGAGATTTAAAGCAAGGGAAGAAGAAGAAGAAGAGAAAAGAGAGGTGGTGAATCAAAAAAAAGGAGAACTAGAGTGCATACATCCTTCTAGCCTCTAGCCTCTTTTACTCAGTGCAGAATTAGAGAAATTACATCTATGCCCCTCAGTTATAGCAAGCAGGCCACTTAGACTAAAAGTAGGGAAAAGAACTAACTACTAAACCTATAGAAGTCCAACGATTCAGAAAATAATAGAAGATAACCAAAATTACAAGAATACCCCCGACAACTAAAATTTCATAAATACCTTTGTAAGCAAATTATGAAGCTACCCTTGTCTTCTAGCAGAAACAGTTAAAGCTTGACAGCAAACTTAAGAAGATCAAATACTGAGCAGTTAAATTTGATGTAACACAGAAGACAGCACTTTGTGTTTTTTAAGTTCACTATGCACTTGAGGTATTTCAGTACCCTAGTCAAAATTAAAGTCATTTTGTAAGTTAAAAAAGTAACACAGAATCTTACATTAAAAGAATTACAGAGGCAAAGTTGATTCCTCTAAGGCAGTGTCCCCACTGGGCTTCATATTTGTCAAGCAAAAGTTCAATGGTGGTATTAGGGAAATCTTTTGATGTAACACAGAAGACTCTTCGGGGTTTCCATAATTATAGAAGTAAAATTTTCTCTTTTAAGATATGTAAAATTCTGTATTTGGGGCAATCTTTCGCAATTTCTTTAAAGATGCTTTGGCTAAGAAAGCGGTAGCACTTTCTTTTGTAAATTCATATGTACTCAACAACTTGTTGTAAGAGAACCCTATGCATGATTTTTGTATTCTTTTAGCCCTTTGGCGGTTTAATGGAACACATCTTTTCCTAAAAAAGAGGAAATATGAGTATGAGTACATATGAACATATAAAATAAAAACCACACCTTAGGTTAATGAAAAAAAAAATCTTGAACTAGCAAGGGATCTGGACTTTACAATGAACCAATAAAAGATAATTTAAACAACACTGAGTATGAGGGTGAGAAAACTTCACCGCTTCTACGCTACCTAGTTGTCAATTGTATTAAAACATGTAACAAAAACTAAAAATTACAATTCAAAAACATGTACATCACCTGATAGCGAATATTTGCTGATGTTCCCAAGAAACAAGAATAAACTACTGCTGTCCTAAATATAGGAGATCTTTTGTTTCTTATTTTCTTGGCCACTTCTGGATTCAACAGCTCACGTAACGCATAGAGAGCATTTGATGCTGCCACAGCACTTATGCTAGAAACAAATCCAACCCCAGAAAGTTTAATACCCCCAAGGAGCACAGATGCAAGTCTATGACTTAAATTCCACTCCTTCCCTGCAACGTTCTCTTGAAAGGCATTGTCAGGAATCGAACCCAACATTCCCTTCAATAATTCCAGGTTATCAGGAGCAGATGTTTCATCAGCATATGAGAGGAAGGACAAGGTTGGAGCAGGAAGCCACACAGTAAAGAAGTCGACAACAGTTCCCCTAAGAGTATCTGTGATGACGTAGTTGAGTTCATCAAAGAAATTTTCTTTACGCCTTTCATATTGTGCTAAAAGAGTTGTTGTTATAGATATGGCTTCTTCAATAGCCAACCTCTGTAGAAACTTGGGATCTGCCAATAGTCTTTCACGGAAACCCTGAAATATTAAAATTACATCTTAATAATAGATATCAATAGACCAGCAAGCATCAATATATAAATAGTATTGGAAGAAGCAAACCATTTTTTGCCAGATCACATATTCCAAAGATCAGGACAATATTCAAAACTGATATCACACCTAGGTTATAAACATGAGTTCCAGACAGTCAGCTTAGAAAAGTCAGTCAGTAGACCAACTGGGTGATAGTCACTCTTCTTAATTATAATTTGTCCTAAGTTAAGGCACAAAATTTGTTGAGAGAAACAAAAAAATATAGAAGAAATTAATAACTTTGAAAACATGTCCCATACCTGAAATCTATGAGTAAGTTCTGCAATAAGAGGATACTGCTCAAGATCAAAAAAATTCTGTAGAACCTCAGGTGATACAACACCTAGATCAATCCCTTTCTGAAGGTCCTGGTGTCAATGCAACAGCAGATATATAGCATATTCATCAGAAAAAAAAGCCATAGAATATTGCAAACATAAAATTGGACATTCTTTGACAATATAAGCAAAAAAATAATATTTAACACCATCTTTGTTTATTAGTGTGATAAAAAAGTATTATGACGATTAGCAGCTTACATGGCCACAAGTGACCAGAGAATGGAAAAATTAATTGTCAACTCCTCATGCGTACAGACTGTACCAACTTTCTCTAGGATAGGATGTGCTGCTCTTAAAATGAGCTGGATAGGAAGGCCCTTTAGGTAGGGCTAAAGCTTTTCAAGAAGCCACTTGGTGGCCCCTTTATGGTTGAAGGGATCCAATCGCGCGCGCACACACACACACTCCCCTCGGTGGCTTCCCCTCATTTTTATGATTTCCCTGACATCTCCTTAGGCGGCAAATCTATTGGTCAAAAGTACCCAGATCATCTCCTAAGGCCACCAAAATGATGGAATGGAACCCACCCCAGGTAGGATGGATCAAATTAAATGTGGATGGTTCATCCCTGGGAAACCCCGGCCAAGCTAGTATTGGAGGGATCTTTAGGGACAACAAATGGTAACATACTATTGGCCTTTTCTGGGCCAGCTGGATATTGTACCTCCAATGAAGCAGAAACACCCCAGCCAAGCTAGTATTGGAGGGATCTTTAGGGACAGCAAATGGTAATATACTATTGGCCTTTTCTGGGCCAGCTGGATATGTACCTGCAATGAAGCAGAAACAAGAACCCCGTTGGAGGGCATCAGATGGAGACAAGCAACCCCTCGTCATTGAAGGAGGCTCAGAATTATCAATTAAGTGGGTAAAAGGGGACCTTCCCCCACCATGGCATTTAAAAAGTTTCTTTGATGAAATACGACACATAACTAAAGGATGGCAAATCAAGTGGTCCAAAGTGTTGAGATCAGTAAACTCCGTTGCTGACAAACTAGCCAAACAAGGGACATCTAGAATTTCACAGTAACAGGGACAACACTTCCACTCCCTTAGTTACAAAAGTCTTTGTAATCGGGTAAATTGTAACCCATGTACTGTATTGTACTCTATGTAAACATTCTTAAAAATCAATTAAAGTCTTCGCCATTCTCAAAAAAAAAAAAAAAAAAAAAGTATCCAGATCATTAAACTCCTTAGCAACCATCTTGCCAAAGCTAGAGTATCCTGAAGGATCTCTATCCCAAGGATTGCATGCTCATTTCTTTCCAGCCTTGCACTCTATGACATATTTTTAATATAGTCTAACCTTTGGCTCTTCATCAATAAAAGTTGTGGCATTCAAAAAGGAAAAAAATAAATAAATATCAACACCCATTATACGTCAAAAATATAATAGGCTTTGTTTCTTTGAGAATTGTTTTTGTAAAAAAATGGCAACTCACTAACCTGAGGTAGAGCATCTCTCCTTCGTCCTGCAGCGTTCATTACTCGGGCAATTTCCGCACGATCGAAGCAATTCCTACTGCAAGGTCTAGCAGCAGAGTACCATAAGAAATCAGCAACAGGGACTTCTCCTTCTCTTCGAATATCTTGCCTTTCAGGGTTAAGCAATAATACATATTGTCTTTTCTTCTGTAACTTTTTTGAAACCCTCGCTGGCACTCCAACTCCTCTAGATCCATACTCTACATGGCTTGCACCTGTTACCACTATTACCATACCAGATGAACCCCCTTCCAAAGTGGCTTGCAAGATTATTTGGGACATCGTGTAATCCTCAACAACTCTTGCTTGAGCAGATAGATATGAACTAGGACCAAAAGGCACTGCTGGATTTGGTGACATCATATCCACCGATGACCTCCGAGCAATAGAGGTAAACCCAGCAATAAATCCTGAGCCAGCGGGGGGAGTATAGGTCTTGCGTTCTGCCTTAGAAAGACCACGAATACCTTCTGCTTGAACAGTTCTTATAATCTATTTAGCAAACAAAGGAGACCAAGGATACATGAGAAAATGCAAATAGGAAGCAATTCATGTATCAAAAATAAATAATTTAACTTAAGCTATATAACACTGGGTTGCACAGTGCGCATGGCAGTAAGCAACTTATTAATAATATCGTGCTCACCTTAAAAGAGGCAAGAAAAGGTGCAAAACTGGAATAAGCATTTCTAGTCTGGACAACAAATGAGAGGATGCCAGAATAAAGACCTCCATGTTTACATTAAACGAGTAAAAATTTGTTTGCAATGGTACAACTTTCTTGAAGACTTCAATGACATGCTATAGTTGTCAACAACAAATTTCATACTTACAGCACAATCTAAAACAAGGATGTAATAGTAAATGAAGTATAATGAACAACATGCAATAAAATAGAGGATTAGTAGACATCTTTGAATTACGGGTACCATTTTTTAATAGATAAATATAATATATTCAATATAGTAAGAAAAATCCCTCATCTGTAAGCTAGATAAGCATATGAGTCTCAGTGTCCATGCTTCTGCTACTCGATCTTAAAGGTGAAACACAAACTTCAGAGCCCAAATCCCGGCATGGCCAGTTTGAGTGCAATACCAATCCCAAAACAAAAAATGCACATCATTGAAAATATAAACACGTAAAACTTCATTTCAGGTAGTATTAAATGGTCTACACCATATCTATGCAAGCATACCTCAGGTGGAGTACCACAGGCAATAAGTCTAATGCCATTATCACGACAATAATTTAAAATGGGTTCATACTCCTGCCAGCGTTCAGGCGGCCAGTGCAAGGTAAATGACTTTAAGCTTGCACCACTAATCCTGGCAAACAATAGAAGTCCAGTTACGGCAAGACATTGGATTCTTTCTGAGCTAAGAGTTGTGTCTACCCTAACAGGATCAAATAAATTTCATGGATTGCTAGATATAGACTCAAACCGTTTTAGTGGCCCACTAATTGCAGGAAAACAATGTTACTCGTTATATAAGTGCTACTTCAGAATGGCTGATATTGAACACAATACTTACAAGCGTAAAGAACAACGGAATAATGCAGCTAAGCACATTGTTAAAAAAAATAGTAACTGAAGACACGAAAGGACAGGCAGACGAGCATGGCACTATGCGAAGTTTGATTTCAACAATGGAAATTGTGAAAGTCCAACAATGAGTAAGGAAACTGCAGGAAGACGTCCGACAGAAAAAAAAAAATGCATCTGTACAATAACAATTTAAAAAATGAACCAATGCAAGTATTCACAGTTCAATTTATAAGAATGGTAGCAAAAGCCACTATAGAATAAATAATTATGGAAACAGTTCTCCTCATGGGATGCTCCTCTAATCAGTAAATGGTACAAGCATAAACTCCGAGTATGCCGAACGGCTTTTTGCATCCCAACGAAACACAAATATAAGGTATACGGCAGAAAGACAGAGAGAGAGACAGACAGACAGAGAGAGGAAAACAGAGCAGTATCCGAGCTATTCCACTAACCTTCCTTCCATGAATTGATTCAGCTGCTCCTGCAGAGAGCACGGAAAAA
Source organism: Aristolochia contorta (assembly GCA_022405105.1). Lineage (NCBI taxonomy): Eukaryota > Viridiplantae > Streptophyta > Magnoliopsida > Piperales > Aristolochiaceae > Aristolochia > Aristolochia contorta. Next base: position 7,796,384 of record CM039664.1, read on the forward strand.
CTTCCAAAGCCAAAGAAACCGGTCGTTCCTGCTCAACACACTTATTCCTCAAATTTCTCACAATCTCCAGCTCAAGATCCTTATCATCACGAACAGGCACCTGTTCAGATTCCCCTAAATAGACGACCCGTGCACTCAAAAGCTTCTCCCAGACCCTCTGTTTATCCTTCCCAATCGCCATAGGCTCTCCGATAGCAGTCGCATCGTAAATCCTAGAAGTAATCACCTCTTCCTTGCTCTTATCCTCCACCACTTTCTGTTCCTTGTCGCCTTCTACGGCTGCAACAACCCCCTCGGACGAGTTCTTCGTCGATACTTCCTCTGCTCCGGCAACAGCAGAGTACAGGAAAGAGGCTCCGGCGGCGAGTAAAGGCGCGAGAAGTACATCTCTCCGTTTTCCGGCGCATAAGCGGTTAGTTTCACCAGACGACTCCTCATCTCCGGCTGTAACGCGACATAGACGGATAGAAAGGACAGGACGCTGCCGGAGACTCCGTCTCGAGATTCGCCGTACGTTTAGATTCTCCGGAGAGAAGTGCCGATGGAATGTGCCATTCGGCCGCGAGGAGAAGAGGTTGAGACCTTCGCCAGTCGTCACGGCTAAGCTCATCTCCCGCCGGCGACGGGGTTACCGTGAAGACGCCGCCGAAAGAGAGGACACCGAAAGTGCGCCCCACACTTTTTACTCTCGTCAGAAAGCAGCCAAAACAGGATAAAATAAAAAATAAAACTAAAGGAAAAAAAGGTAGCCAATAGTTTGACAGCGTGCATTGAAAACTCGCACATTCAATCTAACGCTCCGGCACGCAAGTCGTTGTGGATATGTTTTAACTACGTGGATGGAAATGTGGATAGGAAAGGAAGAAACTGGCTTTGTGGCGGGAACTTTTTCAATTGAACGTGTCAGATTGGAGTCCCCGTGTTCCACGTGTGGTCCGTAGGGACCTGAAATGGTGGATATGGATCCGTGCCCAAGACCAGTGTGTTCTTTTTAATAAAATTAAACATACGAAGTGCTAACAAGTTGGGGAGAGTTATCCTCTTTTCTGTGATCATTTGAACGAAAGAACAAAAAGGACATAGGTTCCAGAGTCAACACTGATAAAGTTCCAGAGATATCTTTAGTTGGTGGCATTTAGCGAAACGAATTAAGTTACTTCACTGCATATGTAATCTCCGCTCCTTACTCTAAGGCCAGAGTTAAATCAAAGGTTTCCATCACAAAGCAGCACTTCTGTTTGAATAAGCCCTGCCTTAATTTTTCTCCTTCCTTCTCTCTCTCTCTCTCTCTCTCTCTCTCACTCTCTCTTGTCTCTGTTAATCAATGATTAATTTTTGTGGAAAATTGTGTTTAAATAAAATCTTTGCGTTCATATATTTTATAGGAGTTTCCAGTTTCAATGATCCAAAACTTTAAGGACCAGCAACGACGTCTGAGGATTCAAGTCAGCTTCTTCGACTCTTTGTAATGTAGAAGTAATTATCTTCAGAATGTGAATATCTAAATTAGTCGACAGTCTGCTCCTGGCAACAGCAAGAACGCCAACCTGGAGGAAAACATTGTTTTTCTCCTTGATCACCAGCTGATTCTTTAAACATGTGACAGATCTCATCCAGTTCCCAGATTAACATAGGAGGAAGTACCTGATCAGTGTATTAACTCAGCATATATAGTGCTGTAATAAAGAACTTATAAAGCAGGGGACGGGCAGGTGATCTAACTTTACCCCTTGTAAAAAAAAAGAATAACACTTTTTAAAAATTATATGAGACAGAGAGTAGATTATTGATCAAAGAGAATACAAGAAGATGATGCAAAGCCAAGCCACACAGATCTCAATCAGATTCTCTAAATTAACAAAAGTAAACAGCTCGATCATAAGACCAGTTGGTGTCGTGGTGTAGTTGGTTATCACGTCAGTCTAACACACTGAAGGTCTCCGGTTCGAGTCCGGGCGACGCCAATAATTAATCAAGGTTTCATTTTTTGAATCTATACTGTAAAAGATATATGGAAGTAGTGATATTTTTCTTAGAACAAACGGGTCCAATATCATTACACAAATTAATTAAACTGAAGAAGATGGGTGTAGCGCTAGTTGTTGACGCGGGTGCATTTCTTCCTGATCTCTCCGGCGGTGCCCGTGAGGAGTTGGATGTCGCCCATCTTCCTAATGGACTTGGCGAACATGTTGAAGAAGTGCTTTTTATTCGTGAGCTTCTTCGCCAGCTTCGCCGCCCTCTCGTTCGTCAGAAGTGCCGCGTCGGAGTGGAAAAGCGCCTTGTGCTTCAACAAGTTCACGTAGTAACTGCTGTCGAAGGTGTCGCCGCTGCCGAGATCCATGTCCACCGTCGTCGCCGGATTTATTGAACCGTGTGGGCAGATTTTGCTCAAAGTCCTTGTGGCGTAGGCCCGGTCCAACGTGGAATCCACGTCGTCGGTGGTCTTGCCTCCTTTTCCGGTGAAGTTGAAGAGCCTTTTCTCGAATGCGGCGCAGTGCGCTTCTCCGATCGTGTGTGCACCGGAGAGAACCACGAGATCATCGACGTCGAGTCCTTTGGCCCCAAAGAGCTGTTTTAGAGCCGGGAATTCCATGAACGGCGAAGGCAGGTCACTCACTGCCTCGGAAGCACGCGACACGGCTCCGTCTCTTCTCCCTGTCAACACCGCCCACATACGTTTCTGGAACTGCATACATAATATTAATATTATCAATATTCGTACGTTAGTGATGAGCTAGGTAGCTATAGCATGTATATATACGTACCTTGAAGGAAACTGCGTCGCGGGCGACGAGGGCAACGACGTCGGCGCATGAAACGATCCCGGGGCATTCCTCCTCTAATCTCGCCTTCACCTTGTCGATCACATCGAAGCCTTTGAGGGTCAGATTTGGTCGCGCTTTCTTTTCGGGTACTTGCTCCTTCCCATTCAATTTTGAAGAGTCCAATAACAAGGACGCGTCGCAGCCCTGCAATTATATCAAGAATTAATATGATCGATCAGTACGTTAATTAATTATCTATACATACATACCCACAAACTAGCTAGCTAATAGGGTGTGCTTAATTAATTATAAACTTATTCATAATTAGCACTATATACATATATTGTTAAATATCATATTGAATTAATATATGCGTACGTACCCTGACGAAGCAGTCATGGTAGTGTATCCTGAGAAGGTCCGGAGCCAGATCGTTGTCGGCGGCGACGAGAGTCCAGGTGACGTTCCTCACGATGTCCTCTGCATGGGGGCAGCTCTTCTTATAGAAATGCATCTTCAAATTGGCATTCCCCCCACCTTCGCAGATCCCAATTAGGACGCCGAACACAATCACCTGCAGCGAGAGTCCCAACACCAACAGAAACCTGCTTCCTGATCTCATCTTGCCTAGCTTTAATTGTGTCCCAATTAGGTTTAAAGCAATTTGCTCTATCTGCAGCTGAAACAGAGGACGTACGACTCCCTTCTTATAGATCGACTTCCACCTCGGTTCGTTTGTTTAATTATTATCACCACCTACCCTTTAATTCTCTCTCGACCCTCATCACAAACATTCAAATACTTAAACACCCACCGATTGATTAGTACCCGTTCGTCCATGTTCATCATCTTCCAGCTCCTAGCTGGGTCCGGCACCTGTACATACTACTTCCGCTAGCTAGTTTATTATAAAGAAATTAATGGAGACGAAACCCAATCACAAGGAGAGTAAGATATTCGTGCTATATATATATATGCTCCAGCGCGTTTCTGTTCTTAATTCTTTCGTTAAAATTGTAGCAGAGAATATTTATCAATTTAGAACAGTACCCATCTTCCGAAAGTCAGCCAGATCGCATCTTCGAGTTTTTGAATTTAATAATGAGACGAGTAATAAATTGAGGCCTTTCCTCGGCACGTCTATGGCAGCACTCATCCAAATTGGTTTCCTGATGAGTCATTGAAGCAAACGACTGCTTCATTTCTTTTTTTAATTACTTCATCTTCCTTTAAAATATATGTGATAGTAAGAGATCAGTATTAGTATTTAGTATTGTTGATGTTTCTTGCATATGGTTTCTCCGGAATTTGCCATGAGGACAGCTAAATGATGGGAAGCATGTTGATGGGTAGAGCTCTACTGAGGAAGGTTTTCTTAAAGTCAATTCTTATTTAAATATCAGTTCTTTCTCCCCACATCTTTATCTCCAATGAATTTAAGTTGCAGTAGTTGTTGGAAATGTTGACCATGTGATGGATCAAATAAGGGTGTTTCGGGTTTGAAATTCATGATGGCAATAATTGGAACCGCGTAACCAAACGTAATATGCATGTTGTTCTAGTGTCCTACTATGAAAATGTTTGAGAAGATAAAACTACATGGAAAATACTTTGCCTTGAGAGAAGAGCAAGTTGTACCATATTGAATGTTGAACCGGACCTAGCCAATGAGTGTAGCTTTACCTTGTTCTACCATTGACCAATAACTAGGATGATACGAGGGATTAGCAATGTCCTTCCCCTTTCATATAGGGGGGCTCCTCTCTATATATAGATGCCAAAGCTTGAGGTACTTTTAAGTAGCATGGGTTTAAAATAAGCGGTGATATAAGTACTGTGGTTTTTTACTTCGAAGAATTTACATCCTAACGTAGCGTCCACGTTGCAGTCCAGGAAAGAGATTAGCTAGGAGATTTTTTTAATAAATTATTATCTATCTATTCAATGGGTAAACCCTAAACCCTGGATTTTCTCTTACATAGACCGCCAACAATGCAGCCACATCACGATGTAAAACCTGAAGTAAAATAGGAGTATTGATATCATTTTTCTATTAAAATAAAAAATGATATCCGTATTTCCTGATTTTACTTCGAGGTTTTACATCCTGACGTGGCTGCATAGTTAGCGGTCTAGGTAGGAGAAAATCTAGGGTTCGGGTTTACCCATAGAATAGGTTGTTAATATTTTATTAAAAAACTAAAACCTTTTTTTCTCCATGTTTATCTCTTACTAAACTGCAACATGGACGCCACGTCAGGATGTAAAGTCTTGAAGTAAAAACCCACAGTACTTATATCACTGCTCTATTAAACCAAGAAGAAGATATTTTTCAAAGGAAAATGCTAGCTGCACCTATGTGTAGTGTCTATCCCACATACATGTTACTCTAAACCAATGATGCCTAGGGTTTATCTTTTAGAATATAGGATTTTATAAAAAAAATTTTTTTTTTTTTATATTTTGAAGGGCTTAGATTAGCATGCACGTGGGATAAGTACTAGGCATAGGTGTAGCTAGCATTACTCTTTTTCGAATTAATGTTCATGAATCAACCAATTTAATGGTCAATTTTAGGAAATATGTATAATGATAAAATTAAAATGAAGTTGGTAACACAATTGATTTCAATCATTCATTGAACCTGGTTTAATTGGATTAAACTGAAACAAACACCTCCAATTTGATATATTTTTCTACTTTTATAAAGATCTATTTTGCTCTAAAACAACTGCATCGACCATTATCGAAATTCAAAATCTGTGACAAAACCCGCCTTGTTAACTCTATAGTAGAGCCTTCATGTGAAACTTGTCTCCTTTGGTCTCCAAATTGCAATGTAGATCAGGGGAGAGGAGGAAATGAGAGGGAGAAGGGTGAACATAAGTTAAAACAAAGGTGACAAAGAGGAGGAGTGGAGAGAAGAAAGGAGCAGAGAGAGGGAGAAGACAAGAGAAAAGAGGGAAATAAGGAGGGGAAGAATATAGGAGGCAAAAGAGGAGAGGAGAAAGGAGCGAAAAGAGGGAGAAGATTGGAGAAGCGATGAAAGGAGGGGAGAAGAGAGATGAAAGGAGGGGAGAAGAGAGATGAAAGGAAGGAGAAGAGAGATGAGGGGAGGGGAGAAGAGAAAAGAGGAGATGGTAATACCGCAAAACTGAGAGAAGAGAAGGCTGATATGAGAAGATGGGGAAAGTCATGTTAGACAATAGCCGTCTGAAGCCATTTTAATTAACAAAATCATCTTTAAATATTTTGAACAAAATTTTATTTTGTTATGAACTTATTCAAAGACACTTGCAATGAGTTATTTCTTTCTATTTTTAGTGTATCACATGTTTATTATGATTGTCACATTGGGCTAGTTGAGCATCTATTGAGAGGACTATGGATTGTGGTCTCACGCTTCAGCTTACTAATTTTAAATTTTAATTGAGCGGTGATACGAGTATTGTCAAGTATGTTTCATAACCCTAAGAGTGCTGATAAGCGTATTGCCAAATTTTACAATGAAAGTTTATAGCGCGACGTTGTGTCCTCTTGGCAGTCCAGGTAAGAGATAATATCAGATCTATCTTCCTATCTTATTTGGACTCTCAGGCAAGAGATAATATCAGATCTATCTTCCTACCTTATTTGGACTCTTAATTGAGTTGCCAAGAGGACATCCACATTAGGATGTAAAGCTTCATAGTAAAACATAAAAGTATTGATATCATTTTTCTAACTCTAAACCTTATCTAGACGCCAATTAGGCTGCCACGAGGACAATCACATCAGGATGCAAAGCCTCGTAAAATAGGACAGTAATGGTATCATTTTTCTTTTTTTATTAATTGTTCTTTGTTCTTTGAAATTGAATTGACTGTGTAGTAATCTTTCGGTTTCATTTCCAAAGAGGAAATATCAGTGTTATCAAACTCAAATCAGCCCAACCGGTTCAACCAGTTTTGACTGGATTCGGTAATTTCCAGTGCATAGAGAATATGATGTTTAGAGGAAATTCACTATTTTAGACATTGAAGTCCCTGAAAGTGGAATCTATGAGAAAAATTTCTCTAGTTAGTGGTAGACAATGAGAATTAAAATTTTCTATTAGTTTTAAGACATTGAAAATTTAGGAGATATTGTTATACTGAGAAAGACTTAATAAATTTTAGTCATTTATAAATATTTATTTTACTTCTATAATATTTATTTTATAAAAGTTGTAATTTTTTAAAAAAGTGAAACTACATATATTATTAGGCAACATATAGCTATGGCAAGTGGAGAGAGAACTTTTAGTAGAAAAGTTATTCCTATGAAAATGAAAACAGTGATTTTTTATATCATAAAATATACCGATTCTCGTATGGAATAAAAACTCATTTTTATCAAGTAAATTAGTATTATTCCTAAAAATAAGAATGAATAAGTTTTAACAAAGGTGACTATTTTTTTACTGGAATTTGTACTTTTCCAACTAAAACACTGATTAATTCTCTAAAATACTTTTTCTATGAAAAAAAGAACATTTTTCTTCAGACCCAGCGAAATATTACTAAAGAAACCAGAATTCTTGTGACTCAATACACACCTCCGACCGCATATGGGTACCAGAACGTCAAGGATTTAATTCTCCCTGACGTTATACAAGAAACTGGCCTTCAATGGCCAGCATAATTTAGCGTTCCATATTCATTCATATTCCACTCTTCAATCTGCTCAACGGTAAAAGAACAGAAAGATCAGTTTCTATTTTCATTAATTCTTTGATTTCTTTCCTTGTGGGTGTAACATATCTGACTAGATAATAATGCTTTAAATAACTAATCAACTGATCGGCTGAATAAACAGAGAGATCATCTCAATTAGCTGCATCCATATATAAAAGATCGGGTCAATTCTTAGATATTTGAATTTTCCGTCGGCCCCTTGTTCATCAACAAGAATCAACACGCCATGGACGAGGAATCTTTGATGACACCCGCGAAGTCATGATAGTCACAGAACAGCTGCACCTTCGTCTTGGAAAAGTCGAAGGAGGTGGACGTAGAAGGGGGCGGCGGCGAGAGCTTCTGGCAGGAGGGTCACATGGGGAGAGACAGAGAAGAGTGAAGAGAAAAAGAGAAACGAAGAAGCAAATAGAGAGACGATGAGAGAAAAAGAAGGGAAGAAAGACAGAAGCGAAGAGAGAAGACGAGCTGCCGTAATGCGCTCAACTGTTTTTTCCACGGGGAAAAATTGAGGGAGTTGAGAATTCCACCCCTGGTGGGGCGAGATTTGGAATTCTCAACGGGTCGACGAATTTACATTGGGGAGGGGATTTTGAAGTCTCGAGAAATCTGAGTCTCAGGCGCCTGTAGTTGTGGATGGACTAACTGGAGAAAGCGCCAATTTCTGGGATATTGGTATCCCTGAAAGTAAAATCTCTTGCCACTAACCCGTAAAAGTCAAACTCGACTAAATCCAAAAACCGTTTAACCCGGCCGGATTATTGCGATTTAAGTCGTCGACCAGCGGACTAGACAAAACCGCGGCTCAACTGGTTAACCAAAACTTAAGATTAAGAGTAATATTAGGCGCACGGCTCCCGTGCAAGGATAAATGCACGGAATCTATGTGGACGGCCGAGTTGGCTATCCATGTCAGTCGTCTTGTCGGGAGCTAAATCGAATTAGAACCTCTCCCCTTTCTTTGTTCGACCGACCCTTTTTCTCTTAACTCACGTTGTGATGTAAACGGGAGCCGATTACCCGCTCTAACGTCTGCCCGATAAATAAACGGAACAAAACGGAAATAAAATAATATTATCCGTTTACTGCTCTATCATTTACCCGCTCTACCATTTAATAAACAGACAGAAATGGAAATAGCTCTTTCGAACCCCTTTTACCCGTTTACTGTTTAAGTAAGGGTAATATAGTAATTTTATAAATTTACTTAATTTAATCATAAAATATTTATTTTTTATATAAATAACCTTATTATATTTTTTATCACTTATTTTTAAAATTTATAGAGTTAAAAAGTTTGGAGAGAATTTGAATATATTTATATATTTTGGTAATTATTAGAAGTCAATATATATTGACTTTAACTCATGGTCTCATAAAGTCATAGAGTTATGGTCATAGACTCATAGTTATAAAGGATAGATTATATATTGTAAATTCATAAATAACTAAATAAGGTAGTATTAGTAATCTAAGATTAAAATTTTTTTTTTCTTACGAATGTCAAATTGTATACAAATAACAATTATTTTTATAAATGTAAACAATTGCCATACAAAAAGAAACATATTATAATTCATAATAAAAATTATATAATGATAAACATAGTAATTAACAAATACACGAGATGATTTCATATTTTTTCAATTAGCTTACATAATTCAAATTTTTTGGCCAATAACATATTAGGTCATATGCCCTAAATTCTTAATAAGTTATAAGTAATATCATTGATTTTAATTACTAGTTATTTCCTTATCTAATTAATTAATATGTTAATTTTGGTTTTCCCTCGCTCTCTTGTCCCTAGTCATTGACTCATTGCTCCTCATGCAATTATGTATTTAGATTTTAGATTTTTCCGAATTGATTCCTTGTCTATTTAGATATTATTTAGTTATACCCTAAATTTTTTATACAATTATTGCCATTATAGCATAATATTAATAATTTAATACAAGTACCATTGTGACAAACAATAAGCTATTAGTTATAATATATAACTTACAAATTACAAATTACAAATTAAAAATTTACAAACTTATAAACTTACAAACTTACAACTCTATTATATTATTCTATTACTAATATACTATTAGACAATAGACTATGTAGCTATTATCATATGGATCCACTTTCGTACTTCTTAAACAATATATACTATGTAGACTTTAATTATTATCTTTAGGACCCACTTCGCCTTTCTCTCCCCCTTATTTATACCTAAAGTCTAAAACTCATTCAGAATCTGCAAACAGATTTCGTGGAAGACGATTTCGACGAGTCTGCAAAAAGAAATCTCTACACCTGTTTGTTGTTACCCTTGCAGTCTGGACGAACAAAAATTTTGGTTGATCTCTACACCTAGTTTCGGCTCGTCTTTTGTTTCAAACGCAGCCTTTCTATTCCAATTTCTTTTTCATCATGGCGAATCCTCACAGAGGCGGAGGGTTATACGGGGCCACCGGCCCTCTAAGATCAGGTAATTGTAGTTTTAAGTTTTAGAAACTATAGCTTTTGATCGCTTAATTTGTCAATTAGTTTTTTGAAAATCTACAAATGCTTTGGCAGAGAAGGGATCAGTTCGAGAACTGGTGCTGCTTCGGATGAAATACAACTGCGGATAGATCCCATCCATTCTGATTTGGACGACGAAATTACTGGTCTTCATCAGAAACTTAGGCAATTGAAAGGCGTGAGTTGTTTTCTTTTATTATCCGACTTCTTTGTATTCTATTTATAATCATCAAGGTTATCCCAACACGAAACAGAGAGACACGGTGAGGTATTGGTAAAGAAGTCTCTTATAAAAGATGATCAAATTTTTATTTTCAGCAATCTGAGGCCTTTTTGTTCAAGATTTATTTCTTCTGTGGTTTTGCATGTTCAGTTCAAAATTTAAGAAATTGAAAATCACGATCTGGGTTTTGTGATGATAAAAAGGATGTTGGTTGTTCTAAAAAACAATAATTTACTGTTCGCGGAGAAAAACGATCTACCTGTTTTGGTGATTTCATGTTTACCAAATTCGGATTATCTTGGGAAGTTTCTTTTGTAATATCTTGTTATGCTTATTTGGAGGGTTTAGCTTCTCCTACTCGTTGCCGAATCCTCTTGATTAAAAAACCTTTTACAACTCAAATAAGAAAGATTAAAAAACCTTTTACAACTCAAATAAGAATTCAAGGAAGTAGCACCTTTCCTGATCACTCATAAAATGAAAAGAAAATAGAGAACACGGGAGAGTGCCGCTCACTTCGTGGCCACAGTCAGTTGGAGACACACACTTCCATGAGAAAAATAAAGAGAACAGGAGAAGTTGCTGACTAGTTTCTTCCTGGGAAAAGTTAATCCCCTTTATTTTATTGAACTCTTGTGGTAGTTGGAGACTATAATTCTTGTGGTATACTAGAAAACTTAAGATGAGAATTTTGGGAGGCAGCCAACAAAAGTTCTCCAAACCAAGTGAAACTATCAAAAGCCAGGGATTTGAACAGGTTGTAGATTCTTTATAAAACCCAGGGAAGTGGGAGTATTTTTTTTTAAATAAATGAGGCTGGGCCTTGTTGATATCTATCTGCAGCTTGTGGAGTTGAGTAGAGATAGTTTAGTCTTTTACCTTATCTTACTAATTGATATAATTAGAAATTTTTAACATTCTGGATTGTTTTGGTATGTTGCTAGCAGACCATTGACGTAATTTTTTTGCTAAGGTCTTTAAGCTTTTGACCCTTTTAGTTTAGATTTACACATGAGGGTGTTTCCATAATTTGTTGAATTTGATAAATTAAATATTTTTATGAGGGGTATGATTGCTGGACCCTAACCTGATCTCTCTCTCGTTACTCATTTCTCCTCTCCTTCCTTAGCTCTTTTTTCTTGTCTCCTAATCACATGGTTTTCTTCACAAACTCGTCCTGGAATTCGAAAATCCAAATTCATACCCCACAACCCAACACCCCCACATGACTCCTGTGCACACCCATACACTTGCACACCTTGAACTTTTTGCACCCCTGTGCACCTGCACACCTGTACATGGCCACTCTTGTGCACACCCTTACACCTGCACACCTTGCACCTTGCGCACATGTGCACCTGCGCACCTGTACACTGGCACACCGACACACCAGCATATCGGCATACTGGCACACCAGCACATTGGTACGCCCTCCCATTGGCACACCGGCACATTGGTACGCCCTCCCATTGGCACACCGGCACATTGGTACGCCCTCCCATTGGCACACCCCAACACCAACACACGTGCGCTTCTGCATACCCCCACACCAGCACACCCCAACACCAACACACTTGCGCTTCTGCATACCCCCACACCAGCACACCCCACACCAACACACCCCAACACCAACACACCCCACACCAACACACTTGCGCAACTGCACACCCCAACACCACACACCCCAACACCAACACACCCCAACACCAACACACTTGCGCTTCTGCATGCCCCCACACCAGCACACCCCAACACCAACACACTTGCGCTTCTGCATACCCCCACACCAGCACACCCCAACACCAACACACTTGCGCTTCTGCATACCCCACAGCAGCACACCTGCAGATGCGCACACCCCACAGCAGCACACTTACACCCTAGCACACCTGCACATTGACACACTTGTGCACTTGCACACCTGCACACCCCCCATCCGTGCACCATCATAAACCCGTACCTGCACACCTGTGCACCCGCACACTGGTGCACATGCCGACCCATTCACCTGCAGACTGGCGCACATGCTGACCCATGCACCCGCATACTTGTGCTCATCCTGATCCGTGCACCTGCACATAGCATAGCTGCCAACCTGCACACTTGCCCAACCGCCCATGTACATAACACATACTGGTAGGAATTTTTGTGGGTCTGGTCAGTCATGGTTGAGTTTGGGGCCACACTAGCTATTATAAGCTAGTACATAGACATTCATACATGTATTTAAACCTCTATACATTCTCTTACAGTTGTGGTGGACACATTCTTAAATTGTTGAATACATGTCAGACTGCACAATCACTAATATATGCGGGTTGACTCATCTACAAATCTATGTGAGCCCGTACATATCCTTTTGAGTAATGCTATGTCCACAGCGGCCGTGCGCAGTTTTTGGGCACGGCCCCTCACAGGGTATTATTTTAATGCCCTTGATTTTCGCATTAAAATAATGCCCTGTGAAGGGCTGTGCGCAAAAAATGTGCACGGCCGCCGTGGATGTAGTATTATCCTATCCTTCTTCATACACTCGTGTGGGCCTACACATACATTTGAATGTGCTCTACACTTTCACATGACATTATGTATGTACTTCTGTTTGTTTGACACCATGTGTTTAAGTGGAAACATTTTTTTAACGGGTTCATAGCGGGTGTCCTTTAAGTGCCCTTTGAGCTTATTGTGTTTCCTTTTTTTTAAGGCATTATTGTGTTTCCTTTTTTTTTTTAAAAGGCATTATTGTGTTTCTTTTGAGGATCTAGTAAGAACCAGATTTGCTTATTGAATTGATAATGATACACATTGGGTTTTTTAGTGGTTTGGATAGGATGTGGGTACGGTGTGAACAGATTTATTGACAACCCTGTTAACTAGTGTATGATACAAAAGTATAGATTTTTGCATGAGAATCTTCTATTTTACAGCATTTGGGCTCTATCTAGCATTGAGGCTTGCACATTATCCTCTTTTTGTTGATACCATGGTGAATTTCTCGTCTGCTTTTAATTTTTTTTTCTTGTCAGACCATTAATGACCTCGTCTTGGTCATGGCCTTACAGGTGGCTCAGGAGATTGAAGTTGAGGCCAAGTTTCAGAATGAATTCTTGAATCAGCTGGTAAAGTATCATTTATGATAAAACTAATCTTTCTCTTGTAGGTGTGAATATTTTCCATCTCCACAGTTATCAATAACTAGGTCCGAACCAAGTAACATAAGTTTCCTGAAAAAAGAAGCTTAGTTTTACTAAAGGTTGGTCCTGGCCACGTGGGTGTTTTGGTTTTGGTTCAAGTTTCCGAGAGTTTTAGTGTGATGTGGCAAACATGTCAACAACAACAACAAGGAAAATGTTGGTTAGGAGAGGCTGCAGAAAATCTTGAATTTTCATATATCTACAGTAGAATGAATATGTGATGGGCTTCTTGGGAAACAGGATCGCTGACCCTAGATTGATTCTCAGGTTTCCAATTATATTACTTGCACGAACAAAATTTCTTGTAACATGGAGTTTTGGCCTTGGTTACACAAAAGGTTAAAATGCGCTATATAATTATGTCCATGAGTACATTTCCAAAAACATGAAAATTATGTCCTTGAATAGACAATAGTTAAGGCAGATCAAGGTTTACTCACTATCAGCTACTCAGAAACCTTATACTGTCTTAAGAAAGTAGTTGATATGAAGTGTGATATTCTTTCAAGATACCACAATCAGGCTAGGTAATATAGTTGTAAAACTCGTTAGTAGTTTACCTTTTCAGTGTTCATTGTGTGAATAAAAATTGCTTGGTTTTTATTGGACGGGCTTGATGAGAAAATTTGAGAACATGAATTTCTCTGTTTGAGATTTTTTCTCATTCTTATACCTCTTTATCTTGTGTCTGGTATATTATTCAGCAAATGACACTGATGAAAGCTCAGTCAGCTGTAAAGAACAACATGAGAAGGTTGAACAAGTCAATCATCCAGCGGGGATCAAATCATGTTATGCATGTCATCTTGTTTGCATTTCTCTGCTTCGTTGTTGTATACTTCTGGTCCAAACTATCGAGAAGATGATCACTTCCATGAAAGTCGACTTGATAGGGTTGGGCTGGTATTTCGAAGTTAGCTCTGCAATCTGTTGTTGGCTACTGATATGCACAGGTTGAGCCTGTCCATGCAAATGGGTGTAACCTTAGTGACCTCCTCTGTACTTTCTTATTGTGTAATGCAAGTTAAGCGTGCTTATCTAGTTCGAGACTGGCTGTAAAGCTTATATCTGGCTGCTAACAGACCCTTACTAAATCAACAAGCGTAGGTCGATTGAATGCGTGTTCAGATTTTTTAATCAGCGTTTCTCGTGGCAGAGAAACTTGTAGCCTGTTTCTTGAAAAACGTAGTTATATATTTTATTGTTTCATAATTATATAAGCAATGTTATGAAACCTGACCCAGGTTACTTGAGAAAGTGATTGGATTTTCTTAGGGTGGTTTTCAAGAGAATACAGCATAAGAGGTCTGGTTGGCTTCTACTCTGTTTTGTCCGATTCTACCTCCTTCCCCTTTCTCTCTCTTTAAAAGAACAACAAAAAATAACTCATAAAGAAGATTTCGACTTTTGCAAAGAAAGGGGGGAGTTCCCTCCCCAACCTTGGGCCATAGGAGGGAGTCAGCGACTATTGTCCTCTGTCTTCCACTCCACTTTACATAACCGCATGCTCTGTCTTCCACTCCACTTTACATAACCCCATGCCCCTCCCTTGGTCTACCTCCCCTTCTCTCTCTTTCTCTCTGTTTTTTTACCTTAAAATAGCCACCCAGCTAGATTACGGGTTTCTGGAAAATTCGAGAACCGTTCTTTCCAACTCGAAAAACAACTGCGACTCAACACAAACTGTAAACCGGCTGGGTCAGATTTTGTTACACCACCACGTATAGATCAAGGCATAGTGTGTGAAACGACATTATATAAGTTTTACATTGTATTTTGATACATTTTATAAGACAGGAAACAAAGTCTCCTGTTCCACTTTACGGTATACAGTTTGTACACCTTATTCAACCGAATTAACCAGAATGTATTTCTAGTCAGAGACTAGTTGTTCATTATATATTATTACAACTAAAGCCTTCTGGCTTTACTCAATTCATGGGACCATCGTAAGATTAAGCTTCTCTAACCTTCGCTAGATCATTTGCTCCAGTATTTTATAACGTTTTCAACATATGGAAGGGTTTTCAAACTTCTGACATCAAATAAACGCAAGAATTCTAAGCAAAGAATAAACCTGCCGGAGTGTGGAACCCATATTTTGTTACTAAAACCAGCGAAGGTCAAAAAGCTTCATACCTAGATATTTACATTTCTGTACAGTTCCCCTGACTACAACAAATAAAGAATGCAAAAAAAATTTAAGACTTTATACTTCTCCCTACAAATCCAAAGTAGGTATGGAAGCGGACGATATCGATCATCTTCCGCCTCTCCTGAACCCGGGAAGCAGTTCTCCATCTCAAAAACTTTAAGAGAACCTGATTTACCCGGCTAAGAAACTATAGCACATATCGAGTTATCCTAACAGGGAAAAAAAAACCGAAAAAATAGACTCGACCAGAGTCCATCAGTGACCTCTCTCATAGTTTTCGAACTGCAAATCATCGAAAGGAAGATCATCAAGATGTAAACCTTGATCTTCACCCAATCCGTAATTCAATCCCGACTCGTTCTCCTGCTTGGGTTTGAGAAAATCAAATCCATAATCTACGCACACAGGGGCCTGCTCCATATGCTGTAGACTACCCAAAAGCTTAGCATCAGGGTTCTCCATCTGAAATGAGAGTGCCGACGGCGACCCCCATGGTAGCTGACCAGGTTGCGGCCAATAACTGCCCATGCTGCTGTAATCCGTATTATCCACCCTCAATCCAGGCTCATTACCTGAGCTATTGTCCATCATTCTCAGAAGCTCATCAACATCAAACATCTCGTCCGTCGCAAAATCGATATTCTGTAAGGGACCTCCACCATCTTCGGGCCTCTCGTATTTAATTGTGGCTAGGTTTGGAATTTCAGCAGCCTTGCCACTTGTTAACACCCCGTCCTCGTATTTGATCTTTGATATGTCTTCTTTAGAATCTTCTGCTGCATCCGAGTTGTGAGATACGCTTGAGAAAGTAGTCGAACCTGATGCTGAATGAGTGGAGGAGGTTGTAGCTGATGAATCCATATGGGGTAGGTTGAGGCGAGCGGCAGAGCCGTACATGGCCTTTGCAGCTTCATCGTATGCAAGCGCAGCCTCTGTGGCAGTGGGGAAAGTGCCCAGCCAGAGCCTGTTGCCCCTGTTTGGCTCACGAATTTCGGCTACCCACTTGCCCCATGTCCTCTGCCTCACACCCCTGTAATTGCACTTCGAGTTCTCTGGGCCGCCTTTCCCCCGCATGCAGCCCTTCTTGGAACCTTTTGCAGGAACCTTCCGGGCTCCCTTGCCATCACTGGAACGGTCTATTTGGCTGTTGTGCTCCTTCCACTTTGCAAGGGTATCTGCTATGGAAACGCTTCCATTACGCCTTCTCAATTTCCTCTGTCTGTTCCATACAAGTTAGAGAAATTAGTGTGTACAGCGATAATTTGGTGGCGATTGACATGCCAACAACATAAAGAATCTATAGTCTCATAGATGATTGGAGAAACTTTCCCAAATCAAGGATATAAGCAGCAAAGGACAGAACGAACAGCATCAATGATAAGGACACAGCATACAGAGAAAATCACAAACATATATCGAACACGGATAAAGGTTGGGATTCGTAGATAAACTTGTAAATGCACTACCATCTTGTCGACAGAAAGGTTTCAGATCAGAAGATATACCAAACAAAAGTATTTCAGAAACAACCAAACAAGGACGGGTAATTACGGGCCATAAATACAGATAACCCCCCCACCGCGATTCCTCAGCTCTACCATCCTTTAATGAAGACAAAAATGAAACCCTCGACAACAATATATCTTTTCACTCCCTATTCCCACAAAAACCCTAATGCGGACAGTTCAAGAATCCATCGAAATAAGAGACGGAAAACCAATCAACACACCTCGAGACACTAAAGAAGCAACATTAAACATGCCGATGAACTAAAACTATTAAAGAAACCAAATTCCACTAAAACCCTAAACGCAAAAACCTCGCCTCCACCGCATACAATTTCAACAAAAACGCGCTTCGAGTCCCAAAGAGAGAGAAAAAGAAAAAAAGGAAGAGAACAACAGAAAGAACTACTCACTTTTGCGGCTCCGACATGCGGTGTTCCCTTCTATCGCAAGAAATCCTTCTGCTTCAAAAGCGATTACGACTGGTCTACAATCTCGTTCCCCTTTTCTCTCTCTCGGCTTCTCGATTTTTCTTCTCTGCCCTTCCGCGCTGCTTTTCTTTCGTGTGTTTCTTGCTCTGGAGACGTTCTCAGAGAAAAGGATCTCAAACTCTTAATCCAGCGGAGCTCCCTGATATTTATAGCCTCCGTTGGATATTTCGGCCAACACGCGGCTTTCGATGACGTGGCAGAAATATCTTCTACGCGGCGACATTCCAGCCGTCACTTGTGACACGTGGCTGGTAGATTCTAGAACTTTTTAGAGCTTCCCGATTTGGCTTTCTTGGCCATGAAGTCTTCTCACCAACTACGCAAATATTTCACCCGATTCTTTGATTTATTTACGTAGATGACACTCCCCTCTATGCGTATGCGATTTGAGGAAGGACGCCTGTTGGCTGCTCCCGGTTCCTCGCATAACTTGCTGTATCCACCGTACAGGTGGACTACTCAAGGTGGACCGTACAGATGTCTTTATGTTTTAAGATAAGATAAATTTTTTTTCAATTGGAATTTCTTTTTTAAAACGTTTGTTTTGTAGGTTTCTTTATCAGACACTTGAAAGAGACACATGAAAAGAGCCTAATTAATCACTTACAAATTCGTGGTTAGTTGTTTAGAATGAATGAATGAGAGATCTATTTTCTTACAATTTATATTGTATTTTTCGAATTTTTATTTGAGTAATGCTAAATGCACCCAGAGGATGCACTTATCTAACATACAAGTTAATTTAAACCCTTAATTTTTTTTTTTTTATAAAATTCTATTTTTTAGAGGATAAAACCTAAACATCAATGATTTAGATTAACAAGTGTATGAGATAGGGGCGTGGGCAAAGTACAATTAACATTATTTTTTTTATTTTTTGTTCTCTGCAAACTTAGATAAATTAGAATCTAATAAATAGTTACATGTTAATAGATGAATTAGAATCTTTTAAAGGGTACGTAACAGTACCAGATTAAATTATGAATAAAAATCTAATGAGATTACATGGATATGATGGCACCAACTGTAATAAATGGGGTGACGAGATGAAGTTTCTTCTAGCAACGCTTCAAATATCTCATTGACTTTAGATCCGAACCTTGAAGAACTCCAAAATCTAAAGCAAACAATGCATAAAAATATAGCAACTGAAGTGACGTCGAAGGTACGAGAAGATGTTTTAAGATGTATTTGTTAAAGGATTTGGGGATCATCTGAATTACTTCAAGGTTTGACCAATGTCAAACCTTTTTCTACTCCCATGTTCCACAAGGCTCGAAGCTGTCCAAGTTAATTTGAGGTATATTATATATAACCCCATTTAAGACCCCAACTGAATATAGAATTATTGTAGGCGCTCGCTCTCCCTTATTGATCAGTATCTGATCTTAAGTATATATAACGACAATTCATCAGGTGTGCCAATATAAACAGAATTTGATGACAGACGCTAGCTGGTCAATTGTGAAGTGCATCCTAGCTATATATTCTTCGAAAAGGCCACTCTATTGGAACAGTAGAATTCTTAATTAATCACCACTGGCTAGTACTATTGGGTCTTTTCCCCAAAATACAAAATTAAGAATAACCAGATGCCAGTCGTTTGTGAAGTCAGGAATGAAGACTACAGGGTCTGCCGCAAGTGTCTACCGATGGTAAACTAATTGTAAAGAGAAATAGTTTTTATTTATTTATTTTGTAATGTATATATACATAATTCGTTTATGAGATTATCTGCACATCTTTTACAAGTGCCTATATTGAAGAAGGCGGCAGCATCTTTGTCTCCTCGACCACTACAATTGACCACCACCCTGCTGCCACTGCCTAGAGTAGGGCAGAGTTTCTCAAGAAAAGCCAATGCATGGGAAGCTTCCAGAGCAGGAATTATACCTTCCAATAGAGACAGCCTCTTGTATGCTGCATTAAACAATAATTAAGAATTCATTGCTGCAGCTTTTTGTTAATTAATATAATGTCTAAATCCTCAAAAGTTACCTTGTAGAGCCTCTTGGTCAGTGACAGCATAAAACTCTGCTCGACCATTATCTTTGAGAAAGCTAAGCTCTGGGCCAACAGCAGGATACTCCAATCTGAAGAAGAATATATATCAGAATAAACCTAGCTGATCCTCTAGAGACATTATATATATCATTCTGCCGAATAATTCCTACTTACCCTACACCAATAGAGTGCGGATTTAGAATTTGGCCTTCGTTGTCTTGCAGCAAGTAACTCATCGCCCCATGGTAAACTCCAACATCTCCAGTAGAGAGACTGGCAGAGTGTCTTCCACTGTGTAACCCTAATCCACCAGCCTCCACACCTATCAACCTCACCTCTTCATCTCCCACAAATTCATGGAAAAGTCCAATTGCGTTTGAGCCACTCCCCACGCAAGCCACAAGCACGTCCGGTTTACCTCCCCATTTGTCTAGTGCTTGTCTTCTCGTCTCCTTCCCAATCACTGATTGGAAGTTCCTAACCATGGTTGGACATGGGTGTGGCCCTGCTACTGTCCCAGACAAATAGAAACTGGTCTCCAAGTTTCCCACCCAATCACGTATGGCTTCTGAACTTGCATCTTTAAAATTTCCTTCGATGGTCTTAACCTGTAGATATATATATATATAATTATGTCATAGTGTTAGAGATTAATAGTCCCACTTACAACAAACACGAGTAGATCTAACTAATTTGGCTGGTCATTTTTGAATAGATCTCGGACCCAACGTCTTTATGTATCAGAAGGGGTACTCGTACGTGAGCAAGTATGTTGATCTTACTTGTCCATATTAGTACAACCATGTTTTCATGACAAATTAAGTTCAAATACACTCTTAATGCGTTTCTTGAAGTAATAAAATTATTAACTACTTAGAGTGGTCATTATTAATATGATATATACCTCGGCCCCTAGAAGCTTCATGTGGAGCACAATGGAGGACTGCTTGACCATGTCTAGTGCCCCCATGTAGACAACACACTGCAGGGAGAGGCGAGCACAGGCAGCAGCGGTTGCAACCCCATGCTGTCCTGCACCTGTGGCTGCAACCACCCGATGTCTTCCCATCTTTCTTGCAATCATTGCCTGCCCAATCGCATTATTGATCTTGTGCGCCCCTCCATGGTTGAGATCTTCTCTTTTTAAGTATATCAATGGGCCCTCTCCCTCGGTGTTTCTGTAATGCTTTGTGAGTCTCTCTGCATAGTATAGCGGCGTCTCTCGTCCAACGTAGTCCCTTAGGGTGTCAGCCAATTCCTTCTGTATATTGACACAATATATAAATTCCTTTAATAATTAGTAGGGAGGTAGCTACCTAGGACATAACTTATAGAAAAATGATATCAAGACTTCCTGATTTTACTTTGAAGTTTTACATCTTGAGGTGGCTGCACAGTTGGCAATCTAGTTAAGAAAAAATATAGCGTTTAAGGTTTACCCATAGAATTGGTAAATATTTTTAATAAAATATTACAGATTTTATCTCTGAGTTTATCTCTCACTTGTACAACAACCACAGGATGTAAAAGTCTTGGAAGCAAAAAACAACAGTACTTATATCACACCTCTAATTTATATGATTAGATATAATATATATGTATATATATGTGTGTGTGTATATATATATATATATATATATATATATATTACAACCAAAGGTCACGGCAGGTATTTGTCCTAGCACAACGACAATACATGATATAGAATTAGAACAAGATAAGGCCCAGTAAGTTGATGTCCTATAGCTCGTTGACCTGTTCGTGTATATATATATATATATATATATATATATATATATATATATATATATATATATTACAACCAAAGGTCACGGAGGTAATTGTCCTAGGATATAGAATTAGAACAAGATAAGGCCCAGTAGTTGATGATACTTTATAGCTCGTTGACCTGTTCGTCCTGGGGATATATCATACCTGTACCATTATAAATATATATAACTTATATATATATATTATATTTCTATTTACACGACGAAGAAATTAATTAAGGGAAAATATAGCAGCTGAAACGTGAGAAAAATGTACCACAAAACAGGAAAAAAATTACCACGAGGCACAAAGCATGCATGAAGCAGTTAACAAAAAAATTAATATTAATGCAATTAAAACAAAAATCGACATATAAAATCAATATATATATATATATATATATATATGAAACATATATGGAATCATGAGATGAGCCAATTATATATATAAACCGACCTGAAATTCCGCATCGGTGGCAATAGATTCAAGCTGAGCTTCCAACTCGCTCAAGCAACTGATTAGAGTCTCGGGGACATACTTGCCTCCATGTTTTCCGAACTTTCCAGCTAATTGTGTGGATTTCGTACCCTGATGATCAAATTCTTTTGGGTTTAAAGCAGTAGTTATACTACTACTACTTGGAGTAGTAGTGGAATACTCGACGGCAGTACATCTGGTACTCGCCCTAATTACTACGCTCTTCATAGCTGGTAGCTTCGAATATTGCAGGGCTGTAACTTGGCTGCAGGACATCGTTCCCGAACTGGCAAAATTACACTGCATCATGATCTGAGGGAAATTGAGTGTAGATATGCTTCCGGCCGCCGTCGACATGGGGATCAGGGGGGCGCGGAAGAGGGAGAGATCGATCAGAAGCAAATAATTAGAAGATAATATTGAACGAATTAAAACTGCGCCGCAGGTAATGTGTGATCGCGCGCATTCGATGGGTAGCTTCTCATTTGTGTCATGTACTTATATAGCTGTTGCCCTAGTGAAAACTGATGAAAAGCCAGCCACGATTGCTTGATTCAAAAAGGACTGGTACTGATCGCGATGGCCGAGCAGCTAGGCATGTTTTTCACGTGGTACGTACTGAAAGCTAAGGTTCAGAAAATAAGGAGAACTATTATTGAGTGGCATTCAGTTGCACAGACGTACAGTCGGCATCGATTAGTAATTGGCTCTATGTTATTGTTCTGGTACCACACATTCGCAACAGTCGTCGACGTTGCAGCTGTCGGCAGGTGGTCGTGAAACCACGTCGTTTTGCTTTTGCACAAGATCAAATAGGTTATAAAAGAAAACGTTGATCATCTCATGATATCAACCCGTACTGTCGATTCCCTCGTTTAATTTGCATATTTATCCTTCCATATGCATTTGGTTCCCCCCGTCAGATTAATTCCATCGCCGACATTAGTCACATTATATATAAATGGTTCGACGACGACGCAAAGCTATCACTGTATAGTTTTTCTAGTCCCATTACTATCATGCAGTCGATCTCTTAAATTTCTGTCTACTGATGACGGATCGAGCACAGGAAATGGAGAAGCGAGATTGTAGTGATTCATTTTTTTTTTTTTTTTTACTCGTGGGGTACCTCAGGGCTTGTTTGTGTACTGGAGTGGTGTCATGCACATTATCGCCGGATCTTTCTTTCCCACGTCGACGATGTATGCAGCTCATCTAACACCACTTTTAAACCTTTTTAGGTCTGTAGTAATTGAGTCATATATTATATGATGAATTTTCTTTTTCTTTGTCACTTTTGAGCCATTAATTCACATAGCTGCCTAAATATTCACGCTGTGCTCTCAGAAAGAGAATTAATCAACGGTTTGATAATTGACAGTTTCTTATATGGGTAGCATCGTTCACAATATCCTGGCTAGCTACAAATTAACCCATGACTCATCAATCAGCTGGAGTGCCTAGAGAGACTTTCATTGGCCAAAATGAACCGGACGACTTAGTTGCAGATGCATTATAAAGCCTGATTTCGTCATGTAAGCCCTGGTTTCTGTGTTTGTACTTTTGCAATAAAGTTGTTTGTCTCTTAGGGTTTTGGTTTAATTGTTTATTGATAACTAACTTTCTTAGCCACTAATTGTAGCCATATATGCATTTGAGCTATTCATGAGAACCGTGGCTTCAATGTAAAAACGTACCTAAGAATCAAAATTTAGAATTTGAAGCTTAATTTGATCTTACACCGCTAAAAATGTTGGGTCCGCCGGCCGCCAAAAGCCGCCGTCCAAACACCAATACCCGGCCAATAGGCGTAAGATTGTGTCGATGGAAATCTTTTTGGCCGTCGGTACACCCGCCGGGGGAAGCTTTTATTTATTTATCTATTAATTTTTTCTCTACTGATAAAATCACACATAATCAAAACTGAACTCCACATTACATACAAAACAACACACATACAAATAAAAATGTTGATAAAATTTCAAGTTTAATCACATAAATTGTAATAGTTTTCAACAATATAACCGTTTATAATGTAAAAGTTTACATAATGTAACAACTTACATTTACAATTTACAATGAACATTACGCCAATATCTTGAATGATGCAACTGGTCGCTTCCATCATTATTTGAAGATCCTATACAAGGTTAATTATGTACTATGTTATGGGCATACATTTTAATTCATCAATTAAAACCAATTCATAAACTGAAAAATAATACTTACCCTGTTGTGACTGTGCAATAATCAACATTTCCAACCTCTCCATGTGTTGGCTTATGGCCTCCACCTTCTAGGACAATGCCTCCTTATCTCGTCTCTCCTTCTCTAATAGTTCTGACAGGGCCAAATAATCAAAAGAATTTGAAGAGGCACCTCTACCCAGTTTGGCACCTGTTCCAACTCCTCTCTCATAACCACCTTTGTGGCCCCCAAACACCTAATCCAATATGGGTGTCACGTCTCTGAGATCCTTGGAGGTAGCAACATTCTTTTCAAGGGCTTGTTGACAAACTACTTCTTGCATAAGAAAAAAATAAATTTAAATAATAATCTTAGCAAATCATAGTTCAACACAATTCATAAAGCACTTGATAACTTACACAATGTTTAAGCTGTTATTTCATCTGGATAAATCTCATCATTCCTCTAGTGAGCTTTGAGGTATGCCATTAGGAAGGTGTAGCCATCGGGATTGGTCGTACGCTGTAATTAATGACTATTCTAAGTATTCTAGGCTGAAAATGAAAAATTAGTTAAGTTCAAACTACTAAGACATATATGTACTTGTTATCTTTAAGAATCGACCGAGAGATTTTGACACAAGGGTATGTGTTGTCTTCATCTACTGTTGATTAAGACTATTTTGTTCATCGATACCCTTTCCTTAACAACGTCCCAATATTTAATGAGTTTAACCCAAACTCATGGTTTCATATTAGGTATGGGATAAGTCCTAAGTTGTTCTTCAGTCTTCCCATCATAATGCTTTTTCTTATATGCTGCTCAGTTGTCTCTTATGATTTTCTGAAGCACCGGCTTGATTGCCTCTATGGCTTCTTTTTCTGTGACTGTAGCACCCTCCTCATTCACAAAGTTATATTTTTCCTGCAAAAAATAATAATAATAATAATAATGACTTAGTTTGAATGTAACCATTTAAAAAATACAATCTGAAACAAACACGACTTACTTTGCTAATGTTAAACCAGGTTTCCAGCTCATGAGAGGAATAACCACGCCACTGGAGATGCAATGGAAAGTATTAGTGTACCCAAACAATTGTCCCCAAGAGAAATGACAATGAACCTTGTTTGGGAGAAACTATCTGCCCATCTTTGATTTTGATCGTCTGTGGCTTATCTGGCAGAAATGAAGATGCTTTAACTTTCCGCTTCATGCACGGTTGTGGTGGCTCATCAGCATCATTTGTATCTAGCCATTTGGCTCTTTGTGTTTCTATGTCTTCCATGGGGACCATGCCCGCTAAATTGCAAGTTAGAACGCAATATATATATATATATATAACATATTTTAATTAACTAAAATACTACAAATTTACCTCAAGAGTGGCTTCTCGGGATTCGTATTCCAGAAAGAGCTCTCTAAACTTCCACATACACTCAACTATAATTTGAAAGAGCTAAAATTAGATGACATAACTACAAATAAAATAGTTTCTATTTTTAGTTAGTGCCTATGTTAACAAACTTTGATGGCGATGCTAGTGTAGCTGGAGCTGGAGCTGGTGGAGTCGGAGTCGAGATAGGTGTAGTTCGGGCTGATGGAGTCGGATTCGGGACTGGTGTAGCCCGGTCTAGTGGAGTCGGAGTCAGGAATGGTGTAGCCATTTCTCCACCGTGACCAGTCGGCACATTAATGTTGGAGTGATTTTGGGGTTGTTCTCCATGGTATAACAACCTTGTGTATAGTGGAAAAAATCCCTCTAGGACTATATGGGTTTTGATCGTCTCACAGTCAAAATACCGACTATTTTCACATTTTTGACATGGACAATGCATAAGACCTTTTCCTTGCACCCCCACTTGTACTTTTGAATAATCTATAAAAAAATTGACTCCAACAACAAACCAAGGATGACACTGGGTTGGTTTTATCTTGTACTCATACATCCATCTCTTGTCATTAAAATAGACCATATCCATGGTAATTATCAAAAATAATCTACACAAAACAAAAGAATGGGTGTTTAATACTCAATTGGGTAACTCACCATGCCAAACATCTCCCTCTTACTTCCACTCTCTAAAAAACAACCCTTCCTCTAAAATGTAAATCCTTCCGTTTTTTCATCACTCTCAAACTTCAAAACTAAACTTGAAAATCTTAATGCAATAGACAATGGACTTATTTGATTCAACCATTGAATAAATTACACTAAGCAATTACCTTTAGTTGTCTTCAACTACAAGTTACTAACTATAAAATTATGCATAAGTAATACCATAGTGGACAATAAAAATCAGATAGACATTTTGAACGATAATCTTAGAAAGAGACAACATAAATTAAAAGAAAATACCATAGTGGATAATATCTAATTAACTTAAATGAGATTGCCTGTTTGTACCAAAATACCTCTTTGTACTAGCAAGTGATAAGGAGTTTGCTTGTCTTCAAAAGCTGGAGAACTCGGACAACAACCAGAAAGGAGTTATAAGGGCAAAAGGAAATTAGTTAAGTAATTTGTTGATGCTGCCTCTTTCAATGACTAGGGACTGTCCTTTTTCTTACTAATGAAAAAAAAAACAATCCAGAATTTCAATTCCGTGCACATTTTATCTAAGGTTACCAATTTCTAGATTCTCCACTGATTCACTAAACATGAGATCAAATGAGCTAAAAAAAAAAAAAAAAAGTATATACACATACAGCAATTAGAACATCAAATGACTTTACTGATAGTAGAAACAACTACTCTAATGGCTACTACTAGTCAAAAAGTAAATACGAAGTAATTCATGGAAACAGTTCTTTAATAAAAACCTTGCATGTAAAAAGAAAGAATAATAATTGAAGAAAGAATAATGTTGGACTTTTCTGATTAAGAAAACCGCATTCATAAAAGCCACTATCATTTTGGTCAAGGTAAGAAGGAGAAAGTTTAATTGGAAATAAATAGTGGTTTATGCTGAATAAACAGTACTTTAAAAAAAACTTAGCATGCAAGTGTATAGATTTCACATGCCAAAGTTCAACCATCGATTAACCAATTACACTTTGGCATCCTTCCCAATTCTTTTGGCCGATGTTAACTTTACAACAAGAGGTCAACATTTCTCTCATGGGGTCAAAATCAAAACAGTTAGCATCAATATAATAAAATCACATGGCATAAATGCAAAACTGAAGATTAAACCAAGTGAGAGGGAACAGAAGCAATTTATTTAGAAGTGCAGCATAAATGAATAAGTCTGATATTCCCTAAGTGTTATATACCCAAATTTAGGGAAACAAAGTAGCAAAGAAAAAAAAACAGAGAGAAAGAGGGCAATTAAGCACAAGAGGATCACATAGTGAGTCTATCTAGTTCCTCCCTCCCCTTTCATTTGTTGGCCTCATTATTCAGTAATGAGCTCACCAAGTGGAATTGGATAAAAACAGAGGACACCAATTAAAAATAGTAAAATCTAAGAAAGATTAAACAGGTTGGTAGTTGAAGTGTAAGAAGGAAGCATAAAAGTAGAGGAAAGAACAATTTATTCAGGTAAATACTGAGTAGAATTTGTGTGTGTGTGTGTGTGTGTGAGTGTGTCAGTGAGAGAATTTGTGAGAGAGAGAGAGAGAGAGAGAGAGAGAGAATTTCAGAGAGAATTTCAGAGAGAGAATTTCAGAGAGAGAATTTCAGAGAGAGAATTTCAGAGAGAGAATTTCAGAGAGAGAATTTCAGAGAGAGAATTTCAGAGAGAGAATTTCAGAGAGAATTTCAGAGAGAGAATTTCAGAGAGAGAATTTCAGAGAGAAAATTTCAGAGTGAAAATTTCAGAGAGTGAAAATTTCAGAGAGAATTTTAGAGAGAAAATTCAGAGAGAGATAAAAGGCAGCCCAAAGACAAAAAAAACATATTCTGAACTCAAGATATCACCATAAATGAATGAAAACCAATTCTTCATGACCTCTATTGTTGGAAAGCAAAATGCAAAGAGATTCTTCTTCAATGTTTCCAGAGGGCAGAGAGAGATATTACAACAGAAACAGGGGATGAAGCTGAAAAGGGAAAAAAATAGAAACAATGGATGAAGCTGAAAAAGGGAAGAAAAAACAAAAACACACACGTGTAACCAGATAAACAGAAACACACACATATAACTAAGACAACGTGAAAGAGTTAAAAAGTCATATGGAATAATTCAAGCCAACATGTAATATACAAGAAGCCATAACCTACTAAAACTTAAAACCTAGGCTTGTGATGGTGCACTTCAGCTTCACATCAAACAAACGAGCATCCAAACTTCATAATTAAACACATGAAAGAGGACCTTGAAGATGATACGAAGAAAACCCAGAAGAAGAATTAACCTTAAGTTTTTTAACAATTGGAAGTTAAATTGGACCAGAATGCAAAAAAAGAAAGTATAGAGAGGGATTAAACAAGGAAAGAGACTAGCCCTACAGAGGAACCAAAAAGTGTACCATTTTTCTGCGATTCACCGACAACAGAAAAATTGGACAACGGCAACTTCAGCACTATCGATGGAACGCAAAGAGAGAGGGAAACGAAAAACGAAGAGATTAGTGCTAGAAGCCTTACCTTGAAGTTTTGGGATGCTGTCCGGTGAACTTGCGCGGCTGGCCTGCGCCGGTATCCTTCGTCTATTTGGAGAAGGAAAGAGGTTAGGGCGGAGAAGGAAAGAGGTTAGGGCGGAGAAGGAAAGAGGTAAAGCGCGTGGAGGAGAATAGAGGTTTCGCGTGGAGGAGAAAGGTCGTCGTCTATTCTCCGGAGGTGTTTCGGGCGCTGGAGGATCTTCGACAAAATCATCGATCTATTTCCAGGGCGAGAGAGGGAAAAGAGATGGCACGTGACCATTACACGCGTACGCGTAATGGTTCAAGAACTTAGGTTCAGATTCAAATCGGGACCTATAATTGGATATGGGACCCTTAGGCCCATATGAATCTGATCAAAATCCAGCCCAACTTCCTCTTTCCTCTACTGCCGGAATAGTGTTTTGTAGTAGTGTTATGGGTAACGTTGACACTAGTTCTTGATTATTAAAGGGTAATCATGTCCTTAATTCTACGAAGCAGTTTTCACATCATGATGTACATAGATCATTAATTACATAGCTTCAATAACAATCCACTACTAACCTTATTAACATTTACGTGACCCAAACTTGAATGCCATAATAAAGAATCAGCAGGGAGGCAAACAATTGGCAAGATACTCAAAATCAGCACTTACGTACATTACTAGTGGATCCAGAGTACATGTCTAGTGCATGCATATAATCCATCAATCAGAATACCAGCAGATAAAAAAAAAAGTACATTAATTGTTCTTACTGCTTGCCCATATAATCCATTGGGTGAGCTAGCTACGTACTGATCACCATGACTCTTAATTTCGACAGCTTGAAGTTCATGATCAGAGTTAAAATGGCCTAATTAAACTTCCTTATAAATCTTAATTAACAACAATAATCATGCAGGCATTAATATGCTCAACCCAGCTGAGTCCTGGAACGAATCGCGCGCCAAATTAAACCCGTCGGTCAAACAAACTTTGACCAAATTTGGTTTTGGATGGCCAAGACCCGGAAAGCGATACGGGTCCGAGCCAACCTGGTCCGATACGTTGTGCAGGGCTGGGTTTGATATATACGGGTCCGAGCCAACCTGGTCCGATACGTTGTGCAGGGCTGGGTTTGATATATACGGGTCCGAGCCAACCTGGTCCGATACGTTGTGCAGGGCTGGGTTTGATATATACGGGTCCGAGCCAACCTGGTCCGATACGTTGTGCAGGGCTGGGTTTGATATATACGGGGCCGGTACCCACAAATTAATAGAAATAAAGATATAATAAGAGCCATTCGATCACGTGGGAGTCAAACACGTTCGAAAAGTCTTCTCCGTCGCAGTTAGATTTCGATGGGTCCAACCTTAATTAGATCAAATTAATCAGAAAGACGCATAGAAATAAATCCGATCCGTTCAATATTTTAAAAGTTTGTTAAGACGTATCAATATCACAAGGTGCGTCGACATGAGCGTACGTATATATAAATATAATCTTCCCCTTAATTTTAAACCCTAATTAACCTCCATTTGAGTCTCTCTCTTTGGAGTTTGGGTACTGGGACGCTCACGAAGACGAGGTAATTAAATTCTCCATTTATAGAAGTACTGTTCCAATTCCGAGTTCTTCATGGCTTGCAGGAAGAGGAAGAGAAGAATGCGATCGTAAGTTTTCTTCTCCGTCGACCACCCCGAGTCTCAAGTACTAGCTCTTTCGTTCTATTAGTGCTACATTTCAAATCTGAATCTCTACGAGAGATGATCACTTTTCTTTTTGAAAAAAAAAAATCCCTTTTTTTCGCTCAAATCTTCTTATTTAAGACGTATTAATCCAAGCTTCAGCTAGCTTCATGGCCCGGAAGAGGAAGAGAAAGATGAGAATATATTAAATCTTAATTTTTCTATAGATCGATGCAATTCCTTCATCCCAGCATTTCAAATCTTTTACCAGTAAATTAAAGTTTAGTGAAGATTCTAATTTATAACCGAGATTTTTTTGTTTCGTTTTAATTTTTGAGTAAAATTTCACTGTAATGGTTTCCCAATATTGTTAATTTTCTCTTTAATATTTTATCATGGAAAAGATACGTCTCTATTACATATATATTCTAGATCATGTTTTATAATTAGTTATTGAAAGAATGGAATTGATTTGACGCAAAGTTTGGTTCTTTATAAATCTTCGTTAATTGATGGGTACATTCTGTTTCTCCTTTCGTTTTTTCTTCTTCTTCTTATTCTTTTTGGATGTGTGTGTATGTATATATATATATATATATATATATATATATATATATATATATGGAACCTGATCTAATTGATTCAGGCTGCTCGATCGATCCAGTCGAAGAGTAGTGATCGATGCTAGATCATGAAATCTTAAATATATATTTTTCCTAATTCATGTGCTTAATAGATTGAATTGCGTTGTAATTAATATACATACAGGTTAACGGACATACTCAAGGAAGAGGGATCATCATATTGTGGCGGGATATCGACATCTCTATGGTCCCAACTCCCGATGGACATCCTGGTGACGATTGCGCTACTCCTGGAGAAAGAGGACGCCGTGGAGTTGTGCGCGACGTGCAAGTCGTGGTCACTCGTCGCCCCCCTCATCCGCACTCAATCCAAAGACGCCAACCACCCACTCCCGCTCCTTCTCCTCCCCGGAACCACCACCACCGTCGACGGAACCACCACCACCACCACCTGCGAGCTCTTCGACGTCACGCGTCGCAAAACCCACTTCATCCAAGTCCCCGCTGATACATTAATCCCCAACACCACCGAGCTTCTCTACTCCAAAGACGGATGGCTTCTCGCCGGCGGTCGCAACAACAACATTAATTATATTAACGGGAGTTCCACCACTACCACCACCACTACAACTACCTTTTCCTTCTTCTTCTTCTTCAACCCCTTCACCAAACAGAAAATCCACTTAACCTCCTTCCCCCCGATAATTTGCAACAACAACAACAATAATAATAATAATAAGAAGAATTTCCTCTGCGCCTTCTCGTCCCAGCCCCTTCTCCCCGACTGCTTCGTCTTCTTCATCAGGCCCTCTGATCAGTATCCCAACCGGGTACGCATCGAGATGTACCGGGTGCACACCCAGAAGATGATATTGACCGATTCCACCTTCAGGAACCGGGAGCCATTCAAGCAGGACCCCAGCACTAACCCGGTTTTCTGCAACGGCTACTTTTACTGCCTGGGGAGGGACGGGAAGCTGGGTGTGTTTAACCCTAGGGACCTCGTTTGGACGATTTGCAGCCCCGGGTGGGGGGAGGCCGAGTACTTGATATTCATCAGCAAGGCCCGAGTCAAGTATCTGATTCAGTCTCGGGGGGAGCTGTTTGTGGCGTGCGAGGCTGCAGCGGGGGCGCCCTGCAGCAGCAGAGTCGTTATCAGGGTGTTTTGGCTGGAGAGGTCCGAGATGAAGTGGACGGAGTTGAAGAAACTGGAGAAGCGGATGCTCTTCCTCGATTCTCATTCCTCATTCTTAGCAGGTACGTCTCATCTGGATCATGACGACCAATATTATAGCACAGCTGCTGGGAACAGGATTTTTTTCCCTAGGATGAGACGGTACACTAGGAAATGTTGCGTCTCCTATTCTCTTGATACGTGCAGGTATCATCCCAGTAGGGGGATGTTTGAGTGCACAAACTCTGCTTCTGATATGACATTAAAGCCTGTCTGGATTGAATCTGTAGGATTCCATCCAGCACCTTAATTCATGAATTTAATTTGTAAAAATTAATTAACGTACAGTTTCCAGAGTACCATTCTCTATCTAATTAATTTTTCTCTCTTAAATATTATCTATTTGGATTGCATATCATTGATTTGATGTTAATTAAAATTCTTCATTGTGGCTTAGGTACTGTAAAACATGGTAGCTTACTTGTATATATGTATTGCAGTAAAAGTACAATTAAAGTGTTCTTATATATATAGTTTTTTACCCCGGCCTCCTAATAGGTAGAGTTAATTCACCACGTCCCCTCTTTCGTGGAAGAATTTCTAAGGACTCTGAATATTTGAAGGCCTCTTCTATAACTAACTCTGCAAAAGAACAGATGATGTTTTGGCAACAATTACTTGAAGCAACTTTTTTACATAAAAAAGATCTATTAGGAAGTCTTAATTTTGCTACACACTTCACCAGAGGCCTTAATTCAGAGGAAGAGTATTGCGTAGAATTGTCGTACATCTGAGGCTGACTAGCTCTCCAAAACAAAAATTTTCTTCGGCTCAATAGCTGCTCTTTCATGCAAAAAGGAGCTTATATTAATTAATTTATAGCCAGGATGATCATATGGAATTAGAGTGTATATATAGAGCTTAATCACACCCCTTACGTACGTACGTCTGCTTTTTAATTAAAACTTATCTATTTCCAATAAATATTAGTTTCAATGATGAGATCATTATAACTGTACGTCCTATTATTACAAGAAATGGTTTTGTCTTTATATATGAAGTATTTCTTCTAGTAGGTAAAAATACAGCGATAGCGTTCTTTTGAAAGACAAGATAGAAAATTACTTAGATTATTATCAATATTTAACGAACTTGACAAAGCTAATATTTACCAAGCAATTAATGTATGCTTAATTATTTGGTCCTCCCTCTGGCTTATATAATGTCATATGAAGACTTCATACTATAACTTCTTCAACACCGGATTCATCTAATGCTATAATTCATAAGGAAATTAAGATTTGAGCATTTTGCAGGAGAGAGGAAGGCATTAATTTCTATGGGTGCCATGTTGCATTTTGCGTCTTTTTCCAAGCAGATCATCAAAAGGATACTGTATTAGTTTTAGTAAAGGAAGACCAGAACATGTCTTAAGGGAAATATAATGCAGTCAAGGCATTTCTTGTTTGTCGCAAAAAGAGAAATGATATATTAATATAAAATATTACGTCATTGTACAACAATTACAAAATTTAATGCAAATCATACATTGTAAATTTAAAATAAAAACGTTGAAAAAAATGGTTTTCTTCAAGTTCATTGCAATAGAGAAGATCTATACCATGCATAGGTATTGTATCAAAAGCTCACATTTGAGAGTCATAAAGAATCAAAGATAAGAAAAATGACATTAGTACTTTCTGATATTACTTGGAGGTTTTACATGGTGACGTGGCATAGTTGGTGGTCAAGGTAAGAGAAA
The DNA here is from genome assembly GCA_022405105.1 of Aristolochia contorta. Taxonomy (NCBI): domain Eukaryota; kingdom Viridiplantae; phylum Streptophyta; class Magnoliopsida; order Piperales; family Aristolochiaceae; genus Aristolochia; species Aristolochia contorta. The sequence continues at coordinate 7,830,171 of CM039664.1, forward strand.
ATCTAGGGTTTAAGTTTTACCCATAGAATAGGTGGATAATATTTTTGAAAAATGATATAAGTACTTTTAAATTTTACTTTGAAGTTTTACATCATGACCGTGGCTGCATAGTTGGCGGTCTAGGTAAGAGAAAATCTAAGGTTTATGTTTTACTTATTAAAAAACTAAAATTTCACAGATTTTATCTCCAAGTTTATCTCTTACTTAGCTGCAACATGGATGCCACATCGGGATGTAAAGTCTTGAAGTAAAAACCCGCAGTACATATATCACCGCTCAATATTTTATTAAAAAATAAAATCTTGTAGTTTTATCTTCGAGTTTTCTCTTACCTAGACTGCAACATGGACACCATATTGGGATGTAAAGTTTGGGAAGTAAAAAGCGACAATACTTATATCACCGCTCAATTTTTTATTAAAAAAATAAAATTTGAATTTTATCTCCGAGTTTATCTCTTACATAGACTACAACGTGGACACCACCTCAGGATGTAAAGTGGGAAATAAAAATTAGCAGTAGTGCTTATATCAAGTTTATCAAGCTACTCAAAGAGATGAAGCAAATGAGGTTGGTATTAATTCCTCTCAAAGCATTTGGTGAATTTATGATTAAAATAGTCACTAAAGGTCTTTTGAATCTTGGTTGCCATCCTTAAAAGGTTATGAAAATTATCAATATATGCACTAAGCAGATAATGACACTAGTGCAACGAGGGAATAGTATAGGAGTTCTTTAAGAATATTTAGGAATATGAAGCTGCAACATCAATCTAGCTGTTATGTCATACAAGAGGATGAAGGTTATGAATTATCCTTATTGGAATGAGTAATGCTATTTACACCCTCGGGAGTGCACATTTCGTCTACCTCCCCCTCTGATATAGGACTTATAAGAGGTGCCATAAATTCACCCACACAAGGGGGAGGTGGACGAAATCTCTGCACACCCTCAGTAGTGCGCATTTCATCCACCTCCCCCTCTAATGTGGGTGGATCCACATCATGAAGATCATAAGTAAAACCCACCAGGCTGAGTCATGCTGCTATGGTTTTAAAAAGGTTATGAATTATGAGCATATGGTTCTTTGAGTTAAATAGATCAGCTAATTGGTCTCTAGTTGCACTCGCCCCTGAGATTTTATTTATTTGGAAATGTATCAAAACCTAATTGGGTCGTAATAAAAAATAGTGGGATGTTGTATTTCTGAGATTAGATTTGATATTCTAATGAACATCGTAATCATAAGAAAGTGGGCTTTTTAGCTAATAGGCCAATTAGCAAAAACAGGGTTCCTTTGAATTCCCCTAATCTTCAAATTCCTAGTCGAATCAAATCGAACATTTGGCATCCTTGCGCAGTTGGCTTTTTGGTTAAGTTTGGAGCTCCCAAAAGCCCGTCATCGTGTCACCCTAATTCGATAGGGATTTGGATTTTAGAAAGTTTTGAAAATAACCCGTCCGCGCGACTTCGTTGTCTTCCGTGGCAGCTTCGCGGGTGGAAGAGAGCAAGACAGGAAGAGGCTCCAGCTCTCCAGCTTCTAAGCCTTGAACGACCAGGTGAATCTCCTCACTTCTATCTTCTTTCATTTTTCTTTGTTTTTTTCTTTGCTTAGCGAGGTAGGGTAAATGGAGGGGAGGCCCTCGTGACTATCCCCTCTTTCTTCCTGTTGAGCATTCCTTTTTTTTTTTCTGTAAAGCGTAAGTAGACGGGAGCTTCCCGTCCTCTCTTTTCTACAGTGGGACAGTTGAGCTCCACGCTTCTGCTGTCTGGTATAGTTTTTCCGCGACTCTGAGAGGTGGGAAGGGGAGGTGAGACCTTACCCCGGTGGCGTGGGGCGCACATGTTTTTTGAACTCATTGTGTGCCAGTTGTATCAATAATTTTTTCTGGTGTAAACTATGGAATGAGTAATTTTGTTTCATAATTGATTATTGTGTTGGTGAGACGAATACATGAATCTTGGGAATTTACCGTTTGATACAGAACAAAACATTGGCTGGAACTTCGGTTCGAGGTGCTTGTGTTCGAGGACTTCAATCCAGGGTCTTCACATTCTTTTGTGCATTAAGTGGGTCTTAAACATATAAGAAAAGTCAAATGCATGGTTGAAAGATGCCTCTACCGCGTCTATCTTCTTCCTCCTGGCTCTTCTGTTCTCATTCCCTCCAATTTCCGCAACGGACTCGAAAACCTTTTCTCCTGACTGCTTTCTCGTCTGCTGCCAGAAGAGAGAAAAACTTTGCTCCTTTTAGAAGAAATCACACCAGTGTTAGTGAACCCAAGGATAAGCCAAACTCATCGCTGATGGATGGAACAGAGAAAGTGGCCTTCAACAAAAAAAGAGCTCAGGGAGGCGGTGGGAGCAGCAAAACTCGGCATCTTCAGTTGAAAACACGCAAATTGAACCCTGTAAATACTATCTGCTACGTTCAGGTGAAAATATACTTCTTTTCATGTATCTGAAGTTTGACATTTGTATCTTTTTTGTGCGCCATGAATTTTGTATGTGAAATATTCTGTTTGGATTCAATCATCTTTCCTATTTGTTCAAATTTTAATTTCTTCTGGAGCATCTCTAATTATTTCTTTAGTTGAACTCTTCTTGTATTGGTGTGTTTAAATGTCTTTGTAATTCTCCTTCTCATTTAATGATATTTCATCATTCTTAAAAAGAAAAAAAAATGAACGATGTCCCGTTTGTTTCTTTACTTCATTATTTATATTTCCACTTTCCACTTGAAAACCTAGAACTTCCCTGTTCCTGTGCTTTTTATTTTATCTCAGTTTTCTAGTTCTTTCTTATGTGTTTGATTTTGATTGGTAGCTATTTGCTGGTCTTTGTTATTCATTTGCAAAAATTTTCCTCCTTGAATATAGTCTCACTATTTACAAAAGATAAACTTTGATTAGACTGGAAGCATTATATTGTTGTGTTTCAGTTTTGGCTGTTTCCTTGTTTCATTTTTAATTCTCAGATATGTTTAAAGATGTTCTTCATTTTCACTTTGTACCTTTATACCCATAAGTTGTAGTCTTTGGCTACAGCAGTCGGCTATTTTTAATTTTTTATTCTTTAATATGAGCTTTTCAGATCAATCGTTTTGGATGTGTATCTATGGATTTCTCTCTGTGTGTGTTTCCTTCAACAAGCTTCATTTGGTATGCGATAGTGACTCTCTCCTTTTTGGATTGATTTTCATAGATTCTGGGGACTGGTATGGATACACAGGATACATCACCATCAGTTTTCCTTTTTTTTGACAAGCAGAGGTTTATCTTCAATGCTGGGGAGGTATGTATCATATGATATTCAGGAAAGCTTTTTTGCATGGAATAAGGAAATCTCTGGCTAGAAGTCTTTGATACATGGTTGATAATAACATCTCAGGTTTTTAGAAGAAAAAATAATGATATCTGAGTTTGCCTTACAAATGGAGAGGTTTTGGGAATACACTTGTTTGGATACTGTGTAGGACAAAGATTTATTTTCAATTGCCGTTTTGCTTCACTGATTGAACAGGGCTCTCTGTTTTCTAGTGTTCCAAATATATAGTTATTTAATCCCCCCCCCCCAAAAAAAAAAAAAAAATTCCCTACTAGAGAGGAAAGTACAATGGAGGTAAAAAAAAAGGGGGACGTCTTGCTTCTCCATACTATACCGATATATATTAATGGTGTAAGATTGTTGCCTTGAATTTAAAATTCTAATTGGGAGAATTTTAATCAGTTCATAATGTTTATACTTATGAATTGGACTTTCATGTGCTAGGGATTGCAACGTTTCTGCACAGAGCACAAAATTAAGTTATCAAAGGTGAGATATTATCCGTTGCATTTTTTATTGACAACCATATGTTATGGAAACTTAAGGCAGAATTCCTCATTCTTTCCAGGTTGATCACATGTTTTTAACTCGTGTTTGCTCAGAAACTGCTGGTGGACTTCCAGGTCAGTAGTACCATGATGGTGTTTTTTACATTGTGTGCTGGTGATGTCAGGGTTCTTATATTTGTTTCATCAATCTTGTCAAAATGTTCCTCACATAATCTGTCGAGTTTTTGTGATTCAAGTTCCATGTTAGGTTGGCAATATAATTCAGATGCTAAACATATCACAATTCCCATGACCTTAACTTTTACCTTAATTTGTGTTGTGAAGGGCTTCTACTAACTTTAGCTGGCATAGGGGAGGAAGGGCAGTCAGTACGTCTTCTTTTCCATTAGCTGTTCAGCAAATCTTTTTGATTCTCCTAATTTATTGTAGAAATAATGTGATTCCTTAAATTTATGCTTCTCTTTGATATTGTGTGTATTTTCATTCATTGAAGGTCAATATTTGGGGTCCTTCTGATATTAAGTACTTAATTGATGCAATGACAACATTCATACCTAACGCTGCAATGGTCCATACCAATAGATTTGGTTCTACACTCAATGGTGGTGATAGTGGCGAGGAGGATTTCAAAGCAGGTCCCTTTGTTCTAGTAGATGATGAGGTTGTCAAGGTATCAGCAATTCTCTTGAGACCAGGATTTGTTTATGGAATGCAAAATAAGACTGAAGACTCCAAAATTTCAAACTTAATGGATGAGGAAGTCGGTTCTTTCCCTACTCCACTTGTCTCGTGTCCACAAAATTCACTTAAGACAGCTAAAGTCGACGCTGAGGCCTGGTGACATTTCTGTTATTTATGCCTGTGAATTGCCTGAAATCAAGGGAAAGTTTGACCCTGCAAAAGCTCAAGCACTTGGTCTAAAAGCTGGTCCTAAATATCGGGAATTGCAGCTGGGAAAGTCTGTGAAGTCAGATCGGCAGAACATAATGGTTTGTCTTAAATGCATGACTCTTTTAATTCTTCAATGTTTCTCCTTTCTTGGTCGTGTCTGTTTCATTCTCAATTTCCTTTGCTTTCTGTTGAGTGAAAAAAGTCCTTCCCTTGAAAATGTTGAGGAAAATTATTGGGTTAAATGCTAATGACAACTTAGCCTTCCTCCTCCCTCCCTCCCTCCTATCCTCATAAAATCTCGAGAACAGGATACTAGATAATAACTCACTTTCTAAGTTATTCCTTTTTGGCATTTTATATAGGTTCATCCAAATGATGTCCTGGGGCCTTCGGTCCCAGGCCCTATTGTTCTCCTTGTCGACTGTCCAACGCTGGCTCATCTGAAGAAATGTTATCTCTACAATCACTTAATGATTATTATGTGGATTATGGTAATTCTGATCACAGCGTGAAGTCTGTGAATTGTGTTATTCACTTGGGCCCTGCATCAGTCACAATGACGGATGAGTACCAGAATTGGATGAAAAAATTTTGGCGGGCTCAACACATCATGGCTGGACATGAAGAGTAAGTATGCATATATCTTCCTCAACCTTGTGCTCATTACATTTACCTAACATTTGTTTTTTGCTAACAGGAAAAATATGGAAATTCCAATCCTGAAATCTAGTGCAAGAATTGCAACAAGGCTCAATTACCTTTGCCCTCAGCTTTTTCCTGCTCCTGGGTTTTGGTCTATTCAACCCTCCATCGGTATCCTTGCCAAACCTGTTGCATTGGATAAAGTATGCTCAGTTGGTTTTGTAATGGGGAAAACCTTGTTACTTTTCTTCACAATTCACTTGCCTCAGTTAGATTTGGATACTTCAATAAGGTTTGCAATATAACCATTGTTTTCTTCTTTACAGGACTACCCTCCAACTTCTGTCAAAAGTACTCCTGCAGAAAACCTCTTAAAGGTTTGAGAAGAGGATGCATACTAACTCAAAAATCTAAGTCAACCTCTGTGGTGACATGCCATACTTTGTTTCTTAATTGCTAAATACATGCTTGATGAGTTTGCTCCTATTTCTGTTTTTGCAGTTTCACTTGCGGCCCTTGGCACAGCTTGGACTGGATAAGTCGGGGATTCCTAGTGCACTGTCTTCTTCAGATGTTGTCACTGAACTTTATTCAGAGATCCCTGAAATTAAAGATATTTCTGGACAGGTGAGCCAGTTTTGGGATGCTTCTCAGAATGCAGATGATACGATATCATGTAAAGAGGAGCATACCACAATGGTTGAGGAACCATGGATGAATGAAGCAATATGCAGAGATTCATCTAATGTGGAAACTTTTGATGCCAGTGGCATACAGAGCGATCAGTCTGAAAGTAAATCGGATCTACCCGGCTGTTTGGAAAATATATCAAGGGAAGACATGGAAATAGTGCTCTTGGGAACAGGTTCATCTCAGCCTTCCAAATATCGCAATGTTAGTTCGGTTTACATCAACCTTTTCTCAAAAGGAAGTTTGCTTTTGGATTGTGGTGAAGGAACTTTAGCACAGCTGAAAAGAAGGTATATGCTTTAATGGACTTGTGAATGACTTTCTCCTTCTAACTTTTTTATGTATTGGGTGATACAATTTCCTTTTTATTTGGTCAGATTTGGTGTTACTGGTGCTGATGATGCGATAAGAGGTTTGAGGTGTATATGGATTTCACATATCCATGCAGATCATCATACTGGTCTAGCAAGGATACTTTCGGTACGATCTCAGTTGCTGAAAGGTGTACCACATGAACCATTAATTGTTATTGGTCCTAGACAGCTCAAAAGATTTTTGGATGCATATTCAAGACTTGAAGATATAGATATGCAGTTTCAAGATTGTAGGGATACAACTGAGGCTTCATGGGAGGCTCTTGCTACTCGGTTTGAGACAGAGGAAGCTGCAACTCAAGAGCTCGATACAAGTTTGTTTACAAGAGGTACCAAAATGGAAAAGTACTGGAAGAGAATGCCAGGTCAAGTTGGTTCGCTTGTAGACTTCCCTGTCTTGAAGTGGTTGAAGCAGGTTCTACTTGAAGCTGGGCTGGAGGGGTTGACTAGCTTCCCTGTTGTACATTGTCCTCAGGCTTTTGGCATTGTCTTGAAGGCCAAAGAGAGAATAAATAAGGTGGGGAAAACGATTCCTGGTTGGAAACTTGTTTACTCTGGTGATACAAGGCCTTGCCAAGCACTCATTGATGCATCTCGTGGAGCCACTGTTCTTATACATGAAGTAATCTAATCTGTTTGGTATCTTTTAAGTTCACTTGGAATCTCATTTGGAAAGAACTGTGGACTCAACTGGGTTGTCTTTGTTGCAGGCCACCTTTGAGGATGCATTGTTGGAAGAGGCTGTTGCGAAGAACCACAGCACCACAAAGGAAGCTATTGAAGTAGGTGATTTGGCCAATGTTTACCGAATAATTCTCACGCATTTCAGCCAGAGGTACCCAAAAATTCCAGTCGTGGATGAATCTCACATGCCTAAAACCTGTATAGCATTTGACATGATGAGTGTCAACATAGCCGACTTACCAGTACTGCCAAAAGTGCTACCATACCTCAAACTTTTATTTAAAAACGAAATAGTCCCTGATGAATCTGATGAGGTGTCTTTAGCTGCAGAGCAGCAGTTGAATTAAAAGCCAAATTTCTCATTTATTTGTACTTTTTGGGTAACTTTATTCTCAGGTCAATTTATTTGAAGAAATCCATTTTGTATCTCTTGAGAGTATTTAACATATCTAGGATGGGGTCTGTCTTTGTCCACAGAAGTTTCGTTAGCTACGGAAATAGTAACTTAGCAGTTAGCACATGCACTGTGCTGTTTTCTTTCCTCCGCTTCTTAGGTTCATAAGACTCGAATTTGATTGGCTTGTATTTCAACAGAGTATTTAAGCTTCATTAACGTAGAAAAGTGCATCAAATTGGTGTTCTTTTCGGTTTGATCCGGTAAAACCAGATGATCGAAATAAATTGTGTTTACCATATTCAGTTATTTTTCCTTTGTGATTCTTAAAATTGACCATTAAAGCGGTTGATTCATAAACAAATAGAAAATTATCTTTATCTTGGTTAAACAGCAGGAAATTGGGCGGGCGCGATTCAATTTTAATGATACGAAGTTAATACTTAAAGCAGATTTTCATTTAGTACTTTTACCATCTCAAACATTTTCATAGTAGGACACTAGAACAACATGCATATTGTTACGTTTGGTTACACGGTTCCAATTATTACCATCAATTTCAGACCCTAAACATCTATTTGATCCATCACATTGTCAACATTCCAACAACTACTGCAACTTAAATTCATTGGAGATAAAGATGTGGGCAGAAAGAATTGATATTTAAATAAGAATTGACTTAATTTGAGAAAACCTTCCTCAGTTGAGCTCTACCCTTCAACATGCTTCCCTTCAAATAGCTGTCCTAATAACAAATTCGCGAGACACTAAATGCAAGAAACATCAACATTTAATACTGGCTAATTAAATACTAATAGTCCCTTACTATCATATATATTTTAAAGGATGATAAAGTAATTAAAAAGAAATCAAGCTATTGATTGCTTCAATGACTTATGGGGCTATGGCTCATCAGGAAACCAATTTGGATGAGTGCATCCATAGTCGTGCGGAGGAAAGGCCTCAATTTATTACTCGTCTCATTATTAAATTGAAAAACTCGAAGATGCTCTGGCTGACTTTCGGAAGATGGGTACAGTTCTAAATTGATAAAAATTTTCTGCTACAATTTTAACGAAAGAATTAATAACAGAAACGCGCTTGAGCATATATATATATATATAGCACGAATATCTTACCCTCCTTGTGATTGGGTTTCGTCTCCATTAATTTCTTTATAATAAACTAGTAGCGGAAGTAGTATGTACAGGTGCCGGACCCAGCTAGGAGCTGGAAGATGATGAACATGGACGAACGAGTACTAATTAAGCATTTGAATGTTTGTGATGAGGGTCGAGAGAGAATTAAAGGGTAGGTGGTGATAATAATTAAACAAACGAACCGAGGTGGAAGTCGGTCTATAAGAAGGGAGTCGTACGTCCTCTGTTTCAGTTGCAGATAGAGCAAATTGCTTTAAACCTAATTGGGACACAATTAAAGCTAGGCAAGATGAGATCAGGAAGCAGGTTTCTGTTGGTGTTGGGATTACTCTCGCTGCAGGTGATTGTGTTCGGCGTCCTAATTGGGATCTGCGAAGGTGGGGGGAATGCCAATTTGAAGATGCATTTCTATAAGAAGAGCTGCCCCCATGCAGAGGACATCGTGAGGAACGTCACCTGGACTCTCGTCGCCGCCGACAACGATCTGGCTCCGGACCTGCTCAGGATACACTACCATGACTGCTTCGTCAGGGTACGTACGCATATATTAATTCAATATGATTAACAATATATGTATATAGTGCTAATTATGAATAAGTTTATAATTAATTAAGCACGCCCGGCCTATTAGTTTGTGGGTATGTATGTATAGATAATTAACGTACTGATCGATCATATTAATTCTTGATATAATTGCAGGGCTGCGACGCGTCCTTGTTATTGGACTCTTCAAAATTGAATGGGAAGGAGCAAGTACCCGAAAAGAAAGCGCGACCAAATCTGACCCTCAAAGGCTTCGATGTGATCGACAAGGTGAAGGCGAGATTAGAGGAGGAATGCCCCGGGATAGTTTCATGCGCCGACGTCGTTGCCCTCGTCGCCCGTGACGCAGTTTCCTTCAAGGTACGTATATATACATGCTATAGCTACCTAGCTAGCTCACTAACATACGAATATTGATAATATTAATATTATGTATGCAGTTCCAGAAACGTATGTGGGCGGTGTTGACAGGGAGAAGAGACGGAGCCGTGTCGCGTGCTTCCGAGGCAGTGAGTGACCTGCCTTCGCCGTTCATGGAATTCCCGGCTCTAAAAAAGCTCTTTGGGGCTAAAGGACTCGACGTCGATGATCTCGTGGTTCTCTCCGGTGCGCACACGATCGGAGAAGCGCACTGCGCCGCATTCGAGAAAAGGCTCTTCAACTTCACCGGAAAAGGAGGCAAGACCACCGAGGACGTGGACTCCACGTTGGACCGGGCCTACGCCACAAGTACTTTGAGCAAAATCTGCCCTCACGGTTCAATAAATCCGGCGACGACGGTGGACATGGATCTCGGCAGCGGCGACACCTTCGACAGCAGTTACTACGTGAACTTGTTGAAGCACAAGGCGCTGTTCCACTCCGACGCGGCGCTTCTGACGAACGAGAGGGCGTCGAAGCTGGCGAAGAAGCTCACGAATAAAAAGCACTTCTTCAACATGTTCGCCAAGTCCATTAGGAAGATGGGCGACATCCAACTCCTCACGGGCACCGCCGGAGAGATCAGGAAGAAATGCACCCGCGTCAACAACTAGCGCTACACCCATCTTCTTCAGTTTAATTAATTTGTGTAATAATATTGGACCCGTTTGTTCTAAAAAAAAATTTTCACTACTTCCATATATCTTTTACAATATTATGGATTCATTTAATAAAACCTTGTTTAATTAATGGCGTCGCCCGGACTCGAACCGGAGACCTTCAGTGTGTTAGACTGACGTGATAACCAACTACACCACGACACCAACTGCTCTTGTGATCGAGTTGTTTATTATTTTTAATTGAGAGTAGCTGATTGAGATCTGTGTGGCTTGGCTTTGCATCCTCTTCTAGTATTCTATCTCTTTGATCAATAATCTACTCTCTGTCTCATATAATTTTTAAAAAGTGTTATTCTTTTTTTTGACAAGGGGTAAAGTTAGACCTGCCCGTCCCCTGCTTTATAAGTTCTTTATTACAGCACTATATATGCTGAGTTAAAACACTGATCAGGTACTTCCTCCTATGGTAATCTGGGAACTGGATGAGATCTGTCACATGTTTAAAGAATCAGCTGGTGATCAAGGAGAAAAACAGTATTTTCCTCGGGCAAAAAAGAACTATAATAATGCGTACATGCAGGCTACCCTTGTGATCAGGGAGAAAGACTGGTTTTCTCGGGCAAAAAAGAACTACAATAATGCGTACATGCAGGCTATATACCCTTTGCATCCATATATATTTCAGGTCTGCCGTTGATGGCGTCACAAGCATTTATGATCCTTTCCAGTTTCTTTAATATTGATTAGCTTTTATGTAGCAAGAATATATATATAATTTTCCGGCCCTTTCCATTTAACTAATTTCTTCACGCATATATATGCTACGTACCAATATATACATCTTCCCTTGCTAATTCAGATGCCAAGCCTCGCGGAGTTGACTCCAGCATGTCAAGTTGATGTTCCTAACTATTTTACAACCTTAAAGTTGGATTACAGAGACAATGAAATAAAGCAAGACAATATGAATCTCGTCTCCAGGCTTAATCGATGTCCAGTTTTGACGCTAATTACAACATGAAGAAATATTCTCTTTTCTTCCAGGATCGAGCTGGCTGCAATATATCATACATTTATATCATGTCAGATTCGACATATTCTTCCTTCGTCCACAAATCTTGACTCGATCTGCCGAATTTCTTCTTCTTCAGTACTCGTCCACTCAAAGAAATCAGACCCGTATACATTAATTTTGTTAATCATCAGAACAGTGAAGACCGACTGTTTTGGGACGATCACCCTTTCGTATTTCTTTAACGCAGGGAAACCCCAGTAAGAAGCTACACTACTGAAAGATGCCGCTCGCTCGCCTATAAAACCGCAAGAGGTCGTGCGAATTGAATGTAGATTATCGAGCTAGCTAGCCTTCCCCTGATATTCGATCCCTCTCTGCATTTGTTTTTCTCAATATTTTGTTTGGTTTATTCCTTCCTCTCGAGGAAATGAAGGCTGCTGGTGTCCTCCTCTTGCTCATCTCCCTGCTTGTATTTGAGCTGGGAATCAGCAGAGGAGACGACGTCGAAGGTGGTGGTGATCATGACTTTGAGATTGATCGCATAAAACCCCGTGACCACGGCCAAGGCAAAGGTCGGGGGATATCCAAGGGCAAAGATCTGAAGATGCATTTCTACAAGCATACTTGCTCCCGTGCTGAGGGTATTGTTAAGCGAATGACAGAGTTCTACACCTCCCGTAACCCCACCATGGGTGCCAAGTTGCTCAGGCTGCACTACCATGACTGCTTTGTCAGGGTACGTACTACGTTTATATATGATACTCTATCTAAAATTATATGACGACGTCCCTTCATTTTTCCTTCGTATATAACTTTCTTCTGTGGAGTGTTTTTATTTCCGGTAGTACTATATATACGACCATGCGTGCATGATCGATTGAATTCGCAGGGATGTGATGCATCCATTCTACTGGACCGAACTGGGGATGAGCCCGTCGAGAAGGAGGCAAGGCCGAATCTCTCCGTTACTGGGTACAGCGTCATTGAAGCGATCAAGACCCAGATCGAAAAAGTATGCCCAGGTGTTGTTTCGTGTGCAGACATCGTTGCTCTGGCCGCAAGAGACGCAGTTTCCTTCCCAGTAAGATCAGTCGAGCAATATTAATTATATCGAGAACACAGAGTGACTTCATTAATATTCTCATGTTGACGTTCATGTTAAATTTTCATCACTACGTACTAGCTATTTTCCTGTAATTAATTAGTTCATTAATAACCAAATTAATTCTGCTTGCATGCAGTTTCAACGACGCGTGTGGAAAGTTTTAACCGGAAGGAGAGATGGAAACGTCTCCGTCGCATCTGAGGCGTCCGCCAACTTACCTTCCCCATTCGGAAACTTCAATGAACTCATGGATATGTTCACTCAAAAAGGACTCGATCTCACAGACCTCGTTGCACTATCAGGTCCGTTATATATACATGTACATGATATTGATACTATTATCTGCTTATATAGCTAAATAACTACGTACACTAACATCTCTGAATCAAGGTATACTAATATATATCTCTTTAACACATGGATTACGTACGTTATTAATTAACAGGAGCGCACACGATTGGGCGAGCACACTGCGGTGCCGTCGTGAGGCGGCTCCACAACTTCACCGGAAAAGGCGACGCGGACCCTTCTCTGGACCCCGAATACGCGGAAGAACTGAGGAAGAGCTGCCCCATCAGCTTCAACCCGAGCACGACGGTGGAGATGGACGACGGGGATTCGGGCGTCTTCAACAGCCATTATTACGTCGACCTCGGAGAGCACAAGGGACTGTTCCAGTCGGATGCGGCGCTGTTGACGAACGCCGACGCCGCGAGCATCGTGAAACGGCTCGAAGACCCCGACCTATTCCTCGAGCAGTTTGGGGAATCGGTGGTGAGGATGGGGGCCATGGACGTTCTGACCGGAGAAGAAGGAGAGATCAGAACAAAGTGTAGTGTGGTGAATCCCCCCACGTCCCAGCAGTAAATAACTTAATTATAAGAACAAATTGGTGATCGATTGGATCGATCGATCGTCTGCGTGTAATATTTGTGTTAATTATTAATTTCTGTATGTAATAAAATTAAGGTGGCCGGCGGGGGTGCATGCTGCCACCTTGTGTTGTGGAGGAACTTTAATATGTATGTGATTAATTTAATAAGTTTGATCATGTGCTAAAATAAAGTTGGGGATTACGTACGTTGATATCAAGTCACAGGATTAATCTTATAAATTTCTCCTTTCTCGACGTTCTTAAGCCAAATAAATATTGTAACGAATCAATAAAAAAATCAGTTGAGTAGAGCGAAAATATATATGAACCACTTTACATTATTGTATACAGCATATATATACAAAATATATTTGTAAACATGAAAGGCTAAATCTGATGAACAGACAATATGATTTGGATCATTTTCACTGGTTAACTGTCACAGTCAAAGGTTAAAATCGAAGTTTTGATTTAAAATGGAGATGGATTGATCAACGTATAAAGTTGAAGAATGAGGTCAGCGAACCACATGATCAACCAAATTAACCACATTATAAAATTCATTAATTCTTCAAGAGAAAACCACCCTTTAACCCCTAGTTAGGTAGGAAGGGGCACTTTATGAGAGGGAAGTAAGGTGATTCATGAACTCCCGCTTCAATTATATAATATAAATTGCGTCCTATCTGATTAGCTTTCCATCACAGGGATCTTGATTGGAGCTCGATCGCTTCCTATACTATAACAATATGGCAATTAAGTATTTATAAGGGCATGAATCAAGTAAAAATTTTGTAATATTTTCATGCTTTAATAGTTCAACTTATATTATTTTTTCTGTAAGAAAGCTAACGCAAATTGATCATCAAATTAACACTCACATAGTTTTCTTTTGTTTGGGAGATATAGTTCTTTCGAATACGATGTCAACCAATTAACACAGTTTACAATAACATAAAAGTTAGCACTCTTGCATTAGAAGAACTTGAAATAGTCCTTAAAGTGTTATTTGAAACTCAAACTATCACTAACGTGCATGAGAGTACTTCACACAATATTACGTAAAACATATATATAAAAACTGCTTGTACATATTGTATCAATATTAACTATAATTTGGCTTTCTTTAGTTTTTTTTTATCTTCTATGAGTTTTATATATATCTGTACACTAGACCTCAACAGTACTTTAGAAATCATGTACAGCAACGTATATAATAGACATAATTAAACAATCAGATGACCAGTAAATTATATACCATTTCGCATGCATGTACCAGTGCGTGATCCCCAAGAGTACTAGTACTCCACGTCATTGAATTCATCAGAACCCAATTCAACTTGAGTTGAATCTGAGTTAATTAATTAATTAGGAGGGATATATATATATATATATATATATTCATATTAATCATGCGGAGATGATCGATCATTCTAAATTTAATTTCTTCTTCTTCTAGCTAGCTAGCTAGCTAGTCATAATAATTTAGACAGCTAATTGGGTAATTTGGAAGGTAGAATCGTCGTTAGTACGGATAATATTGCTGATCCTCTCGTTGGATTCGCCGTATTCCATCATCATCCCCCAATCGAAGGAGACGTCGAGAAAATAGAGCAAGAAGACGAGGAGGAAGGCGGAGAGGATCATGGGAATGGGGCCAAAGATCCAGAGGAAGAGCGGGAATGAGAAGTAGAACGCCCGCAATCCGAGGGACCAGAACAGACTCCCGCGATTCACGGCGCGGGCGACGTAGTCGGTGGAGAGGCTGCCGTATTTCCGGGGGACGTTGATGAGGATGCTGGCGTGGCTGTAGTACCTGATCGACTGCACGTTCATGAGGAACGCGACCAGGAAGCAGACGAGGATCGCGAAGTACTTGATCGACCGTAGGACCTCGCCGGTGTCGCCGTACACGATCCCGCCCTCGACGTCGACGTTCGCCGAGTACTGCACCGACGGCGACGACGGCGAACACCTGGCGGCGCCGCTGTGCGTCATCAGGACGGCGACCACTGAACTGAGCATGATCGCCGTCGAAGCCAAAAGGGTCGACGCCATTACGTTGTTACGGAGCGTCTGCACTGCCAGAACACCGTTTCTCGCCGGGTCCTGAATGAATTACGAGTCTAAATTAACTTGTGTTAATTAGCTAGAGATCGATCTATTATTATTCTTCCCATGCATAATATAGATCATCAGATACATGAATATTACAAATAATTACCTCCATCATGGTGCGAACCCATATTTTTCTGTTGATGGTGTTGATGCCGATGACGGTTGCAGTGGGGTGCTTCATCACGCGGTAGAAAAGCCACGCATGGTAAGACGCCATAACCGCCAGCCCGGATGGAACCAGGATGTAATCTAAGGTTTGTTTTCTCATGGGAGTGCTGAATTGCAGGCCTTAATATATATTCAATTACGTCACCGAAAGCCGGAAAAGAAAGAAAGAAGACGAACCCGGTGTGTGATCCCTCTTGCCCAGATCTGATCTGTGCATGAGAATATTAGAGCTTCTGGTATCACTATTAGAAATAAGCAAGAGATGTGGAAAATTAAGAAAGAAAGAGCCTGGAATGCGTAGAAGAAAAAATAAACGGTAATCAGATCAAGGAAAATTAGAGAGGACTAGAGAAAGACAGATACACGCATGGCGAAGCAGCTAGCCAAAGCAGCGCGAGATTTTTGGATAACGAAAGAAAATACAGGCATGCGTATGACTAATTTTGGCAAGCTAAGGTTTAGGAAACAGGCCTGTGCAAGCTTATAATATCTACTCGTCTCATCTGATCCTAATTCCTCTCTCCTTCTTCTTCTCCTAAATTTATTCAACTGATACCATCTTCTGGCTCAAGTTGGTCCAGGTGCCATCTATATATAAATATGGAAAAGTATGATCTTAAAAATTATACTTATATGTAAGTAACAAAGAGCTATATATCACACATGAACAGAAAATTGGTGACTTATATCATTATAACATCAACACGATTCAACCGATAAGTCCCTGGTTAAACTTGTTTGACTTGCCCTGCCACAGTTAGAATAGGTGCATGTATTTCACTAACATAGACACTCTTATATATGTAGAAACTAATTAAGTGTCTTAGTTTTTTATGAAATTTTTAAATATGATAAATTATAGGGATATGCTTATCGGTTGAATGTATCAGCCCTATTCTTTGGACAGATGAATAGAAAACCCTATTCTTAGTTCATTTATTTATATTAAAATTTATCATTTAATGATTTTCGATGCGCCTATTAGAATTTAATTGGATTCTTATCCTATTAATTCAATTTTGTTAAGAAAACAAAAATTGATTTCGGTCAAACAATATTTTTTGGTAGTTAAAGTGGGTACTATAATATATATATATATATGTTACCTTTAGTTTTCATGGGCACAAGCACTATTTTTAATCCTAGGGATAATCTATTGTGATTAGTTAGCATTCAACCCTGAACCTTGCATGACTTTGAAACTTTTAAGAGAAAAGACAATATCGTTGAAGATCGATGGTTTTATTCATTTCATTCTCATTTATGCAAATACAAGCTTCCCTTTGGAAGATTGCAAATTATTAATATAACAAGCCACCGGCAATTACATCATCATAAGTATTACCAATATTCAGATACTTAGAATCAATTAGTTCACAATGCGACACTGCTTTCTAATCTCCCCGTCGCTTCCGGTGAGAACTTGGATAGCTCCCATCTTCTTCATGGAAATGGCGAACTGATCGAAGAAGTTCTTCTGTCTCTGGAACTGCTTCACCAACTTGGCCGAAGCAGAGTTGGTGAGGAGCGCAGCATCAGATTGGAAAAGCCCCTTCCTCTGAGTGACGATGAGGAAGTAGTCGGAGTCGAAACTGAGGGAGCTGTCAGGGTCCATGTCCACTGTGGTGGCCGGGTCTGGGGGATTGCTGCACTTGCTTCGAAGTGTCTCCGCGTAGGCTGAATCCAGTGCAGGGTCTGTGTCATTCTTCCCACTGAAATTGAAGAGCCTACGCCCGAATGCGCCGCAGTGTGATACTCCAATGGTGTGTGCACCTGTAATTCGTTCATCACGTTAATTAGATCCATAATTTATATATGGGTATTAATTAATGAAGGAAAACAATTAGAGACCAATGAACTACCTGAAAGAGCTACGAGATCCTTGACAGAGAGTCCTTTGAGGGCAAAGAGCTGTTGGAGGGTGGTGAAGTTGGAGAATGGGGATGGCAGGTTGCCGGGCACATCCGACGACAGAGAGACTCTTCCATCCTTACGCCCGGTGAGAACATCCCACATGGATTTCTTAAACTGCAACACATGCATAACGTAGTATGTACTCCAGTGATCAGAAATATGGTTTCCAAGAGCTAGTAGGAAGATGAAGCAGCTAGTCAATATTTACATATATATACAACATAGAAAGAAGCGTTGATATGTACCTGGAAAGAGACGGCATCGCGTGCTGCCAAGGCGAGAATGTCTGCACAAGACACGATTCCAGGGCAAGATTTCTCCACTTGAGCTTTGATGGTGTCTATAACATCGAAACCTTGGAGCGACAGGTTCGGCCTTGCTTCCTTTTCTGATGGGTCGGCCCCTGTTGCAGTGTCCAGTAGTATAGACGCATCGCAGCCCTAAAACCAATTTAAACCAGTCATAAATTGTACTATATGTGTCTCTCTGTGTATGTTTATGTGTGTGTGTGTTTGGCAGCTGTGATGTGAATCTGAAGTATCCAAATTTAAGAGAGAAGTGGGAATATTTACTCTGACGAAGCAATCGTGGTAGTGTAGACGAAGCAAATCTGCAGCCACGTCGGGGTCTGCCGCAGTTAGGGTCTGTGTGACGTTTTTCACAATCGCTTCAGCATTGCGGCAGCTTTTGTCATAGAAGTTCATTTTCAGAACACCCCCAGTGCATGCTCCAAACAATGAAACTGAAACCATAAAGAGAAGAAAGCTACCCTTCATCTTGTTTTCTCTCCTCTCGGAAAGAAGAAGAAAGAAGAGATCTAGTGATTTCTGTAGGAGAGAAGAAGAAAAAAAGAGGAAGAAGGGATAACAACTGAGACTTAAGCTGAAGCTTGAAAGAACGATATGAGCATTCGATAGAGATCGCCCATTTATAGGCAGAAACAAACTCGTGGTCTAGCATGCATGCATCCAATCGGCCTCAGTTAGAGAAACTGGCCGGCCGAATTAATTGACTAGTGGGGATTGTTTAATCTTGCAGGGTTTCTGACATCTAGCGCGTATTCTCTTATATAATAAAAATACCTCGTGACGAAGAAGATCATTTTAGCCAGAGATCGATCGATTTCGTCGAATTTTCCGGAAGGGGGGGATCACGTTCCATATAAGGAGTTGAATATGTCTAGTGGATGTTGGACCAGACGACTAATTGAGATAGAGTGGTGACGTGCTTCCGCTTTGAGGGTTTACAACGTGACGTGGTGTCCTCTTGCAGTCAAGTAATAGATAAAGGAGGATCTATCTTCCTATTCTGTACCACATCACAATATAAAGCGAATAAAATATGACAGTACTGGTGTCATTTCAATTTAGATTATATTCACATTCTCAGGATAACTTCGACATTACAAGAATTGAAGAAGGCTGACTTGAATCCTTAGTGGTTGCTTGCCCATAAAGTTTTGGATCATTGAAACAGGAAAATCCTATAAAATATAAAAAAATAGTACCGATATTTCCTGATTTTACTATGAGGTTTTACATCATCACAAATAAAATCTTGCAGATCTTATCTCCAAATTTATCTAAGATTTTTATTTATACTCATTTTTCCACAAACAATAATCATTGATTAAGAGAGACAGAGAGAAGGAGAATAAGGCATGACCAAACATAAGTGTTACTCTGTGATAGAAATTAAGCTTCAATTCAACAAGAAAAAAAAGTATTAATTCAGTAAGAAGCGAAGATTACATATTCAAACTCCGTTCACATTTATTATAAGCAGAGGTCTAATCTAAGAAAACTTTCCAAAACCCTTTTATTTTTAATGAAATATTTGTGAATATAATTTGCAGTGGGATTTTGATCAGAAAGAAACTCATGCATGTTTATAAAATTAAACAAATTAGTGCGTGGCCACATATATGGAAGTCTGCCGCAGTTCGATTGGGAAAGTCGGTGTAGGTAGAACTCGATCTTTTAGTATATTCAAGTGGAAGAACGGAATCTTTAAAAAAATAAAATAGAATAAGGCAACAAGATGGTAGTGACTTTTTTCTCGGAGTACTCTCGGCTTTACAGTGAAGTAAGATAATTCGTTTCGCTAAATGCCACCAGCTAAATATTCCTCTTGTTTATCAGTGTTGACTCTGGCCTTGTTCTGCATATGCATGCCCTTTTTGTTCTTTCGTTCAACTGATCATAGTGACGATCGAGGAAACCGCCGCATTTTTAGTATCAGTAACTCTGAAGCGATTGAATGGTAGGTGGCTTATGGGTTGCGAAACCGCGTAAGTTTACCAAGAGAGACAAATGAAACAGAATTCTCGCGTCAATGACGTGAATATATACTAATGATCAGTATACTATACATCAATTTATTTAAGTGTGAATGCCACAGTTTGACTAGAACATTATCGTCAAGGTTGATATTCTAATTATTACCAGTACTTAATTCGTCAATTGTCAATTTGTCATCCATGCATGCACTACTCTCTCTCTCTCTCTCTCTCTCTCTCTCTCACCTCTTCCATAACACTTGAAAGTCTTTTCATACTTCAACCCGGCAATTTGTTGGATCCAAACGACTTTGTTCGATCACAATTGGCAATGTACGTCCTTTCCATAAGCTAGCCAGTGTACAAGGAATTTTTTTGAAATAGTACTCTAAGTTTAAAGGTTAAATGAGTTGTAACCTCTGTACCTGTTGAGAGGTTTGTTAACTTTTGCTGGACCCAGAAACAAAACTACTTTCGACAGAGTTATCCTTTATTATAATGCTAAACATAACAGTGTTCACAGTAACATATTTTTTAAAAGAAGATCTACTATTCGCGTCTGATTCCCACTCCAAAATTTCGAGTTATATCTAAACAGAATTTCTTCAGTCGTACACTTTACGTGCCTCTTTTCGCCCTCTTGGTTTCCCAAAAGGCTAAGTTAAGAATTTTGTTATATGGTCGGCATTCGCAGACAGAGATCCTTAATTAAAACCTACAGACCCTGATCAGGACCAGGAAGTATCCACAGCCATATTAGTGCATATTACATGTAAAATATTGATAAATATTTTATTGATATCTACATTAATATTACTATTCAATAAAATAATAATATTACATATATACGGCGCCATACTTTTAATCTTTATTACTTTCTTGGCCTGCTCAAAATATCCTTATATTTCAAATCAGGGTTTGATCAAAAGTGCATTCGGCAGAGACCGTGAATCAAGAACCCAGAATATTACGGATATATACACGAATTAATGAAAAATCAGGCATTTTCCATTGAAAGGGGCCGGATACTTTAAAATATAAGTTTTTTAATGGGAAATATTAATGCTTGTGGATGGAAAGAACTAGCTTTCTAGCTGGAAAACCATCATTTTTTGGCATCAAAACAGTACTATTTCTCCACAATATAATGTATATTTGAAGATGCGCGCCAGTGCCGTCCCTTACATATAAACAGCCGGTGAGGTTTTCCGCCGGTGAAAGATTTTCACCGCAAGCGGAAGGTCCACCCACGCAGCTATCACCGGCTTTTATTTAACCGCCGGTAAAACCTACACCGGCGGGATATAACCACGGATGAAGGCTATTTTTTTGTAATGACCTTCTTTCTGTTTTACATATATTAACAAACACCTTTATGAAAATATATTGTCGGGAGTAACATATATAAGCCAAGGGAGATGATCTGAACCAGATAACACTACAGAAAGTCAGACAATGGTTAAAATGATTCCCTACGGAAACGTCCACAAAGTTCTCTCTCTCTCTCTCTCTCTCTCTCTCTCTCTCTCTCTCTCTGCTGTCTGCATGAAATCCTGGGTTTTACCAGGTCGCCGACTTCAAATTCCTCGTTCATGCTTGACCTGAATAGTAATGCAGCTAATGACGATCAGCAGATATATCTATTTTGTATAACAACATGTAAAAGTCAGAAGCTGCTCCGGGAAGATAAACAATGCAAGTTGACGAAGACCTCGATGTAAATCCGTAATTCAAACTCGAAAATGGATGAGTACTACGAGCGAAACGCCTTCGTTTTGCACTATAAATAGATCGTCTCTGTCAAAGGGCAACATCGCACTTTAATCAGTTCTATCCTGCTTCTTACTGCCTTCCACACGTATAAGTTTTGTACTCTTGATCAAGATCGGAGAAGATGAAGGGAAGTAGCTCTCTTCTCTTTCTGGTTTCTCTTTCTCTTTTCGGGTTGTTTGGATCCTGCAGTGGAGCTGGTCTGAAAGTGAGTTTCTACAAGAACAGCTGCCGCAACGCTGAAAAGATCGTGAAAAACATCACCCAGACCTTCACTGCGGCCAACCCCGACGTGGCTGCAGATTTGCTTCGTTTACACTATCACGATTGCTTCGTCAGGGTAGATATCTATATATATTCCCATGATTTCATCCTCCGTAGTACTCGTATTGATAATATTGTCGCAGTATAGATATATATCCTCGATCGATTAATGTACTTAGTGACGTTTCTAATCATCACTGGTTTAATTCAATTGGTGCATATATGATTAGGGGTGCGATGCGTCCGTACTACTGGACACAGCTGCAGGGTCCGACCCATCGGAAAGGGAGGCATTTCCGAACCTGTCTCTCCAAGGTTTCGATGTTATAGACACCATCAAGGCTGAAGTCGAGAAAACCTGCCCTGGAATCGTATCTTGTGCAGACATTCTCGCTTTAGCAGCAAGGGACGCTGTGTCTTTCCAGGTATATATTAATTCTTCATATATATACAGTATAGTAGTAGCTTCTTCATCTTAAATTTTTTATTCCTACTCTGGTTGATTTGGAAATTAAGTAATTATCTCATATTGGGTTCTTCCAAAATCCTCGTTGTGTGACTGGTGTTGCAGTTTAAGAAGTCCATGTGGGATGTACTCACAGGGCGTAGGGACGGAAGAGTGTCACTGGCAACTGAGGTGTTAGGCAACATGCCTTCCCCATTCTCCAACTTCACCACCCTCCAACAGCTCTTTGCCCTCAAAGGACTCTCTGTCAAGGATCTCGTAGCTCTTTCAGGTAATTAACTCTAATTATTTTTTCCTTAATTATATATATATATATATATATATCCTTCAATATTATGGATCTAATTAACGTGATGAACGAATTGTAGGTGCACACACCATTGGAGTATCGCACTGCGGGGCATTCGGGCGTAGGCTCTTCAATTTCAGTGGGAAAAACGACACCGACCCTGCACTGGACTCAGCCTACGCGGAGACACTTCGAAGCAAGTGCAGTAATCCCCCAGACCCGGCCACCACAGTGGGGATGGACCCCGACAGCTCCATCGACTTCGACTCGGACTACTTCCTCGCCTTGACTCGGAAGAAGGGCCTCTTCCAATCCGACGCCGCGCTCCTCACCAACTCCGCTTCTGCCAAGTTGGTGAAGCAGTTCCAGAGACAGAAGAACTTCTTCGATCAGTTCGCCATTTCCATGAAGAAGATGGGAGCCATCCAACTTCTCACCGGAAGGGACGGGGAGATTAGAAAGCAGTGTCGCATTGTGAACTAATTGATCTTCGATCTCAATTAATTAGTCTAGCTAGCTAGCTCGACCTTGGTGATTTGGTTTGTATGTTTAATTAGTATTAATGTTTCTAATTGGGGAAAGAAATAAATGTCAAGCTCTAATAAAGTGTAATGTTTGTAGACTCTCTTTGTAATAGAAAAATTCTCCCCGCAGGAGGATGGTTAATTAAT
Organism: Aristolochia contorta; assembly: GCA_022405105.1. Classification (NCBI taxonomy): domain Eukaryota; kingdom Viridiplantae; phylum Streptophyta; class Magnoliopsida; order Piperales; family Aristolochiaceae; genus Aristolochia; species Aristolochia contorta. Next base: position 7,853,357 of record CM039664.1, read on the forward strand.
TTAATTGTATGGTTTTCTATTTCAATGTTATTATTAAATTTATGTACATCTAGATCATGTCTATCAAATTTTGAACCATGCACATCGTAATTAATTTGCCGCTCCTTTCTATACGAAAAATTTCTTAGGTGAATCATCTTTACATACTACTGTACCGTTGCAGAATTATTCAGTAAACCACAAGTCTTTGTCCAAATAATAACAAGAAAATCTCACTTCAAGTAGGCAACTTCCTTCTCTCCAACTCTAAGCCACTAGTACTCAGGTCAGAACTCAGAACTTACTCTGTAGCTTTGTTGTTGTAATATTTTACCCCGGTATAGGGCATTTCGTCAACGCCAGTTGGGTTGTTTGAATTTTCTGAGTTGACTGACTAACTTGATTTGTGTAAGATGCAGCTCCATATAAAATGGTTGAAAATCGACAGTGGAGGAAAAGACAACGGTGGGACCGGTGGGTCTCGGCCGGATCGGAGCTTCATCAGCACCGGCAACGATTCTCCGGTTGAAGCTTCAAATCTAGCTGGATTCTGGGTTTTGGCTTTTTGGTTTCGTTCGTTAAAGTTCTACTCTAGGTTTGAACTGCTCTTTATCTCCTTACTTGAAGCCATATCAGAACTCTTAATTTGCACATTTATTCCGATTACACTTTCACAATTCCGTTGATTAACTCAGCGAATCACAACTGCAGGCACATGACGTGGAACAGATATTAAGCGTTTACAACGCCACACGCTCTTCTAATCTCTCCGGAGCTTCCGGTGAGAACTCCAATTGCACCCATTTTCTTCATGGATTGGGCAAACTCTGTGAAGAAATCAGAGGAGCCGACCAGCTTGTCCACAATCTTGGCGGAGACACCGTTCGTCAGAAGCGCAGCATCAGATTGAAACAACCCTTGTCCCAGTTTCAAGTTGGAGAAGTAGTGGTTATCGAAAGAGAGAGAGCCGCCTCCTGGGTCCATCTCCACCGTCGTCGTATTATCAGAAAGGCTCGGGCATTGGGTTCTGAGGAAAGCAGCATACGTCGAGTTCAGAGAAGGATCTGAGTCTCCTCTCCCCGTGAAATTGTAGAGACGATTACTGAACAGATTGCAGTGACCTACTCCAATCGTGTGACCACCTGACAATATCCAACATATAGATAATGTACCATGAAAGATTTCTGATCAGAACAGTATTAATATTGCATCTAGCTCTGCAATGAATGCAACCTTAATTTGGGATCGGAACAAAGAATAAGCAAGTAATTGGGAGCTAGGACGACTGGTGGCTTAATTCACCTGATAAAACCACAAGATCCTTGACAGACAGGCCTTTGTTGGCGAAATCTTGCTTGAGGGTGGAGAAGTTGGAAAAAGGAATGGGTATGTCGGCGAGGGCCTCAGAGGCGAGCGATACAGACCCATCCCTTCTTCCTGTCACTACTTCCCACTTTGATCGGTTGAACTATATAGATATACAGACACAATATTTAAAATCAGTAAAAATGGTAATTGGATAATACGAGGAAGAAGCTGATCATCATTAGGAATTATGAGATGTATATATAGGCCCTTCATGAGACTCACTTGGAAGGAAACGGCGTCTCTGGCACTCAAGGCGAGGATATCTGCACAAGAAACTACTCCAGGGCATGATTTTTCTAGCTGGGTCTTCACTTCATCAATCACTTCAAATCCAGCCAAGGACAGATTAGGCGTTGCTTCCTTCTCGGATGTGTTGTTCCCTACGGAATTTAGCAGCACTGAAGCATCACATCCCTGCAGGAATATAATTAATGAAGAAACCAAAATTACATATCATATGACATATTTTAGTATTGATTAAATCAGCTAGCTAGCTCCAAGCTTAAAGTTAATTAATTAAAGACACGTACAGCTGAAAAATTAAGTATAGACATATATGAGTTGATCAGTACCCTAACAAAGCAATCGTGGAAGTGCATCCTCAGCAGCTTCGCCGGCAGAGCCGAGTTGCTTGCGACATTTTTCCAGGTTACGTTCCTCACTATCTCCTCTGCAAGAGGACAGGTTTTCTTGTAGAAGTTCTTCCTCAAATCCGCCGCGTGGCCGATACCTGCTATTCCCAGTAATATAACTAAAACGGCAGCAAAGAATATGGCTCTCATCTTCTTCTTCTTCAACCAACAAATAAAACTCTTATCAAAAGCAGTGGATCAAGCTCCAGTGTAGTACTCATGAACGCCATGTTTATAGGCCAACCAGCTTCCTTTTATAATACAAATTACAAACCACCAAACATCGTCGTCTCCAATGTAAACCGGAGGAGCTAGCGGCAGGTAACCCTTGAACGGCATTCGTCAACCTGGGTGCATGAGATTCTCTGTCTCAGAAAATACTGGTTCCGGTTGACCATGCAAATTATAAACGCACAAATGCAGCTGGAGATGAGGAAATTAAAAGCAGAAAAAACCATTAATTAAACAGACAGATAAAAGACGATTAGAAAAATAGAAGATGCTATGCCATGACGGTCATGTGAATGGAAATGTATAATAGGAAGATCTGGAAGTTTCTTCCCCCTCTCGCTCTCGTTTCCTTTCTTAATTACCAACTACTACCATGAAAGAACTAAAGAATTAGAGTATAAATATGTTTCAGTTATGAAGGAGACTTCTCAAAGTCAATGGCATGCAGTTCGATGATAGTTTTAATTCAAGAGCTTCAGCCTTCACTGAATCCATAATTGCTTATATTTGTTTACAAGTTTTTCTTTCTAAGCAGGTACCAAATTTTCATGATTTTTAAAAGAGAAATAATTGATGAATGACCTTGCTGAATTCTATATTTGCTCAGAACATTGACAGCGAGGGCGCCCTTAACCTCTAATCAAACGGGAAGAACTAATGAACCGGGATGTATGGCATCTGTAATCCCAGTTATTTCTAGAAATAATTCGGCTAAAGTTCAAGTCATATAAAATGGTTACGCTCAAATTGGTATCCCATAGTCTGTCAAATTTTACCACCCCGGCCTTATTCTCATGATGAAATAGATGGATAATGATATAGCTAGGTAGAAATCTAATTGGGGTGATATATACATATAAGAACTAATGATTTAAATTATTATTTAATTAGTCAAATCAAAGTGATTTATTCAGAATAAAATTTATGGTTAAAAGCATAATTATCATAAAAAATAGTGTAATTTCCAATTTTATGAGGGGCAAAATTAAAACTATATAGTATATAATTTTCTTCATCCTCAAAGCCCACAATTCACAACCTCTAATATATATCCTCTATGCTATATAAGCACAGTAACTGTAACTTCAGTAGGAGAAGCCATAAATATAAAATTGTGCTTATGGAGTGAAGTAGAAGGAAGATGAACAGCTAGAAAAAGGAATATGATCATTTCAGGGTAAAAAAAACCAGAGTTACACAACTATGACAAATCAGAGAGACCACATAACAGTACATTTCGCATTATAAACTCTGATCCACTTGCAAGCACCACGAGGCAAATATCCTCTGGTAGAGAAACCAGCTAGCTGCAACAGAAATCCTACCATCACTACTAAAAACAGGCTTTTGCCGGCGGTTAATTTCGCCAGCGGATAAGCACAAACCCGCTAGAATGAAGCTCCAGCGGCGGGTGATCCATCGTCGGCGCATGAGGTGATGGCAGAATGGTTCTTGTGTAAAAAAAATTTAAATTTCTTTTTTAAATTTCTAATTTACATGTTTTCTGTGTAAATAAAGTATACAGAAAATATAAAACTAATATAAACAACAATTGACAGCCGAAAAATATTTACATTATATTTAAGTATCATATACAACAATACTTTAATCCTTTACAAAAAATATAAAATTTGTTTGAACTGGTAAAAAAAATACATACAACAAAAAGAATAAGATTGTTCAGTTCTGTGAGTGATTGTTGGCCTGTTGGTTAGAAGTTCCTGCACATTAACATAAGTTTAATGATAAGCCATAATGAAATATATAAAATTTGTAATTATTTATGTATTGAAAATAATACTAACCTGTAGGCGACGGAGAGAGGCTCGCCACTAGTTGAGTTCCTGCAACTAAGACTCCATCAACTGCATCTTGTACATCATTAAGTCCTTGTTTTGTCTTTCCTTTTGTAGTTGTTCCTGTAGAGCTAAATACTCCGGTTTTCTCGTAACCGCACCCATACGCAGCAGAGCACCAGTCCCAACTCCTCTCTCATAACCATTTTGGTGGCCCCCAAACACCTTATCTATAATAGGTATCAAATCCACAGGGTCCACCGAGTTGTGGACCTATTGCTCAGTTGCAATCTGGACAAGCTCCTCTTACATAACAAACAAAACCTATTAAAGCATGCACTTGGTATAAAATGTTGTAAAGAACCTGATGTTGTTGTCTCCTCATCAGGACAAGCTCCTCCTACACATAATGTTGTTGTCTCCTCATCAGGAATCGTCATATCTTTCCTCTTGTGCGCCTTGAGGAAAGATCTCAATAATACGAAGTTTGGATCTTTAGCTTGTCGCTACATAGAATTTAAATTCCTTAGACTAAGTATTGTGCAAAGATTAAAAATTATAGTATTGACAAGGCAAAATAAGCTCAATACGTACGTCTTCTTATAAAAAACGGGAAAGAGACTTACACCCAAGCGTGTGAGTCGTCTTCAGACATTTTCGGTTCGCCTTGTTCTTCACATCAATCGCTTTCTCGCTTACCCCATCCTAGTATTTAACTAGCAATGTCCAGTTTTCAGGAGCCATACCTTCAATGGGACAGTATCGGCGCTGCTCTGTGGTCTTTCCATCGTAGTGTTGCTTCTTATACGAGGTACGGTTGTCTCATATTAGTTTCTGCACAACTAGTTGAAGAGGTTTCATCGCCACAACTTCAGTCACGGGCTGAGCCTTCTCATTAACAAATTTGTATTTTTTCTGCAAAGAAGAAATACATTTGGTTAATACATAAAACTATTACAAGAACAAATAGTTAGTTTTGGGTCTTACATTGATTTCTCTGAACCAATCTTTGAATACATTCGTGCTGAGATCACGCCACTGCATATGTAATGGGAAATGCAAAGAACCCCGAATTTGTGTTTCAATTAGATAGGACAGGTCATGCTGTGTGTCAGGGACCATCTGTCCATCTTTGACTACGATCGTTGCCACTTTCTCAGGCATGAATAACGTCGCTCTCACCTTACACTTCACGCATGGTTCTTGTGCCTGCGAAGCCTCAATGCCATCAATAGCCCAATCTGGTGGCTGAGTCTCCATGTCCTCCATAGGGACCGGCCCTACATCAAATCCACACTTAGTCATAACCCAAAGTCAGTACAAATTTTAGTTTAAAAAATAAAATAATATTCAATATGCTATATAAATGAAGATCCAATTTCATGCATTAGACAATAAACAAAAACAGTGAGTGATCATACAAATGAAGCTTAGAATCATTCAACACATAATTAAATATCATTGAAAAATCATTCAACAATAACAAAATTGCAATCAAACAATCAACAACTATAAATCAAATAATAGAAGATAAAAACCTTAATGAAGAACTCATTAAGATAACTCAACATTAATTTTTTTTTTTCACAATTTCGTCGAGGTATATGTATTATTTTAAACAACAAAAAATTATATCTAACAGATGCTACTCAGTAATTAAATAAAGTACTTACTGTAATGGAGAAGGCGCTCGCTACTATCACAAGTAGAAAAAGGATTTTAGCCGGTGGTGAAACACCGCCGGCTACGAAGACCTCCCCGTCGGGTAAAACAATCACGACGCGCAATGCCCGTCGTGTATAACCCGGGTCGGGCAAAGCAATGCACGACGGTAAACACCCGTCGGCACCTAAAATTCCATTACGACGGGTAATAACAGTCGGCACAGAAAAGAAACGTCCACGGCGGTTGAAACTCAAAAAAAAAAATTACTTCGACCGACGGCACTGAACCGTCGCCTAAAACATCTACTCCCAACGGGAAACCACCGTCGCCTCTAAACAGACTTAGCGACGGGACAACACCGTCGAGCATGATTTAAACCCGACCGAAGACATCCGTCGTCCATCATTCATCAAATGTAGACCGACGGTAGATAACCGTCGGGCTCAGGTTCAACAGATTGAAAAGCCCGACGGTTTAACACCGTCGGGTTACAAATTTCCAGGACGTTTCTTGCCCGACGTTCGTAAACCGTCGGCTAGCCAGCAATTTCGTCAGGTCGTGACCGACGGGTTTATCCCGTCGGAATAGTTTCGCCGACGGTGGTTATCCGTCGTGATGAGCTTTTGTTTTCATATATCTAAGAGGCCGACCGTTATGTACCATCGTGCCTTTTTTCGTTCTTTTTGTGGCCGACGGTCTTATACCGTCGTCTTTTGTTCCTTTATTCTTGGTCTGAGCCGACGGGTGTGTGTCGTCGGCTACGTTTCTTTCTCTTCTGGCCGACGGGTATGTTCCGTCGTTATGATTAATTTTTAGTGCTGACGGGTGGGGGACCGTCGGCAATGTTTTTTTTTTTTTTCAAAATATTTTTTTCTCTTGGTCGTCCTCTCTTTAGAGAGTTTACATTAATCAACCTGTATGAACTTGATATCAACATGAACTTGAAATCCACAGAAACCTCATTTACAAATAACGTGCATAAACGTCATGTACAAATAACATAATCGCCACTCAAACAAACAAATGATGAAGTTGTAAGTCCAACATAACAATGACATGTGGAACAGTTTACATTCAACATAATTGCGTCACTCCCACTGCCACCACCTCTTTGGTACTCTGTCCCTAGTCCTTCATTTACATAAAGCAAAAAAACATCATTCAAATCCACATGAGTCTTCTAATGTTTGCAAGTTGAGTTTTCCATCTTCTTGACCTCTAGAACCATAATCTCTCTGGCGATCTTCATAATTATGCAAATCAAGAACCTGATGGAATCATAAAAAAAAAATAAAAAATCAATTGGTCAACAAGATAAGTACGCAAGAACCTCACAGAGCCTCAGAAAACAAGAAACACTATTTCTAGAAAATAGAGAATAAAAATTTAAGATAAGATAGCAGTTACAAGGGCCACCCCATCAAAGTAGGGAAAGCCTAAAATGGGAAGAGTTTCAAAGCTCCATGGTCTACTCTGTATTTATTACGGAAGTAATAAAAAGGGATTGTCCATTTGCTAATAAATGCCTAAAATGATATCACACAGTGAAGCCTAAAATGCAGATATTGTAATCATAAGATTCCACAAGGACAGATCATGTAGTAAGTGCACCAACAGATTTAACAAAAACAGCTATTGATCGATAATTTTTTAAATAAAGTATACTGAGCAGATCATTAACCTGTTGTTTTGAATGAAGATCCCCACAAGGACAGGTTCCTTGAACACATTCTATGGTAAGCATTCTGTTCAAACATAGCAATCTTTTCAGCCTCTCTATAACGAGAAACAAAATGATGATGGTACCTTGAAAAATTCATTGTTAATACCCTTACTCATCAGGACTCGGACCACAGATTGCCGATGAAAGTCCCCTAATTCTTTGAAGCTACAAGAATGCTTACATCTGCAATTAGTTTCAACAAATTTAACATCAGGACTATGCAGATATGCATCACCATTTGTAACAATTATAGCGAGAGGACCCAATCTGCTCACCACTTACAACTCGGGGTGAAGAAAAAGATTCCACATGACCTATTCTACTAACAGGTCATGTTTTTGCTAGCACAATGGCGTTGAGCAGATGAACCAGCTAAAATAGCATGTAATCAGAAATTAGTGAGGGAGTAATAAATTTAATTCAACTGAAGTTTAATTTGTGAACATCTCAAACCTGGACTTGACTCTTGAGATTTTGCCATTGCATTATTGCCAGCATTTGTTGCTTCATTACTTCCATCTCTTCTTTCATTTTATCTTTGTCTTCCTTTTCACTTTGCAATGTTTCTCTCAAAATCTCCTTATCTCGCTTTTCTGCTTCCAATCTGCTCTGAGAGTGGCAATCTCAATAGTGTTCATAACGTAGACGCAGACGCACCTCTCCGTGGGGGCGCACCAGGCCCAAACCCTCGCTCATAACCACCGTGGAGTCCCCCAAACACCTTGTCCAACACAGGTATTACTTCTGCCGGATCCTTGGACCGGTGTACTTCTTGTTCAATTGCAACCGTCTCTACCTGGGTCTGCAAAAAAATATTTCTTAGTACAAGAAAAAACCAATTCTGTTAGGAGGTAGGACTCCACGTCTTATGCATATGGATTGAATAATTACTTACGCATATTGCTGCCGTTTTTTCATTCGGATAGGTTTCGTCTTTCCTCTTATGAGCTAGGAGGTAAGACTCCACGTAGCTGAATTCATCCTTCTTTTTTGCTTGCTGAATTGAAAACCAATTTCAGTCAGAACACTAGTAAAATTCAATCAGATATGCACATAGGAAAAAAAAAAATTTTGACAATTACAGGCTTACCTCCTCCTCATAAAAACGACTTAGGGACTTTGCCCCAAGAGTGTGCGTCGATCTCATTCGTGTCCTATTCACCTTGTTCCGTTTGGACATCTCCACCATCGCATCATCATTCCAATAAGTAAGAAGTTTATCCCATGCTTCTTGACTGATAGAGGAAATCGGATTTTCTCGTAGTTCCTCTTCAGATTTTCCATCGTAGTGCGCCTTCTTAAAAGACGCCCGGTTATCTCTGATTATTTTTTGCAGAACCGGCTTTATGGTTGTCATAGCGACACGCCGAGTCACTTCCTCCCCATTTTCACCGATGAATTTGTACTTTTCCTGCGAAACAGAAATCTTGATTGAGTATCCCAAAAAAATAAATAGTTCTGAGGTAAAAAAAAAATGCTTACATTGATATGTGCGAACCACGTAGAAAATTCCTTGGCGTCGTAGTCTCGCCACTGTAGGTGGAGGGGGAAATACGTCTCAGCCCTTGCATAAGTGCCCATCAACTTGGACAAATAACTCGATATTTCGTACTCATCTGCCCATTCTTAATGGTTACCTTCCACACACCTTACGCAAGCATACATGAAGATGCCCTAATTGGGCCCCTAGCCCTCCTGCTGATGGGTTCCTCGGGTAGTTCGGATTCCAAAACTACCTCCTGTCATCTTCTCCCGCCGGTTCCTCAATGTCTTCATCCGGATTTTGAGTCTCCTCATCTTCACCATCGCTTGACATTCGTTCCATGGCTTCATCTCTTTGTAGGGGTTGGGTCTCGAACCCAATGCGCAGTGGCATGACCAGATGTCCCTAGTACATTAGAATACCACAGTATATTATATACTAGATATTAGTATTAAAGTTGACGCTATTATGAAGCGGTCTAAAATGCACGATTACTTCTTACCCGAACCGTCGGTCGAAGGGGAAGTGTACTCCGGAAATAGAACTCGAATGTCTACAGGAGCTGGATAATTAGTTGTTGGATCAATACATAGATAGTAGAATAAATCAAATTCCAACATATTCAAAATAACAGTTAAAATCTTACATGGCGGTTCGGTCGAGTCCGGCGGAGGACCACGTCATAAGCGAACGTATTGACTCGTAGGTGGAGTCTCGGATGGGTTGTTTGCCCTTCATTTTGTATCTCCTGCAACATTCAATTAAAACAGTTGTTATATTTATTACAATACATATCCGAAAATATACAATTATACCAAACATTGATACGACGTACAAATAACCTGACATACATTACGTTATATCTAAATCAGCCACGTCAACCCTTACGCCTGGACCAAGTTCTGTACGCACCCACAAATCTTCAAATTCCGTATTGCACACATCCATTTGTCCCATCCCTGGATCTTGTGCCAACAACAACGTTTCATCATATTCTATGCCTGAAGGCACACTACCCACTGGGATATCAACGTAGGTCGCCCTTGGTTTCACGTTCCTCTGTCCCATCGAAAGATTTTTTATCTCCTCGCCATGGGTGATTTTCCGGTAAGAACCTTCGGTGCCTCATATAAACACATTTACGGCTATGGGGCAGATACATCGAACTAGTGTTCACATTACATGAAGGACAAGCCTTGTACCCCTTAGTACTCCAACCAGATAACATCCCATATGCAGGAAAATCCGATATAGTCCACATCACCGCTGCACGCATCTGAAAAGTAGACCCGGTATGCGCATCATAAGTCTTCACGCCCGATTCCCACAACACCATCAACTCATCGATCAAGGGCTGCAAGTACACATCGATATCATTTCCGAGCGATTTGGGTCCATCAATTAGAAGACTCATAATGAAATAACTTTGTTTCATTTCCAACCAAGGGGCAGATTATATACGATGATGATTACCGCCATGTACTACGGCTAGACCCAATCCCAATTTTAAAAGGGCTGAAACCGTCTTTCATGAGACCAAGACGAACGCCCGTGGATCAGAACTGAAAGTCGGGTGTGCGGAGTTGAAGTGCTTCCATGCAAATGAAATCTCTCGGGTGAATCATCTTCCCTTCTTGATTGCAGGAGTAGTTCCATGCCACGACATCATTTCTGCAGTTTTCCTTGACATGAAGATCCTCTGCAGTCTCGGTACCAAAGGAAAATGTCGTAGGACTTTAGCTGGCTTGCAATTTTTTCGATCATCGGTTTCTTTTTATATGGCCATCTTGACGACCCACAACTTGGGCAATTATCCAGATCCTTGTATTCATTCCTGAATAAGACACAATCATTTGGGCATGCATGAATTTTTACATAATCCATCCCCAAGTCAGCCATCAATTTCTTTGACTCATACCAGTTTTGTGGGAGAGTATTATCTGTAGGAAGAGCGTCCTTGATAAGGGATATCACATCCGAGAAAGACTTGTTTGTCCATTTGTTCAAACACTTCAACTGAAATAAGTGGACCATAAAGGACAATGTAGAATATTTCTCACACCCGGCATATAGTGGTTTCTTTGCCTTATCTAGTAATTGTTCGAATCTACGCAATTCTGGGATATCACCTATAGGAATTGTACTGTCATCTCCAACTTCTTGCATAAATGCATCATCTAACATCATTCTCATTTCTTCGCCATGTCTCGTTTCCACTTGGACGTATTCTCGTCCACTTCCCGGCCGTTCCCCATGGTAGTACCACATGTTGTATAGTGGGGCAAAACCTTCTAATATTATATGGAACTTGATTGTCTCGCACACGAGGAAATGTCTGTTCTCACATTTGGCACATAGACACCGCATTGGACTGTTTCCTTGAAATCCAAGTTGTTGTTTAGCATACTCGATGAAGTAATCGATTCCACCTATGAAGTCTAGATGGCATCGAGCAGGCTTGGTTCTAAACTCGTACATTCATTTCTTGTCACTGAAGTAGTCCATCTCGATGGGAGTTGTCAAAGAGCGACTACAGAAGACATAAAATGGATGATGAGTATTTTTTACAAGATTAAAAGTCCAAATCAGAGCTAAGGGATATCAGAGCTAAGGAATGAAGTTGTTTTGGTTGCCAAATCCCAGCACAAAAATCTGGCAAGATTGTTGGGATGCTGCATTGAAGAGTAGGAGAAGCTACTTGGAGCCTTTGAGTACGTGCTCAATAGCAGCCTTGAAAAATTAACTTTCTGGATCTCATTCGACCCTAGTCATTGTTAATTAATAGTTGATGTCACCTTAGACACTATTCAGTTCATTGTTTCCCAAGGGGTTTTGCAGCCACCAATATCTTGCTACGCGGAGACATGTAACCTAAGATTTCACATGAAATTCAATTGATGCAACATCTTATAAATGAGGTCATAGTCTTTGAAATTTAATCTAATATCTTATAAAAAGAAGGACCATAGTTGAACAAGAATCATTGAGTCGAGCATGGGTTCTTTTGTTTTCACCCTTTTGTCCTCCATATATGGCTGTTTAAAAATTGAACTAGTTAAAGTGAGCTAAGAGTGAGGACTCATTTTCAAACTAACCCCTAAAGTTTCTTTAAATTATTTCTAGGATCTCAAAGAAGATGTGATCGTGTAGGGGACCCCATGCATCGTAAATGGCTGTCTAAATCCGAAACAACAGAGGTTTGGCAGTTGGGTGAGACAACAGGAATAAATGAAACAGATAAGGTTTGAGTTTTCAAGTGAATTTGACACCCACATAGAGAAGCTACCACACAAAATTAATGATGATTATATGAAACATAAAACATACATGTTTTTATATATTTTTTTTAATTTATAACTCTCACGCATTATAATTAGTATCTGATCTTCTAGCTCATACATTAAAAAATTCAATTGTAAGCAAATGCAGAGGATGTCGCTAGCGCCTGCAGCCAATGCAACAGAAATCGCACAAATAACAACAATGATAAAAATTCTACATCTCTTATTACTCCCTGCGCCAAAACACACCACTTTTCACCGTCCGATGGAGATGAATACACCATAAACAACATGAATCGCTAATAATCTTCAGAAAACTTGCAGAGGTATCACGCAAATAAATAAAATTAACAAATATTTACCTCACTAATCAACTCGGGAAGCTATCTGGGGTTGCTCCACAAGGGGGTTCCGTCGTTTCCCGTCGGAATCTGACGTTTGCCGTCCGAATCGGGTGTTGGCCGTCGGACTCAGGCGTTGGCCGTCGGAATCAGCCGTTCGCCTTCGAAATCAGCCCCTCGCAGTCGGAATCACGAGTTGGCCGTTGGAATCACGAGTTGGCCGTCGGAATCGCAGGGTTGGCCGTCGGAATGAGCCGTTCGCCGTCGGAATCACGAATTCGCCGTCGGAATCACAGGGTTGGCCGTCGGAATGAGCCGTTCGCCGTCGGAATCAAGAGTTCGCCGTCGGAATCAAGAGTTCGCCGTCGGAATCACCACTTGGCCGTCGGAATCGCGAGTTGGCCATCGGAATCGCGAGTTGGCCGTCGGAATCGCAAGTTTGCTGTCGGAAGCAGCCTTTGGCCATCGGACACCGCCCTCGGCGAAGACGAAGAATGGTGGAGAGAAGCGAGCTAGGTTAGGAAGGCGACGATTTACGAACTTAATTTACTCCCGATGAAATCAAAGTTACCAAAGCAAATATTTTTCCCAAGTTATAAGGTTTCATAAAACGACGGGCTAAACCCGTCGTAAGAGCAAAACCACAATAGCACGACGGAAAATCCGTCGAGTAAAACCTTTAAGCCGACAATTTGGAATGCCCGTCGGCTAACGAAACTCAGACGACGGGTTTTTCTTTGTAGCGACCCGGACCCACTGGTTCAGTCCGGACCGGCGTCTATGTAGTTAAAAACGACGGTTTTAATCCTAGACCGTCGGGTAGGTCTGTTTTTCTACCTGTGTATCTGCCAGTGGCTTTCGGCGGTCGATGTTGGTCTCTGATGTCCCTGGACGGTCGCCTTCTCTTGCTGGTGGTCAACAGAGGGTATGAAGAAGGAAAATCCACAGCTGGGAGGGAGGCAAAGAGAAAAATGCAGAGTTTTGAGAATAAGGAGATAAAATGAACCTAAAACAAAATTACTTGCAGCGAGGGGGAAGAGCCTTTCGTCGACGGCGACGAAGTCGGAGGAGTTCGACGTCGAGAGGGTGGCCGGAACGCAAAGGAGACCACCGAAACTCACCCCGAGAGCCTTCGGAATAACTGGGATTTCAAACCCTAGAGGTTTGTGGAAGTTGGGTCTTCGGCCAGAAAAGAATGTGCATAGCCGGGAAGAGAAAGCCAAAGGAGTTTCGAGTAATGGTCTCCGAGGAACGCCGGAGGTGTTTCGCGCGTTGGAGCACTTTGATGAAATCGTCGATAGATTATCAGGGCGGGAGAGGGAAAAGAGAGATGGCACAAGCCTGTTACATGTGTTACGCACTCGCGTCAAGCACGTAACGGTGCGCAGGAACTTAGGTCTCGATCATATGGGCCTAAAGGGACCATATGAATTTGATCGAAATCTGGCCCAAATGTCGGATTTCATTCCGCCGGCGGTTGAATCGGATTTCACGTGATTCGGCCGACGCGTCATTCATGACAGCCGGCCAAATCGTCTTCCACCGGCAGATAACTTTCCATCCGCCGGAGGAAGCTTGTTTTTTAGTAGTGCATGATACAATGGAAAAATTGATTGATTTTTTATCTAGATATCGGTAATTAAATTTATACACAAACTCCCAAGAAAGAGTGAAATTAAATGAGAAAATTAATATACAATCCGTGACAAAACTCTAACAAATGAGAGAGAAAGAACCCTATCTTTTGAAGCCGGCAAGAGATATATGTGGAAAAAATTTTGAACCGTTAGCCAAAAACGTTTTTAATTATAATGGCACGATCGACTCAGCGCGGCCGCACCTTCTCCCGCGTCGGTCCGTCAGTCAACAGTTGGAATGGCTGCGTAGAGTGGTGCCGTGCTATAAATGTCTAGCCTTAATCCGGTTCTACTCATTCGGACAGGAATATCACAGCTCCTCGCCGAAATGTGTCATGTAATCGTGCGGCAACAGAAATCCTCCCATGATATAATGGAAAACATTGATTAATTTCTTATCTAATGGTAATTAAATTTATACACAAACTCCCAAGACAAAGTGAAATTAAAGGAGAAAATTAATATACAATCCTGCACATAACTCTAACAATGAGAGAGAGAGAGAGAGAGAGAGAGAGAGAGAGAGAGAGAGAGAGAGAGAGGCAAGAGGGAGAATGGAAATGGGGAGAAGGCGAAAGCTTCCCTGCCCTCTCTGTTGTCGCCCAACTAATGAGCATGAAGAGAAGGGTGGCAGCTTAACCCTCCTCCCTCTCCCTACTTTCTGAAGTACTTCACAATGCTGCAGAGGACGGACCTTGCTGTCCTCCATAAATACTATTGTCGGGTAGACACAATTAGGGAACTGAAGGTCCACCACCCTACCCTTACTTTGCCTTTTGGCATTAAACAAGGCATATGGTAGGGAATGCAATGCCCCTCCCTGCCAGCCCATCTCGTTATAATAGACGGTTAATGACAATTTAGATAAGCAGACAAAGACCTTTCAAACTTGTTTGGCCATTGAATTTCCTGCTCTTCACCTAAAGATAGCTGGCATCGGAAGCCTTTCTCTATTTTCACAATTAATAAGTGATCACAGACGAAGCCAAGAGTACTTAGTAAATCTAGTACTTAAGAGATCCACCCTATACTAATTAACTACATAAATAGGCAAGCGATAATCTGATGAGTGGTGATATGCGTATTGTTACTTTTTACTGTGATTTTTTACAGTATGACGGTATCCTCTTTGGTAGTCCAAGTAAGAAATAAAATAGTAACTATTAACCTATTCTATAGGGAAGCCTAAATCCTATACCTTATCTGGAATGCCAACTAGGCTACCAGGAGGACTACCACATCAGGATGTAAAACCTCACAGTAAAATGTCAAAGTACTGATATCATTTTTCTAATCAGAAATTAAAGAAAAGCACACGTGAATCAGTTTTATCATGAACAAACGAACAAAAGAACCGCCTAATCGCCACATGCTTTGGTGCCACAAATTAAGAGATCGATACAACCAGTTTTAGAAATTCCAATTCGTTCCCACTTCTCTTTGTCGGTAAACTAATTCAAGTCCTGCAGTCTTCTTCAGTGACCAGAACTCTTCTTTATTTCTCGATGGATCGATCCTTTCATAACGAAGCCGACCCATTGGGCCATTCCAGAAGAGAGAAACATGAAATCATGCACGCATGTTGATTCCCAGTATTATGACAACAGATTCGTTACTTCACTTCTGATAAAACAGTTCGGCAATTTGGACTTTGTTGGGCGGTTCTAGTTACCATAAACTCAGATGCATTAATTTGAAAGAATACTTGTCATTAATTTATGACGTATAATTGTAGCGGAAAATACAGATTAATAAGAAAAACCAACACAAGAAATTTACGTGCATGGTTGGTATACGTCCACAAGCAACAAGAATGAGAAGGTAGATTTCCCAATTCAAGTCGCCATGCACAAGAAAATGAAGCTCCAAGTTATTCTTAAACAGGTAACAGACTTCGGAAATATTTGCTCATAATTCAGCACATGGAAGCAACTTTAAAATAGAACATTCATCATTTAATTCAAGGCACTCTCAACGTGAAAGGAAGATTTCATCCATCAACCATTTAATATTTATTAGATAGAAAATGAGAATTCAACACGGCCTATTTGGTTTTTTAAGGATTTGACATAACTTTTTTTCAAATCTTAATTAGAAGAACACTAATCATATATGCAAGTTATTATATGATATAAAAATTGTAAACATGTTGTTAATTATTTTGTATGTTATATAGTTAAGATGACTATATTAATTTTTAAATTTTCCAATATGATTGATAATAATTAATGTATGGTCCTGTCTTTTTCTCTTACTAATCCTTTTGATAATTTTGTTCTATATTAGAAAATTACTGTTAGTAATCTCTTACATATACAAATAATAGAGTATTTTTTATATTTCATGTTTATAGTTTTATTTTTAATCATTTAATTTATTATTTCATATTTATAGTTTTATTTTTTAATCATTTCATTTATTATTTCATATTTATAGTTTTATTATTATTTACCTTATTATTTAATTTACCATTAAATAACTTAAAACAATATGTAATATATAAAATAATTTATTCAATATATAACATTGAATGTTGACTTGAATCTTAATGCACGATTAGATTTTTTTTCCTAATTCCCTATTGAAACTCCTCGATTCTCTCCCGAATTAAAACCCGGCCCCTTTCCTAAAGTGTCTCACCAAACACCTCTGTTAATTCCCTTCTTCTTTATAGTAGTCTAAATTCGTTGTTTCATTTTGCCCAATTAAATCCGGGTTATTGAATCCGTTTTCTCTATATCATCCATATCCAGAGGACCTAAATCCCAGGACGCGTCTTAAGGCCGAGGGAGGAAAGAAATTCATGAACTCGTTCCTCCCACGAGGAGCTCGGATATGTGTCTCTGATATGGCGGAGACGGGACGAACATCAAAATGAGTCGGGCATGATAGCGACGCCGTCGATCTCTTTATCCCATTAGATAAATGGCCTGACGTGGTCCAATGAGGATGATGAGATTTACCCTTTTTCTGCATGGCATTGGTCTACTCTGCTGAGCCGAGCATGGAGCACTGAGGAGGGAATTCCCAGTTGGGTTTTTGGTTGTTTTCTGTGACATGGACGAATATGAGCCACGAAAGCCAGCTGCTTAGTATCTGATTGACTGCTTGTGCCCGGAGCACTGTTTTCAGCACTTTTGCGGAGTGTCAGTGTTGTCTTCCCCCACTTAGTTATCTTCCTCCAGTTGGTTGGGTCTCTTGATCGCTTTGCCGAGTTTCTCTAATGGCCTCTGCGGCATTGTCGTTTCCTTGCCATTTGCTTCGTGTGGTAGCTTTGGATGTCAATAAGGTTGCTTCCGTCGGGTCTAACTGGCTTGGAGCTTCGGATCTGCAAAACCCATCTCATCCTAAGCCTGGCAGGGTTAGTTTCATCTGCTATCTTGCCGTTCGTCGGCCCCCCGTTGCTCGGAGTTTTCGCTTCTCGTTTTTTTTTTTCAAAAAACCCATTTCGTCGTGACCCTTTGCTGTGCTTCTGGCTTGGAGATACCGGAAGGGTCCGAAGGGAACTATCGTGGATTTTGCTTTTGGGTTGCGGAAAGGGCTACGGCATCCTTTTCGGACTAATTTCTAATCTTTGACAGCTTAGCCTTTAGAATTTTTTTGAGTTCTTAGGATTTTAATTTCGTATAGAGACTTCGGGTTTAAATGATTTTAGTGGTCTATTAGAGGGGAATTGTGAATTGCCTCATGAAATTAGGATTCGTTTGTTTTGTCCGGTTTTGGGATGTCCTCGTTACTGATCCAGTCAATTTAACTTTCTTGGTTTTTTCTTCCCTCTCTCTGAACATTCCTTTCATGGTTTGTCATTGATGTAATATCTTTTGTCATGATTTAAAAATATCAGCTACTTACGAATTTTTGTAGTATAGATGGCGGAAACAGAGTCAGATAAACAATATCCCTATTTTACTCATTCTATGATCTTTCCTTTACTTATCTCGTACTTTGAGATATTTAACTTTTTGTTTTGTTTTTGTTCATGATCGTCTGAGGACGACTTAAACCGCCTTAAACAATATTTACTTTAACTAACTGGATTAATCAAGATGTGGACTGTTTTGTTCTGACTTGCAGGAAAAGAGAAAGCAATGCATTTGTGCATCACTCTCAGAGAAGGGAAACTATCACTCGCAGAAGCCACCCACTCCCCTATTGGACACAGTCAACTATCCCATCCACATGAAAAATCTTTCCTTAAGAGTAAGCAATAAATTTCTGTTGCCTTGAGCTTTTAATGACTTACAACTGCTTGAAGAACAACAAAACAGAGCGCTGAATCTCATCTTTTTCTTTACGGCGTTAAGAACAGAGGATTCCATATCAGAGAGCTCCAAAAGAAGATAGTATAAAAACTGAATATCCTTTAAAAATAAATGGGATTTAGGATTTTCTTATAAAAACTGAATATCCTTTAAAAAGAAATGGGACTTAGGATTTTCTCACTTTTGGATCCATCCTGTTCTTCTAATGCTTATTGATTGAACTCTCTATTTGGATGTGTTTTGTCCTACATTTCGTTTCATGCACCAAAAACTTAAAACATCAAATTTCAACAGGAGCTAAAACAACTTTCCGATGAGCTTCGTTCAGATGTCATCTTCAATGTTTCTAAAACAGGTGGCCATCTAGGGTCAAGCCTTGGCGTTGTTGAATTGACTGTGGCTCTTCATTATGTTTTCAATGCACCACAGGACAAAATTCTGTGGGATGTTGGTCACCAGGTATTTTCTTGTTTTCTTAACTGTCTTATGAATATGAGAAGTATACTGATTGTAAAATTTCTGAGAAGTGTCTCACATTATGGCAAGATAGAGATGGATTGCTGATTGGTTGTTTGCTTGTGCAGTCATACCCTCACAAAATCCTGACTGGAAGACGAGATAAGATGCCAACAATAAGACAAACAAATGGTTTATCTGGATTCACAAAACGTTCAGAGAGTGAATATGATTGCTTTGGCACTGGTCATAGTTCAACCACTATCTCGGCTGGCTTAGGTGGGCATCATTCATTTTGATCTTGCTTTCTGTCCTGAACTTTCACTGTTCAAACTAGAGAACCAAGTAATAGGATGCTGTTGTTTACATATTCTGTTCGTGAAAGGCTACTATAATCTATTGTCATCGTCAATTTTACTGTTATAATTTGCAATTCTCTCTTTTTCTCTTGAATGATGTATATCTGTATATCTGATTATCAGGAATGGCCGTGGGGAGGGACTTAAAGGGTAGGAAGAATAACGTGGTTGCTGTCATTGGTGATGGAGCCATGACTGCAGGACAGGCTTATGAGGCTATGAACAATGCAGGATATTTGGACTCTGACATGATTGTGATCCTCAATGACAATAAGCAAGTTTCTTTACCCACTGCAACTCTAGATGGACCTATTCCACCAGTTGGTGCTCTGAGCAGTGCTCTTAGTCGGTTGCAATCTAGTAGACCTCTTCGAGAACTAAGGGAAGTTGCTAAGGTTAGTCTTCTAACTGAGGAAAACCAGATGTGGTGATCAACATTGTGTTGTTCATGCGCACATGAACACACACACACACACACACTGTATCTCAACACCTCTCACTTGAAACCCTCAACATATGGACCACTTGGTGCAAGCCATTTGGTAATATAAATCAAATTCTGTATTAGCCTGCCGTTGTTCTTAATTCTGTGTGCCTTGAAATGATTCAGGGTGTTACAAAGCAAATTGGTGGGCCAATGCATAACTTAGCTGCAAAAGTTGATGAATATGCTCGAGGAATGATAAGTGGGTCCGGTTCAACCCTCTTTGAAGAGCTTGGCCTCTACTACATAGGTCCAGTGGATGGCCATAACATAGATGATCTTGTTGCAATTCTGAGTGAAGTAACGAATACCAATACAATAGGTCCAGTCCTCATCCATGTTGTGACTGAAAAGGGTCGGGGATATCCATATGCGGAACAAGCTGATGATAAATACCATGGTAACTGCACATACTTCAAATTTTGACTTTTTAAAATTTTAAGTTAGTCTTTGTTAACTTGTTCAATGATTTCGCCAAACATTTACATAGGTGTTGTAAAGTTTGATCCCGCTACTGGAAAGCAGTTCAAGTCAAAGACACCAACTCAGTCATACACCAACTACTTTGCTGAGGCTTTAATTGCTGAAGCAGAGATAGACAAAGACGTAGTTGCCATTCATGCAGCAATGGGAGGAGGAACAGGAATGAATCACTTTCTCCGCCGCTTTCCAACCCGCTGCTTTGATGTTGGCATTGCAGAACAGCATGCTGTCACCTTTGCCGCCGGCTTAGCCTGTGAAGGACTTAAACCCTTTTGTGTGATCTACTCTTCTTTTCTGCAGCGGGCATACGACCAGGCATGAGCCAGAGATTTTATTCCCATTCTTTCTTTGTAAACCTGAATTATGATTAACAAACTCTGCATAATTTCAGGTCATTCATGATGTGGATTTGCAAAAATTGCCTGTAAGATTTGCAATGGATAGAGCTGGCCTTGTCGGATCTGATGGGCCAACTCATTCAGGTTCATTTGATGTCACTTACATGGCTTGCTTGCCGAACATGGTGGTTATGGCTCCTTCAGATGAGGCAGAGTTATTTCACATGGTTGCTACTGCTGTTGCCATTGACGACAGACCTTCATGCCTCAGATATCCTAGAGGGAACGGGGTAGGAGTCCCTCTGCCTCCAGGAAACAAGGGAATTCCCTTAGAGGTGAAAGCTTTTTCTTGTAAACCTCAGCATTTGTAGTTTTATGTGTTAGTGGCATCTTATATGAAATATGCAACAGGTTGGGAAAGGGAGAATTCTGATCGAGGGTGAACGAGTGGCTCTTTTGGGATATGGGACAGCAGTGCAGAATTGTTTGGCTGCGGCATCCCTTGTTAAACAACATGGTTTACAAGTCACGGTTGCAGATGCACGCTTCTGCAAGCCATTGGATCAAGCTCTGGTTCGCAGCTTAGCCAAATCACATGAAGTACTAATTACTGTAGAAGAAGGATCTATTGGTGGGTTTGGTTCCCATGTTGCTCAGTTCATGGCACTTGACGGACTTCTGGATGGTTCTGTAAAGGTAAAATATTTATATTCATTAATATAGTAACGTAAATGCTTCACCTTCCCACGTTGTTTTCTAATAATGAGGGTCCTGACGCAGTGGAGACCATTGGTTTTACCTGATAAGTACATCGACCATGGATCGCCGAGTGACCAGATGGCAGAAGCCGGCCTAACGCCATCTCATATAGCTGCAACTGTGTTCAATATTTTGGGACAAACCAGAGAGGCCCTTTCTGTCATGTCCTAGGGAAGGAAAGAATACAGGAGGGAGAATTTTCCTCAATACAAGTGTAACATACAAGCTCCATAGGAACATCTCGAGTTTTTGGCTTATAATGTTCAATTCGGTTGGCAATTGAAGCTTTGTTGAAGAAACTAGTCAATGTATCAAAAGCGTTAGCTTTTGAATTGCCAAAAAAACCAAATTTCTGAAAAGAGATTTCTCTGTAAGCTTTGGTTTTATTTCAAACCTCAAAACAGACCATGTATTAACAAGCACCAAGTATTTGACTTGAAACATGAACAATAGCCCAAATGGACAAATCCAAGTGAAAGCCTCTGCCCCTGTAACGATCAGACAAATTTAATGTTTCTCCACATGACTGTATCCCACTACAAGACAGTGTGTTAAATATCTGCGACCAGGTACCGTCAAACCAAACAGCTACAGGTAGCCACTCTCAGGAAGTATTGGCCAGTGATTCAATTAAGAGCTGGTATCCTTCTGGAACGGGAGTTTGAGCTAGCACACACTCTGCCAATGCAGGTACGTCAGAATTGACATCCAGGAACTTGGCCAGCAATAACAGCAAGTGGAAATCTGAAATTCTCTTCACAAAAGGAAGGCTTTTTGCACGGTCTAAGTGGGTCTTCAGTGCCCTCATGGTGACTGGGTTAATTCGGTTCTCAATTGGAAAAGTGCATGCAAGAGGACCCTGCATCCAACATCAATCTTGTGTGAGAAACATACAATGAAAAGGACCTGTGGATAAATAAGACTGGAACATATCATTATCAATCAGCTTTCACTTGATTATGAAAAGTAGATCTGGATGATGACCACAATAGGAATTATGGTAACAACGTCTACTAGACACAATTGAAAGCAACTAATAGGAATTATGATGGTGTATCCTTTAATAAACAAGTAGTATCTTCCATGTATTACCAAAAAAAACTATCATTGAGAAAACCAACAGTTTTCACCAACATGAATAACCCAATAGAAGAATGCTTACACAAGTGTTAAACTTTTTAGACTGTAATGAACAACCCAGATACTCAGACTACTGAAAATACATGCTATGAGAGATGGTGGTACCATGCAACAGTGGCACACTTTAATAATATTCTAGTAAAAACCCAAATCATCATCAAAAAGAAAGTTTAACACTGATTCTGCAAATAACAGAACCACTGGTAGTAGAACTCCTTTAGTAAAAACATTTTCTCAAACGTGGATAAGTACAATAATGTAGGATACACATGAAGTTTTGGTAAAGATAATTACTGCATGCCCATGGAAGTGTTAAGAACTTCGTAAGGAAGTGAATCCTGCCTATTCTTATTAATTATTTAAGAAAATTTGTTGCAATTCATTTTCCAAAAAAAAAATTGTTGCAATTACCGGTACTAGCCTTCAAAAGCTATGCTTCCTTGACATGATTAGCAGATACAGTATCACACATTATTTTACATCAGAAGTAGTTTACTCTTGCCAGATAAAACTTCTACTACATACCTTTCTCTAGAAGTTGTTTACTTTATCGTAATGGTCAGAGGTAGTTTACAGAAAAAAGGAACTGTAAAGATCTGAAGAACTACACAGGCAACTGAAGCTTGAAAGCTGCTATTACTAAATCTTAGGCGATCAATATCAAGGTTCCAATCAACATTAAAAATATTGAATAAAGGACCTAGGATGGCTTAAGTGTGGTTTTATGAGCCTCTTACTAAATTGCTTAACAAGTGTCAGAATCAGCTGCTTGTAAAAAATAACTTGTTGTAATTCTTTGTTCCAGGTTTGTTTGCCTCACCATGCCCATCAGAAAGGAGCAGAAAAGGAGTATATCATAACTTAAAAGTTATAATGACTGACCAACAATTACGAGGAAACCACACTGAAAGTAGTGCTCACATGAATCCTTTCATAGAAGACCCAATATGTAGCACATAATCATCTTAGCTCCTTGAATCTACATAGTACGAATGCTTTCAGAAGAGCTCATCCAAGACCTAAACAATTTCCTTTTCCACCAATTAAATTCATACCATTTTCGCCTTCTTGTATTTCTGCCAAAACTATCAGTCGGCACTGAAGAAAAAAATTTCCTCAACACGTTCTATAAACTAGAACAACCTTCCATGGTTGAGATACTCCACCAAGTAGGTAGAGCTTGGGTAGGTGTGCGGGGTGGATGTTTGGAGTGTATGTGTGTGTGGGTGTGTGGTCTGGGGGTCATCAGAGACGGAAGGAAGAATTGTACACAAGTTTGAATAAAAAGGAAAGATGTCACCGCCAAGCCTAATTGATATCACAGACCTATCCAAGATTTTATAAATCCCGAATCCATATAATATATGATTATTTTTCTTTCATAAGTAAGAAAATATATAATAAATCGATCAACTTTTTTTTCTGTAACAAGTTCCCCCACTCCACACTAACATGGAAAGACAGTGATTCATTGGGAATGGTGTCACTACTAACAAGTATGGGTACCTTTAACTCCTATTAGGCAGTCAACAAAAGCAAAAAGTTCTGGGATTGACGTTAATATTAATAAGAAAGAGCATCAACTCTGCATCTTCTACCGGAACTAGCACCCAGTCCCCATGGAAAATTCACCATGAACTAAATTAGATAATGGGTCCAATGCCCACAATCCACATTCACAATAAAGGGTTTGTCTCCTAGCATTATCGCACCAGAACTAGCAAAACAAGTTCAAAGGAGTCAAATTATAAAATAAGTTGACGCACCTGGTGATCCAATATCTTCACTACCACCAAAAAGAAATCGTTATCGACTTCTCTAGTATCCTTTCCCCCGACTACCACGTCCTTCTTCATCTTAGACAGTTTGGGCTCAATGTCATTGATCCCCTCTTTCTCGAACCATCCCTCCTTGAACAATTTCACACAAGTATCACTCATCTGAAAAGCCTCAAAGTGGACATCCGCTCCCCCATCCTCGTTAACCTCCAGCTTAACTACTGCGGTGACCCACTCCTGCAGCCCACTCTCAGCGTGCAGCTCCACCGCCTGCAGAACTTCCAAATTCGCCAAAGTATAGTCCATCTTATTCTGTCCCACCGTCTGAGTGAAAATAAAACCCACCTTCCGAAGTCCCAAACCCAGGGCAATGGCCTCAACGAGATTCTCCTCCTCTGGGTCGCGCAGGAGGAGGAGATTGGACTCGCTTCCCTGCTGAGGAGGTTCGTAGATAAAGTGAACCGACACTTCCCCCTCGGCGCCTACGGTGCCGTACATGAATCCTCCTCGTTTGACGGCGAAAGCGAGGGTGTCATTAACGTAAAGCTGGAAGGCGTTGGCAGCATCCCTGTCAAAGGACACCGAAGAACAGTGCGGGGACTCCTGGCGGGAGACGCGCATCTGGCGGGCGATGAGGTCGTCCATAGTCATCTTCTTGCCGAAGGATCCCGCAGGGGTGACCGGCGGCCTCCCGGCGACGGAGCGCTCGCCCTCGTAGGATAGGTAGACAATGGAACCGTGAGACATACCGAGAGAGGAGAGGAGACGGCAGAGTCGGACAAGTCGGCGAGCTGCCGGAGCTGCTCGGGGGTTTTAGCGAGGAGCAGATTTTGGTTGCGCGAAAGGGTTTGATTGGAGAAAGGGACCCGGAGTTGGGACTCGATAAGGGCCCTCAAATCGCCGACGGTGGCGTGAGGGTTAGGAACGGTGACACGCTCCAACCCATCGCGGCTGCGGACTCGGATCATCATCTCGCCGAGCAAGAACCCCTCTTCCTCGCTCTGGATGTCGAGCACGATACAGCAGTTGCAAATCAAAATCCCCTAAAAATACAAATCCGTCAGATTATTGACGTAAGGAGTGTGGAATTTTGTATCAGAAGATTGAGAAGAATTTACAGTTGCGGTGACTGGGGAGGATGGGAAAGAATCAGGAAATCCTTGGTGTGGACGACGACGCAAAACAAAGAGTCCATGCGGCCTACTTTGATACCCGGACTCCAAACTCTGCAGCGAAACGAAAAGTTTTTAGCTTGTCGGTAGGAAAAGAAAAGGTTTCTTCTCTCCCAGTATTTGTAGAACACTGAGACTGAACACATCCAATTTCATTCTTTACAAAGTAGATCTAGGCTTCTAGCTTCGTTTATCAAATGGAAAAAAAAAAAAAAAGTAATCTTTTATTCCCATTAAGATTTAGATAATCAAGTAAGTTTTTCTGTTCATCCTTAATCAAAAGAAAGTTAGAAACGCGTAACACATTCCACACTCTTGGTCATAGATTCTTACCTGATATTTTACGGTGCTATATTTTTATTATCTTATCTAATATAAGTTTTTATGTTAATTTAAATTATCTATTTAAGCGTCATAACACCCGGCCCAGCCCACCCGGTTGCTTTAACTCTGAAAAAACTTTCAATTGAGTTACATAAATAAAAAAAACTTTCAATTAAGGATTTATTAATGCTTATTGATTGGATTTTATGAGTCTAGCCATCAAAGATTGAGATGCAGATAGGAAACACTAAAAATTACAAAGGACAAAGAAGCACAATGTTATATATTGTGGATTAACATTTGGTGGTCTTTGGGCTTTTGGAGGCAACTTCCTGAAGTCTCCGCACTGTCACAGAGAGGGAGCACCTTCGCTAGGTTTTACTCATAATGCTATGCGCACACACTCAGGTGTGCGCATCTCATCCACATCCCTCTCTGATGTAGCTGGATCTACCTCAGAAATCGAGGTGCCATAAATGCACCCAAGGTGATGTGCATAACATTAATCTACAATTTAATACTCCGAGGATCCATCATCATCATGCATGCAGGAGTCCACATCCCCCAACATGAAGCATTATGAATTTATGAATCCCCCTTCCCATTCCAAATTCCAACCGGCCAGGGTGTACAATATTAGATAGAACATTACTTATACTTTTTTGTATTTTTTCCAGGTAAACAAAGTAAAGAGAAGGTACAAAAGACTATTTCCAAGTCTACTATCTATTAGAATAATCTTACCCTTAGTTTTTATGAACAAAAATTATCAGTCTAATTCAAAAAACACAACGTCGTTTAGTATAAATTTATATGACTTTATTTTCGATTGTGACATATGACTTAAAAGAAACCATATATTAAAAAAAATAAAAACAAAATCACTGGACCCTGTTGTACACCGCTACTGGGGTGTACTAGTCTTCGTAATACGAATAAGTATCTGTAGAAGAAAGAGTTCGACAGTGGATAGTGCCCATAAATGGGTCTGTTCCACTCTTCAATGTAGCAAAAGAAAAATTGAAAACGTTCGGCATTGAACCGTCTGAGCTCTTAATCAGGAAATTAATCCACTTTATATGTAAATTTGAGTTAAAACCCCTGGTACCACATTCTGTTGCATTGATCGAGTACCCCAGGTCAGGTTGTCAGCATTCCCCGGCGTAGCATTGGTGTGTATATATGTAACTACGTTTGCTGTGCTTGATGATGATAGTCTGTGGTGTTTATAATAGGGGACCCCCTCTACTTAAATATATCAATATTGCAGACAGATATATGCGTATGTGTAATGGAGCATTGATTTACGCGTATGATTCGCGCGAAGTGTGGCCCATGGAGCATTGATTCGGGCCTGGTTTATAAGTTTTCTGACTTTTTAAACCCTAGATTTTCTTTCTACACCCGGCCACGTCCAGATGTAAAATCTTAAAGTACTGAAATTATTTTTCTTTTATTTATAACTCTTTAGATTTTAGTAGGACTTTAAGAAACGCCCCTTTCGACTCGGAATCGCTCGGAATCGCTCGGAATCTGACCTTCCCCAGTGTCTTAAAAAAATTAATGCCATTCATCCCACGGGGACCAGGCGGTCAAAGATGAGTCTCAGTTGTTTCGGTTTTTGGGTCGGCTTGGGTGTGTCTTTTGGGTTCAGATCGCTTGCTCCACGTACGGGGACCACTGACTGCAAATAATCGATGTATATATATGGTGCCGACTGCCGGAGTTTTGTCAGGGTCCCGCCGGCCGTATACAGTGGAACTCCTCTGATGCGCTCGAGTATTAAGTTATAAACTCTTGACACCACCAGTACTGTACAATGTGTCATCTGACGCCAGTACTACTGTATATATCGAGTGCCGTCTTCTGGTTTGAAGATGCTCATCAGAATGGCAGTGTCGCCTTCTGGTTTTCTTGGATCTTTTGGTCCTTGGTCTGCTTCAGCTTCGGCGTCGCCAGCTCTGATGAATGTCTGTCTGACTCCGCTGCGGCCGATGCTTCCTCCCTTGTCCCGTCATTCATTATTTCGCTGGAGCGGAGTTTCTCCTCTTCTATCGTCGCTTTCTTTAGCTAATTCGCCGTATACATACAGCTCGCTCCGTCCTAATTCCGGCCGCGCACCTCATCCTTTTCTGTCTTGCTATGTCCTAAATTAATGTCTTTTATTAGTTCAACCTGTTAAACAGCATAGTTAAGAAAAATATTCGGGTACTAGTGGAATGTATCGAAGAAGATTATATCCTTAATTTCTTAGGTCTTGCGGAAAAAGACATGCGATACGCGTGAAGTCAGTGCTGGAAGTGGAAGGACTTTTGGCGTGCGTATTCTATGGTGGGGAAAATTAAGAGACAACAGTGTTAACAGCAAGCAGTACTAAATACTGTGCCGTTCCGGGAATGTAGCTCACAAACGTAGGAACTAGGAATAACTAAGAAGGGACACGGAGTGGAGTCCGTACGATCCGTAACCGGCCGAGAGAGGGGGATTCCAGCCGGGAACCGACTTCCGGGGATTCCCTTCATTTATTCCGCAGTCATATTTGCACGTGGCATCCCACCACGTGTCCCATCCAATACGCTCAACTGCACAGTACGTCAGTCCCCCATATCTCTCTCTCTCTCTCTCTCTCTACCCCGGGCTGGTCGGGGGAAGTGGGGGAGCCCGAGACCGTGATCGGGTCGGACCGGGTCGGATGACGGCGCTCCGTTGACACTTTTGAGAGGCCGAGCCGGTTAGGAGGGGTTGACTCGCTACCGCAAGTACAACTGAAGACAGACCAAATCTGTCTTTTACATTCCCCATAAACCGGTCTATCCGGTCTATCCGGTCTATCCGGTCTATCCGGACCAGCCGGACCGTGCTTGCGTAGGTTAACCGGTTTATGACAGTTGACTTGGTTGAGGAGACGGAAATATTAAGGACTATGAGCAGCGAAAGGAGGGAGGAGCAGGGCTTCCCCGGTCCAGTCAAGAGTGGGAAAGAAAAGTAGGGGAAAAACAGGGGAAAAGGACTTTCACGTTTGATCCCATTATTCCTCCTCATTTACTCCTCTCACTCGGACGTCTCTCCCCTCCCGGGACTCGAGGGCCAGCTCGAAGAGTCTCTTTTCCAGCAGTCACACCGGCGCCGATCTCCCTCCCCGTCCTTCGCTACCTCTCGCCCTCTCTCGCCGGACCGCCTCTCCTCCGTCTAGGCGCTGTCTCCTTACCTTTTCTTTCCTTTCCTTTTCCCTTTCCCCTCCTCGATCACGTCGCTCTCTTCTCCATGGTCAGACTGAGTCCCGCCTCACGCTTTTGAAGCTCAAATGGCTTCCAAGCCAAGGTTGGTGCCGGCGCCGACCTACCGATCCGTGGAGACATCGTGGGACACCGAAGAGGACACCCCGGGCCCTCGCTGTGGCCACACCCTCACCGCCGTTGCGCTCCCTAAAAACCACGGTTTTCGCCTCATACTTTTCGGCGGCGCTACTGCCATCGAAACCGGCACTTCTTCCTCTGCTCCCGGCATCAGTTACTCCTCACCTTCAACCCTCCTCTTCCGGATTTCCTCTACGTTCGCCTTCTGTATCCTTTCACGCTTTATCAGTAGTTCGATTTAACTTACTTTAATTGTGGTTTTCAACAACAAAAAAAAATGTAGGACTTGCCGGCGTGACAAATTCTGTACACTCTTACGATGTGTTTACTAGGAAATGGACTAGGTATGATTTCAGATCGTCTGTATTACTTTTTGCTCGTTTTTTTTTTTTTTTTCTTGTTTTCTGTGCTATTGAGTTGATTGCGAGTTATCTGAGTCTTTTGTCTCGTCTGAGTTCGTTAGGATTCGGCCTGCCGGAGAGCCACCTTCTCCTAGGGCTGCACATGCTGCCGCAGCAGTTGGGACCATGGTCGTTTTCCAGGTAGAGAAAGTAATTCCACAGCATTTCCTTATTATTTCTATGAAGAACAAATGTTGATCGTTTCTATTTTATATGGTAACGGTGTCTTTCTAGGGCGGCATTGGGCCTGCAGGGCATTCCACTGATGATCTTTACGTCCTTGACTTGACTAACGACAAATTCAAGTGGCACAGGTCAGTTTTATTGATTTTTATGTACTCAAATTCTAGTGATTCTTTTTTACATTTAAAAATAATTCATAGACATTGTCAGTCATTATAACAAGTACTACTCACCTGTTCTCCTCCATGATTTAGTCTAACTCTAGGCTATTATTCTAATTTCTAGAGCTCCATTAGCTATCTTTTTGTTTTCTTTCTATATTTTGCTTATTAAATATTTACATAATTTGAAAACTTCCACCAACTTTTGTTTATTTGTTGTAGAGTGGTGGTTCAAGGACCAGGGCCTGGACCTCGATATGGACATGCGATGGATTTAGTTGCTCAACGTTATTTAGTCACAGTTAGTGGCAACGACGGTAAGTGCTTTAAATTTATAATCCACATGATAAATTCACTTAATGCAATGGATTAAGTGAAGGGAGCAGAAATTCTTGTGATTTATTGTTCTCTATCCAACTCTGCTTATGTAGCATTGGGAATTATTTATAATCTTGGATGTTTATATCATTTGCCTATTGTTTTATAGCAACAAGTTCTGTGACAGAACTAGTGTAATTGCATTGTCTTTCACAGACCTCAAAAGGGGTCTTGGGCCACGTCTGCACTGCTACTGTACTACTACTGTAACACTAGTTTTCACATTAATAAAAGTTCACTATTTCCAAAAAAAATTCATTTGCCTATTGTAGAATATCCACTGTCCTTGACCAAGAAAATAAGAAATGAAAAGAAGTTACTGAACCATTTCCTCAACTTCTATTTAAAGATCGACGAGGCTTGATTTTTAGGACTCCCATATCCTCTTGACAGTGGTGTTACATATGTAGTAGAAAATCCATTGTAATGCCATAAATATGGACTGAATCACCTTAATTATTTGGATATATGGGCCTGGGGTTTGATGGCTAAAAGGGGGATTTCCGGTGTGAAGTCTAGAGTTCATGTTTCACCAGTGGTAATGGGTGTGGTGCATTCATTTCCTCGGATGAATTTAGATATCCTTTGGTAGAATGGGAGAGAGTTTTCTGACCCAAAGCAGAGGCGCAACTCAGTATCAGGAGCTTCAGACTTTTTGGCCATGTAGATATAGAGATAATGCCATGAAGGTAATCTCCCTTTGGAGGAAGCTTATTGAGACAAAGTATGGAACGTCACAGCACCCACGGCTACCAAAAAATGGCAACCTCATAAGCATCCAGCATATGGAAAGGCATTATCGAGAAGATGCAAGAGATATCTAAGCACTTGAGGTTTCATGTTAGAGAGGGCATGAAAGTTAAATTTTGGCTGACGCTTGGGTTGGTATAAATCTTCTATTCCACGACAAATTTGGCATGGAATAACCCCTATTTTTATTGTGGCAAATTCTCTGGGCAACAGCCATCCAGCCATTCTATGGAAAATTTGTCTGCAGCCTAGTACCCTTGGAGGTGTAATTGCAAAACCCATCCATAGCATACTAGTGTGGTTTACCAGCCACATGCACATGTCCCTTTCTGTAGCTATATTATAAGATGCGGGAAGAAGATCGTGATCTTTAATCCATGGCCGATGATCTAGCTAAAAGTGGTGTTTCTAGGCCTTCTCTTGTAATGGGTCTGATGCCCCTTCTAAAGATGTCCTATTTTAATTTTTCTTGAAAGTCTTGTACTCTATGTTGTACTATTAACAATTCTTATTAATGAAAGATAGTTGTTGTTCTCAAGAAAAAGTTATTACAATGTAGTGGTACCGCATAAGTTACGATTGTAATTAGCAGATTCGAGCTTGCAAGATACAGAGGAAGATTTGGACCAATTTTTTATGGAGTCCAGAGATACCCCTATTTTTGCCAACTTATTTGCCAAAACGTTTGCTGTTTTGGGCACTTTACTCCGGGATATTCTCCAGGGGGAGGGGTAATGCTGAGTTTCAAACATTAATCCAGAGTGCTGAGAAATGCATTTTAGCCACCTTTAGTCCCTTCAATAAGGACCTGGACTGTGCTTTTCTGGAAGTGCAGTGCGCTGCTGGTCTAACATATTGAAGGAGGTGGGACAATCCTAGCAGCCAGGACAGGCAGTTTTAAGGTAGTGAAGTCAGGCACCCTCTGCCCAGAAATTTAAATGATTGAGGAGGGAAAGGGGATAGCTTATGCAAGGATTGTGCTCTTAGGAGAATATCGTGTGTGGATTTAGTTATTACCTCTTCAATTGAGTGACCTTTCTGCCTGAAAGTTCTGCTGTTTCTTTCCAAGCACAATTGCCAAGGTATTGTAGCTTTACACAAGTTTTTACCCACCTTTGACAGAGGGCAGGTATGCCTTTGTTGCAGCGTCTGATTGAAGGTGTCAAATAAACAGATTGCCGTATCAAACTTCAGAGTAAACTGGCCCCAAACCTTCCTACTAAATTTGTAGTGCAGAAGAAGGTGGTTGCTTGTTTCCTCCTCATCTTCACAGAGCTTACACTTGCTGCTAATCAGCATCTGTCCCCCCTTTTTATAATTCATTGCAAGTTAAGGTCTTGCGATGACCCTCATTCCAAAGAAAGTGCTTGACCCTAATTTCTGCAAGTAGCTTCCATACAAGGGATGTGATGGAAGTCAACTGAATACAATTTCAAGGAGTATTTACCTATCTTTTGCACCAGATTCTCCTATGCACAGAAAAACTAGGATGTTGAGAATGAATCCAGAGAAATTGAATGACAAATAGACCACCTAAAATATAGAAGAAGATAACATGGAGTTATTTGAAACAGTTTAAGCAATTTCAAAAAAATTTTAATCGCCCATCAAGAAGGGAAAAACCCGCACTTAGAGAGGCCTGCAAGAAAGAAGAGACAAAAATCAAGTAATGAGCAAAGCTTTTTTTTTTTTTTCTTTTTGAAAATGATGATTACTTCCCATTGACAAATATAGAGAATGTACAAAGTACAACATGTTGTTCCTAGACAGCTTGGGCATTTAGATTGGTGCCCATGGATAGGGAGGTTTTGGATAAACCTGCTTTTGCTAAATTATCAGCCACTGAGTTTGCAGACCTAGTGATACGGGGCGCGACATGCCTATGCACACATGCGCAACGTCTTTGGAGTACGGACTTGCGCAAGATGGCACAGTAAGGGCGGATGCACACATTCATGTGCGTGGACAATCAACCGACCCGCATGCGCATGTGGGGCCGCATGCGCAAGCGCATCCAGCAGATCAAGACGCGCGCGCCTAAGAGCAGGGTTGTGATTCGTTAACCCTACTCATGCAACCGCAAGGGAGCAGTCACGCGCAGCTCAAGCACCGACACACATAGAGGCATCAAGATGCAAGCCAGACCACATGGTGCAACTTAGAGAAGGAGGAGTATACTTACAGTGGGTCCAGCAACATATGATGACATGGCAGTTGACATGGCATCTGCATGACATGGCACATGAGGTGGCACTTGATTAGGCTTGTGACGTGGCATGCATGAGTTGGCAAAATACATGGAGCATGTGCTTAATAGCTAGCACGAGTTAGTTGAGGTTTGAGTAGGAGGTTTAGTTAGATCTCCCCACATATGAGGCATTTGTACACTATAAATAGTTGTGTAGAAGAGCTTGTAATCACTTCATCTTTTTAATAGAAGATCTTTTCCTCTTAATCCCGAATTTGCTCTTGCCTTGGAGACTTGAGGGTGTTCTAGCACTTAGAACTAAGCTTCAGATTCTGTTTCATTTGATCTGCAGCTCCCCGCAGTCTAAGAGTATGCCATTTTTGTCCTTCACTTTCCCTAAAGACTCCTCCCTCTCCTGGTCCCAGGCTGCTTGTTGAGGATCCTTCAAAATTCAGTTGAGAGGTACAACAAGTTAAGGTTGAGGAGAATGAAAGAGGAGGGCTTTTCTAGTTGTCCCAACAAAGTTGACATGATGATCACTGTTGCATTTACTATGCATTTTTTTTTTATCATGTAAAATAATATGTTTATGGAATATGGTCTTTGTCAAACTTACTGTTCTGATTTGGTGGTATAGGGAAGAGAGTTTTGTCTGATACATGGGCATTAGATACAGCACAGAAACCCTACAGGTGGCAGAAACTTAATCCCGAAGGCGACAGACCATCTGCTAGAATGTGAGCTTTCATTTATTATTTTATTATGTTTGAAGTCTACATTTTGTACTGGTAAAAGTATGGATTACATGCCAAACATTTATCATTCTGCTGGGGTGTTTCTGTGTGGCAATTGAAAATTTTCATTTGTTATTGCCTTACTGCATTCAACTTTTTTGTTAGGAAGACCACTCAACATTTTGGCGAAAGAAGACTGTTTTGCTAGTTTCTAGAAAAATTTAATGTTTGTTTTCCTATTTTCGGAATAGGGGGTTTTTTCATAAGGAGATCTGTGCTCTCTCTTGGTTTTTTGCAGGGGAAAAAGTTTTGCAGTCTTCAAAATATCAAAATCTTGTGTATTTTTTGAAAAATATTTAATCTTTTAATGAAATAACTGTTACAAGACAGAACCTCTTTTGGTATAAATAATTTTTTTGCATATTCTAATTTGATTGCTTTGCTAGGTGTCCCCCCGCCTAAAATACCTATAGCCACTATAACAACAAATGCAATAATAATAGGTAGGACACTCAATATGCATGATTTGGTGATAGTGCCTATTGCCATACAGAGATCTAATGAAGAGATTATGAGCATCAATTGAAGAGTGTGAAAAATATAATTTACACTACAAGCTCTGTGCAAAGAGCCCTAAAATATAGAATATTGTAACTTACGTTTTTTTTTTTTAACCTGGCTCCCTGCATGCATACTTGTAAGTATTTGAACATTTTGGTTATCTGTACTAATCGTCTTGATTTATCTCCTTATTCTAAGAGTGCCTTGGAGGACCTACGAACCATCTATTCAACCTTATTGTTGATACTTTCTCATTAGATCTGTTTACTAGGTTCAACATTATTCTGCAGGTATGCAACGGCTAGTGCTCGGTCAGATGGAATGCTGTTGCTTTGTGGTGGAAGAGATTCTGCGGGCACGGTATAATTTATGAACTTATTTATGTGCATTTGCTGGCTATTCCGGTGACTGATGCACAAATATGCAACTGTTGCAAATTCGCTGTTCTATACTCGTTTGTCATATATATGATTATCCGTTGTAGTCCCTCTTTGCCATCATTAATAAAACTGAAGCTTGAAATTTTATAGTTTCCATATGTTCTAGTTAATTATATATCTGTCGTGATCCTAGACTATTATATCTTTATTCGAATTAATTGCACCAGTAGAATTTGGCTGTGACAATCATGGTTAGTCCTATGGGAAATTGGTCTTTTTGTTATAAATGTAGTTTAGATTTCTCATTTTTACATTTACAAGAGATGGGAATTGCATATAGACGTACATTACCATATAGTTTAATCTTGCTTTCTTATGAGCAAGATGTCCTGTTTTGTCACATTTGGTTGCTTTTCATACCTCAAAATCAAAACATCTACTTTTCCCCCCTTTTTCATGTAGATGATTTTTATTTGTTTATTTCAGAGTTAATCTATGTCCTCTTTAACTATGAGCTGGTTGTATAGAATTTAATTAGACTGCAAACTTGTACAGCCTTTGGCAGATGCTTATGGCCTGTATATGCATAGGGATGGCCGGTGGGAGTGGAATCTTGCTCCTGGATTATCACCTTCCCCAAGGTATCAACATGCAGCGGTAAGTACTAGGCTGTAAGTCCTTTCTTTTGCCTTTTGCTTCAAGAATATCAGTTATTTTCTCACACAAACATGGCACTTCTAACTGGCTGTGCGACTTGAACTGAAGACAACCCCTTTCACATGCACCCCACAACCACCAAATATGGCCAACGGGCCCAGTTCACAAATAATAATTCAGTCATAAGTTGTTTTGATTTTATGGAAAGTGTTTTATTGTTTCTTTTAGTTGTCACAACTAATGAACTAAGGATGTTGTTTTTCTTCAAGTTAACAGGTCTTTGTCGGAGCTCGGTTGCATGTCACTGGAGGTACTCTGAAGGGAGGAAGGGCAGTTGAAGGTGAAGCTTCAATTGCTGGTAAGTTTCAGTATACACATGCCTTAATTGTTATATCTGTTCCAGCTGCTTAGTTCCACTTTGCTCACCGTTCTTCCATTCCTTTGTCTCTGTAGTACTTGATACTGCTGCTGGGGTGTGGTTAGATAGAATTGGGATTGTGACTTCCTCCCGTATTAACAAGTCTGGCAGTGAATATGATCCTTTATTAGATCTAATGCGTCGCTGCCGTCATGCTTCAGCTTCAGTTGAAGCTCTGATATATATTTATGGTGGCCTTAAAGGAGGTAATAATAAACCTCATTTCTTCTTCTTTGTCTTTTTTTTCTTCGTGTGCCACATTAAATTTTTCCTTTTTTGTTTGCAGAAATGCTGCTTGATGATCTTCTAATTGCCGAAAATTCGCCTTTTCAGTCTGAAAGAACTTCACCAGTGATAAGCCCCAAGGTCGGGCAATTTAATTTGTATCCTGACTCACTACTCACTTCTGACACCAAGCGAGATATTCCCTCCTCAAGTGATTCAAGGTCTTCATTTAGAATCAATCTTTTATGTTGCCTTGGCAATTTTGTTTTGTTTTGAAGAGTTAGAGCTTGATGATGATTTTCTTTATCAGCAGCGATAAAAGGTCTATTGAGAAACTGGTTGAGGCGTCAACAGCTGAAGCTGAGGCAGTTAGTGCTGTCTGGCAGGCTGCAAAGGCAGCATCATCAGTCCCTGGTGAAGGAGGCCTTTCAGAAGGAAAATCATCAATAGATCAACAAGAGAGTAAGTTTCAGGCTACTGAAACTTCCTCAGATGGAAGTGAAACGGATCCAATGGAAAGAGATGTCCGTCTCCACCCCAGAGCTGTATGTTGTCATCAAGTTTTTGGCTGTTTCTATCAATGCTTTATTTGTCATAAGCTCCTTCCACCAGTTTTGGATTAACCTATGCACTCTAATGCAACAGGTAGTTGTTGCTAAGGAAACTGTAGGTAACTTGGGTGGGCTTGTAAGACAACTTTCACTAGACCAGTTTGAAAATGAGAGCAGACGGGTGTGCCCATTGCCTAGTGACCAGTCAAATCCTTCAAAGAAGACGTACTCTAGACAGAAGTCACCTCAGGGCTTGCACAAGAAGGCAAGTGATGTTATAAATGTAGCATGATGGAAGCAATGGGAGATGAACTGGTAATTAACTCATTACACTGCTTGCAGATTATTTCCTCGTTGCTTAGACCTCGAAATTGGAGAGCACCTGCCAACAGGAACTTTTTCCTGGACTCCTATGAAGTTGGTGAACTTTGCTATGCTGCTGAACAGATATTCATGCAAGAACCTACAGTTTTGCAGTTGAAGGCACCTGTTAAAGTGTTTGGTGATCTCCATGGCCAGTTTGGGGACCTTATGCGCCTCTTTGATGAGTATGGGTTTCCTTCAGCAGCTGGAGATATAACGTATGTTCTGTTCCGATACTACAACTTTTTGTTGATCAAGTTAGTCTCCTAGAGGATTGTAGCAACGTTAATTTTTTGTGATCATTTATGTAAAGTTGGGACGAGGATCCTAAAATGACTAGCCGAAGTTAGGAAGTCTCTTTCCAACTAATAAGCCTGGATATTTTTTACTAACAATTTATCCTTTCTTCCCAACTGAAATGGTGGGGTTGTACTGTGAAAGGTGA
Organism: Aristolochia contorta; assembly: GCA_022405105.1. Classification (NCBI taxonomy): domain Eukaryota; kingdom Viridiplantae; phylum Streptophyta; class Magnoliopsida; order Piperales; family Aristolochiaceae; genus Aristolochia; species Aristolochia contorta. Next base: position 7,890,799 of record CM039664.1, read on the forward strand.
TTTTCTATCAGTTGTTAGTCAATCGCTACTTGAGCTTTTGCATTGGTAATCTTGCAAACCTTCCCACTTATGAGTCATGAACATTTTTTCTCAGGTACATTGACTATTTGTTTCTTGGGGATTATGTTGATCGAGGACAACATAGCTTGGAAACTATAACTCTGCTTTTAGCTCTCAAGGCAAGTATCCTTCATAGAGAATTCAACACAATCATTACGCTCCATCATTATCTTGTCTCATACTCTAAATACTTCATTAACAGATCGAGTACCCTGAACATGTTCATCTGATTCGAGGAAATCATGAGGCAGCAGACATAAATGCCCTTTTTGGGTTCCGGCTTGAATGTATAGAAAGAATGGTATGAAGTGACATAAATATTTTTCTGGATTGCCTTTTGTTCTAAGCTTGTATTATTGTTACTTATATTGTAACCATTTGTAGGGGGAGAGTGATGGAATTTGGGCATGGACTCGATTCAATCAACTCTTTAATTACCTTCCCCTTGCTGCGCTTATCGAGAAGAAAATTATTTGCATGCATGGTGGAATTGGAAGATCAATAAACTCTGTTGAACAAATAGAGAAACTTGAGAGGCCCATAACAATGGATGCTGGGTCCATTATCTTGATGGATCTTCTCTGGTTTGTAGTTTACTAGATTTTTTTATTATTTATTTGGTTCACACTCTTGAGGTTGCTTATGTTATAAAATATTTGTAATTTAATAGACATATTTATCTGCTTGCAGGTCAGATCCCACAGAAAATGATAGTATCGAGGGTTTAAGACCAAATGCAAGGGGTCCTGGGTTGGTCACTTTTGGGGTATGCTTCTGAGTTTAATTTTGTCCAATGCATAGAGTTGAAGCAGCAGTTAGATTTGGACTCTATTTTTTTGAAGAGATTGATATACACTTCATTTAGACCGGATTACAATACTGTGGCTGAAATAGCCTAATTCTTCGTACTCCAGGAGACTCGAACTCGAGACCTCCCGCAACACATCCCTCTGGTGTTACCACTGAGCTATGCTCAGCTTCACTAGATTTGGACTCTATTATCAGTTGTTTTGTTACAACTTCAAATCAATTGCTACCACTAAGCACTTCTTTGCTTTTATATCATAAAAGCTTGATTTGTTTTCATTTCCAATTTTGCAGTTGTCATTGTTTGCTGCTGTTTGAATTTGCATGAATTTTTATTTTATTTTATTTTATTTTAAATTTTAGTGCCAACTAAGTTTAATAGGATCTATACACATTTTGTAAAATATGCCTGTCTTCTTTTGCAATCTTTGGTTCTTGGAGGCCAATTAACAATGAAAAATATTATCCTGAAGTTTATAAAATGCAGTCCCAAGTGTTTCATTTTCTCTGCCTCTATCTCTTCTCCTTTTCTGCAGACACGCATTTTTACTCCGTTGTCTTATGTCATGTGCACCTTGATGGACTCTTCTTCTACTTCAACCAAATTTCACCTTGATGGACTTTCTTCTACTTACTGAGCAGTCCATTCCTGTTCTTAACGTATTTTCTTAAAATTTTAGTGATTTTGGCATCACACTACTGAAACGTTAGGCTCTCAGGGAGGGATGGGAAAACTGTCTTGAAAAACTTTGAGGGAAAGAATTTCATTTGTTGATTTTTATTTTTTTAATGGTGAAACGGCAGAAACTTCCAATAAAAAGCAATAGAACTACTACAAAATGAGAAAGAAGTCAGTTAATTTTTGGGAAGAAAGTGTTGATTTGATCAATTGCTTTCAATGTTATTTTGGTGCTTGTACCATATTGTGATCATTTTAATCCAAGGATATTTCCCTTGATGCTGGTTAGAATTACTCGGTGTTGTTCTTTGCAGCCTGACAGAGTGACGGACTTCTGTAGAAGAAATAAACTGCAGCTTATTATAAGAGCTCATGAATGCGTGATGGATGGTTTCGAAAGATTTGCTCAAGGGCAACTGATAACCCTTTTTTCAGCTACCAACTACTGTGGTGAATAAATAATTTTTTGACTTTGCATCCATTTACTTATTTTACATTTCACTGTACTTCGATTGCATTCTAAGCTGCTGTGTGTCTTAGGGACGGCAAACAATGCAGGAGCCATTCTGGTGGTTGGTCGAGGACTAGTTGTGGTTCCAAAGCTTATTCATCCACTCCCCCTCCACTTCAATCACCTGAGACGTCTCCTGAGCGTGTCCTTGAAGGCACATGGATGGAGGTAAGAAATTTCTCTTTTCTCTCTCAATCACCCTCATCGTCTTATATCATATTCATTGCTGGTTCTGCAGGAGCTTAACATTCAAAGACCACCAACCCCAACACGGGGTCGGCCACAAACACACGATCGGAACTCCCTTGCTTACATTTGATTGTATAGACCTGTTGTATGTCTTTGCCTCGTGGACATCTGCCAAAGCAAACATTCATCGGCTCCTCCTGTGTCCTTTATGGGAATCAATATCGAAGAATTTCTTCAGTGCAAATGGGCTTCACGCAAGAGGGGGCTCTGCAGTGTTTCGGTGCAGAGTGTAGATGCCTATGTATCTTTCAAATGTGGCAGTCAACGGAAAATAAACCATGTTTTGTCAGATTGGCATGAAGATGAGGTAGCTTGGCAGTCGTCTTTTTCTCATTTATCTGTATAACTATTTATTTACAAAATGCGATAGAAAAAGAAAAGGAGAGTTGGATATAAGGGGGGGAAATCTTTGTTGTACGATTGTTGCCAACATAAATGAAATCACTATTTTTATATCCTCTCTTGGTTCCCTCCGCATTGTTTTATTAGATCTAAAAAAATATTTTCTTTGATAAATGAAGTAGAACCACTGAACTACAATGGGCAAACGATTTTGACCTTCAGGAGGACTTGAAAAGCTATTTGGATTATGTACTAAACTGTGGTGAAAACCCGGAACTTTCTCCTCTAATACTAGATTGTTGTCGATATTCTCTCTGGTTTTTTTCTGCGTGTAAGGTCTTTCATCTGATCGGGTTGGAGAGGTTCTACATTAACATACCTGCCTCTTCAGTGATTTTCTTACAAACGTCCTGCTCGTGGAAAAATTGAAGTTTTACGGTGGAGAGCCTAAGAAGGAAGTCAAATGTGCTTGGTAGAGACGGTTGTATCTGGCTTGTAGTTCCCGTTTCCTTCCTAGCCTGATTCGATTCTCTGTTTAGCTCTCAGGAACCCGCATTTGCCGGTGGTGCCCATTGTTCGAAGCGGAAGTTTATGGCATTAGGACTCTTAAATATCCCAGAACCTTGTAAATTTTCGGATTTAAAATTTGATCTTTCAAAGTATAACACTATGACTTGAACATGATTTTGCCTGTTTACACAATTGAATTATCTATTCACGCACAATCAATCCTCCAAAGCCCCTCACAAGATCACAAAAAGAAATCGCCGAATAGAGCAGAGGCAACATAAAGCGATCCCGCGGAAATCCTTTCCTCAATTCCCTGTGTGTATTCAGCAGTGATCGATGTGATCGACCAACTACTAGTGGGGAGTTTCGTTGGGTACTGTGGGCAGCATTCTCCTAAAGACGTGCTTTCTGCAGCGTTGGAAGATACCATCATACATTAAATCGAACTGAACTCCGGCTCTTTCCCTGTTCACGATGAAGAAAATATGGTCTGCTTCCACAATCTTGTAATACCTGTTCAAGGCCATTCATTACTGCGTTAGGTAGGAGAACAACGATACGAGATTACGAATCCCACCTTCGCAGAGATGGAGAAGTACAGAGGAAACTGACTCACCAAATCCCCGGTTGCAAAGGTTGGCATTCCGAATCGTTTACAACAAAATGACTAGGATGTTCAACCGGGATGCGAGGATGGGTCATGGATATGGTGTTCAGAGCCCCGTCATTGTCCTGCCAATCCTCATCCCTGCTTGTTGAAGGAAAACCCAGATAAGCACAACCTAGAGTACGTTGATACAAATTTGTTTGTAAAAACTGATACAGGCGACCCACCTGTAGCCTTTGAAAGGCGGCAAGGCATCCGGAGGATGGCGCCACTGGCTCATCTGCAACACTCTCAAATACAGCATCGGATGGATTCCAACAACTGAAGATGGCAGTGTGACTCCCATAATCTTCCGCGTCCTCTTGGTGGCATAACTGAAGTAGAATGTGTGGGGGAAGGTTTTCAGCTGCGCGTTCAGCTGCATGGTTGCCTGAATTGTGAGGTCGGGGAGGATCCAATCCCCTGAAGCGAATGGGCCGGTGTTTCCCAGAAGGCAATTGATGAGACCCCACAAGCCAGACTTGGACCAGGCAATGTTGAAGTGATCAAACCCGAAATTGTAGTACTTCTTTAAAAAAGGAATGTCAAGCCAATCATACATTATCACCCCTATTCGACACAGCTGAAGTAAACAGATGGGTTTCATTGCTGTCCAATCCTCTGCCCTGAGACGAAGACTAAGTAGTATTAGCACAGGTCGGATCCTGAGATTGGAAATATTGCACACGTACATAAGATAGAAGATCACTTACTGCATCCCATCTAAGTAGGTCCTTGTAGTTCCGTTCAGCGCACCGGATAATGAAGTCAGACTCAGAACCCAGTTCTCATTTGTGTCCTCATAACCAGCGAAGGCCTGAAAGCAGAGGATACAGGGTTAAAGCTCAAGATGGTATAGTTCTAGTGTTTTATATTCTAGACCTTTGAATGCGACGAGGTTTACTTTATCAGCTAGCATTTGTTGCAAAACTCTAACGACTTGTGCTCCAGCAGAGTGACCAACAAAATGGATAGGGTGTTGTTCGTCCCACTCAGGGTATTGCCCTGCATCGTTTCACCCGTGTATGAGAAAGGCAAAAGGAAGAAAAAAATTGGGAAAGATGTAGATAAATAAAAATGTTGCAGGGAGAAACGATGCAAAGTCGTTAAGATAATCCTACCTTGAGTGTAAACCTTCCCGAATCGCGAGTGCCCAAAGGTCTCGCTATGCTCTTCCCCGTAGTCCACTTGCCCCCCTTTAAGATAATAGAACAAATCTCGCGCCCTGAAACCTGCAACCCAGTTAGCATTTTCTTTTTTTTTTTTTCTCCCTCTGCAACACATAGAGGAGAAGAACACGATCCCAGGAAGAGAGAAACCTGGATATTCATTGTCATCAAAAGGTCACCCACCTGTCATGAATACTAGTCAAGGAACCCAAGTCCGGAACCAAGACCCGGTCGTCCTTCTTCTCTGCTCCGGCGAAGTAAGAGAGACCACCAAGCATCTACAAACAAATGCTTACATCTAAGACCAGATAATGAGAACACGCAAAACAAAGAAAGCAGCGAAATTATAAACTAGTGAACAGATTGTAAAGACGAATCATCTATTCAGGTTAAATATAAACGCAAAATGGCATACCCCTTGTCCAAATCCAAAGATGCCATGAACAAGCACAATCGGAGGCACATCCAAAGCCCCTGCCCTATTTTCCTTCTCTTCTTTCACCAAAGTCACCTCATTCCCGGTAATTTTCAGGGACCCATAAAGAGACTGTGATAAATCGGACGCGACCGCCGTGCTGAATATGTAAAACCCATAAGCCAGATGAACCATAGAACTCACAAAAAGCTCCGACAACGTGAGAATCCCGATCAATACCCTCCCCATTGTCGTCCTCACCACGGCTTCTCTTTCCCCGGATTCCAAAGCTCACCCGTAATGTTCCCTCCCCCTTTTCCTCCCGCCCTCTCTCTCTCTCTCTCTCTCTCTCTCTCTCTCTCTCTCTCTCTCTCTCTCTCTCTCTCTCTCTCTCTCTCTCTCTCTCTCTCTCTCTCTCGGGGAGAAAAAAAAGAAATGAAAGAGAGAGGAAGAAGAAGAGCCCTTCAATCCGCACAACCCCAAAATGACCGAACGCAGCGTTCCACAAGGAATTTTCAAGGCCACCGCTGTGGGTTCAATCCAAACTTGGGAAAATTACAAAAAGCTACGACTCAGAACCCTGGGAGTCTCTGATTATAAAGTCAGTCCACCATGTCAGGCTTCTGGAATTGCGAGTAAAATGGAAGACGCTGCTGCACACAATTTTCTCGTTCGCAGTAGCTCTCACCACACCGATCAATCAGAGGCCCCTCATTCATCACGCTCTCTTTCGGCGTTACCTCCAGCTTCCATAAAAAACCGTGAGACAAGGAGTGGTTGGAAGATATCATCAGAGGTGGCGCCGCGGCCACCATCCAATAGTGTCCCTCGCCAATCGTGGGGACTACCGAACTCCGCCCTTGTTCTTCTCGACCCTTTTATCCGCACGTTTTCACCCGTGAAATCCGGTCACTGCGCCGCACGTCCACCAAAACTCCCTGGTATCGTCCTTCCTTTCCAAAGCCTGGTTAATAACTTAAATACTTATAAGTTATATCACAATTACATATATACTTCATTATGTTTTATGGCTAAATTTATTACAAATTTCCTCAACAATCGGGTCCATTAGGATAAAAAGATAAGATAATATAGTGCATAAAATAGAAATTCCTACATTTTCGTTTTTGGAGATTTATTTGTGGCTAAGGAACAAGGATAGAGCAAAAAGTTGTTAAATTTTTTTTAAAAAGTATCTAAACTTAAAAAAACTGAAAATTGAATTTTATTAATGAGTAATACTAGACTCACACGCACATAAACTCTAAACATATTGATTTAAATTAACATGTGCATGAGATAGGTGAGTGTGTTGAGTACAACTAACATTATTCTTTGTTAATTTACCCTCCTTTATTAATTAATCAGATGGAAACACTCCACCTAAGCTTGGACTTTATCTGGTCATATTTTAATTCGCTTTTCGCCGTGAGATATAAAAAACAGTACTAATTATAACAAAAAAGTAAGGATTAATACTTACTAAGAATGATATGTTTCTATTATATATATATATTATATTAAGTAATTAAAAAATAAATTATTTTTATGTGAAAAGGACAAATCGTTTACTATTCCAGCAATAGAAAAACAAATGCAGGAGTACGTTAGCCCGCATAAGATACGTTAATAATTATGTTTTTCCCTTGCTTCAAGCTTCTTCCATTCTGTCACTGATACGTTAACGCCTGTCCAGAAAAAAGAGACCATTTTTAAAGGTCCCTGTTCCGCGCTGTCTGCTTTTTCTCTTTCGTCCTCCAGAAAAATCAAGAAATGATACGAGACGCGGCGTATGGAGCTGGCAAGTGGCAAGCGGTCCAATCGACGGAAATTCCAAGCACTAGAACTGTCTAAAGCCACCTGGCTCTTATCCGCTCGGGATTTCCTCTTTTTCTACATTCGTCCTTAAACAAAAGATCAAGCGACAATCTCTTGGACACTATATTATTGAGATTTCTTGACGTGTTGATTCTGGAGGATGGGTGGGTGGGTTTTGCAGACTGCTGTTGCAGTTAATTGCACATGGACGGAGAGATTGATGGCATATATCGGATTTACAGAGGTCACCAAGCCTTGTCAAAGCTTTGTTTTCCATTATTTTTAGTCTTGGATTGCCCGCGGTTCTGTTTGGGAAAACCACTTCATCTGGGTCTCCTTTTTTTTTCTATTTTTTGTTTATTCTCTCTATATATATATATATATATATATATGAAGCAAGGAAAAGATAAAAGAGGAATGAGGAAAATAGGAACATGGAATGCCCAGAAAGGGTGGTGGTTACCTGTTGCTTTGGGATCGCTTGGACCAAAGATCAAATGGGTACTGAGCAATATCAATGTACCAAGCTGAAAACAAGAGTTTTTTCATGTGTGATGATTATAACGCGTTGAAGCAAGAAGAGAAAAAGGTGGTCGGTATGGGAAAGATGAAAGAAGAAACAACACGGGAAGAGTGAACACGAAACACCCAAAACAGCTTACCAGCATTACCTGCTTCTTTCTGCTCACTTGGACCTAACATCAAACAGGTTCTGCTCGTTATATCATTTAGCTGCTGAAAACAAGACAAACCGACGGATTCCGTTCCGTTGTAAATTTTAAGTGACAAACACCATTTACACGTTGCTTAATCAGCTAATTGACAAGAACAGTCTCCAACTAACGCGGATAAAATGGACCGTCCATTTCTGCTCGGTATGGGTTGAAATGTTTCTTATTTTTCCCGTGGCTTTTTCATTGAACCTGGTCTTAGTGAAAAAGAAGGGAGTCAGAGCCCCTCGTCAACAATTTCCGAGGGTGTCATTGGATTAAATTTCAGGTGTGGTCCTTTTCTATACATTAATGGGGAGAGGATTGAGGGTCGGGCGCCCCATGCTCCACTGGGCGTTGGGAGTTCGGATGACCTAACTCTTGAACACTCATCATTTATTATGAAAGCCAGCCACGCATTTACAGTTCGGAACTTCAAAACGACCTACCTTTCGCTGCCAGAAGCACTGCATGACCCGAAGGAGTTTCAGGCTTGGGAGAGATGAAGAGATCGGCAAGAAGTGCACCGCGTTCCTGTATATTTGATGATTCGGCTACAAAAAAAAAAATAGATAATTGCAGAAACTGATAATAGCCCGGGATTCATCTGGCAGAAAATCTTCTCAACGGTAATTAGTGTGAGATGGAGTTAGTTCCACTTCTTTTATTTCTCGAGTTCAGATTACGAGATGACTACTTGTGGTTGTAAATAGATTATTATGGTTTCGGATTATTTGACCTTCTAAATTTTAGTTCGTAAGTAACTCGTGTCATATTTATTTTTCGTACAATTCATTACTAATATGAAACATGATCTGCTTTTATTATTTTACGCATGAAAAGATGAAAGGTTTTTCATTAACAAAGATAAATTCTTGTTAAGAAAGATGAATAGTCCACAAGAATAGCATTATTTTTCTTTTTGTGATCAAAATCAAAACCGTGTTGAAGGAGAAAGTCGAAACAGAGAACAAAAGTAACGTGTAGTATTATATTGGTTAAATTGGTTGAACCAAGTCTGGCGGCTTGACTGTTTCCAAAACTGGGTTGACAATTGACTTCTACAAGATAAATTCTACAATCCAAATTCGAAGAGAAAGCAATAAAAGAGCATGGGGTTTGACAGCCACAGTTCTGAAAAAGACAACCAATAAGCAGCGCTATATTTCACATACCTTTAACATTATAAATTATCAACTTTGTTGTGCGTAAGGCAGCAGCTATGGGACTGGTGGAAATATGCGGGAGTGAGGAGAGATGACAGATTCCTGGACGAGCTTCCTGGGATTAGCCGGATCAGGACCCCATTTTATTTCGCTCATGTTTGGAGTCTCAACAAATACCTTTGTAAACTCACCCACCTTCTCAGCTTTCCCCTTCTTGCCTGCTCTTAGAACAAGATTACCTCTGTGGTAAGAAAAAATCCCATTGCTCAAATTGATTATGTCCCCAGGCTGAAAGGCATCACACTCGCTTCCCCACAGTTGAAAGTGAACTGAAGCAGTTTCATCGGCGACGAGGGCCAAGCACGTTCTCTCCTGACCTTCTTTGGTTGTGTTGCCTTTGTCCAATAATATGAATTGGGTATTTACTGTATTTGTAGCTGCAGGTACAAGACCTTTTAAACAGAGCATCCTTGCTTCAGATAACTCTGAACCTACCTGAACCACAGTTCACAAAAGAAGTCAAGGAAAACCACTGGAGAGATGTCAACTTACAAGCTTTTATTTGTAATCTTTTTCCATCTCGGAAGAAAGAGCCAGCACATGTACTTGATGGTTGAGCGTAAGACATGCATCGTTAAAACTTTAAAAAGGAGAAATTTTCAAAATGGATTCAGCACGTAATTTCTAAATTTTTCGTAATGATGGTATTATTTGGCCACGATAAGCCAAAGAATTTCCCAGATTTCATATTTGGGTGCTGAAGAAGGGTTAGATTCCCTTGCACGTTAAGAAACAAACAAGAATTATGGGTTGAAAATGATAGTACCAACAGCAACACATCAAAACAAATATTAACTTCTATGATCAACTAATAACTTTATTAAAAGCATCAACCCTTACATAACCATCACATATGTAGTTAAACTTGTTGTTACTAAATACCAAATGAATAAAAAGTAACAAGTCCTGAAAAATCCCTGCTGAACCACCAAATCCCCCTTTTGACTTACACTTTAGTCAAGTAACATCAATTTGCAATTGAGGTGAGTCTACATGACCTATGAATCTGTATAATGTTCAATAGAAGAGTGTACAAAACACGTCCTCATTTCATATCTCGTTAGACAACTGGTAAGCATCCACCCACTAGTACACACATTCGGTCCTCACAACACTTCACAGGTGCTCTCTACCAGAAACAGTCCTCTTAACTATCCTCATTATAAGCTCTAGCCACTCTGATACCTCCGTTTAAGTAACCTTGCTAGGATCTTTTTGCATTTTTCATAGCTAACAGATTAAAATCTATAATTAAAAAAAAAAAGAACTTTTACTCATAGATCCTTTGCTCTTTGACTCCTTTGACTAAGAATGCCTATCAAGGAAGCCAATAGTTGTGGCAGTACCCAGTACCCTACAATAAACCATTCGGCATTACAGAATTCTCCACAGATGTTAGTGGTACTTTCAGCCAATAAAGAATGGAAATAACTCATGTGTTGTTTGTTCACTAGAGGTGCCTAGCCAGCAGGATGGTAGATATCCTTGTCTCCTCAATTATAGAGAAGTTAGAAGGTCAAACAAACAGGCAGATAGCAACAAAAAGTACTGAATTCTGAGGTTCACACGTATGTCAGTCTTCACTTCTGCTGAATCTGTACAGAAAATCAGTAGGCTAGTTTGGGTAATGAGCAACAGGCATCAAACTTCCTTTCTGGTAAGAGCAACTACTTGTAAGGACAGGCATCCATTTTGTGATTTTCATGTTTCCACCATTTCAGAATGCATTAATACATCTTACGATACACCTAGGCAATCTCATGACAAATGCAATGGTTTAACACATAATTAAAATGTGAAAGTACATCGCCATCAACTGAGCACCACTTCTGTAACAACTAGTTGCTGGCTGAACTAGATGTGAACGACATGCTTTCATCTTTAATGCAAAGCACAAGAGAACCAGCACATGGATGGCAAGGGTTCAAACTCCATTATAGTAGGACACTTTCCAGTTCACGAGCAACCGGATGTAATTCACCATCAAGAATTACGGTTACATGATTATATATACAATTTTGTGATAGATTCATTACAAATTCATAGCTGTTTGACCATCATATGACCAAACTGTGACAAAGACCTATTTTGGCTGATGTAAATGGGTCAAAGCAGTCGTTTAAGCAACACAATGTAAAGACACCTACTTCAATTTCTCCACAATATTTTTGCAGAGGCAGAACCTAAAGAACTTCATATAAGCAATACATGAATGCAGGTTCAAAAATAAAACAAATTTTTTTTCCATAGTATATAAGTTATATAGTTTATTTTTTCCCGGATATCTACGTAAAACCCAACTGAAACATGTTAAAATGATAAAATGCTGAGTGTTTCTTTCAACCTAAACATAAATGAAACATGTTGCAATTCTTTTTCTCCAAAACATCAAACACTTTGTCGTCCATCATATTAGATTAAAAATTATCAAGCAAAAAGTATTTGATTCTATTTTTTTTTTTTTAAATAGTGATAACTATTTTAGCTTGTGAAATAAGATACATACAACATAATACAACAGCTTTGCCAAGAAAGAAAGGAATTCCTTACTAAAATAAGCTTGTTTAAGGTAATCAAAACATTTTATACTAGAGCTGAGAAAATGGGGAAGTACGTCGGTACTTGGTTGTTTTCAATTTCAAGAGAGAAGAATGCTCAAAGAATCACTCAGAGCGCCAGCTGGTCAGATCTATAACATTCCTATAAATAGTTCATAGGCTTTATCGCTGTCTGCTCCACTTGCTCGTGATCCTACCACACACTCGTTTCCTGGCAGCAAAAACAGCACAATAAACGAACATCTAATAAAGTAAACTTCAAAGGTGACTCACTTTTCATCGGAAGTTCCAGCCAGCCCATTGAAAATGCACCCCGGAAAGGAAAGACGTCCCTATGATATCTATCGAGCAGTGAACTGACAAAAAACCCGTCGACATGGACGGGCATATACATTAAAATAGACTACATATTTGTAATACTACTGGGTGATTTTCAATAATATCTATAGCATCAAGTTCAAATAATGAAGTTATTCAAGTAAAATTTCGAGTTTGGAAAGAAAAAAGATCCAATAAGAGAAGTCCAATCACAGAAGAAAATACTATATCAATCTACTATTTTTCACTGCAAGAGTAAGAAACAGAAGGTTGGGTGGCGCAATCCAAATTACACAGCAAGGTTACCCTTTCTCTTCATGGCTACAGAGAACAACGTTCATATTCGGTAATAGACAAGAAGAAGACATTTTTTTTTTGCAGAAAAGACAGTCAGTGTACTTCAAGAAAAGAGAGAAGCTGAGTCAGCCAGAGAGCAATAACCAGACTTTCAGAAAGGAGAAGCGATTCAATGCAACATCGGAGAAAACTCTATCAGAAAGAGGGCGTGCAAAAGAATACAGATTAAAATCCAGATAGAAGTATAGACAAAATAACTAACGCAAAGAGAAGAAAAGGCACACCTTATACAGAGTTGGCGACCCAAAAGCGGAGAGCTTGAGAAAGAAGCGACGGAAAAAGGAGAGCTTGAGAGAGCATCGCCGGAAAGAGGAGAGCTTGAGAGAGCATCGCCGGAAAGAGGAGAGCTTGAGAGAGCATCGCCGGAAAGAGGAGGGCTTGAGAGAGAATCGCCGGAAAGAGGAGCTTGAGGAGAATCACCGGAAAGAAGAGAGCTTGAGAGAGTAGCGAGGAGCAGAAAGAAACGGAGAGAGTAGCGAGGAGCAGAAAGAAACGGAGAGAGTGGTTCGCTAAAAGGAGAGCTTCAGAGAGCTGCGCGTAAGAGAAGCGGGAACAGTTGACAGCGCTTCGACGGCTCCAGAAGAGGGGATTTTGAGAAACTTTTAGAGTGTGTAGCGCTTCGACGGCTCCAGGGTGACAAATCTTGCGTCAAAAAGAATACCAGATAATGAATATACACTTCATAAATTTGCCCACCGTAATATTTTGAGACTCATAGATGCCAAATATGAACCTAATTCAATTTAAATATTTTAAGAAAAGTTAGTTATTTTATGCTTGCTGTTTGCTTAGGTTCAGGGATGAAAACTGGGTGAAGCAGGTAGTCCAATATGACCCGAAAACAGAATGCATGACTTAATGCATGTGTAGATTCCTAACAAGATAAAGATGGTGCAGCGAAAGAGTACAGATGTAATTGGAAATAGATGGGACCAATTGCGTTCCCTGATCCCATTGGTCAGCATAGAGTACAACTCAAGATGAATTTAATATACAAAATTTTTTATGACAACAGGGTACAAGAATCAAGATCAGTTATCCCAGTCCCAAGACTTGAAGTACAGTTGCTTTCCTATCAAGAGACGGTTACCTTTCCCTGCTCCAGAGTAACAAATAGCACAAGATGCTACAGTGCGAAACTCATCGCCCATGAGGACAGAATAATCTACAATAGATAGTAATCTATATGGTGTGTAGGTTGCTGCTAGTCCAAGAATACTTCGCCTGAAAACCGGAGTATATCATAAACCTCCACAAACACCTTTGCCTTTCCATTCTTCTCTGCTTCATGTACAATTTCAGCAATCCCTAACAAAACCAGAAAGTAGCTTCTACGGTGATTAGGGTACATATTGAGTTGAGAACCCTCGGCAGAATCAGGTGAACTCCGGCTTTAATGATGTACTAAACTGAGATCTTCCCATCTCATTGAGTCAAAGGCATGATTTTATGCATGTCCCACAAAACTCTCATGACCCCATTCTTAGCTTCAGCCTCATCAAATGTCATTCCTGCGCGTTCAGAAGGGTGCATAACCTTTGTCCATCTCTCAACTTTAAGCTCAACTACGTCCACGACACATGTTCCGCTTTCCTCCAAGTCTTTCCCCTGCCATCCACCTTCAACTTGACATACTTTACCTCTGCCGATTTCTTCATCATTCCTGTCTATCAGTGCGACAAACTGACCTGGTTCATGTCGATCTAAGTTAATGGATGTGGTATTATTTTGCATGTCAGGCTGTGCAGAAAATTCAACAAAATCACCATGTCCACCATCACACTTGGATGTGCTTGGGTTACCATTTCTTGCTGTAGTGGTTGGGACATAATAATCTTCCCCAAGGCTCTCCGGCGAATCATAGATATGATTCAGACAATGCCCAGTACCTCTATCAGTAAAGGTATTCTCTCCTTCAGAAGGCGCACGAGCTTCTCGAGCAGCACGAGCCAACTTGGCTTTTCGGTTGTTTAGCCTGAAAAATCCCAGATCGGATAAGTGTTTACTCACAAACCAATTTTGTCATACAAACAGGAGCAAAGGTTGGAGGGAAGGGAGAGATAACCAGTTTTTCAGTTGAGAAGTAGTGATTTCAGAGCCCTGCAAATCAGTAAGTTATAGTTAATAACAACAGACGTGAATAAAGACAAGAGAGAGAGCCAAGGCATATATATATTCATACATGAGCACTAAGCTTATCTACCCATGACTGCACCAGAGCCGCATTTCTTTGCATTTCTGGCTCGTCCACTAGGGCTCTCTCTATCAGCATAATTTGTTTCTCATTCATAATATTCCTCTTCCGTTTTCTTGTTTGTTTTTCCTCACTCTGTGAAACCTCTGCTTTTCCATTTTCCTGAACTGTTCCAAGCTCGTTGTCGTCCATGTGCTCTTCTTTTACTTGTGGAAAGCATCCACTATCAAATATTTGGTCAACGCCACAATTCCCTCTCATGGAGCTTACATCCAACCGACTTGTTTCACCATCTCGGGCATCCCTATCAACTTCTCTGAAACTTCCACTAGTGCTCCCACCCATAAATGACGAGCCTTTGAAATTCATCCCAGAGAAGTTTGAACTATCAGAAGCCCCTTTTAAGTCACCATTTTCAAAGTCAAAAAGGGGTGCCTCTTCCATGGCTGTTGGATCTACTTCTCTCTTTATAGATGATGCAGCCTCCTTGTCAAACAGAAGTTCCGACTCTCAGATTGACTGGCAAAAGAAATAAGCACACAAACAGTAGACTAAAAGAGGGAAAAACCCCATGAAATCAAAACATACTTCAGCCAGGAGACACAGACCTCTATACATTATTTGCATGTCATATACCCCTTAAACCAAGAGCTAAGAGCAAACCCCTCTAGCCGTCCTTGTAAAGAAAAAACATTTTGTGAAATAGCAACTGTAAGACTTGTTTATCATGCTAGTCTGTCATCCTCCTAAGCTAATATACACATAATCTAATAACAAGTACTGATAACATACAGGTTAACAATGTCCGAACCAATTACAGTGACAAAACCCTGCTGAGAATGTTGCATTTCGCAAAATGATCAGCTTCAGATTTTGCTTCTTACGGGACAAGACCCAGAAAATCTAAAGCCTTTCAAACAAGTATCAAGCAGCTTTCTATAATCAACTAAAATGTGGCCAAACATTGCAGAGAACAAAGTTGACAAGATAAAACAGTGTGCATGAGCACCTCTAACCCTTTATGTAAAAAGATAATAGCACTAAAAGGCCATTCAGAAAGACAAACACCCATGAATACACTGAACCAAAGTCTCACCGATTGATAACTCTGTCATGTCATACTAATTTTTCATAATGGAACATGATATTTGTCCAAAAAATGAACCTGAGTCATCTCGTACTTTATTTATTCAATTCACATTTTTACAAAATTTTACATTACCAACCCTAATGCTTAGTACTACAACAAATACACATAAAACAATGACAAGAAAAACAAACTTGAATAACAATAAGGACTCATTCAAGAAGAAAGGTAAAATCTTTGACAGAACTAAAAGCCCCAGGTGCCCTGAATGCAAAAATGGTTGTAACTAGGCTAACTATCACGCTGAGAATCACTACAAACCCATGACATGCCTGACACATCAAACAACTTCGAAAAACATTGGTGAGGCTCCAGATAGCATCCTTACTTCGGTACAAATTCTTCTTTTTCAATTAGACAGCCAGAAGGGTAATGTGATTCTCTTTGGAGCTCTCGGGTAATTGGCATCTTAATAATGTCACTGTTTAAGGCAAAATAGTTTGGCTTGTACCATGTTTGAAATTTGCCATCAGAAAATAAATCGGACAAACTAGTGAAGAACATAAAATGCACTTCCATTAACCTGGGGCCCGTCGCCTAAATCAAGGTTTGGAAACTTAGCCCAGTCTTGCGCATTTTGAGATGAAGCCTCAAACTTTTTGTCCGGTATGTCTTCCACATCTTTGATGTCAGACTCCTGCAATGTTACTTGACCAAAGCAAGTTTATCAAGAATGTGCAAGTAAAAAATTTAAACTAAGAAACAGTGATTTCCAGACTGGTGAAAATTACCTCTCTGTGATCATCTTCGTGTAGAGGAAGTGATCCCTGGAGTTTCTCAAAAAATACACTGCACAGGAATAGAAGTTGAGAAAATAAACTCCTCTGGAAACATAACAATTTGCCTCACAATACAAGCAACATAAAACCAACCAGAAAAGTAATACACGTTATCTCTACATATTTTAAGAATAAGGATACATGTGTATGCCTCATAAATGCAACGTCTACTTTTAGCAGAAATAATGATGAAAATTTCATATAGAGCAAGTCTACTTTAATCTATTTTACTCTTTTGTACCTTAACTTTTTTCCATAGGATCAAGTGAAACATTTATGTTTATCCAGAAAAATACAATTTGACATTCAAGATCATGACAATTCCATAAGTTTAGAGATGTTTAGCTGTCTAGCACATAATATGATTTTTATCACCTTAAAAGCTGTAGATCCTCTTCATTCAAAAATGTCGGAATTAATGATACAGCATGATCCAACAAAGAACCTGCACGAATCCCACCACAACATGCTAAAACTAATGTAAAAATTAATTAAACCAGCACTGATATTATCAAGGAAGTAATACTTACGAAGGTTCTGCGAAAATGTTGAGCCTTTTTGTTCATCATAACTAAAGGAAACTTTCGACGATGATTTGGCTGAGCCAATTTGCAGGCACTCAATAATTTTGTTGATAAATCGATCCTTCTCTTGCTCTGAGTATGCCAGAATGCACTGTCTCAATAAACTAAAAGGTAATATATTTCTCAGGTACACAAACATAAATGAATAACCACAACCTTTACATATGCTTGGAACAAAGCAATGTAGATTTGCAATTATCTTGACCAAGAAAGCTGTTCTTTGCTGTGCAAGAGAAACCAATCTCATGTTGTGCAGAATAAAAGGGCGTGTGGCATTTATGTCTTTCTCATGGTTCACATTCAGGACCATCCCAGCGACCACCACTGGGTCATACTCGAGCGTAGCATCTTCCTCCATTACTGGGAAATCAGAAGAACACCAGCACGAGAGAAAGTCCTCATGAGGCAGAGACAAAACATCAGCCAAAATTTGGGTCTGTAAGAAAAAGAAACTACATAAGGAATGATGATAATTTTCACTCAGAACACTAATATTGCGAACTTGGGATGCATACAATAACTTACAATGTTAGCAACTATGAAAGACCGGAAATTTGAATCATCTGAAAATATATCAGCTAGTCGCATTGAATTAAGAAGCACCAGACCCCTTGGGTTAGAGTTGTCCAAAGCATTATCAGAATGCCTTGGTTTTGCACCAAATGCAGCCTTCAGTAACTCAAGAACCTACACAAATAGGATAGTGACTAAACACCAGAAAAACAAAACAAATATTACCCCTAATTACATATTTTTCAGACAAAATATCTGGACTTTTACCTCAAACCCAACAGATTTAGCTAAACTCATACTCCTGGAGGAGCCGGCAACCTCGTCCAAGTAAGATATGCTTTCAGTTTCACAGAGCAGCAACAACTGCAACAGAGAATGAAATACTGAATAAACTGTGAATGTACTGCCAGATATCATGAATATGTGCGAGCATCAAAGAGTCTAAAGATGGATGAAGCCTTGTCAGACAGAGTAAGACATCAATGTTCAACTTCAGAAACACAATGTACAAGACAAAAGTGAACTTACAATAGACAGGATCTTGGATTTCATCCTAGACACTGCAGCAGCAATACTAGAGACCTCTTTAAAATGGGATGGAATATTTAACTTCAGAATGGCTTTGGCCAGCAAAAGAAGGTTCCCATTCCTGCAAAGCTCCTGGGAAAAATAAAGACTGTAATAATTGATTAAAAAAAAATGTCAAACTGTAAAAAACTTACCATCCAACATCATAGAAAATGCAAGAAGGAAGAAATCTATAAAACAAAAAAAAAAAAGCAGAAAAACACCTTGTGCTTCAGAAAGCGCTCTCGAAACAATTTTTGTTGGAACAGTGACAGCAGAAACTGTAGTGATGCTTCCAACTGCAGGCAGAATTTGTGCACTGTACTTTCAGCAGTAGGCAGACTAGATCTGTTAAATGAGACAGCAGTATTTAGGGCGGACAACTTGATCTGGAAGAACTTGACAGCAACACGAACAGCATCAAATGAGACGTCCATAAATATATCCACCTGTTGCACAAAACTAAATGAACGATATGGTAAAAAAGCAAATGAAAATAATATATATGAATTAGGCTTCTATAATGTTATCTCAAAAGGTTACCTTTGGATGCAAAAGCAGAACATGCACAAGATCTTGCCACTGGGAAGAAATATATCCTGTCAACAGATAAAGGCTGCAAGCTACCAGTGCTGAATGCACAACAGGTACAGCACTTCCAATGCAACTCTCCTACAAATACCACTTTTTGTTAAAAACAACAAACAAACATTAAAAAAAAAAAAGGAACCATAACAAAAAGACATGAGAAAACCTGTTCACAACTTGCTAAAATCACAAGCGTATAGAACACCAGGTCTAACATCTGTTCAGAGAATTTAACATCTTCAAGCAATATCTGCAAGTAAAAAGCAAGTCATATGCTTTTTTCTTTTAAAAAAAAACAAACTGTATGAGATAAAGGAATATTTCAAGTAATAGGTCAGACTTTACATCAGCCAGTTACCGAGCTAATGAAAGAAAAGGTAAAGCTAGTTCAACTCAAAAAGTCCAACACATTCTAGTCATGATAATAAATTGACATTATAGTCAAAATGGCTCTTCATTAATTAGGCTATTCTATACTGAATCATGGATGTTTATCATTTTATAGCTTAGCTCAACAAGGATGGAAATATGTTCAAACTCAGCCAAGGTTAATAATGAAAGTATGTTGAAGCACAAAAATTTAGAAAGTCATCTTGCTATACAAAGTAACAACTGGTAAAACGTCACTAGTTGCATAGAGATAAGTTCATAAACTTTAGGCATGAAAAACAAACAGCACCTTCAGTAGAGAGGAAAAGAAATTCCATTGATACAAGGTATCAGCTACTACTGAAAGGCATAGAACTATTTCAGTAAAAAAAAGCGTAGTACCTGTTCAATTCTTGCATACCGAGATGCGAGATCGCACATAGAATGTAAAAGCCGTATCCCCTTAAGTAAATATCTCAACTTTGCAATATTGCTACCAGGAGAGACAAGGACAGCAAGAAGGTGCAGAGGGAAAGACCATGCAAGCTTTTCCATATCAATCTGAGAAGAGAACTTGAAAAGCTTTAGACATGCAATTATATGTCAAATAAACTCCAAGCAAGAAACATAAAACAAGAAAAATAGATCACCTGAAGCACTGAACCTTTGCTGGTTGTAAGTTGTATAGTTAAGTTATCTGAGTCCTTTAGCAACTTACTAAGCTCATGAGAACCAAGTTTATGCAACTCCTCTACGGCTGAACTGAAATCCATGACCTATCAATGGCATAGAGACGTGATTTAAAGGATGAATAGAGAAAAAATATGCACCAATCAATGATGAACCAAGGAAGCAAATGCTTTAAGTGTCTCAGAATTTATATCATGGTGTATTTCAAATAGTCAGTTCCAACACCATTAACAAGGTGAAGAAACCAATTCGGTCACATGTGCAGCAAATTTACAACTTCAAATATAGGATGTCCCACCTTGTACAGGAGAAAATTAAGGATAATAAAAAGGAGTTCATCAAGAGGCCCCAAGAAGGGAAAGGGTACAAGATAGAAGAGCTCATTAAGAGACACCAAGAAGGGAAAGGGTACAAGACAGGACCATTATACAATCACAATGACAATCAAGAAAACTAAAAGCCTCACGCGGCTAGGTATCCAAAAGAAGAAGAGGAAAAAAAAAAATCGGAAAATCAAAAGAGAGGGAAATGCGGAAAGTAAACTGTTGGTGGCTGACCTCCCCGTTTAAGTATTGGCATTACATTTGCACTCAGTTGAACATGCTATCAACAGACTGAATCAGCTGATATCCTCAATCTCGAAATACCAATGCCACCAAGATGCTCGGTCTTGCAAACCTCCTCCAAATCAACACAAGGATATATGAATAAGGGTAAGCACGGGTTCAGGTTTCGGGAACCCAGTCTCACCAAACCCAAAAACTCCAGTCATTGGACGTCATAATGTTCTGCAGATTAGGAATAGCGGGGAAAAAACCTTGTTGAGTTTTGGGTGGAGCACAGGTTTTCCCAAACATGACCTGCTGGACTTCATAGGGAAGGATTAAGGTGAGGAGGGGACAGGGGATGGGTACTGCAGGGTTAGAGCAGGGTTAGGGCAGGGTGGAAACAGGGTTGGGTGGGGTCAGGAGATGTGGGGGTCAGGGCAGGGGCAAAGGCCAGCAGGAGGGGGTGAATGATATGGGACCAGGACGGTGGGTACAAGACGGGACAGGACAGGGCCGGGCATTGAAGGGGAAGACCTGGGCATGGACAGGGCAGAACCGCGCGTGGATGGGGCAGAACAGGCATGAGGCACAGGCTGGTCCACACAGTGTTGGGTGGAGACGGGGCCAAGCCGGGCAGGGATGGGATGGGGCAGGGAGGATGGGGCAGGCAAGGATGGGGATGAAGGACGGCTTGATGGAGCAGGGACGGGGTTGGTTTTCAAATAGGGACGGGTTTTGGGTTTCAAGACTGGGAATGGGATTGCATTTCTACAACCACAACTTTGATCCCACCTATTCCCACCTCTACATTTGGAGGCATCAAAGGTTCCCATCCAAAGCAACAATTGCTTAGAAATGGCTAGTCTGCCGCCTCCCAAACCACCTTTAGATTCTTTCACTGATTATTATGGTCTAAGAATAACATTTTTTAAATTGACATATTGGAGAGAAAAAAAGATGCCATGAGCATAATGCACCATAAGTAATATTTTCTTGCGATAATTATTTTTGAACCATAAAAAGCTGAACATAAGTGGCTTGAGCCTTTGAGATAATGGCCACATGGGAAACGCTTAATTTGGAGACTTAGATTCATTTTTCACATTTTTATACAAAATTCAAGATTGTGTATCAAGAAAATCTCGAGCCCATGGTGAGTAAACCTGGATTAGGGGAAGTGTTGAATGAGAAAACTCTCACATTTAAAAGTGTCCAGAAAAGTTACTAAGATACAAGGTTGAACCATGGGCCTCTTAAGTGGCTAATATTTTTGGATGGGAATACGTTCTATCTTTACATTGTGTTTAACATATATGAATTTTAAAAAAGGATCTCTTGATTTTCCTTTTCCCTTTGAATTTTTTGTTTTCTATTTAAGGACTTTTACTAGAAGGTACAGAAAAACATGCACAATAGTTGTTTTCCCATTAAGATAAAACACCACCAATAAAAATAACCTCGCAAAATCCTTTTGAGGTCAACACACTGTGTATGCTTGTTTCTGAAAAATAATTACTGTCCATTAAATTTGAAGATACTTACAAAATAATGGTTGTGTGGCACTTCCTCTTTAACATGTCTCATCCTTAGGAATCAAAACTCCCAAAAAATATAAGGTGAGACAGGAGCAACTATCAACAACCAATCCATAACTGGTAATAAATTCTACTTGAACAGGAAGTAGAACCTTCAGTTATATTCAGAGTCTAAACAAGACCAAAATAAAGGTTTTTTTTTTAAATACAACAGGATTATGAAACTGAATGAATGAGAAAGGGGATAGCTGAAACTGAATGAATGAGAAAGGGGATAGCTGAACTGAATGAATGAGAGAGGGGGATAGCTGAACTGAATGAATGAGAGAGGGGGATAGCTGAAACTGAATGAATGAGAAAGGGGGATAGCTGAAACTGAATGAATGAGAAAGGGGGATAGCTGAAACTGAATCAATGAGAAAGGGGGACAGATGAAACTGAATCAATGAGAAAGGGGGATAGCTGAAACTGAATCAATGAGAAAGGGGGATAGCTGAAACTGAATCAATGAGAAAGGGGGATAGCTGAAACTGAGTATACCCTTTATCAGTTAAGATGGCAAAGTAGGCCCCAGTTTCGACCAAACTAATTGGACCCCCTTTGCCTATAAGGTAGACGCCCTTCACAACAAGAACATGATCGCTAGTAACAAGTAAACAGACGAAAATGAACCGCAGACCAAGCCACAGCAGCCTCATTTCTCCCATGCACTGAAAGGAGCAATTCGAATTATCCCCAAGCCAGGTAACAGCTATGGATAACGAGACGAGCTAAACACCTGGTCAACGATGGTAGAACCAACTATAACACTGGCTCGTAAAAATGAAGAGGAAAGACGATGTACTGCATGATAGGAAGCAAACTCAGTAAGAGAGAAGAAGGAACGAAAGCATATAACGGGCAAAAAAAAAAAAAAATCTTTTTCGTTTCGTTGAAACGCAACACCTCCATGGTCCGTTAGCAAAATTCACCCCTCACGTCACAGAAACAGACGCAAGCATAGACACCCAACGCAATCAAACACCAGTCCCGTAGAAACTAGCTAAAACCCTAGAAATGCATATTTTTCAGTGATGTCATAGAGAGAAACACTTACAGACACCGCCACCCCACCTCCGTTCGTAATGGATTCAGTAACACGAAGCTAGATCGTTCAGAAGCAAAAGCGTCGACCCTTGCGCTAGCTCAGCTGCGTGATGCTGTACACTGGAGGATTTGATCTTTGGCCAAAACTAGAATAGCCCAGCATGTTCGTGCTCCCTCTTTTCTGTTGCAGTTGATCGACAGATCAAAATTCGTAGAAGGCAAACCTATGCGCGGGTGGATTTGATAGCACGCCACATGGTGAAGCTGAAGAGAGGGAACACCCCGCGCGGACACTCACGGATGATAATCACGTCATTTCGTATGTCGAGTACAAAACAGTGACAAATACAAGTAATATTTGTGTTTTGCAAGAACTAATAAATAATAATTTAAATCTTATTTTTTTCTTACTTATTAGTTATTATCCTGCACCTTAATGTTCATAAATAAATTTATTGATTTCAAAATCCATTTTCTTACTTACATTTTTATCATCTTATTTATTAACGTCAAAATTATTTTTATCTATCTTTTACAAAACAAAGAGGGTGAAAATTATTGTAAATAAAATGAAGATGACGATATTGTTAATATTCTTAAAGGTAAACTGTTTGGTGTCAAGTGCCAACTAATCGGTCCAATCTCCTTGCTTTGATAAGATGGGAGCTTTTTCAATGTTGATTTCAACGAATTATTTAAGGTAACTCTTGATATTTTAGCCAAAAGCAAAACGAGGCAATTTCTCTCTCTCCAATAGTAAGCCCTGCTTCACATTTGCCTTCTAAATCTAAGTAATAAAAGCATTGATATACGTTAATCCTGTGCTTTGAATAGTACTATCAGAGTAAATTACCGAATTTAATTAAGGAGTATTATTGTAAAGAATAAGAGTGGTGATATGGGGTGACTTTTTACTGTGACATCGTAGTCCAAGTAAAAAATAAAATAAGAATTATCTTCCTATATAGGGATGCTTAGACTCTATCTAAAATGCCAACTAGGCTGCCAGGAGGACTGCCTGGGTTATTTTAATGCAAAAATTAAGGGCATTAAAATAATACCATAAACGGCTGCTGTGGACCATTAATCTATTGTAAATTACAGGTGCTTTTCTTCGATAGTAAAGATCTGTGGACCTATACCAGCATACGCATATAACTTTTCATTTAACTATAAAACGCAAATTATAAAGTTTGAAGTTTGTTTTTGTGTTACGTGAATTCTTCATATAATGCATTAATATCCGTTCTTTTCTTGGTTTCACCATGTCCTAATGATAAAATAGAGATAAGGGTATTGTTAAAGGTCAAAACATTATGTAAATAGTGTAAATTTACATTTCAGTGCAGCAATTTAAGTCATCTAATTTGATAACTAGCACAATTACATCAGGATTCAGGTGAGCCAGTTTATGAATTATGATCACTTTGCAACACATTTCAAATTGACCAAGATGCCTTTGCAACAGCATTTATGAAGAAGAACAACCACATACGGGATGTCATCTAATTCTACAAATAAATTCTCGAAAATCTCACGTCCTACAAAATGTATTTCAGCCCAGAAACAGTTTATGGGAGCAAAGTTAATTTTCAGGGGTAGCTCTGCCTTGGGGTGGTCTGCAAATTATTCATAAACATCAAGATCAGTTTGTATTAAGACTACTCGGACAATGGGCAAGCTTTCTCAAACTCCTGTTGCTCTTTACGGCAGAACTCAAACTCATTGGTGTGATAGTACATGCAACCCGCATAAGCATCCATCTCTTTTGAGCATCTCTCGTGAAGCCCTTTCAACCTGCAGGATGAGACAGACTCATTCGTATCAAACGGAAATGGACAAGTCCAAGGAAATAAAAATGACAGAAAAGTTTAAATGAGCCCCCTCATAAGCCAATATATAGCACAGAACCATCATCTAAAAAGCTCCATTATCGAACCACAAAGGTGGTGGGGATTCTATTTTTGACACCGCCGTATCACTTCAACATCCTAAAACAGTCTGATGATGACTTATTGCTATGGGAAAAACATAAGAAAACACAGGTTTATAGTAGACAACAGATTTTTCCTAAATAAGTTGAAAAATAGTTAATAGTAGATGAAAATAAAATTGCAGGGGAAGACTCAACTGCAGTCCTTGCTGCCATCTAATGACTGACATTATCATTACAGAATGATCCAGTTATCCTCTTTAATAAAAAAAAAAGAATGTTGGTCAAGTCATCTACATATAAAATTGGCCTTGGCTCAACAAAAAAAAAGAAAAATCTATTTAAGATGATTAAGGCCAGATAAGCAAACTCTTAGGAAAAAGAAAACAATGAGGAAATTGGCTGGGGAGATACAGAAATTTTTTTGGGACACTTCTCAAATCGACAAAGTTATACATCAAGATGGCAGTAATGCTGTAAAATATTAAAAAAAAAGTCAAGTACTCCAAGAAGAGAAGAAAAAAGCTTCACCTCTGGTCAAGTTAGCTTTCTCAATAATTACAGACACGAAGAACTGGAAGACCAGAATGAAAAGTCCAGACTGACAGAGACTCCAATAAGTTAGACAATTGCCTCATTTAATCAAAGGTCCACTGAGTAAATGATCATATAACAGTGAGAGAGATATGGATGACTCATGTTTTCCAAATTAAAGATCACTTACCCTACTAATTAGGAGCCAACAAGAATTAACACCAAGTTCCAACCAGTGCTACCTAATAAGCAATTCTTGGATACTATTTCTACAAACTAGCCAATAAGTGGAATTTGAAGCCCTTGAGAAGCAATCCTCTCCAGTGAAAATGTTTAATCAGAATTAAAAAAGATCTTTCCAAGGTCGTTGCAGGGTTTCATATACTAGCCTCAAATTCACGAGGGGGACATTATAAAAATTAGATTTCACATCCATCATAAAGTCTCCCTGAACCAGTACTAAACGACTCTTCCATGTCATTGCATGGCGTAGAATATTCAACCACCTACTAGAATCAGAATCACATATAAGACCTTCATCAAATGTTAAAAAGGAAACACTTGACCACAAGAGAAATTCTCTGTGTTTTTGCTTCAAATTCAACTTTTCCTTTTATATCTTTCTAAAATTGAAGAACCTGTTTCAAATATATTGGCTTTAAAAGAGGTAAGCCCATCCACAATATCTAGGAACTTTGTCCTACAATTTTTTTCACCAAAAGAAGGATGGAAAATCTCCAAAGATTAGGACCATCTAAAACAGAAGAGAACAGATGAACTATATGAAAGACATCAACCTTTAAGCTTCTCCAACAAAAAGGAAAAAAAAAAAGGCAAAACAAAACTTCCGCCACAAGCTCTTGACCCTTGGCAGTTCGAGTGTAACTAACAAGAAACAGCAACGAAGATAAACTATCTTTCATCCAAAGACTCTACATGCGTGTACCTCATCCTCCACAGGATGCAATGCACAACAGTTTTATGAAAAGCATAAATGTGGTTGAAGTGTTCGAACTAGTACAAACATTAATTACAGAGGTAGTGTGACACAAACATTGGAATGGTAGTAAAATTTTCTATAATGGGATTATGATACAGTAACTCATTTGCCAATGTTCAAGGAATTCCATTTATGTTCCAAGAGAAGGAAAATAAAATTGTAGACAAAGGAAGTCCTCTTCATTTCTCTTCTTAATCTCTTTTCCCTCCCATTTCTATTTCATATTTTCACTCTCTTGATACCCTCTTAATTAGTCAACAGTGACTGCATACTGCAAACTTAGTAGGGCTATTTGGATTGATCTTCCTCAGTTTCTACTTCCTAGTGCATATCAGCTCATATAGTGATGTAGAACGAGAGGAAGAAAAGCTAGAACAGACTAGAAAAGGAAGAAAGGAAGGAGAAAAGAGAAGAACGAAGAGATTTCAATAGTCAATTAAATTTAAGTTGTCCCGTTTTACAATATGCAAGGCCTATTTATAGGCTAATTAAAACCTAATAACAATTTGAATCCTAATAAAACACTGAATAAAAGATAGATAAGAAAACAATCTCCTAATTTTACTCTGATTAGGACTGTCGAGTCCTGTTTTGTCGCCTAGCATAAGTTTTAAGACCTTGTGCTACGTCATATAGCCAGCTATTGCAACAATAGTTTTCCTGCACTCTTCCCTATGCGTGAAAAAATCCTGTGGAATCCCTGGCTGTTGTCCCTTAGCACCTCTGGCTTGAGAAGAAGTCACCCTTTCAGCATCAAATGATCCTCTCTGGCTAAAGTTATTCAAAAATTTATTCATAGTACTCTTCTTTGGTCTTGCAGCAATATAAAGATGCCTCCCTTTCCCATGAAAACTCTAACGAAGCAACCACAAATATAATCCAATTCAGCTTGCACAATCCCCCTGTGATACAGCAAAGAATCCCCCTCCCTCCAATTAAACTTTATTGGCTCTTCTCCTGGTATCCTGGTCATTCTAGTGTTGGAGGAGTCACACTTTTTTATCATATCTGATCCCTCCCAGCCAACTAAGTGTTGCTCCTGAAATGAGGCAGCATCCAAAGCTCTCCCCCCAAAAATCAGCCTTTGCTTGTCCTTGTCATGCCTCTAGTGGAGGAAGGTGACTCTGCCCTCGTTATCAAAAGGGCCACAAGTCCTCCCTTCTGTAGAAGCTTAAGGCCATCTTTGATGAGGCTGTAGATGTATGAGTGGCTTGGGGCATCGCTTGGTCTAAGTTCCTGATTCAACCAACTCGTTGGCTTACAATCTAGCCAAAGAAGGTGTCTCCAAAGTTAAAGTTGGTTTCAGAGCAGCTTCTTCCCCTCCCTGAGCTCTGCCTTCTATTTGTTTTCTTTTAGCCTGGTTCCAGCCTAAAGCTTCATAGCTTATGCTGTAAACTATATCTTTCCTTTAAAGTTGAAAAAATTTCCCAATTTCTAAAAGAAATGACAAAACTAAGTGTTACAAACTTACAATGATAGAACCCAAGAAAACCCAGGAAACTGTGATAAAAGTTACCGTTAGAACGATCTTGATTTAACCACGCACAGAAGCCAAAAACTTGAAGATGGTTCTCCACAATCACACCATTATGGTTCATGAAGCAATGCTACCCAAAAAGCAAGGAAATACAGGAATCTGTGATAATGGCTACTCCGAGAACTATCTTGACTTGTTCACCTGACAGCCAGAAACTTGAAAATGGCTTTCCATAATTTTCTGTCATGAAGATACTTACTGGCGTATGCAATTTAATATATATTCTAATGCATATACGAGGTTCAGTATCCAAACATAGTGAATTGAGCAGTAGTTTAGTAGTCACATGGGGTATTTGTAGTTGGAGCTCTTAGGTTCAAGTCTCCTTAGGGGCATAAGGCAAGGGGCCATCATGCAAGACACTTTCAAAAAGGGTGTAACCAAACATAGAACCCTTCATCCATGACACAACCACATGGACTTATACAAAAATATTGTCATTAGGATATCTGCTTGGATCTCCTCAAGATGTGGGAGCCCAAAAAGAACCAGGTTGAAGTGGTAAAAAGATACTGGAAAAAGGGAGGGTTGGTGATTTAGCTAGGCTAATGAATACTACTGATGAAAGCATTAGAAAAGAGTCAAGAAAGAGAAAACATTCAAGTAAGAGTAAATGATGAAGTGCCATCAACAAAGAGAAGATATGGAACGTGTCTACATGATCAGAATCACATTATAGGAATTATATCATAACGAAGAATACAAAAGAATGATAAAGCAGGAGTTAAGGTCAAGCTCTGTGCCACACAACAACTTCCATCATTTTATAGCCGAAAATAATTTTCCAAGACCTTTCACCTCCATAATATAATGAACTCCAGAGCATCTCACATGCAGTTACTTCCTCCAATAATGATGTAAAGTACTTAACTCCAACAGAAGGAAAACGTTCCAGATGACATGAAAAGGCCGCTGTTTCAAAATCTCAATTTTGTCGACAGTTTTCTCTTTTTTTTTTTTTAAGAATAATCCGTAGAGCTGCTTGACAAGGCTGTATAGTCTTTGATCGTCTCAAGGAACAGATTACTTACAGTTCAAGTTGATTCTCCCCAGCTGAATCCAAATAATCCACATAACCACAGGCAATGCACTCTACGATTGTCCAATTCTATACGCAATAGAGCAGAATCTATTCATACGGCCAAATTGCAGAACTTTCAATAATTTGCAAGGACACAAACTAAGCACAAATCAATAAAAAACACGATGCCAAACGATAAACAGAGAACTCTAAACCCAACACATCGACCCCTCCAACCGCCTCCAACTACAGAGTCGCAGACATTCCAGCAATAAAAATAGCAATAGAAGAATGTGCCGATTTCCTTACAAGCTTAATACGCATATCGTAACTTGCTGACCCTTGTCGAGGCATTTCTCCGGGTTTGGGTCTCTCTTCTTGCATTTGAGGAAGGCCGTGTTTTCAGCTCTGCACTTCTCCGCAATGTGCTTTGAAGACGCCATGAGAATGGCGGACGTCGGGATCGGCTCTCCGACGGGGTCGACCGTACTTGCCATTGGAGGTCTCTGTGCGCAACAACAACCAAAATTAGGGCTCTGTAAGGAGATGCGGAAGAGAGAGAAGAAGAAGAGAGTCTCTAGGCAACTGAAACAACCTTGTTTCGGGCAAAGAAGGAAATAGATTGCGTGCCGGACAGGCGGAGCCGAGGAGAGAGTTACGACGCAGGCTCGGTCAGTGACCAAATTGCCGATTCTTTTCTTACAAATTGATATGAGTCGTGATATGCGCACTGCGACATTTTACTGTCGCTCTTTACAGTCTGACGTGGATGTCTTATGTGGCATCCACGTCAGCTGCCTACTTGGCAAAGAGGGAGAGAGGAGCGGGAGAGGGGGAGAGGCCGGAGCGGGAGAGGGGAGAGGCCGGGCGGGAGAGGGGAGGCCGGGCGGGAGAGGGAGAGAGGCCGGAGCAGGAGAGGGAGAGAGGCCGGAGCGGGAGAGAAGCCAGAGGAGCAGGAGAGGAGAGAGGCTGGAGCGGGAGAGGAGAGAGGCCGGAGCAGGAGGAGAGAGGCCGGGCAGGAGAGGAGAGGAGGAAGAAGCGAGAGAGGCCGCCCCGCCGCGGCGCGGGAGGGAGGCCGAGGCCGCTCCACCGCGGCGCCTCCCCTCCCTCTCCCTCCCGCTCGGCCTCCCTCCCTCTCCCTCCCGCTCGGCCTCTCTCCCTCTCTCGCTCCCTCTCCGGCCTCTCTCCCTCTCCCGCTCCGGCCTCTCTCCTCTCTCTCTCTTTGCCAAGTAGGCAGCTGACGTGATGCCCATAAGACATCCGACCGTAAAGAGGGATAGTAAAATGTCGTAGTACGCATATCATTTTTCAATTGATATATTGATATACAAACTTATAATTTTTTTGAAAAAAATGGAATATAGGCAAGTATAACAAAATACTTGGATTTTAGTTTCGATTGGGTGACCCCACAAAATTTCTCCTAGGATGATTTTCTTTTTGAGAAAATTCACTTGAGATGATTTAATAAAGAGCCATGATATACTTACTAATAGTATGGGTTTTACTTCTAAGGTTTTACATTAGATAAATCTGCAAGATTTTAATTTTTTAATAAAATATTATCAACCTATTCTTTGAGTAAACCTTAAACCCTAAAACCAGTAAAACATCTAAGTAAAATAAAAAAGTATTAATATCATTTTTCTTTAATAAATTAGGTTTGCTTAATTCAACAAAATCTCTGTTTTATTCCTTTAGCATAATAAATACTTAACCTCATATCAAGTAAAACATCCAAGTAAAATTAGAAAGTACTAATATCATTTTTCTTTAATAAATTAGGTTTGCTTAATTCAACAAAATCTCTTTTTATTTAGGTCCTTCAGCGTAATAAATACTTAACCTCATATCAAATGTATGCTACTTCGTGCCCATGTTCCAAGTGGCCTAACCAGTTTATCTGTGCACTGTATAAAAACTTTTGAAAATGATAAGGATTCTGTTTGAATAAATATTTATTAATGTCCTATGTTAGAATTGGAAAAAATCATCTTACAGATTCCTCAAAACGGGCATTATCATTCTCTCAAAAACTAATTATAATAAGAAATCCTTAATCTTCGCGTTTTTCTTAAAATATTCAAGACAGACCACCCGGGCCCTGATCCTGGAGTCAAAAGTTCCCTAGCAAATCAACTCATTAGACATGTGGCACGTAATTTTGTTAAATTACCACTACTAATCTTGTCCCGCAGCTGTCACAATTTTACATTTAAAAAGATGAGACATCAAACAAAATGAAAAATGAAATAATACAGAGGTTAAAAAACAAAAAAACTGTACATCGGTGAGTTCTACCAGGATCGAAATGGATCAGCACCAGATGATGATATATATGCACGCCTGCGGCTCATCAACATGAAAAGATAAGAAAAAGATACAACATTGAGGAACATGGTGCTCGAATAAGCTTGCATTACAACCGCGTATCCGTGCAGTTCACATGCAGAGTCCAATCTTGAGTTACACCCTACAGAGTTTGAGCATAAAATTTAGATGGAGCCACCAAAAATTAAACCAACGACAAAGCATCTCCTGCAAAGATCTTCGAAATGGCTAACAAGTCGGTAATGCTTGGAAGTGATTTTATCTTTATCAAATTACCAGCCTCAAACCCAGATTACTTTCAGGGACTTATGACCATAGAGTTAGTCTCCACCACAAAAGGACATGAAAATGGAATTAGTTTCTGATTTGACACAGCCAGATGCTTGTTAGGTTACCTTTGTTCTAGTCAAAATGCTCTATATATATTAATGACAGAATAATAATGAGAATACCTAGTTTCAAGTATAGACTACCTGTCGGTCCAATATTCTGAAAGAGCCAAACATCAATTGGGAGGTCTCACAGAACCTGCGCTACTTGTTTGACCTTTCTTTTCACGCTGTGAAGCCCTCATCAGCCTCAATTTGGAAGCAGAGGACCTCAATGAATGGATTAAAGGCTGCTCCTCTTCCTGTGGTTCTTCGTGTGGTTCTTCTTCATTCTCCTCTTCTTCTGGATCAGACCCACTAATTGAATCCTCCTCCTCACTAACTCCTTGACCATCAAATAATCTCTTTCCCAGTACATTTCTGGTTTTTTTACGTCCCCGTCGCCCTCTTGCAGGACGCCCTTCTTTATCATCTGCATTCAAATGCTTGAGGTCATCATCATTTGCACACAGGAGAAGGAATCATGTATTACATAACAAACACATGCATATAACAAAATATCCTTGCAATAGCATTCTCCCCACCAAATAAATAAATCCAAATCTTCCCAGATGTATCATTAGTCATGCTGCCAATAGTATCCCAGATGTACATGCAAAAGAGTCGTGTACTGGCCTTGTAGTGGGACCTACCTTTCCCCTGGAAACCTAAGAACCTTTCCCTTTGCCCTTATATCCTTTGTTCTTTTTGCTATATTTAAATGCAAATAATCTGCACTAGTGTGACCTGGGCCTTAGGCTCAACTGACACGCAAGGAGCTTTTTAGGGTGAGTTCTTGAGTTCAAATCTCACCAAGTGTAACCATCAATGAAAAGCCACACGTATCCACGCGCATATATTTGACTAGCTCAATAAAAAGAGAATGAAAAAAAGAAAGGCATTTCTATATATTGTTTTGTTATATTCACCACAATGTGAATACAAATATTAAGTGAAAGATAACACAAGAAAAGGCACCAGGAAGCTAGACTTCCAACAAATAAAGAAAGCCAAAAAAGTCGGACAAGGAACCTCAAAACTGAAATTAAGAACCAAATCAATTCAAAGGGATTTCTAAAAACACTGACAGATTTTTTCTAGAGAAATTAGGAGCGATTCACATAAAAAGGATGATTTTGACTTTTGTTATCCTTTTCTTGTTTAGCTTCAAACAACTTTTAAGTCTTGAAACCCATTGATTACCGAGGCAACATATGATATATCAAATTCATAGCAAACAACAATATGGAGTTTCAGGACTCCTGTGTCATATTTAACTTAAATAGACTGTACCATGCAGGCCATCATTCTTTGAATATTTCTCTTGTAAATGATCCACAAATGTGTAATAAGGCCGCCAGCCACTAGGATCTTCGTCAGTATTGAAGTCCTCTGATTTTTGCTCAACATCTTTAAGGCTGCTTGTAAAATAATGAGGAAGTTAAAACAAGTTATTTAAATAAGCAAACAAAATATCCAGTTGTAATGATGAACTCATTCTTACATATCTATCACATCTGATGTCGGAAGTTTGGACACAAATGGGAGCACACCAGCTTCAAGAAACGCCAAATGCTTTGGAGCATCCACAAAAGCAAAAGTAATGCCATCAGTTACAATTTTTTGAATATGAGATCTGTGCTTGTTGCGAGCTGCACCAATGAACAAACCAGACAGACGAGCAGCCAAATCCTTGCAGCCAACAAAGGACTTGTCTGTTAAGGACTCATCATCACTTCTCGAGGTGTCCTCAACATGCCGCACGTAGGCCTGAATCCATTAGAAATGAGATCAATTTCAAGATATTAAAAGAAATGACCTAGATAGCAGTCAGATTTGGATTCAGTTTCAAAGAGACATGAAACCAAATCAGTTTGCACAAACTGGTATAATGCTAAGATTGCAGTCAGACTTGGATTCAGTTTCAAGAATAGGTAATCATCCCAGAGTTCATGTCTTATAATATGAGGATATGAAGCAGTTTTTGAAGAGACCAGCTCGCAAAGAGATCTAAACTATGACCCTCTATTAGAGAGCAGGAACTGAGTTTAGGGTTCAAAAGTAGAAGTGCCTATTTCTAGTTTAAAATGTGAGGGTTGTCTAAAGAGAAAATCAAATAAACTAACAGTGGAGATAAAAACAAAAGGCTAGGGAAACCCAGATTAAGCACAAAGGCAATGAGACCAACTTGGTCCATTTTTGGCCACAGGTTTCACCATTTTTTTAATGTTTAGGTTCTTTTACCCATTTTTAGCAAGGTGTTTCATGGAATTTTTTTGTTGCGATGTCTACTTCTGATTTTCAATTTTCGCAAAATAACTAAGAAAATAGCAACACTAACAATGAGAAAGATGAAAGCCTACAAATAATAAGATTTCAGTGTAAACCCCTGTTGCTTTGATCCACAAGCTAGGAGTATAAGCCTGCCAATCATAGGGGCTAGAAAACTTTTTCTAAGATGCTCAATGCAATGGATAGTAACTGTCTCTGACAGCGGCGCATCTTGTGAATCAGAATATCCATATTCGGTGCATAAAAATACAGTGATCATGCAATTGTCTTTTGAAAAAGTACATGAGCATGTACCACTATGGAGAATGCTTCAAAGGGGCAGGTTAACAGTGTTATGATTGAAACTACTTCTGTGCTGATCCTTTAACTTGCCTGATTGGGGTGACCAAAACTGAGCCAATCTATAATGTTACGAGAGCAACTTCCGCAGTAAACTTCAAGAAAGTCAAGAAATATAACAAACTAAGCAAATGAAAAACTGAAATTACAAGAAGCACTCTTGTAGCTTGCATTAACATGGTTAAAACAAGCCTCCGATGAATGACAGTTACTTCATGCAGCAATGTGACACAATACTGCACAAGGCGTACAGTAA
This sequence comes from Aristolochia contorta, assembly GCA_022405105.1. Taxonomy (NCBI): domain Eukaryota; kingdom Viridiplantae; phylum Streptophyta; class Magnoliopsida; order Piperales; family Aristolochiaceae; genus Aristolochia; species Aristolochia contorta. The sequence continues at coordinate 7,925,385 of CM039664.1, forward strand.
TGTTTGCATTAACTTCTGGAAACTATTTTCCTATTCTTTTTATATTTTAGAGCACTTGAAATAACAAAAAAGATTATATTGCCCTTATCTGCTTTCATTTTTTTCTGGGAGAATGGTGATTTGATTATATATTGAGTACAACATAAGATACAACATAGAGTACAATACATGATACACCATACTGTACCACTGATAAATCAGAACAGCTTTCATTAGCTGAGGGGATTTTATTACTACAGATAAAGTACATCCTGATGTGAAGGAAGGAATAACTTCGGATGAGATTACACCAGACTAATTCTCATTAATAGAAGAAAAGAAGGAAGAAAAAGGTTTAATAAAGGCCTATATTTCCTTTTAAAGCAAGTTTTAAGAATAAGATACATTAAGGGAGTTTTCTAAAAAGAAACTGCTATTTCAAGCGTGCTTTCAAGAGGTAGTTTCCTGTTTTACTTTGAGAATTTTCGTAGTTTAGTCTTTGTTTCTAAATAAGGATAATATAGCAATTTTATACTTTTTGAATTCCTTTTCCAGCAAGTAAAGTTAGTTTACGTAAGTTCTAATCAGAATCAAAGTGCTGGAAGGGGTAGAAACGGAGTATTTTTTTTTTGAAAGTTATCAAAGGCCCATATGTTCACGTGCTTTCCTCAAACAAAAAGAAAAGGCCCCACATGTAATAGAGAAATTCGAGAGAGTTTTTGCTTTTATTGAAGTTCAGTTTTTTTAAACTCTTCAGTAGAATTATCCTTTAAAGCATTCTTCTCTATGTGCTATTCTCTCAGTAGCTGTAGAAACTGTATATTCTGTATCTCAAATTTTACCCACTAACTTGAAATACAAACTGTAGTTCGCTTAGTTGTTGCTGAAATCTATGTTATGCACATCCTAGAGGAAGTATTCAACTAGTTATTCCTGAATCTAAAACACCAAACTGCACTAAAAAGAGTAATTCTTTTCATAATAATCTACAAATAATAACAAGAAAGCTTCAGAAAGCAGAATACAGGTCATTGAAAGTGTTTTCAAGAATGAACAAGCAGCCTACATCCATTTTATCTCTAGATGTATAAAAAAGAAAAAAAAATTATATAGATAAACTTTACAAATAAATACATACCTTCCGCATTGCCTCAAGAAATAGATCCGGTATATCATCACTGGCAGTTTTGTAGAAAACAGAAATCAGATGCTTTACAATCTCTGATACACTAGTTCCATGCATCACAAAATGAGAAACTATCTCTGATCCAAGATAATCCTGTAAAGAAGTCACAAAAATAAGAGACTCCTAACCAAAGCAGCAAATATCAGCAAGCTCCACTCTTGATGTAACTGAAATTTGGGGCAGCACCTTTTTTTTCATTTTTCTCTTGGCAGGGTGAGGATCAGAATGAACAGTAGTGGGAAGAATATCTGCAAACACCCATTTCCTGATCTTTTTTTCTCATTTTTGTCTTGGCAGTGTGATTGGAATGAACAAACAGTGGGGTGAGCATTTGCAAAAACCCATGTCCTGATTTTGAAAAATAATGTCACCGGGTGGTTCTCACCAACAGTTTGCACATCATCTAAGATAGAAAGCTTACCTTGGGAACAGTGTTAGTTGCCACCAATTTCGCTGCAGCAATCATTACCGCATCTCGGTTTGTCTCTTCAATATATTCCTCATTGATGTCTTCATCTTCTGTCTCATCTATGAAGGTAAAATTGAATCAAACTTATAGTTCAAAGTCTTCTAAAAGAAATAGATATACTATTTGAGAGAATGAGGTTACAGGACCGTGTAGCTGCATGATATATCATATAATTACACTCCTGTAATTTCTTAGGTACTGAAAAGAAAATAGCAGGACAAATAATTACCTGCAATATCAAGCCTCTGCTCACAAACCTTCCACAATTTTTGAATAATGGCAGTGTCTGGACTGAATCCCAGTGCTTCTAACTTTGTCGGAAGAAACCTAGATTGTTTGAACAGACACCAAAGTTCCACAAGTATAGCAACAACCTTGAGAACAACAAAAAAGCATAAAAATATAAGTAACTCACAACAGAGAACTGAAGCTGTAGAAGACTAGCAGTTAAAACTCAACTTAAAAAAGATAATGAAATAAAAAATGCATAAAAACAAGGAACACCTAATGATAATACTCACTCTACAGGCAAGAACACCCCTAGCATTTCTTGCATCCTTATCTTCAAGAAAGCTGTCGAGAATGTGCTCCAGCAAATTGAACAATGTGTCACGCTTAGCCCGAAGTGAAAAGACCGATGCTTCAGAAACATTCTCACCGTCGATATAATGAAGACACCAGATTACATGCAAGTACATGTTGAGTAGTAGAAAACATAGAACCTGGAAGAGGTGAAGAAAAACAACTGAAAACACTTCAAGCAAGTAGATATTTAATACTTGAAACCACAAGACATGCTCTACATATAGTCCCCTTTACCTACCACACTGTCAGTACTTCTAAAATTTCTAACGATGCCTGCCATATCTTCATAAAAGCCTTCAACTGGTACGAATCTTGACAATTGAAGTTCATACAATCGCTTCAAATTGACAAGCAGGGAATAGTCATCATCTCCCATCTGCAAACTGAAGATGGTTACAATTTTGTCATACATGCAACTTATCAAGACATTATAGTGGGGGTAAAGGAAGTACCGCTACATCTTTCATGGCTGATTTAATCTTAACTATCAGCTCATTCTCAAGTTCCTTCAGCTTATTTTCAGCGAAATCTTGAAGAGCTGCTCCATTTTCAGTCACAAAAGTAATAGCCTTCACGCATGACCTCAACGTTTCTTTTTCACCATGCTTAAAAAATGCATCTTTTATGAGCTGGAAAACCGTCTTAAAATTCTGACAACAAGAAAGAACTATTAGAAATCTTACATGCCAAAAATAAATGTGAGAAAAAACAAATCTATGTTCCCACCTGTTCCTGCCTCTTCAAAGTATACAATTCAAGCTTCAGATGCATTATCAATTCTACCAGAAAAGACACTTTTTCTTTGTCAGCCAAGTACTTGCGTAAAAGCTGAGGATACCTCTTGATCATCACAGCGGTTATTTCTTGCCGACTATTTTCCAGTGCCTCCTAACAGGAAAGGAAAAGGAATTAAAAAAGTCACATATATTGCTGCCTTATGCTTGAAGGTGTTGAAGTTTGTGTTATTTATCTTGAGTTGTTGTAACAATAGTTAGTTAAATCATTGTATAATTAGAAATACAACCACATGAGGGGGCATAAGTGCAATTACATAACATCATTTTTCTAATGTAAGAAGAGTGCTCTATTTAAAGAGAGCGCACGCACTGCTAGGGTTAACCAACCCAAGGCTGTGTGGAACAGCAACTCTGGTGTTCTCTCATGGGGATTCTCTCTCTTCCACTTTACGTATAAACTTCTACTAATTTAACAAGAGATATAATTTAAAAAGACCACACATTTGATCCTCCTTTAACAGAAATGACAATATCTAGGATCCCTGACAAGCAAAAAAGGACCAGAAACACATGTCTGCACATTTTTCACAAACATGAATGAACAATTAATAAACCAGTATTACCTTTTGAGATTTTGAGTGATGTGGCTTACGATTATCAGTAGCAGGAACAATCTTTTCTCCAACAGCTTTCTTGATGGAGGCACAAAGAAGCCGAACCAAGCTTGTGGCATCAACATCAGTAAGTTCAACGGATGGATTCTCATCTAAAAGCATTGAGATAATACACTTCCAGTCCTGCAACATGAAGAAGAACCCATGAAACAAGATATTCTAGAAATGACAACACTATATTTGCCAAAACCATAATCCATAACTTTTTAAACTTTAAAGAAGAAAGAAGTTACTCACTTAGAGTCATTGTTAATCAAAATGTGTGCAGGGAAGCTGTTCCCTTCATTTAATGGCATGAGGAGGAATCAATGGCCCAGGAAAAAAAATAATGAATGGTTTTTAATATTACGTTAATGACTATTATCATAACTATATCTCTTCTTTTTTAAGAGGATCATAATTATTATTCTTACAGGTATAGTTTTCCTATTATGACTACCATTTTTGTTATCACTACTACTACTACTACTACTACTATGGCTAGATTTGTTAATAATACGAAATGATTTCTATGGTATTTCAAAAAACTTGAATTTTGCCTCAAATAGAAAATGTAAATTGGGACCTCTAGTGTATTGAAGATCAAACTATCTTATGAAAAAAGCTGAAGTGTCCCATAATTATCTATAATAAAAAATTTTACAAAATACACAAATCGCCACTAATAGTCTTAACAGGAGAAAAAAAGTTGCACCTATTTGACCCTAAGAGCAATACATCACGGGAAAGTCTCAATAAGTCTGAAAACATAAAAATACAAGATCTCTTGGCATAAAATTTATACTAACTTCATTGATATATTTGGAACTCTTTCAAACCTTAAAAACCTCACTTCTAACACGAAAATGACAACTTAGCAAAAAACATTGCAGTCAGTCATTTTAGAAGCCTTTGCAGGTGGAGGGAGATACCAAGGCAATATATAATTGGATTTGTAGCATTGCAACTGATGTTGCATGTAAAAGGTCCTACTTCAGCAGACGTGCTAATGGTCTTGCTGACAACTTAACAAAAGAATGTGTATATATATATCATCAAAACCTTCATGTTTAGCTTTGCTTTCTGTTTCAACCATTGTGCTTAATGAAATAAGCATTCACAAAAAATAATAATAATAAAATTTATAAAAAGTTAAAATTAAAATTGATACCACAGACTAACTATTCTCTATTTCCCTCCCACATAGCATTCATACAGCTTTGCTAAAATACCTTCCCAATTCTAATGTTTGACAAGAAAAATAATTTTATATGAGTGGGAAAACGGTGAATACATTAGAATTAATCTGAGAGGAAACACCAAAATTCCATTTTTATGGTCAGCAATAACCAGAAGGACTAAAGTGAGGGACTCATCAAGAACCCAGCCTAATGCAAGACAACTTGCCTAGCCATGAAGCAATCTGACTGAGTCAACATTAGATCCAGGATTAGAAATAACATATACTTATTGCAGAGAAAAATGTGCCTAGTTCAGCTAGTTAGTTTAGGATGGGCCTCAAGCCAACTTAAACATATCCTAGTACCAATATTTTTTTTTTTGAAGGGATTAGATTTTATTTCCAATGGCAATCAAAATTACATTTGAGACTTACCTCATTACATAACATGTTGAGTGTGACTCCTTCTCTTGCTAGGGCATCAGCGGCGCGTTGGCCGACCTTAAGACATGATTCCATATGCAATTGGTTTCTTTTCCCAAAATCCAAATTTCTCTAAAGTAAACGGTCAACCTCCAAGGGGGAGGTGAAGTTTGTTTGCACCAATTTATCACGTTTAGGCAGTCTCCTTCCACCTCTAAATCACCATGTTGTCTCTCTTTGAATAGTCTTAGGCCATTTAGGAGCCAAGGTTTCAGCTTCTACCGAGTCGGTGTGTGGGAGAGGGCCTGAAAAGGAGAGAATGGTTTCTCCAACATGGTTTCTTATGATTCCCCCAATTCCGGCTGGCCCTGGGTTACCTAATGAGGAGACATCTATATTCAGTTATAATCTGCCTGAGATGGTGGGCTCCATTGTACAACTTGTGCTTGTAGTTTGGGACGAGAAAGCCCAGACCACAAGCACAAAAAGGACAAAAAGAAAATCATTTATTGAAACAGATATCAGAATAAAGTTAATCCCTCCATTTCCCCTTTCCTACTACGTTGATACAACCATGCCGAATTTCCTTTCCTTTTCTCAATTTTTTTAAGGAAAGTGCTTTTTCCAATCCAATTCTTATACTCCTAAGGAAACTTGAACCCAAGACCTCCCGTTACACAACCCTCCATGTGAACACTGAGCTATGCTCAATTTCAGTCCTTTCCTCAAAATTTTATGGCTAATAGCTTATACAATTAGAAATTATGATCACTTTATCTGCTGCCATCTGAGAAGAAAATCCAGAATGCTGATTACCAAAACAAAATCGAGTATGTTTTCCCAAACAAACATATGATCATTTCTTTTTATAACTTAAAGCAGAAGTATGACTATGTTAAGAGTGAAGGGTAATTTAGTAATTTTACTAACTTTGGTTAGTTATTATTTGTTTATTATTTAGTTTACTTGCTCCTCAAGCCAAGAATGACATCATTGTAATTTCGTATTTTCGGATTCTATTAATACATGTTTTAGGGTTTTAGATCATTAAAACCGTACAACCTCTTTTTCTTTTTCTTTCTTCCCCTTTCTTCCCATCTCTTCACTTTTCTCTCATCTTCTATCTTCCTTCACTAAATCTAACATGGTACCAGAAGCGGATCTGTATGTGACGACTCGTCACTTACAGAGGATATGGGATCTTCTTCCTCAAAGCTCATTGTACAAGTTAGAAGTTTTGGAAAAGTCTTCGATTTTGGGCGATCCTTAAAATTTGTCTTTTTCTGTGTCCTTCTGCCATTATCCCTTGATAATGGCTTCTATTGCTAATTGAAGTATTGTGTGTATGGGTTTACTCCTAAAGGGAGTTCTTTTGTTGCTGCTAGGTTTGTAGGAACTTGTATCTGCGACTGCTACAACTACTGCTAATAAAAATTGAATTATTATGCTGCCTCAAGATTCGTGTCAAACCCAAAACCTGTCTTTGAGCTGCGAAAATCTACCACTTCTAGTCACAGGTACTTTTGAACGTGTCTCAAAGCTTCCAGGTACGTAAAATATGCATTTTTACACGGCCTCAGGATCCATGCCAGAGGTTTTTTCCGAATTAGAAAGGGTTTTTTGGCATTTCTGAGCTCTAGCTCATGCTACTACTGGTGCTGCTGCTAACGTTCTCGGTTGTGGTCAAAAGCTAAAAATTCAATTTTCTCTTTCTTTTGCCATTGTCGGAAGGCTAATAGTTTAAATTCATGTGTAAGTGCTAGATGCACAACCTATTGCCCTTTAAAAGGGTTTTTTGCTGCTTCTGAATCGTTGGACTCGTACTACTGGCGTCACTATTGTATTGCTGCATGAAAAGACTCAATGTTTCTTGCTTGGTAATTGTTCCAAACTGTTTTAGCTCACCAAAGACTGTGGAAAAGTGTTTTCTAGGCGTTAAAGGCTTCTCCAGGGTTTTAGAAACATAAAGGTGTGTTCATTCTAACTTTGGGTGTGCTGACATCATCATACTTGGGGATGATGTCAACAACTTTTTTGGTCTACTGGAGAAAGATTTGGATGTCTAGATGTTACCGCAGCAAGAGTGATCGCTAGTACTGTTGTTTAAGTGTTATACATGCTTAGTGCTGCTTCGAAAAAGAGTTATTTTGCTGTTGTTAGGTTCGTAAAACCCACTTTTTGTTACTGCTATTGTTGGGTTCGTAAAAACCTCTTTCTGCTACTGTTGGGTTTGTAAAACCCTCTTTCTGCTACTGTTGGGTTTGTAAAACCCTCTTTCTACTACTGGTAATGCTAAGTGTTAGCTATCGTTTCACTGCCTCGGGATTCATGCAATCTCTCTTCATATTACCTGAATCTACAAAATCACTATTCTACTAATCCAGGTAATTCTGAACTTTTTGAGACAGTCAGGTATGCAAATATCGTATTTTTCCAGTGCTGACATCATCATTGCTCATGACGATATCAACAAGCTCCAAGAAAATTGTGTTGTGGTTGGTTAGCTGGTATTTTTCGAGGCATATTATGTGTGAATTGTACACGAATTAAGGTTTGGGTGTAAATTTGTGGTGTGCTGACATCATCGGTTATAGTGTTCAAATTGAGATTTTTGGTCTACTGCACATTGATTTGGTAATCCCGAAGTGTTTTTGGTTGGATTTTTTTGCTGAAAGTTGTTTAGTACTATATCTACTTTAGACTTGTTAGTTATTCTTTAGTGATTTGCTATCATGTCAACTGGTGAGATTGTCTACTGGTGAGATTGTTTACTCTAGTGCCTCTGCCGATGTTACCATACTTGCTAAGGATATAGTCAGTTTGCTGCATCTATATTAAATAGTGAATATTTTGTTGTGGACTTCCTCAATTAAAAGTATTTGACGGCAAAAATAAAAGGTTTTGGTGGGCATTGAAGTTACCCGAAGTAAAGGGGGATCAGTGGTTCTATTTTAGAGAAAGTATGTTATGAATATGTTTCCTGAGAGATCAAAGCATATAAAGGTGGATTGTCACTTTATTAGAGATGCGTTGCTACAAGGCACGGTAGTCACTCCATATGTTAACTCGGAGGACCAACTAGCTGATCTTCTCACTAAAGATCTTCGAAGAAAGGAATTTGAGTATCTTCTCTCCAAGGTGGGCCTTCATGATATCTACGCTCCAGCTTGAGGGGAGTGTTAAGAGTTAGGGGTAATTTAGTAATTTTACTAAACTTCAATTAGTTATTATTTGATTATTATTCAGTTTACTTGTTTTTTAAGCCATGAATGGCATCATTGTAATTTTTTATTTTCGGATTCTATTAATACATGTTTTAGGGTTGTAGGTCATTAAGACCGTAGGACCTCTTTCTCTCCTTCTCTCTTCCCCTTTCTTCTTATCTCTTCACTTTTCTCTCATCTTCTATCTTCCCACACTAAGTCTAACAAACTTTTTTTTTTTTTTGAAAGTTAAGTCTAACAAACTATTGCAGCTGTATTTGAGATAAAAATTAATTTGAAAAGTAGACAGCAATATATCATTAATATTATGATATATGAAAAATATCAACATTAATGGTGAAGATGCTGAAAGAAGAAGATGGTGATGAAAATGAAGTAAATTTCAGAAAAAGTATCTGGAATCAATCTCAACTTACTTTCATAGCTTTCATATCATCCCAGACATCATCAATGACATAAATACTCAGAATTGGATCTTTTGAGAACTCTCTAAGTATTTGCAGTAGTCTAGCCAGATGGACTTCAGAAGCTTCATCATCTTCACCTGAAACATATTGCCAACTTCAGACAATACAATTATTTTTCAAATAAATCGAGCAATGCTCCATCCTCAACATCAGAAAATATTGAAACTGATGACCAAACTTCAAGTTTGACAAAAGTTTGCGTACCTCTGGACCCTGACTGAGAGCTAGCAAATTTTTGAGCTATCAAATGTTCATATACAAGCTCTCCTATTGCCCGCCTGATTGCTGGTGGTTCATCAATGAGAAGATCATATAAAGGGCCTAATTCATCCTCAGCAAGGAGCTCGTGTCTTGAAAATATCACAGAAGACAAATATTCATCACCTCACTAAAATCAAGTTCGAAAGTACTCCAGGAAAAAAATAGTTCTAAAGTAATACTACACGTAAGTAAGACAAATTGGTTACCTTAATAATTGCTTTAGAAGTCCTATGGCCGAAACCGCCACAGAAACATCAATATCATCAGCAAGCTCAACCATTCGGTTACAAAACCTTTCTGTGAAAAGGCCAAGTGATGGGACAATGTCATCCACCTCGTAAAGATTTTGAAGGGCATGGATTGAAGTTTTTCTGACAGCAGCAACCTTTAAAAAGCAGTTAGAAGAACAACACATGCCAGACGAGATGAGATATACTTAGAAAACGAAAAGTCGTTAAATGAAAGAAGAATACTTTGTCATTAAGCATCCACCCGAGGTATTTTAAGTATATATCCTGCAAGAACAATGATGGATACGACACAATCCACACACCAAGGGCTTTAATACTCATTTGACGAATATCTGGATCGACATCACGGTACCGGTGCATGAATAACCTTCAGAACAGTAGAGCAATTTCATGGCTCAGAACAAAACAAGGAACACAGACACATGCACACATACAAACGACATTCATGACATCTTTACCCAGAGTATATTTTGCGCATCATCTCCTCAGCTGCAGTTATCTTCTCATGTGTGTCAGACAACCTGCTACTTAGTGACTTCAAACGAGGTCCATCTTGTGTTTTCTCTTTCTCTGCAATCAACTGTCTTTGGGTAGTGTCACGCTGTCCAGCACTTCCATCTTGTCTTTTCTTTTTCTCTGCAATCAACTGTCTTTGGGTAGTTTCACGCTGTCCAGCAAGTGCTTTAGCAACGGTTATAAACGAAGTAACAAGCTGGAGACCCACAATTGAACCCACCACACGATATACTCTGGGTGGAGTACTGCCACATGCAGCAAAATTTTCATTGAAAAAGAAAGAAAATAAGTCTTTAATTAAGTAAACAAAACAAGAATCAGAAAGACCTATCTTACCACGATAATGCAATAACATAATCCATGCATTTCTCAAACAAACTTTGGTCAAAGAGTGGCCCATTTTGACATTCAATAACCAGATTGTCCCAGAATGAAGAAAGGTTTTCCTTGAAGTTCTTATATTCCTTATTTTTGGAGGTGTACAAATCATCAATTTCCCCCTGAATTATCAAACAAGTCAGAAGAAATTCTGGAGAAATATGAAATCTCATTTCACTATTTTGCATAGGCACTGCAAATCGACAGATCTGTTGAAACTAAAATATGATCAAAAGAACCGCACACTGATAGGAACTCAAACTGTCATTCTGATGGGCAGGAAGATAAAAGCATGGAATCCCCCAGCATCATATCAATTTTCCAACCCCTAGAAATGAGAAGAGGAGATCCTCTCTCTCCTTTTCTTTCTACCCTCATCATCCTTTTACTTAATATCCTCCCCCCCAAAGTGTCTGTGAGTGTTTTTGTTTCACAAGATAAGAGGTTATCTCCTGCTTTTGTAAAAATTGCAAGCAGCATGTGCGCATCCGCTAAATTACACAAACTAACTGCTATTTTATTTTGAGAAAAGTGATTTTCAATTCCCATACCCCTAAGGAGGCATGAACCCAATTGCTGTCATGACTATGGTAACATATACAACTCATTTGCTGGGTTCCAATTAGCACAATGAAGAAACTTAGAAAGTTTTATGACTTTCTTTATAATCATGGGAAAATAGATTAACCCAAAAGACGCATGCAATTTCAGCTACCAGTTATGCCTCATCTAACAAGCTATAAGTCCACATGGCATCTTTAAATAAAATAAAAGTTACAACTAAAGCTAAACACTTGATAAATTGACAAAAGAGAAGAAATTTTGAGTGCATCAAAACGATTCATTAGTAAATTACAGGATAAAAAGGAGACTGTCATTATATATAACTGATCTACAGTAGTAAGTACTATAGTTTTACTACCGTTTCTACTAAAAGAAAGTTGCAACGGCATAGGGAGAACAAAAAATGAAAGTAAAAGGACTCGAGCACAAGCAAAAAGTCATGGAAGCATACTTTCTGTGCAAGACCCACTAGGGCAAGGACCACATCGTCCACACTGATCTCGTCAAGAGAAGCTTCATCAAGTTGGTATTTGGCCCCGCATGACTGCTAGTTGACAGCAGTTAGTTTGCATATTTCGGTACATGTGCTCATGGTGCACTTGCAATTTGTACATAAGCAGGAGATAAACTCTTACCTCGAAAAGTGTAGTAAGGAGTTCAACCGTAGCAGATTTTGGATTATTTTCGTATCTTTCCACCCAGGCTTTAACAGCATTTGGTATGAATTTCCCATTGCCCTTGATAATTTCTAAACGAAATAAGCTCAACGTAAGTCACCACTGGGTCAGCCAGTACAGATTTATAGTTTAGAAAGTAACTAATTACAAACGAGCAACTACTACCGATTAAACTCTGGTCCGTGGCTCTACGTAATCTTGTAGCTACATTTATTTTCTTCTTAGGTCTTCTCTCAACTTCCTCGAAGTCATCAGATTGCTCAGAATCTTTGTCAGATTCGTTCGGACTCTCCTCAGCAGCATTCCGCGCGTCATCGTGCTTTTCCTTAGACTTGCTCGCTTGGGCAGAAGCCGCTTCAGATGCCCTAGGCCGTCCCCTACGTCTTTTCTGCCAGTATTTTTCAGATATATTATATAAGACCACAGAAATCATGCAAGGACTCGAGAGCAGAAAGCCAGGAAAAAATTAGGTGCCGGTACTAACCGAACGCCGGATTGATGTACTAGCCACAGGAGAAGGAGTATCCATTCACGAATTTTGATGCTGAAGAACCGTTTGTGAGAGTGAACTTTACAGTCGCCTGCTTGACCTAAGCAGTTTGGAGAGGTAAATTATAGGCTAACAAACTACAATACAGGAGGTCGACGACTAGAAGAAGAGAAAATGAGACTGCGAGAGAGGACTAGTGGACTACGAAGCCTGAATTGAGACGGCTGCTGAGGAGAGGTCAGAGGAGAGGAAAAATGGAAAAGAGTACCAGATTTCCCCGCCAAAAGATTGAAAGCAAAACTTCTGCTTAGCAGATTTAGCTCTCTGACAGTTTGACGAGTCGTGAGTTATAACGCAGTTCAACTCTCTCTAACTCGAAATGAGTCGCGACTCGGATAATCGGGGTCATTGAAAAGTTGAAAATCAAGCACAACATTATATGACAAAGTCACAAAACACAGTATTTTGCATATCAAACAAGAAAGTCAAATTTAGTAGATTTGAATAAGATTTAAGAAAAATGTTCATTTGAATAAAAAGACTGTGGATGGGACTCTACTCTATTAGTGTAGTAACTTCTCGTTGCCTTATAAATGTTCATTCTAAATTCTACAGAATAAACCCTAGTCGACTGTGCTTCAGATTGTCCGGTACATTGGATGGGTACTTGCACACCTCGGTGCAGCTAGTTTTTTCTTAAATTTAATTGTATCTCTCAGTCTGGTCAACCGAGTGAAGTAGAAAAACTGCCAATCTTTCTGATAAACAGATATGGATTGTGATGTAATGAATATTGTGATTTATGGATTGTGAGTTATTTGGAATGGATTCTGTGATTTATGGATTGTGAGTTATTTGTAATGGATTTTATGATTTATGGATTGTGAGTTGAGTGGAACCGGTTATGGTTGTAATGTCAGAGGAAGACGCAATTAAGATACACTACGATGAAGGAGATATGTACATCTACGGCATGAAGGTACAACCTTCCCTAGGCTCAGTATACAGAGCTCAACGAAAATACAAAGCTAATCGGCAGCTACTGGTGAACACAGTTGTTTGGCAGGAAGGAATCTGTTGTAAATTGTAAAGAACTATAGTTGCAGTAGACAAGCTTCAAAAACACAACAAGTTTGACGGTGAGTATAGCGTCTCTTGCCTCTTGCTGTGAAGACCGGTGGAACAACGCGACCAACCCATATTTGGCAATTCTATAAAGAGGTGAAACCCAAAGGGAGCTGGGATTCATCTGCGGGTAGTACTAGTGTAGATATATCTCATATTATACAACAAAAGATCAGCATACTTCACATTCACGCTGTGGTACAAAACCATCACGTTTTTATTTCAATTTCCTCTGTACAAATGATGCTCTCCCTGATAAAGGATACACTACCTCATACAGATTACGGATCACTCCTTTATCGTAAATGTTGTTCTTAACAACAGCAACGCCTTCAGCTTCCAATGGGGACTTGCGGAAGAACATCTTCCATTTGCTCTCTAGATGCTTTGGCTCACCCTTTATCCCGCTGATACTAGCTTTCAGAGCTGCACTGCTGACCTTTGCTTCATTGAGTTTTCTTCTCCAGCTTAAGTAGTCCTGCCACTTAAAAGTCTGCAGTTTCAAGCAAGAAAACAACTGTGAGAGAACATCACGTGCGGCATTGAGCTAATATTCATCAGGAGAGACGTTTTCTTACTTCATTGGTGGTTGTGTTTGTGAGACAAAGATGAGCATGGTATCCAAAGAAACCAGCCAATAGCAAGGATACTACGGCAAGGAACACCATTAGGAGTATTTGTATGTTAAATGATCCCAAAAACCACTGAAACATGCAAATTGTTGATTAGGGAGGTAAAAAAATCTACATTTTAAATGTATTTCACTTGATCTCACCTGTACTACATGAGGAGCTAAACTGGAAAAAGAATTTTCAATGCCGTAGTAAACTGCATATGTAAAGTGAATGAGGCATCAGACAAAATCAAAAGCATTTCAATAATCAATAGGGACCAAAATCTACACACAACGGTACCTGTTAAAATATAAATCACCTTACGGTCCTTTAGTTCACCAGCGAGAATCAAGCCAAGGACAGCTGCTCCATACAGGCAAAGAAAGAAATGCCTGAAATTTTTTTTTGAAAGTTTTAAGAGCTTGTTATCTATACGCATGCATAATTAGAATGAGTCCTTCCATAAAGCGGCAATCTCAACATTTTTAGAGAACACTAAAGCCAATGACCCTACTACAAGGCCCAGAAGATAAAAAAGGAACTGTACTCTTCATAAATTACAGGAACTTTTGCGAGTCAAAAGACTCTAAAGGGTTCTAAGAAGAGTTTGCATGAAGATATACATATCTCTCATAATATTTGATGGAGCTAATCTAGTTTCTATACACCAGCTATAGTTACTGTCAGGGGGTATCATGCAAAAGAAGAGAATCTGATCGTAATGTTCAAGTCAGAGTACATTATGCAAAAAAAAGGGAATCTGATCGGAGTGTTTGATTATTACATAGATGACACTCCTCAGGAATCCTAATATGCTACTGCATTATAGTATTATTTTAAAATAGAAAACAGTAACAATTAAATGTAGTACATTTTGATAATTAAGAGCCATTCACAGCAAGCTCTGCAACAAGTTTTTATCAAAGCAAGGGCGAGACAACATCGAAGCTACATAGAATATATAACTACTGTCAGTTTGAAGGGGTATTAAATTAAAGCCTCAATTCAACTGTATCTTTGTTATAATCCAAGCATTTGATTGTTTCAAAATAGTGACCAATAAACTCAGACTAGGTTAAGTAAGAGTAGTATAGTTAAGATAAGGAGGAATCTCATCGCAGAGTTGAGGTATAACAGGTAAAAAACTCCTCTTAATAAACCTAATTTGGTCCTTCCATCCATTTCATTTAAATTAGGAAATTATTTTTTTTTTTTTTTTTGAAGGTGATAAATGAGGAAATTAATACAAATAGCATAAATAAAAAGTATGAGACTACCATCACTCTAGCATCCTTGATTTCCTCTTTCTTTCAGATTCCTATTTTGCAAATTGATACTGCACACAAACGGTTCCTATGGCCTATTTCCAACTCCAGAAACAGGATTATCAACCTAACAATGAGTCTAGTGATTGTGAGTATGTCTAGCTTAAAAGACTGCTCTTGATGCTTGGGTAGTGGTTACCAGATACTTCCTCCTTTTTTTCTTTTTGGCAGCAGCAGTGCCCATTTCATAAGGAAAAGGACCATAGTGTTTCTTAAACCTGGAACTGAATGTCTGTAAGCCTTTAAAAATTTGGTATACAGAAAACAAATCCACTGAAGCATCATGATATTCTCGAAGTAACAAGCAGTAATATGTTTTTAACAAAGAAAGCAAAATGACTAACTAAAGCCTCACCAGATTAAAAAAGCCATGAAGTACCGGGTATTCTTCTCACCAATACAATTGTTCTGCCAATAGGTCAAAAAAGAAAATTAATTCCATGATCAGCACCATCAACTACCTAGACTAAGAATTCCATCAAGACCTAGTGAATGAACTGATTCAACAGAAGACCAACCATCCATCCACAGTGGTGATCAAATCTGGCAACGCACCGATCACACACACTGCAATGCTTGGATCGAGCTGGCCTAGCATTCACAAATTGTACCATCAGGAGCAATAGAATGCTTCGAAAAATATCTTCCAGCATGATAAATTAACAGAAACGAATACTTTGGGATCTTGCATGTGGAGCATTGCTTCTCTGTGAATATGATATTGTCATATGGATAAGCAGATAGATATTCAGTAACATTTTCGCTGTTCACTATTCCTGGATCAGAAAAGCTTGTCAGTAAAAAGAGGACAACACCCACACCCACTGCCACCAAGCTTGTGAACCTGTCAATCACAAACAAAAGAACTAATAAAAATTAAGTAGAATGAATCAATTAGGAGTTTTAAGAACTAATAAAACTTAAGTAGAATGAATCAATTAGGAGTTTTAAGAACTAATAAAATTAAGTAGAATGAATCAATTAG
Source organism: Aristolochia contorta (assembly GCA_022405105.1). Taxonomy (NCBI): domain Eukaryota; kingdom Viridiplantae; phylum Streptophyta; class Magnoliopsida; order Piperales; family Aristolochiaceae; genus Aristolochia; species Aristolochia contorta. The sequence goes on from CM039664.1 coordinate 7,941,474, forward strand.
GAGTTTTTATTTCCAAATGGCAAAGCAAGTGGAAAATGACCGCATAGAAATATTTAAGACTTACTTGTGCACTTCAGAAACATAATAACTGGGAATGTAGCCAAAGGAGGACTTGACAATGAAAAAATATGACACTCCAACAATTCCCAGGTAAATGATCTGCAAATAGGACCACATCACAACAAGCAACAGAGCTATTAAGTATGCGATTTGAGCTCTCGGATACATCTTCATATGGATAAACTAAACAAAACACATAAAAACAGGAGAGTGATAGATTTTTTTTTCTTCTAAATGTAGATAGAGATTACGCCAAATACACATGAAGAGAAGGATTATATTCTGAGAGTTCAACTAATAACACGCAGGAGCAGTTAATCTCTAAGAAAACAAATTCAAAACGAACAGTCAAAATCAAATGTACATGTTTACAGCTGAAAAAGCGAAATGACTCGTTTTCTTCAAAAAAGATAAGCAAAAAAATTGCATCCAGAGGCTAATGCCTGGCCTGCAAAGTAGTACCAAGCTACACAAATATCGAACTTCACACTTCTTTTTTATGATAACTTTTGAAGAGTAAGAACAAAATAATAAAACCAGATTTGTGGCAAAAACCTTGGCTTTGCAGACAGTCATCAGGAAATTTTCTAAACAAGGGTTTGAACAGAACCATCAGTAACACGACCAAAGTAATACAGCAGCCAAATACATAGTAGATGACTGGAGAAGGCCCATATTACGGAGTTCATTCCACAGTTATAGGCATAGATACCTGTAAGGTCGGATTTGGCCGTTGACAACAGTTGTGCTCGACTGAAAGAATTGCATTTCTGCCTCTGGAACCGCATACAACCTCTGAGATTCGCCTGTAAAAACAATAAGATAGTCATCTCGAGGAATTATATTGTAGGAATCTTTCGACGAAATCAACTCTGAGAAATACTGCCTGAAAGAGACCATCTGAATAACTAGGTGAGGATCTCGGTCTTGAACCTAAAAAGAAACCATTTTATTGTTCTCTCTTGGTTCCAACCAAATACTCACACGACTCTTTATAGCCACTAAAGTTGCTCTTTTTTCACCCGCGAGGGATACGCACGCGACTAACAAAGTTCGTTCAGCGATTGAGACATCAGCAATCCGTAATAATTATTTCAATATAATATTTATATTGGATACTTGAGCTTGCCACAAGCACGCCAACATTAACAGAAGAAAGTTGATAACAAAACGCAAACCTGTCTACCACTCCATTTCCACCACATTTTTTCTAAGATTTTTGAAAATAGTGTAATTTACTAATTTGCAACCAAACACCGAAACAACTCGGAGATTAGAAAGAAGAAGGGAAAGGAAAAGAAGAAAGAGATTACAAGAAATAGTCGTAAGCACCAACGGTGATGAAGTAATTGATCTTCTCAACGAACGTTCCTTCAAAGATTGGCCACTGCCCGCACAGAAACGAGACAACGACAAGGACGGTAAGACATAGATGACACACCAGAAGCCACTGCAACGCCATTTCTCCGATAGCCTCAAGTGTCGAGCATCAATGCCTCCCCGATCCCGCGTCTGGCGACATTAATAAGCGAAAGTAGGCAGAAATTGCCGATTCTAGAAGCCGTCGCTGAGATAAGAAAGATGAGAATTTGCGGCCTAAGTATAAAAAAACAGACTCTGGAAAAGAAAGCGATCAGGCGATCAAGTCCAGAAATCGTTTTGGATTGTATCAAATACGGCTCACGAACTTGTCTTCGCTGGTGAACGAATCGTAAGAGGTGCGAAATGAGGTCGTATGAAGAGTGAGGTAGTAAAATATTGAAATCTCTATTTGCAAGGACGAAAAGAAACTAGTCTTCGGGTGGGACAGAAATCCGTTCCTTCCTTTTAGGTAGGATTTAGAGAACTAGGAAAAGCGGAAGGTAGGCGCAATGACTTGGGTTCGGATGAGCATCGTGTCCTCTTACATATCGTAGTTTTAATATAATTGTTTTCAGATTTTGTGAGGCTCTTTTTAGTTTTTATTCCATAAATATGCATTTAAATTAAAAGCCTCCGAACCATATTGCCCACTTGCCTTCAAACTTAGTTGATTACATTGAACATTAGATCAATGTATCGGCTCGAAGAAGTTTTAGACTACGCCCAGGTTTCTCCAGAAGTTTATATGACAGTGGTTCAAATGTTCAGGTCTTGCAACATTAGTTTTGGACTACGCCCAGTTAAATGTTCAGGCTGAACCAACTGCATTTGGTAATGCCATTAACAATCAACATGCAACTAAGAATTTCAAAAACTTCTGAAAGCGGAAAGGCACAACACCATTGTTTCCAACAAAGAAATACACAAACAGATGGAAACAGTTGTTTCATATTTTTATATCAAACTAAAGAACTAGACACCTGTGTATATTCACTTCCACCTTGCCATGGAAGGGGAAGCATTTAGTATCTTTCACAACTGACCATACACCAAAAGAACAAGGGTCCTAAACTACGAAAATACATCAAGCTCATCTACATCTCAAGACAACGAAACCTGTTTCAAATTACATGTATAGAATTAGTCGACCTGTTGCACTTCCACTTCATGCGACACCTCTCCACTCCAAATGAGAACTCCATCAGGGTGGGCTGTTCAGAAAAATAAATAAATAAATAAAATGTGAGGTAACTTCAGTTTGGGTCACAGGCTAAAATTAGAAGAAAGAAAAAAGGGAGAAAAAACACATTCAAACCTGTATGAACGAGAGTGAGAATGCGATCTTGATCTAGACCTGGAAGGACTGCGGCTCTTTCCCCTTGAATTCAAGGATCTAACACCTTTACCTCTTGGGCTCAAGGAGCCCTTTATGTTTCTCCTGGGGCTTGGTGATCTCTCTCCATTTGCCCTAGGGCTCACGGACCTCCGACCATGATCCGTAGGACTCACCAACCTCCGACCATTGCCAGTGGGGCTCGGGGACCTCTGACCATTATTCCTGGGACTAACAGGCCTTTGATTGTTATCCCTAGGACTAAACGATCTCTGAGGAGACAAGGACTCCCTCCGACCACGAGGAGTACGTGATCGAGAATCCCTCTCAGCATGCGGAGATTGTGAGATAGACCTCCTAGGGGAGTAATAATCATCCCTTCTACTTCTGTCAAAAAATAAAAAACAGATATTCATGTAAAAAACAGATTAATATTAAGCAAAAGACATGCAAACTCTGATAAGGTCAAGTAAATGGCATTTTGAACAAATCCTCAAGGTTTAAAACAGGTCTTAGCATAAATCCTTCCTTCTGCAACCACTTTAGAAGTTTCAATATCAAAAGGCTCCAAGCTGTTTACTCCCAAATATGACTAAAAATAACATTAGATAACAAAATTAAAAAAAAAAAAGCAACTTCATGCCAACAGGAGAAACATGCTTGTATGTTCGCAGATCTCTTCAATTAGAATCTGAACTTAGATTTACCTGCCCAGTTTCAAAGATTTCTGAACAAATTTATGAACTTTGGCGCAAACACTTTTGAGTTAGGCTATAAAATGGTAGAGACTGGTTGAACAGCATCTGATATACTCCGAGGTAGCTTTGCCCCATCTTTCTTATAGTCAATCTAGCTTTACTTTGACATAAACCAAATCCAGAAGATTCTCTACTTCTAGCATAAAGAATTGATGGGCACCCACATCCTTTGGAGATCAAGATTCTCTCTTTTGGCAACTCTAAGCTCTAGATTCTTTCTTAACTGGATAGTATGCAAAACCAACATATCAAACTTTAAAATGTAAATAAGATAAAATATCTGTTTAATTGATAAGCTATATCTTTTAGCAATTCCAGTTGAAAGGGAGCCTTACAAGTCAAAAGAAATAAATATTGTTATAACGTGGTACTTCTGGAAAAGCTTTGAATGATAGGCAAGTAATCAGGTCACTTTGGGGTCTCTTTTCTCTTAACTTACTAATCCATGGATTCCTTAGGCTATCTTTTTCACTTTAGTGATCTGCACCAACAAGACCACCACATAGACATGATTCAATCATCTTGAATGTGGCATACTTCATATGTGACGCTTAAGCAAAGACTTCTTCAAGATCAAAAACCAAAACCTGTAATTTACATAGGCATTGAATTCACAGAGAGAAAGAACACATCAAATAAATTTTGGGATTAACGTCTGTGTAAATTCTCTGTACAGTTTTCCCATGTTTATCATTGTTGTCCATTCAAACAATGCAACTTCAATAAGCACAAGCAAATACCAAAAAAGTAGTATAAATCAACAACTCAAATGGTATATACTATATTCGTCATATAAATATAATATATTAACAGAAAAAACAGCAGCCAAGGTGTAGATATAGTCTTTCAACGAGTACTCTACTTCAACCAATGGAGTCAAATAGAATAATTCATCTTATAAGTAATCTGCATTCTCAGTTTTCTTTTAATAATTAAAAAAAAAGATATTTCCACTAGACAACTTTATGTATATTCAGTAGTAAAAAGTGAACCTAAAATGCTATCTCCTATTCTTTTCACAGAACAAATTTTGCAATGCATGTCGCTTAAAAATCCTCTGGAACTTTTCTCACTCATTTCTTACTCCAATTTTACCAAATAAGTTCTAAACAAATGTCAATTAACAGATAATTTTCTTACAGGAAAAAGGCATAATAACCTTTTGATTTGAAAAATCAAAAGACTTATTCAGTTTCCATCAATTGATTATAAAATTCATGCATGGACATGACGGTAGAAAGCTAACAATTAATCTGAACAAGAGAACAATTCAATGATTAAGACCACAGTACACAATTTAAATGATAAAAAAAATCTAGGAGATTTGAAATTTCAGACCTTGAATCACGCCTAGGAGAAGGAGACCGTGAATACGCTGTCAAGAAGACAATATTGTTAGTTTTATTATAAACTGAAGGATTTTTTTCAAGTTAAGGCTCCTCATTACCTTGCTTACTAGCAAAGTTTGCATCAAAATAGAAAAAATAAAATTTACATAACCTCATTTACTGATAATGTGAACACTAAAATTGAGATAAAAATCCTTCTTTCCAAACCTCAATTAAAATGATCATGAAATTACGAAAAAAATTGCAATGAATATTACTTCAATTACTGCCCTCCCAGGCAACTTTGAGAAATAAAAAATCACTGTGTCAATAAAAATTGTTTCCTTCAGCATTCAGAAGAAGAGGGAAGAAAGGAGTGTGAAAGGAAAAGGAAGGAAAGGAATGTAACAGAGGGGGGAACAAAGGAGGGGCGGGAACAAAGGAGGGGCGGGAACAAAGGAGGGGCGGGAACAAAGGAGGGGGCGGGAACAAGGCGGGAACAAAGGAGGCGGGAACAAAGGAGGGGCGGGAACAAAGGAGGGGGGCGGGAACAAAGGAGGGGCGGGAACAAAGGAGGGGCGGGAACAAAGGAGGGGGCGGGAACAAAGGAGGCGGGAACAAAGGAGGGGCGGGAACAAAGGAGGGGCGGGAACAAAGGAGGGGCGGGAACAAAGGAGGGGAGGGAACAAAGGAGGGGAGGGAACAAAGGAGGGGAGGGAACAAAGGAGGGGAGGAACAAAGGAGGGGGAGGGAACAAAGGAGGGGAGGGAACAAAGGAGGGGAGGGAACAAAGGAGCGGGAGGGAACAAAGGAGGGGAGGGCACAAAGGAGGGGAGGGCACAAAGGAGGGGAGGGAACAAAGGAGGGGAGGGAACAAAGGAGGGGAGGGAACAAAGGAGGGGAGGGAACAAAGGAGGGGAGGGAACAAGGAGGGGAGGGAACAAAGGAGGGGAGGGAACAAAGGAGGGGAGGGAACAAAGGAGGGGAGGGAACAAAGGAGGGGAGGGAACAAAGGAGGGAGGAACAAAGGAGGGGAGGGAACAAAGGAGGGGAGGAACAAAGGAGGGGAGGGAACAAAGGAGGGGAGGAACAAGGAGGGGAGGGAACAAAGGAGGGGGAGGGAACAAAGGAGGGGGAGGGAACAAAGGAGCGCGAGGGAACAAAGGAGCGCGAGGGAACAAAGGAGCGCGAGGGAACAAAGGAGCGCGAGGGAACAAAGGAGCGCGAGGGAACAAAGGAGCGCGAGGGAACAAAGGAGCGCGAGAGGGGGGGAACAAAGGAATATGAGAGGGAGAGAATGCAACAGGAACAGAGGAAGCAAGAGGAAGGGGGGAGAGAGAGAGAGAGAGAGAGAGAGGACAGGGACTGAGAAAAAGAGAGTTATCCATGATATAAATTTTTTTTCTTTTAAAAAAGTTATCCATGACAAAAGTCAACAGCTGTGGAATACATAAACAATAAACCTGAAGTTATGCATGTTCAAAAGCAGTAACTAGCAAAAAAAACAGTAACTTAAATCAGAGATTTAGCATCTTTATTTAATTTACAAAATTTTAACTAAATGAAATTAGATACTGACAACGATATCGGCGCCTCGGTGATCTAGGTGAGTTTCGCCTGCGATTCCCCCCTCCATGTCGACCACTACATGTAGCACACTCGAGGGATCAGCAAAGTCTTGATGATAAACAAGATAAAATGCCGGTAAGACAACAACTAGAAGAAGTTACCTAACACGTGTATTTACACGCATTTCTTGAGGAGTTTTTCTGTTTTCTTCAGCAAACACAATTGAAATCTCACGTCCTCCAATAATCTGATGGTTCATTTGCTGTTTGGCTTCTGCCGCATCATCAGCATTGCGAAACTTTACAAATCCAAAGCCTCGTGGCTCTCTGCAAGTAAAAATGGTGAGAATCGCTTATAACTTTCATCATAATTAAACAGGGTGTGACTTCCTCCAAAGATAAAAAAGCATTGAAGCTAGGTCTGCAAATGTTTCTTTCGAGGAGATTCAAAAAACAATAAAAGAAGAAATGAACAGAAAACTAAGTCGTGTCAAAAAATAACAAGCTCATATTATTTTTTTTGTTATGAGGAAAAAATTAAGCATACCCAGTGTAATAATTCTTTGGAAGGTAGACATCCTTAACAGGACCAAATCTCTCAAATGGCTTCCTAAGATCCTCAGGCCTGCAAAAGGCAATCAGACTTTAATACGATGAGCAGAAAAAAACACACTGAAACTAGTTAGAACACTAAATCATATCAAACAAATTTAGAACTGATGTAAGATACAGAATACTGAAAATGAATTTAAAAGTTATGCAATAAAAAATTGAGCTACTTTTGAGCAAAACATGGCCCAATAAGATATAATGCAAGATTTTAAGAGATTAAAGCTTAAAAATAATAGAAATAGCATGCCTTACTAAACAGATGCTTACTGCAGAGGAACATCATAAAAATACTTGTTTGCTTCCCTTAATCATATTATCCATAAGTCAAAAAGGCATAAGTAAAAAAATCAGAACAATCAAAGACAGTTATGATCTCGAAAACTAAGAAAGCAAAATCAAAGTAATCAGTGTAATGTGTACGTGTATCTTAACAGCATAAAGTGAAAATGCATTATTTCAGTTGATCCAAGTCAGTTTATGAATCAGTCTCACATCATATTGGATTGACAAAAAGTACTCCATATTCAAATTTTATATCTGAATGTCGTGAATAATATGGATGCAAAAGTGCTTTTCACATGTGGGAATACATGCTGATGAAGAGAATGGAATATTTTCCTATATGGGATCAGCTAAACATACAACCCGTGAATGCGGTCCTTTTACACCCTGAGTCCTATACACGAACTTTTAAGGTATAGTGTATGCTGCAGAAACGACAGACTAGTGCAAGCAGCACACCAAACCAAAGCTCCAGAAACAATTTCGGGTAACTGACGTAAATTTCTATAGAAAACATATCAATAAAAGAGATATGCCCTAACCTACGGCTTCGAGTCCGGAAAGCAGAAAGAACCGACACCTCAAAAGAGAGATACCAAAGCACGCATCCAGTAATTTAAAAAAAAAATGAAGAACTAAAAATTGCTGAAACAGGCTAAACCGCTCTTCAACTCACTTCTAGAGCCACAGCACACCCACCGTATGATACATTAAGCAAAAAATAAAAACCTAAAAGTTCAACACAATATTCTAAGCACCCAGACACACAATATGCAAGAACCACGCTCCAGCAACTCCGATACACTCTCAGTTCGAACATATAGGAAGCAAAAGGAAAAGAAAAAAGTATGAACTTTTAAACACAAAACCCTAATAAAACAAGAGGGGTGGAAATGAAAAAGACCTGGCATCAAGAGAAATGTTACGAACAAGTAGGCCAGAGGGGCCAGAGGATCGTCTATCTCTGTTCGACCTGCCGCCGCGGTACCTGTCTCGCGGGTCATCATATCGCTTCCGCCGCGACGGGCTCCGGCTGCCACGCCGAGGACTGTAGCTCCGGCTCCGGCTTCTGTATCTTCCCATATTGCACCAGTCGAATAAGCCAGAAATCGAGCAGAGAGTAGAGAGAGAGGAAGAGTAGGGCAATCCCCTGAGTCGGGCCCAAGAAGCAAAGAAAACAAAGAGCCAAGGTTACGGAGCTTTTATAGATGGATTCGCGTACGCACGCTTCCTTCACTCGTTTGGATTATGGAACAGATGAGAGGGTACGATGCTCAAAAGCAGTTTCGCGTTTCAATTTTCAAGTTTTTGCGCAAATTGCAACTCGCGCGTAGCGCAATTTAGGCAGCGAGGACCGAGGGGTGCCTTGGGGACCTTGGGTTGGGATTGTAATTTGTAAAGGTTCAAAGAACTTAACAATATATTAAAATTAGTACATAAGATTTAGTAAATTATCGTCCTTATAAAAGATGATGGCAGAGGATGAAATAGGAGTGCTGAATTTTACCCATTTATAGTTTGTTGAATTGAACATATATTGATTTTATCTGTTTGTTTTGGTTATGAAATTTATAAAATATGATTTAACTTTTTGAAAAATGTATAATTTTCTTGTACTAAATTATAATTTTAATATTCGAATCTTAATCTTGCCTGGATATGAAAATATTATCATTTGCGTTTTTATCTTTTATAAAATTATTAGTTATTGCTTGTTAATCTATTGTATCTACATCCGTTTTTCGGTTTGGTGAACAAAACAATAAGGGGTATTTCATACAATTTATTTGATATGCTCTTTTGTATACCATTTACGTCCCCAAGACAACATTTCTTTTTGTCCCTACTAATCCATTTAAATCAACCCATAACATAAAGTAAGTTAATTAAGTCGCAATATTAGACCAGTCCATGACATAATGCTAACTCTTTTGTATAAAATTGTACCAGGTCGTTTCTAAGATACTAGATATTAACTACCAAATATATATTGTAGTCGGGGTGGACAACCTCGGAAGGTCAAAAGAGTAATTTTATCGTGCATTTGAAGATAAAGTGTAAAAGTAATTCAGGCGATTTTTATCCCTGCCCTGTAAGGGGGAAGGGAGGCCACCATCAAAATTCTGAACCTTCACACACATCAAGGTACAAACTTGATAGTGTTGGTGAAACTTTATCAGAGCTACATACACATTAGGCATCATCATCATCTATAGTATTCTCTAAGGTTTCAATGCAGGATCCAACAGACTTTCCCAAAGACATGGCATCTGCCAGTTTTGATCTTGCTTCCTCGTGTCTACGGAGCATCAGGACTGTGTTAAGTACAGCCCATCTCACCTGAGAATCAGCTTTCTTCTGTGTGAAGCCCAAGCTTTTGAGCAAACCATCCAACTGCCATATGGAGAAGAAAATTAAAACACTAGCACTCATTGTTATCGGTACAAAACCAGAGTAACTGTAGAAAAAAATTGAGAAAACCAGACCTTGTCAATATCTGCAAGACCGCCTTCTGAATAACCGAATAGAATATACTCGGTTGCAACGCCAGCCAGAGCTATGCATGAAAACTTGTTCAGCATCTAGACAGGGAGATGATCACATGAGTCCTAGATGGGTCACATTTCTAGGCATAAAAAAGAGATGTTGAGCTAGTTTGTAGAAAGAGCAACTGCCGCATTCTCACTCAGCATTTCCAACATGATCATTGGCAGTAGACAAATAAGGCGGATGAATTTGTTATCCTTCCACGACCATTAAAAATTTGACAATTTTCCAACATGATCTTTGTCAGCTTAAAAAGTACTAGTATGCAAGGAACAAACCTTTGCAGATACTTTCCCTGTACTGATCTGCATTATTGTGCACAAAATATTAGTAAATCACACTTAGCGAGTAGAAATAGAACCAAAATACTACAGACAAACGCATTAGAGAAGTTACATGAAGGTTGATGCTCTCAAAATATCCAAAAACCAAAAGAAACTGAAATACCATTAAAACTTATACATAAGGGAACAAAATGCTTCAGCTACTGGACTTGTAATAAGTCACTACAACAGGAGGAGGGTGTTGTCTGACATCCGACAAACTTTCAAAAATGCGATGAGCCAGTTTCATAAGTGTGGGGGCAGTCCCCCAAGTGATTGACCAGTGATTAAAACGCAAAACCAATTCCTGGTAACTGTTACATATAGAAAGCAACTGCGAATAATTGAATCCATGCAATTACAAAGAGACCTAAAGCCCGTTTAATGGATCCCTCAAAATAAATGGTATACTCAAAAAACCAGTCTAAAGAAGCACCCAAAACATTGAACAAACAAATTGACAGTAGTTGAAGTAGGCCTCGATTACATTTCTCTATCATAAATATTTTCCAAAACCAAAAGTCAAGATGAGTGAAGTAGAAGCTGAAAAACGAAAGCAGCAGTTCATTAGAAACTATAAGACACTTGGAAAAAAAAAGAAAAAAAAAAAAGGTGCTACAACTTAACATTATCAAAGTGAACTTACTTCATCAACAAACTCGAAATCCACAAAAGAAGTTCCTGCTTGTACATTAAGCGATCCTTCCTTTCTCAATGCTTCCAAACTTGATAATGTATATCCTCTAGGAAGCACTCCAAGCAAGTAAGCTATCAAAAAGTGACCAGCCTCGTGCTGCAAAGTAAACTCATCAGATATGAAATGACCATTAGGATTTGACAAGAAAAGGTAAAACCACACAAGAAACTTATTTAGTCATTATACATATACAAGTGGTATTGTATTAACATAACTTATCTCTCAATCCATTTGAAATTGGATTAGGCTACAAAAAAAGAACTGTGCAACTGCTGTGAAGAGTTTGAAAAGTTTGAAAGTCTTCATAAAGTAAATAAACGTGAGACATCTGGAATAAATTAAGATGTGACTTGAATAATTAGAATTAAGTAGCTCATTTTAGTTGAGCAAGGACCCACACATTCAAGCTTGAAGCCTCAAAAAAAGGACAAAAAACCAGAAAAAGAGGCAATATCATTTTCCAATAAAAAATGCAACCATGACGATGGAGAACGTATGTTAAATATCTTCTCCTTCTTCTATCTTGTACTAAAGGGCTTTCTAATTGAAGCCTGCCGTAACTTGTGATGAGCTCTGTAAGAGGGTCAGTTGATCATTAACACTGAGCAAGATATATAATGAAGAGGAAGAAGTGAACTTGAGCATAGCTCAGTGGTCACATGGGGGGTTTGTAATGGGAGGTCTTGGGTTCAAGTCTCCTTAAGGGCATGAGAATTAGATTAGAAGCCAACTTTCAAAAAAAAAAAAAAAAAAAGAGGAAGAAAATGGTGATCATGTGTTGCGGCATTGCAAATTTAGTAGAGTGGCTTGGGGTTCTTCCAAAGCTTTGGCATTTCCATATACTTGCCAAAGTGTTTAAAGTTATTGCATTAGCGAGGGCTCTCTCCCCTTTTCAGTTATTGTGGGAAAACCTCTGGGCAGTAGCTTTGGCTGCTAGATCCGGCTAGAATGGAACTCCCGCACCTTTGAGAATAAGTTTAGCTCCATTTGAAGCGTTATACAAAAAATAAAAAGTGATTCACAGCATTATATTATAGGCAACAAGTCTAAAAAAGATGCCACCTTTCCCCTGCAATGTAATCAGAAAATATTAGAGAAGAGTATTCCCTGTTGCTTCCCACAAGGTCCCAGTAGTAGAAGAATGGAATCCCCACCCCTAGGATGGGTAAAATTCAATTCTGATGGATCCTTGGCTGGAAATTTTGGGTGGGGTGGGGGATTTCAGAGAGCTCAAGTCAGGTAATATCCTCCTTCTCTGGTCCACTTGGACAATGCACTTCCAAGAAGCAGAAACTGAAGCACTTTTGGCAGGGTTCAAAATCTAGAAGCTCTTATGGCACAAGCCATTAATTGTTCAAAAGAATTTTTCCCTTGCATAAGATGGGCCAGCTCCCTGATGAAGCCTCCATGGAGCCCAAAGCGTTACTTTGATGAAATATCAGAGCTCTCCTCACAATGGCAAATAGCCTGGTCTGAAGTCCCAACGTCAGCCAATCGTATGGCTGATATGCTAGCTAAGAATGGCATCACCAGAACAGACCTTGTATGGGGACCCATTTTACCCCCTCACCTTGAATGTACTAAAAATTCCAACTAGCTGAAATGTTATGAAAGTTCAAACAGCCATGTAAGTTATGTACCCTTAATGTACCACTATATGCTATCTATAATTTGCTAGCAATAAAACCCAAAAAGCATCTCTGGTTCCAAAAAAAAAAATAGCTTTTTTTAGAGATTGCATAGCAAATAAGTTGCAAACATGCAAAAAAATAAAAGAAAAACTGGTGGTACCTAGTACAAGTAGTTTTCAGTTATTAAATGTTTATCTGCCACCACATTTAACAACATGCTTAGCAATATTCCTGAAGATGATTGACAACACTATAAAACAAAATTGCATGAAACAAAAGGATTAATTGATGATTCTCATGACATGCATCAAAATCAACTACAATTAGCAAAGATTGCCTCGCTTTAGCATGCATGAAACCTGGAGAGCACTGATGACATTTCCATGTTTGGTGAAACACAATATATATTGGCCTCAATGTGTACAATATTGGCCACAGTAATCTGCTTCCTTGTCCGTTATTAAGGAGAAAAGAAAAGTTTTTGAGTGACTAATATTAAATTTTTTTAGGTATAAGGAAATTTGTATACTAAGACATTATCTTGAAACCAACCTCCAGTAATGATATTAGAACCAACATATAAAGAGAATACGTTTGCACTACTGGAAGAACACCTAATAATTGGTACAGAAGCTAGCGATATGCTCTGAGATCGAGTCCCAGACAATGTTAAAGGACTTGCTGGTGCAAAAACGGAAACCATCAGCCACATAAAAACAGCTAGCTAAATCAGTGTAAATGCAGCCATATAGAATGGACCCTAGCATATCAACTTCCAAACGAGTTATTTCTGCAGCTGAGAAATTAGAATGGTTGGGCTTCAAAGCACAGTTTTCTACATTCGATCAGATGTGAATACATATTAAACAAATCAGTAGACATTTCAATTGTTTGGTTAGTCACATAACACAACAGCATCAGATTGCAACTGATGAACAATTTGGACTCCAGGAAGATTAACAGATTATTTGACAGCTAACTGACTATTTACCAAAAATTTAAAGCAGATACAATGCAAAAAATGGAAAAAAGAAAAGACTAGTGAAAAAGTCATTTAAAATTGTGTCAGTCAACAGTTAAAACATGGCGGTGGCCTACAAGGAGTTGCCTTGACAGTGGATATCAAGTGGGACACAAAAGACTGAAATAATAAGAGATGATCCGTGAATTAAGTTGTGCCTGCAAAATGTCGAAGCAACTAGTGTCCAAATGCACACAGAACGAGAAGAAGAAAACACAGAGAGCACTCACTGCACATATGTATATTCCTGAATTTGCAGATTAAGAGCTTGTGAGTTTGCTGTATTCAAAACAATAGGTAGTGAACTTTTCTAGTGACATAAAATCAAGCATAGATCTATTACTTGGCCCAACTTTACATACTTAGAGAATCTCATAAGTAAAGAGCAAGGATGTCTAGCCTTTGAAACTGTAGATTACCCAAGCCAGAGACATAAAGAGTAATTAGGAAAGAAGGTGTTTGTTCAAGCACTTTATAGAAACAGGTTCAAGACAAATACACGAGTAACCAAGTGGGAAGTTTTAGGTCCCAGTTGAAATTAGAAACAGAAATTCACTGGCGCAGAAGGAAAGGAAGAATGTAAAAGAAACTGCTCCATGTGAATAGAACTAAGTTAGCAAGAAAATACAAGTAGTAACAAAAAGGGACCAAACATGATTGAAAAATTGAGCGATGTTAGTCTTAAAAAAAAAAATTTGAGTGACGTAAGGGAGAACAGAACTTGAAATTGAAGCTACATAAACCAGGTGGTGAGTGTAGAATTGTTATCGGACCTATTATGTTGTAAATGTGGCATCAAGTAACGGCCTAGTAATGATACCCCAAACAAGTTATAATCCAAAATCAGCGCTATTGGAGTTAAATCTTACTTGAACAACTCTATTGTGATACTTCTTACTCAGAGTATGACCAATTGTGTCAAGCATTAAACTCCCCACTCCACCACCAAAGCTGATCTGAAACAGCAAATACATTGGAGACCAAAATCAAAATCAAACAAATCTTGGAAAGGCTGAAGAATTCAAAACTTAAATACAAGCCTTCACATTAAAGAGGATTAACTCTACAAGAACTCGTAGGAAGGATGTTATGCATTTGAGAGAGCTTACCAAGTCCACCGACCATAGAAACAGTAGTCCCACAACAAATGTGAGAATCTCCACTTGATTCAAGTGAAACACATACCATGCTGACAGCCCTCCTAAAGCTGCAGCTAACTGAAGATTTCTCTCTATGAACCCAAGAGTCAAGTCCACTGGCGAGAGTAAAGAAGAAGCATCAATTCCATTAAGCTTCAGTTCATCCAAGGTATATAATCTTTGCGGAATCTGTACAATATATTATAAAGTTCATTGTAAAAATAATTGCTTGAAACGAACTAGTCGTCCAATCTAGAAAATAGCATGATATAAAACAAATATACATTGACACATACTTATAATAATGAGCCAGCACTTCATACTCAAAAGCAGTATACAGTTTGTACGAAAGATGACCTGCACTCTACAGTAACCAACAAGCATTCCTCTGCACTCAACCGCAGGTCACACCCCACCAATGAGCTATTCCGAACTATAATCCACCCACAAATGGCAATGACTTGAATGGTTCTATATATGCTTACAAAGACAATGCAGTAGAGAGGAACTTCTCCCCTTTAAAATTAAGAAATAATGAGATTCAGCAATCTTCCACATGCTCTCACAACCAGTAACTTCCAAAATCAGGTTACATTTCATTGTACAAGTGTAATCAGCACAATAGTACAACAAGTTATAGAGGACGAAACTGAAGTATCTCAACTAATTTACGGAATTATATAGTGATGACCAAAAAAAACTCAATGGATGTCAAATAAATGGACGAACTGGAGGAACCAGTAATGCGTAAAACTTTTAAAAAGAACCGTAGATAGATAAAACTCTGACATCCAAGCTAACTTCAAGTAAGGTTTCTCTTCAGAATGAACCCCCTTGTGACTCCTTGATGCCTCTCATTGAAGCCTAAATCTTGTACACGCAGGACATCCATCCAACCGTGAGCGTCCCGTTTAACATCTTCAGCAACTTGAGCTGGCACGATTTACTTGAAGGTAACAAAATAAAAGAATGACTTGTAACTAAACCTGGTTACTAGAGACCAATACGTAGTTACCAGCGAGAATTATTTTAAATTAACTTCTAAATACCTCAAGATGTAAAAACATCTAGTGAAGAACAGGAGATTCCAGTGAATTTCTGGCCGAAGACATACTCGAGAATCCCTAAATTTTCCTTGATTATAGTCCCATGGTTAAAGTAATAACTTCAGAAAAAGAGATGAAGTGGAAAAGGAGAGACTCAAACATCAATCAGCAAGAAACTCGACCGACCGTTGGCTTATAATTCATGTAAAAGGACCCCTCTGCAGACCAAAATCGTGCGGAACAATTATTGCTTGATCCACGCCACGTTATATTGAATCAGGCAGAAGGAATCCAAAACTAGCTACTTTTATCAAACATTGAACAACATAAATTTTATTAAGGCAGCTGAATAGAAAGAGTCCATTTAGGAAAAAGCTTCTCCCATTCAGCTCAGACACATACTTATCGGAAATTGAGATATGGAAAAATCCTACGAAACTCGAATCGCTTGTCGCAAGCCAAAAAACCATACTCGATAAGCTGTTGTAAGACTAGTAAGAACAAAGACACGACTTCTCAAGTCCAAATAATAACCTGCCTTGCAGCTCCGAAGAAACGCACACCTTCAGGTTTTCCCTGTAGATCCTTCAACAAAGAGAGTGCCTTCCTATCATTGCCCTTTGCTAACTCCCTATCCACTCTCTCTAAGACTCGCGACCGCTGAACGGCGGGCTCAGAAGACACGGCTCTCACGTTCAGCAAGCACCGATTCCAGCCACCGTGACAGATGATCGAACACATGACTCGACTTCCTCAGTACCTTGCGTCCGCCCAGCGGCAGAAGCTTTTTCTTATTCAACCGGCCGCAAATAATAAATACACCGTCAGGAGAACTCAAGACCAGAAAAAAAGTGAATGTCCACCAAAAAAAAAAAAAGAAATTCGGTATTAAATGAAAACCGTAAGAAAAAAGTAGTAGAGTTTAATCAGTAAAATCGTTACTGTCAATTGCGCAAAACCAGAGTTCGCAGTTAAGCGCGGAAAAATAAGCGCACCAGGAGCGACGAGAGCATGAGAACTAACAAAAAAAAAAAAAAATTAAACTCCATTCGATTGACCACGATAGAGCTATACAAATCAAAATTATGATCATTCCCATTGTTTATGTTCGATACAAGACAAAACTAGGGTTTGCCCCCACATGAGTACGATGACAGAAAGCACCCTCATGTCGATATCACTCCCACCCCTACACTTATAACATTCAGAGAAAACAACACCCTAAAACTCCTGCGAAGCAGATCCGGGCTCGCCCTTTCCTTTCCCTTGCTTCTTCGGCAAGAGAGTTTGATGTATATTTGGAAGAACCCCTCCGTTAGCGATTGTCACCGCGCCCAGCAGTTTACTCAATTCCTCATCGTTTCTCACAGCGAGCTGTATATGCCTAGGTACAATCCGATTCTTCTTGTTGTCTCTTGCTGCATTTCCAGCAAGCTCAAGAACCTGAAAATAAAACTCAAATATTAAACTTCCGTAAAAGAGTTATCCAGTATCTTCCGTCAGATGAATCAAACGTCCTTCGACAAAGATAAACAAAAAATTGGGGAAAACCTAAAAATAAATTTCTAAAAACTTTAGGGAAATCCTTCATACGCGACTAAAAACAGAAATAATATAGATGGCACAATCATAAATTTTGTTTGCATGGCAATGCAGGAACAAAAACAACTTTGACCTGGATCAAAACCATCAAGATCCCCAAAATCAGGTATCAAACATTTTGCCAAACAGGCATGCTGAGATCAAAACACAAAAATTTAGCACAAGTCATGGACGAACCTCAGCAGCCAGATACTCGAGGACGGCAGACAGATAAACAGGAGCACCGGCTCCAACCCGCTCGGCGTACTTTCCAGCCTTCAGAAACCTCGCGATCCTCCCCACAGGAAACTGTAACCCCGCCTTCTGAGACCTAGAAACCGATTTGGATGATTTGGGCTTGCCTCTTCCTCCCTTAGTAGACCCTGCAGAACTCATCTTCGCCTGCGATCAAGATGAATGCCAAATCGCGAGCAGCCTCTCCGTCAGAAAAAACGACCGCGGAAAGAAATTGCAGTTCGCGGGTTGAGAAGAAGCCTACTTTCAAATTTATAGGGGATCGCACTCGGTGGAATAGCTACGTGGCACATATTCATTGGCAGATAGATGAGGTCGCGGATTGCCAGCGTGGTAAACTTTCTGTACCGCGATACAGAAAGCTCTGGCAGAACCCTAGCTGCAGATTGACGCGTCACGTGCTTTTAAGACCGTCCGTATTCTTGCTAGGACGCTAGATCGAGCAATGATCCGACCCCAGTTTGATTGCCTAGACTTCATCCTAGCCGTCAATATTTCACAAGTTCATCTCTTACAAATGCAAAAAACTTTACCTAAATGTAAAATATACTCATTCACTCATTTAACTTCAATAAAATGAGCTTGATTTAATGATATTGAAAAAATTAGTACAGTATAATTGAAAATAAATAACATCCGTCAAATTATAGTCTAATTAGGATAACTCTCATAAAAATTTTAATTACAAATAAAAGTGAAAGTTAATTATATTTGAATACTTAGAAATTTGAACAAGCTTTCTCTTGTTGGGCTGGCGGGCTAAAAGGGTCCTGACATTTTTAGAAAAATATTATGAAGTAGAAATTGGAATGAGGTAAATAAACAACAATTTCAACAACATAATTATTTGTCATAAGTGAGACTCGTGAGTTTACATAGAATAGCATCTTAGGGATATACATACTTATATATATTATATACATAATGGATACGAACGTAGACTTCTTAATAGTATGTGGAAAAGTGTGAGGAAATTTAATGAAATCAAATATAATATATTATAACGGGGGGTGTTAACTATCTACATAAAATTTTTAAGTAAATAAAATGAAATAGTGATATTTAGAATAAGAAATTAAACATGATATAGGTCAAAAAAATTGTCAAGCAGTATTTTAATGGTTTCTTGTACAAATAAATCAAGAAAAATTATATGAGTACTTCCTTATGTTACTTCGAGGTTTTATATCGTGAAGTGGCTGCATAGTTGGTGGTCTAGGTAAAAGAAAATCTCGGATTTAGGGTTTACCCATATAATATATAGATAATATTTTATTTTTCTAATAAAATATTACAGATTTTATTTCGGAATATATCTCTTTCATATACTGCAATGTGGACGCCACTTTAGGATATAAAGTCTTTGAAGTAAAAAGCTACATTATTGTTATCACTTGAAGAATTAACATCCATCCATTAGGTGACTTTAGTGTGCCTATCCATCCTTATTTGGCATTATCTCTCTTCCAATTTTGACCCTCCTCCCTTTAAGCTTTGGATGGCAATTGTTCTAATTACACCCTTCCTCTATGGTAATTCTCATATAGATTAAGAATAATGCTAGTTGCACCTATAACCATTACTTGTTTGACGTACCAACTAATTTGAAACACAATTGCCTATGTTTGTCCTTTAGAATTTAAGATTTTATAAAGTAAAATTTTTTTTTATTTTTTAAAGTATTTTGATTGGTTGGTATTTCGGATGGGTATTGCAGCCTAGATGCAGCTAGCATTACTCATATATTAAAGTGGGTGAGAGTAAGAGAGTATGTAACGATAAATTCCAAATAAGTGTAATCTCATCCATAATATTAAGGAGCTTGATTTGCTCTCTAGATATAGTGATCTAGTATTTTATTGCCAACATATAAGCCGTCAATTTTATTCATCACAAGTTTTAATTAGCTTCTCCTTCTCAAAAATAAAAGCTCGAGTATGTTTTTACATGCTTGGCTCAACATGTATGTCGGAAGAAAAATAGCTCAACATGTATATCGGAAGAAAAATAATATCAGTACTATATTATTTTACTTTAAGGTTTTAAATTGTGAAGTGGCAACATAGTCGATGTCTAGAAAAAAGAAAAATTAGGGTTTAAGATTTACCCATATATATTTATGAATATAATATTTTCTTAAAAAATCTTGCCAATTTTATCCATGAGTTTATTTATTACCTTGACTACAACATGGACCCACATAAGGAGTAAAGTTACTCTTATGACATTTAGTTTTTATAGATCTCTTAGAGCAAAACCATATGTTTTTCATATTTGAGTAACTTATAAAGTGTAAAAAATCATATGCTTATTTATTGTGGGATTAAAAGTATGTATTAAATAATGCAATTAGAAAAGAGTAATGCTAGACACACCTAGCCGACACACCTATCTACATGTTAATCTAAGCCCTTAAAATATTTTTTATTATAAAATCCTATTTTCTAGAGGATAAACCTTATGCATCAATGGTTTAGATTAACAAGTGTGTGGGATAGGTGCGTGAGATAAGTGTAACTAGCATTATTCATAAAAAATAATATTTTTAAAAGAAATTTACTGTATATTTTGAGTTATAAACTTATACACATTCTTTAATGTTTTTATCTCTTTAACCAACGGATATTACAAACTTGTAATTCATTTTTACTTGAAATTTAAAGTTAATTTTCCTTTAAAATCGACTAATCTTTTCTCACATCATTTGTATTCCCAGTACAAGGCTTTGTGACAAAATATACTAATAACGGAAATTAACCCGTGCGAGATATTGAATAGATTTTTAATGCTATGGGTACGGAGACTGTACTCGGCCTGAGTACGGAATCTGACGTGGATGGCTTATGTGGCCATCCACGTCAAATGCTGAATCAGCAAATCGAAACCCTGTTGGGACAAAGACAATCGGGTCTGGCCCCGCGGTCCCGTTGCCTCCCTGGCGCCTGGCTGCCTCCTCCGAGAGGCCTCCTGCCCGCGCCTCCTTGCGGCGGCCTCTCGGCCTCACAACCGCTGCCTCCCGACCACGGCCTCTTGACCTCCCGAGCACGAGAATGAGGGCCTTGGCGGGGAGGCCGCGACAGCGGGACCGCGGGAGGGAGGCTGCGGCAAGGTGGCCGGGAGGCCGCGGCAAGGTGGCCGGGAGGCCGCTCGACCTCGGCCTCCCAACCTCGGCCTCCCGACCCCTGGCTCCCGACTTCGGCCTCTCGGCCTCTCGACTGCGGCCTCTCGGGCTCCCGACTGCGGCCTCTCGGCCTCTCGACTGCGGCCTCTTGGGCTCCCGACTGCGGCCTCTCGGCCTCTCGGCTGCGACCTCTCGGCCTCTCATGTGACCTCTCGGCCTCTCAGCTGCTGACCTCTCGGCCTCCCAGTCATGACCTCTCGGCCTCCCTCCCTGACCTCTCGGCCACCACCCCCGCCGGCCTCTCGGCCTCCCTGCCCCGCGGCCTCATTACGTGCTCGGGGACGTCAAGAGGCCGCGGTCGGGAGGCAGCGGTTGTGAGGCCGAGGGCGCAGCAGAGGCGAGGAGGTTGTGGAGAGGCCGCGGGAGGGAAGCCGCCGCAAGGAGGCCGCGGCAGGAGGCCTCTGGAGGGAGGCAGCGGGACTGGCTAGGGAGGCAACGGGACCGTGGGGCGAGACCCGATTGTCTTTGTCCGAATAGGGTTTCGATTTGCTGATTCAGCATTCGACGTGGATGGCTACGTAAGCAATCCACGTCAGATTCCGTACTCAGGCCGAGTAGAGTCTCCGTACCCGTAGCATTACTCTTTTACTATAGAAAAAGTTGCTATTTACTCTACCAATATAAGGTTACAGAGAAAAAAAAGTTTTGCAGTCCATCAATAAAATGTTTAAGGAAAGCTACCAATGGCTCGGGTCAAATCTTCGATCAAGTCAAAGCTTAAATTTTGTAGAACGGATTGTATGTTATGGTATGATAAACTATTGTAACTATGAGATATATCTTCTTTTATTATTATTTTTCAGACCTATTTAATTATGCAGAATTTGAATAATATACATTACAAATTCTCAATGTTTTCATGACGTCAACCTAGGGTATAATGAACTCATTGACCAGTAACCAAGCCTCGACGTGTCTCCTTCGGGTCAACTCAGGTTCTTGATTACTCGTGTGGATAAACTCCTTCATCATTCTTTAGAGAGTAATGCACTTTACTGTGCATGCACTTTGCGCACTTCCCCATTCACTGTAACAGTGGGACAGTAAAATATTTCGGATGTGGGTCCACCACTACAGTGAGAGGGGAAGTGTACAAAGTGCATATAACATTTTTCTTCTTTAAATGGCTATATCTCAATTGAGAATTGAGTCTAGTGGATATTCGTATAACATTTAATTATACCGAGTTGGCCTGAGCCGATCGAGTCTGGCATTTGACCCGAACTGACTCGGCCAACCGGACTCAGATTTTCATGCATTCCAATAAATTTTTCCATAGTTGAAGCAAGACAACCATGGTTTTAGAGGTTGAAGAATGATTTCTCACCAGTTCATCATTCTCTATCTGCTCGCTTGCGTGTGCTAACATTTGTCACCAAGATAAAGCGCAGCCAGAGCAAAATTAATGGAAGAAAGATAACTGGTTCCTGTTCGCGAATGATGTCAGTGGAGTTCTATAATTGAGAGTCAACCAGAACGTGATAGTTGTTGATTAAGGAATCTATAAATGCACTGACCCGATATGCCCCAGCATCGCTCTGACGTTGCTACCTTCCAAGTCGTTGGGTGGTTGTGGCTGCCCGCCCTTCTCCGCTTCTCAAGCGTCCACCAAAATACCACATTTCACTCTTTACTATGTCAACATCCCGAGCTGTTCCCGTTGGACGTTCGACAGCTTGTTTTCACTTCCTCGTTTCGTTAATCGACGGTCCACGACAGGGATTCAGGGCGGGGTACGTTACTCCATGGTAGATGATGTTCTACAGTGCTGCGGCGTGGCCCGCGTGGGGTCGCCGGTTGCTGCTCGTTAGCTCTAATGGGGTGAAGGCGGGAGAGGGAGAGAGGAAGGAGGAAAGGCTTTTTTTTTTTTTTTTTTTTTTTTTTTGATGACGGAGAGGCGAAGCAGAGGAATGCGGAGATAGTTTCGGTAAGCAAAATGTCGTCATAAGTACGACATTTTTGGAAGGGAGTTTGGTTACCTCTTCTTTCCTAAGATTTCCGATCGCCGACCGGGGCCCACCCCCGGTTCTGCGGTAGTTTGCAGGTTCAACCAATAATCGTCTGCGAGGGAGGTTGAGAAGAGTTTTCTGTGAATGGAGCCTGAAGCCGCGCCGTCGGAAGGAGGGAGTCAAACGGCAATTAGGGTTGGAGGTTTTGGAATGGAGGATCTGTTGACGATACCGGAGGAGGCTGGTTCCGGCTGGGATTGGGGGAATCTTCTCGATATCTCGATAGATGATCCGTCTTCTATCCTGTCCTGGGACCCTGTCGACGATCCTGGCGTCTCTGTGGCTCCTCAGCCCGAGCAGGGGGAACCTCCCTCGGCTGCCGGGGTTGTTGAGCGGGTGCGGAAGCGGGATCCTCGGTTGACCTGCGAGAATTTTTTGGCGGGAAGGGTTCCGTGTTCTTGTCCAGAATTGGATGAAAAGGACGAGGAAGAAGAAGGATTCGGGCGGAAGCGGGTGAGGACTGGCTCCGCGACGGCCACTTCCCGATGCCAGGTTCCCGGATGTGAGGCCGATATTAGTGAATTGAAAGGATATCACCGGAGGCATCGGGTTTGCCTCAACTGTGCCAATGCTACTTCGGTTGTTCTCGATGGCCAACAGAAGCGGTACTGCCAGCAGTGCGGCAAGTAAGTACACAGGATCAAAGAACTCGGTTTCATTCTTGCCTTTACCCCATCTGTCTAGATTCATGCGAGAAGGCATGTCCCTTCCCACGATGACCTTCTTTAGATGTTCTAAAGCTGAAGTCATTTTGGTCGTTCTCTAAGTGGAAACACCAAAACAGAATTACACTGCCAATACCTAGAACAAGCTAGAGCTCAATAAGTGTATTTCCTTTAGCCTATCTGAAGCATACAGAAATGGACGCTAAAGGGATCATATAGAGGAAAATGCTAACCTAAAATTTGATGGAGTAGTGCGGAAGAAAAAAAAGGAGAACCCTTCTGATCCTTAATGATTGGTCGAAGAGATCTAGACCGACTCAAGTAGGGTCCTTCAGATAGAAGAAAGATTTGCCAAACCCAGTTACTGAGTTAATAGAGAGGAAGCAAGTAGCTGTAAGTGGTAGAAACCTTGTAGATCCAGTTTAATGAAGACACATCCTATTAATCAAAAGAAAGTAGAAGCAATGCCTGGGGTACTTTGGTGACTCGATTGTTAGCTCAGTGGTCACATGAGGTGGTTTTTGTGGGAGTTCTCGGGTTCAGGTCTTCCTAGGGGTAAGAGGCAAGTGGCCCTAATGCAAATACAATATTTTGAAACAATGCCTGGGTTACTTCTTTTTACTTCTTTATTTATTTTTATTTTTTTATTTTGGTAATGTTGGCACTGAAATGGTCATCCCGATTGTAGGTTTCATCTGTTGCCAGATTTTGATGAAGGTAAGCGTAGCTGTAGAAGAAAATTAGAGCGGCATAACAACAGAAGGCGGAGAAAGCCTGCTGATGTCAAGAGTGCTTCAGACAAGGAGCTCCCAGGGAACCTATCAGCAGATGTTGGTTGCGACACTGAGGTTCCAAAAGGTATCGCTAGATTAATTCTATGTTGTCATACACTAATTGGTTGAAGATGGTAGGTATACAGCTTTATGTATTTTTTTTTTTAAATCTGTCAAATGGAATTGCTTTCAGAATTGTATTGGATTCAGCTTGAACTGCTTATTTTTGCTTGGACATCCAACAGAAATAGAGACCTCAGTGGAGCCTGAAGATGAACAAGGCTCCCCCTTTTCCTCATTTCCCAATTCCCACGATGCGCAGTGTAACAGTGTTACATCTGTTAGTGTTTCTCCCAAAGCCAAAAAAGAAGAAAGAAAAGCTAACTCCAGAACAGGGCTTTCTTCATCATTTGGTGAAAATAAAAATGCATATTCATCTATGGTGAGTTGGTCAAAGCATCTTTCTACCCACTTAGATATTTCTTTCTGCATTTTCTTCTTTCTGGATCTGTTTTGGAATGAAAAATCGATATCTGATTGTAGTGCCCGACGGGTCGTTTATCTTTCAAGCTGTATGATTGGAACCCAGCAGAATTTCCCAGACGACTTCGGCACCAAGTACTTCTAAAGGCTTATAATTGCAGTTTAGTATTTTTTTGAGTATATTTTTTCCATCTCAAGTGGTTGCAGTCTGGTTAATATTTCTTTTTTGTATTTATTTTCTTAGATATTTCAGTGGCTGGCTAGCATGCCCGTTGAGCTGGAGGGTTATATTCGGCCTGGCTGTACCATTCTGACTTTATTTATTGCAATGCCACTTTTTATGTGGAAGAGGGTATGAAATTCCTTTTTTTGGCCTCCTCCTGGATATGCGAACTGAGCTTATTGTAAGAATATTGCTTATTTGTCCATTCTTTTTTCTTCAATGCAGCTTCAAGAAGATGGCGCCTCTTATCTCAAGGAGCTTGTGTTTTCACCTGATAGTTTGCTATCTAGACGAGGTTCTATGCATATTCATTTGAACAACATGATTTTTCAGGTTCTAAATGGTGAGCAATGTTCTGAAAATATCAGTCCACGTCTTCCTATCTTGTAAAGATTATGGCTGGGGCCTTTGACTCAATGGTGAAATGGGTGGGTTTTCAGTTTGAGATATTGGTTCAAGTCTGACCTGGTTATTGGGTTCAATATTCAAAGAAAGAATATTCGCTAGTGATATTTTGGTTTTTGCAGTTCGGCTATGAATTTGCTTGCCAAAGCTTCACAATATTTGGATATTTCTAGATTTTCTGTTATTTTTGTATTTACTGCAAAAAGCAGGGATTTAAGCAAACGAGTTTCTGGATTTTGAACCTAAAAGATTGCACATATGAGTTGGACCATGTTAAACAAAACTTTTGTTATGAATCTCGGTCATTGGGATGCATGGAGCCATTTGACACTCCCATATTACATTAGGTTTCCACTTGTAGCCTAAACCTGAGCACAGTCTGTACTATTCAATTTCTATGAGAATGGGAGGGTCATTTGGCTTGTGATATTTGTGTAATCTGTATAGTTCATGGGGCTTCCGTTTCATTTGATCTTGCGTGGTTGTGCTGTATTTTGAGCTTCTCTAAACATAAGCTTTATTGTGTTTTCATGCATTGACGAAGAGTCTATGAAGGATTATTCTATACAATTATCTCTCATTATTTTGTTTTTATTATTCTCCAAAATGATCAAAACATTTCTGATGTGATCCCCGTATTTCACTCTGTTATTAAAATTGTTTTGCTTTTTAATCTACAGCCTGAGTTGTCTGTAATGAGAATCCTCTCCCTCTCCCTCAATTTGCCAGTAGAATTCAGTGTGAGGACCTTTTTTTAAACTCGATTAACTTCTTTTGGTCCTATAATCTGTGGATAAATCAAATTTTTTTCAAATGTGTTGAACATACTGGCTTCAGAATCTTTCCATTACTTCATATGAGAGGTTGAAAATGCCTGTTTTGCTACTTTACTTGTTAAGTTATAATTTTTCTGTTTCTTGTTTCGATTGAATGTGACTAGATGGAACTTCACTGATGAGCGTCAAAATGGAAGTACGGGTGCCAAGGCTTCACTATGTTAATCCTATTTTTTTTGAGGCTGGCAAACCTATGGCTTTTGTTGCTTGTGGTAGTAACCTTCGTCAGTCTAAATTTCGGTATGGTTATTCTTTTATAGCACTTTTGAAATGATAGTATGCGGATTATAGACACTATACACACGTAACTACTTTTTCTTATCATCTTTTCTCGTAGATAGTGATGTGGGTCATGCAATATAATGTTCTTTACTCATATTTCAAGTCATAATTTGATTGTAAATGGATTGATCTCAAATGAATGACGGACCATTTTGAACCAGGGTTTTCTTTCTTAGAATTGGGACCAGTCTTAGGGTCATCAATATTTGAGTTGAGTTGGGTCACCGCTAAGCTCTGTTGAATTTGGCCCAAGTCTGAGTAGCCTCGCTCTGTAGTAGAAGGGACAAGTCCAACCTTTGATCTGACCTGCTAACTGTCTACTTGGCCTCTACTCGGCCAAGCTGCAGGTTAACTCTTCCGTTGGAAAACCATAATTGCAAACTGACTCTTTAATTGTAAATACAATTCATTTGGCATATGGATTTTTTGGATGCTTCGTTGTCTAGTTTTACATTTTCTATCTGTCTACCTATAGAAGATTAGTTTCTTTACATTCAAAAATACTAGAGGTTCTTACCTGTATATACACTAATAGGTTTTCTTATTAGATTTGCCATATTTAGCAAACAAAGAATAAAGAATTTAAAAAAAACTCAAAATTAGGGAGTTACAAAAGCAGACCAACATCTCAAAGAAAAAGGAACAACTGATTTTTACATCCCATTGTTGAGCGTTGGTGGAGTGGTTTTTGATAGAACCCTCAAACAAGTATGTAATTTGATTAATCGAACTAGTTGAAGTACTGTTTTGAATTACAGCAATCTTCCCTTTCATTGACTTTCGAGAGGTCAGTTCTCTCCCCTACAAAAGCTGAGAGCTCTGTTACAAGACCAGAAAAAAAAATAGAATACCCCCCCGACTTCCCCTCCTCCCCCTATATGACAAGCCCCCCAGCTCACCATTCTTTCCTCCCAGAAAAGACAAAAAATAACAAACTATAGAATAATAATATTCCCTTCCAGTCCCAACCAACTTCCCCTACTCATTAGTCACGTGCCTGGCCCGCCTTGCATAAGTGAACCGAATTGGAGGCTTATCAATACCCCGCGCTAGAAGAGCCACCTTGTCCTCAATGTGGAAGGAAGGGAACTGAGTTCGCATTGCTGCAAAGGATTCCCACATTGCTTCAAATTCGGGATAGTTCTTCCACTTGACCAACACCTCACAATCTGAATTCTCACCCGTGGGATCAGGTCGAACCTCTAAAATATCCTCTAGCTCAACCAATAATTCAAAGTCATCAGTGAGTTGTGGAGGGAAGTCATGAGCAGCTTGAGAAGCTCCAATGGCTCTCTGAAGTTGGGACACATGAAAAATGGATGTATAGTTGCTGTGGGAGGGAGCTGCAAGCGATAGGCCACCTGTCCAATGCATTGTAACACCTGATATGGCACATAAAAACGTGGTGTGAGCTTCTCTTTTGACCGTGTGGCCAATAACTTAAGTCGATAGGGTCGTATCTTGAGGTAGACCAAGTCTCCCACCTCAAAAGTAACCTCCCATTGGTGTACATCAGCAGTGGTCTTCATTCTTTGTTGTGCTCTACTCAGGTTCATACGCAACTCCTCTAGTATCTGGTCCCGATCTAGGAGCTGCTGCTCGACTGCCAAATTGGAAGTACTCCCATGCTCAAAACGGAGGATAGGTGGTGGATCTTTCCGTACACCACCTGGAAGGGGGTTATCCTTGTAGCCGTATGATGGGAGGTGTTGTACCAAAACTCAGCCCATGGCAGCCAGTCTATCTAAGTCCTTGGCTTGGAATTTGCAAAACAGCGGAGGTACGTCTCTAGGCACCTGTTCACAACCTCGGTTTAACCATCCGTTTGGGGGTGATACGTCGTGCTTTGCCGCAGCTTAGTTCCTTGTAACCGAAAAAGTTCAGACTAAAAATTGCTGAGGAAGATCTTGTCCCTATTAGAAACAATGGACTTTGTCACCCCATGTAGTCGGACAACCTCTCGAATAAACACATGAGCCACGGTCTGAGCTGAAACTGGGTGTTCCAACGTAATGAAATGGGCAAACTTGCTAAGGTGGTCCACAACAACAAGGATGGCGTTGAACCCTTTTGAATGGGGTAGTCCTACAATAAAATCCATAGACAACTCTTCCCAAATCAACTCCGGCATAGGCAACGGCTGCAATAGCCCTTCCGGGGCCAAGGATAAATACTTGTTATGTTGTCATACCACACACTTAGCCACATAGTCTTGTATCTCCCCCTTCATCCCTACCCAATAAACACTTGCAACAATCCTTTTCCAGGTTTTGAGAAAACTTGAGTGCTGCCCCCAACATGCCCATCATGGAGTTCGTGAAGGACCATTCTCACCCAAGGCGAATAGCACGGAAGAACCACCTTGCTCTTGTAGTATAAACATCCTTGAATTAGTGAGTAACCTTGATGCGAATCTGGATTGTTAGCCAAATCCCGTACGATCGCACCAAGTTGTTCATCCTCAGCCACAAGGGCATCCAGCTCATCAAGTGGCAACGAATGTGGGACGGAGATGACAAATAAGGCTGCTGTGGTAGGAATACGAGAGAGAGCATCCGCTGCCCTGTTTTCAGCCCCGGGTCGATACTGAATTTCAAAGTCAAAGCCTAGCAATTTGGTCAACCACCGTTGATAGGCCACATTCACCTTCTATTGTTCAAGTAGAAACTTTAAACTTTTTTGATTAGTTTGAACCACAAAATGCTGTCCTAAAAGATAATGCTGCCACTTTTGCACTGCAAACACTATGGCCATCAACTCCCTTTCATAGACTGATTTTTGTTGGGCCGAGGGGGCAATGTTTGGCTGAAATAAGCTAATTGGCCTTTGGTTTTGGGACAACACCTCCCTCAACCCCATGCCTGAAGCATTAGTTTCAACCACAAATGGGCGTGTGAAATCAGGTAGAGCTAGCACGACACACTTGTCATAGCCTCTTTTAGTTTATGGAAAACCGTTTCCCCTTCTGATCCCCAATGAAAATTGTCTTTTTTTTAGCAATTGAGTGAGCGGCCAAGCAATTTTCCCATAACCCTCTACGAACCAACGGTAGTATCCGGTGAGCCAAGGAATCCTCGAAGCTCTGTCAAGCTCTCTGGAGTAGGCCAAGCTGTCATTGCCTCCACCTTGGCGGGATCCGCTGCCACCCCGTCCTCACAGATGATATGGCTCAAGTATTCCAGCCGCGATTGTCCAAATTGGCATTTCTTCTTGTTGGGGTATAAGTGATTGGCTGCCAAGAGCTCCAACACCATGCCCAAGTAGCTAACATGCTCATCTAGGGATGCACTGTACAAGAGAATGTCAAAAAAAAACACCAAAACAAATCGTCGTAAGTAGGGGCGGAATACCTCATTTATAAGTGATTGAAAGGTGGCTGGTGCATTCTTGAGGCCAAACGGCATCACTAAGAATTTGTAGTGGCCCTCGTGGGTTCGAAAAGCAGTCTTTGGCATGTCTTCCTCACGGACCCGGATTTGATGGTAACCTGATTTGAGGTCCAACTTGGAAATTTTTTTTGCTCCATGTAGTTCGTCCAAAAGCTCATCTATCATTGAAATTGGGAATTTGTCCGCCACTGTCACTTTGTTCAAGACCCGATAGTATACGCAAAACCTCCAACTTTTTTTTTTTTTTTTTGGACTAAGAGGACGAGGCTCGAATATGGGCTGGAGCTGGGCTGTATAATTCCCACCGCGAGCATCTCCTTAACTAGCTTCTCAATCTCTGATTTCTGGTTGTGAGGATACTTGTATGGCTGCACATTCTCCGGAGCCACCCCCGGTTGTAGAACGATGGCGTGGTCACGAGTTCGAGGTGGTGGTAATCCCCCTTCCCATTCAAACACTTTCTGAAATTGCTGAATGAGAGGGTCTAATTCTGGTGGTATGTCCAACATTGTATTGGCCCCCATCACGCACCCCAAGACAACTACACTCCAGCAGCCACCCTTTCTCTTCGTTCCCTAATGCCTTGAGCATTGATTTCAAAGAGGCAGCTGTCTTACACTGCCTGGGATCACCTTGTAAAGTCACTGCAGTGCCAATGTCTTCCAATTGACCTGCATTCCCCTAGAGTCTCCAACCATTTCATTCCCAAAATGACATCAGCACTACCCAACTCCAATGGCAGAAAATCTGCCACCACCTCTATATTTTGTAGTGTTAATCGAACACCCTTGCATATTCCTTTTCCTTGTACAGTGAGACCAGTCCCCATTAACAACCCATATGAAGACGTTCTGTCCAAAGGTAATTCGAGACGACTTACCAGGTCGGTGGAAATGAAATTGTGTGTTGCTCCACTGTCAATCAAGACTACCACCTTGGTTTGCCCAGTTTTTTCCTTAACCTTCATAGTCCGTGGAGCAATTAAACCCACCACAGAATTTAGGGATAGTTCCATTGCAACTTCTTCTTCCTGTGAGTTCTCAATCCTGGCATCCTCTTCCTTTTCATCGATTTCACCACCGTCATCTTCATGGTGCACCACCAAAACGTGTAACTCCTTGCTGCGACAGTGATGTCCGATGGTGTACTTCTCGTCACAGAGGAAGCAAAGACCTTTCTCCTTTTTTTTGCAACTCGGTCTCCATCATTTTCCGAAATGGTAGTCCGGACTTCGTCGCCGGTCGCGTGGTGGTCTGCTATCGGCGCCGCCGAACCCTTAGACTTTTGGGTTGGAGGGAACTGGTTGGAACCCCGGAAACCGTAGCTGGTGTTCGACGCTTGAGGGTTTGCTGACAACGTGGGTCTAATTTTCGGATGGGCTGTATCTGTCGAACCGAACCTGGATCCGAAACTCAAACCGAATCCGGAACCGAGTCGGGAGTGGTTGAGTAGACTATTTCTTTCCTCGACCTGTTGAGCCATTTCCATTATGCGACTTAGTCCAACTGGTTTCATGAGGCGAACTTCTGCCCTAATTTCTCGCCAGAGGCCGTTAAGGAAGTGTCCTTCCAAAATCGGCTCTGATATGTCTCTCAACGGATTTTCTCCATTGAAAATCGGCATCTCAATCCTGCGAAATTTTGGCTCCAGCACGGTGGACACGTATTCTTTCGATGCCGTTCTGGATTCCCGATCTGGCTCTCAGTCTGAAACTCGAAAGGATGACCTCCTTTTGCTTCAGTAGCCGATGCTATTCCTAAAGTTTCCCCTTCGGTCCACTTCTCCTTTCCCTTATCCTGTTCAGGCGGCCTTGGATGAATCGGACTCTCCCACTGATGCAGTTTTGTCTCGATTTTATCTAGCATTGTTAATTTGTCCATCATCACTGTTAATCCTCTCTCAAGCGTGGAGATCTTCTGCAGTTCCCCTCGCATGGACTCTTGTCTCCTTCAAGAAGTCACGGTGCAGACCCTCTACCCTTTCTTCAACGGCATCCATTCGAGATTCCATCTTCTTCACAGCCATAGGTGCCCAGACGTCTTGCTCTGATACCAGTTGATAGAACCTTCAAACAGGTATGTAATTTGATTAATTGAACTAGTTGAAGTACTGTTCTGAATTACAACAATCTTCCCTTTCACTGACTTTTGAGAGGTCAGTTCTCTCCCCTACAAGAGCTGAGAGCTCTGTTACAAGACCAGAAAAAAAAAAATAGAAAACCCTCTGACTTTCCCTCCTCCTCCTATATCACAAGCCCCCTAGCTCACTTACCATTCTATCCTCCCAGAAAAGACAAAAAATAACAAACTACAGAATAATAATATTCCCTTCCAGTTTTCTATCAAGTTTGACATGTACACTGATATAACACAAAAAAAAAAAGCAGGAAAAATGTTAAAATAATTGAGGATCCTCTAGGAACCAGTAGAACTTAAAATGAAGTGATACATGACACAAGGAAAAAGTAGTTGGAAAAACACTGGAACCCTATATATTTGTTGGATAGCATGAGATCAAATTTCAACAAATAGGTTCAGGGGGTCGAGTAACCCGTTTATTGGAAAATTCCAGTGCAAGAGATGGCTGATAGAAAAATAGTTTTGAGCCGATTTTAAAGAAAGCCGTGGATTCCGGTTGTTGTCGGAGGGGACTCTACTGGAAGACTTTTCACAGATAAGAGACGTTGGAGGATGACAACTCTTGGATGTAATAAACGCATGCTAGCAAAAGGTTTTATGAAAAAAAAAGAGGCATGCAATGCTAACATAAGTATATAATAACTTCAAGTTGAATAAATTTGATAACAGAATAATAGAATTTTTTTTACCATATTTAATTCAATTTGTTGGCAAAATTAGGAAAAGGGTCTTGACAATGTTTAAAATGATGGTTTTTGTTTCTTTTGAAGATTTCAAGTATTCGAGCAGGTGTGTTATTGATCACTTTATTCATATTTGGGATGGCAGGTTTCTAGTGTCTTTTGCTGGAAAGTATTTAGTACATGATTCTTGTGTTGCAATACCCCGACAGGAGATAGGCTGCTCTGATGAATGTAAAGGGGAATTTGATGATGGGTCTGAGCATGAGATGTTCAGAATATACATTCCTCAAACGGTAGCGAATCATTTTGGCCCTGCATTTATTGAGGTTGGTTGATTCCAGACGATTTTGTCTTATATTCTCAGTTTTGTGCTTATCTTCCTGTGGTATTAAAAATGTGTCCCTATGGTTAATTTTCAGCTTACCATGATGCATACGTTATCTGTAGTCTTTTATCTGGGATTCTGGTTCTGGTTTTGTTATGCAGCTTACTGTTTTCTGAACCTAATTAGGAGGATGGCAAGGGAGTTTTTGAGACATTTAGTCATGAAAAAGGGGTTTTTGTCCATGGATTATCAGTTCCTTATTCAAGTGAATGATAATTCAAAGGTTTCATTTTTTTTGATTATTTTGTTTTTTGTTTCTTTTTGCAGGTCGAGAATGAATCAGGGTTATCTAATTTCATTCCTGTCCTACTGGGCGACCACCAAGTATGCTCAGAATTGCAATTCATACAAAAAGAATTTGATGAATGCCACCATTCTTGTAGTGTTGGGAACCAGGTTCAAGAGGGCAGAAAGTCCATTACGGACTCTTGCAAGTTTCTCTGTTCACGACAAGCCAAAATGTCTGATCTTCTATTAGACATTGCATGGCTTCTCAAGGAGCCTCTGTTGGCTGAAACCTCTTCTCCTTTAATTCAGATTAAGAGATTCAACCGGTTACTGAACTTTTTAATCTGGAAGAGCTCCACTAATATCTTGGAAAGAGTACTTCAATCTTTTGAGTGTAGGATAACTGATGATGAGTCTGCCAGTTCGGCTGGTACATCTTATTGTTCTGAAATGGGCTTGCTCCATGAGCATATCAGTCAGGCACGAACAATTATTGGTCAGAGACAAAAACTTGGTCAAAACTCAGGAGTGCATGTTGAAAATGGAGATGGTCAAGGGGATCTTTTACATTTGGGAGGAACCAGAAGTGAGACGCTCTGTGATGCATCTAGCTGTGAAGTGAGTACTGTTTTTCTTGTATTTTATCTTGAGATGGCAAATAGTGGCATATCTAGAAGCTATTGCTTATTAGTGATATTTCATTGTTTGAAATATATCTCTTTAGGCTCATTTCAAAAGTAAAAAAAAAATCTCATTGGGTAGGGTTGATTGGGCCTTTAGCTCTATATGGCCTAATGGTTGATTTCCAGTGTGAGGCCTTGAGTATTAAGTTTTTTTCACCGGGGTTAAAGGGTTATAGTTTACATGTATAATATTCAAAGAAATGGGAAATTAATCGAGGAAGTGAGTTCATACTGTTATTGGGTCATGGTCACAATAGTGCCTAGTGGAATTGATACCTGTGGTGTTGTGTACTGGTACTTGATACCTACTTTTACTCGATGGAATTGCTAATACCAAATTATTCGTCTTTATTCAATTATATACTCATTTTTACCATGTACTTATACATTTAGTGGTGTTTTTTGTTATCTCCATCTATGATTGTGGTTGGGGTATTTTAAGATATCACTACTTTGGCGTTCTTCTGTTAGTGGTGCTGAGCGGCTTTTACCTTGTTACTGTTTGAGTGGTGGTGGGTTAAATTTCAGCTTAATTAATACCACTGATTGGTTATAGTGGCTTGTGTTTCAGGATTTAGAGGTGAGAGCTTCTTCCAATCTGCCTTTCATTTCAGCCCCCTCGGAGAAAGATTTAACGGCTCCCCTCATCAGTGGAGAGGTCGTGACCGTGAATAAATTCCCTCACATGATGAAGGGCCTTCCATGGCCTCAAAATGCATGTGGTCCATTATTTTCTGGTTCAATCATGAGAACGCGGTTTGCATTACTTGTGGTGGCTAGTTTAGGTATTTGTTGTGGGATTTGTGTGGCCCTTCGCCATCCTCACAAGGTAGGAGAATTTGTGGTGACAGTACGGAGGTGCTTGTTTTTGACGCCAGGTCTTGAGATAATTAAATGTGGCCCGGCCACTGCCAGTGTAACATTTGAGAACATTCACTAGGATAAATATACCATCGGTGTATTATTAAATGAAAGAGCCCCTTGTTGCCTTTGAGCACTGATGATTTGACCTGTCCGTGGCCCATCTTCTGCCGTGCATCTAAATTGTGGTCGCTCAATAATTTTGGTTGTTACAGTTTTGTAATGACTTGTTGTCCTTCCCCATGTCGGAGTTCAAGGGATCAAATCCAGTAAATTCCACACCATTCTGATGAATTTTGCAGATGGTTCTTAACAGTATCGGACTGGAATTTGCTGCGGACAGAAATTGTTCGCTTGAACAGGTAAAAAACTCCGATAGAACAACGCTTGGAGATGTTGGTAGGTACATAGCATTGCTTTTGAGTCCGACTTTTGTTTCCTGTTAAAACCCAAATTTTAAACGATATTTTGTAGCTGCAAATTCCATTTCTTTATCAGATAAAAACAGACTCGAAATGGTCCAGTTGGTGATTTCAAACGAAGTACAAATATCCACTCATCTTACATGCTTAAAAATCGTAATTGTGTCAAAGTAAACGGTTTCCATGAATTTCGTTAGATAGTTGAGTAATCGACATCCACTCCTGGATTTACAAAGTTCAGTCCATCAAATGTAGTTCCAGGCTTCCAGACGCTGTAGGAACGGTACAAAGGATTAGTCGCCAGATTGTGGACGTAAAGTGCTTGTCAGTATAACACTCGGGATCTCCTATTTCTCAAGGTCTGTGATGTGAACCGTGTGGTCTTAAATGCGTTTTATTTGGAGTGTGCAAGGGACTGAAGATATTATATAAGAAGAAGCAGACGAAGAATACAACAGCAGGTACTCTTTAGCAGCATTCATAAAATGTCATTTTCCTTGCATCACCAAGAAAGTTACAACAGATTGATGAGGCAGAACCGGTAATGAAGTTACTGGGGAAGTCCCGCATGACCCAGTCATGATGCAGATCGAGGTAGATTTTTATCAGAATTTGTAAGCAAGCACAAGACAGTAAGAAGACGAACGGGTCGTGGACTCGCGGCAAACCCAGAAAAAAATCCATATTTTCTGCAGCTCGACTGTTCATCTCTCGGTTGCATTTGTCATTTTGTCTCAATTCCTAGACACAAGTATATTCGGCAGCGATGCCAGCAAAAGCGAGAGCAATGTCCACCGCTCGGGCTGAAAATTTCTTCCCATTGCGGAATATATTATTGAATGACCATTTTTATACAAAAAAAAACCACTGACGACATTGTTGTTCTGGTAAGGTGTTCCGCATCAACTGAAGAAACAAAGAAAGAAAAATTCATAGCTTTCCTCGGATTTGAACGCGACCGTGGAGTCGATCCGATATAAATTTCATTAAAAAACAGTCGCCATCTTCGTAGGCCATAGTTGTCGGTTCACCAGCGGCAATGAAATTGATAAACAATGGAACCTTTTTATCCCAGCATCAGCACCGCTCAGCAACCCCTTTCCGCCATTACTGCAAATTGAGAGGAGAGCATGAGAGGCTTCTCAGATGTCGCAATGCAACCAGTTAGCCAAGACTTTTATCTTTTTTTCATCGTCGTGGTTAGGACTAGAGAGTCTTTCGTC
Organism: Aristolochia contorta; assembly: GCA_022405105.1. Lineage (NCBI taxonomy): Eukaryota > Viridiplantae > Streptophyta > Magnoliopsida > Piperales > Aristolochiaceae > Aristolochia > Aristolochia contorta. The sequence goes on from CM039664.1 coordinate 7,977,886, forward strand.
GAAGCTACCGGCCAAGTGTGAAACGTTTCCGCTCCCAACTTTCCCGTTCACACGACGGTAGTCAGTCCCGGTAAAAAGCCTCTTCCACGGTTTTTCTTCTTCTTCTTCTTCTTCTTCTTGCAGCAGGTAGGTCCCAATTGAGGCTGAATTTCAGTTCGAGAACCCTTGTTTAATTTGGTAAAAATTGGACAGTAAACAATCTATCTTTCAACTCTGCGACTGTTTCGCCTCACACATACCGCTAAATACGAGTGGTTTGGGTGTCTGAATTAGATTAATCATCGTCGTTTGGATATCTCTCTCTCTCTCTCTCTCTCTCTCTCTCTCTCTCTCTCTCTCAGTTCTTCCGCGTTGACCGTGACATAAGGAGTAACCTGGTTCTTGACTCTTTCATCCCCTATTTTCCCCTGTTTTGGTGGTGGCGGAGGAAGGGCGGAAAATCGGCGATGGACAGGCTAGTGAGCGTTGATGTGAAGGAGCTAGAGCTCGTCTTCAAGCCCTCCGAACGCTGCTCTGCCAGCTTCCGAGTTACCAACCTTATGCACACCATGTCCGTCGCCATCAACCTCACGACGGCCGATTCCCGCTACTCGTTTGCTCCGCAGCCCTACTCGGTGCTCCCACCTCTCTCCTCCTCCACTTTCTCGATCCACGTCCCGCCCCTTCTCTCCCCTCCGCTCTCCGATTCCGTCCTCGTCCGCTCCACCATGCTCCCCACCGGCCGCGCCCAGCCCGAAGCCCTCCGCCGCATTTTCTCCGCTCCCGGCCGCCAGATCTTCCGCGACGCCCTTCTCCCTATTTCCATCGTCGGCTCTCACATCGTCAAATCCCTCATCTTCGCCTCTTCCTCCAAGTTCTCGGAACCCACTCTCCAGTCCCAATTCCTCCTCTCCAAAGCCGTCTCCCGCTGCTCCCCTTCCGAACTCTCCAATCTCCTCATCGAAGCCGCGCGCGTCGGAAACCCCAGCTTCCTCTCCCCGCTGATCGACGCCGGAGCCGATCTCAATTCCCGCGACTCCGGCGGGAACACCGCCCTCTCCGTCGCCGTCGGCGCCGGAAACGCCGAAGCCGCGCGGGTGCTACTCGCCGCGGGCTCCAGATTCCATCCGTCGGAGGACCGGTTCCTCCACGCGGCCGCCGCCGCGAACGACGTCGATCTCCTCGCCGTGTTGGCCAACTCCGGGAACGTCGACTCCGCCGATTCGACCGGTCGGACCGCGATCCACGAGGCCGCGTCCCGCGGGCACGTGGAGGTTCTCAGTCTCTGCGTCCGGTGCGGCGGCGACGCCGCAGTGGCGGACTCCGGCGGGTGGACCCCGCTGCATTGCGCGGCGGCGGAGGGCCACCTCGCCGCCGTGGAGTTCCTCCTGGACGCCGCCCCGTTTACCAGGTACGCGGTCGCGAGAGACGGCCGGACACCGTACGCCGTCGCCGGGGAGGCGGCGCACCCCCGGCTCGCGGACTTGCTCCGGCTCGACGACGGCTTGCAGCGCGCCGCGTGGAGGGGGGACGCGAGCGGGGTACGGAGCTTGTTGTCGCAGGGCGCGAAGGTGAACGGGCGGGACCAGAACGGGTGGACCCCGCTGCACAGGGCGGCGTTCAAGGGTCGGATGGAGTGCGCCAAGGTGCTGATCGGGAGCGGGGCCCAGATCGACGCGGTGGACGACGCCGGCTACACGCCGCTCCGTTGCGCCGTGGAGGCGGGGCAGTCGGAGGTGGCGCTGTATCTGGTCAGCCACGGCGCCTACGTGAATCCGAAGACGTTGAAAAGTGCGTTCCCTGTACATATCCCGTGTTTTGGTAAAAATGATCACCCGCCTCAGATAGCTTTGCCGTTACCGTTACCTTTACCGTTGCCTTTACCGTTGCCTTTACCGTTACCTCCCGTCAGTGGGGAGAAAAAGAGGGCATAGCCAATTAGTCATCAATGTGGGAGGGCTCCTCACTCACTCATGTGTACATAAACAAACGCGTTGTGCATTTCTATTTATAAATGAAATATCTATGTTCAAATATTGTGTATCATATTCTAAGTAAAGGTATTTCCCAAGTAAATGGTCTAGGTCCAAGCCAGACCAGTACAATTAATGGGGTTAAACCAGATTTTATTATGCAGGTTTGGGAACACTAACCTATCATTTAAATGAAAATATTTAAGCTAAGATAAAATTCTTTTTGAGACCGTTTAGTGATATGTGAACTGTTAAAGTACGCACGTTGGGTACTTGTGGTGACGTGGATGCCAGTCCAGCTCACCAAATTATACTAGAAACCTTAAACCTGTTTAAACCCTAAATCTTAAATCCTAAACTCTAAACCCTAAATTTTAAATCCTAAACTCTAAACCCTAAATTTTAAATCCTAAACTCTAAACCCTAAATTTTAAATCCTAAACTCTAAACCTAATTAAATCCTAAACATTAAACCCTAAAAACCCTAGATCTTAAACTCTAAACCTTAGAGTGGATGATGACGTACGTCACAGAAAGTACCCAAAGTACTTCCCACTGTACGTATATCATTATCCTTTGAAAAATGTACCGTCTCACACTAGTGTAATATTAATAGCACCGGTTTGTCTTGGAATCAAAAGAGATACAAGCAACTTCAAAAAGACTAACAACAAACAGTAGCAGCAAGAATCAGCTGTAGAATTGAAGAAGTAATGTCCATAATGGGCCACAACATTCGAGGTAAAGAGGACGGCATTCGGCCCATAGTTTCCAACTGTAGGCCCAATGAAGGGCCCAAATTAGTCAACTGCAGGCCTAAGTACTGGAACAGCCCATTAAAGCCTCTAGTTTAAACTACAGTAACGAATATTGTTAAGGGTCAGCTCATCTCTCGTTGACAAGGACAAAGCTGCCACAGCCTACAGGCCAATTAAATATAATTAAAAATTACCCACTTTTTTCTTTTAAAGAGACTTGCTCATTTTTTCTATAAATTTAAAAAATGTCATCTTAAAGGTAACTCTCTTTTAAAATTTTATTTATGTAATATAAAATATAAATAAGATTATAAAAGTCAAACTATAAATTTTTTCTTTGCAATTTGTGTGCTTATTTTTGTTTTATATACATAAAGAAAATTTAAATTGATGTTCAAATATTTAAGTGACTAAGCACTTAATATGAGTATGGCTAAGTATTACTGCTCATGCTTACATCCCGATGTGGCGTCTACGTTGCAGTGTAGGTAATAGATGAAGTCGAAATTATCTTCTTATTCTATGTGCAACTAGGCTGCCACAAGGACAACCACATCATGATGTAAGCCTCACAATAAAATATGGCAATAGTGATAACATTTTTCATACAGTGGAGATATGTGTGTTGCCAAAATTTGCTAGCATCTTCGTTGGCAGTCTAGGTAAGAGATAAAGTAGTAAGTAAGCTTAAACCTTAGACCTTAGACCTTATTTGGACAGCCAACTAGGTTGCCAGGAGGACAACTACATCAGGATATAAAAACTCACAGTAAAACATGGTAGTACTGAAATCATTTTTTTTATAATATTTATACTTTTTTGTAGATGAGTAAATAAATAACCCACTCGAATACTTAATTATCTTTTATATTATTTTGTCGCCTTTGTCACTCTCCATGAAGCTTAAACATCTAATTGGCATAACATCATATTTTCAAACTTTTGACCCACATTTTCAAATATATCTTATATGACAACTTATCTTAATCCATTCAAAACTTGAACTTGGTCTTACCAGCTTTACGGATGTAAACAAGTGATAAGGTTATTCCGTTTACCTTTTTACTTACCATTATGTTTACTATTGTTCTGTTTCCGAAACATACCCAATTTTCCAACGAGTAAACAAGTAATAATCTGGTAATAATCGGAAAAAATAAAAAATTGTCAAAAGTTTTTTTAGGAAAATTGTATAAAAAACAAATCAATTAGAATACAATGAAAAATTTACAAAACAACATTGTTTTTGCATTTCAACACAAATTACACAATATAAAAGTCAAATACAATATTTACTTCATTTGATAATAGAATGCCTATGTGGTTATTAGCATTTGTTTAAAAATTTGACTTCCTATGTTAGTTGATGACATTTTTATAAAATTTGACATTTGCAAGAAAAATATGAGATAATTTATTTATCTTAGATTAAAGGCACTACTCTCATGGGCAATAGCCACACACAAACGCTACCGTTCATATCCAAAGACAAATCGGACCGTGGCGAACAGACCAAAGGATGAACAACAATTTGAATTTATATACAATTTTATATTCGAATGGGAGATAAGATGTTTGAATTCAGATAGATTTGAATTCAAACTTAGATAATATATCTTGATAGGTTATGGTTTATCGTAGACTAATACTAGAATACTTATCCCACGTATATATTAATCAAAGTCCTTAAAATATAATAGAATAATTTTTATTTTATAAAATCTTATTTTTAGAGGATAAACCCTAGGCACCAATAGTTTAGATTAACATGTACGTGAGATAGGTGTTGCACATAAGTGCAACTAGCATTTTCCTTTATCTTATTAGGGTTTTTGTATGTTTGTATACACTAACTAAAAGTTTATAAATAAGTGGGGTATTTTCTGATCTAAACTATCTAGAATTTGTAGCTCAAGGATCCAATCTTTGGTTGAATAATAGAGTCTGGCTTTTCCCCTACTTTGTTATCATGCATGTTGAGAAAGGGCGAGTTCGGGTCTTGGTCAACAAAGCAGGGTGACAGTAAGAGTCAACAAAGATTGACTTCTAATAATTAGAAAAAATGTGAAAATGTTTATATTCACTCCAAACTTTATCTTGTATTAAATTTTATGAGAGGTAATAAAAATCTATTTGGAAAGATATTAAGGTTATAAATATGGACAAATAGAAATTTACGATATGATAAACTAAGTGGGTAGTTGAATTTACCATATTAGCCTTATTTAAATGGTAATCGCGATAAAACGGGTTGAGACATTTCCGTCCCTTTATTAAATGATAAAATGGTAAAAGATAGAACGACAGTTAGAAATTATTATTTTATTCCCATTTTGTTCCATTTAATAATCGGTGGTAGAAGGGATAGTCGGGTACAATTTACTTCCATAACATTCGTAACCGGGTTGAACCGGCTGACTAAACACACCACTAGGATCATTGAATCTCAGCCTTCTCGAAGTTTCTTTGTGCATGCATTTGAAACTGTCAGTCATAGAGTAATATCCGTTGTGACCTGTCATCTTGTAAGGTACAACCAATCTCTTGGTAAGGTACAACTAGTTTTTACTTATTTTACAACCATTTAATTGACCGTATTAAATAGATTCTGAGTTGGTTACAACGAAAGGTTGCGAGAAACACTTATAAATTGGAGGAGAGATTACGCTAGTAAAGAACAAGGAGGAGAGTCAAATTTGTGTTTTACCTTTCTTCTAATCTTCTAAGCGGCTTCATTTCTCTAGTGCAGTTCTACTTTTCTTGTAAGTCTTTTACATAAAGTCATTTGTTTACTGTGCAAAATTTCTTATCTCTATTGTTATTGGAATCTTTATCCAATTTCTATAGAGTTGATGCATATTTTCGTAATCTACTTGCTTCCCACAGATAAACACTGAGGGTTCTAGACAAGGTCCGAGTTTACTAGATCTTTCAGAGTGGGAGAATTATGAAGCTAATAAAATCATTTTGCCCTCATATATGATAACAATGAACTTCCATTCCGTAAGTCTTTTACTATTATTTCATCTGTTTATCATGCATTTCTTCTCTTTATTATTATTGGAATATTTTCCTTTATCCCTCCTTTTTCTTACTCAAGCTTATTAGGAATGATGCTTTCATTGAGAATTAGTTATAAATCATATGTTTTCTGTTTAAGTTAATTTGTGTGCTTGCTTCTACCAGGTAAATGGTAAGGAATCCAGAAAGAATCGATTTTAGTCAGCCTTGCATCTGGAAGAATTCTGAAGCAATTAAAATCTTTTTGCCTCATATCTGTACATGGTTGAACAAACCTTTTCGTAAGTATGTCAATTAATTCCTCTACTTATTATATATTCAAAATGTTCATCACTATTGGATTTTTTTTTCCTATATATATTTCTCCAAAATGGTGCTTTTATTGTGATTTTGAGTTATTCTAGTAATAAATAATATCAATTTCATTTAAGCTTGGGTTTTTGCTTCTCGCAGGTGAACAACAATGACACTACACAACATAAAAGTTAGCAGCAGTCAAACCACTTTTGCCTCATATCCCAGACCGATGAATTTTCCTCTTTTCCAACTTGTACTAATGCACAACCCAACCAGTTTAGATGATGATGAATTGGTTGGGCTAAGCATACTGATCGAAAGATCGGATAGTTCAATTCGCTTATTAGGTTGAGCATTTCAATTTGAAAAACTGGCCAATGGAGTGATGATGCTGATGGACAAGTCAAAAAATAATTTATCATCATCCTCTATGGACTGGATGTCCACATCCTATTATTTCTTCAAACTCAATGTGAACTCCTCATTGAAGTCAGTGGTGGTAGCATAGATCTATATGGATCTCCTCATGCTAACCCAGTGCTTCGACAGGATTGAGGTGTGAACTGTAGACTTCAGTGGAAGAAAAAATAGGATGTGGTGCGTTGGATTGTCCGGAAGCTGGCTCTTCTTCTCAGTGTTCACAGTGATGGAACACTGAGATACCAATGAAAAAAGGGTTAAAAAAAAGGAAAGAGTTTTTAACCCTGTTGAGAGCACACGTGGGCGGCTTGTATGTACTTTCACAAGCTGTCAATCTAAACTCGAGCTTCAGCCTCCGAGAGCCAACGATCGCAATGTGTAATATTGAAGTTGAAGATGGAGATTTCAGTGGAAGAAAATTACTGTATGTGATGAGAAATGTTTTGGTACCTTCAATTTTTCTTTTTTACATATGAACTCCTTTGTTTTAAATTATGTAAAAATAATGAGTAATGCTATGTGTACAAGGGGGGATGTACACAATTGTACGCATCCCCATTGTACCCATATCATTATTCTAAAATAATTGAAATCATGTAAAGTGTATTATTCCTTTTTTTTCTGAGATGTCAGTAGAAGAAAATTAGAATATTGTATGTGATGAACAATTTTCCTCCAATTTTTCTCTTCTGTGTATTATATTAAATAAACTAAATCAGTATTTCCCTTGTACTAAACTTTAAAAATGTCAAATGTAACTACCAATCTACACCTGACCCATATGGAAAAAATAAAAGTCTTGATATGCTATGTACAGTGGAAGCAAGCTAGGGACATTTTATAACTTTTACTTGAAATGCACGATATTTAAGATGGATACAACTCTAACGTTAGTGATATACGAACTGTTAAAGTACGCACGTTGAGTACCTACGGTGACGTGAATGCCTGTCTAGCTCACCGAACTTAAACTTCGAACCTTAAATCTTAAACTTTAAACCCTAAACCCAATTAAACTCGAAACCCTATACCCTTAAACTCTAAACCCTATAGTGGATGATGACATGGATGCCACATCCGCGTTACAGGAAGTATCCAACAAGCGTACTTCCCACGGACGCATATCATTATCCTTTGAAAAATGTATTCTCACATTAGTGTAATTTTAATAGGCAACACACGGGATTCTTTAAGAATCAAAAGAGATATAAGTAATTTCGAAAGGAAAATGACGTAACCAACCAATCCAATACACAGCTGCCAAGAGTTTATCCTTTAGAATTTAAGATTTTATAAAATAAAAAATATTTTATTATTTTATTAATTTTTTTAAGTTTTAGTAATAACTGGTTAAGTCAGGCGATAGGTAAAAAGACCGGACAAAAAAAAGGACGGCATTAAGCCAATTGTTGCCAACTATAGGCCCAATTTACGGCCCAAATTAGTCAACAGCTGGCCCAAGTAGGGTACAGCCCATTAATGCCTCAAGTTTATACTACAGTAAGGAATATTGTTTAGGGTAGCGCATCTCTCTTTGACAAGGACAAAGCTGCCACAGCTTACAGGCCAATTAAATATAATTGAATTTTTTCCACTTTTTTCTTTTAAAGAGACTTGCTCAATTTTTTTTTATAAATTTAAAAAATGATCAATCTTAAAGGTATCTCTCACCAAAAATTTTAATTATGTAATATAAAATATAAAAATATTATAAAATCAAACCATTATTTTTTCTTTGCAATTTGTGTAAATTGTGTGCTTATTTTTGTTTTAAATAAATAAAATATCATTTTTTGATCTGTAGAAAAATTAAATTTGATGATTACATATTTAAGTGACTAAGCACTTAACACGAGTAGTGCCAAATATTACAGCTCGTGTTTAATGTGAAGTCCACGTTGCAATCCAAGTAATAGATAATGTCTGAATTATTTTTGTATTCTATGGGCAACTAGGTTGCCATGAAGATAACCTCATCACGATGTAAGCCTCACACTAAAAGATGGCTATACTGATATCATTTTCATAATCTTTTATATTTTTTTGTTGATGAGCAAATAAATAACCCACTAGAATACTTAATCATCTTTTATATTTTTTTATCGCCTTTGTCACTCTGGGTGAAGTTTAAACATCTAATCGTCACTTATGATTATCATAACATCATACTTTCAAACTTTAAACCCCTCATTTTGAAATATATCTTATATGACAACTTATCTTAATTCTTTCAAAACTTGAACTGGGTCTAACCTGGTTTGGAAATGTAAACAAGTAATAAGGTTATTCGATTTACCTTTTTATTTACTGTTGTATTTACCAGAACCTCTACCATTTACCGATTTGTTCCAATAGTTCCAAATTGTTTTGTTTTGGATTATTACCTCATTTTCTAGCGGTAAGCAGGTGATAATTGGGTTATAATCTGAAAATATAAAAATTGTCACAATTTTTTAAAAATATTTAGGAAAATTAGGGATAATGATTCTAAAAATAAATCAAATAGATTACAATGCAAAGTTTACAATACAACATTGTTTTTAGCATTTCAACACCAATTACACAATATAAAAGTCAAATACAATGTTTACTACACTTAATAATTGAATGCCTATGTGGTTATTGACATTTGTATAAAAATTTGACTTCGTATGTCCGTTGATGACATTTCTATAAAATTTGACATTTGTTAGAAAATATGAGATAATTTATTAATCTTAGATTAAGAGATACTAGTCTAAGTCCTAGGGGCAATAACCGCACACAAATGCAACAGTTCATATCCAAAGGCGAATCGGACCCTTGCAAACCAGACCAAATGATGAAGAACAATTTGAATTTAAATACAATTTTAAATTCGAATGAGGATAAGATGTTTGAATTCAGATGGACTTGAATTCAAGCTTAGATAAGATATCAAGATTGGTTAGGATTTATCTTATTAGGGTTTTTTATATCTTTTTATACACTTGCTAGAAACCTATAAATAAGTGGTGTATTTTTTTATTTAAACCATATTGAATTTGCACCTCAAGGAGCCAATCTTTGGTTGAAGGAAAAGTGGTGTATTTTCTGATTTAAACCATCTTGAATTTGAACCTCAAGGAACCAATTTTTGGTTGAAGGAAAATGCCAACTCCACCTATTGCATAATACCTATCCCAATACGCATAGGTGCAACTAGGATTACTCTTGGTTGAATAAGAGAGTCTAGCTTTTTCCCTTCTAAGTTGTCGTGTACGCTGTAAAAAAAGCAAGTTTTGGTCTTGCTCTATCAAGCGGCATGACACTACTAATAATTAGAAAATATATGGAAATGTTTGTATTCTCTCCAAACATTTTCGTGTATTAAATTTTAGAGTAATGCTAGGCACCAGGTGGCGGACATCCCATCTACCCTCCCTCTTACATGTATTAATATAATGGAGGCCTACACAGAAATAGAGGACCCCATTATTTTAATGAGATGTGATATAAATATTGTGGGTTTTATTTCCAAGACTTTACATCTTGACCACTTTGCAGCTTAGTAAGAGATAAACTTGGAGAAAAATCTACTAGAATTTAGTTTTTTAATAAAATATTATCAACCTATTCTATGGGTAAACCCTAAACCCTAGATTTTCTCCTAGCTAGAACGCAGCCACGTCAGGATGTAAAACCTCGAAGTAAAATCATGAAGTACTGATATTTTTCTATTTTAATACATGTGAGACGGGGTGGAAGGGATGTACACCACCTTGTTTGTGTATAGCATTATTTTTAATACATAGAGGTAATGAAAATATATTTGGATACTAAGATATTAAGGTTATAGATATGGACAATTAGAAATTTATGATTGGAAACTTAGTGGGTAGATGAATTAACCATCTTAGCCTTACGCGTAAAATGGGTTCGGATGTTTCCACCCCATTTATTAAATGGTAAAACGGTAAACAATAGAACGGTAGTTGGAAATTAATATTTTCTCCCATTTTTGTTTCTTTTAATAATCGGTGGTAGAACGGGTATTTAGGCACCGTTTGCATCCCTAACGGGTTGAACTAGTTGACTCAACAAACCATTAAGATCATTGAATCTCAGCCTTCTTGAAGTTTCTTTGTGCATGCATTTGAAACTATCACTAACATAGTAATATCCGTCGTGACCTGTCATCTGGTAAGGTACAACCAATCTCCAGGTAAGGTACAACTAATTTTTACTCTTTTTACAACCATTTAATTGACCGTATTAAATAGATTCTGAGTTTGTTACGACGAAAGGTCGCGAGAAACACTTATAAATTGTAGGAGAGATACGCTGGTAGAGCACAAGTAGGAGAGTCAAATTTGTGTTTTACCTGTTTTCTAATCTTCTTCTGTAGCAATAAATTGTAGTGCGCAGAAGAGAAAATATTAGCTACTCAATGTCATCATCCTCCACCTTCTAAGCGACTTCATTTCTCTAGTGCAATTTTACTTTTTGTAAGTCTTTTACATAAAGTCATTTGTTTATGGTGCTAAATTTTCATCTCTTTATTGTTATTGGAATCTTTCTTCAATTTCTATGGAGTTGATGCATATTTTCGTATGCTACTTGCTTCCCTCAAATAAACACTCAGGGTTCTAGACAAGGCCTGAGTTTCCTAGATCTTTCAGAGTGGGTGAATTATGAAGCTAATAAAGTCATTTTGCCCTCATATATGATTAAATTGAACTACCATTCCATAAGTCTTTTACTATTATTTCATCTCTTTATCATGCATTTCTTCTCTTTATTGTTCTTGGAATATTTTTCCTTTATCCCTCTTTTTTCTTTCTCAAGCTTATTAGAAATGAAGTTTTCATTGAGAATTAGATATAAATCATATATTTTCCATATAAGTTAATCTGTGTTCTTGCTTCTCTCAAGTAAATGGTAAGGACTCCAGATCGAGTCGATTTTATTCAACCTTTCATGTGGAAGAATTTTGGAGCAATTTAAAACCTTTTTGTGCCTCATATCTTTAAATGGTGGAAACAGAATTTTTCGTAAGTATGTCATTAATCCAGATCGAGTGGTGATATGCGTACTGCCAAATTTTATTGTGAGGGTATTCAGCAAGACGTGGCATCCTCGTTTGCCATTGATGTAAGAGATAAAGTAGGAGCTATCTTCCTATTCTATAGGTAAGTCTAAACCATAGACCTTATCTGACTGCCAACTAGGCTACCGGGAGGACAGCTACATTAGGATGTAAAAACACAGTAAAATATGGCAGTACTGAAATTATTTTTTAGTTATTATTCAATATATTCATATCTTTACTATTATTTGATTCTTTTTCTATATATATTTCTTAAAAATGGTGTTTTTATTGTGATATTGAGTTTTTCTAGCTATAAATTATATCAATTTCATTTAAGCTTGGGGTTTTGCTTCTCACAGGTGAACAATGTCACAACTCAACATAAAAGTTAGAAGCAGTCAATTAACCCCATTTGCCTCATATCCTTGACCGATGAATTTTCCTCTTTTCCAACTTGTACTAATGCACAACCCAACCAGTTTAGATGTTGATGAATTGGTTGGGCTAAGCATGCAGATCGAAAGATCGGATAGTTCAAATCGCTTATTGGGTTGAGCATTTCAATTTGAAAAACTGGCCAATGGAGTGATGATGACGATGGACAAGTCAAAAAATAATTTATCGTCATCCTCTATGGACTGGATGTCCACATACTATTCTTTCTTCAAACTCGATGTGAACTCCTCATTGAAGTCAGTGGTGGTAGCATAGATCTATATGGATACCCTCATGCTAACCCAATGCTTCGACAGGATTGAGGTTGTCACTGTAGACTTCAGTGGAAGAAAAAATAGGATGTGGTGCGTTGGATTGTCCGGAAGCTGGCTCTTCTTCACAGTGTTCACAGTGATGGATCACTGAGACACCAATGAAAAATGGGTTAAAGAAAAGGCAAGAGTTTTTAACCCTGTTGAGAGCACACATGGGCGGCTTGTATGTACTTTCACAAGCTGTAAAGCTAAGCTCGAGCTTCAGCCTCCGAGACCCAACCGATCACGTAATGTGCAATATTGAAGCAGATGATGCAGATTTCAGTGGAAGAAAATTAGACTATATGTGATGAATTAATCCTTTTTCTGAAATTTCAGTAGAAAAAAATTAGAATATTGTATGTGATGAAAAATGTTCCTCCAATTTTTTTCTTTTCTTTATATGAACTCCTGTGTATTATATTAAATAAACGAAATCAGTATTTCCATTGTACCGTTGTACGGAACTTTAGAAATGTCAAATGTAACTACCAGTCTACACCTAATCTATATGGAAAAAATAAAAGTGTTAAGAAGTTATGTACAGTGGAAGCAAGCTAGGTGCATTTATAACTTTTTACTTGAAATGCATGACATTTAAGATGGAAACAACTCTTACGTGGGTAAAGACTTCCTGATACGAATATATAAAAACTATAATTTTGTAAAGAGTAATGCTATGCTTACAACATTGTACGCGTAGAATGAGTACATCCCCTCGCTGTAGTGGTAAGGTATTAAAATATTTCTGGTGTGGATCCCACCACCACAGTAGGGGATGTACCCATTGTACGTGTAAGGTGTCGTACGCATAGACTTATTCTTTTGTCAACGTTGGTAAGGGTTTTGATGTTTGAAATCAGCAACAAAAAGAGAGCCCTACCCCGTGAAGTTTTCACTCTGTATAGTTTAAATATCAGGTATGTCTCTTTTAATTAGTTTAATTAGCAGAAAATACGTCATACTTCCATACTTTTTTAACACTGATCTTGGAAACATTATTTGTTATATGAATCTACTTTTAACATCTAATCATTTCCTATAAGTAGCATTAAAGTTATATCGAACTTCAACACTTTTAATCTAGGCAAACTTTTTTGTTTATTTCTGCCAAACAAATCAACTTTTGACTAATCATGCACAAAGACTATGATCAAATTAAGGACTTGGACGTAGGTGACTCCATAATTTCCACTGAAGAATCTATAGACAATCTATCAGTTCATTCCAATAGTTGAATATCATCTTTTGAGCTCCGTAACTTTCACGCTTTATAAGTATCTTTCATGAAGAGTATCTCTCCCTCAAACTAAACCTAATTTTTCCGTGTTGAACTCGTTTAACTTCTTTGTGCCGTCATCTCACCTAGAATTCAAAACCAACTTATTGATTGACATTCCAAATAGTAATTTGAGTTCCAGACCTGTTTTTACTAAGAAAAATGCTATATGCTTGCATGCATGTACTTTGTGTACTTCTCCCCTCACTATAGCAATGGGACCCACACCAGAAATATTTTAATATCCAACCGTTATTGGGGAAGTACACAAAGTGCATGCACAGTAAAATACATATAACATTACTCTTTTACTAATTGAGAACACAGAGCTCTCTGAAATTTCAGTCTCTATTCTTTTCTTTCTATTTTGGATCCTCTCTCCCCTTTTAACTGCACTAGTTTCCCTAAAATACTGTTTTTCCAGCCAAGGTAGTCGTTTCTCACCGAAAAACAGAGGTCCCTTTATTTTATTGGGAGCTGACAAGGTCAAGTCTACTACTAGAATGGTATTTGGTGGAGTGGCGAAGCACCAGAACAATCAGAAACAAGTTGGGGCCTATCTATCCCCATGAAAGGGTTCACTTCGTCATTTGTGTTTGTGAGAGAGAAACTTCCGCGTGACCTTTTCCTGATCCCTATACATAATTAAAATCATGGGCGGCCTTTGGATAGTCCTCAATTTATGTGATCGATCGGAATCAGATGTCTCAAAGCTTTTTCTTTCTTTCTTTCTTTTTTGCTTTAACGTTTTAGGCAGAGTACGTTGTACTTATATAATATATGCCTTTGAGAGCTCCACCTCCCTCTCTGTCCTTATGCTACTTTTCATCCTTTATTGGTTGGGTTTCGGACGTGCCTCACAAGTTAGATACATTTTCCTTTCGTTCAACCTCAAACCGTAGAAAGCAACTAATTTTTTATATACGTTCAATGCAAAGTTAAAGAGTTATAAAACCTGGCCAAGTCAGGTAGTTGTGTCTGGTCCAACTTGGTTTAATCGAGTGATCGAATCATAATCATATATAACATCAAAAATTAATTTTTTTAAAAATAAAATAAAAACTATTTCATGATAAAAAGTTATTCTCCATTTCCTCCCGGAGAAGAAATTAGCTGCATGGCGACAACAACTTAAGAAAAAGGGGTACGATTCCTTTGTCTTTTCTGCTTTTTTTTTTCCCTCTTTTTACTCCCTTCTTTCTCCATTCCCCATTTCCTAGTAATTACAACTGAGCGAAAAAAAACAAAAAACTCTCAATCAATGAAGCACGTCTTAGTAGGGCTCGATTTAAATAGGAGAGAGACAGAGAGGGGGGGAGAAGAGAGAGAGAGAGAGAGAGATCAACACACCAAGAATGAGAATTGAATTACCCACGTAAGTAAAATATATGATAAGGTCTTTGTGATTGTCTTCTGGCTAATCTTTGCATAATCCATGTATGTATCACACTTGTCTGCGGAAGAGACAAAAGCACCAAAGACTCATTCCCCAACAACACTTTTGGGCAGTCAAGTTCCTCCCTTTGACAATTCGTACTCTACCCTTTTTCATATTTTATGCAACTCATTATTGGATAATCAATTCGCCGCATTATACAAATCATAAATTTCAGGATAATTTTTCTGGGTCCAATCCAGGGTGCAGAGACGTGCCCGGGTTTAATAACACTGATATAAATAGCAAAACATAGGAAAAGAGATAGAATTAGGAAAGAATCCAAGGAGGAGGTGTATTTTGGATAAATAAGATGAAACCCGAGGGAGAAAGGAAGAAAGAAAAGGCGCAGGCGGAAGGAGGAGGAGGCCTGCAGCAGGTCCGAATAAAAACAAAAGCAAAAGAGAGGAAAGAAAGCGATGGGCGCAATAGGAGAGAAAGTAGCAAGTCGTGGACGGATTCGCAGAGAGAGAGAGAGAGACGATCGAGGGGGTGTGCGTGTCATCATCCCAAGCTCCAAGGGTCCCTCTCTCCAGAGACTCTTCCTTCTTCTTCTTCTTCTTCTTCTTCTTCACCCCTTTTCGGAGAAAAGTGAGGCAATAAAAAACGAGGGAGAAAAAGAAAGGCGCAGAAAGAAACAAGGCGGAGGCAGCCACGAGCTAAACGTCCGCGTTTCGGTCTTTTGTCTGCATTCGCATTTCTCGGCTCCTTTGCGACCGTCCCCACTTGGGTTTGGGTTCTGATCTCCTCCTTTATTTATTAATTATCTACTCGTCCGTCTTCTTCTCCCTTCTTAATCGCATACTTTGTTGCGACGACGGTACTGAAACAGTGTAAAAATTGAAACCGACGGCGGCGGGGGTGAGAGGAAGAAGAAAAGCCGCAGAAGCGGCCAAAATAAGGGGCCTGTTGTTGACCTAACTCTCAAAGGGGGGAATATTGAATAGTGAAAGAGGTCGCGGCACAAGTGCAGCCATGGACGCTGCTCAAGAACACGACAAACTCTCTCTCTCTCTCTCTTGCCCTCGTCTTTCTTTCTGTACTCTCTTTTCACTTTCTCCAAGTAGCTGGCCATTTCTGTACTTGTGTAGTTAATCCCATAAATTCAAGAAATAATTAATTTTAAAAAAAATAAAAAAGAAAAAAAAAAAAACATTTGATGATTTAAAAAAATTTAGTATTATATCTATAATTTGTGTTTAATATGTTAGTATGTGTTAAAAATATCGTTTATATAAAAATTATAAAGTGATTTTGGAGAGAAAGAAAGGTTAGGTACCGTGCAATGCGATGCAAAGTGCAACCCCCTTGGACTTGGGTGGTGGACTCGAGGACAGAGAGAAAATGGGTCACGGATTCGGGGGGTCGTGACGGTGGTTACGGATCACATTCGATGCACACAACACGGGTAGGAAGAAGTGAGGACAAAAAAATAGGTGAGGCCAAGGGGGTAATGGAGTAGTAACATGCGAGGGAACATTTTAATAATCAAAAATAGTTCAATTCAGCGATTAATAAAAAGAATAATCAGTAATCAAGACAGAGTTTATATTACATGTGCAAGGGAGGAGGAAGGTAGGAAGCTGGTGACGACACATTTTTTACCCCCACAAGTCTTTCACTATTAATCATCATGCTTTGCTTTTTACATTTGTTCAACTTTCAACCCACTGCTTTTTTCTTATTTTGTTCTTAAGAGTCTGGTTGTGTTGTTATTATTATAAGTAGTAAAGAAAAGGAGTTTAGTTTGAGGATTATAATTACTAGTGTTGACAAATTGGACCACCAGAAATATCCCAGTTGCTTGACCAACAACCACTTTTGTCATTTGTGGAATTGGGCTTTGAGGAGGGCTCAAATTTAAATACAAAAGAGCAATGCTGGGTATAAATTATGAATATTAATCAAGTAATTAATGGTACTTAGATCATTATATGTCCTGATGAAAATTCAGAAGCGTACCTTAGAAAATTAACCTTAATCCCTTTGTGTGTACGTGTAAAGTTCATGGTAGATAACATTTGTGAATACAAGTCTTGACCTCTCCAGTCAATATTAATATAAAAAGTTGGGACTTACTTTGGCGAGTCATGTTATTAAAAAAAAAAAAATAAAAAAAGAAAAAAAAATCCTTGTATTTCCTTATCCAAACTCTCCATCATCCCAAACGGAAAGAATTATTAACATCAAACATGTCCACGTACACTCTCTTGCCATCACAGATTTCCTTCCAAAAACCACGAACACGTTACCCCCGATCGACGGCGGAGAATGGTTCGACGATCGGACGGGTGGGAAGGAGAGAGCGAAGGCAGGTCGCGAGGCAGCGTGGCGCGGGGGGAAAGGAAAGTCAAGGGAGGGGCGAAATGGTAAAGTGACAGGGGCGAGGGTTCTTTTTTTGTCCTGGAGCGGCTTGGCGTCGGCTGCACGCAGGAAACTTTTGTCTGCTTGCATTAAATTTTTCTTCTTCCCCCAAATTTCTTTTCGTATTTGCGGATAAAACCAAAAGAAACCACCCGATATTTTTTTAATATGAAACTAATTATAGGCGGCGGGTCCCGCCTCCCAAACAGTTTCGTTTCGGCCGCCCGCTTTGTCGTCTCCCCCGTCTCCACTCACCCCGAGCCAAGCCGAAGCCGCCACTGAGCCGCACGCAGCCACTGAAGCCGAGCCGACGACCAGCGAGCCACACGAGCCGGTGAAGCCACCAATCCCTTACCGGCCCGAGTCTGAGTGAGTGAGTCCCTGGCCCTATCTGTCTCGCGTAGCCTTTTGACTCCCACTCTTTCGCTATTATGCGCGCAGGACTTTTTCTATCCTGCGCGGCGACCCCTTGCCTTCTCCTCTCTCCTCGCTGCCGTCTACTTTTATCTCGCTTCCCATTCCACTCTCTCCCTCGCCTGCCTGTGGAGAGTGCTTCCGTCTGTTCTGGTGACGCGGCAACCGCAGCTTTTGTCCTTGCTGAGAACTAATTCGAAGCTTCGACATTCGAGGGGTTTTCGCGTGGGAACTGGGGAGGAGATACCAGGATTAGGGTTCCCTTCTTTTCTTTCTCTCCTCTTTTTCCTTTTTTTTTTTTTTTTTTTTTTGGGTTAGTTTTGGGTTTCGTATGTTGTTGGAGGATGGATAATAAAGCGGGGAGCTTTGGGGAGATCTGTGGGATTGTCGGATTGGTTACTTGTTCCTGAAGGCGAAATTAATGGCGAGGAGTAACGAGATTAGCGTCAATGAGTCCAGGGTATGTGGATTGTGGAGATTACTGATGATTGATTGCCCTTTGTTGTTGCCTCTGTGTCGGAGCGCTTGTTTCGCTCGTTGGGTTTGTTTGCGAATCGTGTTTTGGGTTTGGTTGGATCGTTTGAGGATACCGTCTGATTTTCGTCTCTTCAATTTCGGGGGAGGGGAAAATAAGAGAAAAACTGTTTTCCGTGTTCGCTGTTCGGGACTGATTCGAGGGGGTTCTTCTGGGGGGTTTTTGTATTGGTCTTCGCTTCCATTTTTTTTTTTTTTCTTTTGCAGTTAATTAGAATTTCTTATGTAGTCTCTTCGAATTCGTTTGGGTTTGATAGGGCTCTCTCGCTGGTTTAATCGTTTTGAGGTTTGTTTGCGGTTCTCTGACTAGGGTTTGGAGCTTCTCGATCATTTTGATTCTCGGAAAGGGTTTTCGAGGGGTGTTCTTGTTCTGTGGCGTAGGGTTTTCGTCTCTCCCTAATGTTTGTTTGCTTGATAGAGAGAGGAGCTCGCTCCATGGATGTGTGCTTCCGTTTTCTATTATTTAGTTTAAATTGGAACCCCGATTGTGCATAAAAAGAGACAGTATTTATGTTTAGTCCTAGAACGTTTAATTCTGATTTTACACGTTCCTAAAGAAGACCCTGATTC
Organism: Aristolochia contorta; assembly: GCA_022405105.1. Lineage (NCBI taxonomy): Eukaryota > Viridiplantae > Streptophyta > Magnoliopsida > Piperales > Aristolochiaceae > Aristolochia > Aristolochia contorta. The sequence goes on from CM039664.1 coordinate 7,996,729, forward strand.
CCGTTCCTTCGTTTTCTGTAGATGGTGGTCCCCCTGAATACATGGGTCCTCATCTCCAACTTCAAGCTCGCCTACAATCTCCTCCGCAGACCGGACGGCACCTTCAACCGCCACCTGGCGGAGTTCCTCGACCGGAAAGTCCCGGCCAATGCCACTCCGGTGGACGGCGTCTACTCCTTCGACGTGATCATCGACCGCTCCACCAGCCTTCTCAGTCGCATATACCGCCCTGCTCCCGACGCTCAACGGGGAATTCTCGATGTGGAAGAGGCGCCCAGCCCCGACCCCTTCCCCGTCGTAATCTTCTTCCACGGCGGGAGCTTTTCCCATTCCTCCGCCAACAGCGCCATCTACGACACTCTCTGCCGTCGCTTCGTGGGTCTCTGCAACGCGGTCGTGGTGTCCGTTAACTACCGCCGGTCGCCGGAAAACAGGTACCCCTGCGCCTACGAGGACGGGTGGGCTGCGCTCAAGTGGGCGAGCTCTAGGCCGTGGTTGCGGAGTGGAAGCGAGTCCAAGGTGCACCTCTTCTTGTGCGGTGATAGCTCCGGGGGAAACATCGCCCACCATGTCGCTATAAGGGCGGCCGAGTCCGGGATCCAGATTCTGGGGAATATTTTGCTCAACCCCATGTTTGGTGGCGAAGGTAGAACAGAGTCGGAGACGAGGCTGGACGGGAAATACTTCGTTTCGCTTCAGGACCGGGATTGGTATTGGAAGGCTTTCCTCCCCGAAGGGGCGGATCGGGATCATCCTGCCTGTAATCCCTTTGGTCCCAGTGCTCCGAAGCTGGAGGGGATTGCCTTCCCCAGAAGCCTCGTCGTGGTAGCGGGTCTTGACCTTCTACAGGATTGGCAATTGGCGTATGTAAAAGGCTTGGAGAAGGCTGGGCAGAATGTCAAGCTCATTTACCTTGAGCAAGCGACGATAGGTTTTTACCTGCTACCGAATACCGAGCATTTCTATGGTGTAATGGAGGAGATCAAGAACTTCGTGAGTTCTAACTGTTTATAGCCATTCACTTACCCTCTACATGCTTTGATACATAACAGAAGCTTGACTTTGTTACCTGGTTCTTTTTCTTTTACTTCTCTCTCTCACTTCTTTGCTATCGGAGTTGGGGTGAACGGTGTGCAGTCCTTAGTAGTACTACTACTCTAATTACAGTTGTTTGTTCTTCGTTGGTTTTGTGGTGTGATGAAGTTTTGTGCTGCACCTGCTTGTCTGGAGAATGGGAACTGGGAAGTAGATGGATCTACTACTGATTGATCATTGGTGATATATATTCTTCAGGTGCGGCTTCTTGTTTTAGGTGTTTTAACAGGTGGATAGGGTGGTGGCTTCAGATGGAAACAGATATTTGTGGTTATCCATTTTGCACGGGGCTGTGGATGCGTGCTGAAGCTGTTATTAGTACGAGTATCGACTCATATCTGACTCCATATATAAATGATATGTTTGGAGGGGAAGCGCCTCGGCCATGAGTGATGGCTTCGTTTTGAGGCCCACCAATGTAATCTTTTGCCCCCTTTTTTACTTTCCAATCGTGAAGAAGCGACTGATGGGAGAGGAAGGAGGTTGGGGAAATGTTTGGAATTTGGTGGTGTTGAAGTGTGGTGGTGCGTAGCCTGATGTAAAGGTGCTAATTTCAGTTAACATGGATCAGTCCATGCTATTGTAATCTCACTTCCTCTCTTTTTCCCTTACCCTTATATATATATATATATAATATATATATATATATGTTATACTGCTGTTGTAATCTATTATAAAGATGATGATGAATGTTTATGAATGACAGGATCTTCGTTCTTTGTGAATAGTTAATTTATTTGATTGCCCTAGTGCATTATTCACTACACTTGTTGGCAGCTCATCCCTTTGGTGAGGTGAAGACCAACAAGGACTTCAAGTAGAACAGTAAAGCCTATGCTGTGTAAAATAACGAAGTTGGAGAGAGATTCTCATTTATTGATCTATAAAACTTAAAAGACCCCTTCTTCTTAATATACCCTACAGGGGTCACAACAGGAAGCGCATCCAGGCACAAATTTCTTCGAGAATTCGGAACTGTGCAGAGCTTGAGAGGAAGGGTCCCGGAAGATGCACAATCTTTTCCTTGTAGTTAGTAATAGTGTATCATCATACGCTGGATGGAGTCGTTCGTCGGCCGTATGGGGGGGACATCAGATTTAGTCCTTTTCTTTTCCGTCTTTTCCCGACCCTGGCACTGGCCTTGTCTCATGTCTCTCTTTGTTTTCTTTTCCTTTTTTCTGCAAAGAGGGAAGAAGGTTTTTTCTTATTGATGGGTGCAGAGAGTCCAGATGGCAAAGCCTGGACTACGTCAGCGTCGCACCTTCTCTCTGCTATTAAATTACGACGCAACAGCTAGGTCAGTCGCAGTGGACAGGGACAGGGGACCTTGTTTTCTATTGAACAAATTATAAACTAAAGCAGGAATTAGGGGAAAGGGGTTATGTACATGGGTGTCGCATTACCTAATATAAACACATGCAGTGTCTTTTTCTTAGCGAGCTCATTACGCCTAGGAACATATTCTGCTCTCGTCGCGGAGCGGCGTGGGCCACCGGGACATGATCGCCCGGTGCTTTGTTTGAGCAATTAATTAAGGCCCCCCCCACTTTCCTCCTCCATTAGACGAAAATCAGTCTCGTGTATCCGTCATTCTTTTTTTTCAGTCTCCGGGTCAATCCGCGGTGACGTTTTAATTCCGTGTGCGCCAAAATGTGAAGTTTGGATTAGACGAAAGTGAAGAGTTCCAGCTGGGAGTTGCAAGCCTGTAAATGTCGGTTGTCTTCTTCTTCTTCTTCTTCTTCTTCTTCTTCGGGTGTGCTTCTGACGTCGCGGGGAAGGAGATGATGGGGTCACCCGACTTTCACTGGGGACCTCCCATACGCAGTCTTACTTGCTTTTACGGTGCGCCTTTCCAAATTTAAGGGCAGAAGTGCGAAGTGAGATGAGATGTTCAGATGGGAAGAAAGAGGAAAGATTTCCTTTCGGATTGCTCTCCTCTCTGCCTCCCCCTGGTTTGGATTTGTGTTAGTTGTATGACGAAGAGTCGTCAGCCTGAGCCATCCTCTGTTTCTTCTTCCGGGTCTCTGTTTTTGTTTTCCCTTTTTTATTAGTTGCAGTCTTGCAGAGGAGGAGCAGGGCCGGTGCAGTGGGTTCTAGAAGTTTTACTATTTTTATTTCTTTCAGAGGCTTTTTTTAGGTCTGAAGGAAGAGAGTCTGAGCTGCCTGAGGAAATCTAGGAAGAACAAGTTCCAGATATCCGGTGAGGAGAAGGGGAAGGAAGACCGAGGAGAGGTCTCGAAGGGAATGGCGATAGATTAGGTGAAAGGAAGAGGAGATAAGGCGAGAGAAAGGGGAGGAATCAATGAATATAAAATGGGAAAACCAACCGCTCCAATGCGTCGCATCTGAAATCACATTCGTCTGCACAAATCATGCTTTTGGCACATCTGCGTGCGATTTGGCGTTGGCAACTTGACAATGGAGTCAGAGAAAGTTTCGGGGCATTGAAAAGATTAATAAAAAGAAAGCAAAGAACATAAGAGCCTGCGCCCCTGCGCCCCTGCGCGCTCGTAGCCCGTGCACGCCTGCAGAGCATGCGCTGCGCCCACGCCATCCATGATCCACCGCTCGTACAAGTCCCCCATCGGCAGCAACTTTGACTCACTGTCATCAAGCGACACTTTTCGACTCCTCATTGGCTCCATCTCCCTTCCCTAGATAGACTAGACTCAGTTTATCTTCTGCAACACACCACACCTCTCTCTGTGGCCAGTGCCCATGGGGGTCGCAGCAGACTCTGCACAGAGATGCTTCCCTTTCCTATCATATGTACTTGTTGGTTTCCTCTCGGGGTGTAGAGATCTGGATCGCTGAACCCATCCATCCATCTCACCGAGAAGACGAAGAGGAGTGACTTAGTAGTAGTAGTACGCTCGTATTTGGTTCGTTCCACTGTTCATTCTTTCCCCCTTTTACCCGCGGTCTCCGCAAGCTGTTGTCAAACGGAGACAAACGGCGGGTGCAGACAAATCGGGGAGAAATTGTTTTAATTCTGGATTTGGAATCCATGGGTGCTCCCCACGAGAATCAAGATCTAATCTTTTGAGGAGTCGAGTCAGAAATAAAGGATAAAGAGAAGGCATAAAGGCGTGCCAAGCCCAAACGATGGATAAGACAAACGGGGATGAAAAGAGAGGAGAGAGAGAGGGAGAGGAGTCGTCACCTAACAGTGACGAGAGGCATGAGAACCAAGCAAGGAGCGGAGGTGGAGGAGACTGGAACACAATGTGCGGTTGTGTGTACCCATCCTTACTGCACCATCTTTCCTTCCTTCTCTCCTTCCTTCCATTCCCACCGTTCTTGACCCAATCATTGGACCTCTCTGGGGCCGATCGCTCATCATAAGGATCGGTCTCATCAAGGGTACCAATCATGGTACACCAAACGGGGGTGCTTCGATTGCGATTGGAACGATGTTCACCGCCGTTGAGAGGCGCCCAGTATCGCCACGCTAGTCAACGAAGCAGATGGAAAAGTTACAAAAATCCGTGTGCCCGTCACTCAGAAAATGGAATCATCCATTGCCACCACCCACAAAGGAAAAAGCCCGTGTGCCGCGTTCAGATCCAAACCAGCGTGTGCGCGATTCGCTTCACGCCCCCGGTTTCCCGTGGAAAGGTGAAAAGATCGCCAAGGGGGGGGCGGACGGACACCTTTGGATCCGTCTTCACCAGCTGCGCTTTTTTCATTTCTGGTTCTCGGTCATGGATGACATGTATATCTTTCTTCTTCGACTTCTTGATGCGACAAAGGCACATTTTAAAGACCGGGCCTCGAAGCTCCTCCCTTGTAAGCCGACAGGCTGAAAAGCATACCAGTATCGTTAAACATTAAGAGAAAGAAATATTGATCCAGAATTTGAAAAGCACAAGGAACACTGGATAGTCAGCGACGTGTAAAGCTAGGGTAATGAAATCTCAGAATTCGCAAGCGATGCCGGAGAAAAATATTGACAGAATGTATCAGCAGCCTGATAATGAAAAACGCAGTATAAAGCCTGTGTCTTATGACACCTAATCTTTTCTACTCAGAATCACCAATTAATGATACAAACAGTTGTTTCTGCATCAGTGAAATGCATGTTTGGTACAGTATAATTTGTGGCACCATGGGAAAAATAGGCAAAATGTCCTGCAGAATGAGCATCTGAAGTGCTCTTGATTGGCTCAACTTAAATAGAGAGAATTGCCCCGGAAATCTCAAATTGTACAGCAAGAACAACATGAAATTTTAGCATTTTAAATTATATGATTATTGTGTGGGTTAGCTGCTGCTGGCCGATGTTTGCTTTCACACCCACCTTCATTGCTTCAGAAGAACAATGGGGGCAACAATGGTGTAAAATGGTTACAAAAAAAATTGAACCATGAAATGGAAAGCTCTGCAAATTAAAAGCAGAAAAAATATCTGACACCTGCACCGTCCTAAATGTTGCTTGGACCAGCAAGCTTTTATCCCCCTTGCGCACCTTATATAGTCATCAATGGCATATTCGACAGTTTCAACTTCCATCTTCATCCAGCTACTGGTATACGGACTCTCTATAAAATACAAATTCTGCAAAGCAGATGCAACAGTTAACAGATATTCAAACTAAATTATGGTACGGGAATTTAGAAAATTACCACTTGTAGACAAAAGTATTCTGAGAAAAAATTAACTGACACCAGGGCATACAGATAATTATAATTCTTTTTTTTATCTTCTTTTAATTGTCACATTCCATGCATAAATCACATTTGAGAGATGGAGGGAGGTATAATCCCCCACAGATCTGTCAAATCGACGAATAAAAGATCCCATTTTACACTATGTTCACTCTCTATTTCTAGTATGAAGACAGTATCGTAGTTGTGCTAGGTATGTATGTGAATCATACTGATTTCTCAAGAGTATGAGAATGATATTAATTTATTAAGGAGGGATCCTAAATGGGCTCAGCAAATAAATGAGTATTGAGTGCAAAACATTTTTAAAAGGATATGGAACTCTTGACACACTTCCATAAAGGCTGGAAAGTTGTAGTTCTACCTCAGGAAAAATATGTATGCTACTAAAGTCTAGAACTGGAGTCTTTAACTCAAAAGTGACTAGGGTGACCTAATTTATGCCATAGTTATGAGGCCAGGCATTTCTTTTGCAGTATTGAATATTCAGAAAAAATTCAGAAAAATACATTAATACATTAGAGGCAGCCGATAGAATCCTCTGGTATCTGAAGGAGCTCCTCAAAAGGGGTTGTTGAACACACCACGAGAGAAGATTGAAGTGCTTGAGGTACTAGAACGCAAATTCTGCAAAGTTTAAGTAGATAGGAGACCTACAGCAGGGCATGGGGATTGGGCATTGTTCTCACTAAGGTAAACTTTTTTTTTTTTTTTTTCTGAAGATTGTGTTTCATTGATATGTACAAATTACAAGAAAATTACAATAATGAGCTCAGGTTGCAACAAGAGTTTGCTGTTGCACCCCTTGTTTACCAAGCACATCTGCATGGCCATTAGTCATGCGAGATACATGGGACCAAAGCAAAAACATGATGATTGAATACAGTAATTTCATTGAAGAGAAACCAAAAACGCCAAGGTGGTCTTGATTCTCCTTTACACCAAGAGATGATAACTTTTGAGTCGCCTTCCACGTGGAGTTGACCCTAGAGACCAGAATTTGCAAAACATTGAAGTCCCTGAAGTAGGCTCAATGCCTCAGCAGTATTGGAATCTTGAATACCAATTGGGGGAGAATAAGAGAGTATGACCTCACCACTGGAATTCTAATGAGGCCCCCAATCCCAGAGTCTGGGTTGCCAAAGGAGGAGCCATCGAAATTTAACTTGTACAATGAGTCAGATGGTGGGTCCAAGCTTGAATGTCTGGTCTGTCCCTCTTCCTTTCCATAGCATGTTCAACCCAAAGAGCTCCAAATAGTACTTGAGTGAAAGTAAGAAATGGAATTTGGTGCCAGATCAAGCACTGAGTAAAAGTACAAAGCTATGGCTCACTTTGAAAGCAAGCTTAAAAAGTGGATTTGAAGTCAATGAGCTTGGACATGAAGTGTGACAACTATATTTGTATTGGCCTTGGTCTTTTGTGGATGACCAATCATATTTAAGTAGACCCTTTTGCCAGAGAAGTGATTACACCACATCAGTGATTCAGCAGGCAACCCAACCAGACCCAACTACTTATGATTTTCTACTTCTCACCATCGGGCAGGGAATTTACTCTACTACCTACTAAGGTACCAATGGATGATATAAAAATTAGACCTATTCTATGCAGTTCTGATTTTCTACTTCTCACTGTGGGGCAGGGAATTTACTCCAATACATACTAAGGTACCAATGGATAATGAAAAGATTAGATCTATTCTATGCTTCTCGAGAACAAATATTGAGAAGGACAATAATGAAGAAAAAAAGAGGTTTTATCTTCACCAACCAACACAATGAAAAGCAAACTAGAACAGCTTTACCACACAATTGTACAATCACCATAACACATCCATCACCACATCATAGCAGGCAGGAAGCTGCTATCGGAAGGAGTTTGATGTAATAAATGGCTCACTTGTAAAAGATTTGCAAATTTTGAAGATGCACAAAAGAAGAAAGAAGGAAAGAAAGAGGAAATAAATTCAGCAGATTCTACTTTTGGGATCTAATACTTCAGAAAAAGTTTTATTTCACAAAAGGAACTATCTAGAAAAATTCACTATTTCAGGAAAGTTTTCTATTACTGTATTTTCTTTAGAGTGGAAGTTCTAATTAGCATTCTCTACTGCTAGTGTGCCAATGAGTCCAAATTAGAATCATACAGTGTCAATGAGTACCGATTAGGAGAACTTTCATAAGAGGACTGTTTAGTTAGTCGTTTAAGCCAATTTAAGAAAATCATAGAGGCAATTTTTCTGTCTTAATTAACAGCTAAAATTATTTTTCCAGCAAGCATCTTTTAATCTAATAAGTCACATATCAATTGTAATTAGAAGTTTAGATAATATACAAAACTTTTCTTTAGGTTGTACTACTGTTTTTCTTTTGTTGAGAACAATCTCTAGGTGTGTTTTCTCTATTGATAGCCAGTGCTAGTTACGAAGCATCACCTAAACGTTCAAGTTCTTCAATTAGAACATGAATCCTAGAATTCTCTTAGGTCGAGAAAACAGTGATTGGGTAATTTAAGATCCAACCTTGTCAAACAGTTCACCTTTGTAATTTGGCTGCATTATCAGCCTACATGCAGCTTGATCTAATACCATGTAAAAACTGAATTTGATACATAACAACTAGCAAAAAAGGAACAGTCATTAATCTTCTTTCAAAATAAATTATTGTTAATCAAAGACTGTGACATTATAACAACATCATCCAAAACACAAAGGAACAGTCATTTGAAATAATAAGATGAAGGCCACCTCAAGCAAGTATAGACTTTATATCTTTTGCATGTTTTCTTCTAACACAGCTCTATATCTCTGGTGGGTATGAATTATATAGAACTAGTAGGGTCTTTCTCATGATCAGGAAAGAATAGAGGGCGTTTAACATGTTAAAATTTCTTTTCGCAGCTTAGGCACTGGTCACGATTTGTACGTAGTCTAATTCTATGTAAATTTTAAGTATTTATCGTAAATAGTCTAATTTTATGAGAAGTTTAAGTATTTATTGTGATTCCATATACTAAACAACAAGAAACAAATCTTTGTTAAGTAATTCAAAAACATCGCCGGTACTGAATATGTTAATGAAAGCAACAATCCAATTTAAATTTCACACAAAAATTCATAAAATGCATAAAGATCTTTATCTATTCTGAAGGGAGATATCTCTAGTTAACTTGGCTGAAATTATCAAAGATGCTCACAAATATTCAAACCAGAAACCCTTAAGACCCAACATGCCCTGGATATAAATGAGAGGACTAATTGAAAAAGAAGCAAACTTAGCTTTGGGTGATTGCAAAACTAGCTCTATGGTGTTTCTCAAGATGACATGATTTGCACACGAAAGAGAGATCAAACACCATGGATTGAGATAGCAAAGATTAGCTAGTGATGGGTGCCCTAAGTGCAAATACCACCAAAAATGGAGAAAATTCCATGATGAGTGCCACAAATTTTGGGAAAACGCATTAGCCAAAAAAGTATAACCCACCATTCTCATTTTGGAACCAATAATCTTCTTCATATGCAAGTAATGAAACAGAAAATATGTAGGACAAAATGTAACTGGATAATGCAAGGACTTAGCAATAGGGTCGTACACAACAAGTTTAATTTTGCAACAAATAAAAAGGACAAGAAGGATGTGTGATGCAGCGTGAAAAGCCACCATGAAACTGTGTGTCTGACCAAACAACAAGAGTGATGGTCTTATCAAAGCATGAAAGAGATAAGACTAAAACTAAGGAAAGTATATTTGACAAAAGGATGCACCAGAATCACAAGAAGCAAGGGACATTTTATATGTTAAGACACCTGTGATTGCAAGGTCGCATTAGCTGTGGAAGAGGATCTAATATGCAAGAATGATGATATGAAAGTCAACTGACCCAACTGTTGAAGCAACATTTGCATCTCATCTTGAGTTCAAATAGATGCCACTGCCTCCCCTTCTAGAGACTTCAGATGCATAAGTCTACAATCATGTGCCTCTCAATGACTACTAGGTTGTTGTCCTCAACACTGGAACTTTAGTAGGCAAATTTGTTGGTTCATGGGTGTCATATGATTCAATTGATGTACAGAAACACAACAAAAAAGAAGGGTGCTCCATAGATTACTTTTCATATGATGAGTTGGCAGTTCTTGAAATCTTTAGTCATGTTCAGTAACAGCCAGGAGCATATAGCAGGCTTAAGAGAAAGAAATGAAGAACTGTAAGCCTCATCATGCAATATGGTGATTTAAGTGCAAAACATCACAATACTCAAAACACAAACAGCAAGAACCTGAATGGCAGAAAGCGTAAGCAGAGGAATGACAAAATAAAGCACAAAAAAATTCATTAGTCTAAAAGATAAGCTACCCATCTAAGACCATCATCACGGATCTAATATAAAAATTAGGAAATTAATGAAATAAAAAAAATTATGCAAATAAAACCAAAACCTCATAATTCACATAGCAACTACACTACATAAATTTGCAACATCTTTTCCTAATTAAGATAAAAGTAGTGCATGGTCCTGGAAAACGTCCCCTGTGAATGAGAAAACGTCATCTAAACAAATACAGCAAACCACAGAGAATAGTATCTTACATTAAAAAAGAAAAGGCTTAAGGATAATATATTCAATATAAAAGAAGCACAATGAAGATTAGAAATTCACCTAAGAACTTTCACGGGAATAGACAAAGAGCCAGCCCAAATACTTCAAGTAGCTGCTTCAAATACTGGGAACACAGGTGGGTATTATATATCCAACAATGTATTAGGACATAGAAGCATCTGCAGGGAAACCGTATCCATGTTTGAACATCATTCCCAGTACTCTATTCACTTTAAATTTCTGACCACCCTTTAAGTAAGCTTTATACATGATCACAAATGTCTTCTTTGTAAGGCAGAACCCGGAGGTGATCATCTCGTCAAGAACATCTTCCATTTCCTCAAACCGATCCCGACAACCAAACATGACCATTTTGCAATGAAATAATGAACGACACAATCTCCACCCTGCACAATCAGCTTGGTTCACAAACTCAATGAGCTTGTCTAGTGCATTACACCGAAAATAGCTTGCTATAATTGCACGCATTACACTCAATGTGATTATGGCAGTATCCCTCTCTAATGCTTGTCCTATGCTATTCTCCATTTTTTCCACCAAATCTTCCTGTGCATAAAGCTGAATGAGAAGAACATTCAACCAAGGTCTATATTCATCTTCAGGTATAAGCTTTAATAGAGACTCAATCTTTCTAACTCTATCCCCATCTGAACTTTTACAATAAGCACAAATCATGGATCTTATCAAAGCAGTATGTTTCTCGTTCACATGATCCCTCACCAACTCATAAGTTGTCTCCATTTTCTGCAAATTTCCAGACATAGCGTATCCTCGAATCATGAACAAGTATGTGCGGTTGTTAGGCATGATTTGCAGCTGCTGCATGGTCCAATATGTCTTCTCCATGTCCTTCCACATCCATGTGGTGACATAGCCAGCAATCAAAGCATTGTAAGTATTTAGATTAGGTGTTAATCCACGTTCACTGATCATTGCCAGAAATGTTTCCATTTCCTTCACCATCATTAATAGACCACAAGAAGATATTAATATGTTGAATGTCACTATAGTTGGTTCACATCTTGGGTCTTTCTTAAGAGTTTCAAATAATGAAATTGATTCTCTGGGAGAGTCATTATGTATGTAAGCACTCATAAGTGCATTATAGACCGAAGTTGTCTGGATTTCCTTGCTAGTAGCCTCTGAGAACAACTTAACTGCTAGTGTAAGATTCTTCGTCCTGCCCGCCAGAGTTATTGCCTTCGCATATTCCTCTGGAGTTACATTAATCTTAGCATTTGTTTCTCTTCTTCTCCAACTGAAGACCTGCAACGATACATAATTCGTGTAAAGAGGTCGAACGGAAGTAAAATTTAATAATTCAGAATTTTCAAAAAAAAATTTAATAATTCAGAAAATGAAAACTCTCGCTAAGGAAGGATATGGGATTGCCGTTTCCATAGTATCTTCTCCATCAATAAAATCTCTCTTCTCGAGAAACGAGTTCCGAAAAAATTGATTATTTTCCACAGGAAATGTAGAAGATGGAAAAACGTTTTGGAAATTGAAGACAGAAACAGTAATGAGACCAAGAGTCGTGTACATAAATAATCAAAGGAATATTTGCATCTACATATAAATTCATACAAATGTCGTGAAAAAAGTAAATCAATGAGTATGAGAAATATGTCGTAAAACACAGACTAGAGTTCTAGTGGAAATGTGGAATACAACAGATTTCCTCAAACAAGAATATGCTAAAGCCCGAAGCTTTCACAGAATAGGCAAGTAATACCTCAAGACCAATTTGAGGGCACTGCTTCATTCGAAGCAACAACTCGACATTCAAAGGACCAGCATCCTTCTGCAAAAGAAACGAACCTTTTGTATTTAAAATCTCGACAAGTTTCTCTGACTCTTCAGCTCCACAAGAGTTCAAATCATCGGCCAGATCCGAGACAGCCAGCCTAAGATGTTCGTTCTCATCTGTACCGCTTTCTGGACCCTCTTTTTCACTGAAAAGGAGAATCATCTTCGAAAGTGCATCCGATTTGGCACAGAAGCCTGGAACTGATGGCAGGGAGCCTGGGGAAGAAAAGCGGCGGATCACCGTATTCGTCGACGCGGGGACGGGAGAGACCGGAGAGAGTAGGATAGTAGTGTATCTCCGGATAAGAGAAATCTCCAATTTGGCTATGCCTGAAAGTTTTCTCAAGGAGTACATGATGCTTCAGACGGTTGTGTCTGGCAAAGACACCATTTTTCTCCGAGAGCTCCCCTGGGTTCAAGAGACTATCCTCTTTGCAGGGTTTAAGCGCGACGCGCAAACAAGGCACGCTTCCCTTCACGGAATTTTTTAATGGCCCGCTACAGTGAGGGGGAAGTGCACCAAGTGCATATAGCATTACTCAAAGAGTCAAAAAACAATAATGATATTCGTACAACACTATATGCATATATTTTGGGTACACCTGTAGAGAAGTGGTGTATATAAATTTTGGGTACACCTTCACTGTAGAAGTGGTGTATATAAATTTTGGGTACACCTTCACTGTACTGTACATAAAATTTGTGCACATCTCCCTCATTGTAGCGGTAGGACCCATGCCAGGAATATTTTAATGTCCCACTACTAGAGAGAGAAGTGCACAAGTGTATGTACACTAAAGTGCATATAATATTTTTCTAAAATATTTCTATTGGGGATCCAACATTGTATGCATATAATACGGTACACTCTCACTATAGTGGTGACCCATGCCAAGAAATATTTTAAGAATAATACTAGTTTCACTTAGTCCACACACTTATCCCACAAACTTATTAATCTAAACTATTGACGGACGCCTAGAGTTATCTCCAGAAAATAAGATTTTATAAAAATAATTTTTTTATATTTTTAAAAGCTTAAATTTATATGTAGGTCGGATAGGCATTACTCATATTTTAATACCCTACCACTAAGTAGGAGGTGTACTATTGTTTATGTACAGTGTTGTACACATAGCATTGCTCTTAAATTTATGGAGCTGTTAATTAACAAAGTATTTGTATTGGCCCTAACCCTCTAGTGTCGCCAAAACCATTTCAGTGAGGGTTTAAACAAAAACACTTAAAATTCATGTTGAATCCACCACACCACAACTAAGCATAAAGAGTAATGCTAGATGCACCAATCCGATAGTACATATTAATCTAAGCCCTCAAAAATATAAAAAAATATTTTTTTATAAAATCTTATTTTTTAGAGGATAAACCCTAGGGATCAATGGTTTAGATTAAGCAACTGAGATAGGTATGTAGGGTAAGTGCAACTAGCATTATTCAAGTATAAAAGAATGTGACTTAGGGCACATTTTGCTAAGTTATTTGGTAGTTAAAAACCCTTATTTGGAGGAAAGAGTTGTTCTTTAAAAAAAACAAAAGTATTTTTTTATATATTTCTTTATAAATAAATTTCTCTTTGTATTTTGAAATAGCTCCAAAAAAAAAATTTGTCTAAATAAGACTTCTTGATAAAATTATTTCAAAGAGTCCTTTTATTAAAGAGCTCAGTCAGTTACCTTCTATTTATTTCGGGTTTTTAAAATATGACCCTCCTTGAAAAAAGTATATATTTTAGAATAAAAAGAAATGTCCCTGAGATATGGCAGTTGTAGAATGCAATGTAATGTCATTAAGTCCGGTTGAACATCATGGATTTTACCGCTGATTGATAAGTACGGATCACTTGAAAATAACACTGATGTTTATTCTTATTTCTAAAGACTTGTTCTCACCTTTTCATTTTACACTTATATTGACCGTGCCTTTTTATACCAAGAATAACAATGTAAATGATAAATGTAAAAATTGGAATAAGTTATTCCACTACCATCCTATTAATTTTTGGTTCATATACATGGTATAAATGGTATATCGAATTAGTTATTTCATCCTTTATTTATCACATGTAAAATGGTAATTGACTAATACATAAAACAACAAGAATATAACTCATAAATTTATAAAAAAAATAACATCTTTACTATGAAACATGGTTTTAATTATTTTATTATCAAGTTTTTACATGATTTCAAAAGATAAAGTTTATAAATTAATAATGCAAAACTGTAGACTTCAGAAAATAGTATTGCATTTTAATTGGAGGAAAAAGACAAAAATTTTGAGTCCAGCCATATGTGACATCCACAACTCTTCATTTTTAGCATAATATGCTCTTCACTTAGAACACAAACTAGCAAATCAAACAAAAATTTACGGGCCCACTGACCCAATGAAGATAAAAGCCCTACACGATCTACTGCTAGTTCAGTTGCAACACCAGCTTGGAGAAACTAATGGTGCAGTAGATCATCTTTTGACATCAATGAAAATCTCATGCCTGTTCTGGATAAAAAAAATCTTAAATACATTACTTTCTTTTATAATTTTGTTAATTTATAAATTATATTTTTTTCTTGTTATTGTTAAATTTTATAAATGATTAAAAGAAATAACCTTGTATAAGTGTTTGAGACAATAAACAAGCAGAAAGCAAGCGAATTAAAATTTTAATTTATTTTATAATCCATGTGATTTTTATATTAAAATTTATTATTGTACTTTTTTTAAATTATATTAATAAACTTTTCCACTTTTATACTCTTATAAGTAATTATAAAAAAAATATCTTCTTCTTCTTTACATCCTTTTTTTTCTCACGTGTCAGTAGATCCGAAGCCGCGAGCCTGACCCCACAATACGGCTCCTTCCGACATCTGGAAGACCAGGAAATATTGACACGTAGCCTGCATTTCTATGCAACCTGCTTACTTCTAAACCCAAGCAGGAAGAAGCGGAAGTCTCCCTTTGGAGTCCCGGACATAAGTCGATTTCCAGGTTCGGGCAGCGATCTTCGTTTCTATCCTTCGTGTATAAAAAAGATTTTGTTATAGTCTGCAAGTGAATTTTGTTTCTGAGTGGAGGTCACAGAATTAGTTGCTTGTATACGGACGTACTTGTTTTACTGCTTTTCCGTGTCATACTAGATCTTCCGGATTAAATTTTAAGGGGCTTTGGGAGGGAGATGAAATGCTTTCCGTTCATTGTAATTCGATGCGAGCTGAATGATTTAAAATCTAATTGTGCATGGGATACGGGTAGATGATCGGTGTTAAAGGCGTCAAGCTCCGTAGCTCTGTCCTGCTCAATTTTTGGCCCTAAATTATTTTGCTTTTTAGCCTAAGCACAAAAATCAACTTCCCTAAGGCTTGGATCTAACCCCATGGTATCTCTAAGTATCCTGATTGTGCCCAATATGTTTCTGTTTCATCATTTCAGGTAAAGTTTGGAAATGTACAGAATTTTAAAATCTGAAGTTCAAAGTGTTTATCACAAAGCTCCTTACGGGTATTGGACGACTTAAAAAACACAATTTTTGTGAGTTCCTTATTTTATGCAGAAGTTTAGCCTGAGGATGTTGTGTTGATCGTTGAGATGTGTGGCTTCAGTTTTGCAAGCAATATGGAACAAAGTGGTTTGTCTTGCATAAATTAAAGCACAATTATTATTGCTGATCAACTAAAAGGTAAAGACTGGAAAATTTTCAAATAGCTGTGCTACATGTTCTGGAACATGAGAAATGGGTGTTTACTTTTCAAGATTATTGGAACAACCAATGGAATCATTAGTATCTGGATCACTTTTTAGGCTTTAATATAGTTACTACTCTGGGGTTGTTGATATTCATGGCTATGGCGGTTGGTCATGTCAATGCAATATTTGAGGTTGATGCATTTCAATTATTTTGTAACTTGTTGGTGTTGTGGCTGAATTGTAGAAGTTGTAACCAAAGTCAAGTGCTTCATATAATAAAAATCAAACTCTTGATATTCTATGACGGTAATTGTACTTAATTTTTATTTATTTGAACATTCAAAAAGAAGAGTATATTCTAAAAATCTTTTGGTAGTTCCTCACTTCTTGTATATGATCCAGGTCTCCATACTAGAGACTTTATAAATGGGTGGGATCTCCTGCTGTTGGGCTCCGATCTGAAAATAATACAGAAGCAACAATTTTTTCTTGAAGATTTTCAGTGCAAAGTGATGAGTATGTGGCAGCTTGTCAGTTCCTAAGTTATGACCATGGGTTATGCAATGAGTAGGTTTGAATTGGATACTGAAATATATGATGAAGGAACAACCATGGATGGGACTAGTTCTAGCGAAAGTAACCAGGCACAGTCTGTTGGTGTTGATCATGAAATTTCTCATTTGACTAAGTTTAGATCAGCACCTAGTGAGATGATACAAAAAGTCACATCGATGAAGCCAAACAAGCCCATCTCCATTGTTAAAATGTTATCTGCTAGAGAGGCCAACTGTTCTGGGAAAGGAAGGTTCTCTTCACAAGATTGTTGCCACGTTCTTAGTCGATATTTGCCTGCCAATGGCCCATGGCCTGTGGATCAGATGAACAACAGAGCATATGTGTCACAATTCTCTGCTGATGGTTCACTTCTTGTGGCTGGGTTTCAGGTATCATCTTGATCATTTTATGTTGGAATACAATGTTTTCTTGAATTTTCAGGGAGATTATAAAATCAGAAATTCTGATCATTCATAATCTCTGTTGTTGTTTATGTAAATTAGTCTAGCAATATCAGGATATATAATGTTGAAAAGGGGTATAAAATTCAGAAAGACATTCACGCCAGGAGTTTGAGGTGGACTATCACTGATACATGTCTTTCTCCAGATCAACAGTATCTAGTAAGTTTCTGCACTTTGGAATTGACATCAGTATGATGCTTGTCTTTATGCTGAATGAAGTCATTTATATTTCTTTGCAGTTTGCTGCATTTTTCTACATTCATTAATTGTATTGAACTGAATTTTGAAAAGGTAGAGTCCACTGTAAAAAATCACCACGAATTGTGGCCAAAAAAGGTTCTCTTCAGTTGAAGATGGCTAAGAAACCCGACCCAATCAGTATTGAAGCCTATATGACAATCATAACTTATTTGTGCGACTACCTTTTATGGTTTAATTACTCAAGGAATATCCTAGCAGTAAGAGTAACTTTAGGAAATGAAAGAGTAGATTTTATTTTCCAACCACACAATTAAGTTGATGTATGGAACCACACCAAAGACATTCTTTTCTAAAATAGAACATATTAGCTAAGCATCTTGAGCAAAATTACAACATACAGTTTTCTTTTGATCCTATCAATTAGATATAGTTTCGAATCACATAAAAAGCAGTAATTATGGATCTTGAGCAAAATCACAGTACTTTTACTTTCACTTTGAAAATAAGTTTAAAATAAAAACTTGAAATTTGAAAATGTACATGAGTGGTACTGAAAGATATGATTGAATTCTCGGGGAATCGATAAAGTACTTGAGATGCATATGGAAATATTACTTGATTTTGTAAAACGTATATATTTTTTTATTTATTGATATTACTAGTTCCTGACTCCTGATTATTTGTGTTGTTGGTTACTTTGTAACGTGTTCATAGTAGATAAAAGTTTGTGATAGTTGGTGATTTCAAGTCAGTTATCTGGTTCTCTAATGCAGTTATTGATAGAGTTGTTTGAATGCAGGTTTATGCCAGTTTAAATCCTGTAGTTCACATTGTTAATGTGGAAAGTTCTCCAGTGGAGTCTCATGCAAATATCACTGTATGGATTTTTCTGTGATCTAATTATGTGCTACCTGAATTCTTTTCTGGATGATCACTTTCTGTGAATGGACAGATTTCTCAATTTGTCAGTGCTTTACCTTCTAAAACTCTATGCAGTTCTAATGAACTAATGATATACTGATTTTTTGAGAGTTTGTTTGTTTGGTTGCTTTATGTTTTTTCAGCTATCATGATTAAGGTAGTAGATTCCCAGTATACGGACTCTTTTTTTTGAAACAGAATATACGAACTTTTTTTAAATCTTGTTTTATAGAAGTGGGTGATTTATTGGTTGTTAAGCAATAAGAAAAGCACAGCTATATAACAAAGACAAAAAGCCAAGAGTACCACTGGGCTACAGGAGGGGCCTTTACAACAAGGGATTGGAGGGAGAACTCCATAGGAAGTGTGTCTGCTTCACAATTAGCACTTCTGGATGGAATTTGTTGAGAGTTGTACGGCATTCTTGGTAGTAACAGTTGTCCTATCCTTTGCCATGTACTTGTTCTTTATATCTGTACCACCTAACTTGTTGGGAGCATATAAAAAATAATGGAGTGAAGTGCCATCTGGGTTCCTTCACTCCACCCACTAAATCATGGAGTATTTCCATCATTAAACATTCCTGTTAGTTGATTCTGAAGCAATCAGTTTTAATGAGCAGTATTTCTTCTCACATGGTATGAATGACAATGTACTATGATCAGAACTTAGAAGGCTTACAATATATTTTTCGGATGTGGCATAAAATGAGTTAATTTGGGTAGGATACTGTTTAAATGTGCTGCTATTGCAAGTTTTTTTTCAAAGTGCACTTCCTGAAATATACTTCTACTAACCTACCGTGCTTAATGAAAGCAAATATTTGAATCATCTTTAGAAGTATGTGAAAGTAGGAGAAATATTTTGACTGCTCAGGCAGAGATAATATAAGAAAGCATAAAAATCACAAAGTAAAATGATAAGATTAAAGTCACTCTTACCCATTGTGCACACACACACACACACTCCTCTTTTTGTGTCTGACCTATTTTATTTTCAGGAAATTCACTATGGGCTGGACTTCTCAGCTGATGGTGATGAAGACTCTTTTGGGATCTTTTCTGTCAAATTCTCAACTGATGGACAGGAACTTGTCGCTGGCACCAATGACAATTCTATATATGTGTACGACTTGGATGCAAATAAAGTGACCCTGCGTCTTCCAGCACATTCGGTATAAGCATTTGTGTATTTGTTCAAGAAAGTAGTGGTGCAATTCAAGCAGTGGAAGAATAGAGAACTGTCAATATTCTCAGTTTGTTTTCCTTTGTCTAGAATTATAGTTGTCTCAATTATCTGAGAAAGTTATCTTCTGAGTGCTCTTTGTGGGATGCTGTTACTCTTTTTCCTTGTCTTCCTGAAATTATGAAATGGATTCAAGAGGGAAGAATCTATAAGATTACAAAACAAGGCCTTCGGCAGGCAAGCCACAAGAAGAAAAATTTGCTTGTATCCATGGAAAAATCTCATGTACAAAAACAATATGCAAGAGATTCTTCACTCTTAGTGAAGAATTCTTAGCAATAATGACACTCCTAACCACCTGCTCGAGAGAGCTGAAATCTTATGATGCAAATTACAGGTTTCATTACGAAAGAAAGACAGCTCCTAGTGTTATTGTGTTCTAATCACCACAATGTACCATTTCTGTATTGATAATTGCTATGAAAACCAGTTGCGCATGTCAACACGCATTGTCTAATGTATTTAGTAACTAAAATCATCTTCTTTCCTTCCCCAGAATGATGTGAATACAGTCACATTTGCTGATGAAACTGGGCATCTTATATATTCTGGGAGCGATGATAATCTTTGCAAGGTAAATATCTGTACTTAGGTAAATGGTCAAACTTGTTGTTCCTATCTAAGCTGGAGCCTTTTGTTTTTCTATTAGCATGAAAAAAACCCATGGGAGGCTTTTGCTGAAATTTTATAGTTTTGTTCCGGAGGTGTATAATTTCTAAATAATACCTCTCTCTCGCCTTTCTCTCTACCTCTCTGTCCCTGTCTCTGTCTCTGTCTCTGTCTCTGTCTGTCTCTCTGTCTCTGTCTCTGTCTCTCTCTCTCTCTCTCTCTCTCTCTCTCTCTCTCTCTCTCTCTCTCTCTCTCTCTCTCTCTCTCTCTCTCTCTCTCTCGTCTCTCTCTCCAAGCCTATGAACTTCTCAATCGTCTTCTCCGTCTCCGAGCCTGAGAACTAGCCTGCCTCCGCTATATATTTCAGCCACAATGGCCTGAAGCTATATATTCAGTCACAATGGTTGACTTCAGCATTCTTTGGCAATGTAAGAGAACCGAGAGACTTAGAAAATCTTTCTTAAAAAGATATCCTTTTGAGTTCATCCAAATTACTCCAAACAAACCAAGCTGTACATTTAGTTATTTATTCTTTTCTGTCAATGAGTTATTTTAGTGAAAATTCATTTAATTTGGCTGGTGATTCTAGTCATTATCATGCAATAAACTATATTATTTTGTCGATATATTTGCAAATAAAATTTATTTAATTTCTTCAGGTCTGGGACAGACGCTGCTTGGTTGACAAAGGGAGACCAGCAGGGGTCCTCATGGGGCATTTGGAAGGCATCACCTTTATAGATAGCCGTGGGGATGGTCGGTATTTTATCTCAAACAGTAAAGACCAGTCTATCAAACTTTGGGACATAAGGAAAATGTCTGCTAATGCCACTAGGTATGAGTTGTTTCCATTTAATCATAGAGTGAGATACATGAATCAGTTGTTTTGTTTCATATGGTTTTTGGAAAATCTTCTTTTGTTTTTTTGTTCTCTTTTGCCTTTTATCTGTTTTTTGAGATAGGCAATTAAAAATACCACATTTTAAAGGCCATTTTTATTTTTGAATAACCTTATCAATAAACATTCAGCAATAAGAGTAATTTTATTCTTTACTGTTATTTATGTAGGACTTTACTCATTTAACACGTGTGACAAAATAAGTTCTGAATCTTCACTTACAAAAAAAAAATAGTTCTAAATATTCAATTTAAAAAAAAAAAAAAACTAAAAGGCAACACTGTCTTTTGAATCCCAGTTGTAGGCTGTTCTTAGTTTTTTTAGAGATCAGTGGCTGCCAACAGGGAATTTGCTGTTTGGGTTATCTTTTGTGTGTCATAATCCTTCAAAGGTTGGATTTCCAGTTAATGGGGAAAGAAGACGCTGGAAATGGGGTCGTCCACTTCTCTCTTGTATGCAATTTATTCATTTTTTTTTTGAAAATTGTGATTTTATTGATTCATCAAAAAGAATTACAAAAGCAAACTATCTGATTACATAGGTAGACTAGGGAGTCCAAACAACCAGCTACTGGTTTTGGACTCCTAGCTTAGCTAATTCATCTGCATTTCCATTGGAGCCTCTAAGTACATACTCCCAATTTACTACAATATGAGTTAACTCACTAACTTCATTAAAAATAAACCTATGCCTCCAAGGTGGCTTGCAGTCACCTTTACACCATGAAATAATGACCTTTGAGTCACCCTCCACATGAAGTAGACCAGTTAGGTGAGACTCAGTAAAACATTTCAAACCTTGTAAGAGGCTCAATTCCTCAGCAGTGGTGGAGTCAGTTATGCCAATTGGCCCAGAATAAGTGAGAACGACATCACCTCTTGAGTCACAAACAAGTCCACCAATACCTGCAGGGCCAGGATTGTCCTTAGAAGGATCGTCAAAATTCAACTTGTATGCTGCCTCAGGTAGCGGAACCCATGCTTTGACTTATGTGCTTTGCTTCTAGATTCTCTTGCAATTTCGGCCCAAGATCTCCATACAACCCCAACTTCCACACCATAGAAGTCTTTTTGGAGTTTTAACCATCCAATAATTTGTTGTAGAATAAAATATCTGATCTCCTTCCACGGTTTTGCCATATTTTGGAAAACCCTATTGTTTCTTTCCTTCCATAACATCCACGGAATATACCCCATACAACACTTAAACATTAGTCTCCCCTTTGATCCCTTCCCAAAGTAGTATGCAATTTATTCATTAGAAATATACTTAGAGATCGTGATGTTTCCATAGCCAAGCAGCTCCATCGTTGGTCACCATATACAAGGTTTATGCACTTATATTTTTCATGGTTCTGGATCAAACATCCAATTTTGGTCTATCGGTGGTGCTGTTTGTGGAAGTGCTCACATTGACTATGTACAATTTGTCATTCAACATCCAATTTCAGTCTATTGGTGGTGCTGTTTGTGGAAGTGCTCGCATTGACTATGTACTATTCGTCATTCAACATCCAATTTTAGTCTATTGGTGGTGCTGTTTGCAGAAGTGCTCGCATTGACTATGTATTATTCATCATACTGTGTTAGAACACATGTTGAATGGACACCTTTTCATAATTCACTCAAGTTAAACTTTGATGGCTCTCCCGAAGGTAGCCCTTGTCCTGCAAGAATTGGAGGTTAATCAAATTGGGGAAACCATGGTTTCATTTCTGGTCCAGCAGGAGCTAGTGATGTTTCGGAGGTTGAACTCACAACCCTTTTAAAGGGTCTTCACATTTGTTCCATTAGATCTGTATATATGTTCATATAGAGGGAGACTTTTTTTGCGATGTTAAGTTGGCCTCCAGTGCTAAAAGATCACCTTGGCGGTTTTGTAAGCTGGTGTCATGTTAATAGAACAGCCAATTTCATGATGACCCATTAGCTAAAGATATGGACTCTCTACAACATCTTATTGTTAGAGATGCATCTGCTTGATTTTTTGGCTTTTACCTAAATAAATCATATTTTAAAAAAAAATATATTGGCTTTTGCTAATGCAGATTTAAATTAATGGAATGCCACATGGTCGGAAGGCTTCACTGTTGTTTAGTTGATGACGTTGTTTAGAAGCTATGGATGCATAGATGTGAATGAGCAATATATGGTTTTATGTTGTTTCTCATAGTTCTTGATTTATTAGCTGTAAAATACTTGAGGAGAACCGTTGCTGCACCGACGTTGTGTTCTACAAGATTGATGCAGTTTTTTGCATACAAGATTGATGCAGTTTTTTGCATACAAGATTGATGCAGTTTTTGCATACAAGATTGATGCAGTTTTTGCATACAAGATTGAACATACAAGATTGATGCAGTTTTTTGCATACAAGATTGATGCAGTTTTTTGCATACAAGATTGATGCAGTTTTTTGCATACAAGATTGATGCAGTTTTTTGCATACAAGATTGATGCAGTTTTTTGCATACAAGAAGATTCAACTGGATTTTTTAACTGTATAAATTTGTCTATGCCTGCTTCAGCAATTCCAGGGTATCTAACTGGGACTACAGAATGGACTACCCATCTCATGTCAGAAATATGAAACATCCTTCTGATCAATCACTGGCAACATATAGAGGTCACTCAGTCTTGAGAACTCTCATACGCTGTTACTTCTCACCTGCCTATAGGTAGCACAACAATCTACTTTTCGATCTATATTTTTTAGTGTTTAGTTCTTCTGCAGATTTTCTTTTCTTTGTCTTTCTCAGCTTTGATGAGTACATGGACATTAATAGTATAAAGGTGAAGGAAAAAGATGTATGATTTAGCTATTGACTTAACCCTGTGAGCTGGTTCAGTATAGTTGAAATTGGAATTCACAGTTTAAGAATTGTTCAAACAAAATCTGGAAAATCAAATTGGTAGCTCTAGGGGTCAAAGTGTTTTTAAGAATGCTAAGTATTGTTGGCTTACAGTTTTTAAAGTATTAGATCAGTTCATAAGACATGCTCAAAGTACTGATTAGATGTACACTTTTGCAGCACTGGTCAAAAGTACATCTACACTGGAGCTTATGATTCGAGTGTATATATTTATGATGTCGTATGTTCTCACCTTACTTCCCTTTGCTTCTACAATTTATTTTTCTTTTCTTTTAGTTTATTTTTTTTAATATTTTGTAAGTTGGCTGATTGATGACTTTTAGTAGAGCTTTGCTTTTGTGCTTTTCCTGACTCGGCAACATGTCAGGTGAGTGGATCCCTAGTTGCAAAGCTTGATTATCACGACTCAACAGTAAGGGATTGTAGCTGGCACCCCATCTATCCTATACTAGTTTCCTCCTCGTGGGACTGTACAGTAGTGCGATGGGAATTTCCTGGGGAGGCTAAAGCTCCTGTCTTAGTTGGAACGAGAAGTGGGAGGAGATATGAGGGTTATTATTGATTTAGTTGTGTTTTACATGCTAATGATTTTCTCTTTGATAGTTAAACCCGGTAAGTTGTAAGAACAGCAAGTGGGTTGAAGCATCTGTTCATCTTACACTTTTCAGTTTGCTGACCGAAATTTGTATTATTTTTGTTGCAGCTCCTGAAAGAATCCGTTAGCTCTGTACATAATCAAGCCAAACCAGGCAGCAGCAAGTTTTTGGGATAAAAAAGTCTGTATATTCATGGGTAGTTCGAGTGGCTCGTCCCCAGTCCCCGTCAACTGTCATGGTGCTTCAGATCGAAAAAATAAATACATAAATAGAGAAACTGTCATGGTACTATTTGTTCATGTATCTGAAAACATTTCATCCTTGTAACAATCATGGTCATTTGTTCGTGTATCTTAAAACATTTCATCCTTGTAACAAGAGTTATTGGAATATCTCTGCTAGCAATAGCATCCTCTTTATATATTATTACATCTACTTTTGTGTAGTTTCTTAATTAAAGGTTTTATTTAAGTTATTAAGACGGCTTCTTATTGGACACTGTTAAACCCTCTGCATTTACCTCCTCCCATTCAACTAGTTTAGTTGTTTTTCACACATTGATTCAGATATTGAAAGGGCTGAACTGGGCCCTTCTAGGACGAAGTCAGCTCGGCATCATGTTTAGAAAGTGAGATCGCTGTGTTATGTAGCACTACACATTTTCTAAAGAGTGGCGAAATAAGCACTGTGGGTTTTTACTTGAAGACTTTACTAGGAGATAAAATTTTCTAGATTTTAGTATTTTAATAAAATATTATTAACTTATTTTATGGGTAAACTTTAAATCCTAGATTTACTCCTAACTAGACCGACAACTATGCAGCATAAAACCTGGAAGTAAAATCATGAAGTAAGTCATCAAATTCAAACTCTTTTTGTAAGTCTCTTTTCTAGACATTTCTTACTATGCGATTACTAAGATCACAAAGTGTATCTGAGGTGGTTGAAAGAACGTTAAACTAATCCATATTAAAAAAATTTCTAGTATCTCTTATCTCTCGAGCAACCTCTCAAATTCTTAAATGTAACTCCGCAATTAAATAACATCTGAACACATAACCTTCCCCTTCTTTCAGTCTTCCGGTTGAGTCTGAGACCAGTACGTTGGATAGGTTCAAAATTGACTAGACAAACCGATCCAAGGTTTGCTAATGGCCGCAGAGACATGTAAACAAATGCTCAGTATGAGAAATCGATCGATCTTAAGAGCACACACCCACAGTATAGGGAATTCAAAATTACTTGAGCTTTATCATTTCTAGCATTCAGTAGCGTCAGGTACAACAAAAAGAAGAGAATCTATAAAGAAACTATCAGATCAGCGCCCTCTAGTGATATAGGCAATAGAGGCGGCAATGATAACAGCAGCAGAGGAGACCCATGACCACAAACACAGTTTCTTTTGGGCATGAGAAGCAATATGCAGAGACTTAAGATCCTTGCTCAAATTCTCAATCTCAATGTCCTTCGTTTTAAAAATCTTTTTAATGCCTTCCAGCTCCACCATGAACGACCCAAGAACGTCTTCCCGCGCTTCAACATCTTCAACAGAAGCTTCTTCACCCTTTGACCTACCCATCATCTCTACAGTTTCCCTGATCATGGATAGAGCCCGCTTCAGAATAAGTTCACCATCTTCCGCTCTTGTCTGCAAATTCTGCAAATCTTGTCTAGCCATCTCGGTCTGTGCATCCAGCTTCTTCTGCAGATCATCCTTCCCGCAGAGTGTGAGTGCCTGTAAGTCTTGAAGACTAAAAATTTTGCCTTGTAGTCGACTATTCGTTTCTTCTTGCTCTTTACTTTTACCGCGCAGTTCGTCCATATCAGCTTCAATCTCCGTCCTTGCTTTTTCCAGAGCTTCTTTTTCTCCAACGATCTCTCTCATTACTCTTGTCAACTTATCTAGCTCTTTCGCAAAATCTTTGACTTTTTTCTCTGCCAGGTCTTTAGCATCTCTCATGGCATCAAAATTTCTAGCCAGCTCGTTCTTGACAACCACCAATCTATCGTACTCATCCGAAAGCTGCTTTAATGCTTCCTTATCTTTGGAATTCCCTTCTTCCAACTTGGAAAATTCTAACCGCAGAGCTTCTTCTAGGCGTTGCAGTGACACAAGATTTTCCTTCAAGGAATCTGACTCGCCGAGCACACGGGATAGTTCTTCTCCGTGAAGGGTTTCCTTTTCGGCAAGCTCACGGTGCAGCGCAGAGACGTCCTTCTCAAATAACTTGATAGTTGCACTCAAATCATCAATCTTTCCATCCTTGTCGGCCGTAATACGTTCAAGCTCTTCCTTCTCCGCATTACGTTTTGCGAGTTTCTTCTTGAATTCCTCCAGCACTTTATCGAGATTGTCTTTCTCATGGTTAACGCACTCGAGGGCTTTTCTCCCCGAACTAACTTCACTTTGAAGCCGTTCCGCCTCTCGCCGTAGCTTTGTTAGCTCAAATTCGGAATCGGCCTTTTGTAGCTCTACACTCTGCTTTTCGCTCTTCAACTCTTTGAAGTTCAACGCGAACTGCTCAAAGTAGGCGATAACGGAATCGATATTATCTAAATCCGCCCCTTTGTAATCAAAATCGAGATTTTCAACCAGGGCAGCTCTACCGAATTCACCAAGGAACCTTTCCCTTTCTTTCCGAAGAGTCTCCAGCTGAACCTCGACCTCCCTTTTCCCCTCCAAAATCATTTCAATCTGCCCCTCCAAATCCCTGCAGCGGTTCGCCAGTTCGGTCTTCAGACTCCGATTCCCAGCCTCGGACGAGACAAGCTTCTGGGTCAACTCCTCCTTCACCCGCTCGGCAGCCGAAACCATTTCCTGCAAGGCATTAGCGACGCAAATGCGGCTCACGCTGTCTTGCACCTCGAACTCGATCGTCTGGTCCTGAAACAGGGAGCTGCTCGATTTGAGGCTCCGGACCATGGAAGCGAAATGGTCCAGATCCGACTGGAGAGACTCCTTGGAAGCCGTGAGCGAATCCACCTGTTGCCGTAGCTCCACCGTCTGCCTCACGAGCATGGAGTTGAGCGCTTGGAGGTTCTTTGTCTTCTCTTCGGAATCAGGAATGGGCGACTGAGAGGAGAGACTCTTCTTGGTCGTCGCGGGTCGGGCCACCGAGTCTACAGACTCGCCGGAGTCCGCCGCAGGCACGACCTTCTTCTTCTTCGTCATGGTAGACTCAGAGAGAAAATCCAGATGGGTGAAGAAGAAGAAGAGCGAATGGCCGCACTTGCGGGAGCTTTGATGAGGTCGAAGAGGCGCTTAGGGTTGAATACAGTCCTCTCGAATTCCTTGGACGAAGAAGACGAAGAGATGAGGATTTGGAGAAATAGAAAGGCCGCTCAAATTCAAATGAATAGCCTTTTCATCTCTCCTTCTTTATCCGCCGTCCACGTGGCTCATTCGGACGGCTGCCGACGAGTCACGACCGGAAACCCTAACCGCGACGTGGAAACACGAAAACGACGGTAGTCAGTACTATAGTAAATAACCGAATGCGTTGACGAAAAGTCGAAAGTACCCCTATGGACTGAAAAGACGTCGAAATACAACCGTCCGATCGTAAAATGGCATCAGCAGCTAGATGGTGGTGGCATACGGATCAAGTGCATCCGGGTTGAGAAAATCAAGGCACTAGGGTTTCGTGTTCACATTTACATCCTAGGTTGATATTCCAAGTGGCAATAGTGGTGGACATTCTGTGAAGGGACCGGTAGCCATTTTCCTTATCGCCTTGGGAAAGCTTAAAACTTAGAAAACGTGGCTATGTGTGGTGGGGAAGCTCTGATCTAGGTTTTTACAGTATGACGTGGTATCGTCGTTGGTAGGAAGTAAGAAATAAAATACATTGTCACAAAAGAGTTGCATAAGATCATATCGATCATTACGTATCAAAATTTTACCCTAACCGAAAGACTTTGTATTAGAAGATTTAAGCCTCAAGACTTCAAGTTATTTGTGATCTTAAAAGTTGATTAAAGGATAGATACTAAATAGTCTTATTAATTTGCTCTATGTAATTGGAAGTAACCATTTGGCAAAGAGTGGTGATACGGGTGACTTTTTATCGTGAGTCTTTACAGTGTGATATAGTGTGGCATCCTAGTTAGTAGTCCAGGTAAGAGATAAATTAGGAACTATCTATCGATTCTACAGGTAATCCTAAACCCTAAGCCTTATTTAGATTACCAACTAGGCTGCTAGGAGGACCGCTACGTCAGGATGTAAAACGTCAAAGTAAAATGTTAAAGAATTGATATTATTTTTAAAAGAAAAGAAAAATGATATCAATATTTATTAATTTTACTTGGAGTTTTTACATTGTGGCTTCATAGATGGTAGTCTAGGTAAGAGAAAATTTAGGATTTAGAGTTTAGATAATATTTTATTAGAAAAATAAAAATCTGCAAAATTTGTCTTTATTTGAACTTCAACGGGATGCTACTTATATGAGTTATATCACAGCTCAAAAAAATGATTTCAGTATTGCTATATTTTACTGTGAGTTTTTATATCCTGACGTGGCTGCCCACCTGACAACTTATTTTATTCACTTACCTAGAATGCCAACAAGGACACCACGTCAAACCCTCATAGTAAAAATTGGCAGTACACATATCATCACTCTATGAAAATAAAAATAGAGAAAAATCAGAACATACAAATAAGAGGAAAGGTTAGATATTAACACAACAGTATAAATAGATTATAACAAAGTGAATTAAATTTGAATTAAATTGATTATCCATATGAAATGTTATCTATATTTTTTCATCCATGATCCATTGCTTGAGAGATTGGATTGGACTATATTAATACGGGAGGTTTCAATTACAAATTAGTCAAACCGATTTACTACAATTACATAAAGAGTCGTGATATTGTATAAATATTGTGTTTAGGTAAGAGATAAACTAAGAAATTTTTCAATAAAATATTACTTTTTTATACAATCGAAAAAACTTAAATCCTAAATTTTCTTTGACATCACTATGTAAAACCCCAAAGTAAAATCACGATATTATTTTTCTTACATAAAAGCCAACACATTTTGGGTTTAGTGAGAGAGTGTCGCATTGATTTGATTGGTTAATTCATATTTCTCATGTCAAGATTCAAAATAAAAACTCTCCCTTAAAAGTAGATTTTTCATTTTTTGTCTTAAAAAACGTTAATTTCAAAATATGTATATCAAATATGAATTATCTTTTTAAATCCGAGCCAGACCAGCGACTCGGCCATAAATCTGAGCCAGACCAGCGACTCGGTTGATGAAGCGGAACGCGCTTCACTTTTCTACTTTTTTTTTAATCTGTTCTTGTCTGAAAAACTAAGGCGTTTAAAAAGCTGGGGCGAGTCTACCACGCTGGATTGGGCCATCCGTCTCATAATCTGAATCGACTCCGACTCGGCCGAGTAGTGAACCATGGATGAAACACGTAACATTAGGGAAAGAGAAGGTCAGGGCAATGAGGAGAGACTCAGAGAGAGTGATATTGAAAGGGTAACAAGCTTTTTGCATCCTCCATTTTTCTACCTTACCTGCAACAACTACATCATTAAAAAGCAATTGTGAGAGTGAGAGAGACATGTGAAGATTAGAAGGTAGAATACCCCCAAAGTGGATCTTGAACTCACTAAGGTCTGGAATTTGTAGATGATATTTTTCTTCAATAAATGTGTCACTGGGAGAGGGCACCCTTTAGGCTTTAAGCAAAGCACGGGAGCTAACTTTAGCTAGGTACTCTGCTTTCCCAAAAGGATCCATAATTTCTGGTTTTATATCTCCTTCCTTTAGCATTTCTAAAACAGAATTGAACAGGCTGGTTCTAACCCAGTTAAACCAGAGCGAGAACATTTTTAGTATGTTTTTCCATCAACCACACCTACAAAATCAGTGAGAAGGCTGACATTACAAGAAATACAATGACATATAAAACTTAGGACAGTAATACAACCAAATCGGAGTTACACAATAGAACCTTGTGAATTAAAGGTGCCCAACTGATATGCACTAGAAGCCAGTAATAACTCTTTTGTCTGGCATGTCATTGTTCGACAACGAGGCACCCAAAATTCCTCCCTCTCTCATGTAAAGAAGAGGACCACTCTCCTCTCAATCCATTACAACCTGCAATTCCTTCACTTCTTACTCCCATCTGCATATGGACCCTCCCTGCATCAGAAAGAACTCTATTTTTCTACAATTGCTACAGTTTAAGCATCCTGTAGCAGCTTTTACATGTTTCATCAAATCCTCTGTAACGTAAGTAGCTCTCTGAACACTCAACCCCAACTTCTTGATAAAGCAGCGAGTTTCTTCTACGTTTTTTTAATCAAATATGAAAAGGAGTTTGGTGTAGTTTGGATTTGGTCTCTGCCTCACCAACAAACAGAGATATAATTTTGTTTCCTCAAAGGCAACTACTCTTTATAGAAAGCATGTAAGTCCCCACCTGAGGAGAAGCAAGACAAGAGTTTAGGGGTTAGCTCAGCCCCCACAGTCCCACTTATAAACTATTATGTAGCATGTGCCACGTGGTGGACTTAATTGCATACGTTCTTGGCGACTTGGATTGAGACATTGGAAAAGTTAAAAGCGTGGGGTTCCCTTACTTAATTGGTACATGGTATTAATTTATTCAAAGTGTCGCGTTCGCACATATCTATGGGTCCCCTGCTCAGATAATTAGTTAGAACACTGATCTTCGCTGCTTTGCTGCTTTGCTTCTTCGCCTTTCCATGTATACTTGTTTCTTTCGATGATTCTCATCACGACTCACCATTGTCAACGCCCTCGGTGTGCACTTTTGATGATTTTTGGCTTCAGAAGGCGTGCCTCTGTATGCAGAATGTGAGACGTTTATTTACAGAGATGTAAATGGCATTAGCGTTTAGCAGCAGCTCCACGAGGAGATTCTGTCTGGGTACATAATAATAGCCCGTTGGAGTTGGTAAACTAATGTCGTTGAAGAAAGTGAGTTCGGGGTATTACAGTATTGCGTCCTATCTCGGTTCTGCTCCTCGGCATTTCTGTCTATTAAATCACGGTGAGAGGTATCCCTGAGGAAAGTAGACCTGAAGAAGCCTCAACAAGGGAAAAGAAAAAGTGGTTCTCTTTGGTAGTTGTGGAAGACAACCTGTAAATACCCCAGAGGTCAATTGCCTTCTACCTGTTTGTTTGTTTTCCCCGCAGAACATCTCACGTTACGGTTACCAGCTTACAGCAAGTAGGGAGGGCTTTTCTAGTGAAAGTGCCGTGTCCAGAGTGAGTAAAGGCCACAGAACAAATCGACCGACCGCATATTAAAAAAAAAAGGTCGAGGAGAACGAGGATCGCCTTCTCTCAAATCAAGACACCTGCTGTTATCAAGAAAGAACATGGTGGAACGTGAGAACATGGAAGGGAAGAGAGTAGTCAAGCGACCGCCGTGCACTCACGCACCAAAATCTCCTCATCAAAGCTCAGCCAAGTAATGGAACTACTAACTCATGACCATCAGTATCTTCCTCTCCTTTTCTTTTTCTCTTTGTCTAATCAGGTTTGCAACTTTACGTCTTAGTTCAAGAAAGATAACTGGTTATTAATTTCCTGGTATACAACAATAATGGGTCGTGCCCGCAAGGAAGATGATCATCTCCTTCTGCGACTGCGGAATGATAAGTTCTTCAGTCCCATGCTAAAAGAGATAAAGGGTGGTGGGTAGTCAGAAAGGTAATGAGGCGACATTATTATTTGTGAGGAAGATGATTGGGATGGTCCCCCTCCTCACAACTCACTCCTACACAAAATTGCCATATGCTACACTCAATGCGAAATTTCATCTTATAAATCTGGCTGGGTGATTTTTCAACCACCCAAGCTGCCAAGCATGCTCACCCTCTCTAGATTCTTAATGATTGGGTTCAATATCTTCCTTCTTTCTTTATTTTTCTCAATTTTGTGGACCTCTGTGGCCGAGCTCCATTTTGTGATCATGGAGTTCCAGATTTTCACAGATACCGAAAACAGAGAATTTTTGCAGGGACTAGAGAGATGAGAGCCTCATAACATGACTAGAACCAAGAAATGTGGATACATAAATATGTATTTACTGAACATGCAAAAGATAAAAAAAAAGAAGGTCACAGACCCACCTTCGAAGGCTGAATCAAAAGTCCACTACAGACCCAATTAATTAGATATTCTATATTTAGAGGACACGCAAAAAGATCAAAACAAATGAATGTCACCACCCTCTGCATGACTCCATCAACTTATTTACAGACACAAATCAGACATTATTGACCAGAACAGATGTTTCTTTTTGCTTCTGTGTTTTGGACCCATATTTCAACAGACCATCATAGAAAAATGTACTGAAAAATAAAAATAAATTAAAGAATAAATATTCATAATAAGCCGTCAAAATTCTCTGCCATTAACCCCGCCACTCGCCACACTGGGCTGTAGGCCTCGTCTTCTGCTTCCCAGCTTTGAGAGGGCAAGGGGTCTGCACCGGCGGGACCATACAGTTATACTGGAGACAGAGCGAACTGCTCAGTGGTATCTCTGCCGTGGGTTTAATCTCAATCCCCGTCAAAAAGTTATGCTGCAGATACAGTATCTGAATCCCGGCGGAGAGCAATCCGTCCACAAAAGTCCCCGGAACCTGGCCTACGAACTTGTTGTTATTCAGGTAGAGATTCTGGACCGACGAAAACAACGGCGATATTTGCCCGGAGAGGCGGTTGTAGCTGAGATCGACGGTGGAGATCCTGACCTCCTCTGGGGGTACCACCGGCCCTGTGAATTGGTTCCGTTGCAGTTGAAGAGAGGAGATGGGGAAGGAGAAGACGGAGCCCGGTATGGTGCCTGTGAAACGGTTCATGCTCAAGTCCAGGTAGTTCAGGCGGCCGAGTCGGGGTAAGAGGCGGCTCACCGTCCCGGTCAGGCGGTTGTAGGAAAGCGAGAGGTACTGCAGTGACGCAGGGAGAGAGTTTGGGGAGATTGCACCGGAGAGATCGTTGTGTTTCAGGTCGAGGCGAATGAGGTTGGGCGCGATGAAGGGGGGGATGGAGCCGGAGAGGCGGTTGTGGCAGAGGATTACGTTGAGAGAGGGAAGGGATTTCTCCGAGCGAGGAAGGAATGGAGCCCGTGAAGAGATTGTAGCTGAGATCCAGAGTCTGGAGCGACCTCAGGTTGGAGAAGGACGCGGGGATTCCGCCGTGGAGGAAATTTTTACTGATGGCGAGGAAACGGAGATTCCGGCAACGCGAAATGGTTTCAGGGAGGACGCCGATGATACGGCCGGGGACGACGGAGAGTTCGGTGAGGGCGGAGAGCTTACCAATGGCGGGGTCGAGACGGCCGGTGAGACCCGGGGAACCCGCTCTGGGGTCCCCGAGGTTGAGCGCGATCACTTTACCGGCGTCGCAGAAGACGCCGGGGAAATTGCAGGGGTCGGAAGTGAAATCCCACTGAGAAAAGAAGGCCGAACCGGGCATGTCGTCGAGCGACTTTCTGATCGACTGCAGCGCGAGGAAATCGAGCGGGTCGAGCATCGCAGACACGATCAGATGCTTGCAGAGAAGTAACAGGGTGAGGAGAACCTTGGCAGACGTTTCCATGGCGGCTTCCGAACCCAAGACGGTTCCCACTCTGTGTTGGAACGAATCGGGGAGGCTTTAAAGGAGAGGGGTTTCCCCTCTTTTGCTGCTTTTCCGTGAATGACAGGAAGACTTCTGCTTTTCTCGTGCGAAATGTGAGGGTTTTAATGGCGGAGGGAGCAGAGTGGGAGGAAGGACGAAGACGCCTTGGTGGAGAAGCTTTGCTGCTCTCTGTCTTCTGCTGCTGCTCCCCTTTTCTCCCTTACTCTCTCTTTTCATTATTTTGGCTTCTGAGACAAGGCTGAACCGAATGACCACCAACAAGTAACAACTCTCTCTCTCTCTCTCTCTCTCTCTCTCTCTACCGCAAAAGCGGTTCGTTTCCCGTTTTTTATTTTTTTATGTCCCGACCTCGGGGTTTCGCCCCTTTTTTAATTGCCCGTTATTTGTTTTCATGAGGCCAGGCTAGGGAGGGGTAAACGGTATTCCGAGCCTGCGTGGAACTCCACAGCTGAGGCTCGGGTAACAGCTCATCCGAGACGAGGACCGCGTGAACTTACGGTGGTGCGCATGGGGCCGAGAAGAAGCGAGCACCACCATAAATGTCACCGAGCAAAGTAGAAACCGTGACTGTTGAATAAGCTGCCACGTAAGTCGACCCGTGCCAGGTAAGCTCGACTCTCTTCTTCCCCTCTCT
This sequence comes from Aristolochia contorta, assembly GCA_022405105.1. Classification (NCBI taxonomy): domain Eukaryota; kingdom Viridiplantae; phylum Streptophyta; class Magnoliopsida; order Piperales; family Aristolochiaceae; genus Aristolochia; species Aristolochia contorta. Next base: position 8,031,281 of record CM039664.1, read on the forward strand.
CATATATTAAAAAAGAGTCACCGGGTAGTCAGAGACTCAGAGCACTCACTTCGTTGGTTGGTCCTGGGGGAGCAAGGGCTCCAGCTCAGCTGCTTCTTTTCCAGGCAATCCTGCCGTTCTAAGGGAGAATCCGGTGAATGAAGCCACCCCACTCCTCTTCACTCTTCCCTCTCTCTAATAGCCCTAGATCGTAAATAAACGGTCTCGTCTGAGCAGAGGCAAATTAGGCGAAACTTACCCAGAAAGAAAGAGAAGACTCGTGAAAGGTTCCCATTTCGTGACTTTTCACGGAAGATTTTGCTGACCCAGTTCTGGTCCTCGGTCTTTGACCGGACCTTCGATGCCGTCTTTCGCTTTCTTACTTGCTTTGGGGTCATCTGCGACTCGATTTCGGGGAGAGTTTTCGGGTCAGTATTAACTACGAACTGTGAACTCTGCACTCGAGACATTGATTAAAGTTTTATATTTCGGTGGATAAATCACATTCCGGCCGATGGGATTGTTAAGAAATGGGTCCACGACGGAGTAAAATCACTGAACTCGGCTTTGCAGGTGTCAGTCTGGCTGAAACTTGAAAGATGTGGTCCGGACTCCGGTGAACTGGAGGTGCGAGATTTTTTCGGCGGTATATCACACTCTTCCGCCGCCGGGGAAAACCGCCTTTGTCCTTGATTTCGCATTCCTGCTCTCTTCTAGTCTTCTTGTTGCAATTAAATTAGAGACAGAGAGGTTAAGGGTTTTGTACTGCCGAGTGTCTGGTCTGGTTTGATAAGTCATGACTCTATAACTCAAAGATCGATAGTCCCACGAGTCCATGACTGTTAATGCACTAGTTCCTCACAGTGCTTATCGACATTCCCTTTAACAGGGAATGTTGGGGCATTGCACTTGACCTGCCCAGGCAATGTGGAAGCCGAATACTATCAGAGGAGAAGGGGACAAAACACTGATTCTTCCCTCCCATCTGTGACCAGAATGAGTGAGACAGATGTTGGGATTTATGATAGCGGTGGTAAATGATGAAAGGGAAGGGCAATTGATATGTGGCACTCTGAGCGGTGGCACTTGATTCTTGCTACAATGTCTCGTCTATTTCACTCCACCTCTCAGGAATTTTTCCTTATAATCCTAGAATTGTTTTTCAGTACATAACGACATGCGACTCCAGAGTTCGGATCACTGACTGATTGCTATGATGCGATTTGCTATTTTGAGATCTTAGAGCGGTTTGTCGTCAGATGGGAACGAGCTTTAAATGTTTTTTTCTAGTTAAGAATCTCTTTGAATTTTTTCTGAACCCGGATTGTATCTCAATCTACTGGATTAAGAGTTCCAAATACTTGAATAGTGGAAAATCGACATTTTTTGGTAGGAAAGAAAACATTGCCAACCAAGTGTTTTGTCAATGAAAACACTGGTTTTTTCAGAAAAATCAGTGATTTTCTTATAAAAGAGTTGTCGATTTTTATTTTTTTGAAAATGTGACATAACAAATTAGTGGTTCGAGATCAGGTTACATAGTGTCATATCACAAAATATTGTAAGAAAAATGATATCAGCTACTACCATATTTTATTGTGAGGCTTTATACCGTAATGTGACTGTCTCTTTGGGAACCTAGTTGGCAGTCCGAATGACGTTTAGGATTTACCCATAAAATAGGAAGATACATCTGATTTTCTCTTACCTGGACCGCAACGTGGACGCCTCCTCAAGAAGTAAACATGAGCAGTAATGCTTGGCAGTACTCGTATCACCACTCGTTTGGAAAATAATCCTAAGTTCATGAAAGTAATGTTATAATCTACTAAATTCAGTTCCATTGTCACTACCACCCTTCCTTTCTTATCAAATTGAGTAATGGCCATCGCATAAAAAAACGTGTTGTAAGTTTAAACCTTGTCCAAAGTTAACTTCCCCTTTCTTGACTGCTAAATTTTCTTTCAAATCCGGCAACACTACATGACATGGCGCCCTATTCTTCACCTTAGTCAGCAGCTCAGGAGATCTCCTTGCAAACTGAGATTTAGCATCCCACGTAGGGATGCTCGATTTGCTACCGTAAAATCAGTCGAGGATCCAATCTGTTCACCTCCACTATTATGAGGCTAAATGGTGTTGGCGATGAGAGTCCCGTATCCATGTCTTGTTCCTGCTCCTTTGCCTCATCGCCCACGTCTACCAGTTTTTCCTCCTCTTCCCAAATACCACCAATTAGGATAGCCAACAATTTTGAAGCAATCACTAGAATCGTGACCAAGTTTCCTGCAATGTGTCTCCTTTCCAGTGAAAACAATAGATTTATTCTCTCGCCTATTTGTACTACAAAGCTCATGGCTCTGCCCTATCATTTTGGGCCTTCGCCACAGTTCGATGCCGATCTTCCAAAATAACCATCAAATGTACCTGGTTAAGAGACTAGGCAAAGATACTATATTCAGAATGTTGGAACAAGTTGTGCCATACAATGCGTCATCGAGACCCATTAAAAACTGATTAATTTATTTTCCTAAACTACTGTCCCGTTTTAGTTTGACATGTATTTCTAAAAAATAACACAATTATTTAAATTATCCCAATGTCCTATTCCATGACAACTAAATCCTTGTAATGTGGAGCATTGGACCCACCATGCCTATTCCAACGAAATCCAATCAGACTTCAACAAGTGTGGTTCACGTCACACCTTGCACCCGGCCATGTCTAGTGCGCATTATTGCACCCGGCCTTGTTCATATCATTATTCTAAAAATAATACTCATAATTATTGATGTCGTGTACATGTAATAAATATGGAAACCCATCATAAATAACATAAATTAACAAATAAGAAAGATATTATAATATTTGTGAGTAATTGGATTCTACATAATATGATTCTGGTTCATAATTTTTCAATAAAATAAAGCGTAAAAGAAGTTTTTAATCTCTATCGGTTATCCATATCTAAGGCGAACCCAAGGACGCTCATGAGGTGGACAAATGGCTAAAACGTAATACCGCGGTACGACCTCGCACCGACCTCACTAGTTTCCCGCCACGCATAGCTCCCCGCGCAACGCCCGAGACAGAGAAGTAAAACAACGGAAAACTCTCTCATATGCACGAACACAAGCACTTGCGAGACCAGCGGAGCGAGCCTCCCCAGCGATGGCCTCCACAGCGGGTAGAGTTACTTTTCGCGTCGTTCTCCTTCTCCTTCTCCTCTTCGTCGCTTTCTACTTCGGTCGGCCTCTTTACTGGAAGCTCTCTGCTACAATTCAGGAAATCCGAGAAAAGAAACAGACGGTAAAAGAAGGTACGCCCAATAATATTTCTACTTTTTCAACCCGTTTCCTCAAATAGATCTGATGGTGCCTGTCGACTTTTCTTCACATGTTGATTTTTATTCCCCCTTTTGAGCAGGTCTCTGGCAAACTGTTCTTGATGCTCGAAGATCGGTTGGCTGGCTTAATGACGAGTCCGACCCGGGCGTTGGCGACGAACGACGCAGCGGAAAGGCAGCTAATCGACGGATTTTGAGATCCAAACGATGATAAGCGTGCGTCCTTTCGTAATCTCGGCTTCTTGCTTCGCGTTGTTGGATCTGCGCTGTCAGCAGTGTAATCGTCTAGATTTAACTTCGTGGATTTAATAATCAAGGAATCTTTATTTTTCTAACGTTTTCTGAAGAGTTTATTACGAAGTAACTTTAGTGTCTTTGTAGCAATCGATATGAGGTTGCTTAATGTTATGCAATCTTCGTTGTTTGGAGATGGATTAGCTCGAATTTAGTCGTTATAAAAGCTGCAAACTTGACACGGAAGTTGACAGAGGAACAGTCAGGCTGTTTTCCTTATTTTGGCTGTGTGCATTGGTAATAGTTAACTTAAGAAAACCATAGTTGATTAAAGCACTCACTGTTTCTCCTTTTTTGATTGTTGGGTATTGCCATTTAGCTGGTTGTGTTCCTTCGTTAGCTCGATTCGTGGATGTAATGAAATCTGAGGACATGAGGTTTGATGACCGTAATGATTTGTAAGCGATAATTCAGTACATGACAAGCTTTATTTAGCATTACTTGGTAAGATGTAACCTGTTTGAGTAAGGCGCATCTCTTATTCACCTCTTGGTTACCTTTTTTATTATGGACAATTGAGTTGGTCCTTATTTTCTAGCCTTTTGAACTTTGAAATATCTAAGTATTTTTTTCTAGAATTTTTTATTTGAATCCGTTTTGATTAAATGTATGAATCATAGAAAAATATTGTTGGAAGGCAGGAGAAACTTGTCTTAAGGGTGGCTCTTGAGAGAAGTAAAAAATTTTGGATCACCTTACAACTTAGTTCACTGTGAGTATACTGGACATGCAAAAAAAGTTATTTTCATCATTTAGATGTTATGTTTGGAGCTTCTCATTGTTTCATAATAAATGTTATGCAGAACTTGATTCTTGTTCTTTTCTGTGTTAGGATAAGTATTTGATAGTCAGAAAAGCGTTCGTTTTTTTTTTTTTCAGGACATGGCTGGAAAGATTTTTTTTTTTTGTAGGAAAAGAAAGATTTTATAAGGGAGAATCGAACTTCCCATGGAGTAGAAGAGTAAGAGAGAAAGGAAAATACAATATGAAGTAATGAAGTAATCTACCTTGGAATGGAGAAAGGAAACTGGTCAGCAGGTTTAATTCACATGGTGCTTACTGGAACCACTCATTGGCACTTAGGTGTATCCAAGAGATGGTGGGAGGAACTCAAATATATTTGATTTTCTTGGTGGGTTTGAGTAGGGAGCAGTGGGATGATGGGGTTCGGCATGCGCCCTTTGTGGATTTCTTCCCTAAGTTCAACTGTTGACAATAGGTGGATCCATTTCCACTGGTAGCAATTCGAAAAGTCATTGATGTAGATTTTCAAGGTTGGTACAGGACCTGCAGCCCTGATCCTAGACTTATGGGTGACCAAAAGGGGTAGCAAAGATCAGAATGTTTGAATCGACAGTCTTGAAATACAGGTGTTCTCTGACTGGAGTGGAGTTGTCTTGAAAAGAAAGTTACGAATGGAAATGATAAATCTTCCTCACTAGCATCTTTATCAAGTGGTGGTTGACTAATGCACCTCATACCTCATATATTGTTTGGTAGCTCTCCTATAGTAGTTTTATTAGGTTTTAGTTGCTTTTTTGTTTTGTTTTCTTTTTATATTTCATTTTTCTTTCTTCCCTCTTTTTGACTTATCTGGTGTTCCCATGATTTGGCTGCTCTCTTTGGTTTGATGAAATGCTCTTTAGTGAATCATGTGCCTTTTATTTATCCAAGTTCCCTTGGCTCATTTGTGTATGTGTGTATTTAAGAAAGGTTTTACATTTTAGCTAGCAGAAATTATGTTCAAGAGGGAATGGAGAGGTACATGCCTCTAATGACCAATATTTTGCCTATCTCAGTGAAACCAATATTGAGGTTTATTATATCTCTGTCGACTTGAAAGTTTCTAATGACCAATTTATTTGAACTCATTATACAAATTCACAGAACAAACTTGTTAGTATTTTCAGGTGTATGATGAGAATCAAGATCTGACAGCACAAGCCACTTGGGCTATTATGGGTATATGTAAGGATACAACTTTAAAGTAGGAATAGGCATAACTAACTGTAATTACGGATTAGCGTGATTTTAATTGATAAAAAATATCATGTATTTCAAGGGGTAATTTTCTGCAGGTGCTTCTTGGTTGGGTAGCTCAATTTTTCTCTCGATAAGTTCAGTGAGAATGTTTGAGATATTTTCTTTTGACATTCGTTCCCATTTGCTGTCATCTTGTAAAGATTTGTTGGAATGCAGGAGTTCAGTAAAAAATGTGACAGTAGATTTGGGACTAGGTTACTCCTGTCAATTGCAGCTAGTTAGAAAGGAATGTACGTTTATTTTTTTTTTTTTTTTTTTTTTTACGTTTGAAACCGTTTCATGGAAATCCGATTAGTTGAGCTAATTCGCTATGGATAGTTTTGGATGGTTCCATTACTTTTATGTAATTATTATGTTGATTAGGGAACGGAACTAATCATAGTGTTCATTTCCCTGCATCTAGTCAGACTTGGTAATATTATATGCAGGCACGAAACTCAAAAAAAAAAAAAATCTTCAAATAATACAGTTCGATGTACAAAAAGAAATAGTTTTGTTCAAGTACGTTTGTTTAAACAGTTATCCTCCCTGGTGTATGGTGGTATGAAGACTTTGGAAGTTGCCATTCGACCGAAGAAGCTTGGAAGAAGGTTTGAACTTTGAAGGCCATTCTGATTTCTGAGTCAATTAGGCAGTGAGATTTTTGGATATGAAAGAGAAGCAAACAGCGAGCCTTCTCTAGTGGAGGTCCTCTCGGCTGACTGTTTCACGATCAAGTGTAAAGTGACTCCGCTTGGCATTTGATCTCAATTTAAGCCAACAACTGTTTGACATTCCCGAAGTTTTCCTCTAGTATATATATGCAGCAAGGACATGTAACCTAACGTCTCGGAGGTACTGTGGTGGAATGTTACAATAAGTGGGTGTAGGCGAGTTAGACACTTCAAATCGAGGATACTATGTTGAGCATTTTAAGATGAAGAAGCTAAGACGAGGAGATCCCGTCTCTCTACTGAAAAGCCAGAAAGGAGAATTCCTTTGAAAATTGAGCGGGTAGAAGCATGGCGGTTCCCCCTAACAACATAGAAGGGGCCTTGTTCTGATGTCTTTTATTATTAGAACGAAATCTAATCCTTTTAAAGTAATAGTTTTCCGGCTGGAGTATAGTGTGTGTGTGCATCTCAGGGGGTTAAGCGTACGATGGCGAATGACGAAACTTCAAAAACAAAACCTCTTTCTAGGTGCAGTGTCAACCTGCTGTAATCAGGGGCCTGGGTTTTAATGTTTGACATGAAATCGTTCCGTCTTACCGCGAGCCGTTGATATTTCGTAGTCTCTCATATTTGATCGTCTCTTCTGGTTGCACTCGATCTCTGATCCTTCTGATCCACTGCATCGGATAAAGCCTGAGGGTGAAGGGTTTACTAGTGGATGTGGACGCGCAATCTTTTCGCGTAGCAGGGCGGAACTGGTTAGTAGTCGCAGCAGCATCATGACATGATACAGAAGAGACATTGAAAGCCAGTTCAATTGTGGGATTGGAGACTTGGACGGTAGTTGGGGCGTCCCTGTTCGGGTGCCATTATAGCGGCTTGGATTTGAGAATGAAGATAGGCAGCAGCTCTTCAACTTCTTGTCATGGCCGCCGACGTGTGCTCTGAGTGGGGTGCGTACTTGGGTGATTGTCTTCTGATAGAAAGGACTGTAAAAGGTCTCCTCACTCTCCTCCGAAACCAATCCACTGAACAGAAAGTTTGACTGAACGAAATAAAAAATTCACAATGCGCAGGCAATAAAAACGCTAAAAGCCCCGTGCGATCTCCTTTTGTTTATGATATCTGTGATATGAAGTGCCTGTCCCAGGTCTCCTATTCTCTTCCAAAATTGGGTTTCCCGACGACCCTTTCGCGTCATCTTTCACGATTGGTCTTTAAAGAAAGGGGCGAAAGTGAGCTTTCACGGCGGCTGCCAGGACCCTGGACACGTAAGTAGCCCTTCCCACTCTGTTCTCTGTTTCCCTTACAGATCCGGCCTTTGCTTTGTCTCGTTATCGGATCTGCTTCTACTAAAATAATCCGAGGGGACAAAAGGCGAGCTTCTTTAAGAACTCTTCTGTTCATCCATGAAGCTCAACTCTGCTGTGGAGATTTTCTACTGGGACAACGATTAACTCACCTGTCTCTTTGTCTTTGTGGAGACAGGGGAAGTCAACTGCGAAGAGGAGACACTGTGCCCACCACGTCTTAACCCTTTTGTGGTGGACGCAGTGGGGCGAGGAGGGCCAGGTGTTTGACAGATGTGCAACGAGACAGGAATTTGCTTATGGTTCGCCACTTGTCTGCCCTCGCGACCTCCACTTCAAACATAAAGCGAGAAAGATGAGAAAAGATGGGAGTGGAGCTTGAGATCTGCTCCTAATACAATCCAATATAGGATTTATCATCCGAAGAAGGAGAATCCCATGGTTCAAGATGCGGCGGTTGTTCTAGTCTCTAATTACTGATCAGTGATTAAATGGTCTAATTGGGTTTTGGATGGTCAGTGAGGGTTATCTGCTGACCCAGAAGATCACAATGACAGAGGTAAGGGAAGAAGATCAAGGAAAATGACTGCGGTTTGAGTTTTCACGGACAACAAGGTAGAGTGGGTTAGAGTTTAGACCCACTTCCGGGTCACATCCAACTCACTTTCGTTCACCTTGAGGTGAAGGAGAGAGGATAGGGTACAGTAGCTGGGAATCATATGCGGCCGTCTTTTTCTTTTCCTTTATTATTCGACCCCGCAGAGTCCCGGGTGGGTTCTGCAAGTTGATTCGAGAGCTCGTTTAGAAATGACAAATGGCGGCCTGTAAAACGCCGATTGCAGGGACCAAAACGAAAGGAGCTTATCAAGAGGGTTACCTCCACTGTCCTCTTCAACATCGTCGTCGTACCTAGCAGCTTTTTCCTGATTGATAACCATCCAAAGGTCCTCTAGACGTGGTACATCCTTCTTCCTGTCGGCAGCCTCCATTGCCAATTATAGCAACGATTTTATTTCTCGTAATGCCTTCCGGTTACTCTGGGAAAAAAAAAAAAAAAAAAAAACCCAGATTACTGAAAACAAGAAAGTCTCGGAAATAAATGGGTCTTAATTTTCTGACACTTGTTCCTCTCAAAACAAAATGGAAAGTCTCTGTAAACAGAAGTGTCTTTATGCATCAAAAGAGAGAAAAAACAAGGCATGTCATTCAATCGAAGCTGAATCAGTTCGAATTCCAAGAGGAAGGTTCTTCAACAGCTTCAATAATGGTTTCTTTATCATCTTTATCTGGGACAGTTTGACATCGATCGCGGCAGCTGCTGCGTCCCCTCCCTCCCTTATTCAAATGTGGAGCATTCCGCAATCCTTCATAGCTAGGTATGATTGTTTCGAATATGTTTCAAGGTCTCTCTGTTAAATGGTTGTTGGTTGGCCACAGGGGATGAACTTGTTGTGACCCGTATTCATTATTTTATTCAGGTGGGGTACTACTCAGTACGAGTCTCCTTCCTTGTCTTTTCCTCTTAATCTACAATTCTCGGAGATTCTGTTCAAGCCATCAGCACATTATTACCTTATATATTTGGGTAAAAAAATCAAATAAGCACTTACTTACATTGGTTCCTCCCCGTTCAACCGTTTATGGCGGGGAGTCAAAAGAGGAAGCTGAGATTATTGGGCGTAATCATTGCGTTATGTTTTAATTAATCCTACACCAACGGTAGTTAAAAGTGGATCAACTTGGTGATATTACTAATAGTGCTCGACACATGGCAGTAATGGCTGCTGTTGCTTCGTGGGTAGGGATTGGCGGGAATCTTTCTTATCCAAACGGGATGGTGGTTTCAGGCTTTCAGCCTTTCCTTCCAGTTCCTGTCCGGCTGCTGTCAAGGAACAAGTCACAAGGCACAAGTATCCTCTGTTTATTTCTGTTGTTAAGTAGCTATCTTGATGTAATTAATAAGATATTTTTCACATATATTCCATTCCATTAGATTTCGCGAGGGTGAAAAAGTCTAAAGCCCCCGCTGATTTTGATTAAAATTTTATCTTTTGATCTAATCAGGAACTCTTGATCAAGTCCCCACCTGTTACATCCTCGACGCCATCGCATATTCGTCGGCGAGATGCAATTACGTTTTTTCAAGAATCTTTTCTTTCGCCTTTTTGTCCTCGATTCCGTCTTTCTCATTACTACGTGCCTCCACTCCTCTTACGACTACCACGCTCTCCTCTCCGCTCCCTTCGTCTTCATTGTCTCCATTCTATCTTTGAAGAATGGATTAAGACGGAAACTGGATTGTGTTACGAATTGAGATTTGAGATACTGACGCTCTGCACCTTCGCTGTTTTCTAGCTCACTGTTCTCTTCTTCGTGCCTCTGAGGGAGTAGCTTTCTATTCCTGGTCACCTTTTAGGACGGGAGACTGAGAGATTGGTTGGATTGATGTGTTGTTCGTAACTCCGTTTGTGTGACGTGATTCTTCGCTGAACCATCTGATCAATATCGACGTCGTGGCCTGTACATTGGCGAGTGCTCTGTAGTCTCTTCTCTGCTTCCGTTGCCTCTCGTCGTCTTATCCGATAAGAGATTGCCCGAAAATTCTGGTCTCTGGATTAATTATTTATCTTTCCTCGTTCAGCTAGAGAAGCCTAGCCCAGCTAGCTGTTGACTACATTTTGAGAACCTTACTTTTTTGCTTCCTTCATTTTCCTTTTTTTTTTTTATCAGCTTCCGGTCCGCCTCGCTTTCCGTCTAACTATTAGCTGGTTAGCTTATTCTTTCTGCTATTTCTTTTCCGCCTGGGATTGTACTTGGATGATTGTAACTGCTGCTTCCTCGTATAACTTACCAGTTGTGTAGGCTGATGGAGTGAAAGCGAGGGACGTGTTTCGTAGGTGAACTCCCGTTCACCGGAGAGCGAGTCTGTTCTTTATAAGTATTGGTTAATGTTGCTCCGGGCGTCTCTTTCGCTGTTGCTTCTGGCAGGATTTGTAGCAGTGGCTCCTCCAGCGCTGGATGGGGCGCCGCACCGGATTCTTTTGGATACGGATATGGATATGGATGATTTCTTTGCTCTCTTGTATCTTCTCAAGCTTAACAAATCTGAGTTTGACGTAACGGTTTGTTCTTGTTCTTAATTTTTCTTTGTCAATTTATTTGCTTCTATTTCAGTTGGAACTTGTAATAAGCCAACGGTTTCAGGCATCGTAACTTATTCTTAATCTGATTCACTGTTATTAGTCAAAGGGAGCTTTATTGGGATTGCTGGGAGTAGGATAAATTCTGAAGTCCAGCGGAGTTTATTTTCAATTGTCGTTTCTGGAAAATTAGTATACATTCAATACTTTGGAATTGAATTTGTCGAAATGTTTCAATTACCAACTTCTACATTATATGGGAAAAAAAACTATAAAACTAACTTCACACTTTAGAACTATTGGAAACAACTTTCGTAGAAACTTACAAAAAGTAAGAAACTTTCCAAAGACACTCTTGTCACTTGGTATTTGGAGAAACTGTTGCAACTCAGATTGGTCTTTAAACCCCTTAATAAACATGTACAATTAATACGGACCTTTTTTAGGAGTTTCTAATCTAAATTAAGAAACTCCTAATAACAGAAAGACACCAGAGTAATCTAGGAAACAGTTAAAGCAAAACCACAATTTTCCAAAGATAAACACAGTTTATGATGGTTAAAGTCTTCTAATTTAGTAAAATTTAAATTCAGAAACATGAAGTACACAAAAAACCATATACAAACTCCACAGAGCTAGGCTACTTCATCAACTTATTTAGTTACCTACCTTATCTTGCAGGATACTTTAGATATATGACATATTTAATCATGTTGGCTTCTACCATTTCTCTTACATTTATTTCTTGGATTAAGACTTACTCAAGATTTCAGAATCATTTCAAACGTCTTTTGCTCATGGTTTTGACGCCAACTGGAAAATGTGACATAATGTGATCCTACTATGTTAATTTTCTAATTCAGTTTCCTACCTTTGAAAGTACAGAGTCAATTTGAGGATCTTAATCTTATAAAATATTCTTACATATAACATTTGATTGATCCGATGTTTCAATATGTCGACCAACTGTAGGCTGTCACAGTCAATGCAAATGCATGGACTGATGCTGGTCATGCTGTGAATCATATATATGATATTCTTTACATGATGGGTCGTGATGACATTCCAGTTGGAGTAGGAGGCGAGGGTGGAATACTACCAGATGACACCATACTACCTAATGTTGGTGGATATCTTCCTATAATAGAACAGGTACGATTCAAATCAGTTTCTGTACTTGAATTCAACTTTCAATAGTTCGTATAAACTTCATCTCTGTCATGCTTCTTCAACTTAGTTTGCAAGTTGAATTGTGATATCTTGCCCCAAGTATTATCATTTGCAAACTCTATTGAGTAAACACACAAGGATCCTCTCACAACTTTAGTTTGTCTAGATTTGGATCTGTAGTTGAATATTCCCAGTCATCTTATACATTGCTTGCTTATAGATTCAATATTAATATTGCCTAAATCTGATATTTTTTTACGGATAAAGACACAATTACTGGATGTGAGTTGGATATAGCCTCAAATTGAGTGGTGGAGGTGGTTTAATAGATGAGTGTTCTCTCTTAGGTGTCCTGGTGACATAAAGAATCCGCTGTACTACTACATCAAGTCTTCATTCATCATGAAAACCTACTTAGGCATGTTTCAAATACAACAAATTTGCAACATTATTGTTCCAAAATTTACAAAACTCTTCATTATTCCTTTTATTTTCAATTATTTGTATCATTTTCACTCCATCCACCTGTTCTTCTCAGTTTTTATAACATTGCAGTACTCGGCAGGGTACTTCGACTGCAGGCGGATGCCGATACAGACAAGCCATTCCTGTCGGATTTGAAGGACGATTATATACAGATAGTAATTTTGGTATTCGTAGAGCTTTCCTACCACAGGTTTTTAATTCTTCATTTTAATGCTAAGCATGAATATATTGTTCTCACATTTTCATTCTTGGGTGTGAATTCATAGATTATTTTTTATGAATATTGTTTCTTTGATCATTATTTCTGATGATTTATTAGTAAAGTATATGTTTTAGTGCTCAAGGTGTCCTTTTGTCCTTTTCCGATGTAAGCATGAAAGTTCTTAAAATTTGAACTGAATTATTTAAATCCGCCATTATGCTTAAGGAGTTCTAGTCTTGCCATGACAATGCCCACTTAAAAAGGAACTATCATTAAATAGACATATCGTGGAATTTTCTGCAGACACACAAAATTATGTGCAAATAATACATTTTTAGATCTCGCTCTAACTATCAGTGGTATGTAAATCAGCCAAAAACTGATCATGGAATTATTCTGCACGTATAGTAGTCTTGAGGAAATCAATGATAAGAAAGTGGACTCTGCCTTCTATGACCTATGATTTATGATTCCCAAGGAGGAGGTGGTTCTTAGGTCGTGGATTTAAAAATCATATATATGATGTTGAAACTTTAATCTGAAAGCCTGTGAGAAGAAAACTGTCCTGTTTCTCCTTTCAGTTGATCTGAACCTTGAAGGAATTGAATTGTTTGCATGTTTTGGTCTGTGAATGGCCTAAAATCTTGTATACCGAATCTGGTGTTGTTATGAATGTTTTACATATGTGCCCTTTAAATAGTTAGAACTATGGATGAGGAAAATGTATCTAATAAAGTATAAATTTGAACCTTGTGCCCTTTATATTGTTCAATGAGAATATGCACAAGAAAACGGTGAAAGTGATCACTGCATATGTCAATACCTTTTTCATGATCTGGGTCTATCTTCTGGTTGGACCTCACTTTCTTCATATGTTTTTCCTTCATTAGTCTGTAAAATTTACAGTAGAAAACAGTCGTTAACTATATCTATCTCACAAGATTCTATGTTCAACATAGGGCAAAAGGAAATACTCTCCTCGCCAGCAACCTACAGCACAACAAGTAATGATTGACGCAATATCTGCAGGTCCTATCAATGTATTTGTAATAGGAGCTCATACAAATCTTGCTATTTTCCTAATGAGAAATCCTCATTTAAAGGAAAACATTGAGCACATTTATGTCATGGGTGGTGGTGTAAGGTCAAAGAATCCGACAGGTTGTTGTCCTAAGAATGCCAGTTCCTCTTGCAAATCTCAACAATGTGGTGATCCTGGTAACTTGTTCACCAGTTATACTAGCAATCCATATGCTGAGTTCAATATATTTGGGGATCCTTTTGCTGCATATCAGGTAAACGGGTCACCATCTAACAAATTTTATTTATGCTAGCAAAAAATGTGATGTAATAAGTTTTAAAAAATAAAACATACTATAAAAGTAATCTTAATCCTCAAAAAATCATCTTGGTTTGGAAGGAATTACATTTCATAAGAACTGGTAGAGTGAGTTATGACAAAAAAAAAAAAATAAAAATAAATTTCTTGTTGGCTTTCCAGATGAAGATTAGGCACTTAAATGGTCTAAAATTTGAGATTGCCTTTTAAATTCGAGTAGAAAAGACAGGACAGTTTACTGTTCTAAAAATAGGATCTTTGAATTAAAAACTGTCATCTGTATTTTATGGTAGATCCTTATTTTCTTATTGATAGTTCATAGTAGTCTCATGATATTTAGAATAGCAGTTACAGTTTGACCTCTGAAGTTCTAAATGTTGGATAAAGCTTTTCAAATTTGTAGCATATGTTTACCACAGGTAATTCATTCTGGTATTCCCCTGACGCTTGTTCCACTTGATGCAACAAACACCATCCCTGTAACAGAGGAATTCTTTACAGCATTTGAGCAGAATCAACGTACTTTTGAGGCACTATACTGCTTCCAATCCTTGAAATTACGTCGTGATATTTGGATTAACGATAAGTTTTACAAGGTAACTTGATATCCTGCAAACTGCAATTGCTAAATTTCTCAAATCTCTTGGTAAACATGTTTAGCATTACTCTTAATAATTTTCTCTGGAGTAAATTGATACAAGAAAACGTGTGCAGAACTATTTCATGTGGGATTCATTCATGGCGGGGGTAGCTGTATCAATTATGCACAGGAAAGAAGACAAAAATGGAGAAAATGAATTTGCTGAGATGACATATCTCAATATAACTGTCATTACTTCAAATAAGCCTTATGGCATAGGTGATGGTTCAAACCCATTCTTTGATGGCCGGGCAGTTCCCAGGTTTAATTTACAGAAACAAGGTGTGCATAGTGGTCATGTTCAAACAGGACTACAAGATCCTTTTTGCATTGTGAAGAAGAGAAAAGGAAAATGTAAGGTATATTCCCGTTTTTGTGGTTTGCTTTGATTTCGGTCTTGGCAAATTAAGCAGTTACTGATTTGATATTTTTAATTATTTGCAGCAAGTAGCTTTTAATTGGTGAATATCATGTTCTTAATGTGCTTTTCTGTCATTGTTGTTTGAAAAGGATGGTTACACGAAGGAATTAACCAGTTTAGAAGCAGTTCGAGTACTAGTTGCTCAAAATGCAAAACCCAACAAAGATGAGAGCAGTCCACTTGACAAAGAGTTCTTCAAAAGCTTTTTGGAAGTAAGGTTTGCTTGTTTCTATTTTTAGTTATATATGACATATGGAAGTAAGCTTTTTGGATCAGTGAAAGATCCTTTATGGCTTTTCACTAAGATGTATACATTACCTTTGATTAGATGTTCTATTTTTTGTTGGTTATTTTTCTGAGAAACAGGTAATAAATCTTCCGCAGCAAAGTGGCCGATTTAATTTTACAACACAGTTTCCTTATTATAAAGAAGTTCTTTACACACAGACCACTGAAAAGAGAAAATTAGGGAAAGCTGTTGTATTTGATATGGATATGAGTGCTGGAGATTTCCTAACCCTCATATACCTTCTCAAAGTGCCAACTGAAATAATTGACCTCAAGGTAAGCATCCTTTCCATACCTAATTGTTAATAGTAACGAGAAAAAAGGGATACCTACAAATCCCTTAAATCTTGCTTTAATGATTGCATACTAATAGGTTTGAAGTGAATTCCAACTGTTGCCTGCATCCGGTCAATAAAGACAGAATTAATTTTGGTTTGTGAAAGAAAAAAAAAACCCCTTCAAGATAGAGTGATTATTACTCTTTATATAAGCATGAGTGATTTCATAGTTCAATTAAGCAATGTAGCCTACATCTCAATCCTAAGTTGGTCTCACATCATTTTTTAACTTATAGTAAGTTGTTCTCACTGTATTCATATATTCACATATTCAACAATTCATACATATATAATATACTAGGTATAGCATAATTACTGCAGAAGTAGCTGTCTTTACTGGCTAAGTGTAGAGTATACTCAATTGTATTTAAAGATAGGGATATGCAGGCCATGTTGATTCTATATGAATGAATTCTTTAAGAAACAGGGGCAGTTACATAATTGTTCCATATTTCAGGGTTTCTGTGAAATTTGCCAAATAAATTTTGTGGAAAATTATTTGGTTCAGGTTTAATGCAGGTTTTTTATGATAAAGCAGTGATTTAATTTTATTTTATATATTTTCCCAGGGTATATTGGTTAGTGGAAACGGCTGGGCAGATGCTGCAACTATCGACATTATATATGACATACTTCACATGATGGGTCGAGATGACCTACCTGTTGGTTTAGGAGGGTTTTTTGCACTAAAGCAGCCGTATCCATTCTTCCCTGCTGTTGGAGACTGCAAATACATCAAGGCTATCCCACATGGTGGTGGTGGATTTCTAGACTCTGATACTCTTTATGGATTTTCTCGTAGTTTGCCACGAAGCCCTAGAAGGTCCAGTGGAATTTAAATATTTATGTTGCCCTTCAATACAAACTATGTATTTTGTTACCTTGTTCAGATAATTGTATATTCTGTAGGTATACAGCTGAGAACTCTATGAAATATGGAGCTCCAAGAGATACAGAGCATCCTGAACTCAGACAACCATTAGCATTAGAAGTTTGGGACTTGGTTGTGAAATCACTCAAGCCAGGAAAGAAGATCACTATATTAACCAGTGGACCTTTATCCAACCTGGCAGAAATCATAGGTTCTGATAAACACACAAGCTCAAAGATTCAGGTTAATCGTTTTTTTTTTTTCTTGGAGAGCTGTTTAATTTTTTTTTTTTTTTTTTAGTATTAGTACTTTAACATTTTACTATGAGGTTTTTTGATTTTTTTAGTTGGCATTGAAACTATCAAACGACTATCAACGAGGAACGTCATATTGTCATTTAACTGTCTTAACTAGGAATAGGATATAATATCTATGCTACATTGTGATTTGACAGCCTATTCATTGCGTCGACCCAGTCATAATACTTTGGTGCTGATGAAATGCTTTCAACAACTTAGTATAGTCGCTTCTATTTAGTAAATAAAGTCCGAAGAGGAATTGCTAAGGAGAATAATAAACGAATTCAGTCTATGTTTGGAAGTTGACGTCAAGCAGCGAACTGTAGCAAGTAGCATTGATGATTGACTATTATTTAAATTTATTGACGATTATAACATCAAACTATCTTTATAAGCTAACAATGATATGATATCTATTCAGGCGAAACTTATATTGGCTTTTCATATTTGTAGCAGAAGGTATTCATAGTAGGGGGTCACATTAAGGGCAGCGGCAAAGAGAAGGGAAACCTTTTCACCATTCCTTCAAACAAATACGCTGAGTTCAACATGTTTCTCGACCCTTTAGCTGCCAAGGCAGTTCTCGGCTCAAATCTCAACATCATGCTCATTCCTCTGAATGCTCAATCCCAGGTCTGTTCTTTCACTAGGATTATCGAAAGGTTACGGAAGAATAGCAGGACTCCCGAGGCAGTGCTCGCCGGGCGGTTGCTCTCCAGGATGCATCGTTTACAGCAAAAGCATAAAGAGTATCACCACATGGTAGGCCATGTATCTTGCTTGCTTGCTTCTTCTTTTTTTTTTTTTTTTGGCTTTTGGATAAGGGGAAAGTTCTTTCTTTCGAGTATCATTCTTTACCATTTATCAACTGCAGGACATCTTCCTGGGAGAAGTACTTGGAGCGGTGATTTTGGCTAAAAAGTCTCTATTGAATTCAACAACACGATCAGAGCATGTTAGTGTCTTAGCTACAGGTGATATATCCAGAGATGGGCAAATTGTGATTGACAAAGAAAATGGAAAGATGATCAAAATTTTAGATAGAGTGGATCCGGAAGCATATTATGATCAACTCTCGAGTTTATTTAGCGATGAAAGGCAGACTGCTGTAATTGGCAGCTTCAATGAGCAGAAAAGAATGTGGAGGACTCCAAATCAGACTGAAGTCGGCTCACGGCCAGACATTCGCAGGTAAAACTTATATTTGAATACTCATTTTTCTGTCCATAAATTCGAACAATATTCACGATTTCACATAAAGGAAATCTGCCCCCAATATTTATGTCCTCTTTGGTGTGTTAACATCCATCCAATGAAGAATTAGCTCCAAGACAACTTCACATATACTCTGAGCAGAACTTTTGTCAGAGGATTAAGCAATCTCAGAAGAGACTTTCCCACCTCTAAAATTGCCAGAAACGTTGCCCCTCTTCGGTTGGAGGGAAACCCGGAAAATACTATTCTCTTTATATCAGTCTGAATGTAAAGTACATATCCTGGTCGCTGCCGAGCCCAATATAACTAGCAGACTTCGTATAGAAGCAACCATTTTTAGTTCTTGGCAGGTTACACTTGGTCGTAAAGTGAGGTTCCTGCTTTTGCTTCATAAAGGTAATTTACGAAGCTTATGGTTTAGTAACCGACCTAGTAGACAAACCTGCTGCAGCTGGAAGAGCAGCGGCTACTGCCTGTTATTCACGCTCTGTACTTCTCAGCAGCAACAGGAATTAGCAGCACGATCTGCCTTGGTTCCTTTCCATTCAGATTCTGCATAGAAAGTCTTTTTACCTCAAATAGACCGAGATGGTCACGTAAACATGTATCAAATGTAACGAGCCTGAAACGTATTGTATGGACGATCACATAAAATTTTTGGCTCACTCAGATCGATAAAGAATCAGCTTAAATATATACGACTGGGAAAACGATGAATGTGCAGGAAGTGATTTGACTGCTTCAATTTTTGTCTGCAGAAATGGGCATGGAAGTGACGACATTGCTGGACAATGGGAAGTAGGAACATTGCTGGACAATGGGAAGTAGGAACATTGCTGGACAATGGGAAGTAGGAACATTGCTGGACAATGGGAAGTAGGAACATTGCTGGACAATGGGAAGTAGGAACATTGCTGGACAATGGGAAGTAGGAACATTGCTGGACAATGGGAAGTAGGAACATTGCTGGACAATGGGAAGTAGGAGAGATCCAGATGAACTCAGTCTTCTCAGATCCACCGAAAGAGTATCTCTTGAAGGTTTTTTTATGCTTTCCGAACATTTTTAATCATTTGGAAACTTCATCGGCGAGCCTGTGGCGCGGGACGAAAAACAACGTCGAGGACGTAAGTGAATCTGTGATTTACAAGTTACTACCTTGAGACAGACTTCGCGTTATCAAACTTAAACGACTTCTATCAACCACTTCAAAAAAAAAAAAAAAAAAAAAAACTGAAACCTCTTCTATTGGGTTGCGGAACACTTGAGGTTAAAAAATAATAAAAGCTGCAAATGGATTTTCTTTTGTAGAAGTTATAATAAAAAACAAAAACTTGTAAGATAGATAAAAATGAATAATACGTCTATCCACTTTAATCTAAGTCTGCCTCGGGTTTATTTTCTAGAAAATAAGATTTTTTTTATATTTTTAAGGGCTTAGATTAACATGTATACATAGGTGCCTCTAGTATTACTCATAAAAAAACATGTTTGGTGAAAATAAAATAAACGATTTGAAACTTTTATATCTATAATTGATATCAAGATTAAAAAGAAAGATTATTGAGTATATAGTGAGCTGGAGAAGAAAAAATAATTATCATCCTATGATTGTTGACTATATATTAGAGTTCGAAGCCCAAAACTACCATCCTATTTTGTTCGCTGTATTCTGTGTAAGTAAATATTCCGAGCTTCTAACCCAGGGTTTTGATGGAGGTAAATCTTAATAGAATTAGGTAGTCTACTTCCAAATGGACCAAATATTTTTGGCCTCATTAAGAAGAAATATAGTACACTCATGAGGATAATTTTGTAGGTAATTAATTATTATGAATTAATAAAAAATAAATTATAAGAGGGAGGAGCAAAGAAAATTACATATATAGTACAATACTATACAGTATAATGATGTTATATAATAACCTGACCCGTATAACATTTGTCTACTCAATTTCTTGAATGGTAAAATATGTAACCAGACAAATAAATGGAATAACATGAGATAAAAATGTTATAAAACCACAAATTATGGTGAAAAATCAGACCAATATTAGCATATACTAAAGTGCTTAAAGGCATATTATATATCCTATGAAAAAGGCACTGAGGATCATATCCTATCTCGTTAGGTACAATCTTATCCATTTACTCTTGTATGTGATTGGTATAAATTTTTGTGCTATTTTTAGAAAGAGTAATGTTAGCTACACCTAGGAAGCAGTAACAATTGGATAAATCAGCCAATCAGAAATAGTTAAAATAAAAAAATATATATATTTTGTAAAATTTTATATTCTAAAGGATATATCTTAGGTATCTGTGTTTTTTATTGGCTCGTTAGACCATAGGTGCAACTAGTATTTTTTTTTTTTTTTCGGAATCAGTAATCAAGTAGTAATCAAGTTGAGTAGAATTAACACTTCGAATGACACATGGGTGAGCTCTTTCCTAAACTTTTTTATACAACATTTTCTAATATTTTCATGATCCTAAAAGATTTCTTGAGCGGCCAATCTACTTAACCTCAGATCAAGAAATCTGTCTTACAGAGTTGACGATTTCACCATGTATCACATGGCTACATCGAGGTACTCGTCCTAAAAAATAAATAAAAAAAATAAAAAAAAATAAAAAACACGGAAACTCTGTTTTGGCTCTTTCAGATTATGAATTCCATGTTTCCGGCAGTCAATGAGAAATCAACCAGCTAAGCAAGGCAGCAAAATATAAGAAATGAGTGGAGTGTTTAGGAAGCAGTCCCAGACATCTGATTTTTTTTAAGTCCATGTTATCTGTTCAAACATGCGATTGTAAGTCTTCTAATGGCAGACAGTGACGATAATCCCTCCAAAATTAAAGGGGGCTGATTTCTTTGGGCTAATGGGACGTTTCTCCTCTGACGTTTCCAGCCACCAGTTCTATCAGAAGCAAACGCGTGGAAAAAACTGGTGGTGGATTGAGGGAAACGTAAAAGATTCAGTGTTTTGTGCAAATTGGGTTTCATGGCTGGAGATAACGATGAAGACTGGATTCAGTATCGAAAACAGTAGGGGATTTTTCTGACATTACTGTGAGTGGATGAGATCACAAAAAGGGCTCACCCAGTCACCTGCAACACTCAAACAGAAAAGGCATCGTGATGTATTGATCAATTCACAGAGGAGAGTTCACAGCGACAAAAGAAATTGGAATCCAATGTCCCCTCAGTATCATTTTTTCTTTAGGCTTTTCATTGGTCCAGAACTGTTCGTGGCAGAGGAGGAGGCGACTGGAAACCTGGGTCTGGAAGTAATGAAATGAAAGTCTAAAAAACATGCAAAAGAGCAGGAGGCATTTTCAGACAAGTTTCTCCTTCACAAAATAATAGTACATGGACCAAACACATTTCCTCTACGACAACTACAGTAAACCAAATCCACAGCTTTTTTTTTTTTTTTTTTTTTTACAGTTTGCACCACCCCCACGGGTACAAACAAGAGACCTATTTTAACATTACAAGGAAAGGAGAGTTGCTACTCCATCATGGGGCAGTGAGAGTTGCTACTCCATCATGGGGACTGCCCCACCAGCTGCTACTATCTCTTGCTCCAGCTGAAGAGAACACCAGAACAAGGGAACAGGAAATTCTGTAAGATTTCTTCCAGTTCTGATAGCTTTTACCTTGTTAAATAGGTCCGGAATAAAGCCGAGATAGATGGACTCACCCTAAATAGAGATTCCAGCTTGCTCTTCACCAGGGCGTATTCGTGTTTCACTTGTTGCAGACATCTCCAACATCTAGGCAACAGGAAATATATTTACTCACTAGAACCCATTGAAAATTACATGGTTGATTGCTTGCTATCAATTTAAAGAGAAACAAAAAGGAACTAACCCTTCTCTGTTATTCGCCTCGCAATAGTTCCGAAATGCAATGCACACATTTTTTACTCTCTGCGCACCAATGCTGCACACAGGAAAACATCTTGTTTACTCTCTTGTTGAGATCGTTCTGTTTTAATCCTTATATTTAACTGTTCAAGAGCATAAAATTAATCAACGCGATAAGCTTGTTTAAATATCTGGAACTGTATACAACACAACTATCAAAAAAAAAAAAAAAAAAAAAAAATCTAGAACTGTAGCTCAAATGGACTTCAAGCTCAGATTTCTGATAAGAGAAATTCGTGAGAAGAATTGATGTAAGGTCCAAAAAGTGCTTTTTCTGTTTCATCCGGATGAAGCATACTAGCAGCTCTTTTAATTTTTTTTTTTTTTAAATAAAAATCCACACAGAACGTATGGTGGGTTAAGAGAAAAACCTGGAGCTGCTGCCCTTGAACTGATGAACATGAGCATCAACCTTTCTGAAATCTACAACCGGCTGATCTCTTTGAAAGAAACCCAGACAAAAGCCAAATGATTTATGTGAAGTTAGTTTTTGTTTTAGTTTAGTGACACCATATTAAAACGGAACCAGATCACAAGCCACAGAGAAAACAGAAGGAAAGGAGTAGATTTCTCACAGGACTGTAGCCAAATCATTGAGAAGCCTCTCTGAATCATCAAAGAAAAGAGATACAACCTCAAAGACGAAGTCTGGGTTGTTTTCATCTTGCAGTTGCTGCAGTTGAGTGTACTGATCGTCCAGAAATGCCTTCTCCGGACAAAATCACCAGTCAAGATCATATCTAACAAAACAGAAAGAAGAGCGATGGATGAAGCTAAACGGACAGACGATACCCACAAATAGACTGACCTCACGGAAAAGAGACGCTGTCAGATCAAACCATCTCCCTGCAACTGGTTCACTTCCATGACTCTTTTTTTTTTTTTTTCTTCCTTCCACCTACTCGGCTTCTGATCTGGTTTTTAGGATATCGGAGACCCGTTTCATCAAATGGATGTCATTCGAAAGAAGAAATAAACACGGGAAACGAAAGAAGTACAAACAAGAGGAAGAGAACTGAGGAGCGTGAAGACCCACAAAAACAGGGCCAATAAGGTGGGTTTATTGTTCCAAGAAGATCTCAGTGCTTGGCTTCTTTGCACGAGAAGGTCCCTCTGTTGCTCTCTCTTTTCTCTCTGGATTTGCGCTCAAGAACTCTTCCCGAATCCATCAGCGCATCAAACAGCTTAAAAAGGAACTCATATCAATAAATGATGACATGTAGCATTCATTCAACTTTTCCTTCTTCTTTTTGTTTCTGAAAAATTATTGTCCTCCTCCCTTCTTTATCATTTTCTCCATTTTTAATCTCATCCCGGATGACTCTGTTTCAACGCCTTTGCTTTAGTTTTACAGATGGTGACGTGTTAGCGCCCATGCTCACCCAACCAGCAGAAGCCACTTCACCCATTCATCCTCTTCCTCTTCCTCCCAGTTCGCAAAAGGGGTAAAAAATGTGTCTGTTTGTTTGCCCCTTTCTTTTTCACTCACGAACTAAAGACAAAGATCAAACCTTACCTACTCTCCTCCCTTATCCTTCCCCTGTTCGCATTCGCAAATCACGGTTGTTCTCTTTTCTATTCTGCTCTGCTCGAATCTTTTCATGCACGCCTGCTGCTGCTGCTGCTGTTGATTTAATCGTATTTCGGTGCCGTTGGTTGGTTCGTCCTAGTTTTGAATCAGTCAGTATAAATGGACGAAAGATGATGGAAATAGACGCAGCTCCCTCCACGCATTCAGCGAAAATAGACCCACCAAACGTTACCGGTTCCTCTCTCTAATCGTCCCCAGATAAACTGAAAAGAAAACAATTTTTTTCATATGACCTGCTGTTTAAAGTTGAGAACCACAAAAATGGAGGGACCCATGAGCCATTTCATCGCGTCTATTATCGTCTGATCATTCAGTTAGTTATTCTCTTGTCAATTGCAAGAATCTCCTGGCGTGCGGTCTCTTCTCAGCCGGGTAACGTTTCCTTGCATTTACTCAAGCGATATTCTTCCTCCGTTCATACATCCTCAGTGTGACTGAAAACTAAAAGTTATGACTGTACAGACGACACAAGCTCTGAAGATTGGACGTGTGTCCTGGAGCTTAATTATGATCGATGCAATTCGAATCTTTATGCAAAGCCCATATGCACTTCTATTGCTAGTAAGAAATGAGATAGACATAAATCTTCGGATGGAAGACAGGAATTCACTCGGGCTTCTTTTACCCCTTTGAGATAGAAACGATATATAATTCAGTACAGACGAATTCAGCTATTGTGTGTGGTCCAAAACACAACTCCCAACTTCAGTACAGACGAATTCAGCCATTGTGTGGTCCAAAACACAACTCCAACAACACTTATAGTCGGCTTGCCTGCAGGGTTAGTTGTCATCCCCAGAAAGTACAAACACGCCTCCACTGCTTAATTGCAAACGGAAGTGCAGCAGAGACTGCCAATTTCATCTCCTGTAGAGTTTTTTCCCATTAATATTGAAGTTTCCCTTTCTGCCTTTTCATAAGCCAGATAGGAGAGGCCAAAAGACAGATACTGCGCTACAGTGCTCTGCATCATTTCTGATTTAAGAACTCGCAAAGTTGCCGCAGGTGTCGGCACGAAGCAATAAACAGAGAGGAATGGGGGATGAATGTCCGATGCCCACCAAAAGTAGTACTTAACAAACCATAAAAGCTGCCTAGTCAATTTTGAAGCAACCGAATCCCTTATCGAATCATTCCATGAAGGGAGAAGTGTATAAAATCGTACTCGTACTCCGCATTACACAACAAACCCACCCAGGTAACTCTGAGCGAGAGAGAGAGCGAGAGAGAGAGAGAGCGAGCGAGCGAGAGAGAGAGAGAGAGAGAGAGAGAGAGAGAGAGAGAGAGAGAGAGAGAGAGAGAGAGAGAGAGAGAGAGAGAGAGAGAGAGAGAGAGAGAGAGAGAGAGAGAGAGAGAGAGAGAGAGAGAGAGAGAGAGAGAGAGAGAGAGAGAGAGAGAGAGAGAGAGAGAGAGAGAGAGAGAGAGAGAGAGAGAGAGAGAGAGAGAGAGAGAGAGAGAGAGAGAGAGAGAGAGAGAGAGAGAGAGAGAGAGAGAGAGAGAGAGAGAGAGAGAGAGAGAGAGACAAAGATAGAGAGAGAAGAGAGTGATTGATATTAAAGTAGTGATTGCTCCATGTGCTTAACAGCTCTGTTCACGTGAAGCAGCTATACAGAATCAATCGCAGAGCTACGACTTATCATCAGTCCATGTCTTAGGTCATGTCCTATGTGCAGATATATTCGAGACTTCTGCATCTACCCTTCATCATTTCCAGTGGTAAGATATTAAAGTATTGGAAGAACTTCCTGGTGTCTTCAATGGAGGACGTGCCAGGGTAATTAGTACTCATTTCTCACATGTCAAACTTTCAAGCACCACCATTAATGTATTCTCAACGTAGCTCCCACGTTTCAACGAGGTAGCTAGGCTGAAACTTCAGAGATAAAACTGGATACACAATCGAGGAAGGAACCATCAATCCTTCGGACGGTGTCTAAGACGTGACCGTGTCGATCATCCCTTGGATCGGTAATTGACCTGGTGTTTTGTCGTTGTTGGCCTTTCTGTTGCCCTGTGGTTCAACACATGCTATTCCACATGGTGGAGGGACGATGGGTGCCAATTATTGACAACGTCGCTACAGATGGAGGGCCCAATTGTTTTGTCATGGTTTATTGCTTCATACCAAGACTCCCAAAACCGTATCTGATATTTATGGCTTGGGATAGGAAGACAAGTCCTAATTTAAGCTGATCTCTCCTTTCTGGACGCCTCATGGCGAGGACTGATCAGGAGTCAGGACTGAGAACTCTCTGCAGTGTTTCATTGCGGCTGTGTTTTACCACCATACTTGATCCTCAGTGGCTTCTCGT
Source organism: Aristolochia contorta (assembly GCA_022405105.1). Classification (NCBI taxonomy): domain Eukaryota; kingdom Viridiplantae; phylum Streptophyta; class Magnoliopsida; order Piperales; family Aristolochiaceae; genus Aristolochia; species Aristolochia contorta. Next base: position 8,057,151 of record CM039664.1, read on the forward strand.
TCAATGAATCGTATCACTATCACAGGTTCAAGACTGGGCGCGGTGCTTCTACCGAGACGCAGTCCAGTGGAGATAGTGCCAAAGAGTTTATCTATTCGATTCTTGTTCGGGTTTGAGATCACTGACCGAGCAGCAGCGGTGGTTCCCAAATCCCAATCCGAATTTCTTCACCGCCGACGAGGATCAAACCACAAGCCTGCTCCGGCGTCAGGACCCAACAATATTTCAGGACCACATCTGAAAACCAGTGAAAATAGACACGGCAAAGTAATGAAACATTCTAACACTATGATCGGTCCAGACTCTAAAAAGGGTTCCATCGATTATAAACGGCGGGTATCCAAAGTTGTCGTGTGCACAAACAGAAAGGCAACTCTCTCCGTAAGAGGGATTGTCACACGTAAGATAGGGATCGGAACGGTCCCACGTATAATCATACAAAATAAGAGTCGCAACAAAATTCTTATCCGACCTCTCCCATTTTTGTCTTTCCTTCTGATTTGCAACGAAGCGAACAGGAACAAGAAACACACAAAAATAAAAATAAAAACAAAACAAAATCAAGGAGTTCCTATCTTCTGAAAGGGTTCATCCTTGGAATGAGACGTCGTCTACTTCCTGTTAATAAATAAAATGATCGCCAGAACGCACACAAAAGAATCTCTGTTGCAGCTGCCCGTGGCTAATGCTATGGAGGAGGGTACTTACAGTTTGTAGCAAGTATACAGTTTATGACCTTATAAAATAAAAATTATAAAAGAAAAAAACTGGGTTAACAAACCTTACAACTTCTCCTACAGAAACCGGGTACCTCAGGGGAACCCACCATATATTCTGGGTTTCGTGTGCATTCACCCAGTGCTGCCCACCGTTCACAACTCGCATTCTCGTCTTTGCATGTGTCCGTAACGTCAACATGCTTGTCAAACGAGTCCACATGTATCCACTTAGTAGCAGACCACTTCTCTCCTTCAATAACAGGGCAACCAGCATGTAGACTGCTAGCGTCTGGAGTAGCATTGGGATAGAGACTGAAGAAAAGAAGAGCATCCCCTCGTTGTGGTTTGACTACAGTTGTAGGGAAAGACAGACAAGCACAAAACAGGTTAGAACATAATCAAGCTACCGGATATTAAACCCACTAATAAACGCTAGGTAAAATGATGCTGGTATAAGAGCATAATCAAGCCACTGAATGCTAAACCCCTAACTAAGACTAGGAAAATGCTGTCGTGTTTCTTCCTTGTGAGAGTAAGTGTTCAAGTGTATTCATTAGCAGGTAACTATAGATAAGGACTACAAACATAAGAAACATTCAGAGCAGAGAGTCTAGGTTAAATGGTGACGATCACCCAAGAAGAGTGTTTCTCTGCCCTGATCCTGCAGTTATGTAGACCTCTCAGAGATCAATGGAAACCATTCTGCAGGCATCTTAATAGGTAACAGAAGAAAGGCGACTTTGTCAAATCTGTTTAGCTTTAACTACCAAAATTAGGAGCTTACCAGCAAGTCCCTGCCTACCACATTCTGACAAGTTCCCATTAGGCACAGGCCCTCTACGATGCGTATGTTCCTGTAAGCACCAAGAAGAATTATTTAAAGAGAAACGCCCAGCAGCTCCACAACATAAAAGTAGCAACCTTACAAAGATAATGCAGCTTAAGTCGAGAAAGCGAAGGAGCATAGAAAAGCTGGGAAAAAGCCAAACATATCACAAATTTGGAATCTAACCTGAGAAAAAGGAAATACTGTCTCTCCACCTTCCTCTACGTTTGTCAGATACATGAGTACAGTAGCAATTCGGTGACCACCTCGAGCAATGTTAGCCTTGTCAGAGAAGTAATCATAATGAGGGTCATATTTTTGTCCATGTTCGTATCTTAGGACCTGTATGTCCTCACCATTTTCTGAAATAAAAATAAGCAAATTAGAGCTAACTGTTGGAAATCCTTTAACCATAAAATAGCAAAAATTTTTGAAGTTAAAACAAGTAATTCTGCTTCCTAGAGATAAATTAAAAACAAGTAGTATAAAATTTACTCTGTCGAAAGAAAGTGTGGTAAGCTTTCAAAATTTTGCACCTTTCGGCAGAAATGTCCATATAGCAATTTTGTCTTCAATCCTGTTAACTATGGGATCCTACACAAAAATCAAAGCATATATCAGTTACAGCAACATAATGTCTAAAGAAATGGTGCAATGCAAGATAAAGAAAATTTACCACACAAATAACCAAATTATTGACCTCTCGGTAAAAGGCCAGGACCCGTCAAACCCCATAGCCAGTATATGAATTTAGCCACTTGAGAATCCTGCCCACGTCCACATGCCGAGGACCCATGGCCAATGTAAAACTTTACCCACATTTCCCCCCACCCACAATATCATAGGGGAACGAAGAAACAAGGTTGAGTTTCAACACACTAGGTTAGTTAGGTTCTATCAGCCCCTATAACGACTAACTAAAGTTAGGGGGCACAACCAAAAATTATATTTCAAGGATTTCACCAACCATTAGTTTATGTGGAAGTCAGTGGAACTTGTATGTACTAGTAGAACTGACACAAGAGTTGTATACATGTGGAAGCTAGATACTACAGAAAAGCTATAAGAAGACAGATAATATGCCTTCATCAAAGCAAATAACCAGGAAAATCAAAAGGAGATTACCCTCAGAACTTGAACGAGGGATTCCTATTCAATGTAGAAGTTAACTTCAATTTAATGTTCCTGACTTTGGATAGTTAGGCCACAAAGGGAAAACAGGAGAATTAAAATATTTATTAAGCACTTTATGAAGCAATAAAATAGTCTCAGAACACCTATCTCATCCTGCCAACTAGATGAACAATGATGAAGAGCCAATTCTACTACGAATAAACTATAAAGTAAACTCTAATGATACTTTCAAAAATCTCATGAAATGGTGGATTCAACTATTCAAGAAAAAAAAATTATATAAGATTTAGACTGATCAACAATTTTTTTTGAAAAGAAACTTTAATTTTTAAATGGAGATGGTCCCCGTCTTACCATATGACTTGGTTTGGGCCTCTAAATTCTAAAGGAGGGATTTTGGTGGATGCCTTGTTTATGGAATTCAAGCGGGTAAGGTATGCTTGCTCCTACAGGTAGGCCACACCTAAGATGATCAGTACCACGAGGAAGGACGTGGATCGCTCAGGAGACAAACTGTTGAGGATGCAGAGGTGATCCTGATAGAAGAATCTAGATCAGGTCTCTATGCAGTAATAGACTGACTTTATATGCCTATCGTCCTGGTATAATAACAAAAGGTGGGTTTCTTTTTCTTGTTACAAAATGTGAGATATTTTTCATAATTTAATTTTGTTAGACTCTTAATACTGGAGAGGGAGAGGATAGTTGTTTTTAGTGCTTTTCTACTATTTATCATGAAATTGTCTTCGCTTTGTCTGGAATATTAGGGTTTTATTACTTTTTTTTTTCAGGCAAGAGAGAATACAAAAATAAGGAGAGCAAGATGAAGGAGAGAGCTAAGGGGCCTTTTTGTCGGAAAAGCTCCCATCTTGTCCAGGTTTTAAAATGCTAAATTTGGTCCAGTTCCATCCTGAAATCCTTAAACCAAGCAAGGTCTTTTCTATATACTAAGCTATGTGGAACGAAACAAGTGCAGCACAAACTGGAGCTAAACAAGGTAAACACCTGCTCTGATTCCATGTCAAAGATGAGGTCCACATTTGTCCCCGAACCCGAAAAAACTAGCCAAGGTTTGAAGGTCTTTTTTCCAACTAATAGCCTTAAGTTTTTCTAAATTCTGCTGGTGACATTCTCTTCTTCTTTGAAGGTTCAGCTGGCATTGTAGAATTCACGCATGCTGAACTCATTGCTCTTCAAGAGTTGCCTTTATATGACCATCACTCCTTTTTCCAGATTTAAGGAGATTAGGCTCAGACTCTTAGCTGGTGTTCCAAGGCAAAATCTTATCCTCGGTGATGTCATAATTTTTGCAGATGTTTTTTTTCAGAGCAATCATAACTCTGTATTGATCATTCTCTTGTATGTTCAATGGAGTCATATAAGGAAATCTGTCAATGGTGCAGCAGATGCTCTAGCTAAGCAACAGTTTCTCTTCAACATCCTGTTGTAAGAGGTTTTTCTGCACTAAATTTATTACACACATTCCATGAAAATTGGTGCATTTAAATAATAACATAAAGGTTAGAAGGATCCTTCCTAGAAATTATTGATGTTAGAATTAATGAACCATATTCATATCAATGAACCGCCTACAATAGGATGCTTGCAAAGCTTTTAAGCCCTTGACAGATTCCAACTCCAATAAACTCCTAATATTCAAACGTTGTTTGATCATCTCCTAGTAGCCAGAGCTAACTAGTAGCTCCAAAAATAAGGATGGAACATTTTGAGACAACCACCCTTTCCTTTTTCATTAAAATATGCAAAACATCTGTACAAAACATATATAGGCAAAATGGCATGTTCCACGAATGCATTAACAATATGTGTGGGCTTTTCTGGCACAATTTCCATCTGAGGGTTTTTTTCCATGAGTTATTGAGTTAAAGTCTCACCAACACTTCAAGCATGTAGTGTGTAAATAACATCTCAAATTTCATTATGGATCTGTAACAGATATATAGATTGTGCTAAATATTCAAAACCATTTTCTAAAAATAAAAATATATTAGTAAATGCAAAAATAGGCTACAATCTCGATATCAACCAACTACCACCTCTACGGTTGGATTGCTACATGCTCATATCCAATTAGACAACATTGCTAGGAAGCCATAAATTAGGCCAGCAGTGTCACTGGAAAGTTATGGATATAAAGAGATTAAGATGGATTTACCAATAAACAAGACACTTCCATAAAAGTTTTGATAGTATCTATCGATCTAATGAAACATAGAGATTACTATGGGTGGAGGCACTCTTTTATTAAAAAATCACGCGTGGTGGTAAGTTATTAAAAGCAAACTCTGGCATCAGGGCAAACAGGGAAAAAATATTCCTTTTGCAGGAAATTTTGTAAAGCTAAGATATTCAATTATCAAGGAAGATTACCGTGTTTTGGTACTTAGTCAATTGTCTCCTGTATGTATGACAAGAATTATACTGTATGGAGCGCCAATCAGTTGACCAACTTTCCTCTCCAATTATACTAACATGAACAAAAGGATATGTAAAAGAAATGGCTGGCCAAAATGGTAAACCGCTGAAAGAGGCATCCATAACACCCCTATTTGGTGGTGTCTTGAAGCTTTATGGCATCTAAAAATATCCTTGGAATAAAGTACACCTAGAGTAAGCAGTATTTGACGGACTTAATACAAGAGCAATCTAAGATGAATCAAACCAATTCAAAAAACGCTAGCACGCTACCTTTCCCTTGCTTATAAACGTTCCTGAGCTGGTACGGACGTCACTGAGCTTGCTTTTGCCCGACGTGCTATCTGCGACTGCAGATCTTTTGAGCTGCGACTTGGCCTACGCAGTACCCAAATCACATCAATCCATAGTTAATCAAAAGGCAGGAGTTGGCTAGACATAACTACATGATTAAATTACAAATATGGAAGAGCTATGGTGCTGAATTACTATAGAAAATCGACACGGCTTACTCACAAGCGAAATTAGATGATCGCATTCTTCGTCCGTGAGAAACTTTTCATAGACAAAGGCTCTGCAAAAATTGAATTCAGAAACACGCACTAGCGATCAAACGAAGCCAATTAATTCGAAAGCGACCGACCTCGGTCTCGAGGAGATCTGTCTAGCTTTAGATGCGGATATAATCGAGCCAGTCGAACCGCCGTATGAATACGCAGATCCATGAAACAGAGACGCGATCGAAAGCAGAGATGCAAATGCTAGAAGAGAAAACCTGGATGTAATTTGGATCATCTGGAAGAAGGTAAACAATAAGAGAAGCTACAGCTTATTTTCGTTCTTCTCGTATCTCTGTGTCTGAGCTGCACGACTGAACACCGCCAGACCGTTTCCCTGTTCAACGGACAGTTCATTCTCGTTTTTTTCCCATTTTTCTCTTTGTTTATTTCATGCGAAAGGCAGGACACACATCATTAATTCATCATCATTTGTCTGTGGAAGTCAAAACCAAATGGCCTTTTTTTTCCCATTTTTATTTCTTTTTTGCTTGAAGTATATGAGATTGACATAATCCACGAGTAACGAGCAAAATCGAAATTTCAATATACTTAATATTATCAAATTTTGAAGATAAAAATAAGAGAATAGTATTATTTTCACATAATTAATAATAATGTTAGTTGCACTTAGCCCACGTACCTATTTCACACACTTATTAATCTAAATCATTTATACCTAGAGTTTATCCTCTAAAAAATAAAATTTTATAAAAAAATATATATCTTTTTATATTTTTAAAATCTTAGATTAACATGTATGTCCTATAAGTGCGTCTAGGAGCGTTTTATTTCTAAATACGAATATTGCACATTTACACAAGGAAGAATTTCGGTGAAATTTTCATTCTCTTTCTGCTTTTTCCTTTTTCATTGAGATTGCACACCATGCTTAATACAGCAATGAAGAAATGAAGTTAGTAGTTCTACATGCCCCGACAGACAAATAACCAGAGTGAAAGAGAACAACCAATTTTCATTCCATTTGGATGTGGTTGATCAAATTCGCGAGCAGCATGTTCAAACTGTAATAACATTTCTGTACAATCATCGGAGGTTCTTACGGAACCTCGGCTCTGGATAAGGGAGATATTACCCAATTCTGCGCCCGCAAAGAGCAATAACCTTCCCAAGTTGAAACGCTATACCCATGAATTGTGAATCCATCTACAACATGTACAAGAGAATACAGAAAGAACTGTAGTCCTTTCGGTGGCCATCTGTGTCGTGTCCTGCTCTCATATGTCAGTCACTTCCCCATTACCCCCAAAACGGAGGGCCTTCTGCACTCTTCAAAACTACTCAAAGTGCTGCACCCAAGGGTTTCGACAAGCACACCCTTTGGACATTTATTTCAAAGTAGTATGACTACCTCACAACAATTCCAAATGTACAGCAGCAATCCCTAGTGTTGGGCATCCAAGAGGTCCATCAACCTGTTTCACATGGATGAAAAGCTTGAATAAAAGTCGAAAGAAAAAACCAACAAATGAAGCAAGCAGGCTCGGATGATTTTGGGACTGGTGCATGGCGACATATAAGCGACATGGATAAAGGTTGAGAGGACTGCAGGAAAATCCAATGCTACCAATGCATCAACCATATAGTAGATCGGGATGCAACCATTACAGTGGATCGATCAAACAGGATTCAAGAAGCCATGCATACCATAAGTGGAGAAGGTTCTAATATTGATGAAGATACCAGTAAAGACTACAAAGTAAACCTGGAGAATTATTGTATCTTCTAGAAAACTTAAAAATCACAGGAAAAACACAAATACTTTGGACAACGACATCCTCCACAACAACCAGAGGCACTTACCCTTGAGCAGCAACCAAAGGTGAAAAAACAGCACGTGAAACAAATTTACCAACTAACAAACAGCAAAAGACATAATTACCTTCTTCAGAAAAGGTAAATACACCCCCCAACATATCATCGTTGTCTCCATCTTCATCAGGTTTTTCTCTCTCACAGTGGCTGCTGCTGCTGTCTGCATCAGTAACAACCTCAGGCAACTCACAGCAATCATCGAGCTCTGATATTTTACAGTAACCCTCATGAAAATATTGTGCAAAATCCAAAGGATTGTTCATTCCAGTGGCTCCACTTTTATCATTAGGAACCTCAGAGGCAGAATGGTTAGAATTAGACAAATTTAAGATATCACCACTCGGTCCATTATCTGAAGAGAGAGAAGCCTTGATACGAGTCACCCCTGTCCCCATGCAAGTTGAATCGTTTTGTAAAGATGATAAGCCACCACGGGCAAAACCCTCTTCCCCATTTGAAAGGAAAGATTTAGATGCATTTAACATGGCTATGCTTGGTTCACCACCTATCTTGCTCACAAAATGCCCGAGTAGATCTGAACCTCGTGTGGGATCAGAAATGACACTAGTATGATCCAGAAAATTCATAGTTGCCATTGTCGTGCCTAAAACAAAGATTAAGATCGTAAGAATGTAAAACTTAAAAAAAAAAAAAAACGATAAGATAAGATAAGCTTACCGCTATCTGAGCTTTCCACTGAACCACAAGGAGGCTCACAGAACTTAATTAGAGTCCCTTCAACGAATTTGTCTTTAGTTTGAACAATCCCAGAAGAGGAAGAGCTTTGGCATCTTCCTCCTATGTATGCTCTGAACAAGACAGGAGTAAGAAATGCATTCAAACTTTTTAAAACATACATAAGAGGAAAAAAATGTCTTTGGCCAAGAAATCAAATAAAGCCCTAAGCAGAGAAAACAAGAAACAATGTTGACCAACAAAAAAATGGAATTTTCCTGATAAATTCTAAACCAGAGAACAAGTATGACACTCTTTTTTTGTAAAGAGACAAAACTAACTTGACAGGCATAATCTAGACTGGTAGGAAAATGATACCATGATGAGTACGCATCACTTCCTTTATAAGACAAACTTTTAAAGAAACTAAACAAATATCATATGGGGTGTACATCGTCAAAAGGGTTTGTGTACACAGACCCGTACCTACTACAGTCTAGCTGACAGCACTGAAAATGCTCAAATACAGGCAATAAATCCTTCCGCTTTATTTCAACCTCATGAACTGGGACCTTCTCAATTTCAATCTCTCCACCAGAATAGCCATCTGAAAGCATCCTTTCATTCACCTTTGCAGGCATCATCATGAAGAAGGAAATCTAAACAAAATATATTGAAAAAGAAAAACACGTTACATACCAAAGATCATAAAATCAAAACAAAAAAGAAAAAGAAATCATGATACGACAAAATCAATGATCATCCAATCTAGACAACAATCTGCACCTTCGATTTTTGCCATATTGGCATTTGCCCGGAGCTTATCTGCACTTCGGCATTTGAAAGATACCAATGTGGTCCTTCATTGGCTTTCACAAGGTTTTTCAGAGAAGCAGTATCACTGAATGATTTAGGATATTTAGCATCATTTTCTTCAGTATCAGAGCCGTCCATTACAACATCCTCAGCATCTGATCTACCCAAGAAGAAACCAGAAAGACCTGCATCCCTTTCAGGCCAATTTAACCTTCTGCAAACACTCCATGACTGGATAGGCTCCGCATGGACGCGTAATTCATCATCTTGCACGGGTCCGAGCACAGATCTTGAACTGGTATCATATGACTCCAGTCCTAAGGAGGGTAACAATTGATGCTGTACCACGAAACCCAAGGGAGAGTACACCAATAGATGCTCCAATGAGTTGGTCTTAACACGAACCTGCTGAGGATTCTGACAAAATGAGTTGTGGAATGTAGCTGCAAGAGCACCAGAGGGAATGGGTACTTTTCCGGAGGCAGAAGCAGCAGCACTAGAAACCGTGTTGAGCCATCCAGTAGTGCTATTTTTTATTCTGCTTACAACTGAAAGAGAAACAGGTACAGGTGGTGGTGTGGATGTCTGGCTGATAGAGCAAGATGAAGTGGACCACCATGGCAATGATAGACTTGGAGAAAGAATGAGGCCCTCAGTTTGTAATCTTTGGGTTTGGAAACTAACGTCCCCACCAAAGGGTGATAACACAAATATATGGCATGTACCTCTGGAAGAAACAATTGCTACCCACTGACTATAATGACTAAAACAAATGTCCTGTATGACCTGTTAAAAGGGAAAAAAAAAAACATGGCAGATGAATATGAAAACCAAAATCCATCAGAGTTCCAAAATAAGTTGTCTGCTCATATAAAACGTCGGCTGGTAAATAGCCTCGAAAGTAAACATACCTTACTGATTTCCACAAAAACCATATAAAAAGAGTTGCTGAGCTGTAGTTTCACTCTCTCATGACGCGATTAACAAGTACATCAATGTAAAGTTTAATATATTTTTAGTTACAGCCATATTTGGCTGGAAAATTATCGAGCACATATGCAACACCTAACTATCTTCCAGAAAAATTATAAAATGAAATTGTGTGATTTTTTCAATAGTTTCACTTTTATTCTAAAGTAACAAGATTCAATTTATATAAACATACAACTCATTAAGTGCATACAAATAGCAAAGTCAAAACATAAAAAAAAAGAATAAAAAAAGGGTGCTCCCTAGAATTATCAAAACTTCTCAGTACTGGAAATAAAATACTTTGAATATTTGCACACAAAATTAGGGAGATGATGTCTAATTAGAAAATACTTACAGCCGTTGTCAACCCGCGATATAGCTTGTAAAGATGTACATGTGATAAATTCCAATCATAACGCATAGAAGAGTTTCCACTTTGCATGGAGGATGGCATGATACGAAACACATTAATGTTGTTTCCATGAACCGAGGCTGTGACCAAAAGAGTTCCACTCGGATCAAAGCAAAGAGCGGATATTGGGCTGGTGTGGGCTCTGAACTGTGAAATAATAGCTTTTGTAACAAAATCTTTAATAACCACCTGCATTTACCATTGCAAAATAAATTAAACCAACCAAAAAAAGTCAAGCACTGGATTACAGAACTTTGTACTAACCATCCCAGCATTCTCGGAATCAATTGTATGTGTTGCTGCTGTGACCCTACCAACTTTCCAGCCAGAGTTTGTAGATACAGGAGAGCTAGAACCATCAGGTATAAATTCTTGGCAGTACTTGGTCAAAGTTTTGTATCCCATGTCACCCAGATTAATAATTCCAGCAGCTAAATGTTTACTAGACTCCATTGCATAACGAGCCATCAAGCTCCCACTCCCAGGGGAAGTTGACGGGCTAACACCTGGAGAAGGGGAGAGATTCTGAGGGCTTAGCCGACCTGTATTTGGGATAAGAGTATTATTGGATGTATAAGCTAACCACCTGGGACCCACAGCCATTGGACCATAACCAATGTTAACTCCCATCCCTTGTCCTCCCTGAGGTAATGGATAAGTCAAGACGCTGAACTTGTTCTCTAGAGTAACAGCATCAAAGCAGTATATCTGAGGGTTTTGTAACAGTGAGATAAAAGAGAGAAGCAAGCAATCAGTAATCCTCAAATCACACAAACTAAATTATAATAAATGGAAGCTATAACTGCTTCTTACTTGTGATGCAAGGCCCACAGCTATTATTCGGGGACTACATCTGATTAGGTATACAGTAGACCGGAATCTCAGAATATGGACATAATTGTCAGACTGCAAGGAATAGAATCGGACAACAGTCGGAGATGCCCCATAGTTCCCTGGTTGTGAGTCACTGATGCCATCTCTTACAGGCCCATTTGAGTGTGGATTTTGAACCACACCAAGACTACTAGTCTCATCACCAGCAACAACTAAGAGCAGCGGATGTGATGCACTAAATCCCTGATGGACATCTGATTTTTCTGGAGTTGGCAGCATCTGTAAAAATGTAACAGGCCCATCACGCTTTGAAACCACTTCACAGACATTTGAGGCATCTTCCACATCAACCACTTGAAAACCATTAGAGTAACCAAGCAGAAGAACACGTCTCAAAGTGGTTTGACCAAGTTCCAGCTTGTCAAAACCAGCCCATAACACCTGTTTGAGAAACAATATTAGTTCCTTAGAACATATTGATTTGTATGATAAACAATGTAAAGAAACTTGATATTTGTCAATATGCCATTACTCAACCACTTATACAAAAGCTACAGACTCGCAAAAGAAAATATTAAAGTGTTTATAAAATTAAGTGCATAAGGCACAAAAAAACAAAGTGGCAAGTTGGATAACTAACACAAAATATACCAACAAGCTGCATTTCTCAGATGGTTCTCCCAATTTCTGGAGAGTCTATTTCAAATAGAAAATGATCCCACACAACTAGGAAATGAAGACGGAGAACCATCTAAAGGCTTAGTTCAAAAGTTACAAAAAGAAAAGGTATCATGATTGATCACTTCTTTTATGGAAGGCTTAAGATTGCATGAAATAAATAGGTTTAATGCCATCTGAGTCCGTGTGGAATTTAAAACAAGACAATTCCAAAGTCAAAAGGACGCTTTCTTCCTCTTCTTGATCTCATAAGATATAAAAATAACCCAAAAGCTGGCTGATGCACAAAGTCAGAGAGGAACCTCTATATAAGATGGAAAAATGAAGCCAAGCATCACGATCGTGGTTAGAATGATCAGATGACACATCAGAAGCCCATTTTATACCTTCATTAAGGATACTTGATGGATTGTCTTTTTCTTGCACTTATCGAAAGAATTAAATGTGTTCTTTAATAGAATTTAATTACAGTTCCATGCACCTTCATTAAGGATACAAAATGTTACTCTTTGTAACCAACTACTTCAAAAAAAAAAAAAAAGTTACTTTTTATAAAGCATTAGAAAAGACTGGACCAAGTGAGGAGCATTTGCACCTAATCAGCCACAGGGCTGCATACAGAAAAGTGCACATCAACAATTCATTTGAGGAACATGTGTGAACCTTTCGATGGGATTCATACCATGTATTGACAGAGGATGACTAAATAGAAATCCTGCAGACGCGAGAAGCAAAAACTCCTCACCTAATACCATTCAAAAATATATGCCAATTCGTACCCTCAACCTTGTGTATGAGAAAAGGAGAGAGGGGAAGAGGGGGGGGGGAGAGAGAGAGAGTGAGAGAGAGTTCAATGGAACCGTAGGCCTTTATCATTCCCTCCCTCCCTCCCTCCCCCTCCAGCCTAGTGTGTTTTTGTTGGTTGCCATGCTTCAATAAATTAAGTTCTGAAGAATTCCCTTAAACTAATATCCGGACTTGCGTCAACTAGTATTGTTGAGCAAAGCATGATAATGCAAAGCACTAGTCATGTATGCATAGTTATTTTCTCGCAAAACAAAAATCTCGGCAAGATATATCATTCTCATAGGTCACACAAGGACAAAGCTAAAGCCTACCCGGCTGGAAAAGAAATGTTGCACAACTTAATTGCCGAACTACCGATCCTCCAGATGTTAGCGCCTTGCGCGTAATCTCCACAGACATACCGGGGGTGTATGAAATTATTCCCTTCTCCCTTGATTACTACTTTTCCTCGTATTCTAATCTTCTGAACAAAGTGACCCTCAGCTGATACGAGGAAACTTTCCCTCCTACAGTTGAAATAAATCCAACCATTTCAACTAACAAAAATAAAGTATAAACATAAAAGCATCTTATTATACTCTTGTTTGTTTTTTTTTTCCGTTCTTTTTCTGTCTCACAGAAACAGCAAGAAGCAGATAACATCATCAAAAACAATCACCGAATGACACAAATCCGTCGACTTGTCTCCCATAGAGCAGGAAAGAGAAGTTAAGAAGGCGTTTAAGCACATATATTGTCACGTCCTGGGTCCGGTGGGTGTACTTGGCAAACCGCGAAGTGATATGAAAACGATCAATCGTGAAGTAGCCAACGTGTTTGACTCTTCGTAAGATAGACAATCTATCATCAAACGAGAGGGAATGAATTGAAGAGAGAGGGAGAGAGTATAATAAATAAAGACCTGCTCTTTCTCATCTTCGGCGGCAACGGCAATGGAGGCGGCAACGGAGGCCCCAGCGGACCTGACAACGGTGCTGGCATTCGCGGAAACGGCCTTGAGACAAGAAGAAATGATCTTGAGGGAATTAGGCAACAAGCCGTTCCTAGCACCTGCTCCTCCGCCCTTCCCTTTTCTCATCCTCCCGTGCAAGTCCCCCGGGCGCCCCCCGAGTCTCACCGCAATCCCCAGCCAATCCATCCACCCCCTCCCATCTCCAGCACCGGCGGCCGGCGATCGAAAATACCATCCGAATCAGCACCTACTGAGATCAGATTCCAGATTCTTCACCCTCCCCACCTCGTTATCGAGTTATTTGCCCCCTTCCCCTCTTTCGTTCCTTCAGTTTGACTTCATGCCTCCGTTTTCTGTTTATTCTCTCCTCTCCCTCTCTGCTCTTCTCTCTCTCTCTTCTGCGGTCTTTTTTGGTTTATCTTTCGTTCAAGTAAATAAAATCCGGGGTTTTTTAAAAGCTCACACGCAATGATGAGGACACTGTTTCACGTCTATCAGATTTATTCCAATAAGACGCTTCTCAGACGCCACCTCACTGCGCGCTCTCTCCCGGCGCAGCGTCTTACGGGGGCAGTTGGGTGTTTGGTTGGAATCGTGGGGGGCAAGCTGGAGGGACAGAGGTTGGTGAGGGAGTCTAACGTGCGCGTGTGGTGCTTGTTGGACGACGCCGCCGCCGAGACCGGCGCCGGAATTGTCTTGAATCTCAATTTCTCAGTCAGGGTCAAATTCAACCAAGCAAAGCAGCCTCCATCGCCGGAGAAGTAGCGTCGGCGGCGGTAATGTTCGGAGACGTGCGAAGCAAAAAGCGTAGATTATATATAGAGTTTATGGCCAATAACGATTGCGTCAACGAATTTTGGTTCTGGCGACGAGGAGGGGCGTTATCCAGGCATGCCTTACAAGTTACAGGTTAGATCCTAACTTACGTGTACATAAGTTTTGGTTAATACGTAACCGTATCGATTATATGAATCAGCTAAATAATAATAACTTGTCTTTATTGTTTGAGCGGTGATATAAGTACTGTAGATTTTTACTTCCAATATTTTACACATGACGTGGTGTCCTCGCTCCAATTTAGTAAGAGATTAACTCGAAAATAAAATCTATAAGATTTTAAATTTTTAATAAAATATTATTAATCTATTCGATGAGTAAATTCTAAACCCTTAATTTTCTAAACCTCAAAGTAAAATAGAAAGTACTTGATATTATTTTTAGTAAAAAAATATAAAAGATATTTCGATGGCTCACACCCTTACCTTAGTCCAACCCACCTTAATCAAATGGGAACCTCTTCACATAAGTTAAAGAAGAGAAGAATAAGGAACTAATACACAAATTTGAATACAAGGGCGAAATTAAAATGGCATTTTTCTACTAAATAGTAAAAGGTTCAAAACTAATGAACAATTTGTTTATTTTATTTAATTGCAACAAACTATGACCACTTTGGTCCAATATTGTTCTTGCGACCATTTAAATTAAGTGTGTCAAACCCAGACGCGTGAACTCACATCTAGCCTATTTTTTACGTTGAATAAAATTTAGAATAAATTACATGGGTTCGCATCATATTAAGATAACAGACTAGGGATGTAAATTAATGCCAAATGAACGAAATGGAAGAGGTTATTATATATACAGTTGTTGATTACCGCACTGTGTTCTTACTTCTCCAATCTTTATGTTTCTGATTATTACTTAATTTTTCCAAAATTTTTCTTTTTTATTATTACCCGATTTGACGAGAATTAAAAGGGTAATAAATGATAAGTAAATAAAAAATAATAAAAATAGTAAAAACAAGAAAAAAGTCAACAACAACACCTAACAATGTCAATATGTTCTCCTATCATTCAACACAATAAAAAAAAGTCAAGTACAAGATACAACAACTAACACGTATCGTATTCAACATGGAAAAGATTAAATTACCCTTACCACCTAACAGTGTTATTATCCTAACAAGAAGAGTTGGTAGCTTAATTAGTGTTATGCATCAAGTATTGGTGATGGGGAGTTGGAAATTGGCATTTCCATTCTCCATTACTTTCTCACGTTTTCATCTCCTCTGGCTTCCACCCTGAGCAGGCTAGCAGCATTTGACTACTCAATTTGATAGATGAACTGTTGAAGAGTAGATTCATTTTTGTAAATTTACATATTGCAATACAATCATCCTCCCAAGATTAACACTGTTTCTGCTTCCGTTAATGATACAGAGAGCAGCTAATTTCTTGTCCTTCAAAATTCAAAAGCGAGCTGCCTATGTCGATCAAGATCACTCAGGTATCTCGTAGAGTTGTATTCCTCCGCGTCCAGTAACTCCTCCGAAAATGTCCTCTGCAGAAGTATGGGCTGCTCGGCCATGGCGTCGATTTCACCCTTCAGAATCTGTAAAACCTGCAACCAGTAGCCCAAACTGTCAGTCACCCTTCACGGAAAAGATTGGAGTCTGGTGTCTGGTTTTCGGGCATGCATGCCTGGCTCATTTCAGGCCGGAAAAGTGAGGAGTTCTCCACACATTTAGAAGCAGCCATGACCACGTAACTCATTTCTTCGTGGTTGTAGGCATCAAACAGAGAGGGATCGATAAGCTGCTCTATGTCATTCTTCTCGAGCATGGGCTTTGCCTGGAACAAGAGAGTTGAAATTTCCTGTCACCCCTCTGTTACATACTAAGCATATGGAGAATGAAGTGAATCACCTTGCTTGGTGGTTTCCCCAAAAGGAATGCAAATGAAGGAGGAAGTGAACATACCCACATAAGAAGGCTTTGATTTGAACCATCTAAACCTAGGCGTCCAGTGATTATCTCTAAAAGCAGAACCCCAAATGCATAGACATCAGTTTTCTCATCAACAAACCCATATAGGAGGTACTCTGGAGCTAGATACCTGCCAATTGCCATTCAACCCAGTGTTACAGACAGGGAAAAAAAAAAAAAAGAACTGGGAACAGATACCCAGTGAGTTAAAAAGAAGAAAGTACTATCATATACTGACCCAAATGTTCCTTCTATTTGGGATATTGTATGATGGCTCCATTGTTCTGGCAGCCACTTTGCCAGCCCAAAATCACAAATCTGGAGAGAGAGAGAGAGAGAGAGAGAGAGAGAGAGAGAGAGAGATCTCAAACCGTTAATTAATCTTCAGGAAGAAAACCGTCAAAATGATATGAAAGGGAAAGGTTTTTGGACATACCTGAGGTTCAAAGTCTTCTGTAAGCAAGACATTAGCAGACTTGATATCTCTGTGGATGATTCGTCTCTGGCAACTTTCATGAAAATAACGCAAACCCTCTGCAACGCCTAGAGCAATTTTGTATCTGACACTCCATGTCAACTTCTCTTTCGAACCTAAAAACAATGAAGCCAAAACAGAAGAATTAAGAGACGGGAAAACAGAAAACTTCCAGATCTCGTCTTTAGAGAGCAGAATCGAGTCAAAAGATTACCAGTAAGTAGACATGCTAAGTTCCCATGTGGAGATAGCTGAAGGACGAGGAACATTCCTCCATCAACGCCAAACCCAACCAGCTTCGCGGCATTCGGATGATTGATATGAACAATAATCCCAATCTCAGATAAAAAATCACTGGTCCTCTCTTCCACTGTCCCTTCACTCAGCCGCTTAACTGCTACATACTGACCATCTGGTAACTGTCCCTTGTAAACTTCCCCAAACCCGCCCCTTCCGATCTCATTCTCTGTAAATCAGAAACAGGGGAATTTCGTCTCATCAGAGAGGCAACCTTCTCTTTCTGGACCCCGAACCGAAACCGAAAGTGAGAGACTTCTTACCAGAGCTGAAATTGTTGGTTATTTCTTGGAGCTCGGCGATCGAGAAGATCTTCCATGATGGTTTGTAACGGATGCTTTCAGGGTCGATGGGGGGGATCAGTTCTGTGCTCTCTCTGACGCTTCGGTTCCTTCTTGGGATCTTGGGGACGGGAAGAGCGGGCAAGACGCATAGTCTTTTCAAGGATCTCTGTCTGAACATTTTAAGGAAGCCACGCCAATGCGTGGAGGCTCCACGAGACAGGAAACTGTCTGAACTCGACGTGCTGGCGTTTGGAGAGTTCGTGTCGGACTCCGAACTCCGCGTGCAATTTTCAAGAACTGCTCTTGGGGAGTCTTGCTCGCCAAATTCTGGATCATCTTTCTCCACATCTAAAGATCTCAAGTCTGTGCGGAAGAAGAAAAACAGAAAGAGAAAAATCGATGATACGATCAGCTTCCTAATTAATGTTGAAGACGACGGTGTAATCGAAATTCTGATATCTGGGTCTCGGTTATTACCTTGAGCAGAAACAGAGACGGATAGCAGAAGAACTGCAGACTCCTCTTCCATGGAAAAGGTCTTTCTGGTTCCTATCGCGTTGCCTGAATTGTCTGGACTTTCACTATAAGAGAACAATGTAAAAGAATAAAAAAGCAAGAACATTAGACTGATGGGAAAATCCAGAGGAGAAAAAAAAACTAGTTTAAACCGTAAAAGACATTGTGTCTAGTGATTGAGCAGCTTATTCAGAAATCGAAGGCAACAGCAGATGAGGATACGTAATAAATATTAGAACCACAAAAGCTCCAGATACATTATTGTTCCGAATAATAATGAAAAATCAACAAAACGAACTCAATTATTGATGGTTGAGCGAGATGAAGACAGTGAGTAGCAGACAAGATTAAGAAGGATGCTCCGGAGAGAAGAAAAAAACTGGTAGACTAAAACAAACAGGAAAAGATGTGTTAAGCTATGCAAACAAATGGAAAGGCAGAAGAACCTGCGAAAAATTCAGCAGAGAAACCAGATTCTTCAACAAAATTCTGAAAGAACGAGGCACAAAATTATACGTAGAGCATAAACCCATATAAAAAAAATGGAATCAACAAACGAAAACGGAAACTAATTACGGTCATGTTACTCATGTACCAAAACAAAAAAACACATAAAACAAAAACCCAGATGGTAATGATTTCAATAACAGCTAGCCTTGCCCAAAATCAACAGAAACTATCATAAGTGAAGAAGTAAAGGATCGAGAATGATCAGGGAAGCAAAAAAAAAAAATCAGAGGAAGAATTAATCAAGGAAAGAAATAGACACCATGAAGCAGAATCATCATCGTCGTTCGTGGGATCTGCGCCATGGATCTCCATACGAACTCAGACGAGGCAGAGCAGGGCACGAGGGGTCTGAAGCGAGTAAGACAGCAACGCCAGACGAGAAGAGAGAACGACGACGTAGTTATTTATGAGCGAGCAATATGAGGCGGATTTTGATTTTGCATCACCAAAAAACCGGGATCGAAAGATATAAGCCATAAGGGGCCGATGACTATCTTAAGCAAAACAGAGTAGATTGCCATCAGCGGCT
This sequence comes from Aristolochia contorta, assembly GCA_022405105.1. Taxonomy (NCBI): domain Eukaryota; kingdom Viridiplantae; phylum Streptophyta; class Magnoliopsida; order Piperales; family Aristolochiaceae; genus Aristolochia; species Aristolochia contorta. The sequence continues at coordinate 8,076,186 of CM039664.1, forward strand.
GCAACTGAAGAGAGCGGCTGCCGCTGCATTTTTCGATTCTACGGCAGCGCGGACGAAGCGGGGAGCACCCAGATATAGACACGTGATTCGGATCAATTATCTGCAGAGAGACACTTCAGAATTCCGTTTGTTCGTTAACAGTTTGATGGACGTTTCTGCTCTGCCCCGATTACACGGATTTCAGTGGTTCAGGAGATCTATCCATTCCATTTCAATGGTTCTTTGCGTGCCGTTAACAGTGGTGAAACGATGTTTCTCTGCATATAATAGTAATAAAACGAGGTAAGCTGGTGATGGGGAGTTTAAACGTTGTCTTCTCCGACGTCGCTTGTGCATTTAGAAAAAAAAAGGGAGAAGCTGTCGACCTCAGAGATGCCATGATTGAACAGACTGCTGATAGTACTGGTCAGTGTTGAATTCAGTGGCTTATGGTCGAAAATTCTCTATGAGTTGTGAAAGGCCCTTTGATGATGATCGCCGTCGGCAACTGATCAGAGTGAAAAAATCTTACTACCCGATCGATATATTATATACTTCGATTGAGTAAACGAGAAAGAGTGGCCATTGCCTTGCCGTGATTTTTCAAATCCTTTCGAGCATCCTTGTTTCAGAAGCTTTGGATTGTATAAAGTACCGACAAATTTTGGGGTTGTTTAATACGTTCGGCAATCTTTTCGGAGCTACGCAATGGTCGTGATCCCATACAGCCATGCATTGCAGAAGACGTAAGCAAGTAAACGACCTCTTTGTAAAGGGTTTTTCGTCTTCTTGGAGCTGAAGAAAGATGATACGGAAGCTGATCTATACCATTAGTTAAGTAATTCACAGCTAAATACACATCGTTATTAAATTGTCTTTACTTCATTTTGTTCGGGACGAGGGAATGAAGAAACCAAAACAGTACTTGTCCTCCACTTGATGATGCAAGAACGATTTACAAGGAACATCGTCGGCATTGAAGAATTAATTACCTTCCTTCCACTAATGGGCAACGTTTACTTGTGAAAAGAAGCGTTCTTCGTTGCTTGAGTGTAGTTTTCCATTAAATTAAAAGCAGAATTTGGAGGGGTGGGCAAGTGGGTCTCGACGGATGGCAGAAGAGTAAAAGGACAAAGATTGATGGGAAAGCATAGCAAGGTGTTGATGGTTGTTTGAAAGGACTGAACCGCGAGGAAGGTTTGTGGTTGTGAATTTGGCATGGTTGTTCGATCAGTGGATTCAGTCAGTGCTTGGGGGTTTTCAGAACATTGAAAGGGTAGGGTGCTCTGTCTGTTGTTTGTTGGTCGATGAAGACTAGAGATAAGGTTGGTTTTATTATGGTCTCTCCATCAGTGAGGACAGACGAGTAAAAGGCTTCCATTTGCTCCGACCGCATCTGCCATTACTGTTTCTCCGCCATTACTGTTTCTCTGCCATTACTGTTTTTCTGCCATTATGTTTCCATTACTACTGAAGTGACTGAGCGTTTTATGGATTGGTGGAGAGAGAGGGAGTGTTGCCTCTCCTCTCTCTCTCTCTCCTCCTCTTCCCCTCTTGGGGCTGCACTCAGTTTACATGAGCGTTACTTTTATAACAACAACACCATGTAGCTGTCTATTACGAGAAAATTATCGACAAGGAAACCTGTTTGTGTGTACCCAGCTTGTGAGATTGTTGCATTCTATGCGACTCAGTTGCGGATGACTTGGAGGAGAGTCAAATTGGATTCTTCAGTCCCTCCGACTCGGGCCAATTCTAGAGTAATCATAATTGATCTGCATTCCCCTTTGCATCTTATCTTTCCAAGCAAGAAGTTGTCAAGATACAACTAAAAGAATTGCAACTAATACAGTTACGTGGTGGATGTCCAGTTGCCTCTAGCTTCAGGTTGCCATTATAGACAGACACCATGGTGAGGACAGCAGATTTATGCTTCCATTCGTATGAAAACTGAATAAAGAATCAAGTGCCCCAGAGTGATGATGGGTATGCAAATTTTGGCTACGGTCACAACATTATTCCCGGTTACGGATAATCAGTCCCTCAAATACAACATACAAGTCCTTGTTGTCATGGCCAAATATCTCTTCAGCCTTTCTTAGAGTTTCCTGCAACAAGCACAACAAACTCTCCGGGTTAGACGATAGATAATACACACAAAAGGAGAAAGTTTATTTCTAATCAACAGACCTCTTTTGTTTGCTTATGCGAATTCAAGTCCTTAACATTGGACAAAAATGCACCAAATTGTTCATAGGACAACCGACTCCTGCAAAGAATGAAGAAATTGACTAGTCTCCAAAACACAAACTATGACAATTTACCTTTTGCAAGCAGTATTTAAACTACATAGGGTGTAGTAACCAGATAAGCAAGCTATTATTCACTAAAATAATTTCTTTTGCTGGATTATTACAAAATTTTAAGTCAAATACAGCTCCTCAAGCAATAAATGGTGAACAGTAGCATTACATACCTGGCTTGGCGGAAGAATTCCTTGCCATCAACTCTGCTTCGTCCTAATCATGAATATGGAAAATATGATATCAGTAGATGAATTGGGAACTAAGGTTGACTCCACGTTATTCAACCACAATTATCAGCAAAACTGAGAACTACCAAAATGTTATGATGCAGTAAAAACAAACTGAAGACATGAAGTACATATTGATTAATGTTGAAATCTATCCATTAAGAGTTCGTATCTTGTAAATATGCTTGAAGACAAGTTCAACCTCACTAACATAAAAAGCATGAGGTCAGCTGGTGCTACCAAGTAATATAAAGCAAAATGATTTTCCCTGTCTCTTCAGAGGCAATAAAACTAAACGTCTGGTTACCAAACATATAACTCTTATCTCAGGCCATTATCAGTTTAACAGTGACTTTTAACAATACATAATATCAACCAGCAGAAGCTTCAGGAGCAAACCTGGTTGGGATCCCGATTCTAGAGAACCTGACATTGAACTGTGACTTGATGATACAGAAGAAAAAATTGATGCTCTTTCATCAATGCTCCTTGTAGATGGGAAGGATATTGAGTGCCGTCGGGGTGACACAGGTTTCGATGATCTTGAGGGTGATACAGATGTGGAAAACCTTAGTGGGGAATCTGGAGGGGTAAGCTTTGGACTGCTACTCTGAGATGCTAGCATGAATCCTTGTGACATGCCAGGTTTATAAGCTGCCACAGAAATGACATCAGGAGGAAGTTAAAGAGACATGGTAAAAAAAATTTTAAGACTGAGACCACCATACTTCTCTTAGAGGAATTAAAGTAACATTGGGTGAAAAAATGGAACTAGGTTTTGTAAATCATATATGCCCTAGCTAATCTAAGCCTACAACTTATCAATCTTCATATACACCTGGCACAACCCGAAAATTTTCATACATACTCTCACATGCACATTCGTATAGAAGTTTGTAGAACCCCATCACTAGTTTTTCAGAGTCAGTGATTCAACTTACCGTCCATCTCTACTGAACGAGCATCTTCGGGGTTTGTAGTTTCTGAGAACTGTCTTTGGGCCGAAGAAGTCTTCACAGAAGGTAATGTTCCACCACCTTCTGAAGTAGAAAGAAAAATTCTTCAACAGTGACAAAAACGACTACTTTAAACAAAATACAAGAGATTAATCTGATATGTGAAGGTTCCAACATTACCTTCAAGTAGTGATCCAGATGAACTTGGTATTTGCTTCGCAGCAACAGGTGGAACACCTGCCTGCTATTAAAAGAATAGTAGCATAATTATTTTTCAAGCTTTTGCATCACCAGAATAGCAAACCAGAATCTAAAAGCTCTGCTGAATATTGGAACCTTGTGAAAGGGGTCCTTTCAAATTCAAAACAGGAACATATTTGAAAAGCAGATACTTACAGAGCTCTCCTCTTCTTGAAGTGACTGCATGAGTGTTTTCTTGAAGATTTCCAACTGAAACAATCAGAGAATTGCATGAGATTAGAGAATTAGATAATTCAAATTTCCAACAATATTTTTAGGATTATATTATCTTCTTTCCATCTCTTCAAGTGTCTGCAAGCACATGCGATGTCATTGCAAAAGTCTTAAAGTTAACAAACTGAGGATTGTCTAATATAACAAAAATGTCAAACACTTGGCTCTTGCAAGAAAGAGGACATGAAAAGTTGGATAGGACAGCACTGTTGAAGTGAAGTAATTTATAAAGCAAATCTGGTTCAAATTTGACTGTAATTACAAGTCACATAAGAGATGATTCTCCAAGGCATCCTTCTAAGACAGCTCATTGTCATGAAAGCCACATTCAAACTGGTTTGGCAGCTTAAGTTACCAATGTAAGGGGAAAAGAAAGTTCAGTGGCTGCTATTTGAGAATCTTTCACCAGTGCTAAAGCTATTGAGAGGTCAAGATGATTCTTAAACATCGAAAATTTTCAGCAATGAAAGAGGAGCATCATTAATCAGAGATGTTCTCAAATTATAGGATATCAAATTAAACTGGAACAGGTGAAGTATATTTTTCAAAGGAAGTAAAAGGATTGGATTCATAGGTACGAAATGGATAAAAAACGTAAACTTTGCACCCACAATCGTGCGCCACAAACTCTCGGGAAAGTTCGTATTCTTCAGGTTATCCTTGAAGTTTTCAAGGGCCAATTTTCAGTCCAGTTTCCCAGTGAAAAAGAAAGAAAGAAAAATTTACATCTCGTGCTAAAAATGGACAAAACCCACGCGTCATTGATTCTGAAAGAACTTTTCCAACTTCTGAAACCAAGTGCAGAAATTGGTAAACTGCACAAACCTTAGAAACATCTCGCTGTAGCTTCTTTACAGTAGTGGACAAGGAGGCGTTCTCCTCAGTAAACTCTCCTGCATGACCAAAACGAGAGATGACAAAATCAGAGACAAATTAGAAATCAGCAACCCATTCCGCAGAAACCCGATAGTGAACACGATCGGGACCTTTTCTTCGTCTAGCCTTGTCAATTTGTCCGACGACTCAGCAAGCGAGGAATCGAGAGCCTCAATCTGCTGCTGCAGGTCCGCTATCAGTTCGTCCTTCTCATCGATCCGCTGCCGCAGCCTGGACGCCTCGGACTCGAGCTTGGAGACGCGCGTGGCGAGAGCTATGGAGGTGATTTTGCGGGCGATGTCGAGCTGCTCGTAGGGGTCTGTGGGAAGCACCGCCAGTATCTCCTCGGGGAGATCGAATTCCAGCGGCGGACTCGCTGTTTGTTTCGCCAGCATTTTGGGTTCCGATTTTTTCGCTTTTTCTTTCTCTCTGTTTTTTTGTTGTTGTTGTTGTAATTCAAGCTGTAGAAACGAAGAAATACAAAGGAACAGATGGAGCGATCAGGAGAATTTGAGGAACGCAGAAAGTTGTGGTGGGAAATGGATGGAATTGGATAGTTCTGATTTCAGAGTGGAGCATGACAAATCTCTTGTGTTTTATTGGATACGGAAGCGCAAAGAAGAAGGAAGAAAGAGACTTTTTTTTTTTTTCCAATGTAGAAAGAGAAAATGAAGGCTCTCTGCAGCAACATTACAAAGCTTCTTTTGTCATCTTCGAGTGAATATTTAGATAAATTAAGTTATTCAGTGTGATGGATTAAGATGCTTATATGAACTGTCTCTGCTCAACGAAACGCCATTCTGACCGCGTTAATAACTAGACATTCTGGATTTAGAAATCTTTGACTAAAATTTTATATGGTGTTTATCAGTTTTTATTCCTTTTGTATTGTATCCTAGATTTGTATTTTATTAAATTTTCGTTTTATGGAATAGATGAACTTCCTGAAGGCCATGCTTGGATTTGTGAACCCACCTTGTATTGTAAGCATATTTTCCAGTTATAAAATTAGACTTAAAAACAGGGAGAGTTCATGAAGAGACGAGAAACCAACTAATCATTAGATTACTCTAATTCAGAATCATTTATCAATCATTAAACTAATAATTCCCTTAATCGTTTGAACAACTCAATAACACGTTGCACTGTATCATTTACCCAGAAATTTCCTAAGGTAAAAATCTACATTTGCTGATTAGTAATCGACAAAGCATCCTGTTCAGAAAGCTCTACCTCCTTCTGTAGTTCCAATGTTGATCGTGATGGAGCTTCTGGAATGAAACGTGCTGGAGACCGAGAATATATTTTCTAATACAATTAACTATTTTCCGTGCACAGTTATCCGTTTGCTCTTTCGATGGGAATGGCTTGGTCAAGCCTGATTACTGAGACTTGACTCCTCCCTCCTCCGGATTAAGTTTTCCTCTCAGTTATCCCGTGCACAGTTATCCGTTTGTTTGGTTGAATGTTTATGACTATTTTTTGTTTGAGGGCTTGTAATTCTGTGTCTTCTCATTTCTGGGAAGCTACCTTCCACTTGTATTTTTGGAAGATCAAGGTGGTGTGGTCTCCTTGTCTAGTCCCACTGTCAAAACTCAAAAGACGGCTGCTGCTCTCCACCAGCATGGGAACAAAAAGAGCAAGATTACATTAGAATAGGGGGAACTTAGACAACATTTTGTTATTCGTTTTTTGCGTTTTTAATCTTTCAGGAAAGGCGAGAGAGGATGCGGAAGGCGGCTCCTTTTGACGATCACCAAGTTGAGAGAAGAATCTGCTCGAACCAAATCTACCCTTTTCCCTCCCTTTTCCCCGCTTTCCATCCCTTTCTTCTCTGTTCGAGAGATCACTAAAGCGGAGAGATTCGATCCTGTCTTGGGTTTTCGATGTTTGGTCGACTTGTTTCTCTTTCCCCCCTTTGCTTCTTCGTCTTTGCGTTCCTGGTGCTTCCAGATTCGAGCTCTACTGTCGTCCTCGGCAGTCGGATAGTTGTGGGGCGTCAGCTCGCAGGTTCCGGCTCTGGTTCTGACTGCCCCTTAAACTTCTCTGTTCTTCGAAAGTTCCTCGTTTCTGTTGGGGACACCATACCCTCCAATGTTTCTCTGCAGTGTCAATACGCGCTTCAGGGTTTGCACCTCGCTCAGGCCGAGTATCTCCGTTCCGACGGCCTCTTTCTTCCGCCCGCCAAAGCAGCCGGCGCTTGTTGGAATAACTATCAGCGATTGGTGGAGTCGTACATCCCGAACGTCAACATTCGATCCCTCTGCGGCTTTCAGACCGACTGGATTTCCCAGGGCTGCATGAACATAACCACCCGAGCCCAATTCGAGGATTTGATCCCTGAATCCTCTCTCCAGGACGTGCGCCGCTCCTGTAATCAGTCCCTCGAGAACAACTCCCCCTGTGCCACTTGTACCACGAGCTTGACCCGCCTCCGCGCCTCCTACCTCACGGGATCACAAGTCGGGAACGTCACCGATTGCTCTGACTATCCCTTCATCTATGCAGCTGGATTGGTCAACCCCTTCGGTCCTGCCGATGAGGGCACCGCCCTCTGTTTGTTCCTCCTCCCTATTCCCCCCTCGCCCAGAAAAACTCGGAAAGGTAGGGTTATTGGAATTTTAGCAGGTTGCGTTGTTGGGTTATTGGCCGCTAGTGCCGCTATTTGGTTCTTGTGGAGAAAGTGGAAGAAAGGAGAAGGCCCAAGTTTGTTAAAATTACAGAAAGTTCCGTCTCTGGCTTGGATAAGATTGGCGCGAGCACAACTTTAGTTAAGTACACATTTGAGGAGATCAAAGAGGCGACTAGAAATTTCTCCAGAGACAACATCATTGGTAAGGGAGGGTACGGCAATGTTTACAGGGTGTGTTGTTCGATGGTTCGGAAGTCGCTCTGAAGAGATTCAAGAACTGCTCTGCTGCAGGGGATGCAAGCTTTACTCACGAAGTAGAGGTTATAGCTAGTGTCAGGCATGTCAATCTTCTCGGTTTGAAAGGTTATTGTACTGCAACCGCCTCCTTTGATGGCCACCAGAGAATAATAGTCTGTGATTTGGTTCGTAATGGAAGCTTGCATGATCACTTGTTTGGGAACACCGGAAAGAAGCTAAGCTGGCCAGTTCGGCAAAAAATTGCCATTGGTACAGCGAGGGGCCTGGCCTATCTACATTATGGTGCGCAACCTGCTATTATTCACAGGGACATCAAAGCTAGCAACATTCTTTTGGATGAGAATTTTGAGCCCAAGGTGGCAGACTTTGGACTGGCAAAGTTCACTCCGGAAGGGATGACACATTTGAGTACCAGAGTTGCAGGGACCATGGGCTATGTCGCCCCAGAGTACGCTTTATATGGGCAGTTGACTGAAAGAAGTGATGTTTACAGTTTTGGGGTTGTGCTTCTTGAGCTTCTGAGTGGGAAGAAGGCTCTTACATCAAGCAGTGAGAGTCAGACGTGGCTTGTCACTGACTGGGCATGGTCACTAGTAAGGAAAGGGAAGGCATTAGATGTTATTGAGGAAGGCATGCCTGACGCAGGGCCGGTGGAAGTAATGGAGAAATACGTGTTGCTTGCGGTTCTTTGTTCTCATCCGCAGTTGCATGCTAGGCTCACGATGGATCAAATTGTGAAGATAATGGAAACAGATGTTCAGGTCCCTTCCATTCCAGATCGACCTATTCCTCTTGTTTCCAGTATTGATGATATAGAGAAATCAATAAGTAGTAGTGGGTCAAGCCACTTTTCCAGTAGTGTTGGGTACCAGCCATCTACCTTTGATGGCCATCCAAGTTCAGATAACATCACTATGGCAGAAAAAACACAACAGGAATTAGATGATATTAAATCTTGAAGCACATTCGTGCTTATTCTGGTATGAGTTACATTTGTAAATCGCTGGTTCATAAGTTTGGCAACCTTTTTTCATTTTTTGATATTTTACACATTATTTATTTATTGCTTGTGTATAACACTGTCAAATTATATGCAAGATTGTCATTTTTAGCTTCAGTTACTGGTTGAATGTAGAAAAAGCATCAGCAGATGGAAGAAATTGGAAATGCTTGAACACTGTCATCTTAATTATCATTACACATATGGGCCTTTAGATCTCTATAAAACACATAGAGAATGTTGGAAACCAATCTGTTTGCATTCCTTTACTTTGATTCCATTGGTTTGACTCAGCAATTTATCTTGAGGGTATATTGCCAAGCCATTCTACTTCCTCAGTCATGCAATGGAAACTAACAGAAGTTCTGGCAAAATCGTGAGGATTCCTGGGTTGGAACTTCTCTTTTCAGGGTATCACGAACCACATGTAAGTCTAGGTCACTTTTTTTTTCTTTTTTCTTTTTTTTCCCTCCCCTACAAAGAGTGTTTGAAATAGACAGCTATTTTAGTTCTTGATGTAGAGCAGCTTCATAATGCAGAAGCACTTGCTGACACTGACCTTAGTGTGCTTTCAGAAATATAAGTCCCCTCTGATTGTGTGAAACATAAGTCACAAGTATTAACTTTTATGCTGTTCAAGAATTTTTTTGGTTTAGTTACTGCTTCAGATGGTTAAATTTTGCATGATTTACACTATATAGTTTCATCCCAATTTTGGTTGGTTTCACGAAAATGTGCGTTTGTTGCATGAGTGCATATGTGCACACAAATGTCATGTTTATAGTATAATTTTGCTGAATTTAGTAGTCTGGAAAGAGCTTTAGGTTGATATTATGAATTTGCCGTTTTTTTTTTTTTGAAGTTGTGGAATTTGCCGTTTGTTTTGGGGGAGTAATATTTCAATGAAAATGGGTTTCTAAGTAAAATTTTCCGTTTGTGGTTGTAATTAATTGCTTTTATCAGTAATCATTCTTCTTTTTATTAAATTTTCTGATACATGAGGGGATTCATGAGTACAATAATTATTGTCGACTGGAAAATGTAAGCCTCCATTTCTGAGATTGGATTAGCCTGAACTCTCATGTTCAACTACTCAAGTCGTATCTCTTCTTTTTAGTGCAACAGTGACATGTTCCTGCATATTTCCTTCATCTCATGAGAAAGTGAATGAAGCAGAATTGAGTTTTTATGTACTTTACCTGGTGGTGTTGTTGACCAGTGATCGATTCTTATGGAGACTAAAACATGACCTACTTTCGTTCAGGGGAGTAGCTGGGCTAGTAAAACTGAAAGAGGGAAATTTTGTTACTTAAACATGTCAACTCAGATTCTATGTTTTTATGATTTACTTTACATGATGTTTGGAATTTCATGTTGTGGTCAGATGTTGGGGTTCTTCCTTTAGGTCAGATTGCTATTTCATGTTGTGTTACCTCTGGAGTGGGAGCCCCAACCTCATTTGTTACTTCTTTTGCTTTACAGCAAAAAGAAAATGAGGTTTTTATATTACTAAAAAATATATCATAGGTCACTCCGTTTGACCTAATCAGATGATTATTTTGCGACTCACTTTTGGCTTTCTCAGCATTCATAAAGCAAAGGCCCTTTTAACTTGCCTTTGAGAACAATGTGTTTTTGTCAATTTATTTTCATTTGCTTAAAATTTTATAGAACTTCAAACGAAAATTATTAAAATATCTTTACTGGTATATCTACAAAACTAAATAAATTAAACTACATAAAAATATAAGGACTTCTTCAAACGTTAGATTAGAGCGCATCTATGTTCTTGTTCCACAGAGCTCCATCACAAGTGGTATAAACTTATAATAGTTTTTAGATCAAAACAAATGAGTACAGAGTCTAGACACATTAAAACCATTTTGTGAGCGTTACATCTAACTTCAACTAGAAAATACAGTTCACTTTTAGCCTAAAAAAGGAATTTATTTTCAGTGTAATTTTATTGCAAATTCTAAAATCAAGTTGTGTTATACATCTGATTTTGTTTTATTTTTATCCATTGTTATGCATTTGATTTTTTTTTTATCCATTGTTATGCATCTGATTTTTTTTTATCCATTGTTATGCTTCTGATATTTTTATCCATTGTTATGCATCTGATTGATTGACTCTGAACAGAGATATAACACCAAGTACTCATTGGATCGAAAAAAAGAAAGAAAAAAATTCGAACAAAGAAATCAGATATATATGAAAGACTTAAAAAGAAATGGTTTTTTTCCCTTTTTTCCTTCTATTCTCCATTTTGGCAACAAATATGGAGGCAAAGAATACAACATCTTTTGAACATCTCACTCTTCCATTTAGTAAAAAATATGGAATCAAAGAATTTGGCATCTTTTGAATTTCTCAATCTAGTAATGAATAAGGACTAAAGAATACAACATCTTCTGAGCCTCTCAACTTGGTCGCATATATAGAGGCAAAGAATGTGGGAAAGTTTTGAAGCAAAACCAGAACAACTAGGGTTAGAATGGCTTACGAATCTGCCAACAGCATTTACATGGCCAAAACCTTGACTTTGACTCTTCATCTCTGCCAAACAAAATCTGATAGTCTCTTGGGTTTGTAGTTTGGGTTCTTTCCTGTTATTTCACTTACCCTGAACTACCCCGTATATTCAGTTGGAACAGTTAGGTAATTTGGGATTCAGACGACGAAAGTTGTTTTCTCTTGGGTTTGTAGATGAAAATACAATAACTCGTTCCAAGTGTCTGGAACACCTGGGAGGCACCAATGACTGCAATCCTGAACAACTCTAGACGAACCTCTTTCCGTTCCATATATGGAAGGATGACCATCAATTCTGAACTCCGATAAACCAGTCACATTTAAGATTGTCACAGGAATTTTCATTTTCTCTATGACTTCTTCTGCAATAATATTTTTCTCAGGATAACTTCTACGAGAAGTGTCATTAAGGGGCATTTTAGCTTCCCGACAATGTCCACCAGAGTTCCACTGACCTCCACTGCACAATATAACGGCAGGTATCACCGAGCTATCAGTTTTGGATATCTGTTAAATTCCTGTTAAATTACATTGAAAACCAACTAAAGAGTCATGTAGAACTAACCTGAAATGGGAAGGAGATGAATTTCTGAAAAAGATACGTGTCTTTCTTTGGTTGATATTTTGATCAACCCAATATGCCCAAGTTGTCAAAGCTCTTCTAAAAGCCACTGAGACATCCAGATGGTGATGGACTAGGTCTCCCTCTTGATAATAGTTCACTCTGTTAAGGAGCACAATAGAAGTTATAAGATGCTTGTAAGTGATTCAGTAAACTCCTTAAGTCATGCATCAAAATGAATTGTGAGTTGACGATATCTTAACTATAATGCAATAGTCGAAATATTGATTTATGTCATTCTGCAGGCTAAAGTTACAGCTCAAAATGAAATCAAGCCAAGGTTACACAACAGCACTCACCCTGCTTTGGTTTTGTAATGAGACCACCAATGTGCAGTGTTAAATACCAAAATATCAGCATTTTTCCATTTGGAAGAATCTCTGTCAATAGTATCAATCCGAAGTGTCTGTACCTTCTTTTGACCAACTCTGGCCTTGCTCTCGTGAACCAAATAATGTGAAACATAGAACTCAACACTACATTTATAGTCCTGAAAATCCCGCCTTGAGAAATGAAAAAGAAAAAGAAATACTACAAACGGTAAAGCTTAAAGAAAAGCATATGATAAACATTTACCACAAATTTAAAGTTGTAGTTCACTTTCGATTTAGTAATCTTGCGTCCATGAACCGCATAAACTCGGCTTGGATATTTGACTGCTCCTCTGAGCAAACACAACATACTCCCACTGGTTTCTATTTAGGGAATCACCAACAAGAACCAGTCTCTTCCCTCTTATCAATTCCAGCATCTTCACTGGATTGAACCTGAAAAAATAACCACGACCCGCATCTTCTGTTAGAGAGCAAATGGCTAAAAGAACATCAAAACAAACTTAGTAAGATTTAATAGACAACAAAGACGTTAAAGATAAAGAAAGGGGCCAGTTACTTACCTAGGAACGTTACAATGTTGGGGCTGCCATCTCCACTTCACGTAATCTTTGTCCAATCTCCCATTTGTTTGACAGTTAAAACCTTCGTCTATAAAAGGGCAAGAGCTGTTACTGTACAAAGGGTAGCTGTCATCAAGAACCCATCTACCTTTCGAAAAATCACATTTACTTCTATTGGCAGTGGGCTTTTCACTCTCCCAAGAAATGTTCGCCGATGGACTCAACGGCTTTGCAATCATGTATGAACCCAGAGACTCATTAGACTTCTTTTCTTGACTCAATGGCTTTGCAATCATGTATGAACCCAGAGACTCATTAGACTTCTTTTCTTCAATCTTTGCAACCAGTGCATCCGATTTATCAATCTTGGCCGTAAACTTTCGGGCAACAGAATCCACCCCGTCTGTGGAACGATTACCGGACTCCACCTCGTGGGTTGACACCAAACCGTGAATATCAGCATCAGAAACCTTGACTTGGACCTTAGAAACAGCAGACCGATTGCTCCTCTCAATCTTTGCAGATTCATTCACAAGCGCGCGCGGAAAGAACCCATTCTTCACCTCCCCGACAGAAATGTTCGAACCAAAAGAGGTGAAACTGACATTACGGATTTGGGAGCCTGCAAGACTAATTCTAGGAAAAATCTCCCGACTGTTCAGAGACGGGTCCGTAAAAATATTGAAAAACAACAAAAAGACCAGCAGCGAAGAACCCCCGGTGAAAGAACAGACGACGAGCCTGTTCGGCTTGAAAGAGAAACTCTTCTGCCTCTCCATTCTTTCCCTCCTGTAAACAAAACCAAGTTCATCGACAAGAAATCCACCTGCAGAGATCGCAAGCTCGTTCCGCAGAGTCAGATTAAACGAAAACGCAGTCGAAGCATATCTCGCTTATCACTCCCACAAGTCTACTTAAGTCCAGGCATCTTCACCCGATTCACACCATTACCCTTTAACTTCTCATAATTTCTTCTTCTCTCCATACCCCATCGAATCTTCCAAGCGTGTAAGTGTAATACGCTCTACTACGTACCAATGGTATTACAGTCATTTCTGTTCCGTCATTAAATTAACCACTCGAATATAAAACATTTCGTTAATCCGTAAAACCGGTGATTCAACCAACCAAGCAATAATTTTCCCGTAATTAAGTATCCGAACATGCAACGACTTTGATGTCATTATGGCCCAAGTGTTTTACTAAATAAATTTTCCCGGGTAAAGTGGCCTCGTATGACCTTCTTAATAATCTTATTGTATAACGCCTCATGTTGGTTCTAACTTGTTATATCCGTCATCCAGGCGAGATTGCCGGTGTCACATAATAATACATGGTTCTAACTTGGATTTTTTTTATCTTTTATCTTATAATATCAAGTATTTTTATTAACTATCAAGTAAATACTTATATAGGGTAAAAATACCATATTTTCACTAAAATCATACATATTTCCATAGAAGGCACTGGTATCTTATGAAAGAAGAGTGCTTTCCATGAAAACATTCATTTCATGTTTTTCACAGGTCCGGTGGTCCACAGGATTACAGACCTGATTAGGGTAGAGGTACAAGTGGGTGAGACATTTTGACTTCAAGCATTGATTGATTTGTTGAACAAATCTTGGAACCTGCCGATCACTTGAGTAATATGTCTTATCGTGTAAGGTGGCGAGTAGTTTATATGATGAAGAGAACCTACCATTCCTCCCTTTAAAAGACAAAGATACCATAACATCCCATTTGTACAAGGAAGAAGAATGCATGACATTTAAAGTTTCAGTCGCTTCACCATGTTGTGTATGCAGTGGCTCTCGAGGTAAGGGTAAAGCACTTGGCGAAACCATAATAGTAACAGTTTACAATACCTATGATAATAAAATTGATAACTAATGAGTTGCTAAGTTTCCTGATACCATAAATAAGGTTGTCATATTTAATATTTCTGTATTGGGTGCTTAGAACATGTCAGTTTCAAAATTAAAACCAGTTCTAAGATGTCATCAGCCAACTCTTCAAATCAGCATTCCTTGTATTACTGAAATAAAGAGTCCCTCAAAGTGTTCTAAACGATAATATGAGCTCAAAACAAGATGGGATCACATGGCATTAATCATTCTCTTCATTTCAGCGGACCTCCGTGGGTCAGGCTCGGCAATCGCCCTTTCAGTGAGAACATGTTTCAGTCTGCACATAGACTTCCTCACCTGGAAGTCCAATATAAGATCAGCTCAGCTTTGATGGAGTAAAGTGGGCACCCAGCATTGTAAGTACACAGACTGCTATCAGTAGAAACATTATAAGCATCTTAGAGAACAGCAAGTTTGGCACCACAAGCAATCTTACAAGGTCAAAATGAGGCATATCAAGTATGAAACTTCCTTTAAAAGCATTAGAGTTGGTACGATTTTCCAACTTGGAATTAGGGAATGAATTAAGAGTCCCAAATTCTCAAATCAGATAAGCGAATTGGATCAGGAATAGCAAATGTGGAGATAGGTTTTGGGGCAAGTCAGGGGTGAGTTATTCGGGGTATGTGGTGACCAATTGACTGCGCCTCCTGAAGAATCCGAGTCTAACTGGAAAGCCATAGGTTGACACAGCAAGTCCAGAAACCATGACAAAAGATGCTTCACCATAAAGCAAAGACCAACAGACGCATAACAGCGGAGAAAGTGGTCATACTGAAAGTAGGAAAATGCAATCAATTTCTAAAAATGCATAGTGCCACGAGTATTCTTCAGTTTAAGCTTTTTATATGTTACAAACCCCCAGATCTTGTATTCCATTTCCATAGATCATTTACTTTTTCAATAGAGAAAGACTATAACCACTCACAAGAAAATTTCTATCATTTCATAAAGTTCTACAGACAAATTTGGATGTTAGGACTTTCAAAAAAAAAATCTGGATGAAAGAACAAACAAAATTCCAGATAAAATTTGATCTCTGATTGCAAAGCTCAATTTTTGAAAAACTAATAAGAAAATCCCCTAAATGAGCAGAGTAACATAAAGACAACATCTTCCGCAAAGCATCTCATTGGTATACCCTAGCATACAGTAAAAAGGAGCTGATAAAATCAACAAATATTCATTTTTTAGGAGTACTAACTTGAGTCTACAGTTAACAGGACATGGATCGAAAATATGTTACTTTATGTAACTTACCTTAGGGACACGCTCAGGATTGGGAAATCTGAGATTTTGTGCTTGTAGCATTTGGCGCTGAGTCATTAGCATGTTTTTTTCTTTCAGAAGCACATACCAAAGCTTGTGAAGATCATCCCATGATTTGAGACGCAGTTCAGAGGCTTTCCAACTTCGACCTGAAAATGGGTCCAGTCTACATGTAAATAACATTCGTGTTCCAGTAACACACAATAACATAATGCAATCCATTTCTGCATGCTGAAGGAAGAAAGAAATACAGTTCTTCACTAATGTCACCAATAAAATAGTACATGCATTATATGCTGATCGGACACATAACGAAAAATATAAATGGCAAGGATCCACCATTCAAACTTGCACACATTTTTAAATGGGATCTTTTGGCCATTGCATTGGGCTTTTTAAAACAGGAAAGTGAGGTATAAACAGTCTTCACTGAACCATTATGAAACTTCACTGAACCATTATGAAACTTCACTGAACCAAGGTACATTTGGATGGAATCCTCTCACATATATGACCAGGACCACAAAAGATTTGGGCATCACGGGATCACAACAACTAGTCTGTGAAATAGTTAAAAAGACACAATCGCCAATAATATGGTGTAGACTACACAACCAAAACTAAAATGTGAACAGTAAGTAGAGAAGAATCTCATGTGAATATTTTTTTGTAGTAAAAGTTTTTTCGAACATAATCTTTTAAAAAATGATCATCATTTCTAAGCCCGAATGACATAAAAAATATAAAATTGCCCAAGCATCTGAGTATAAAAAATAGTTCATGAGAGAGAGGTACCATAAACAACAGGTGTGTCGTCCTCTGCATTTCTGTCCACCTCAAAAAACTGCTCAAGAGGGTTATAACCATTCTTCACTGAACCATTAGTAGCAGCAAGAGTAGCAGCTGAAGCTTCTGACTTGGCCGCAGAAAAGAGTGCTCTCCCAAAAACACGGGAAAGAAACATCATAAGGGGAGTTTCTGAGACAAAATGCTTTGGGGCTCAGCCACTATCCATAACAGTGTTACTGATAAAGCAAAAAAGAAACCAATCCAACGAGCTCCATCCCATAGGCGACAAGTTTTTCAATAGCATTTTTTTATCAACATAACGTTACAATTAAAAAGCAACACAATGAACAATTAGAAAAAATATACAAAAAGATGGGAGAGTAAAAAAAAAAAAAAAAAAAAAGAGTTCACTGGGCCAGTAGAGTGACTCTTGGGCCTTTTTTTTTTTTTTTTTGCTAGCATTGCCTCTTGAACATTTTTTCACTAATCCAAAAATTTGAACTTACAGTTCCCACGAAGCAATATAAGATAACCAAAAGATGGAACAAAAAGTAAGCAAAAAATTTCTCTGCCGGGTGCCACTGATGGCAGAATGAGCTTAAACTTCCTGTTGCCTTCAAGGACTACCCAACATAAATAAGAGAGAAAATTGAAGAGATAAAGAGGAGGAATAAGGGCAGAAGAGATAGAGGAATCGGGAGGGATACGATAAACACCTGGATGAAGAGATTGTTCGTCCTCACCGAGATATTGGTAAGTCGGAGGTGTGTCGGGGATTCCGGAAGGTAAAGCCGCGGTTGGGTGTAGGGGATTCGGAAAGGTATAGCCGTAAGGCGTAAAGGGTATTAAGGTAGAGGGTATGTGAAAATTACCATTCGGGCCACGATTGTATAAGGGTGTTTCTGCAAAATAAAAAACATTAGCTAATAAGAGGTAATATCTTCCTTAAAAAAAAAAAATACACAAAAAAAAATCTAATTTATTTGTATCCAAAAACATGCAAAAGCGGATAACTAAAGTTAGTCTATAAGATATAATAATTAAAACTAAAATGTTAGAATTTACATAGCATTATTAATATATATATATATATATATATATATTAGGGAATTTTAGCTGCATGTAAAAATGACTTTGTACTTAAATAGATCTAATAATCGAACTATAATTTATTTTATTATTTATAAAATACAAATAATATTTTATTTTTTTATAATAATAATAATAAAGATGACAAGATAATAAAATAACAACTTAAATAAGACTAGAGATTAAATTTTGATAATTACATAGAATTTTAAAATCTACATAGCATGATGAATATAAATATACATAAGATGAATATAATTAATTACATAGAATGGGCGGGCAGGCTCCGCATTTTATTCTCTGGGCAACGAAACACGTTTGAAGGTGTAACACTTTCGTTCATAAAAATCCCTGTTTGAGATATTAATCAATGGAGCTTAATTGATCAGTAATTCTCGAGTTTCTTTTCAGCTCAGACAGTAACCTGTTTAACTCTCATGTGCTGCTGCCGACTCCACCGGTGAGCGCCGACTCCACCGGTGAGCGCCGACTCCACCGGTGAGCGCCGACTCCACCGGTGAGCGTCGACTCCACCGGTTCACCGGTGAGCGCCGACTCCACCGGTGAGCGCCGACTCCACCGGTGAGCGCCGACTCCACCGGTGAGCGCCGACTCCACCGGTGAGCGCCGGCTCCACCGGTGAGCGCCGGCTCCACCGGTGAGCGCCGACTCCACCGGTGAGCGCCGACTCCACCGGTGAGCGCCGACTCCACCGGTGAGCGCCGTCTCCGGGTTGCTTCTTTGTCCTGCATGTTTCGGTTAATGCTGGAAAAGAAAATCACTCGACGACAGTAGCATGCATGGCTGCGGCAGATTCTTGACTCCTGAGACAAACATCGGGACCATATATATTCATGTGATGCAGTTTCCTTCCAAGTTCTTCCCAACTGATCAGACCCACTCTCAAACTAAAATGATAAAAATTTTAGGGACAAATATATCTCTCCGATCCCATCACATGGAGCCAGCCCTCCCTTGAGATCCAGTTCCCGTTTCAATTCTCTACAAAATGCTTTTTTATGGCTCCACACATGAATCGTTTTGATGGTCTTTTTGTTCTTTGTTCTGTAATCACCAAAGACAGAAGATTTTTATATGGTCATGTCTGGCTGCAGCAGCTGCTCCTGCCAAGGTATAAAAAATCTCCGCCCCCATCAATAGAGTAATGGGTTGGAAGAGGTTCAGTGGTTTAAGAAAGGGAACATTAGTCTACTACGACAATTCCACCTAGATATGTTTGAGGAGTACTCGTCAATACTCTATATAACCCATTTACAAGTTAGAAAAACTGCAAATTGGCTTGTTCTGCACCAATCCGAGAGGAGTCCGTAGCGATCTGAAATGATGTTCATATATATAATCCTGAATAAGATAAATGGCGGCCGATTCAGATGAGGAACAAAGCTTCCACGTCTGAAGGTTTGAAATCCACGTCGGTTTTGCCATTTATATAACTTATATCTTATGTCTAGCAACTAATTACGTTACTTGAAAGCTGGTCCATCCCGCCACTCGTTTGACAGCTACGCCCTCCACGATTTTTCTCCTCATTCAATCTCTGTCCTTTTATTTCCTTTTGCATGAAACGTGTTCTGATTCTCTGTCTAAATTAATCCACCTTTTCTGCCCCTTCGTTAGATATAAATGTGCCTGCGAGGCTGCGAAGAGATGAAGAGCCTCTCTCGCTTTCATTCCTGCTTCTCGTGTTCACCATGTCAGGACTTTGATCTGAGTACTGTTTCCGTTTCCCCTTCTCTTCTCTTGTTGCCATATTTGATATATCGAAGGAGAATAAAACTGAAATGGGTACAGATCGGGACCTTGAAAATGGGAAGAGCAACAGTCAGGACGAGATCATCAAGCAGCCTCTCATCGATAACCATAACGACACTGTCGCTGCCCAAGATGGAGGATCCATTGGCATGGTTCTGCTCAGCACCTGTGTGGCGGTCTGCGGCTCCTTCGAGTTCGGGACGTGTGTGAGTTATCAACACTTTCTCGCTTCTTATTATCAGAAAAGACCCTCTTCAAAAAATTGAGATTCGGGATTAGTAGCCGTGCATGCGTGATTTTGGGTTCGTGAGAAAGAAAGAGAATTAACTGTTCCAGAGCTGATCAATCACTCAATCGTCAGTCTCGTAACAGACACCCAGTGACTCTGTTTTAAAGCAATTCTCAGGATACTACATTGCCGGAACGTGTCTGAAAGAGTGATTTTGAGTTTAGTAACTGGCATCGTTCTTCGTTTGAGAAAAGCTCACTGGATTTTGCAGATGGGGTATTCGGCGCCGACTCAGGCTGGCATCAGGGAAGATCTTGGTCTATCTTTAGCTCAGGTTTGTACTGATCATCTTGGTTTTTCACACCTTGTTTGTGATGTTGGGAAGAAATTCTGAAAGAAATTTACTCTTGAACTTACATTCTTGAATAATGAGTTAATTGAAGTCCCTGCAAGTAGCTTTTATATCAGCCAAACTAAATAAGCAGCAGAAGAAAAACACTAAACTGAACTTGGCTTGACATCGATTCTTCTGTTGGGCAGTATTCTTTATTTGGATCAATAGTGACCATTGGAGCCATGATTGGAGCCATAACTAGTGGCCCTATTGCTGATTTTTCTGGCCGAAAAGGGGTAAGGGAAATTAAATAAAATGGTCTCTGTGGCTCAATTTTATCCCTCTAACAGCTATACCCTATTATATATGCAGGCCATGAGAATATCAGCAATTATCTGCCTGGCTGGATGGATTGCCGTTTACTTCGCTCAGGTTTGCCTTATGCTCTTTAAACATTTCTACTTGAGCAATTGATTTAAATGGAACTTCAGAGACATAAAAAAAAAAAAAAAAAAAACTAATCCTCTAAATTTGCTTCATGAAGGGAGCTCTATTCCTCGATCTTGGAAGATTTTGCACAGGTTATGGTATTGGTGTTCTCTCTTATGTAGTAAGTTTACCAATTTTTCCATTCTTCTACTTCAAGTTTATCCCCTAAATGCTTCAATGCTCTAAACTGTCTTCCCACTGATTCAATAGGTTCCAGTGTTCATAGCTGAAATAACGCCCAAGAATCTTCGTGGAGGGCTAACGACTGTAAATCAGGTGATCTTTGGACTAGTTGACTGAAATAAGTCTTTTTTTTTTTAAAACTTATCTTGTTGAAACAAGTACTTTTTGTTGCTTGATGAAATGTATAATCTCTTCTCTTCTGCCTTGCAGTTAATGATCTGTACCGGTGTATCAGTAGCTTTCATCATTGGGACGCTTATCAACTGGCGTATGCTTGTATTAACAGGTTCTCCTTAGTTCTGTACTGAAGCTTTTTCAAAAGTTTCAACGGCACAGTTTGAAACTTTGGATTTCTAACATGGAGCTTATGATGAATTTTTGCTTGCAGGACTAATTCCATGTGTTATTCTACTAGTTGGGCTCTGTTTCATTCCAGAGTCCCCTCGATGGCTGGTAAAACTCAATCACTCACTGAAGTTGGCCATATCTGTTTCTTGTAAAGGAAATTAGCCATCTTACATCGAAATTAAAGAGAATAAAGTTTAGATTGTAAAACATGTGCAGGCAAAAGTTGGTCGTCAAAAAGATTTTGAGCTTGCTTTGCAGAGACTTCGTGGAAAGGATGCCGATATCTCTAGTGAAGCAGCAGAAATTGAAGTAACAAAATAACTCCCCGAGCACCAAGCTGATCGATGTGCAAAAAGCCATGAATTGTGACTGATATCAGGAAATGTGAAATGCAGGAATATATAGAAACTCTTGAGACTCTGCCGAAGGCCCAGATACTGGACTTGTTTAACAGGAGATATGCACGATCACTAATTGTGAGTAGGCATTTCAGCAAGCAGAAAAAACATTTTTAACTTCTTTTGGCATGGCAGCAACTGAAGTATTCGTGTCTCAAACTTTAGGTTGGAGTAGGACTAATGGTGTTTCAGCAGTTTGGTGGGATTAATGGTATCCTTTTCTATGCTAGTGAGACTTTTGTTGCAGCAGGTACGTAGTTCAAATCTTCATTGCTCTCTGCTATATGTATACCTTTTATTTCTGTCTTACAAAAGAGTTTCTAATTATTTCTATAAATATCAGGATTTTCTTCTGGCAAGCTTGGGACTATAGCTATGGGTTGTATTCAGGTAACCATCTCTTTCAATGAACTAGGAGGTCGATCCACCACATATAATTCAGATATCTTACAGTTTGCTCTGTGTTTCAGATTCCCATCACTGCCTTGGGTGCTCTGTTGATGGACAAGTCAGGCAGAAGACCTCTCTTGATGGTAGGCAACAACAGAAAAACTAGTAGTAGCATGGAAGCAAAGATTATTCTTTTTGGGTAAAAAAAAAATCAGCTGCTGCAAAAGGTTATATAACATATGTGACTCTTGTTTCAGTTCTCTTCCACTGGCACATGCCTGGGCTGCCTCTTGTCAGGGACTTCAATGTTGTTGAAGGTAATCACCAAACTCCCACATCTCACTCCAGTTTATTTCTCCCTCAACATTAAGAATACTGACAGTAAACATTCTCTGTTAACAGACCCATGGTATGTTACTAGATTGGGCACCCATCTTAGCTCTGTCTGGCATTCTGGTAAGTTCATCTGGGGCATAAAACAATGAATTAATTTCATATTGTTAGGAGTGAAACCGCATTAATTTCTCTAACATCGCGTATGAAACAGCTATTCTTGGCATCGTTCTCACTAGGATTGGGCGCAGTTCCCTGGGTTATGATGTCTGAGGTAGGAGATTTGCATAGAAGTTAAATGAAAATCAAATGTCTCAGTCGCTACTAAATGTCCAAACTCCTAAACAGACTAAAGAAGAAATTGAATCTTCCGCAGATTTTCCCCATAAACATAAAGGGCACCGCGGGGAGTTTAGTCACCTTGGTAAACTGGTTCGGATCTTGGGCCGTTTCGTTCACTTTCAACTTTCTCATGAGCTGGAGCTCATCAGGTGAGGAGAATTCATCCCATCTTTCTTTTTTAAGTCGTGGCACGTGCTTGGGTACTGACCAGACCCCTTCATCTCTTCTCGCTTCGGCGGTCGATGTTTTTCTATGGCTTCAGGTACACTCTTCCTGTACGCCGGCGTCTCTGCATTAACAATTGTATTCGTAGCTAAGGTTGTCCCAGAAACAAAAGGGCGGACCCTGGAAGAAATACAAGCAGACATGAACTCATAGAGCAAGACGAAGAGAGAGAGAGATTGTATTTCTTTGACAGAAGAAAGTTTTGGAATTCTGCCATTTTTTCCCCTGTGGTCACGACTAATAATTGTTGTTGTATCAATTTGGTCATAAGTTCCTCATAACTCTACAATTTACATTCTCGGAACGTGTCTCCGGCCGATTGTTCGCAGTTTATGGTAGAATTGGAAAGAGTGTCCAATCATTTGCTTTTAAAACTAAAACAATCATCAAATGGTCTTATTTTAATTCTTTTGAACTTAGACACACCGTTAATTGAACCAAAACACGTTAATTACTTTAGAGAGTGATTTTGTTAGTCTGTTCAGTTCGAAAACAAACTTTAAAACGTTTTAATTAATTCAAGTATAATCTGTTTGAATCAGCTACCTGTCTCCGGTTCGGTTTGATAACGCTGGGCCAACCAATATTAACTCAATTAGTTTTATATTCCTAATGATTTTGTTGGTACCCAAACAAACATAACATAAACACCAGCATGGAGGAACCATTTTTTTTTTTTATCAGTCAAGTTGATTAGAAACTAAAGATCATTTTTTTTATTAGTCAAAGTTGGTTAGAACTTATAACTAATTAATATGTCCACAGTAATAAGGAACAATTTTAAACCTATCTTAGTTTAAGAAAATGTTGGGACTCCCTCCCCACTTGACACTATAAAATCCTTTCTCCATCCCATCAGTGTCGTAGTAGATGCCGTACGTGAATACCCTAATCTGATAAGGTGAGGATGACGACGTAACGGAAACATATCAGACAGCCGCATTTGGTAGGATTGGACCGCCTTCCTGCAAGTAGTCGCGTCTTTATCACTTTCCTTCTCTTTCTCACGGTCTGAGGGCTACAGTTACTCGTAAAATTACCGAGAACGCCGGAATATGCTGCAGAACAATGGCGTCTTTGACTCAACGGGTGTATGACGATCTGTAGTTGATAGATAGATAGGGTGTCCTAATCTGAGGTTAGAACAAATCCAATACTGGTCGATTAGCAATTTGCTCGATTAGGAATGAACGAAGAGCTTGAAATTCCTGCAAATTAATGGGTAATCTGGAAAGAATTGAAAAAATCAAACGTCCATCTACTGATCTAAGCTGGAGGCGATGGGTATTGGAAGCATCCAACTAAGATAAGTACGACGAACAGGGGAGGCCAGTGGAAGCCGTTCGACCTGTGTTAGGGAGGAGATCAATTTGTGTTTTTTTTTTCCCTTTCCGTACGGTATCGTTTCAACTTGCGTCTCTCTTACAGCCCCATCCGTGGAAAAAATGCTGACAACGATGGCTTTCGACCAAAAAAAAAAAAAAAAAATCTTCGACCGACATTGTTCTTCCGTGGTGAGGATTTCAGAGGTTTGATTTCTGAAAAGAACGTGCAGAGTGCAGACGGGTTACGGACTTATGTGCTTACAGCTCAGGACCTGACGCGGACTCGTGTCATCGTCTTCCCCGCAAGTACAGGGGTGCATTGAATTGTTTTTTTTTTTTTTTTTTTTTTTTAGACCCGGCTTTGACTGCCTGCCGAGATTCTTTCGATCGTATATAAAATGCAGGGGGAAAAGGAAGCACGGGAATGAATAATTCAAAACCTGGGTACGATACTACGAATTGGTATCGTCGACTTTGAAGAACGATTGTTTAATGAAATCCATTTGTCTTCCCAGCTGGAGTTTGAATTCCATTAACTCGGTCATAAAATCTCTATCCAGTGATATTGGGCACATTGTGAAGCAAAAATATCATGATCCTTTTGGTCTGATCGATCATGATTAAATAATCACGTATCAGGAAGAAGGGTAATGAGCTGATTCAGCTTGTTTTCAACATGGAAATAGTTTCTTGTTTTGATCTTCTGGGCTCTTTTTGTTCCTGCTTTAAGTGCTTCTGTCTTTTCTCGCTCCTCTGTTGCAGATTATTATACAAAAAGGCAAGTCCTCTTCGGCCTTTTCGACGAAAGCGCGAAGGCTTTCTGTTTTCTGCTTGTTTTACGCGAAATTAGGAGGGCATGATCCGGTGATTCTCACAAACTTAATTAAACTATGAACAGAGCCAACGAGGCGAAATTAACAGGAAATGTCATCTTTCTCTCTCTCTCTCTCTCTCTCTGAGCAAAATTTGACTCTTTTTTCTAAAAATTGGAGAACCCATTTTGAGTTTTGTTCGGATCATCATCTGGAATTATTCATAAAACCAGTTAAATTACAGGCCGCAGAAGAAGGTCCTCAGGAGTAAACCCGTTCTTTATGACAGGTTCACGAACTCGATCGGAAAATGATCCAATGAATCTTGGACAAAACCGAAGGCGTGAAAGCATCGAATTCTTTCTTCTGCAAATCCAGCAAATCTCCCCACGGAGTGTGAAAAAAGTTTAAAATGAGTACCCCTTCTGGTAAACTTCATTAGATACAACTTCTTCGTCTTCATCTTCGTTTTCCATGCATAAATAAAAAAAATGGAAATATATATTATGACACGGCGCCGTACTAGGAGGAGAATACAATGATTGAGAGGGGGGGAGTCCGAGGAATTGGTAGACACGCGAGTCATGTGAGGAACAAAGGTGGTAGTCCATGTTTAACGGAGGATGCGACAAGGATGGTCGTATAGGACCATAGGATCCACGTCCCTCTTACTCGTATCCGAGTCAGCCTCATACTTTTATTCATTATAGCCAACCCTCCCGACCTGTTCAGCTGACTACTTGCTTCGCCTCCTTTACAGCTAGCTGCACCATTTCTAGCTATTATCCACCACTACTCTCTCTTCCTCCTATAAAAATCTCAAGCGCCCCATGCGTATATATATATAAATCCCTGCATCTTAACACCCAATCCATCAATCAACTGCTTCTCTTCTTCCCTCTCTGTCTTGCTTCTCTAGCGTTCTTTCTAGCTAGCTCCTTACCGTAAATTGCAATATGGCTATTTACCAGGATCTGGAGAAGGGAGAGAAGAGAGTGGAGGTAAATGATGAACTCGCGCTCAGCGAGCCTTTACTGGATGAGTACCCAGACATTAACGTTAAGGAAGCGGCCCTTGATGCCGATTTCGATGGTGGGTCCTTGTTCATGGTTCTGGTTTGCACCTTCGTGGCAGTCTGCGGCTCTTTCGAGTTCGGTTGCTGTGTAAGTAAATACAATATACCCATAATAATCTCGTCTGTTACACTCTTACGCTCTTCCCCTGTTTTTCTTCTTCTTCTTCTTCTTCTTCAGTCAGCCTGAACATAATATATCAAAGATGTCCTCTACTGGGTCTCGGCCCCTCGGGCTGTTTTGAGTCAAAGATTGGTTCTTTTGAGTTCTGACCTGGTCCTTTTTTTTTTTTCTTTTTTGCGTACGTTCTTTTGCTTTTTGCGAATGCAAAAGTGGCCATGTCGATCATTAACACACATTTGATCCGAAGTAGTACTGATCAGTACTGAGCCCATCACAATTCTGTACACGGGTTTGACAAGTTCTCTCAGACGAATCGGCCGGGTTAAATCCACCGAGCAGCAACGGTGCCACCACTGCTCGGTCCTTTATTGATCAGCACACAACTCGCTGGTTTTTGCAGGTCGGTTACTCTGCACCTACTCAGGCCGGCATCAGGGACGATCTCCGTCTCTCTATAGCCGAGGTATGTTCCTCACAACACCTTTTAAATGAACCCACAGCGTGGCGTATTACCAGGTAGTGATTGATGATCCGTTCTTTGTTTTTCATTGTGTTTTTGCAGTACTCTGTCTTCGGCTCCATTGTCACCATTGGCGCGATGATCGGAGCCGTCATGAGCGGGCACATTGCAGATTTCTTAGGCCGGAAAGGGGTAATCATGAATCTTCTTGTTGATCCAATTTATTCTCCGAGGGTGTTTATTAAGTTTTCTAAACTTTGCTTTTTTAAAACGAAACCAGGCAATGAGAATGTCAGCTATTTACTGCATCATCGGGTGGCTCGTTGTGTACTTCTCTCAGGTTTGTCCTGTTTCTTACCTGGTTTGGATTCTTCATTTTTTTTTTATCCTGTTTCACTACTGATTCACGATTGGAACTTATATGCAGGCTGCTCTGCCTCTTGATATTGGTAGGTTTTGTTTAGGATATGGAATTGGAGTGCTGTCTTACGTGGTATGAATCTAGCTCCTTCTGTTAAAAGAAGAAAGCTCCCAATAAAGGCTTTCTCCCTCTAATTGTGCTTCATTGATCCGTCGACAAGTTCATTACTGATTCGGTGGATGTCTTCAGGTACCTGTGTTCATAGCTGAAATTACGCCCAAACATCTTCGAGGAGGACTCACAACACTAAATCAAGTAAGTACTATCTTAAAATTTCTGCTTCATTTGATCAGCTCAAAAATGAAATTGCGGACTGATTTTTTCTTCTTCTGTTTTACAGCTAATGATCTGTACTGGAGTGTCGGTCACCTTCATCATAGGGACAATCATTTCATGGCGGATGTTAGCATTGGCAGGTTTGTAGATTCTTGCTCGATTCTGGCGATCACAATTGTTTGCTCGTTTTCCAGTTGTGGTATTAATATTCCACGTCTTCGCAAAATTTTCTTCCAGGACTTATCCCTTGTGGGTCTCTGCTCTTCGGCCTCTGCTTTATCCCTGAATCTCCTAGATGGCTGGTAAGCAGATCCTGATACTGAATATATTAACCTCTCTAGATCAACGAGGATCCTCCCGCGCGGAAGAGCTGCAAAAGCTAATTAAACCCATCACAATCTTCTGTGTAATTAGGCAAAAGTTGGGCCAACAGAAACAATTTGAAGTAGCCTTGAGAAGACTTCGCGGCAAGAATGCTGATATCTCAAACGAAATTGCAGAAATTAAGGTTGGACGTCGATACGACTTATTTATATATAAACCCGAGAACAAACTCAAGGAAGATTTGTAAACTCAGTTGTTGATATTCTTGGATCTGCTGTTACAGGACTACATTGTAACTCTGGAGAGTCTTCCAACTGCAAGCATACTAGACTTGTTCCAGGGCAGATATGCCCGCTCATTAATCGTAAGCAACGCCCCCATAATTAGAGCTTGATTGAATCAAATTATCATGAAGCCTCTTAATTAATTATTTCAGCCATATTATATAACTCGCTTTTGGATGTTGATCAGGTCGGTGTGGGACTGATGGTATTCCAACAATTCAGTGGTATCAATGGGATTTTGTTTTACGCGAGCGAAACTTTTGTGCAAGCAGGTTTGTGTATATACGCTTCCTTTTAATTCATCAATTCTCTCTCGGTGCCTGTTCTTATCGTCTTTCCCTGTCGTTTCAGGATTTTCTTCTGGGAAACTTGGCACCATCGCCGTGGGTTTAGTTCAGGTAGCAAATTAACTCTTATAATGTTCTTAATTGGTTTCTGCCGGAGTTTTGTTGTATCCCAAATTTGCTAAATATATATATACTAACCTACTCGATCTGTACTCTTTTAACAGATCCCGGTTACTGCTCTGGGTGCACTCTTGATGGATAAAACCGGCAGAAGACCTCTTCTGATGGTAAGAGAAACTGTAGCTACAGTCTCTCTTTTAATAAAAAATATTCTTACTGTGCAGTTACTAATCATGGTTCGAACCCCATGAATTATATTGTAGATGTCGGCAACAGGTGCAAGCGCAGGTTGCCTTTTGACCGGAGCTGCACTATACTTCAAGGTACGTAGAAATTCTGGGTCATCGGCCATTTATATATGTCTCAAAATAACAAAACTGTTTTGATATTAAGTCTCTTATGTGATGTATGGTCATTGGTCACCGTTCTCATTCTAACGGTTAATTTTGTTGAAACAGGGTCATGAAATGTTATTAAGCTGGGTGCCACTTCTTGCTCTCTCCGGCATTCTGGTAAATTAACATGAACTCCACACACTAATCATAAAAACAGTCTTTAAGAAACAAAAAAAACCAAGTGATTAATTAGCACAAAAGGAAGTCTAATGTCGGGCGCCGTCTTGTTTGTATCAGCTTTACATAGCATCATTCTCGCTAGGACTTGGAGCAATTCCATGGGTGATGATGTCTGAGGTAGGGAAATATAAATATATATACTCATGCATGTCGAGCAGCAACCGATGGATCGAATCATCAAATACAAACCAAATTGACACGAAATGAACGATCGTATGATCTGTTTGCAGATTTTCCCAATTAACATAAAGGGCGTGGCTGGAAGCTTGGTGACACTGGTTACGTGGTTCGGTTCCTGGGCTGTTTCGTTTACTTTCAACTTCCTCATGAGCTGGAGCTCGTCGGGTATGTATATATATATGATTAGATTATGCGTCGGGTTTGAATTATCTAGCTTTTTTCTGGTTCAAAAGCTGCGCCTAGCTCATGACATTAATGATTCCCGGTACTGTTGATTTTTCAGGTACGTTTTTCCTTTACGGCGGAGTTTGTGCGATGACAGTGTTATTTGTGGCGAAGATAGTGCCGGAGACAAAGGGAGGACTCTGGAAGAGATACAAGCGGAGTTGAGCTCGTGACTCGTGATTAAGCAATTTTGATATATAATCTCTGATCAATATCGTATCGTCATCTTGAGGATGTTTCTTCTCCTCTTCTCATTTGTTTATTAAATCTTTCTAATGTAACTCTTCTTCTCTGGGAAAGAATTTTCTCTAATTTGCTGTATCGATCGACCAAATCATCGTCAGATCACTAGCTTAGCAAGAACGTTGACGTTGATATATACAGGGCCCTGTATTTCACAATATCTAAATAAACATATAATGAAAAAAATTTACTACTTTTCCATATTTTTTAAACTCCGACATTGACCAGCCAATGAAAAAAGACCGGCTTATCTTTTTATACGCACTAAGCATGTAACATAAAAATGGTATATCAATATATTATTTTATTTTTGTCTTATTAAAATTTGGTATAGCTGTATAAAATGGTATATCAATAATTTATTTTATTTAATCTTTTTTCCATTTAGTTATCTGATGATAGAAACAGGTAATCGAGTAATAAATAAATAATAAAGAGAACATTATAAAATTTTAAATTAAAAATGTGAATAACTTATCTTAAATCAATGTATTAAAATTTTTTTAAAAAAAATCAATGTTATAAAAATCGAACCAGTAGCAAGTTCGTTGTTGGTCGAACCGATTAGACCGAGTTGAACCAATGGTTCTAAGGTTATATTGTAAATGTTTAAAAAATAATTCATAATAAATTACAAAAAAAACATTGATATCCACAAGTTAAGCTCTTGGTAAGAAGAATAAGGTGTTCGAGCCATCCTGGGTTCTGATCATTTACTATCAGACCGGACCAACCCATCGAGTGGGCCCGATTTTGACGCAAAACTGATTATGACCAATCCGCCGGTTCAGTCCGGCTCTTAACACACTAGCTTAAATACTTAAAAACTCAGTTATAAAAATATTATATGATTTTAAAAAAATCCAATCAATAATTTAAAAATAAAATGATCAAATTTCAATTTTATTATATAGGTACAAAAAAAATTATTTCATTAATGTTACATTTATTAAAATAGTTTCTTTTTTAAGAAATAATTTTCTCTTCAGATTCTTGTTGTTTAGTAATCAAACAATGAACTAGGTAATCAGAAAATTACACCCTCAATTGCAACCTTATATTCGTGAAAATCCTTAGAATCTGGAGCACCAAAGGGGGTTCGGATTTTAGTAATTTCGCACTCAAACATCTCCTGCGTGATTATAATTTGTTCTTCATCAATAGACTTTCAACGCCATTGCCACCATTAGTTGGCTTCCCCATCAAAAAAAAAATGATGTTAATTGTACCTTCTAGTCGAGTGGAAATTTTTTGAAATCAAAATATTGATTAGCTCTATTTTATCACTCCAACGAATCATCGCCAGAAAATTTTGTAAAGTCTATTTTTGTATTTGGACGATGATGGAGATTCCTGGTTGAACTAAGGAGTTTTGTTGATCAAACCTTGTTAAATCATTCATCTGTTGTTTTGTTTCTTTCATTCCTCTCATTTCTTGTATAAAATTTTCTATGCACTCTTTGTTTGCACTCATGGTTAACGCTTTGAGAGAACTCTCCTCTCACCACTATAAATTATCTTTATTTTTCATTTGAGACCTCTTTCAATCTCTCCTTCTTTCGGAAGAGTTTCTTGTAGGGATCGAACATCTTTTAATGAGATGATTATGTTGAGAGGAAGATAAGAGGAATACAACACAATCTCCCCTCACCCAACCCATGCGATAGAATAGAGGAGCTCAAGCTTTAGAATTAATTCACGCACGTACTGCAACAAATATTGTATCTTAAAATTTTTTTTTGGTAATTTTTTTGTTCCAATGCCATCTTGAAATGATATTTTACCAGGCGTTGACGCTCAAAGTAGAAAATGATATTTCTAGTTGATGATCCAATGTTCTTTTTTTTTGTGCAGTACTCTGTCTTCGGCTCCATTGTCACCATTGGGCGATGATCAGAACAGTCATGAGCGAGCACATTGAAGATATCTTAGGCCGGAAAGAGGAGAGACTTAATTATGAGATAAAAATTTGTTGTCGTAGAAATTCTTTGAGGGAGTTTATTAAACTCCTCTCCTGTTTTCTAACTTTTGCTTTTTAATACGAAACTAGGAAATTAATGATAATATCTGCTATTTACTGCATCGATTATCGGGTTGCTCATTGTCTACTTCTCTCAAGTTTGTCCTGTTTGCTACTAAGTTTGAATTCTTCAATTTTTAAAAGAGTGTCTAAAACTTGAGAAATTCACCGAGCCTGTTTACAACTATTAAGTTAAGTCAACGTATTTTCTGCTCGTTTATCTATATGCATGGGATTAGACTCTAATAGTAAGAATTGTATCTATTGTTGTTGCAATAAATACTTGTTTGCCAATTTGCTAAAAATATTTTTCTTGAAATCATATTTCATTTTACTATTTTTACTACGATGATTCAATATTTGTTGGTTTTCTTTTCGGTGATCACATGAGCCAGGCAAAACGTATGGGATAAAACGTTTCTTATACATATATATACTATTCATCGGTGCAGTCCATATATAAAAGACAAGCAGCCGCCGCGGTGGAGGGCTTGTCACTCGAGATCAGTTGGGGGTTGGGAAGTACACGTCGTGCTTACTCCTTTCTGAGTCAGATGGGTCATCCGTAATCCATATCTTTCTGCAAATTGCATAGCCCTACGTATTATTAGATTGAGAGGAGGATGCTTTCCATTTCTACGCTGCCCAGTTGCCCACCATGTTGACAGCTGCACCACATGCACGCCCCATCTACCTCCATGCCCTCATCATCTGATCAAGCTAGATAGCTCTCTGCAGAGACCCATCTTGATCTCTGCGTCGGTATTGGTCCCAC
Organism: Aristolochia contorta; assembly: GCA_022405105.1. Lineage (NCBI taxonomy): Eukaryota > Viridiplantae > Streptophyta > Magnoliopsida > Piperales > Aristolochiaceae > Aristolochia > Aristolochia contorta. Next base: position 8,108,569 of record CM039664.1, read on the forward strand.
TGTCAATCACCGTTCGTTTTGATGCGTTCATAGCCCCAGCAAGTCTCTTATCCCCGGCCCCTTCATTAAATATGCCTGCAGGAACCGTATAGTCTCCGAGGAGATCATCAGCACTAGAAACAACTTCGCTGCTTGCTTTCCGGGTGTAAAAAGAGCTGCTCAAGCTCTCTAATCATCCCCGGAAGCTATAGCCATTAATATTATTCCGGAGCTCTCCCTCGTTGTTTCCTGTTAATTATAAGGAGGTTGCATGGCGGCGGCGGGAGACGTAGAGAACGGGGCGAGATCAGAGGAGATCACGAAGCCTCTCCTGATGATCAAGTACGTCTCTCCCTCGAAAGGGGTCCTTTATCCTGCTTCAAGCGATGATCAAGAGGAAAGCAGGAATACTAAGATTGACCGTTCATGGCGGCGGCGGCGGTCAGAATGGAGGCGGTATGAATGGATCCTATGGATGGTCCGTCGCAGTCTGCGGCTCCACCAGTTTGGCTGCTCGCAGTTTGCGGCTCTTTTAATTCTAGCTATTGCCTTGCTTCTAAATAAGTTTGCAGGAGTAGATTGTTCGTCGTGGTTGAGATATATTACATATATCTATTTGGTTTGCAGGTGGGTTATTCGGCCCCTACTCAGTCGGATATAAGGAGAAGTCTTGATCTCTCTCTAGCCGAGGTGATTTGTTCTCAGCTGATCTGTTACTTAATTAAGCATGCATATTAATAAATTAACAGACATGCACCTGCCTTCCACGTAATTAATAAGTATATATAGATTCAAAGAAAATTATTTACCGAGTTTGATCTCCTTCACCATTTACTTCTGGACTCAAATATTTACACGATAATTAGTTCACCATTCGGTTCTAGCTAGCAAGCTAGTTGTTCACTCGCCCAGCTGGGTCTCCTTCATCGATTGAGACCTCTGAATTAATCTGATCCAGTACCGTTTCGTTAAATGTGTATCTGTGTTAATTAGTATGAGATCTTGATGTGACTGAATCAGTGCCTTGATCTGTATGCACTTCAAAATGAAACTAATTATTCTTTTTTTTTTTGTTCTCGAATTAATAGAGCAGAATCTGCTGACTTAGATAAATAGATTTTATATTATTCTGGGCATGCAACGGAAGCCGGCATAGTTGACCACTGTCCAACTGAATTTGTCGGCCACTTACCGTACATCTCCCGTTTTCCGTGCTTCGATCTGTTAAGAAAGATAATTATATATATAATACAGATTTGACTCAATCTGAGAATTCACTAATCATTCTTATAAGTTATTGGGTTTATATATATATTGCGAAAAAGGATTTTGCGAGATCCATGATGATTTTGCAGCTTAATTGGAAGATAAAAATGCATGGATATATTTATTGCAAGGATTCATATTGGAATATTTCTGGGTGTTTGCAGTATTCAGTGTTTGGTTCCATCGTCACCATTGGTGCAATGATCGGAGCAATTACGAGCGGGGCAATTGCCGATTGGATTGGCCGAAAGAAGGTAAACGAGACTAATATATTATCTATAAGCTCCTGGAGATGTCAATTTCTTGCTTTCATGAATTGATCGTTCTCCTTACGCGTAGTCTCCTACTACGTACGTCTTGTTTTATGTTTTCCTTGTGGGAAATTAACTAGGCAATGGCGATGTCGGCTGTTGTCTGCATACTAGGTTGGCTTGCACTCTGCTTCTCCAAGGTTCGTTGAATACGATCGATATATACTTTTCATCTATCTATCTATCTGGTTTTGAGACAGCTAGATTAATTATCTCACAAATGTTTCTCACAGTACTGCTGTCGAAACATGTACAGTATTAATTGACTAGTACTTACTGACTCTGATAAAATAATTAAGGGTGCTTTCCTCCTCGACGTGGGGAGATTTTCCACGGGATATGGAATCGGCGTCTTCTCTTACGTGGTACGCCGGCTGTTCACTAGCTCGATCGATATATATAGCAGCTGTTATATTCAGTACTATTAATCACTACTGTTTGAACTTGATTTGATCTTGTGACGGCCGATTTGATAATAAATATATTGTCGAGCAGGTACCCGTCTTCATCGCTGAAATAACACCCAAGAATCTTCGAGGAGGGTTGGCCACGGTACACCAGGTACTAATTAATTATAATCAGGAAAATTTATTATAAATAAATTAATTCCACTGGTCTGGGGGAGGATCATATATGACCCTTCAGGTATTGATCACTAGCGGGATTTCTGTCACCTTCATCATCGGCACTGTCATGCCATGGCGACTGCTAGCGCTCACAGGTTTAAATTAATTATCACCAATCATATTATATATGTTAGCACGTACCTCCCGTTTAATCTTCTTTTTTTTTTTCCGGACTATATATCCTGTATCAGAGATTAGTAACTGATCTGGGTTTAACATGTCAGGCATCATTCCCTGCATTATTTTACTGTGTGGCATCGGTTTCATCCCTGAGTCGCCTAGATGGCTGGTAATTAAGGAGCTGAAACCATTCATTCATGACAGAGATTCTCCCTTCCAAGTATATATATAAAATCTCAAGTACAGTTTTGCTAATTATGAATACTACTTGGTGATCCAGGCAAAAGTTGGCCGTCAGAAACAATTTGAAGAAGCCCTGTGGAGACTCCGAGGGAATGATCCTGATATTTACCGAGATGCTGCAGAAATTCAGGTGCGCATGCTTGCATGCATGTGTCCCTCCAACTCTAAACATATATCAATTGTATCTGATAAAAATTATCCTACTCATCTATTACAATAGTAGTACTGGGTAAATATCACAGGACTACATCGAGACTCTTAAGACTCTTCCAAAGGCCAGTGTACAGGATTTGTTTCAAGGAAGATATACGCGTTCACTCATTGTGAGAACACTCGCTATATAGCTAGATCATTCCCCTTATTATTAACTATTAAGTAAGTCCATAATGTGACTGATCATAATTGCTTGGTAAACGCTTCAGGTGGGCGTGGGACTGATGTTGTTCCAGCAATTGAGTGGCATCAACGGCGTCTTGTTTTACGCCAGTGAAACATTTGTGTCTGCAGGTGATTAATATTAAGAAAGTCAGATCTTATTACCTTAACATGATTATGATAACTCTCGACTGATATTGATCAATTTCTCTATCAAATTAGGATTTTCTTCCGGCAAGATTGGGACAATTGCTACAGGATGTATCCAGGTAACTGCCAATAGAGTCCTTTAATTAATCCGTTCCCCGCCCTTAATTTAGTGGACTATAATTAGTATAACAATTAGTAGCTATTCATATCTGTATAGGTATATAATACCCATTTTACAGGTTCCGGTCACAATTATTGGAGCTCTTTTGATGGATAAATCTGGAAGAAGATCCCTTCTGATGGTAGGTGCCGTATTATCCCACAGGATATTTGAGGTAATTAATGCATGAATTAAGTACCTCTTGATTAATTATCCTCAACGAATTTGTGGTAGGCTTCTGCTTCTGGGTCATGTCTCGGTTGTCTGCTCACTGCGGTTTCATTGTATTTAAAGGTATATATAAGCCATCTCCAAACCCACAATTATATAATTAGCAATTTCTCTTTATCTTCAATATTCTCACTACGTTGCATGTGAGATAGGCACATGGAATTTCACAAGCTTGGGTCCCGATACTAGCTCTTGTGGGAATTCTGGTAATATTTAAGCCTAGTTAAATATGTATATATAATTACCAACGTAACTAAAGCGTAATTGGCATAATATATAATTAAGAAGCTCAATTTTGATACGTGAGTGTGTGCTTTTGTTAATGTTCACGAATACTAGCTCTACTTGGGATCATTTTCTTTGGGAATGGCTGCAGTACCATGGGTTATGATGTCTGAGGTATATATATATATATATATTAATTAATATAGTATCAGCTAGCAAGTGGTTAATTAGTTTAATTGGAAATTGCTTTCTCCTTGGAGATATTTCCGATTAACATAAAGGGAATTGCTGGTAGTTTCGTCACTCTGATAACTTGGTTTGGGTCTTGGGGACTTTCTTTCGCTTTCAACTTTCTCATGAGTTGGAGTCCTCCTGGTATAACGACATATTGCTTAATTTCCTATTTAATTAAAAACTCCCACTTATCCTTTGTTATGGTACCCATATATACTTTTGCATGTTTCAAAATTAAATCATTTCATTAATTGAGAGAGTTAACTTTGTTTTTTAGGTACGCTTTTTCCTATTTGGCGGATTTTGTGCACTTGCCGTGGTGTTTGTAGCTGTTATAGTCCCAGAAACTAAGGGTCGGACCCTTGAAGAAGTACAAGCTGACCTGAACTCATAGCAGCTTAGCAATCAAGAAATTACTATCTCTAGTTATTCTATTCTTTATTCCCTCTTTTTTTTTCTTTAATTTATTCCCAAAATATGCAAGTTTTTTTATTTGTTTCTTTTGCAAGAAATAAATATCACTTAATTTTAACTTCATAAAATTATATTATAAGCCACAAGAAAGTTGATGATTACGTGATTACATCATCAATTTGATCCCATGTATATGCTGTTCATTATTGATATACCACCACTAAGTCAATAGTATTATCGACAACAGTTGATTGGTCATAATGGTATACAATTAACGACATGAACTCAAGTTGTAGCTAGCGTAAGGCAATTGAATTGCATCGATCATAGCAATCAAAACAACCATATTAATTTTACTCGTATGATGCATTTCTTTTTTAAGCAATCAAATATGCATATCTAGCAAAACGTTCATGACCAATGGATAGTTTTGCACCTTAATTAAAACGAAAAAATGGAAATTCTTCCGCATCCCTTTACATGTTTACCATTCAGTTTTATGATTTATGGGCATGATAGTTATATCTAACGACTTTATTATGTAATCCCTTTATTTATGTTCAAACAAATATAATTATCATGTTTTTATAAAATTTTAAGATCTTTAAGAATTTTTTACTCAAAAACTAATGTAACGGAACAGATTATTAATGTGGCAAAACTGATGTAACGTAAAACGTTAAGATCTCGCGGTTACTAGGATGAGACTGAAAACAGTAATGAATCTCATATCAAGTTGTAATTTCTAGATCTAATTAAGTTAGACAATTACCTGTATTATATTTGTCTACTTCATAACCCGTCCAATACATATATGATTATTGGGGTCCCAATACGTACGTTTCACACTCACTACCCAATGAGGCGAGCTGCAACGGGAATCAATCCCAATATTCCATTTACAGATCCAAGAAGATGCCTCTAAACGTTTTCAGTAGAAAACAAATGTCACATGTCATAACCCCACCGAATCCCTCCAATTCAGTAGGAGACAAATACACGTAATTACCACACACTTCTCCAATTTACATTCCCACCAACACCGACCACACTTTTGTTTCTTAGCAACAAGTTGGCTGATCGATATATGGAGAATGATCTCCTTTTAACATCCTCACTTTACTCATCTTTACCACTTCCCACTCCCTCGTTTCTCTGGTTCAGCAGGGCCTTCGCGCGCGTTGATATATCCATATCAATAATCACTTGTTTGTGTCGATCGATCAGCCTCCATGGTACTAACCCATGACGCAGAGAGTAGGGAGAGGCTCACAGAATGCTACAATGATTTCAGTGAACCTCTGATTCAGTCACAAGGGAAGATCAGCGGTAGCACGGATGTTGTAGCACTGGATGGATCATCATCATCATCATCATCATCAGACCACAGCAGCAGCAGAAAAGATGCAGGATCCATATCCATGGTTTTGTTCAGCACTTTAGTTGCAGTGTGTGGTTCTTTTGAGTTCGGAACTTGTGTAAGTGCAATATACATAGGTATGGCTCTGTTCCATTGCATGATTAATTAATGGGTTCCTCCTCCGCTGTGCATATATGTTGGATAAATAATATGTAGGTGGGATATTCATCACCGACGCAATCTGCTATAAGGAAGGATATCGGTCTTTCTCTAGCAGAGGTAATTTTCTCGAAATTTGAATGAAGATGCTCGGGACTGGGAGGGTACCATTGAAGTACTGTGCTTGACAATTTAGGACAAATAATGAACAATACTTGATACTGAACATCTGATTCAACTATGCATGGCTGCCCAATTTTTTTGAGCTGTGCAGTACTCTGTTTTTGGATCGATACTGACGGTGGGTGCAATGATCGGCGCGATCACAAGTGGGAAGATTGCAGACTCTGTTGGTCGAAAAGGGGTAACACAAAACGATCCAGAAGACCACTTGGAGACAGTAAATTAGATCCTCACTGTAGTGCTTCTGACCGCGTTGGGTTGGGTTTCTGAACATGCAGGCAATGAGGTTGGCAGCTCTATTTTGTATCTCAGGATGGCTGGCCATTTACTTTTCCACGGTTAGAGAGCTTCGACTTCATTTTTCCTTCAGTTGCATATCATGTCTGTGTTTTTTACACAAAGGATTCAAGGTTTTAGAAGCTTCAACTTTAAATTTGGTTATCTAATTTTAAAGGGAGCCTTTGCACTTGATCTGGGACGAATCTTCACCGGCTATGGAATGGGCATCTTCTCTTACGTGGTGAGTGGGAACAACTACTTGATGATGCATTTCTCTGAATCTCCATAATGTATATGTACTAGTCAGATGAAGTCAGTGAGAGAAGAAAAATATGGTGGACAGGTACCGGTCTTCATAGCCGAAATAACGCCAAAGAATCTTCGAGGAGGGCTCACAACTGTGAATCAGGTAGGCATAACCCGATTCAAAATTTTTATCTTACGTATATATGTAGAATGGCGTTATGTTTATTTACTTAATTTCTTGTGTACAGTTAATGATCTGTTGTGGAGCTTCTACTGGTTTTATACTGGGGACAGTGTTAACATGGCGTTCACTGGCACTAGTTGGTACTTTTTATCGATTGTAGGGTTCTTATATTAATTATGGCGCAGTGTTATAGAACTTGAAGAATTCGTCTTGCAGGAATTGTGCCATGTGTTTTGATACTACTGGGTTCGTTTGTCGTCCCAGAGTCGCCTGGATGGCTGTAATTAAGTAATTAAGATAAGAGTGTAAACTTATTGTTTAGAGTGACTTGCACCAATACGAGTCGTGTAAGAGTTCCAATTGATCTGTTTCAGGCTAAAGTTGGACGAGGAAAAGAATTCAATTCAGCACTGAGGAGACTCCGTGGGAAAGAAGCTGATATTTCAGACGAGGCCGCTGAGATTCAAGTGTGTAGCCCTCTGAACATCTACAGTACTCTCAAGATAGTATCTCCAAAGTGTTACTTGGAAAAGTTATTGCACAGTTAAATGCTTAGGGGAATCCTGATGAACATTTGCAGGAGTATATACGAACTCTTCAAAATTTTCCTGAATATGGTGTTCTGGATCTGTTTCAAAGGAGATACGCACACTCTCTCGTCGTGAGCTTCTTCCTCTTAACCCATGACTAGAATTCATGTTGCAATATTTCCCCATCTCTCTCTGTTTTAAACTTCTCTGTTTCTCATCAGTACCCACTATCTGTAACATTAGGTTGGAGTTGGATTGATGATATTCCAGCAGTTTGGAGGTATCAACGGAATTTGTTTCTATACAAGGGAAACACTTGAATCAGCCGGTAACCGTATTCATCTGTGAATATTCTTTCTTCAAAATTTCACATGGTTGTAAGAACTATTCTGGAAATGTCTTAATCTCTTCATACTATGGTGATGAATTAGGATACTCTGGTGGCAGTGGGACTGCTATCATTGGTTACATCCAGGTGATTAGTCATTATGCTCTGCCTGTACTTAATTACTTGTTCTAATAATTCAACCTACTCAAGATACATGCATCTGTGCAGCCTCCTATAAACATATTGGGTGCCATTTTGATGGATAAATGTGGAAGAAAACCTCTTATAATAGTAAGTATTTGGACCCAGAAGTGTTTAGCCTTAGCTACTCGTCCATCATAATAAATTCCATTGAACTAGAAAACTTTCTTAATTTCTTCCATCTCAGTTCTCTGCTACAGGGACATGCCTAGGCAGCATTCTGACCGGAGCAGCATTCTATCTGAAGGTAGTTCCCAGTTGATTATAACATTCTTAATTATAATTTCTCTTTGCTGATCAGATTGTCTTCTAGCTATTGCATTATTTTTTTCCTCTGGTTTTCTCGCTACATCTTTAACATGGATCAGGGGCACGAATTGCTAATCGACTGGGTTCCAGGACTCGTCTTCGCTGGACTCATGGTAATTGCTCATTTTCAGAATTATTGAACCAAAAAAGATGCAGAGCCTCTGATGAAACAGGGGATCGTAATTGTTACCTTTACTAGCACTAGCTGTTGACATATAGGTCAATGGGTTCTGCTCACAAGAGCCTCAGCTTGTATTTGTTTCATCTAAAAGTTCAATGTGTGCCTCTTTGATCACATAGTCGTCACTGGTTCCAGGTTTACTTTGCATCGTTCTCAACAGGGATGGGAGCAGTTCCTTGGGTTATCATGTCCGAGGTTTAGCTCAAAATTTACCTGATTGTTCTATATATAAATGGATGTTATTTTTAAAGGAAAAAATCTACAAAATCTCTAATTTCTCTATCAAATGTTTGGGTTTGTTCCAGATATTCCCCATAAATGTGAAGGGTACTGCAGGAAGCCTGGCGACAACAGTGAATTGGTTTGGTTCGTGGGTGGCTTCATACACCTTCATTTTTCTGATGAATTGGAGCCAGTCAGGTGAGAATACTGAGAATACTAGTAGCAGATGAACTGATCTGAGTTTCATTTCCAGAGCAATAAAAGGTTTTGTGTGACTGTAGGTACATTTTTCCTGTACGCCGGAGTTTATGCTGCTGCTGTTGTGTTTGTGGGAATTTAGTTCCGGAAACCAAAGGGAGAACCCTCGAAGAAATACAGGCCTCCATGAACGCTCTTGAAAAAATTAGAAAACTTTCATTCCTAGACGATGCTTACAGACCCAAATGGAAAGCTCATTGTACAATCTAGCAATCTGAGTTTTATGATTGCTGCAAGTGTTTTAAAACAAATGAGCGATTAAACCAGAGGGGTTGCCGGTTTTGATTTAACTTGGTTGAACCAAAATGTGTTACTATCCCAAGGAATAAAGAAAGCAAGACGTAGATCTTTGATTTTTTGTTTCAGCACTGGTCCCCTGCCTTGCTCTGCTTCTGGGTCTAGATCTTGTTCCGGACTCTCCGAGATGACTGGAAAGCTCCCAAAATGAACAGAGAAAACTGTCAGTTACGGTTTTAGGTTGAATGGCCACGCATGTATATGTTGACTTTCTGTTCGCCGTGGCGACTGCGATGTTCGTGCCTGAAACTAAAGGGAAAACGCTCCTTAAAATTCAAGCAGCGACACGAACGCTTTGAACAAGTAGAGAAATAATTTTCCTTTTATTGAATATCCCTGTCGGAAAGAAATTGACGACGAAGAAAGCTTCATTTTCTTAGGCAACTTTCATTTGTGCAGTCATAGCCATTGAATTGTATGTATAAACTGAGAACAGTTTGACCATTGTCTGAAGAAGAAAGCAAGCTAAGTCAGGACTCTCTGTTCGTAGCTCCACACCTGACTTCACGAATACTTCTTTATTTTCCGTCCCCAGGAGTTTGGAAGTTATCTGACCGACGACCATTACTTGCTCCGTGACTCAACGTGGTTAAACTGAAAGCATCCTACATAAGGACAAACTTCAGGCTGTCACCGGTAAGGCGGTGAAGTACTGAACTAAATTCAAAACGCTCAAGCACAAGCAGACAAAGCAGAAACTCTTTAATTTCGAGCAAGCGACACAGTAAGGAAGACCTCTCTTCCCCTCTCTTTCAGTTTTGCTCGCACGTTCGTTTTTCCCTTTCAGGAGAGATGGCCATGGAGAACCAGGAGATTGTCGATAGAGGCGAGATATCAAAGTCACTCCTCGTAAGGAAAAGTGGGCAGGAGTCCTTATGGGTGCTGCTTCTGAGCACTGCAGTCGCTGTTTCGGGATCTTACGAATTTGGCTGCTCCGTGAGTAACTTAGTCGTACCGACAGAAATCCTTCCTCTTCTCCAATAATATCGTGTTCGATTCAGAATACAAGTTGAAACGTCTGTTTATGTTGATGTTTCTCATTTTGGAGGCAGGTTGGATATTCTTCGCCCGCGCAATCCGGGATTATGCGTGAGCTCGGTCTGTCCTTAGCTCAGGTAGACACAGTAGACACAGGATTATGTTTTGTACTTTGAAACCTATGAATTATGATGGGGACGTTATATTTCTTATCCTTAGAACTCAGTTTTGTAAGTGTTTAAAAATATTATCTTGTATTTTGTTGTAGTATTCTGTTTTTGGATCAATACTCACAATTGGAGCAATGGTTGGAGCTATAATGAGTGGGCATGTTGCAGACTATCTTGGTAGGAGAGGGGTACGTGACAACTGATATGATTTTTGATCCCATACAACCCATTAGAAGAAAACATCTTCTGCCAGTCTTCAATTTAAAATTTGGCTATTCTGGTACTGTTTTTGTTCTAATTTTGGCTGGGAAGCAGGCGATGGGTTTCTCAGATGTTTTCTGCGTTGCTGGATGGCTTGCCATATACTTTTCAAAGGTTAGTGGATAGTTTTTGGGAAACTGGTTGAAGATAATACTCACGCCCTGTGAAAAGTAAAGAGATGGACCCTTTATATTTTCAAGATACTCTTTCGTTTAACATGGAGTCAGTAAGTTATCCTTAAAAACATTGAAGGATGCCTGGTTGCTCGATCTTGGGAGGCTCTCTGTTGGATATGGGATTGGGCTACTTTCTTACGTGGTAATTCCTCTGGGCTTTTGTACTTCGTTTAACAGACTCAAATGACAAATTAACAATAGTAGTGTATGCTGCCATTCCGCTTGCTCGCAATCAACCCATTTGGCAAATGCATTGGAAGTGCAAAATATATTTCTCTCGACTTTTAACTTTAGATCTGATTCCTTACAGGTCCCAGTATACATAGCAGAAATAACACCAAAGAATCTGAGAGGGGGATTTACAACAGTTAATCAGGTAATGTTCTCAACGATTACGTTCCGTTCTTCAATCTATGCATTTTGTTCGTCTCTAAGTAAATAATACAAATGTGTTTATGTTCTATTCTTTCTGCAGTTAATGATATGCTGTGGAGCCTCTCTGACTTACCTTCTGGGCACCATTTTAACCTGGAAAGCGCTGGCAATATTGGGTAAACTGGAACAATTTAGCAGACTTTGCACATACCATTCCAATTAAGCAGTGTACTCCTAAACATGAGAAAGGAGCAAATATTTAATGTTAACAACCTACATATTACGGATACATTGATTATTCAGTGGTTGACTATTGTAGTTAAAGTTTGAAAATGCAGTTCACCACTGTTTCATGGTATACACAAGAAAACCTTAGTTCTCTTTCGTGCACAGGGTCTATTCCTTGCCTTCTCCAGCTTGTAGGCCTCTTCTTCATTCCTGAATCCCCCAGATGGCTGGTCTGTCTTTATTCAGCTGAGCATTGTAATGAAACGTTATAGTAACAAAGATAGTGACTTTTTCATAATTTTGCAGGCAAAAAGAAAGTGTTCAGAAGATTTTGAATCAGCGTTACGGAGTCTACGAGGGAAGCATACCGATATTTCTCAAGAAGCTGAGCTGAAATAATGGTAATTAACTTCAATTGAATTTGGTTCTTGTTAAATGTAATCAATATATATACTTTTCTTAAAGTTGAATACAATAAATTTATTCATAAAAGAGTTGTGTTGTTTCATTAAAGATGATGAGCTGTGACTATCTTTCACTAATTTGCACAGGACTTCACTGAAAGTCTTCAACTCCAATCAGAGGGCAAGCTGTATGATTTGTTTCAAAGAAAATATGCTCATTCAATCATTGTGAGCCTTCTCCCAATCAAATCCTGTAAGAAGTCATGAACTAACGATTGTTTATTACTTTTAAGAACCAGTTCTTGATCACATCTGTAGGTTGGAGTTGGCCTGATGGTATTTCAGCAGTTTGGTGGAGTAAATGCAATCTGTTTCTATGCAAGTTCAATTTTTGTCTCAGCAGGTATAAGTGTCAGTTTCGCCTAATGCTTTATCTCATGCTTTATCTTCTAAATCTCTATTAATGTACTTTCAGGTTTTTCTTCTGGAAGTTCTGGAACTATTGCTATGGCTGCCATTCAGGTCATTGATGTTCTATGTATTTATGGTTGTCACTTATTTTACTTGAGTTGCATGCAAGAATTTCAAAAAAAAAAAGCCCCATTTTATTTATAACAAGTATTTGCAGATTCCAATGACTACTCTAGGAGTACTCTTGATGGATAAGTCTGGAAGACGGCCACTTTTAATGGTAAGAACTACCAAAGTTTTTCCAAAGAACTTTGAACCATGTGCGTATATATGAGGCTTCCTAACTTCAGCATTGCTACCAATTTTCAGGTATCTGCAGCTGGAACCTGTTTGGGTTGCTTCCTCACTGCAGTGTCATTCGTCATTCAGGTTTGCCACCACGTCTCTTTCTTTGTATGCCGACACATGTATAAAGTATAGAGATTTCATCTACATGGCAATGAAAACTCGCTGTGATACAGGACAACGAAAGTTGGAAAGAACTGGCTCTTATCCTGGCACTTGCGGGCATACTGGTAATAACAAGCAAGAACAGTCCTTTAAATTCCTTTAGTCCATATCTTTTGAAACTCTTCATTTTTGTTCTATATGTACTTCATGATAATTTTCCAAGGATTAGGTGTACACGGGGTCCTTCTCATTAGGCATGGGAGGAATACCATGGGTGATAATGTCTGAGGCAAGCCCTATTACTTCAATAACTATTTTTACAGTAGTACTCAATTTTGAAACAGGTTATAAAACTGTAATCACCATCTGTATTTGGGTTTATTTTTAGATATTCCCTATAAACTTGAAGGGCACAGCAGGAAGCCTTGTGACCCTGATAAATTGGTTTGGTTCTTGGGTTATTTCCTACGCTTTCAACTTTCTCATGAGATGGAGCTCAGCAGGTATTAGAACTAGCCAGAGGACCCCAAAAAGCTGGCACTCTTAACTTTGTTTTAAGTAGTAATCATCTTCACTTTACCTTTCAGGAACTTTCTTCCTATTTGCTGGTGTTTGTGGGATAACTGTGCTGTTTGTAGCAAAGCTAGTGCCGGAAACAAAGGGAAGAACTCTGGAAGAAATACAAAGCTCAATGAACACATATTCCTCCTGAGGGCAGTGCCCAGCAGTGGTATAAATGCATTTTGTGACGGTTCTTGTGCTGTAATTCAATACAGAGAACTCTTGCAGAGATACAGGCCTCAGCTTAAAAGAATTTGAAACATATGAATCTGAGTTGCTGGTATTCATGCCCTTTTTCAGAAAGAAAATAAGAATCGGAAGATTCGGTATGAATAAAGTGAGGCCAGAGAGTGAAAGAAGAAAGTGACAGGGTACATTATTGTGTCTAATGTTACCATCTGTGGGATTAAAGGAGAACCCATTTTTACATAAAGTATAGCTCCCGGGATTTGTTCCATTCCTTTTTTCTCTCTTTTTCTTTTCATAAAGGAGCCGAATAAGTGAAAGTGTGGCACACCCCTTTAGCCTATCATCATGTCGCCACATTCCATGTCATATAGGAAGGCATTGTAACAAAAATGCATTATGATGTAGTGGGTCTCACATTTAAAGGAGACTTAAATTATGTATCCAAGGATTGCCCAAGGTGGTTGTATAATAATGGAAGAGTTGTTTGGGGGGGATTACCGTGAGCACACGGCTAAGTAGCAATTTCTAGGAAGCTTGTATAAATAGATAATAGACCTCAGATTAAGAAAGCGCCTCCCTTGTTCATTGCCATAATATAATATTACCATATGGGCCTTTAATAATGACTTGAACTTGCTTTTAAAAAGTAATCAATCATATTAGCTTATAATTTTATGATGATCTTTATTAAAAGAAGCAGCTTTCCAAGATCCTTCATTACAACCTTGAAAAAGGTCGGATTTGGGAACCGGATTCGGGTCCTTGAAATTTTGAGTCGTTTAGACCTAAGATCGGTCCGGGTCAACCCCAGCACAAGTAAAAGGGATCTGTCCCTGATTAGGAGGAAGGGAACTCTGATCACTTGGGTCAACATAGAAACCTCAAGACCCAAGTTGGCTTAACCAAATTGTAAAACCATGATATTTACATGAGTTTAACGTTTGTGGGCTAAAGTTAAACCTTTATTTTTACCATTCAAATACCATTGCTTGATTTGAAGATAATTTTTCTTTATTACTATGTCTTTACCATTGTAATATTACCTGTATTCAATCATGTTGTATCTGATAATTATTAATTTTATCTTATTTTGATAATTTTTTAGGCATAATGAAGATAATAATATAATTTTTACATTTAAAAAATCCATGCATCGAATAACTCTCTCTAAATAAATTCTCTTGTCAAAGGAAAAGTTCTCCTTGCCCTCATTATAATTAGCATACCCTTTACTCAAATTATCATAATTACTCTCACAAATTAAGTATCATCTATAAACCAGTTCGGAATCTTTACTACTATTTTTTATTTGTTTTAAGATAAAGTTGTTTGGCACTGAGGGCACAAGATGCTTCCGAAGGCTTGGATAAATCAGCCACCAGGGTAATAATCTGAGCCCTTAAAAATATAAAATAGTGTTTTTATTTTATAAAATCTTATATTCTAAAGGATAAATCCTAGGCTTCAATGGTTTAGATTACATGTACATCTGTAGATAGGTTCAGCTAGCATTTTTCTTAATATTAATATTCCATTATTTCCAACTAATTGTTATGGGTTTATCAATTAAATATCCACCTGTATATACCGCTCTCATTTTAAAAAAAGAGAGAGATAAAATGACCATTTACGTAACGCCCGTCCACGCGGAAATCTCAACGGCCCGTCCATTCCACTCCACATCATCTCTTTATCAATTAGAGATAAGAAAGAAGCGGATCGGTCTTAGCGTGAGATCTCTCCCCAGAAGCCCTTTCGGGTGGCGATTAAAGAAACGGATCGATAATCACAGCTTCTTACGCGCTTCTCGTGGAAAGTACGTCTCGGGGGACAGAAATCTGACGGACGTTGGAGATGACGGAAAGACGATGGACGTGGTTGAGGCGGGAGGACGCGGTCCAGGGTCAAAGAAACCGAGGCGGCGGCTCTTCCTCCGTTTAAAGGAAAGGGGGCCCACCAATCGTGGTCGGTGAGGAACCCAACCGCCCCTCATCGCTTCAGCTACATATACCCACCGCGGGGAGCCTCCGAGGGAGCACACAGACCAGAAAAATCTAGCTTCCGAGGTTGCTCCGCCGGGGAGGAAGAAGAAGGAAAACGGAGGGGTTGCACGAATCAACGACGAAAAAGGCCCTGAAACCCCCTTCTGTCTCTCCCTCCTTTGTGTTTTTTTTTTTTTTTTTTTTTCTCGTTGTTTCTGACCCGAGAGAATAGAAAATTTTGTACAGACTGAGAGGGTTTCGTCTTCCGTCGGCGGAGTTTTTGTAGCGGGGACCCGAATTGAGTGAAGATCCTTTTTTTCCTCGTCGTCGCCGTCATGGGAACCGAAGTTTTGCGTCCTCAGGACTGCCTCATCGACCGGATGAGGATCCCGGATTCTCACGTTGTGTTTCCCCGCCGGAGCGCCGGCAGGGTTAGGCCCAACAGGAAGACGGCGGCTCGCCCCGAGCCCAGGAAGCAACGGGTTCCGGAACCCCAGAAGAGATCGTCGACCGAGGACGCGGCGAAGGCCGGGAAGGGCCTCGTCATGGGGCATGTGACGATTTTGAAGCGCGGGGAGTCGCTGCCGGTGCCGGAGAAGAAAGCTCGTGAATTTACCGGGGTTAAGACGGCTACGGCGACGGCCGCCGGAGATCTCATCGTCAGCGGGACCCAGAGGCTGGGTCCCGATCCGACGATGGTGCCCGTTTTCCGGTCCGACGTGTACGCCGGTTCGGCGTTTTTTAACTCGCCTGCGCCGAGCGACCTGCCGTTGCCCAGTTTTTCCAAGAAGAAGAGCGGTCCGGGAGTCGTCGACGATTCGGCCACCAAGGATCTGAGGCGCTTGCTGCGGCTCGATTGACCCCTTGTAAAAAGAATTGCTTGTAGTTGTAGATCCTCTACCTCGTCCGATTTTTCTCATGCTCTCTTTCTCCACCCTGGTTCCCTCGTCTCTCAAAAATCACATCTTCCTGCGATTTTTTTAGACGGGAAGAGATGATGACGGAGACCCGAGGGAAAAGCAGTAGGCAACTGAGCCGGAGACGGATGTATGGGAGGAAGACGGAAGAAAGGGGATTTCTGTACAATCGAAGGCGGCAAATAATTGAAAAAAAAAAAAACAAGAAGAAGAAGAAGATTGTGAAGATATTAAAGTAGCAACCTAGCAACTGTCTTCACTTTTCATCTTTGACGAAGATGACTTGTTTCAGGGGTAATGGTGGTTTCATTAGGGTCTCTGTATAGCGTTTGTATGTAAATTGAGGGGAAACATTTGGGGGTGTTTACTGCCCCAGTCGTCCCCTTCCTAGCGTCCTTGTAGTACCGAGTGAATGGTGACTGAATGAAAGAAATAAGAGTAGCAAGATCATATTATGGTGTATGTCCTTTTCCATTTTTTTTTCTGTCCGTCTCTGAGAATGAAAAGATGGCCACCCACCTAGGCGCCTTCTTTAGTTTCGGACAGATGAATTGCAGCTGGTTCACGGGTTTGCTTGTATCGATGAATCCCCCCCTCCCATCATGTCGACCAGGGGAGTTTAATTTCATTTCATTTTCATTTCTCTTTCGTTTTGCTTGTCTGTAATCTATAATGGAGGCGTGGCGGTGGGTGCGGATGGATTCTGAATTATTAAAGGTGGTCGGCGGTCCCTACCTCTCCGTGGGTGAAGGTAACAGGCATCGGTCAGGAGGCAGAGATAAGGTCGAAGAGTCTTTTATGAGTTTGCATCGATCTTCACAGCCAGGATCAAACCCAGGTACCTGTTGAGGCTTGCAAAGCTGTCTGGCTTTTGATTGGGAAAACATTCAAAAGGGTGTTGCTACCTGCAGCTTTCGCGGTGGGAATAAATTGGTGGGCTAAGTTCATAACCATCGCTGTCAGGCACCTAATCAACCTAATCGAACGCAACTAAGTTTCTGTAATTCTAAACAATCTAACTAATGGGAGTTGTTTTTCATGAACTTGATGGGACGTGAATGAAAATAAATCTTCTTATTACAGGCAAAAGTAAGAGTTTTTGCTCTCCTCTATCTTACATTGGTACCTTATGGGTTTTTGTAAAATAAGCTTGAAGGGACGGTAAAGAGGCTGTAAAATTCTGGCCGTGCATTGTAATATCTCTAGTAAATACATTGTCTATATGTGAAAAGGTTTTTCATTAATACCCACTTACCATATGCTTGGGCTTATGCTACGCTTTAAAGAGTGGAGAAATGGCCCTTTAACTTCTCTTGCCATTTTGAGACTACAACCCACATTTTCTTGTATTTGAGCTGCCACTGAAGATAATAGGGTAAGCATTCTTTCCATTAACGTATAATTGACAACAACAGAGCCTGCAGTCATGTGGTGCTGCTCTTCATTTCACAGTAAGTATGACTGAACCTTTCAGTATTCTTACAAGCTTATCCCTTCTCAAAATCTTGGGTAGTTTATACTGACTTGCAGGAGCTCCTTCTTCAAAGGCTGCCCTCGTTAGCAGATCAAAACTACCTGACCTCACAACACAAATCTCCAACGGACCAAGCTCTCCATCTGTTCTCTTCCCCTGATAAACTCCTCCAAGAATGCCTTCAACAGATGCAAGGAAGCCTTGGAGCACAACAGATTCACACATCCCATTTACTTCCACAAAAATTACCAAATGCTTTGGAGTGGACTCCGTCTCCCAGTAACTTGTAAACTCTATGATGTCTAATCCTGTTCTCTCCTTAAGCTTGGCCTGGAAATCCTCCATTGCAAGCATCACTTCACTTTCAGTTGCATATTCATCAACTCCCTTTGGAGTCC
The DNA here is from genome assembly GCA_022405105.1 of Aristolochia contorta. Classification (NCBI taxonomy): domain Eukaryota; kingdom Viridiplantae; phylum Streptophyta; class Magnoliopsida; order Piperales; family Aristolochiaceae; genus Aristolochia; species Aristolochia contorta. The sequence continues at coordinate 8,126,614 of CM039664.1, forward strand.
TTGTCACGAATTCTATTTCTGGAGCTGCATTATGGAAGCCAACCACTCTCACAACATCGCCCAACCGATATCGATATAACCCTCTGTAAGTAGTCACCACTACCTCATATGTTTTCCCTATCTCCACACTGGAGATATCTACCATTTCTTTACCGACTTCTGGATTGGATAAATCAAATGGAAGGAATTCGAAATAGGCCGAGTTTGGAACCACCACATATCTTGTTGTCTCCGGTGGCTGCAGTCGGTCCAGATTAATCGCGACTGCACACTCTGATGCAAAATAATCACCACCCAACAATGGTACATCTCCTGCATAGTACTTGAGCTTGTGGTAGTACTGCTTCATACTCCCAGTGGCAACACATGAGACATAACGCAAATTTGGCCAGAGTTTGCTGAAAATTCCACCCCATGAGTTGCATCCTTCACAAATTGCTCGGATCCTCAGAGCTATCTTATGCTGAGGCCCATCCAGAAATTCTCGCATGGCATCTCTGAGTGATGGCTCTGTGATCTCCGGGCTAACATTTCCACACTCAATATCTTTACAGAGTTGCTCCCATTTAGATTCCAGGAGGCCAAACGCCCTTATCAAACCTATGGCATACGGGGCCCTAAAAGCATCTATGGAGCTGTAGTTTCTTAGGCCACAGAGAAGATGACAGTACATTTGTTGATGAACCATTGTGCTTTTGAGAACTTGTGGGGGACTCACACACAGAGAATAGAGACGTGATGCACTTGGGCCATCGTTCTGCATCGGATAAGCTGTGGCTGCCATTACTTTGAGGCCACCTTTAGTCGTTGTAACATTTCCGGCGTAAATAAACCATAGGATCTTAGAGATTGTAGGTCTGGGAGGAAATAATCTGAATGCAGAAAACATAAAGGATTCGTCTTTAATTAATCTATCAGATGAAATTTGAAAGAAAAACAAGAGGAGACAGTATAAAGCCAGTTTATCACCTTTTCAGAATGGTAGCACTAGCCTGGTGGGCGAAATTAGACGCAGCTTTGGACTCCTTGGAATCAAAGTAAGGTATCATCTTAGGCCTCAATGTGCTGGTTCCTGAACTAAATGAATGAATAAGATTTGTGTTCAGTTCATGTGCTTATTCTTCCGAAGCTGAACTATCCAGTAAAGAAGAAGAAACACGTTGTTTTTTTTTTTTTTTTTTTTCTAATTCCTCGCCTCCAGGACAACTGATCAGTTCGTTAAACAGCTCGATGCTTGAAAAGCAGAACAAATGAGGTTTCCCATCCATTGTTTTTCTGGCCAACCCCTTTTATATTTTTTCACCTTCTCAATCAAATAATAAACAATCACCATCATACCTGTAGAAAAAACAGAGAAGGGGATCAACGGAGAGGAACGAGGAAGTATCACCATCGGCCATTCGTTGGATGTAATCGGCGTAGTCATCGTAGGAAGAAACAGGGGCGAGCCGCCTAAAGGATTCGGGGTCCAGGGGCGGATCGCCTTGATTCAGGACATAGGGCTGCAAATAACGAACGCCGGAGTTTCCGGCGAGGATCGCCTCGAGCGTCTGACGCTGCAGGCGATGTGCATCTCTGGTGGATTCCTCGAGCTGCCTCAAGATTTTTTCCTCGGCCATCTTCCACGAAACGCGCCGCTCGCCACTCCCAGTCACGGTGGATTCCCGGCGTCTGCGCTTTAACAGTCCTCCCAGGGATCGCTTCGACTCGGGTTGACAAGGACGCAGAAACGGACATGCCCTGCGCCGAAAAAGTGCTCTTTGGTCAAACCGTGGAAGTTGATACAGGAAGAAGCTTCGGAGTTGTCGGGTTGTTTGAAATATTCAAACGTCTGTAAATTCTGGAAGAAGTGCGTTATACACGAGAAATGATCCAGATTAAGGCAGTGCAATATAAACGACAACACATGATGCAGTCCATATACTTGAAAAACACTGTTTTTCACTAAAACTCAGTAAAGGAAAAATCAGTGTTTTAGAATAAATATAAAACAGTATTTTATCTTCAGAAATAATATTTTACATAAGAAAAAAATTATAATGCAAACCACCACGATCTACTATGGAAGCATTTACTCCATTATGTTTTGGTTTTTTTGTAAGAGATTGAAACCTTTTCACGTGAGATTAATACAATGCTACATTGATTACATCTGTTTTCCGGGTGGTTGTTCCAAGTGCCCCTAAGCTGTAGCTTACTCAAGGAGCGCGACTATTAGCAACATAATTTGCTGACCTTGGAATGTGATCCCAGGTACAACTTATCATACTCTCCATGTGTCATATCTCTCTCAAGAAGTATAGGAGTTTTCAGGGTGAGGTGGTTGACTTGTTGCACCAATTAACCACATTGAGGTAATCCCTCTCACTTCGAGGTTCCCTTGGAAATTTGCAGCAAATAATTTCAAACCATGGGAGCAAGGTTTTGGTTTCGGCTTCGGTGGAGTATGTGTCTCATATTGACCTTGCAAAAGAGTGTAGAGTTATTCCTTCACTTGAGTCACTTCAATTGAAACCGTGACGAGGTAGAATTAAGCAAATTTTATTAAATCCGACTAGATTACTTTTGTATGTCGATGACAATGATAATAAATCCTTTTTTAAAAATATGAATCTCTCACGAAAGAGTCCATTACCTCATCAAACATAGCGTGTGGGGGTTCCGGAGTTAGTTCTTCGTTCATTTAGCTTTTATAAATTTAGTTCGAACCAACTCGAATCATAAATAATTAGGCATTTCTCTGGTATCCAGATCGTTCCTGGTCGCGATTTTCAGAGGCCCTTTTCCCCCTTTGGGGTATTCGCCACAAAGAAGAGAAACGAAATCGCCTTCATTAATCATTTCATAAGCAAAAACGTGCACCGAGCAGGTATCGAAGAGTGAAAGCAAACCAACCTTGGTCTCGCACTGGCTTGCTCTGTAACGTGCACGGAACACTCTCAGGAGCTGCGCAGTACTCCGTTTTATCAATTTTCCGACTTGCAAGCTTTCCCTCCTATAAATTATCAACCTCCGTCGAGTAGAATTCGTAATCTAGAACAATAATCTTTAGAAGATTCAGGCCACACAGATCGTCAAATGGGTTCGGGAGTAGAACTGCAACAGGCTTTCTCGTCGTCCGCAAAGAACACCCAGAAGAAGGGCATGGGGGGCACGACATTGACGGGACTCGGGAATCTGATCAAGCTTCTTCCTACTGGAACCGTGTTCACGTACCAATTCCTGTCCCCCCTTTTAACGAATTACGGCCACTGCGGCGTCGTGAACAAGTACCTGACCGGAGCTCTGCTTCTAATCTCCGGCTTGTCCTGCTGTTTCGCGTCTTTCACCGACAGTTACACGGGAAGCGACGGGATGGTCTACTACGGAGTGGCGACGGCGAAGGGGTTATGGTCCTTCTCCGACCCCAACGCGAAGTCGATGGATCTGTCCAAGTACAGGCTCCGTATTGGGGATTTCGTTCACGCCTTCTTCTCCCTGTTCATCTTTGCGGTGCTGGGTTTGGTGGATCCCAACACGGTCCAGTGCTATTATCCCTCTCTGGGGTCGTCCCAGAAGACGGTGCTCATGTCCTTGCCCGCCGTTGCGGGCACCATCTCCGGCTCCGTTTTCATGGTGTTCCCCTGCAAGCGCCATGGAATCGGGTACCCCCAGACCGGCTATTCAACTTCGACCCAGACTTCCTAGCTAGCTTTTCGGTTTAGTACTGTGAAGTGACTGCTGCTTGGGAAAACAGAACCGTGAATGTAGCGTGGAGAGAGATAATTAATTAAGGTTATTTTTCTAGCGTAATATTTATGTTTGCCAATGCTAAAAACCTGAAGAATGTGTGAATAAGGTACTGTTTACTTGTTAGTGACCGCAGTATATCATTCCCAATTTCCCATGTGGTTGAATGTGGTGTAGCTAATGTCATTCTGTCATGACATGAGACATTGTGTAGGGATGTAAAGGGTAATAGTAAGTAAATTTTCAAATTTCCATATGTATAGCCCTTATATCCTTCTAAATATGTTTTTATTGGCTGTAATAAAAAAAATAATAGACTAGTTAGAAGATTTTAAAGAGATTTTTAAAATTTTCCAAATTTTTTAATTGTAAGAGGTCAATTTCTATTGACTCAGTCTTATAAATCATAAATCAAAATTAGGTAATTATATAAAGATAACAAGTATTCACAATTGCAAGTATGGATAATAAAGTCAATCTTGTCTTGTTGAGTATATTGAAAGTAGAATTCATATATTTTCTCCTCTAAAATTAACAATACAAAACTAGTAGCCAAAATATATTTTTATATATAGCAAGTAAAAAACTTATTTTATTCATTAATTATGAATTCTATAATTCGATAGAAAAACTTAAGAGCGGAGACCCTGAATTGTTAAAGTTTCATTCATTCCCCGCCACCCGGATGTCTGAGTCGGAGTTTGAGATGATAGAATCGGAGAGGGGGCCCCCACGGATCCGGCTCTTGTTTGGGTCAGAGAGTCAGACAAACGCAGTCAGAGAAAGGAGGGGAAAGGGGTCAAAATCGGGGAGCGCGACGATCCTTGTCCGAACGGGGGCACACCGAACACAGCCTGTCCGAGCCGAAACCAGAATTACTCAACAGTCTACACACTATTTTGTAAAAGAGGACCATCGACCCGGCGTCATGGTCACTCATTCCCGTGGCTTCCTTTCGCGTTACGTAGGGCATTCGGTATTCACACGCCATTCCGACGGAGGGCCCCTTCCCTGCTTCTTTATTATTCAGGATAATATGGGTTTTTTAAAAAAAAAAAGATATAGTCCATTCCACCGTTTTTTCTCATTTATCACGAGGAGAGAGATATATATTTCTGTCAATTATCAACAACCGGTCCAGAGTCCAGAGTCCAGACCAGATCCCTGACACCGGTCCACCGTCTCCTCTTTTTTCTCTCTCGTAACGAACTCTATCTCATGATCCGATCCCTATTTATTCAGAGTCAAAACCCTCAACGGGGATATACGCACTATTTGGACTTTTGAGTAAGAGGGACGAATCGATCGAAGGAGGAGGTGGGTTTTATTTTAAGTATGAGCCTCTGTAAATCTTTTCAGACCTTGTTGGGATACTCTGACGACGTCGACGAACGCCCCCATTTTTGCCTTCCCTCCCCCGGCGGTCTCTGCCTCATCGCCCGCACCTTCCACAAACCCCCCAACGTCGTCGAGTCCTCCGCCCTCGGAAAAACTTCCGGGGACAACGCTACTGGTGGTGCCGCCGCCGGCGTCTTTCACGACGAAAACACCGGTGCAGGGGGATTCTTGACTTGTACGGAGACGCTGGGGGTTGAGAGCTCGGACGAGAGAATAGTCGCGAGAGAGGATCGGCGGCAGGAGGAGGAAATTGCGAGGTGGCCGGGATCACGCCGGAAGTCGAGGTCGCGGTGGAGGAAGACCGCGGAGAAGACGAGGTTTCCGCCGCCGCTTCCGGGATTGGATGAGAAAGGGCGGCCGAGGTCGTTCCTCAAGCCGGAGAGGAAGGACGGCAGGTTCGTACTGACGGAGGTGCGAATCGAACGGCCGGAGGTCTTCTCCGCTAAAAGAGAGGGCGGACGACTCAGGTTACATCTACACGTCCTCAATCCCACACAATTACCAACAATCCAACAACAAGTACTTCAACGCGATCAGGAACAAGTCGAAGAAACAGAAGAAGAAGAAGAATCGGAAGAATCGGAAGAAGAAATGATAATAAGAGGAGGAGGAGGAGGAGAGCGAAAAGAAGAAGGAGACGAAAAAGAAGAGCGGTGGGGAGGAGGAGGAGCTGCAGGGCAGTGGCGGTACTTGCAATATCAGAGCTGTCACCATCTCAGGCTCTCCACGACCATTTCTCCCCTGTCTCGAATTCACGTTGCCTGAGACTCAAAATCAGATCACACCGTCTCCCGCCGCCGCCGGCGAAAGCCTGCAGGGGCAAAACCGGAAAGAGCACTCCCGCCGTTACACTGACGAAAAGACGGACGAAGATCTCATTCTGGCAACGACCGCCATCTGTGACCTCACCTGACGCCTCTAATTACGAGCTTCAGAGTTCCCAACTATGGTGGCACAACCAGGTTTACCTGATCTGGCTCCACCACAAAAGGGCCTCCCTTACCGCTGACATCAGGCACCATAACGATAACGAGTCAATAATTACGAGTGTTGCCACCGAAAAAATGGAGAGAAGATAAGAAAGAATTTTTTTTTTTTTGAAGTTTTAGACTATTAGATATTAGAATTGAGATAGTCTTGAGTAGTCTCTGTGGACTCGGTTTTTTCTGCTCTTCCAGAAAAATGGAAAAGGGTATCACGCCAGTGACGCTACAGAGCGTCTACATTTGTAAAGATTTTTTCTTTTTTTTTTTCACAACGAATTATAGTGTTACTCTCTTACTTTTTTTTAATAAATATAACATTGTTTTGGTGTACTTTTCTTTAAAGAATAAAGTGTTTATCAAATGACTGGTGATATGCACAAGAGTGGTGATACGGTCCTAGTTGGTCCTAGTTGGCGGGTTAGAGATTAAGTCTGAGAGATAAAGTAGGATCTATTTTCTTAATCTATGGATAATCCAAACCCTAAATCTTATCTGGTCTGCCAACTAGATTGCCACATCACAATGTAAAGCCTCATCGCATTAAAAGAACAAATTATATATATATATATATATATATATACTTTGGCGAATAGATAGATAAAGACCTTCAAAGTGAAACTCTGAACAACTTCTCTTTTCATTTGTTTTTTTTCTATCCAGACAATTACAAGTCGGTCGTCCAGAAAACAATTACAAACAATCACCCAGAAACCGGGGGAGTGTAATTAAACAAAAAATGACACCCAGAATTGAGCTTTTTTTTAATCAAAATCTTTACAGAATAAGCGAGTCTGGAATTGCTACAAGTTGTTAGTCGTCGTCCAAATGCCTTTCGATCTGGGATTTGTTATTCTGACGACCCTTTTCTTCTGTTTCTGTTTCCGCCGTCGACCCCCTTCTTCCTCTTCCTTGCTCACCACCACGCTCACCCTCACTACGTGGTGATCGGAGGTCCCTTTGGACGAGAGCACCGAGTACGATCCCGGCACAAATTTGTAGGGCGAATCCGCCGACGCAAGTATGTAATCCACCCGGGTACCGTACTTGCACGTCCCCTGCACATCTGCTTTCCGTGAAACCACAAGAAACAAACAACTGTTAACATTCGCTGTTCTTCTTTTTTTTTTTTTTTTTTTCGCGGATTTTTGTTCTTGCTGAATTTGCTAATCAATTAACTGGTTCGAATAAGATAATTAGATCTGTTCATGGAGTCGCCTACCTTGCCCTTTCACGATCATGACCACTGACTCGCATTCGCCCGCAAAGTCTTTGGCGTCAACGTATCTCTTCTCCTTCAAGAACCTCATCACCTCCACCTTCGGCGTGGGTTTCCCGATTTCTTCGTAGTACTGTAAGTATCACACCAGTTTGTTTCGTTTCAGATAAAACCAACTCTTCTTTGGCCTCCTGGGGATTTTCTTTGTTCCGCTGATTTAATCGTTAAAAAAGTTTAATACAGAGGAGATGAGAGAAAGTTTTACTTTCACAATGTCGGACCATCTCTCGGCGGAGTAATCTGTTCCGTCCAGGGAATTGAGGCCGCCGGCGAGAATGTGAGGACCGTCGTCGGACTGCATTATCGCGTTAATCTGTTTCATCCTCCAGCTCTCGTCAAGATGGTCGAGATGGGTGCAGTGGAAATTTACTTCACCGGCGTTTGGCACATCGACGGTCACTTTCAACACGTTCCTGTGCCAAAAATTTCACGGTTCCATTATCAACCCAGTTAAATAGATCCAGTGCTCTTGTGCAAATGTTCACCAATTTCATTGTTTGGACGGAAATCAGGGTAATTGCAGAGCTGGACACAATACCCTGATTTCCGTGTGCATCATATCCGTACATAAAAGTAGGAAAGGAATAGCAGAGCTGAACACAATCCGAGTTTACGCAATTATGCGATGGACTACAGTTCCAGATGTTTCATTTATCCAGGAGAAACATTGGACCAGAAGGGACTCCTTTAGAAAGTCCAGAAAATTGGGTTGATGCGACTTTTCAGAAATGAGAGGTGGTCGGGAACCCGCGGTGAGTTCAGCCAGTCGTTGAAATTAATGAAAGGGAAAACATTCAAAACAGAGCAATAACTTGAAAACTGAAGGTAAATCAAAATGGAGGAGGCATCTTTAAGGTAGTTCAAGGGCAACCAGAAGAAACTATAAGGATTTCTTACCTGAAATCGGTATCATCAAAGATCTTCTGTGTCTTCCACCTCTTAATAGGCCATCTGGAAAGGACTGCGTTACCGTACTCAGGCGCCCAGCTCTCCGCAAAAACGAATTCCATCCCCAGAGCATCCGCCAAATCGGAGAGAGGCTTCATCTCTTTCTCTTCATCTGCCTTCACGTCCTGCAATCCCACAATATCCGCATCCACCTCTCTCAGGACTTCCAAAATAGTTCTGTTACTTCTCAAGCCCTCTGCTGCCCTGTAGTGCACGGCGCGAGAAGGAGAGCTCACGCTCCTCATTGGCGCTTTCCCCTTCTGATTCCGTTCAATCGATATCTCATTTTCGGGGAGATTGATGGAGACCCGTAGCTTCGATTTCGCAAAACTCTGTTTCTTAGTCACATATTCGGAAGTGTGGGAATTCCTCGTCGGAACTTGCTTTAGTATACTCTTAGGTCGATCGTTGATTGACTTCCCCCTGATATCCAGCTCCTGTATTTCTCGCTTGTTGTTCTCCTCAAAGATTTCGTCTTCATAGCCAGAAATGCTCGGCCTGTCGACTTTGGGCACCGCAGGCGCCATGGAAAACATGGCGGCGTTGAAAGTAGCTATTCGAATCGGTTTCGACCCTGCGGATGGAGGGTCGTCCATGCGTTTTCCCTCTTCTGCTTTCTCCCTTTCCGGCTTCGTTCTTGGCCTGCCAAATGTTCGAATTATGATCTTGGGCTTGACGGGACGGCGGAGCGGCCACCGGAATTTGGAGTACAACCGCCGGAGCTTGCGGTTGAAGACCCCGAACATGGCAGAGAAGCGAGGACTGCAGAAGATGGACTGAATACTTGATTTTCTGAAGCAAGCGCACATGGAGAAAATTTGAGTTGAGTACAGGGCCATCAGTGGGATTTTCCCGACATGGGAGACGAATTTGGGATTAGTTTAGTTGGGTTCTAGTTGGAGACGAAGAAGAAACCAGTGGTTGGCTGTGACACTTGGCACAAGTGCCCCAACTGCTCTCGAATTTAAATACTCAAAAACGTAAGAGCTCCTCCAATTCATGGAACTAGGATCTGGTTCTGACATTTCTTAATTATATTAGGCTGATGACTTGACGACGTTGATGTTAATATTTACTAATTCTCCTCTCTTGTGCCCTGCTCTGTGCCGCATCCTTTCTTCTATTCATCACTTTGATCTCGGCATCAGAGATCACCCAGGTTTCATCTCTGCTCGTAACTTTAGGTTTAGCATTTGCCCAGAATCCAGAGACAAATTTGGTACGATTTTCAGTGGGCTGGGATCAGTCCCTGACCCACGTCGCTGCTTTTGATTAATGCCGCGGGGACGAAGCTGCCCCAGCGAGAACATAGAAGGTCATTAATGGCTGATGTCTACCAGATAACCATCTAATTTGATTCCCGATTTGCTTGCAGTTTCTCTACACGTGTCTTGTTTCACACCCTTTGAATTCGGTGTCATAATCGAGGGGATGTTTTACTTACAGCAGCTCACAAGGGGCTGTTTTGCCGGGGTCCGATCGACTGCAATAATTGAACTGCGGCCATGGCCCGGCGAGTCTTTTTGGTTTTAATAGAAACGGAAGGGATTGAGTAAAGACTAAAGAGAGTTGGCAGATTTTAAAAGGTTGACGAAACAGGTCTTCTTTAAAGGGATTAAGGAGGTGTCTTATTATCTACTTCGATTTGTTTAATGCTGGGTGGAGCTGGATTTGCTGTACTGTCGAGGAAGGTGACAAGCAAAAGCGTCTGGGTTTGCCTGGACCCCCTTGTGAGTACAGCAAACATTCAAAGAAATTCTCTTTTCTTTCTGGGTTGAAACGCTTGGAAGCATGTGGTTGTTGTTCTTCTTCTCTCTCTCTCTTTCTCATGCTGGAGGTGAAGGAAATTTATGCCGGGTGCATAAAGGTGGAAGAAAGCAGATAAAAAGGTTCAGAAAAATGGGCAGCAGTGGTTGGAGAAAAAGGAGATGAAATAGCACTGCAAAATGCAACTTGATCGCTTTCCCACAGATACCTTATTCCCTTCCCATGACTACTGACTGCAGCTTTTCCTCTGGATGGGAGAAAGCTCAATATTAATTCTAAAAACTAAATAGAAAGTTAAACAACAATTAATTAGCAATTAGATGCTCTGTATATATGATTCATCTTCTGCTCTGGTCACGGCCATGGCAGATAGCAGAGAAACAGCTTCTGTCAACAAAACGATTTGATCGGAATGGGTCCTTGTGGTTTGATTATTCTTAAAGTTTGTTGAATCCATACTTAGCTTTAAATTAATTCTTCGTTTTAGTTGTCTTGGACGATTATAAAAAAGAAAGGGTTCTGACAGTACGAAAATAAGTTTGTTGAATCCATACTTATCTGTTTCTTGTATTCAAATATCAGACTTCGGGGGTTGTCCCATGAATGGTAGGGTGTCCCATGAATGGTGTCCCATGAATGGTCAATAGAATAATCATCTAGTCGGGGGTACAAATTCATTCACGGGCGCAGTAGCATTTGTTTCTTTCGGTACCATTTGTTTCTTTCTCCACTGTTTCGCCTCCATTACAGCGCGGACTTATTCTTCTTGCAGCTATCACTTTTGGTGACCCATCCATGATTAGTGGGGCGATGGACTGAATTCTGCAGAGTCATTAATTAATCCTGCCTCTGGAAATTGATATCCAAATATCTATATTTACCAAAACCCTCTTCACAGTGATCCAGAAAGATGGGACGAAGCTTCCTGGAGGGCACCATCTGGAGAACTTCGCTTTTAATTTCTCTCAGCTTTTCCTTTCCTTCTTTATTCTACCTTCCGAGCATCCGAAGCATATCTATATCGTCTTCTTAATTTCTTGATGAAAGACATGAGTGCGGTACTCTTAAAGGAATTCAATCCCTTAAAACTTTTCGTCTACTTTTAAAGGAACTCGTTTAGATCCTTCCGTGACACTCATTCAAACTACGGAGGTAGCATCGCTCTGGTTAGGATTTTCTTTTCTCGTGGGAGCTTAGAGCAGAAGATACTCGGGTACTTCTGAATACTACGACTGCAACTTCCTGCTCAACCAAATGCTTTATTAATTGTCAACCACTTGAGGAGAAGCAATTAGTTTCAGTCTTTGGTCCCGACTGATGTGATGTTTGTTTATTTAGCTGCAATCCTCCACTTGCAGCTATTAATTTACACGGCAGTTTTAAGCTATGACGACGCTGTTATTAATCTCACATATTTATTTATTCAACTTGTACGTAACAAAAAATAGTCAACATTATTGTACGTGCGTGAAAATAATCATTATATTATTTAAAAGCCTCGTTATATTATATGGTTTGTGTCACATTATCAAGATTATAAATTAATGATAAGATGGAATACAAAAATATAGCCAATTTCTAATGCAATAATTTACATGATGTGATACAAAATTTTATATACAGTAACTTAGCAACAAATTTGTTAAATTATTTCACCATTTTATTGATAAATATACTTAAATATAGAGTTAAATAACATAATCATGAACTTAATATATACCGTTTGAAAAACAATATAGAACCCACATGCAAAGTAATTCACTCCTCAATTCGAAAAAAAAAAAGAGAAAAAACGAGTTTGACGGAAAATCAAAATTCCAAACAGTTAATAATTAGATCAAATGCCGGTACGTACGTAGTAATTAATTAGTCCCTTGAATTGAATTATTATATATTTTCAGTCGAGTTTGACGGAGGAGAACAAAAGTGCACAAACCAAAAGGAAGCAAGGAAGCCAACAGTCCCAGCAGCGAGCATGATCGCAAAGGCGATGAGGAAGGAGTAGCCCAAGTAGAGAGCAACCGAGACGGGCCCGCTCAAGCTCCGGAGATCGAATATCAAGTAACTGATGGAGTACAAGAATATGTAGAGGGCAACGGAGCCGGAGGAGAAGAATGATTTCCACCACCACTGCCAGTCCTCGGCGCAGAGGTGCATGTACGTTAAGACGATGGACACCTCCGCGCTCACCACCACAAAAAGTACCAGAACGATGAGAAGGAACCCGAAGACGTAGTAGACCTGTCCGAGCCAGAGGCTGGACATGATGAAGAAGAGCTCGATGAAGAGGGTCCCGAAGGGGAGGCTACCGGAGGCCAGGACGAGGAGCCAAGACGGGTACTTTTGTCTCGGAATCTCCCTCGCGATAATATTTCTCGACGGGCAGGTTCGGACGGGGAAGTCGATCGGCGGGGCGTTTGCGCCGGCGAAACCTCCGAAGAGGGTCAACGGGAGGGAGATGGAGAACCAGAGGAAGAGGAGGGTGGCGTAGAGGAAGAGGGGGATTGCACCGGTGCTGCCACTGAACCAGAGGAGGATGTTGAGTAGTGTGAGGTCGGCGAAGGCGATTCCGGCGAAGAAACAGGCGACCATCCAGGAGACCGACACCCACCCCTTGGCCTTGCCGCCGTCGTTGATGCTCCTCCACAGCCTGGCCCCGACGTAACCGGCGGCGACGCCCAAGACCGGGTAGAAGAATATCATCCCCGTGATGAGGCGTCCCCTCGACGCCGGCGACATGAACCCGAACGCGGCGAAGAATATGGTGACGAATCCCATGCCCAGAATCTGGACCCCGTCGCCGACGAGGACGCAGAGGAGTTCCGGGTTGGACGGGGCCCGGAACACGTCCCCGACGAGCATCTTCCACCCGGAGAGCTCCTCCTCCACCTCGTGGAGCTGCTGCTGCTCATGATCGTCATCGTGAGGAAGAATATTCAGGTCGTACCGGGTGAGGTCTTGCCGGACGGTCCTGAGGAGTATGACGAAGACGATCCCGGCCAAGAAGGTGACGAGGGTAAGTGAGTTGAAGATGGAGAACCAGTGGACCCGGGCGCCCTCCATTTTCAGATACGCGTCCCATCTCGACGGCCACTCCAGCTCGCTCTCAACGAACGACACCTCGTACGTGAACGCCACCGGCTCCCCTTCCGTCACCGCCATCCCCAGCGTCGCCGGGTCGCACTCGATCGCCGCCGTCAACTTATCGTAATACCCGGCCGCCACCTGCCCCTCCTTCGTATGATCATGATTGTAGCTGCATGGAACGACTTGGAACCCGACGATGATGTATGATCCCGTTGTAGTAGTACCACTACTAATACTCTCCTCGTCGTCGTATTTATGAATGGAAACCTTGAACTTGAGGTGGTTGAAGATGTAGTGGCGGTCCTGGTAGTGGACCCCGACGGGGTACCCGGTCCATCGGAGGGTGAAGCCGTCCTTGAGGGTGTATCGGATGGCGGGGAGGTTGTCGAGGATGGGGTTGACCTGGTAAACCTCATCGATGCGTTGCTTGAGGATGCGGGCCTGGTCGGGGGAGAGTGGGCCCGTGGAGCAGAGGAAGATGTCGGACTCGTTGACGTTGGTGCGGAACCGGTACGGTGAGTTCTCGATCCGGTCGCCCATGAGGATCTCACCCAGGTTCTCCCGGCTGTCTTTGATGCCTTCCTGGGGTTTGCAGAAAGGTAGGGTGTAGTACCCGAACGGCATCTCCGTCTCCACCGACGTGATCGAATTGACTTTGACCCACATGAAGTCGCCGTTCGAGTACTTGTGGGGATAACTCCCGGGGAGGTACAAGGCCTCGTTTATTAGAGAGAAATGGAAGAAGAAGAAGAAGAAGAAGAAGAAGAAGGGACCCATGTTTGCATGTGGCCTCGCTCTCATCACCGGGTTCTGCAAATATATGCAAAGACAGAAACAGCTGGGAACGCCATTTTTGAGATCTTCAAGTATCGCACGCGTCGTTTGATCTATCACCCCAGTACTGCTGAATTAAAACCCAGAACCAGAATGCAGTAGTACTGATCATTTGACCTTAAGCTTTGTTGATTCTGCAAGTGATCGACTGATGACGAGAATTAAGTTGATAGTTGCAGTATTAATGATGGAAGAGAATTCTCTTTCCTTAACCAGTTGGCTGGCATTTCTTTCCTTAACCAGTTGGCTTCGCCTGAGAAATTGAAGGATGTCAAATAGGGAAGACCAGAAAGAGTCTTATTCTAATTATCAGAATTTTTCTTTTCAACAAATTTATAAATAATAACTGTTAACTAATTCCTTTGTTGTAATTTAATTATGTGAATTCGGATCCGCTGTGGGGATTTGTAATTACATTATGTAATTAACTAATTAAGTTGCAATGTGGGTGAAAAAGTAACTCGGGAGACAATTATATATTTTGATTTAAGCCCTTACATGTGATTTTTATTTTATTTTTGGGTCCAGAACCATTAAACAAGATGTTTTAATAGCGAACCAGCTTACGGTCTGGTTTAACCCAATTCGGTTCGGTTTGGTTACTGGTATCTATAAAAACGAGTAACTTCGCCGTTGCCATGACGAACAGAGACTACAAATTTGTCGAAGGGCGATGCTGATCTCGTTTTCGCGTCGCTTGATCATCCCCTTCTCCCATGCACGAAGATGTTGAAGAAGGAAACAAATCGATCTGGTCCTGAAGGCTACTTCGTTTGTTGTCTTCTTCAGCAGCCTCGTGTATGCAGGAGAGAGAAACATATCGAGCGGGATCTTTCGCAGGCAAGAGCAAGCGGAGAACTCTCGTCTTCAGACATATTGAGGTTCTTGATCTCGTCGATCCATTCGCCTCCAAGGTATGTACGTAGAATTGTTCTGTCGCATCTGTTCCTTAGTTTTCTTTCCGTTTTTCTCTTCTTCGTTCTTTGACGATTTTGGTTTCTTTTTTTCTCTCTCTCTCTCTTGAATTTTCGCGTCTAGTATTTTTATCAGTCTGCTTCTAAATCTTGTTTATATCTTTTTGCTCCCCAGGGAATCGTCTCGGTGACGGCCCCAATGCACAAAGAAGCGGAAACAGGAGGAAGGGGCGAACTCAATTTGTTGCAATAAGTTCTTTAGACTTCCAATTTGTTGCTGGCGAGAAAAACGAAGAGAATCTTGACATTCGTGCCAGATGTAGGCGCCACAATGATAATTCCCGAATTTGAAGAAATTAATCAGCTGAGATCGATCAAGAACCTCGCGTACGACTTGTGGCTTTTGCGGGTTTCTTTTTCCCCATTTGAACATGAGCTAGCTCTTTTATAGTTAGAGCCTGGAGCATTGATTCAAATTAAGTATGTATACATGATCGACATGATAAACTGTTATACATTTGTTATTCTTCGTCCCTAAAATCTAAACTAAAAGAATTTTTGCCTTGGCTGGAGAAAATTACATTGTAAACGCGACGTTACGAAGCTCAGAACAAGATCATATTCGTAATTGAGAGTGTGATTCAATGCAGACACGATTTCAAGAATGCAGATTTTGGCCTTCGACGTATGGGCAGTAGGGTGACAAACGTTCACATCAACCATCATTTGGCGGTACAGTTGAGAGATCTTTTTGCATGTACTCTGTTGCATGACCAACATTAGAAAACCAGCCAGATTGGCTCTTACATCTTATTGATAGGAGCACTCACAACTTCATCTATAGAAGTATAAAAAACTGCCGTTTCAAGGTTAGTTCTTTCCATAATGATGAGCACTGGTAAGCGCCTCTTGCTCAACCGAGATACTTTGTGTATTAAAAAACATATACA
Organism: Aristolochia contorta; assembly: GCA_022405105.1. Lineage (NCBI taxonomy): Eukaryota > Viridiplantae > Streptophyta > Magnoliopsida > Piperales > Aristolochiaceae > Aristolochia > Aristolochia contorta. Next base: position 8,142,503 of record CM039664.1, read on the forward strand.
GAAAATAAGTAAATGTGACCATTACATGCTAAGTTATGAATGTGCCTGTGAATTAAGGGTCAAAAGATTGCATAAAACGCCGCTTGCTAGGTTATCTCAACTCGCATTAAAGGGAAGCAGCTTACAGAGACCACTACCCTGTTGACATGCCCCTTCACATCGATCTGTGACATAAATACTTGCAGTCTTCTAGTTCCATACTAATCACTGAATAACACATCCAGTAGGTTGGACTGTGAGTCGTTTACATTTGCATTATCCTCAAAAAGATCATGGCAACCATTTTCCCTTTGAATTTTTCGTTCCTCAGCGATTTCTTCCGCTGCTTCACTGACGCAATTCCTTCTCCCTTGTTTCATAGGTTTTTCAGCTACACAAAATTTGTTCCCATCACGAGTTCTTTCAGGAAAGCCTGCCCATACTATCATAAGAAAAAAAAAGGAACAGGTTATATGTCAACCGAACAGACTCGTCATTATGAAGCACTAAATAGGAATGGCATGTTAACTCATCATCATCATCATCTTATAAGAGACCTTAGTAACACTGTATACGACTCAGCTATATCATTCCATCCTACTCTATCATTCGCCATCATAATTGATAGATACAGCTGTCATGTCTTTTTCCCTCTTACCCTTGTATGTACATCAGTTATGAGTCCCCTTTTTGATTTAGTTTGATGGATCTACACCCACCACGAATATCCCTCTCGTTGTTTTCACTATTTCACCCCCTTAAGACATTAGAGCATAAATTACTTTCACATGTTTTCTCAGTACCAGTGCTCCCCAAGTATATTTTGACACATTTCTTCCCATTTTATCTGCATATTCAAGGAGAAAAATATCTCTTCCGAACTTCTACCACATATATCATCTCAATATCCACATCCCCACCACCCTCCTTACAAAATGTTTCATCAGTTCAAACTTTCTGCAACACAATGGATGTCATGTGTTACAGCAATCTTTTTATACCCTAGATCTCATCCCTTCAGTATGCACCTCTCACACAGCATAGGAGAAGCCAACCTAGAGTTTATGATATAGAGAGCAGAATATGGTCTCCTTCTCCACTTTAATTTATTACATTTGAAATATTTGCAAGTCATTATATACAGCTCAAGATGACCATAATGCAATACCAACGCCCAAACACCAAGACTACAGTATAATTCAGATGCACTCCAATCAAGCACCACAAGTGCCCACCACATGCACAGCTCTACCCAAACAAGTCAACATCAAAAGTAATCGATAGGTGTACTGTACCCCATACCTAACATAAATCCTCATATTAATAGTGCTTTGTTCTGATTGGAAGGTATACCTGATATTGTTTAAGTGCCTTGACCCGCAACATTATTGATATTGCAGTTAAAAGTAAGCTAGATTTATTAACAAGAATTAACATTTTATTTTTTACTTTTGGGGGGTGGGGGAGCTCATAAGTTCTTAAAAGGAAAAAAAGGCTTATTGACTTTGACTTAATTTGGTTCACTGAGAACTTGAATATAATCCTTCATTATGACTAACAGCCACACTCACAACAGACTCAAGGCATGCCATGACATTAGGCAAGCATGAATGATTTATCCATCCTCGCATTATTTTCTTCATGGAGGATGCAGCAAGATTAGGAAAATTTGACATTCTTTCTCTACATCATTTGACATTCCTATCAACCCCTTGTTACGACAATCACACTACTTGCTTGAGTAAAACCCTGGTCTCAGCAGAAGCTGGTGCTTAGTCATGTTGAGTTCCATTGGCTGCACCTTTTTGGTCGTTCTAGTTCAGTTATTTTTGCATTTGAGAATTCTGGCTCATGACATCTGCATTGAGACAGCAGGTTCACCACCGTTCACTTGAACATAACTGCCCTCAAACTAAACCCTAAAATAAGATAGTGAACTAGCTAGATTGAGTTACCAGCAGCCCAAATGACAAATAAGGATGGTGACTGAGAAGACGATATAAGAACCAGAATTATATATTAGAATGTGAGACCTGACATCCAAAATCTTACATAAAACCATCCACAAGAAGAAAGAAATCCGTTGGATTTTGTGCTGTACATGGACAACTAAGACTTCAACGAATTTTTTTTTTTTTTTGAAAGTTAAGACTTCTAGGATTATAAGGTCACTAAATTCAATGATTCAGTTCAGATATTATATCTAAAAATCGAATAAAAACACAGAAAGGGGACCAAAAGTTGGGTATAAAATCTAGACTTTGGACCATAGGGTTTTCTTAAAATGTTGTTACACATACAACAATTTGAGCTTGGCCCTACCGTATTCTCTGCAACCTCAATTTACACTACTCCTGCACCCTTACTTTCTTTCACAGGGCATCAAGCAGTGAAGGTCCCTCTGGGTAAGAAGATTTCTGTGCTCATGAACAAAGACAACCACCAATGAGACAAAATATCTGTTTCCGGGGATATGCACCAAGTTTGATCTGATTTTGGTAGTGAAACACTAAAATTTCAGATCATTTCGTATGATGTGTATATATATATATATATTAAATAAACACTGTGAATCATAATGTCTAACATATCTTGGTAACTCGAAGTTTTATAATATGCGAGGACAACCCATTCCACGAGTTCGGCTTATTCATATCTGATCAGGGAATAATCTACGGGAACTACATATAACACGACGGGAGAGATTACCTCCAAAATGATGCAGGACAATAGAAGCTGCAACAGTGACGTTCAACGACGCAGTCCCACAACCATATTGTGGAATGTAGACAAAGAAGTCGCATACTTCACATTCCTTAGTCGAGAGTCCAGTTCCCTGAATAAGGCAAAGACATTAGAAAGCCATCGAAGAGCATAACTGGCTTAAACTGCGGAAAACTGGAAGCTCAAACCACGGTGTATTATGCTTTTACCTCGTTACCTAGCAAGAAAGCTGTACTCTTGCGGAAAGGATGTTGGTTCACAGCAACGGCCCCATCTGCAATCTCGACGCCGCAAATATCGCAATCCTTACTCTAAAGACATGCAAAATCAATCGAATTTAGGGTTTGAGACTGAATGAGAAAAAGAGGAGACGTGCTAGCAAATAAGCAGAAAGACGACGTACCCAACCTTAAGGTAGTCCCGAGCTTCGGAGAGGGAATGGAAGTGGCGGAAGCGAAGGTGAGAAGTGGAGCCATGGCTGCCGAAAGAGTTGAAGTCTCTCCGTCCGACAAGGATGAACTCGGACACTCCAAAAGCGGTGGCGCTACGGGCCATTGTTCCAATATTGTGTTTCTTTGCTACGTTGTGAACAAGGATGAAGCTCTCCAGCGCCATGGCAAGGGACCGCCAATATTGGGTCAACAGTGAGAAGAAGTAAAATCAGAACTTCGCGGCTGTGCGATCCGGACTAGGATCGGAGACGGCGATCAACCAGTGAGTTCAAAGCAAAGAACAAAAGCGAAAAAAAAAAACAAAAACAAAAACTCGTCGACAGCAGGGTTCGAACCTGCGCGGGCGAAGCCCAACAGATTTCAAGTCTGTCTCCTTAACCACTCGGACATATCGACACTGTTGGATTTGGTATCATTTTTTATATATATAATATTTTTAGAGACAGTTTAGAGTCTAACGTTATACCCTTTAATTTTCTATTGTCTAAACAAACGTACAGTGGCAATACGGTTTCAGTCCCGACTCCCATGCTGCTAACTCCAGGCCAGTTAGCTCTAGACAAACGTAATACCCTTATTTGTCTCGGGTCATTTGATTAGGGATTTCAGGAGTTTGAAACTTTGAACCCGATACCCACTAAGGAAAAAAAAATGTTGAACTAGTGAATAAAGTCACACTTTGATTAGGCCGAAGCTGTTACAAGTGTATGGCAAAGAGAAGGAACGAAAACGATTTAAATTTTTAAAGAAAAAATAGTTTGGAGTTTCCACTGTCATATATCTTGTCAAACTTTATCATTTCTTTTATGTAGGTATGATACACGTAAATTTTCTTTTTCAGTATGATACATGTAAGATTTCATGTACATTATTAGTTCAAAGTAGACAATATCGTACACTTTTTTCCGAGCAATACTTATTTACACAGTGCAGTAAAACGCTATACTGCATTTGAACTCAAACAAAGGACCAATTTATGGCTGTTTTAGTTACACTCCTGTGCACAAGTCTTTATTTCTGAACCGTTTTCAAACAGCCACTTGAGCCGCTGCAAGCCTAGCAATCGGAACTCTGCAAAAAGAAAAAACAGAGTCAAAACATGGGTAAATGCTCATCGATCATGTGGTAGTATTGCTTGTTTGCCAAGAAGTTTTGAACTTTTATACACCCAATGCATATCGAGACGTTACGGGTTGTCTCAGCCACAAACGATGAAGTCTCTCTCGACCAAGGCGTCTAGTACTCTTAGCCACGCTAGTGGGAACACTAAGACGATGGCCTCCACATGGTTCATTATGTCTTTCTAGTAGGAAAAGTAAACATATGGCGTCCAGACCGAAACAGTCTTGTGCGTCTTGACTCTTGAGCCTGGTTCGGATCCCTCACTAGCAATGAACGCACCTGAATGGGGAACAGGAGACATAATCTAGGCCAGCCTCTGCAAAGAACGCAACAGATGATGGCTCTCCACCGTGCTCTCCACAAATTCCCACCTGTCCATGTTAATATTAGAAACCCATCTTTCAGGGGATATATCCAGAAAAGTAACGTAGTGATCCATACTATAGCTCCTTATTGTGGGATATTTGCAGATCTAACCTTCAAGTTTGGCCTTGCCTGGCGCCCTCTCTCTGTAGCAATCTTTATGAGTTGACCAACTCCTTTTCTATCAAGAACCTGGAAACGTAGGTTCTTTTCATTCTCTGTGGAACAATATTGCTCTTGCTCTTGGTTTAAACCTTAAACACTACACTATTCTGTGGTATTATAATCTAACCTCGAAAGGATCACTTTGAAGAATGCCCTTGGATAAGTAGATTGGGAGGAACTTTCCTACGTCATCTCTACTATACCCAAATGTCATCTGTGTCAGGTCATTGGTCCCAAAAGAAAAGAACTCTGCATGCTCGGCAATCTGTGAGTGATAAAAATTGATGAAAATCTCTGCACATGCAGAATGTAAAGCCCAATTTAAAGAAAATAAATTATGGAGAGACTAAATACACACCTCATCCGCAACAAGAGCGGCCCTAGGTATCTCAATCATGGTCCCAACTTTGTAGCTTACAGAGGCCCCCATATTAGAGAACACTTCCTCAGAAATTCTACGTATTGCACTCACCTGATTCCTTAGTTCCTGCCACTCAAAAGCAACAATGATTCAGAAGTTTCAGTGTAACATTGTCGCAAGTGAACATGTCAGACGAATTAGGAGGCCCCAGATAAAGTCATAAGGACATTAAAAAAGACATATCTTTAACCAAATGCTATAGAGTTGAGCTTTGGACAGGAATTCGTCTGTACTAGGTAAGACGAACGAGGGGTTGATAAATACTTAGTTCATTGAACCAAAGCATTAAAGCACAAATCTATTCATAAGTTTATTCATTATGTTAACTTCATAATAAGCGATATAAATTAAAAAATATAATGAAAAAGAAAAAAATATTTGACATACCTGCGGTGTTCCAACTAGAGGAACCATTATTTCAGGAAGCACTTTGACACCCTGATTTTTCATGGAGATAGCTGCCTCAAATATAGCACGAGCTTGCATTTCTGTCAACTCAGGATACGATATACCAAGCCTGATTGAGGAAGTTAAAACAATTTCATTCATGAATGTGAAATTTTTTTAAAAAAGGGGAATTAAAGCGGCAGAATCTCAAAAGAATAATAAAATGGCAAAATTAATTTGGATTCTGAAAGTCCAAAGAATAGAAATAAGTGAGTCCAAGGATCATACCTGCAGCCTCGGAAGCCGAGCATAGGATTTACTTCAGAGAGCTTCTCGATTGTAGAGATTATTTCATCTTCCGTCATGCCAGTGTCAGAAGACAGTTCTCCAACAATTTCATCAATGTCACCTTCGGGAAGGAACTCATGGAGTGGAGGGTCCAACAACCGAATTGTCACTGGAAGTCCTGAAGATACCAAATGTTTTAATATGAAAAAAATAAAGCAAGAAGCAGATTAAAAATAACAACTAATACAAAACTGGCACTGAAAACTCAAAATGCATCGTCACTAAGTACCATCCATTGCGCGAAAAATCCCTTCAAAGTCAGATCTTTGATAAGGCAGGAGGAGGTTCAATGCTGCTTTCCTCTGCTCAAGTGTAGCTGCCATTATCATCCGTCTCACAGCCTTGATCCTTTCATCTGAAGCAAAAAACTAAAAGACAAAGAAGTTACACCATTACAAAGACTCGTAGACTACGCAGGTCATTATTCATCATCTTGTATGTACCATGTGCTCTGTCCTACAAAGACCAATGCCCTCTGCTCCATTATTTCTTGCCGTTAGTGCATCCTCTGGTGTGTCAGCATTCGCCATAACCTATAAGAGTGCCCATGCAGAAGAGCTTCCGAAATCAATTATTTAAAGATGACACAAAAAGATGGAATATGATTGACAATAAGATCACATTAGAAAAATTAAATCAATACCACAGAGCTCATAACAAAAATATGGAGCCCATACCTTAAGTTTCCTAAACTGATCTACCCAGGACATGAAGGTTTCTAGGCCACCGCTTAGAGCAGGAGGGGAGAGCTGTTGCTTTCCAAGAATCACTTCCCCAGTGGACCCATTAAGTGACAGCCACTCACCCTCTCGTAGAACTTTTTCTCCAATCATAGCAACCTGCGGAGCAAAGCAGATCAACAGGCTAGATATTGGAAATTCTTGTACGGAAAGAACACATGACCATACCTTTTCCAAGTCGTTCACACGAACATCTGAGCACCCAGAGACACAACACTTTCCCCACCCGCGTGCAACAACAGCAGCATGAGATGTCATTCCACCCCTGGCAGTCAAAATTCCAGTAGCAGCATGCATGCCACCGACATCTTCAGGGCTAGTTTCTGTCCTAACCTACCTCATGCAAGAATGATATCATAAACCGTTTAGACCCTTGTATAAGCATTAAGCAAAGATCAAAGCTATATTCATGAATATTTGAGCGTTTAATCATGATTTTCTTTAAACAAAAGAGGAAATATGGAAAGATATACCAAAATGACAGCCTTTCCTTGGGCATGCCATGCTTCAGCATCCTCTGCACTAAAAACAATCTGACCAACTGCAGCTCCTGGTGATGCAGGCAATCCTGCCGCGATGACTTTGTCTTTGTAGGCTGAAGGATCTTCAAACTAATCCAATAAATAAAAAATTTTAAGAAGGCTCAGGCATCTGTACTTGTTCACACTCAAGCACTACATGTCAAGAGACATATACGAAGTATTTATTGTAGAAAAGATTGTTAAATCACATTTTGTCCTTTCTGTTTATTGTCTGTGTAATAATTGGATTTGCGCTTAGTATAATCTCCACAATACCTCTTCAAAAAATAATCTCCACAAATACCTGTGGATGGAGAAGTTGGTCCAGATGCCTAGGCTCTACGATCTTCATGGCTGACCTTGTATCAATGAGTCCTTCCTTAACCATATCCACAGCAATCTTTACTGCACCTTTGCCTGTGCGTTTCCCAGATCTGCACTGAAGCATCCATAATCTGTTTTCCTGAACTGTGAATTCAATATCCTGTTAACGCGGGAGAATGGCAATGTGATCAAGGTCAACATTACTTTAGTTCAGCAGAACGCTTGGTTCTCTTTTCCAAGTACAACAAAAGAACTTGAGTCTCCTCTCTAGTGATGAAAATATAGCAGGAATCAAGTAAAATATTTTCTGGGCTGTCCATTTCCTTTTGATGGTTCATGGTTTTTGAGAATGATTACCATCATATCCTTGTAATGCCTTTCAAGAATTTCACAGTTCTCCACAAGCTCATTGTAGGCCTCTGGCATGCACTGATGCATAACTTCAAGGTCCTCAGGTGTTCTGATCCCTGCCACAACATCTTCTCCCTGTTTAATCCACCATAAATGTTAGCGCTAAGAAATATTTAATTGAAAAGAAACTGTCAAACGCTAATACAATGCAAAATTGATAAAATATTGGCACCCCGTATGTGACTGGCCAGAATTAACTCATCCCAAATTCCCTAGTTGGCAAGGCTTATTCGCTCGGAGTAAGACCAGACCTGAGCATTAATTAGGAACTCGCCATAAAGTTTCTTCTCGCCAGTGCTTGGATTTCTAGTGAAGAGAACACCAGTCCCCGAAGTGTTCCCCATGTTCCCGAACACCATACACTGAATGTTGACTGCAGTTCCCTTTAACCCACTTATCTGGTTAATACTTCTGTACTTAATAGCTCTTGGGCTGTCCCAGGAATCAAAAACTGCTAGAACAGCCAAATACAACTGCATCTTTGGATCTGCAAACAAGGGTGAAAGATATAATTGTCAGTTACTATGTCGAAATATACATAAGTTGCAAGCGGATAGATAAAGATAGCTAGCTTTTTGTCTGAACGAATAGAAAATTGATCGATTAGCAAATTACGGAACTTCGGATGCCTGTCCAGCAGATTACGCAATCATTTGTATCAAAATCACTTCTGAACAGATCTAACATGCATTGGGTGTTTATTTTACCAATCACATAATCCAACTCGCTTAACAATTATTTCGTTTGTGTAGTAATATGAGTAGCTTCATTATGTAAAAAGCAATATCACAACTGCTTCAAACACAAAAAGCAAGGTTAGTTGTGATAACGAATTGGTCAAGGCAATCTGCAGACACACGGTAATGGGCAAGGTTTGCACTATAGGTGTACTAACTTTAGTTGGAGCAAGTGAGCCGGAAGCATTTCCTTTATTTCTTGTTCCTTGATAATGCAGAAGTATAAGTTCTTCGTGGTAGGATCATGTACCTGAAGGAAACTGTTCACCCTTGGCTTCGAGGTATACTTTCTTATACTCTCCAACAAGCTCTTTAAGATCCGTAGATGTAAGCTCAGTGTCGAGTCTAACTCCTTTCGCCGCTTTTACCTCTTCCAATTTCTTTTCGAACAGCGAGTGCGGAATGCCCATTACCTCCAATCCCGTACGAGTAAAGGCATTTAGAACTAATGGTGTTATCATTAAGAGTTCAAGATTTTAGCAGATACAAATCCATAATCATATTGTGAAAAAAAAAAAAAATGGAACTTTGTGATAGTTTGAAATTCACCACGTTTCCAAACATGTCCAGGAAACGCCTATACGAATCATAAGCAAACCGCTCTCCACTCTTAGTGGCCAAACCAGTAACCACCTCATCATTAAGCCCAAGATTGAGAACTGTGTCCATCATCCCTGGCATCGAAATCTATAAACAATGCAAACAACAGTCACTAATTGCAAGCGATCGCCTACAAGTGAAGGAGAAGTAGGATAAACTAGAAAAGCCAGTGTTTTAACAATCCAACTAGACGGGTCGATCCGACCCAATTGAACCAAAACCAGAGGCTTTTCAGATCTTATTGAAACCAGAACCGGTTATACGTGCGACCTGAACGGTTTAAAGATCACGAATCGCTCTGGTTGGCTCGGTTATCCGCTTCAGAGGAATTCGCTCGAAAAAAGGATGAAAATGCAAAATCGCCATCTGCTCTGTGGTAATAGAACAATCTAATCTACACAAGATAATTTTTATGTTTTATTATTTACCCAAATAATACACATAATTATAAGACACTGGTTAAACGAAAACCATACATAGTTTGTTGGCGGACTGATTTTTGAAAATTTGAGAAAAACCCCCCAAGCGACAGATGACGTGAAAGTCATCTTTCCATCAGCAATTTCTATATACAACGTACGCGGGACAGCTCAATACGATTCTACCATAATATCTTGGGCCAGTTATAAGTTTAACGGACACGGTTGGAACAAGGAAGTTGGAACCAGAGTTCCGAGTGTTCGACTCACTTGGAGAACACTCAATAAGCTAACAAATAGTAACTCAAATTAAAAAAATTATTAGAATTTTTAATGGCGGAACTAATAATCTTGAATGTTTAACTCGTCGTCACTTGTGATAAAAAGTAATGACTTGTTGCTTTGTAATTGGTTCGATGGAACAGAATATTAGTTCGGTGAAAGATATATTTACCGCTGCACCAGACCGGACGGAGAGCAGGAGCGGCTTGGAAGGGTCCCCTAGGTAAGCCCCTATATCTTGCTCGACGCTTTGTAAACCCTCGAGTACCTCTTCCCACAGGCCTACCGGGAGTTTGTATCCGTTCTCCTGGTACTCTTGGCAAGCCTCCGTCGATATTGTCAAGCCCGGTGGCACCGAAAGCCCGATGCTCGCCATTTCTGCCAGGTTTGCTCCCTTGCCTCCAAGCTGCAAAAATTCCATATCACATATCGGTTTTTGCACGATAATAAGCCACTATTATAGACAGATGATCAGCGAGGTAGACGGATATATAACTCGCTCACCAATGACTTCATTCCCTTGTTCCCTTCGCTCCTTCCTTTGCCGAACGTGAATACGCGCTGTTGCACGGACAAGAACTTTGTAAAACTATACAGTGTATATGTAGTACTGGCTGGAGAAATGAGGATTTGAGTTCCAGCAATCCTCACTTGTCTCTTCCAGGATCTAGGACTCGAAATCGAACATCAGCTGGTGGCCAACTGCGTACCTTTTTTGTGGTCGGGATTGGAGAAGCGACGGCGTGACACCGGACCGAGTCACGGCTCCGCATCAGTAGCTCACATCCCATGGTACTTGGGAACCCTTTCTTGCACTGCTCCTTTCTAATGGCCCGGATTCTGCTCTTGGTTGCTGTAAATCGGCCAGGACCGACGGAGAAGCGCCATTTGCTGAGTAACCTCAACTCGTCTACCTGCAGCTCCTTCAAGAATCTGGTGACGAACACGTCCGGACCCGATTGGGTACTGAAAACAGATTTTGTCGCCGACGGCATTTCCTTGAAAAATAGCTTCCACCAGACCTGCAATAACAAGTAAAGACATCGGAAGATGATCAAAAGTACTCGGGTCATTCAATTTCACCACGAATTAGCGGATGATGGCCCAAACACTTATTTTACACATCCTGTAGCTTTTTCAATCATCATTCGTATGCTTTCGATCGCCCTTACAAGTTTCCATCATCCTCAACGTGTCGCAGGAACTTGGTTCTGGTTATGTGTTTGCGCTAAAACAAAATTTTTTAGGTGACTAATTACTGCTATACGGACAAGTCTTCCCGTATCAGAAGATACTTCCTAGTAATATCTTGTCATCTCCCTGGACCTTGGGCATCATCCATTTTCACTCTGGTCTCTTAAGGTGGGAACGTTAATATGTGACGGTGGCCCAGTAACGAAATAATGCCTTGGGAAGAACGCAGGGTCCAATAAATGAACCTAAAGACATGATTATGTTTTATGAGATCATAGACCTAACTCTTTCTATTGCTGACCACTAAAAATCTAATAAAAGTACTACAATTTCTTCTGAACTGTTGGTTCGGATACGGTTCATTAAAAGTCTGTATCAAAGGGCACGATACACGCCAGATTACTGTCTCAGACAGCTACTTCGACTCATTGGTATCTGAGATGGTTCTCAGCATCAAATTTCAGAATCGGTGGGTCAAACACAAATAAACGAGATTCTGTCACATAATTGAACACGAGTGGAGAAGAAGTGATCAAGGTTTGATCACTTGCAGATAAGATGCCGTTCTGGATCGCCAATTATATATATATCATTTTTGCTTTTCGCTTTTTGGGAAGTCGCCTCTCTCCTACTAATCTTGCCTGGTTCTCACCTCTCTTTTTTCATAGCGGTATTGAGAAAATGAGCATGACAAATGAGTTATTCAAAGACTTACAGGTGAAAATCGCGTATCAGATCATCGCAATTCACGTGAAGGCCCGTTCTGCGAAAGACACTCGAAGATTGTCAATATGCCATAAATTAATTGCTATCCGTTCGTGTGAACGCCGTTCATCCCTCCTCCGAGCTCATCCAGTAACACTGCGATCATCTTATCAGTTAAGTTTGAGAATCAGAAGTTAATATCTGCAGGCAGAGCAAAAGGGTATCGAACTCTGCAACTATTTCCTATTTTGAGCGCACCAGATCATCCTTTGTCATGTTTTACGCCATTGGTGCTAACAAACAAGATTTCTCTACTAATTGAGCCGTCTAATATGAATCAAAGAGGAGGAAGCATTTTACAGAGTTATACTAGTAGTAGTTGAGCCTCTGCCTCAATTCTACACTTATCAATTGCTGATTCCAGGAACCACTACGGTTACTAATTACGATGACGCTGAGAACAAAGCACTCTAGCTTCCGAAATTACTATATCTTAAAGCCAAAAGCAACGGCAGACGAAGAAAACAGAGATATACGAACAGATGCAGCTTCGATTATGCTGCTTCAAAGATAACAAAAACGAAGAGTACAGCAGCAAATTAATTATGAAATCTAATATCAGTAACCCGCGCTCGAGATGATGATGTTCAAGCAGATGATCGTTCGAGAAAAAAAAAAAAGAAATCTAAAGAAGACATTAAATGATCACTCAAATAAAGAAAACTAAGAATCGCCTTACCTCTAATGGAGAGACCTAGATTTTCCGCTCCTCATCGTCTCGTCTCTCTCCTTTTGGTGACCTTCTCCCCTCTCTCCCAACTTCGCAATGCGTGCCGATTATTTCAGTATCCGACCTCCTCTTCAGAGTTCAGACACTCAAACCGCAAAGATATACGTGACATCGGACGCCCAATTTACAAAACAACCGCCAAAAATACATGAAAAGACAGAGTAGACCCTCGTAGAGCTTTATTAGCAATCGCAGCGGTTAGCAGTTAGATGTACAAAATTATTATGTATCCGTAGTCCCTCCCTACTCGAGGAAAGGGTTTAAATATTAAAATTCTAATTAGTACTTCTCAGAATTTTTTCCCCCGCTAATATTTCAAGCTTTGCGTCATACGGAAACCGCATACAGTTAGAGATAGACTTTCATTAAATTCGTAATAATTCAATTTTCTTTTCCTCTCGTAGAACTCGAGGCGCTTCTCAGATTCCTCCGTTAAAGTGGGATCCATGGGGATGAACGGCTCCGATCCGATTTTATTGCCGGTTCAACTTTCCATTGAAGCAGAGTAAGGATTCCTTACGTCTTCCGCTGCCGATTATTTCTGGTGGGGGATAATCATGTTTTTCTGATAAAATCACGATAAATGGGGAGAAACAAGCGCTACGGGGCCCAAGTCACGTCTGATGGAATATACTTTTGGATTCACTTGACGACACGTGGCAGGTTTACAGACACACCAGACGCCATCGCTATTTTCGTCTCTTTATCCAGCAAACAAGGCGTTGTTGCTTCCCACGCATTTCAGGATGTGCTTTTACCAGAGTGCCCCTTGATTTTTCGGCTGGGAACTTCCGGGCAGCGGCGAGTGGCCGACCCGCCAAAAGTAGTTGGTAGTTTTAGATTTTTACTTCTTCAAGTGATAAATAAAGCCTTTCAGATTCTCTATATATCTTATGGACGATAAAATCATGAAGGAGTCTGAGGTGTATTGCATACGTATAAAGAATAAAGACACAAAGCCAAGCGTACAACATATTTCTCCTTCATATTTTTTTATTATCAAGCAGCCTATACACACGTGTTAATTAATAAAAAGGCAAAAAAACATATTAACATCAATGAGAGACGTTAAGGAATAGAATAATGAGGATGGAGTCATTCAATTGAATGCTAATGAAGACCATTAAAAAACCTTTAAAAGACAATTAACTTTGAAGCTCACAAGGCCTTTCCCGTCACGGACTGTTTAAAGATGGCCGCACTGAGATGGGCTTATTTACATGTCTCACTGACGCGTGATGATAAACCAGTCGAAGGATAGTCGCACTGAAAAAGCTCTCCGAAATGAAGATATGCAAGGCCGATAGGCCAGTTTGAGCCTTTAAGCTCAAAAGGGGCTTGCAAAACCCCTTCTACATCTCCACAGCTTCTTTACAGTGTTCTCTTCCATAGTTGTGTTTCTCAGCCTTGCCTTGCCACTTTTTACTTTTCTTTTCCACAAAGTTCGGAGCTCCCCTTTATCTTTGCTAAGCCTACGGGGAGCCTGCATCACTTATTCAATTCTTTTTTGCTTTTGTGATCAAATAGTAGGACGAGTTAGCAAACCTCGAATGCGCATTCCAGTTGCCCACCAACTATCAGCTAGATTCACTGCGTACAAAACCACCTCTTCCTAAACTATCTATCAAATAACAACACAATTCATAGCCAAAAAAATTATCCCCATCAACAAGCTGCAATGCACACAAACTGAAAGCACATTATATGAGGGAAGCATCACCAAACAAAGCATATAGCTAAGTACTTCTCACTCAAAACAGAGATACTAAAAGCCAATCATCTTATAAATAGCATACTTAACAGGGAAATATGCCTTTCAAAAGGTATCTATTGTTTTAATCTCAAAAAGAGAAGACTGTTCCATTATTTTATCTGGTTCCCTCGACACCTTTATTAAGATTCCTTTTAAGTCTATGCTGAGTTTGGACACTGATGAAAAACAACTAAGAGTCCGCCAAGCGTACGGAAATACGTCGCTGAATAGGGGTTCTACAGGAAGGGCAGTCTTTCATACCCTGTTTCTCATGAAGTTCATTGCATTTGGTGCAAACCACTTGATGGGCACAAGGAAGGAAGACCACAGACATCTCCTCAGTCAAGCACATCACACACTCCCTTTCACGCTGGACATCTCCAGCAGCCAGATCCTGGAGATCAGTCATCCCGGAGATGTAACTGTCTTTGGTATCCTTGAGAGGAAGTCCACTTTTACCATCGGTGACACGTGAAGCATATATACCATCTAAAGCCCATTTCAGGGCAGCTATCTTTGAAGAGTCTATCTTGAATCTTAACTGGGCAATCTCACACTCAAGTTTCTGAATATCATCTCTATATCTTTGGAAGTCATTTTCAGCTTGTAGCCTTATCAAATCTTCCTTTGATTTAGCAGAGGCTTCAATCTGCTCCATTTCTTTCCTTTCAGAGTTGGACTGCAGCAGGGCGTCATCCTTCACCTTCTCTTCCTGTTCCAACCTTATCTGCCACATGTCGTTTCAGGAGAGAGAAAAAAAAAACAATATCAAGAGAAAATTATAATGATTCATTTAATGGGAAAAAAATACATAAATTTTACATATAGATAGGTATTCATCTTGGACGGAAAGCACATACTAAATCAACCGTCATATAAACTATTCATGCATCACGACCAAATGACAAAATTACAAACAAATCATAAGCTGCAACGAATTGAGCCACTAAAATCCACACTATAAAATCACACCTAGTATGATCATAGAATGGCTAAAAAAGTATTTAATCATCATCCTTCACCTTCTCTTCCTGTTTCAACCTTATCTGCCACATGTCGTTTCAGGGGAGAAAGAAAAAAAAAACAATATCAAGAGAAAATTATAATGATTCATTTAATGGGAAAAAATACATAAATAATTTACATAGAGATAGGTAGGCATCTTGGAGGGAAAGGACATACTAAATCAAACGTCCTATAAACTATTCATGCCTCACGACCAGATGACAAAATTACAAACAAATCATAAGCTGCAACGAATCGAGTCACTAAAATCCACACTATAAATTCCCACCTTGTATGTTCATAGAATGGCAAAAAAAGTATTTAATCAACTACTGAAAGAAACACAATGCTCTTGAAAAGGAAACATGACAAACTGACCTCTAGTTGATTTAGGTACTCTTTAGCCTGTTCTAGTTGCTGCTGAAGCTGAGATAGCTTACGTTTCTCGGTCACAAGCTCTTCTTGAAACATAGCCTTCTGCTTCTCCCAAGACTGAAACTTCTTCAATGTTTTAATTTCCCTTCTTGAGACTTCCTGACAACTTGCAGCTGATTCAGCTGCTCTCAACTTTGCTGCCTCCATCTCCTGTCTCAGATCAGCATTCTCAACCTCAAGCCTACGAACTGCAGCATTGGCCCGCTCAACTTGGCCACTGGCCTTGCATAAGGCATTCTCCATTTCCGACAACTTCTTCATAGTGTTCTCTTCCAAAGTTTGTTTTTCTTTTTTCAGCCTGGCCACCTCTTCTTTCTCTTGCCTCAAAGTTTTGAGCTCTGCTTTATCCTTGCTAAGCCGACGTGCAGCCTGCATCACTTTCTGCTGAGCCCACTCTGTCCACTCTTGCAGTTGGTTTTGCAGTTCCCGCACACGCGGAACCAACTGCAAAAGCATCTCGTCCTTTTTATCTTGTGGTACCCACTGTCCAAAAATCTTATCTGATGAAATGCTCATAAATTTGTTAGTTGAAGAGTCACAACTGGAGCTAGGCTTTGAAGTAGAAGCAGCATTGCTTTTAGATGCTAATGATAAGGAAAGTTCAGTATTGGTAACCTGTGGTTGGGACATGTTTGCAACTGGCTTTGGGTTCATTCCCAGTTCAGCAGATGGTCTTGTGTTACTGGCAAGATTTGAGTTACTAGCCTCTGCTCGGAATACTTCTGCTCCAACTGCCCGACTCAGCTTTATGGAAGCACTCTTCAAACTTGCAATCGTGGTCTCAGAAACTGACTTGCACTTTTTATCTAACACCAAACCACCAAATGCACTGAGTTTTCCAGATCTCAGGGCAGACTTAGCTCCATATGCTCGATAGCTTTTCTCAAAATGAATAGTTTTCTGCCGGAGAATGGATTCCCTCTTTGAACTGTTTGAATGGTTCTTTTTACCAGTTACAAATTTTTCATGCTTTTCTTCCGGATGGGATGACTGACGTGCCCCTGGCACTGAAAGACACTCTTCAACAGCAGAAGATGATTCCTCCAGGACCGAAGGCAAACTAGCTGAACTTCCTTTATTAGAATTTTGGCCTTCAACAATAACAGAATCCTCTGACACAGGAAACCTTGGAGCAGGTAAATTGGGGATACCAGCCACGGTAGGTACTTCAGATTGTGAATTCTGGGGGGACAATGGATTTGGCTTGGTGGGTTTTGGAAGATTGAGTAAAGGGGAGGTTGTGTTTGGATCGGTGCTATCAGATTTGAGAGTTGAAGCATTAGAAACAGATGAACATCCAGCAGTATCGTCATTGTTAAAAGCACTTAAAGGATCATTGTCCATAGCGCATGCATGTGACACATTCATGTCAAAGATTAATAAGCACCACATAGCATCTCCTGTGCTAAAGAAAGGCCGGACTTCCCTCAACACACAAACCATTTCTGCTAGTATATACTTCTCCAACTGGGCCAAATCCTCAAAAAAGTGCTCCCTGGAAGAATCGATTTCCTGGCCATTCCTAAGAAAAGCTAAAGTGTTATCAACTATATTGGAGACAGTATCTTTGCATCCATAACAGAGTCCAGACCTCAAGACGGCTTTGCGTTGCAACTTCTTCAGTATAACCATAAGAAATGATTTTCTTAATAGCACTTCTAAAAATTGTATCTAAGTTGCTTAAGACAATTTCTTCCAACTGAGTCTCTGTAATATCACTCCAATCTGCATCATGAAACTCCTCACCTTCCAGCTCTTCTTTTGGTCGATCAAAGCCTAAGTCTGATGATCTAAGATCAGACTTGAAAGAATTCAGCTGGTCTTGGTGTAAGCTACATAGATCACAGACACCATGCTGGTCGGAACTGGGGCTGGTTTGGGACATCTCTATAGGGAAATCAAGTTTATTGGAATCTGAAAGGGGTGGGTCAGCTCTAAATTTTCTTTTATTTCTACTTCCCTTCTCTTGAACCGACATTGAAGAAGATATCTGGCTATTTCCCTTAGCAACCATGGCTACCATATTTGAAGATTCCACCAACGCTCCCTGAATTTCCTATTCCCAATGCGGGAGTGAACTCTCAGTTCTAAATTTAAAAATCATAACAGAAAGATGAAAGAAATTATTGTCAGCTATCAGATAATAAAGGTATAAACTCACCGAAAGAAAAGAACACTAAAACATTGTTAGGTACGACCAGTAACGCAGCTTTCTCAATACGAACAGAACTTTCCAGAATGGGACCAATAATTTATAAATATAGACTTTAAGAAAATATGAGAACGATACAATATATCAAGAACAAATACATCGACAAAAGATGGGGATTGAATATCAAAGAACATAAACAATGAGAATCCGGTTATTTGGTTCAAGAACAACAAGGAAAAGCTAAAAAAAAATCAGTTGATAAATTCCGAACTCAGTACAAGGTTAATCATAATCAAACGATGAACAATGCTAACAGAATAAATCTTCTCAGATCACTGAAAAAAAAGGATCCCCAAAAGAACCAGACTCCTATTAATTTCGATACCGCAGATAGCCATCGATCAAGTAGAACGTACCCAACACAGTTCTTTATCAATCAAGATGATCGAAAATCCGGAGGAGCTGAGAATCGGTCGGCTTATGCATTTTAAGATCCTCTCTCTCTTCCTCGTTCGCCTCGCTCTATTTCACGCACTCTCGCTCTATTTTCTCTAAATTGGGTCCTCGGGGTGGGATTATATTTTGTTCTTAACCACCCAAGTAACCCTGGTTACATATGAGGCATGACTCAACCAACCGCGGTCAAACTTTCATCCTCCCTACTCCACTTATTCATGTAGATCTACGTGAAAAATAGAGCCGGCCCCAGCGGGACCCACTTGAAGCGTTACTTAATCGCAACTTAGGGCTGGCCCACATCGAATCGGTCCAAAACTCATGCAACAGAATACGGTGGAGGGTACAACTGTGGGATCATGAAGAGAATTTACATGACACGTGTAGGTAACCAGCCCCGTGGTTCATCTCATGGTCCCCACACTACCCTCCAAGCTCATGGGCGAATGCGTTTTCATGTCGTATCTTTTACTAGATTCCTAATTGATTTACGGTTTAAGAGGTGACTACAAGAAAGGTCGAACCATTTTTTCCCATGTCCAAATTTCATATAGAGGTTAAGCCATGGTACCCTCACAAGGGAACACCACAATTTTATACCTTCCGAATTGGATAATATTAAGTAAGAAAAAATAAATATTAACACAACCCTTTTATGTCATAAGTTAATTACTTATTATGTGGCTCAATGTGGCAATTCGAGATTTTTTTAGTTACATTCCCACAACGGATCCATATTAACCTCACAACAAGAAATTATGAGGGAAATTAAGGCATTACTATTTTCCATTGACTTGTATAAATCTCCTGGCCTTGATGGGTTTCAGCCCATTTTTTTTTAGCATCACTAGTCCCATAAAAAAGAAGACCTACACAACAACATTCAGGCTAAGTGGATCTAGAACTAAATAAAACATTTTTAGTGCTAATCCTAAAAACAGAAAAACCTGAAACTTTTGGAGACTATATACCCTTAGTAATGCAACCTATAGAGTCCTTGCAAAATTAATGGCTACCAGACTAGCAAAATCCTCGTTGCACATGAAATCCTCAAAGCCTTTCAATCAAAGAGGAAGAAACAGACCTACTTTGGAGCAAAGATTGATCTCTTGAAGGGCTTTCGACACCATCTCATAGGACTTCATTAGTCATACCCTAGAGGAATTCAACTTCCCCAAACAATGGAGAAGTCTGATCTTATCTTGTGTCAGTACAACAACCTATCAAATCCTCATAAACGGAACACCTACAAATCCCATTCACCCGGTTTATGGAATCCGACAAGGGGATCCCCTCTCACCTTCCCTATTTATTCTTGCTATTGAACTCCTGTCAAACAAGCTCATTGAATGTTCCACTAGGGGGAACCTCAACCCCTGACAGCCCATCCCAAATGCAACCCCCATCTGCAACCTACACTATGCAGATGACACTCTCCTTATAGGGAAAGCTGACCTTCAAACAACAACTAAGATGATATAAGTGCTTCCTAACTACGCTGCCTACTCAGGACAACACATTAACTCTAGTAAATCTTCCATATTTTTCTCCTCAGCAGTACCCCAGCAAATACAAGATCAGATTAAAGGCATCCTCCCCTTTAACCATACCCAAACACTGGGAAACTACCTTGGGATAGTAGTTCCCCAATCCAAAATTACTAGAGAATCCTTTGACCCTCTTCTAGTAAGCATCCAAAAGAGATTGAGTGGCTGGACAAAAAAATCTCTCTCGTTTGTTGGAAGAGACACTAATAAAATCTGTACTCTCTAGCATCCCCCTCCATACCCTATCATGCTTCCAAATACTTGTAAATATCACGAAAAAATTGAGAAGATGTTCAGAAATTTCCTCTGGTCATACAAAGACAAGGCAAAATTACATCTAGTAAATTGGGACTCAATCTGTGAACCCAAATGGAAAGGAGGCCTAGGTCTCAGAAAACTTCTATGCCTAGGCTTGGCTTTTAGACTGAAACTCCTATGGTGAATCTACTCAAACTCACTCTCTTTGGGCAAGGTACATGAGACAGAAATATGACAATACCACACACTCAGCTTGTCTCAAACCCAAGCAAGGACACTCTTTGGTTTGGAAACAAATCTCCAAACATATTAATACCCTCAAATCCGATACAAAACACCAATTGGCTCATGGAACCTGCACCTCTTTGTAGTTTGACAATTGGATCCAAGACTCAAACCTTCCTCTCTATGAAATTCACGTTAGAGAGTTTTGGCCCCCTAGCGTAGCAAACAATATTATCCAAACCCCAATAGTATTTAGGCAAGAGGACACCCTCAAAGGAGGGGAACTTTTCGGTCTAAGTTTGCATATCACATGGTCCACAGAGGCAGGAAATTGAACCTAAACACAGTATTTTGGTCTACAGGATATCCTATGGAACCATATTGCAAGCCTGAACACACTCCCAAAATACAACTTTCCTATGGCTAATTATGAAGGATAACATTTCTTCAGCGGACTGTATGGTATGAAGAGGTTTGCAAATAATTTCCATATGTCCTTGTGCCAAACAGAGGCCAAAAATCCCTCACACTTATTTATTAAGTGTTCTTTTGCGACAGCAGTCTGGAATCTCCTGAAAGATCTCACCAAAATAACTCCAGGGGAGCTTACGATTAGATCATTCCTCCTGAAAACATTCACCTCAAAGGAAACAAAATCCTCTCCCAGAACTCGCATATACATTACATCTGCAATTTGGGAAATCTGGTGTACTAAAACAAGAAAATCTTTGAGAACAAAACCACCACCCCAAATCAGTGTGCAAACCCACAGCCACACAAATCTTTAAACATAGAAATGTCCCTGATTAGCTGAAATTAAAAGAGCCTAGATTAAATGCTAGATGGTCCCCACCTCCTACTGATCATTTGAAAGCAAATTTTGATGGCTCCTCCTTATCCAAAGGAAACCATGCTGGAGGTATAGCAATTAGAGATTCTATTGGTGCCCCTCTAAAACTTGCTAGCTGGGCTTTGAATGAGAAAACAAACAATGAAGCTGAAAATATTACATTATATTTTATTCTCTCAATTATTAAGCATTGCTGTCCAAAGCATAATATTATCATTGAAGGGGATTCACATGTGGTAATGCAACTAATACAGGGGGAGAGTCAATGCCACTGGAGGCTTCAACATTGGATCAAAAAGATGCAAGGACATCCTCTGAGAACTTCCCACAGTGATGTTGTGCCATTGCCTCAGGGAAACAAATGCTCTAGCTGACTGCTTAGCAAAAAACGGATCCATTTCTGCAACACAGGGTAGCAGAAATATAAACATATGGTGGAATGGAATCCCAAATTTTTTGAAATCGACTTTCATGAATGACTGTATAGGGGCATGTTTGACCCCATCTTTTAGATCTCTGGATGACTGTATATCCATAAACTGCTTAAACAACATCTCCTCCCTTCCATCCTTAGATATTGAGCACATAAATGAAAGTCATATTATCTGGTTTTGTATAAAAAAAAGTTACCTTTTATTTTTTGATTTTCCCTGCTAAAAGGAAAGATCTACTAACCCTACTTTTTGGAGAGGTGCAAAAAAAAACTTTACCGGTAAAAGAATTTATTTTATACATTTATTAGTATTTTTATTTTTTTCCTCATAAAGATGGATCGGATAGAGGATAATTGATTATACATTTATTAGTATTTGTTATGCGTAATCTAGTGTATATGTACTTGTCTTCCTAACGGATAACAAAAAGAACTGGTAAGGAGGTTATACATAATGCAAAAAGAAGATGAAAAACCATTTGACTAAGCCGGGTTTAGCCATTAAACAACCAATCCTTGTGACCTCATAAATCCTGTGAACAAGGAAAAAATGGTCAGGACCAAGAAGACAATAAGAGTTTTAAGGTGCATTTCATGGAGGAGGAGAAACAGGCACAAAAGAAAGTAGTAGGGTAATATGCTAAGTAAGACTTTGAATGTGTAAGTGGAACAATGATAATTTTGTTTCCACTATAACTTTTCTTTCCCTATGAGTTGCCATTTGATTAGAGCTATCCTGATTTCTTATTTTCAATTTGTCCCCATATATTATTTTCTGTTAACTTAATAACTTAATCAAAATTCTTCAAAGTGTTTCCAGTTTTTAATTCTTCTTATTTTTTTCTTTCAAACTTTCTCATCCTAATTAAACCTATATCCTCAAAATTTACACCTTATTTTTGTCACTTATTTCAACTTATGTGCTTTAAAACCTATTGGGTTTAGTTTTTAAAAAAACCTTATTTTTGCTAATATATAATTTAAAAAGGAATTATTACATAGAGTACCAAGAGTCACACAAAAACAGAAAATTATGAAATAATCATCCAAGAGAAAGAGAACTTTTATAGCAATTCATATATATAGCATATCAATAAAATTAAAATCTATTATAACTTGTATTAGTTCTTAACTACGAAGGAAGAAAACGAAGAAAATCATAGAAATATAATTGATTGGTCAAACCGTCAAAGACCTAGGTGAAATTTCATTTAAAAGTTAATAAATTGACGATGAAGTAAAGTTTATTAATATTATACAATGAAAAGCCACGTGACGCTTTCCAAGTATCTTATTGGCTGTTCTGATCTAAGATTACATGCGGCGGACAAGCCCAGGGGACGGCCAGAAAAACGAGCAGGCGTATAAAAGGCACTTTAAGACAGGACTGAGTTCTGTCTCTCTCAGTCTGTCTCAGTCTCTCAGTTCGCGGAGCGCGGGGTCTCCTTAAAACGTCTCCGACACAAGTGAAGCTAGAACCCCCCAAGATCAAAGACGGGGGTCTATCCGGGTGAAGATGGATAATCGTCGAGGACCAAGAAGTGTTGCGGTAATGCCCTCTCTTCCCTGTTCCCCTTGACGATCACGCTACGGGCTTCATTGAGGTTTTCTTTTCCCTGGAAAATGAGCGAATGTTTTTTTCTTCTTTCTTAGTTCCTTTATTTTGCCTAGTTCAGGGTTTTTGAATCTTGATTTGTGATTTTAACTACGAAAATGTGTTTTGGTGCCAAAACTGCGTCAAGATGTAAGAGAGATTAGTGTGGAGTTTTATGCTCTGGAAGTTTGGGGATTCTTGCCGGGAAGGTGGGTGAATAAGGGTTCAGTTTCCGTAAATTTCCCCGACTTCGGGAACCAGTTTGTGTGAATATGCTCGTCGTTCTGTTCTGTGGCAGAAACTTGCTCTTTTCCATCGTTCTGTTTCTTGAATCGGTTGAAAGAGACTGCTGTTTTTCATCGTATAGTATCTGAGTTGGTTTTTATTTTCCTTTATACGAAAACCTTCCAGCCCTTTAGTGTATGTTTCTCCAGTACTATTTCTTTTAGAGAAATTCAGATACACAGATCAACTATTTCTTCTTCGAATAACATTATCTGGTACGGGGCACATCAGTCGATTTTTAGATCGACATCAGTCGATGTTCTTCCCCTTATCGGAACGTTTTCCTGTCTTCTTTCTTCCACTTTAATATCATCCTTTTTTGTGGAAATAGGAATCGACCTAAATGGTCCTCTTCATTTCTCTCTCGATTAGTGGCAAGAACGAAACGAATGTGCCCTGGCAATTTAAGGAATTCGAGCACTTCTAATCTGTTAACCACCGAAAACTGTATGGTCAGCTAATTTTCTTCTGTGAATTCCCCTGCAGAAATCCAACGATGTGGTCGACTTATACGCTGTGCAATGTCGCGAATGTTTCAAATGGTCCACTATTCCAACAAAAGAAGAATACGAGACCATCAGGGAGTCGTTTACAGAAGACCCATGGGTCTGCTCTAAAAAGCAAGGAGGTTCTTGCGGCAATCCTGGTGATCTGGAGTATGATACATCTCGAATGTGGATTGCAGACAAACCCGACATTCCCAAGTCCCCGCCTGGTTTTGACAGAGTCTTATCCAGAAGAAGCGATCTTTCTAAATTTGATGTATACTATATCACGCCTACTGGGAAGAAGCTTAGAGGACCAGCCGACGTAGAGAAGTTTTTGCAAGAGAATCCCCAGTACAAAGACCTCAGTCCTTCAACTTTCGTTTTTTCCACCCCAAAGATACCTAAGGAAATGGTTCTCGGAACCCCTGCAGAACGAGGTGGCAGTGAAACACAATCGAACAAGAAGCTGAAGAGAACTTGAGAGGTGAACCTGATAGACATTCATTGATTCAAAAGAGAAGCTGTAGAAGGTTGAAGGTGGACAATTTTGTAGGAGGCTGTCTGTAGACCGCAGTAGTGCCAGTTAAGTTTGTTCCACTCCTTAGATTCTTGTTAATTCTGTCTTCGTCTTTGGATTGCTTGTCCTATAATGTCCTCTGTTTTCTGTACAGTCCCAGTGTACAAACCTTAGAGGAAAAAGAAAATGGGTCGGCTGTTGGTTACAATTCTTCCTTTTTTTAGATGTTGTCGTCTATTTTGTTTGCAAGCATCTGTGGGAAAGGAAAATGGATCAGCAATTTATGATGATTAATTCTGAATCTTTGGATTCTTACTTTAATGCCATGCCACTTCTTAAAACCCATTAAATTTCAATGCCCCACCTCAACATCTGTCATCTACTACTGCTTAGAGACTCAGGCAGAAGAGAGACAAGAGTTGATAACGCAGATTCAGCCAGTCATGCATTGGTAAAGATATTGTACTGCACGGCCAATCAACAACAAAATTGGTAGTCTAAAATTTTTTTTTGACTATACTAGTGAAAAGATGTTGGTAAAGGTGCTGCTTTACAAAGAATTCCATATTGAATTTGCAGCGCTTGGAGTGCAGAAGAAACTGCCTTTGCAAGGTAGATAGCAAGAAGAGCCTACCAATCTACCAGCTCGTCAATGTATAGGTACCACGAACCACGCTTACAGCACAATATACTATGTAAAAAGAACAAAATTGAAGAGGTAAAATATGACTTTTTTGGCGGCAAATTATGTTTGAGTATACCACCTGCAACTAACCACAATAGTACCAAGTGGCCATTCAACCAAGCTCCCTAACTGCTAGCAACCAAAACACTCATTTCCTCATCAATGATTTCTTGCACTTTGGACACGCTACAGTATCCTGCACTCCAGGAGGAATGAAAATTCTGGACAAAGGCAAAGCAAGCGAAAGGAAGAAGACAAAGACCAAACGAAACATATTTGGCAAGAAAATGCTGAGTACACAATCACTTATCTGTAAAAGATGGAAAGTAGGAAATGGTTGCTGTGTTCAGGGCAAAGAAAATGTTCAGGGATATAATAATTCGGGCACAGGGCTTATCAGAAGCTTTTGCTGCCATTTAGAAAGTTTCTAGGAGGAACGGTAAGAAGTCTGCGAGAAACTGCAAAGCACTAACACAGGATTTGCAATACAGCACATGCTTTGCAATGCAGGTAAAAATTCACAGTTCTTGCCTTTCAGCTAGTCAATAGCAAAAAATAGAGAAGACCATGTTGTTTTGGCAGCTTTTAATGTTGTTTATGCTTCACTTCTAATTGGTTGCCTGCATGGGTACTCATGAAACAAATAAAGACGGAAGCATAGGTCATGTGGAGACTGGAGTATGTAGAATTTCCTAATCATTGAGCATCTGTGATTAGAGGAGATAAAATGGAGATTGATCCGAAACTTATATATTTTAGATATTAATTTCTATTTTAATTAAAAATGTTAATTAGAATGAAATAATTGTGATCTTGTTAGATGAAAATATTCAGACCATATCTTGTTAGATAAAAAAACTCATAAAAGAGAAGCATTTTATAATCTTAATTTCTATTTTAAAATTAGAATGAAATAATTGTGATCTTATATGAACCACACAGAAGAAGTATTCTATGATCTGATGCAGACCGGATGCGGACCGGACGTGGATCGGATGCGGACCGGACGCGGATCGGATGGCGTGAGCCGGCACGTGAAAACTGAAAAATCGAAATGCAAAAAGCTTCAGACCTCCCATTTCTCATCGCTCTCCAGAGGAAACGAAAATGTATGCGATACTCGGGACGGCTTCCAGACTGCGAATTACGGAATTTCCCGCAAAATTTGGGTACCGCCGATACAGCAGTAATGGCATCGATTTGCGGTGGAGAAGACTGAATGCTGAAACGAAGTCGGATGCCCCGACGACGGCGGTTGAAGAACCTCAAGAAGAGCGAGTAGCGAACGGAGAGACCCAGCCCTCACAGTCTTCTTCTGCTCCTGCAATTGATAAAGACATTAAAAAGGTCGGTGAGTCCTACTCCCTTTCTCCTTGAGCTCTTCGCTAGCTCGGAGGCCTCTGTTTTAAAATAATACTTGTTCTTGCTATTTTTCTTAGCTCATGAAGCAACAACTGATGAAATTGATAAATGGTCGAGATAATATTTTGGAATCGATTCAATTGCTAAGCCAACCAACCAACACTTCAGAGTTTCGAATTAAAACAAAATTAGCTACAAAAAGTAAAAGTGGCCAAAAAGAACAGATGCCCTGCTCCACCTTGTAGAAGTAAATTAAAGTTCTTAAGAGGTGGAAGAGAATAGAGAAGTAATCTATGCCTGAATAATTAGATTGACTACAACAATTTTCCTTCCGTACAACAGCATATATAATGTAGAATTAAATACAACGGCTTGGCTGGGAGAGAACTTACGAGCAAACTACCCTTGAATATGAATGACTAAATGCTCTTGATTCTCAACAAAGTCGTGGTGGCTAGGTTGAGTGATGATTTTTGTGTGCAGAGTCAAAATAAGACGTTCCTCACGGACCTTAAAGGTAAAGGAACCACTGCATCAGGCAGTAACTTGGCTCTCATTGCAGTATTTGGGGATCCTATATTCAATGCATCTATATCTGTCAAGGTTTGTCTAATTTATGGGTTTTAGTGCCTCAGCTTATTTTCTGAAGCTGTTACTCCTGCCTGTCTTGTGAAGGCATCAGATAGTAAAAAAGGAGCACTTAATAACACTTACAATACCATTCTATCTTGCATCTTTTGCTCTTTCAAAGTCCAGCAACTTGTTTTTTTTTTAAGAGTTTGATTAAGTCCTGCAATTTGTTGATGTGGTGAAAAAGCCAGTAGCTGGTTAAGAATGCCAACTTTTCCTCGCGTTTTTACTAAATATCCTTTTTGATTCTTTCAGATAGCTGTCCCTATCTCTGTACTCTAAAATCTTCAAAAACAAAAACATTGGCTAATTTTATGGAAAGGACTTCATCTTATCCCCCTGCTTGAGTCCATTGTCTCTCAAATGGATATTACTGAACTTCCTAATTTATGTGTCTTCTCCTTTCCATATTTTGGATGTAAAAGGCACTGTTCTCTTTCTATTCATGGCTACGACTTCTATGTCTAAATTCTCTTGAGGTCATTTGTACAACAGGTTGTTCAAAAGACTGCTGCCACTTTTGCACCAAGGGCTTCAACTGCCACCAAGAACCCTGCTGTACCTGGAACTGCTTTGTACACTGTTTTTGAAGTTCAAGGTTATGTGTCAATGTTACTCGGTGGTGTCCTATCATTCAACCTCATATTTCCATCAAATGAACCAGATCTCTGGAGATTAATGGGCATGTGGTCTATTTGGATGTTTAGTAAGTGACACCCTATTATATTTTATTTTTGCAGAAAGACGGCAATAGGGTTTTAACAGTTTAATTACATACATTTGTCCTCTTCCTGCTGACTACTTACTGGATTTTTCTCACGTCATAGCTATTCCATCCCTTCGAGCCCGGGACTGCTCAAAGAATGAGAAGGAAGCTCTAAACTATCTATTTCTCCTCATTCCACTCCTCAATGTTATAATTCCCTTCTTCTGGAAATCCTTTGCGGTAGTGTGGTCTGCAGATACTGTTGCCTTTTTCATGATGTATGCTTGGAAGGTATGCTTCATGCTTTCTCAAAATGTCTACTTAGCTGAAATCAGCAAAACCTTAACTTTTGTATGATCTGTTTGATCTTTATACAGCTTGGGTGGCTTCAAAATTCGGAAAAGTAGTTTTGCATGCGGTTGACAGTAGTCTATCTGGAGAAGTCTTCCTGAAGGGGCTGAAATGAACCCATTATTGATGGCTTCTTGATGGGAAAAGTTGCATGAGGTTTGTGGAATGATGACAGCTGAGTCTCTTGGATAGAAAGTGGACTCAATTAGCTGTCTATGATAGAAGGATTTAAGGCCAAATTGTATAGTGTATACTAAAGTAGCCGGGTTGAAGCAAAAATATATCGGATGAAGAATTCAATCTGTACATTGCAACTCCTCCTCATGTAGTGTAGTTAGAATTTGGAGGTTCTACAGCAAAATTATTGCTCCTCCGTATGAAAAATTCCTCCGTGAACTTCTTACACTGCAAATCTGCAATTAGTATTACTTGTGAGAATCAGTTTTTTCATCTATGGTTCAACATAAGATTTACAAGCATTTATACACTGAAAAAAGTAACACGCTAGTCAGTCGAGTAGGCACTCCCCAGCCGAGTTCGTTTCTCAAAGGCCAGTCTGGTTGGTAGTCATTCAAAACTCGCCAAGTAGCTGGTTCACGAGTCTCGTTAGGGTTCTCAACTGCTAACCTGAGTCGCGACTCGTCGGCCGTTCCCTCCTAACGTGTAACGGTGTAAGATCCAAATATGCGGTACCACCGATTCGGCGAGTCTACTTGAATCGGTGTTTTCGCCGCCGGGAAGAAAGTTCCCAGTTCCCACGCGCAGGCGTACCCCGAGTTGTTCCACAGCAGGACTGAAAAATGGACCCTCCAAAGACAAAAGATACCGTCTCGCGGAATCAACCTCCTCTTAATCAGAGTAAAGAAGATAAAGACGATGACAACGTAAAAACGTCCCTTCACCAGACCGATGCGGATGAAGACGATGAGAACGTGAAACAACTCCAGGAATGTTCTAAACTCTATCTATCTTTACAGGTATTCGTATGATTTACCTGTTCTGACTTATAGTACAAGGATTCGTCGCTGACCATTTCTCTCGCTGGTTTTGCAGGATTGCCTGGCCGAAAATGATAGAGATTGGAAGAAATGCCAACTGGGTATCCGTTTTCTTCTTTCTTGCCGTACCAAATGTCTTGCTGTGACTTTTGCTTAGTTTAGCAGTATAAAAAGTTCGGTTTTTTAAGTAACTACCAATTGGCAACATGAAAATATGAGTTGTTCATTCAAACTGCTTAACTTAATTTGGGATGTTTGCTGTTTAAAGGCTAGTTTGAACTTTTAAGTAGTGGTTGACGGTTTCTGCTTGTGCCCTTTTTATGGTAGGCAGATTATTTTTTGGTCATTTAAAAGGTTCTTTTGTTGGAAAATATGGTTTTTGTTTATTATATTCAATTATTTGTCTAGGACTGGAAATTGTCACCAATCGTGGTGCTCATTTGTCTTCCTTAATCTCCTAGGGAAGTTATGTAGCAATTGGGTCTTCATGGATGTGATCAGCCGATCATAATTCTGGTCCTGTGAAATTCGGAAGCCGAGTTTTGCTGATAGTGTACTGACTGAACATGGATTTCACGCAAAATTCTGAGAGATCAATTCTCTATACGTTTGATCACGATGATTTTACTACCTGTGTCTCCAAAAATCAATGTGAACATCATATGCTGAAGGAAAAACAATAGAGTAGGATCAGAGCGTCCAGCTTGAGAAGTGATTGATGAGATTACATGAAAATAAAAACATACTCTGAAGGAAAAGCACTAGAAAGTGACTGACGAAGTTACCTGAAAACTTATTTTGGTGCCATATTTCTGCTTTTCCTAACAGAAGACACGATCCACGGAAAACTCAGGAAACTCTATTCTAGGTTGCGTGGGAAGCTGGAAATGAAATCTTAACCTAGGCTAGGATATATTTTCAGTCAGGAACCTCTTACAATTTGGTGGAAAGCCTCAATTGTTGGATAACTTCCAAAAGATGACAACCACTACTGCATTTTCTGCAAAACTGTCAATCTCCCATAAAAGTTGAGTTCCAAGTTATAGTCATAAATGCTATTGGGGCATTACAGCCACATTTCTTCCTCATAGATTTATGGGGATAATTGCAGGGCTAGGAAATTTTGGTATATCTTTCTCCAAACTGTAACTGGATATGTTGACAGAAGTTTCTCTTGTGGGAGGTATGTATTTATTGGATCCTATCCAATTGTGGTTTGGCTTATGATTTTGCACGTCTTCTCCCTGATAGCAGATGTTAGAGGGAAATTACGTTTTTTTAGTTGGACTGAAAACCAGAAAGCAGGCTTACGTTTTTCTTTGCATAAAATAATATTGCAAGGGTGAAGCTTGTGTATGAGAGACCATTGAAACATCTCTTTGTTTCTCTATAGAGGCAATGATTTTTATTCTGGGACCATTAAAACATCTCTTTGAGACTGACAACTTATTAGGTAGTGCAATTTTTTTTTTTTTAAAGATGGTCTTTAAGCATCTCAACTGCGAAAAACATTTGTAGATTACACTAAGTGTATTGTGTGAAATATCTGGAAACCGCTGGGTTGTGCAATTCTTGAAACATGTCTCAATACCTTAACCACAAAGGGACTACATCTCAATTTTTTTTCTTTTTCTTTTTCTTTCTTTCAGCCTTTTATCCATCTTTGATTATCTTTGATTGTTCTTGTCATTAGTAGATAATCGTCTCAAGAATTCATCTTCAACATACATCTCCTTGTCTTTCTCAAATCAAAACATTAGATAAATAAATCTTATATCTAACTCGTTTCTTTTTCTTTTTCCAATTGAACCATTCCTTTGACGATTATGAGGTACTCCAATGAGTGTTATGTGCACATTTGCTGCAATGCTGTCTTGATCCTTTGCCTTCTTGTTTGTTTCTGTTGTCTTTTGATTGTCATTGTGGTCTGACTACCTGAAAATATTATTGCCTGTCTCACAGAAGTCCAAGCATTAAAATCTTGCCACGAGAGGAGAATGCTAGCAAAGGGAGGTGAAAAGAATAAAAACACTACTGTTTGAACATCACATGGTAGGCTAGCATATCATGAAGTAATGCAGGAGCTATTTTTGTTGAATATGTTAGGGAAAACAAATCTGGAGTTATTCCATGTGGCATCCAAATTATTTTATTTCAGAATAACACAACTAGTCTCATGTGTAGTCAATAGTCTGGCTGCTTGTTAACTGAAGGGATCTTTTGGAATATGAATATTTCTCTTCCCAAAATGAAGGGATTTTTATTTTTTATATGTATAATGTTTATTCATTTTGAGGAAGTGTGGTACCAAGGGAAAGTGACCAGTTGTTCTTTAGTAATCTCCCATCTCACTTAAGCCCTATATGCCTCCTACAGAGTCCAAACGCTACTTCTCTTATCACTTGTTAGTGTTAGTATTAATTGAGCAGTGAACACCCATCTCCGCCTTCAAAACCCCATTGGCACTACAATTTGCAGACCATATAATTAAATGTTATGTTTCCTCTGTCGTGTTTATATTATTAGTTCTCTCAGTGAGGAAAATGTCTTTGAAACATGCAATGTGATTAGCTTAAAATGATCGAGCTTGGCTTAAAGCCAAGTTAAAAATATATAAGCGTAGCAACTTGATTGGACTGGATCTCATAGTTAAGACCCGATACTTTTCACACTTGTGTGGTTAGGTATCATTGTCGATATGCCTTCCAAGTTCTAGGTTCTATCCTTGGACGTTGACAAAGACGTAGTTTGTTACTTACTGCGGTGGTTGTTGCTGTTGTTGTTCATACTTCGGATTCACGCAAAGCTTTTTGTTTGAATGAGCTGGAAGAAATAGATGGGCTCAGTTTTCCGGTGAGGATAATATTAACAGCAACGAATTCTGAATTTTGAACATGCATCTGGACTTGTTCAACTGCCGGCTTTCTTCATACTCAGCTAGAACATCAAGCAGAGCTGCAGAACCCCCTTCTGATTATTATCAAAAATGGATTTTTCTGAAGTGCGTGTGGATAAAAGGTTTTGCAGCGTGTGGATAGGTTTAGCAGCCAGCCACCTTGGAAAGATGATTCTTCCTGCGTTCCATGGTCAAAAAGGGCGACAAAACTTCTTCCCGCTCATGATTCTGTGAGAAAAAGGAAAACAGCTAGCGTCGAGAACTTGCCCCGATTTGCTTCCTGCGAAGAGGACCCTGCGCCATATAAGATCTTTCTGAGGTTGGATTTGACTTCCAAAAACAATCTCAAACAGATGGCTCAGCAGCACCCACACCGAGTTCTCCCCAAAAGAATCATCCTCGTAAGGCACGGAGAGAGCCAAGGAAACATCGACCACTCGGCTTTCACCACCACTCCGGATTACAGGATCCCGCTCACAGTGTTGGGCCGCGAGCAGGCACGCTCCGCCGGAGAGAAGATCAGGGCACTGCTGTCTGATGCCAGGAGCTCCCCGGATTGGAACGTTTACTTCTACGTTTCCCCTTACGAACGCACGAGATCAACCCTGCGCGAGATGGGGAAGGCCTTCTCCAAGAAGAGGATACTTGGGGTTAGGGAGGAATGTCGAATCAGGGAGCAGGACTTTGGGAATTTTCAGGTGGAGGAGAGGATGAAGGTCATTAAGGAGACCAGGGAGAGATTTGGGAGATTCTTTTTCCGGTTCCCCGACGGCGAGTCTGCTGCAGATGTGTTCGATCGAGTATCAAGTAAGGCCCCCTTTTCCCAATTTTTTTCAGAACGTTTTCCTTCCATGACCATTGGATTTCATCCTTCTCTGATCTCTTCCGCTTTCGTTTAACCTGGGATCTTCAAGAAACGCCTATAAAAGATGAAAACTGTTCCCAGTGATCTTCTTAAATTTGTTTTCTCGTGTTATATGGAGACGACGAGTCAGGAATTTGCCATTTCTTGTCCAGTAAAATAAGCAGCATCATTTACACGTACAGGTTTCATGGAGTCGCTATGGAGGGACATCGACATGAACAGGCTCCACTGTGACGAAAGCTCGGATATGAACCTCATCATCATCTCGCACGGCTTGACATCACGAGTCTTCCTCACCAAGTGGTTCAAGTGGACCGTCGATCAGTTCGAGAGACTCAACAATTTCGGCAACTGCGATTTCCGGGTGATGCAACTCGGACCAGAAGGAGATTACAGCCTCGCCGCCCACCACACCAAGGAAGAAATGGAGCAGTGGGGCATGTCCGCGGAGATGATAGCAGAACAACAATGGCGGGCGTCTAAACATAGGGGGCACTGGCATGACGCCTGCCCTTGGGCACTGAAGTCTTTCTTCGACAACCTGCCGGACTCTGAGGAAGACGTTGCTAATGAAGAAGAAGTTGGTTCTTCAAAGCAGCTCGCCTGGGAAGTTCAAAAGCACTAGTAGTTCGTTTTTTTTTTTTATGCCATCGGCTACCAGAAGTCGATGGCAAAAAAACAAATTGTTTATCCGAAATCCTTTGATTTATGTAATTCTTTGTAAAGATTTGCTGGAATAAATGAATTCTTCAAGTAGGAACACCGATCGCCAACATACATACGCTGAAAAAACTCCATTATTGTCAGCTTCAATGATTGGGAAATCTTCTCTTAGAGTAGTTATACTTATAGATGTTGAAAAGGAAATGCTGTTCAAATACTAGGAACGCTCTATCTCACTTGACTACATTCTTAATCATGATTGGGAAATGAGTGTTATCTTATAGATGTTGAAAAGGAAATGCTGTTCAAATACTAGGAACGCTCTATCTCACTTGACTACATTCTTAATCATGATTGTTTCACTAGAAACAAACAACTTGGTCAATAGTATATATCATTTCATAAGACTTCAGCTACAAAGTCTCCCTGCACAATCTTTGTTTCAACCACCAAACTGAGCAGTTTAAGAAAGATCTATCCAGCCAAATTCCCCTCATAAACGTGCATTAAAGTGTCTATTACCCAAAAGTTTATTATGAAAACATAAGAGAAGAATTTCAGGAAGCAGAAGTGAACTTGATTGAAATGCTATTGACACAATGGCGCTCATCCGTTGGTGTACCGAATCCTTCACCCTTAAATACATGACCCAGGTGTCCACCACAAGCTGCACATGTGATCTCAATTCTCCTCCCATCTGGGTCAGGCTGGTAACAACAAAAAAAAAAAAAAAAAAAATCAAGTAGTGAACGGATAAGAATCTAAGACCACTAGGGAAACAGAAGGCATACTGTTCGATTTATGGCTCCAGGGAGACCCTCAAAGAAAGCAGGCCAGCCACAGCCCGAGTCAAATTTGGTGGTTGATTTATACAACGGAGTGCCACATCCTGCACACTGGTATATTCCCTCTTGAAAGAACTTGTTGTATTCACCAGTGCCTGGATACCTGCAAATGTTTTCCATGCAAGGAAATTGCATGTGCTTCATAAGTTCACACTACCTCGTGGAAGATTTCATTCAGTTGACATGTAAAAATTTGCACATCAAAGATATTCATTAGGCACACGTAAAATATAGGAAAGATGATATGAAAATGGTAACCACGAGAGAGAATTTTATCAACACAAAAAAAAAAAAAGAAAAACAAGATAAATAATAGTACAAAGCCATAAAGCTGACAATCCTATCAGCTGTACCAGGTAATTGGATGAAAACTGAATGAGCATAACCAAAATGGTTTAGTTCTTTTTACTTTTTCCTCCAATTCAAAGCTTCGCTCTTGCCAGAATGAAAAGCACATATAGATGAACAAAAAAAAAAGCACGAATAAGTAAACCCAGCAAAGCACAAAACTCAATGGTAACCAAGCATGGCAATCAAACCTCATGTACATCAGTCATAGGAAATCTGAAGAGAAAATGAGCAACAATGATGAAACATTGTAATGTCTTTCTAGACAGAAAGCCTGACCAAACTATGTAGACAACTGAGACCAAAACCTTGTATTGGTGCATAAAGAGGATCTAAAGTGAACACAAGAAACAGTAACGAAACAAGAAAATGATATTTGTAAGCTGAAACCTGAAAGTCTATAAATTACATAGATACAATATATCAGGTACACCTCATCTATGCTGTCGGAAGAAACTTCCAAACTTTTAGCACAGCAAAAAAAACTTATAATCACAGGGGAATGGCTCCCATGAACACATGACACATCCAACATCTCTATCCGACAAAACAGCTGTTGATAATATTCATCCCAGATGTTGCGAACAGGAAATTTCATATTTTTCGTGAACCACTCGAAACAACTGAAAAAAGGAAAAATTTGAACTCTATTTTTAACTTTCCAAGCATCCATTCAGAAAGAGTCATAAATGGAAGCATCCCGTGATTTGCAGAAGCACTCATAACACTCAAGAAGTCTTCTCAAATCCCATGACCCCCGACAGTAACGTCCTTCCCCCACTACTGAGGAAGATATGAGACGAAGTTACCTGATAATTTGTCGTAGCATAAGCTGAACAAAAATAAGAAAAGTCAAGAAACATAAAAATATCCAGTACTTCGCCGAACGACATTTCATCCCTCCATGAATACCAATTGAATGTCGTGTAATTCCCAATCCGAAGCAAACCCGAATTACATAATCAAGCATATCAGATAAGGCTCATTATTCTCGAAAATCGCCGGCAGAAGAGATGAGGAAGTCCAATTCAAAAAAAAAAAAAAATTAACAAGAGAGCAAACGAAAGGGCATAATACAGCAAATCAAAAACATTTGTAAGAAGCTTGATAAAATGAACATGCCCACGAAGTGTCAAATCTCTTACTCGGTTCCTTTCTGCCTCAGAATTCGAAACTGCTCCGGCGAGAGAATTGCTCTCCATTCTTCCTCTGTCTTCTGAACACACCCAGACGACGCCATCACCACCCCTCTCCTAATTCCCCTCTTCTGATGGCAAAACCCACCGAAGCGAATAGAAGAAACGATCGGCTTCCACGGAGCTCTCAAGTGCGTTTGCCTCGGACAATCTAATAAAAGAACTCTCGTGGAACTTATGTGACCGGAAAACTGGAAGATGGGGGAACCGTGGATAAAATGGAAAGCTTTCGAGGAAGAAAGAGGCGAATTACGCAAGAGGGAGCCCATGGTGCCAAGTTTAGAAAAAGAGCAAACGACGGTGCGATATAAACAAAAGTCGCCCAGCTTTGGCTACATGCCACAAGACTGAGTGAGTTTATGCGGGCCACATACTTGGGTCTATACATCTGCGACATATCATCCTATGTAAAGCCCATGTATTTTTTTGATGAGACAGACAGATGTCATTTGGAATGAGAATGTTACGTAATGAATGATGCAAAAAGGACAAAACACTTTTTTAAGTAGTGAATTAGCAGGAGTTAAGAATCTTAAGATGGTTTTGAACTACTAGAAAGATGGCTGTTTGATTGGTTGAGTTCTTTTAGTTGAGGTTAATAATTTTAATTAGTCATAAACAATTAAAAAACAGAGATGAAATTCACGTCAAATCTAAATTCTCAGAAACGAATTTGAAGCCATATTTTGGTAATCAAGCATGCTGCCTCCTCCACGTTGGCTTCTCTTCACCCAGGCCCAGCCGTAGAGGGCAGTCAGAAGAGGAAGAAAAGGTTTCCAATGATGCTGAAAACGAAATGACCTTCAGTTCAAGCTTTGTGGGTGTCAATTTGGTCCTGCAACATGGGTGCAGGGGAAGGGGCACAAGGACGAGTAATCGACGAGAATAATTGAAGAGGCACGTCGACATGATTTAGTGGGCAAGAGTGTTGGCCGTGTAGAGGACCAGGGATGAACTCCCACAGGCCCGGCACTGCCTCTGTTGTCTGTACTCTATTCCCCCCTCTTCACATACACTCCCCAACTCGAGAACATCATCCGCATCTTGCAAGGATTGTGCTCTGTCTGGTTGCTCTGTTTTCTGGGCATTGAGAGGAGTCCCCCCTCCCCTTTGGCCCGTCATTGAAAGTCTAAACGAACAAGTGTGGAGTTCAAGGAAATCGGATCCTGGCTTCTGGTAGGCATCAATGGCTTCGCATGCCGTGACCCTTTGTGACAGAATTTCTTGGACACGATGCCACCGGAAATCCGATATCATT
Organism: Aristolochia contorta; assembly: GCA_022405105.1. Taxonomy (NCBI): domain Eukaryota; kingdom Viridiplantae; phylum Streptophyta; class Magnoliopsida; order Piperales; family Aristolochiaceae; genus Aristolochia; species Aristolochia contorta. The sequence continues at coordinate 8,179,988 of CM039664.1, forward strand.
TTCGAAGCAACTGAGGAGAAGATTCGAGTCGTGGAAAAGGAAGTCAAAGTTGTAAAACCCGGATAATTAATGCCGAGGAGTAATGGATGGAGGGCGAGTAATCCCAACAAATTAGTGAGCTGTCGTCGTCTTCCCCGAGTACGAGTGGTGGGTGTGTACTGATGTAGTAATGCAATCAGGAAAGCTGGGACTACTCGGCTACTCCTTTTCCTGTCTGTGTGGTAGAGAGGCAAGATTCAACTTTGCTGGGCAAGTAATGATTTTGGAGTTAAGGTGTAACGAGAGAGCAAATGAGAGAGAGAGAGAGAGAGAGAGAGAGAGAGAGAGAGAGAGAGAGAGAGAGAGAGAGAGAGAGAGAGAGAGAGAGAGAGAGAGAGAGCAAACGAGAGAGAGAGAGAGCAAACGAGAGAGAGAGAGAGCAAACGAGAGAGAGAGAGAGGGCAAATGAGAGAGAGCAAATGAGAGAGAGAGAGAGAGAGAGAGAGAGGAAGGGGGCGAATGAAGGGGGGAGTCGGGGAGCTGTCGGCACCAAACATTCTTTTGGTCGACCCTTGAAGGAAAAGCCTAATCACTCCTCATCCTCAGTTCAGTTCTCTCTCATTGGAACATGCAGAATGGGATGCTTTTTATAATTGGTTCGGATCATGGGGAATAAGCATGAGCGAGGAATCAACGAATGAATATGAAGCAAGAGGACGGAAGCAAAACTCTCTCCGGGTCATTAGAGTGATCCTTGGGGGTGTGCCCACTGTGTCTGTCTGCAACACAAAAAGGCCGTCTAATGAGTAGAGTCAGGGGAGTGGAAAGTTGCTTATAAACTAATCCCTGCTTTATGGGGACACAGAGTTTGGAATAGAGGGGACATGATGGCCTCCATGTTTGCATATCCCATGCCTGACAAGATCAAAACTCCCTCTGTTTCAAAAGCCAAAAATCAATCTTGATTCTTGAGAGCCCCCCTGCTCACTCCTCTGCACATGAATCTCTAGAAAATTGCGAAGTGGCACTCTGCTCCCTCTCAAGGGGCCCCATTCCCAGTTCCTCTAGTGCCCGCCTTCTCATCTCTCAACTCTCGTCCCCCCTCTCGTACCTCCTTTTCCCTCTCTCGCGTACCTGCAGTTACACAGAGCAAACACAGTGACTCCCGGAGAAGACGATTCCGGCCTGGGCGGGCTTACTCTCTTAGGACAAAAAAAAAAAAAACGCCGAGTCCGTCGAACCGGAAGCTGGTCTGGTTCGGTAAGAGACTAAGAGGGAAAGGGTCGTTGGGAATAATGGAGGCACATGTGGGACGATGATACATGGGCATGCTGAGGTGTGAGGCGCATGATGGGAGAGATCTCCCGGGGGTTACGTGGAATGATGAGAGGGGCAGCCGGTGCTGAGTCAGACATGTGGAGATGATGTGGAGATATGCTTGCGTGGACCCCGAGAGCCATGGCACACTGGCATGGGCCTCCTGCCCCTAAGAGAAGCCTCACTCGCGGAACGAGGATGATTTGGTCCCTAGTCCCACACATACATGCATGCACGCACATGACCAATCATACATGTCAGCAAATCAGCATGGCCCCCCCTCCCTCCCTTCGATGATTATAATTATATCTTAAATCCGTAAATAAACCTTCCATGATCCATCCCATGCATAAATAAAATCGGGCAGTGCATGACGTGGGGCCAGTTAGGGGAGTGGTGGGGGGGATGGTACATAAGGTTGTACCACGGGAAGTGCGACCGCGACACGAATATATTATACATAGGAGGGCGTATGTGTTGTCACATTCGAGTGCATTTTGGGGCATGTGTGCACGCGTGCAAAGTGGTCTTTCCCTAAGTTAACATACATCCGCCAGCCATCCCCAGATACGCCACAAGGAAAAAAAAAAAAAAAAAAGGAAAGTTTTTGTGTGTGGCGGCGAGAACACGTGGCATCCACCTAGAGACACAAGTGTCAAGGAACGGGGGAAGTAACGGGGGACAAGAGGGAGGGCAAGAGAGGGTGGGGTGGGGCCGGCTGTGTCGAGACGATAGGGCACAGGGGCAGGTCGAGATGGGTCGCAAAGTGAGGCGATGTTGAGAAGAGGGTCCCACCCCGCAAGTCGATGTGGGGAGCTTCGGCTAAGTGATGAGTGGGGCAAACTCGGCCGCATCATGAGGAACAAAGTTGGATACAAAAGCCACGGCGTGGGCCCACCAAGTTGGGGAGTTCGGAAGCTGAATTTTTGAGCCCCTAAAAAGAATAATTAAATAAATAGTAAAGCAAAAAAAGAAAAAAAAAGGGATTGAAGTAATTGATGAGGAGAAGGAGATGGGGGAGTGGCGGAGTTGAAGGAAAGCTTTTAATCAGATGTGGTTTTTTGTTGCTTTTGATGTGTTTGAAATTGATGGGTTGAGGCTTTTAATCAAAGATTAGATTCGCTGGTGGACGTCGTTTTGGTTGACCAAAAGATTTCCGCAGCAGCAGCAGCAGCCAAAGTGTTTGTGAAAATGCGAGAGAGAGAGAGAGAGAGAGAGAGAGAGAGATTCAGATAAGAATCTGGCGAAGAGAAGGTAAGGTGAAGGCACTGAAGGGGACGGCGATGTGGCTCGCTCGCTCGATCGCGCGCGGGGTGGTGGAAGGAAGGGGTGGGATAGTGGTGGTGCGTGTGTGCATGCGCGCGCGTGCAGGTCTCGAGGGTAATAATAATGGAGGTGGCAGCCACCATAATACCAGATTCATCATGCCCGTCTTAGAATCATTTCCGTCGTGCCCTTAAAAACTGCTATATATTTTTTTCTCCCTTCCTTTCTTTCTAACTCTAACAAGGTTTTTCGCATCATTGCTTTTTATTCTTTACTTCCATTCTTATACATTTCTTACACTCGTCAACCTCCTTTTCTTCCTTTTCTTTTCCCCCCAAAAATGCCTGTTACAATTCCCAATAAGTATTGGGGATAAAGATTATATGACCAAATTACTAGTTCTCGTCGTTCTTTTAATGCGTGTATTACTTTAATGGGTGAGCAATATCCATAATCTTGTATGTTTTATTTACCTTGCTCTTCAAGTGGATTTATCTGTCTTCTTAGAACTCGGACAAGAGATACTATTTCAGCCAAAACAAAACCCCCAGTCAATAACCGTGTTTTGGGGGGTTCACTTAAGCCTAATCAACCTTGAACAAAGTGATGTTATTCACTCCTGTCGTTAAGAAGAGGGGAAAAAAAAAAAAAAGAGACGCTTCATTTTTAAATGTCCATATATGTGTATAAAAGAAAATGAAAAAGGATATAAAAATAGGGTCTGTAAATTTGTACGGACGCCCAAAATTCATGGATATATTCATAATTACCCCCTTTGACGTCTCACAAGGATTCCAGAGCAAAGAGCTCTGTGAGGGCAACCGAGAAATCGAAAGATTACGGTTTGCAGATGATGACAAGACGTATGCTGTTCATTGTATTTTGGCGTTTTGCATTACAAAAAAAACTTATCTTTAAGGGCTTGGGTGATGCAATTAACAAATTTTCACTTTTTTCCTTTTCTCACGGGAAAAAATTAAGAGAGAGAGAGAGAGACAAATAAGTAAACATAATCATGCAACTTTACATTTTGTTTTGAAGCATATGTATGCCGAGAACAACAACCTTTTTGTCATTATTGATTACCATATGAGGTAATACAATACCATGGTGAAGAAAAAACAAAAAAATCATTTCCCCCCTGATTTATTACAAATAAACCTGAAATCTAACCTTATATCATAAAAACAACCCAATCCGCAATTAACTTAACTTCCACTAAGAAGACCCTTCCAACAGATTCAAGGTCTTATTTTGGGTCTTACTAATACCCAACTTAGGAATTCTTCAGTACAATAATATAAGGTCTTTCTTTTGTTTTGTGTTCTAGGTTCTAACAACCAATGGGCCATGGTTTGAATAGGCACATTGATTGAAAATCAAAGCAATAATGTTATTTTTATTACTGATTCAGAGCTAGTTAATCGAAACGTATAGGCTATGTTAATTACTGTTACCAACCGCATTAGGGAAAAGATGAAACTTGTGAGAGTAAAAAGAGTAAAAAATTAGATGCAAGGGAGTGTTAGATACGTGGAAGAGAATCAAAAACAGGAGCAGTGACATTGAAGAATAGTGAAAGCGATAATCATTATTTGATAAATACGGTTAGTGGTATTTTATGGGTCGGATTAGGGCTGGTAATACGTACTGACGCGAACGGATGACCTCACTGTTGACTACACCCTTTACCGACCTGAGAGAGCGGGAGAGAGAGAGAGAGAGAGAAACAGGGATGTTAATAAAAAGGAAGATCAAATCCAGTTTTGGGTAAATAATTTGGAGTTTTTGGCATTCGCACTGGTATAGGCGTGAGCTTAAAATCCGTTTCCCGTTCCTGTCTGATGAACATCTTGCAAATATAATCATCATATCCCACTCATTATGCTCACAATCATTATTCTTGGTTGCCTCACACGCATGACATTCCCTTCTCCAATCTCCTCTCTTCTCCCTTTCGCGCTCTCCTTGGCTTCCCATCTATAAATTCCTCCCCACTCTCCTCTCAATCTCACTGTGTCTCTCTTCATCACTCTCTCTCTCTCTCTCTCCCTCAGTGTATCTCTCTGCTTCTCTTCTGGGTTTCTCTTCACTACTACTGCTCTGTACGTCGCTGATCGATCGCCTCTTCTTCTTCTGCTTATTAATTAATTTGTATTTGCAGCAGTGGTAGTAGTTGTTGTTTTTAGTAGTGTTCGAGTGGTTTTTTTTGGCAAAATGGCTGCGTCTGGATTCGAGGGGTTCGAGAAGCGGTTGGAGCTCAATTTCTCAGGGGACGATCCGATGGGTCTCCGGCGACTGGACTTCGTGGAGCTGAAACAGGTTCTGGACGCCGTGCAATGCAGCGTGGTGTCGGCCATCGGGAACGCCCACTTCGACGCCTACGTCTTATCGGAATCGAGCCTCTTCGTGTACCCGAAGAAGATCATCATCAAGACGTGCGGGACGACCCAGCTCCTGAAATCCGTCCCCTGCCTCCTCTCCCACGCCTTCGAATTGGGTCTCGCCGTCACCAAGTGCAGGTACACCAGGGGGAGCTTCATCTTCCCCAAGGCCCAGCCTTTCCCCCACACGAGCTTCCGCGAAGAGGTGATGTACCTGGAGGAGACTCTCCCGGGTCACCTCTGCAACAGGAAGGCCTGCATTATGCCCCCGACCTCGAAGCAGCTGCCACCAGCTCCCCCCCACGCGCATTCCTGGCACGTCTACACCGCCAGCGACGAGTCGCCGGAGTTGGAGTCGGCGGCCGGGAAGACGTTCACGGTGGAAATCTGCATGACCCAGTTGGACAGGGGACTGGCGAGGGGGTTCTTCCGCCGGCGGGGGGACGGCCGCACCGGCGACGCCGTCGGGAGCGAGATGACGGAGGCGACGGGGATTGGGAACATCAACCCGGAGGCCATCATCTGCGATTACGCATTCGACCCATGCGGCTACTCCATGAACGGGGTCCACGGGGCCCGCTACTCGACCATCCACGTCACCCCCGAGGACGGGTACAGCTACGCCAGCTTCGAGTGCGTGGGCTCCCTCGACAGCCGGAAGGATCTCGAGCAGGCCTTGCAGACGACGGTGGGAATATTCCGGCCGGCTACCATCTCGGTGGCCGTCTCCACGGAAGATGGAACGCCGGAGGCGGCGGACCGAATCGGGGCCCGCGTCGCCAACGCTCTAAAGCCCCTGGGCTTGGATAGCTGGAGTAATAATAGTACAAAAGCGCGGGTGGAACACTTCCCCGCCGGCGGAACCGTTACGTTTCAGACGTTCGCCGAGCGCCGGAAGTAGAAATCCGGCGAACGGCGGCAGCTACAAGGCTTCTTTTTTTTTTTTGTTGGACGAGAAAAAAAAATGTTGATAGTGGTAGGCAGCAAAACAAAGTACAGAAGAGATCGAGAGTTTAGATTTTTCAAAAAAGAAAAAAAAAAAAGAGGAAGAAGAGGGATAATAGTACTACTATCTAGTTACTTACTCCTCTTTGTTAGGCTGAGTACAAAATTTTGGATGATGGGAATGGTTGACCGTAGAGCGAGAGAGAAAGGATGTGTGGTGGGTGGTGGGTGGGTTGGGTTGGGTTATGATAGTGCGCCCCACTCTTTTGAGTTCCCCCGTCACGCTTTGGCTTGGAAGAAGAAGAAGAAAAAAACATGTTTAGTGGGGGGAGTTCTTATCAGTTGCCAATGTTGGGCTCTGGTCTCCCCAATCCATCAGCCCTTATCTCCTTCCTTCCATAAAAGGCAGAAAAAATGACACTTCCTTTTTCTTTCCTTTCTCCTCTCTCACTAGTGCTTTTCACTTTCTTTCTTTCTTTCCTTTCTTTCTTTTCTTTTTTTTTTTTTTTTCTCTTCGGCTTTCTTTGGTTTTAATTTAATTGGTGAATTCACCTCGTGCGTTATCCAAATTACAAATCTCCTTGTTCACATTTCTTCTTTTTAACTCTCTCTTCCTTTGCGTGTTTGTTCTTCGTTTGCGCTCGCTCTGGACCCTGCACCACTCCAATTTACGGAGCAGAAACAGAGCACAAAACAGAGCACAAAACAGAGCACAGACGCTGCGACTAAAATACTGGTAGGCGTAAGCCCAGAATAGAAGTTGAGATTGTGGAAAGAAAAAGGGTGATAGGATTCTACTCATTACTCACTAGTCACCACAACTTATATCCGATTCGTGGACTCGTCATGAGTGTAGTTTTTAGAATCTCGTTTCAGGACATCCCCTCTAAAAATGTGGCTGCTATGGATCAACTGAGCCATCTTCCACTGGCTCTGCATCAGACGTAATGACTCCACATTGACTTCGATACCGAAACCAATTTGAGGAGGAAAAGAAACCCCACAAAAGAGTCCACCACTATAGAGATAAACACAAAGCAAGCTGCCGGCGAATGTTTGGTTCATAAAAGTATAATAGATATCGTCGTGTTTACAACTTCCACCAACCACTCCTTTTTTGTTTTGTAAATCCTACTTAACGAATGAGTTTTCTAAGCTAATTCACGAGCTGAAACGAGATTCAAGGAGAAGTTAGGAGCATAAAGAAGAATTAGATGGCTAGCCATACAAACAAAGATTGTAAGTTTTGACCGTGCAGCATAAGTCAGCAGTATTTTTACTTTTAAAACAGTGTAAGATAGGGAGAATTGGACTAAGAAGAAAAAAGGATTGGGAGTATCAATCTTGTGTTCATACCCAACGAGTTAGGCACCCTATTATTTATTGCTGCGCAAGTGCCCACCTTTGGTTTGCCATGGAGCTCCCAACATGAAAGTGTGCATCACATGGTCCTTTCCCCCACAAAAGGTACACAGTCGATTGTATGAGTCACCACAGTTTCACCTTTACTGTTACCAGGACCTCATCTTCTTCCTCCAACAAGTCATCACCACGACATTGTGACAACGTGGTTGAAATTTCACTTCTTTCTTTTGCGGAAATTCATTTAAAGTTTTATCCTGCTTTAAATCCACTGATCCTCTTAGAGAGTTTCATCGTGTTTGTCTAGTGAGTCAAGGAAGAACCTACTGCAGTATGATTCTCTCACTATATACATATATAGAGTCGGTGGCTGATCAACCAAATTGACAGTCTTTATCCTTCCATTTCTATTCCCCATTAAAACTTAAATGAAAAATAATATTAATACTTCTATATTTTACGACAAAGTTGTATGTAGTGCTACCATAAAGAATAGAGTAGTGATTCGGGCAGGCCGGGGCACAACACCCCTTACATTGAAATAAAAAAATATATTTTACGAAATCCAAAAAATAAAAAATATATTTTATAAAATCCAAAAAATATATTTTTTTATTTCACGTGAGAAAGGCATGCCTAAAGTTTATTCTCTTAAAAATAGGATTTAATAAAAAAATATTTTTTTATATTTTTAAGGGCTTAAATTAGTATGTTCATCCGATAGGTACATCTAACATTACTCAACTATAAAATAGGAAGATAGATCCAACTTTATCTCTTACTTGCACAAGCCAACAAGACACCACGTTGTAAAATATTGCCGTAAGCATATCACCACTCAACTCAATTTAATTAAAAAATCTCAATTATGTAAAAATCTGAATTTAATTAGGAGTATAAAAAATTGCTAAAAATTACATTTTAGGTTCAATTTGATCTAAGGGACCAAACTACCATCATTGTTTTTCCTTTTTTAAATGTTTAGATTCCTGCCGCATATCTTCTTTAATGAATCAATGTCTTTTACTCTCAAAGAAAAAGATTTCGGTCGACCCATGTGTACTTCTTTTACCTGGTTTTTCACATAATCTCATCCGGTTCAATTGTTTATATACCCGGCTTATGGGGCATTAAAAGCCATAGCTAATATTTTACATATTGGCCATAGAATAATATGATAATTACGCAAGTATTTTCTTTGACAGTTTGACAATTTGATTCATCAAACTAAGCAAATCCAAGCCGGTTAAATCAAAATCAAAGTATTTTTTGGTTCATTTGTAAATAAAAAATAGTAAAATCATATTGCTAAATGATATTATATAACATAAGATATGATAATAGTCCGGTTTGATGACAGTCGCTGTTCAAAACCGCGGGTCCGAGATGCAAAATTAGACGGACGTTCTGGATCGCTGAGATATTTTGATGACCCTATCTAAAATTCCTGCTCGTCGGAAATGACACAACTTCTTCCTCCGAATAATCGACAACGGTTGGAGCCTAATGGAATCTAGTATTGATACTTGAGTTCTCCTCTGCTGGCTACCCTAGTCGATGTTATTCTATTCTTCTTCAGGTCACATTTGAAGGTAAGGGCTTCGTTCTTTTGTAATTCATTCAGGAGAGCTTGTGGAAAAGGATGAGTACATTCGGAAAATTTGGTTTGTTTGGGAGGGTTTCTAGGAAATTTCTTGGTCTTTGGGGTTTTGCTCTTCAAGTCGTGTTTCGTCGCTGTTTTTTTTTAATTTATTTCGCCGGTTAAAAACCCAGGTTTTATTATCTTCGATTATGTTCTTCATTCTCCTTTTATTTTTTGTTTCTGCTCTCGTTTCTTCTTTCTTATTCCGTGATGAACTGGTGACCGTCGCTCTCTTTATGAATTCAAATTTTAAGGAATCGCAGATTCTTGTTCTCTTATCTGGAAGTTGTCTGCTAATTTTTAGAGTTCCTAGATATTTATATTGTCTTCTTCATGGTGTTGGACTTGTTTCCTTCCGTTGATTGAGCTACTTGACCAGAATAGGCTTGGAAGCAGGATATCATTTTCTTCGCTCCAAGGAGACGTGGACATGACCCTTCCCTCTAATTACTATCTTTAAACTAGTTATCAAACTTTTCTAGCTGGGGGAAGTTCAGATTGCGATTCTCCTGCTAGAGAGGCTCCTCAAGAAATTTCCTTTTCTTTTATAAGCTATTTGTGCTTCAGTCAGGGTTTCGAAGAACATGAATCAATCCATATATCTAAATATCATGAGCATCTAATCACTTAAACTAGGTCTGGTATACGAAATCCACAATAAAAAAGAAATTTTACCTCCCTTGTAGTTATTTGATTTGGTTTTGATTTAGTTAAATTTACCTGGATTATAAACGTTTGACCTTTCCTGGATTTCGAGTGTCTTTCTATTTTCTGTGAAAAGTATTGTGACTACTTGTTATGACAGGCGCATGTAAATATGAAGTCTTTCATCCATAATGGCATAATGCAGCCCCGTCAATGTTTCCTACATCACGAGTTAACCAATCCTACCCTGTGGTTCTCCCAACTCAATGCACTCACTCAAATTTCCTGTAAGAAGAGAAACTGTGGGGTAGGCCAAGTCCGTAATTCTGTTCCAGCAAACATATATTCTTCTAAAGCATCAGCAAAAACAGCTTTGACAATGAAGACAGACTCAGAGAAAAATCTAGGAGCCCCTTCATCACTCTACAGTCGACCAAGTTTACGTGAAATGAAAAATGAAAGAATAGCAAGTCGGACCAACATTTACGAGTTTTTGAGGGGTTTGGGTATTATACCTGATGAACTGGATGGTTTGGAGCTCCCTGTCAGTCTTGAAGTCATGAGGGAGCGGGTGGACTTCTTGCACAAACTGGGTCTCACCATTGAGGATATAAACAACTATCCACTAGTCCTTGGTTGTAGTGTGAAGAAGAATATGATCCCTGTGCTAGATTATCTTGGCAAATTAGGTGTTCGAAAAGCATCTGTAACAGAACTCTTGCGTAGATATCCGCAGGTACTCCATGCCAGTGTAGTTATTGATCTCCAACCTGTTGTGAAATATCTTCAAGGTATGGATATTAAGCCCAGTGATATCCCTCGAGTTGTAGAAAGATATCCAGAGCTGCTTGGTTTCAAACTTGAGGGTACCATGAGTACATCAGTGGCATACTTGGTTGGGATTGGAGTGGGAAGGAGGGAAATTGGAAGGGTCCTTACAAGGTACCCAGAGATTCTAGGCATGCGAGTGGGAAGGGTCATCAAACCTTTGGTGGAATATCTTGAAAATCTTGGGATTCCTAGACTTGCTGTGGCAAGACTTCTTGAAAAGCGCCCTCATATTCTTGGCTTCAGCTTAGAAGATCAAGTGAAGCCAAATGTGAATTCTCTTTTAGAATATAATGTCAGGGAAGAGATGCTGCCTTCTGTGATAGCACAGTATCCCGAGATCATTGGACTTGAGCTCAAGCACAAGCTTTGCTCCCAAAGAAACTTTTTGGAGTCAATTTTGGAACTGGGTGTTGAGGACCTCGGTGTGTTGATTGAAAAGATGCCGCAGGTTGTAAGTCTAACTGAATCGTCTATGCTGAAGCATGTCAACTTCTTGAAGAAATGTGGGTTTTCTCCTCCGCAAGCGAAGAAGATGATTATTGGTTGCCCTCAGTTACTTGCTTTGAATCTTGAAATCATGAGATTGAGCTTCCTGTACTTTCAGACTGAGATGCACAGGGATTTGGTTGAGCTTGTGGACTTCCCTGCTTTCTTCACTTTTGGGCTGGAATCAACCATACGACCTCGACATGTGATTGTTGCCAAAAAGGGTCTCAAGTGCTCCCTGGCGTGGCTTCTCAATTGTAGTGACGAGCGGTTTGAGGAGCGGATGAGCTACGATTCATTTGATATTCAAGAAATGGAAGTGGAGCCATCATTTGACATGAGAACACTTACAGAACCTAGGAGGGAGGATGAATCAGACTTCGATGAGGACTATGAATCGGATTCAGATGAGGATTATTAGGAGAGTAAATGAGCATCTGTTGCTAACACTGTCCATCCAGGACCAGTTCGTGTACATTAGATCTCAATGGAAATCTTTAACCGAGCCTTCTTTATTTGTTGATTTTGACCGGAGTAGATTTTACCGAAAGGTCAGGAACGGGCTGTATCAGTATTAGTATGTAAAAGAATAACATACGTTTTACAAAAATCAAGTACTATTTGCAGATTCATTTCCAGTACCACTCGTGTACAATATGAATGTTATATTTCAATTTTTTATTTTAAAATTATTTTTCAAGATCGAGGTCGGAAGTGCCGTGAATTTGCTCAAGATTCATCGCGGCTGCATTTCAAGTGTTTCAAAACTATATTTATTTGATAAGTTCAACTGAAAACTGCATTTACATTATGCATTCCCTCACAAAAACCTCTAAAAATAAAATGGTCCTTGAGATCCCCTTTGGACAAAAATATGGAAAATCAAATTTATTCTTAAACAAAAAATGCTGGCTCATTCTCGACAAACTACAAACAGCCTCTCAATTGCATAGAAGAGGATTAGATCTTAATCTCCTGTGTGCTATGTGTGAATTAAAACCGAAACTATTAATCATCTGTTTATTCATTGCATATTTGTCACAAATCTTTGACAATTATTATCTCCTTACACAAAACTAATTCCCCAAAGTCAGTCAATTAGATTATATTTCCACACTTTGTTATACTCATCCCCTACAAAATTCCTGCCTAGATCCCATATATATGCTACTACTACAATCTCTGGAAAATATAGTGTACTAGAAATAGAAAAATTTTTGAACAATCATCTACTACTCATTCACAATGCCTCAATTGCATCCTATTTACTCCAAACCAGATTATCACTCATCGACAAATCCCTGAAACTAGCTCTCCAAAAAAAAAAAAAAAAAAAAAATAAAACCATATTTGTTGACAACCACCTTCTTTTTTTTTTTTCTAGCAAACTTTGATGGATCATCTAAATTAGAATAAAAAAGGGCAAAGGAAGAGTTATTATCCGAAACGCAAAGGGTGAAATTACGTTATGTGCATTGTGGCCCTTATTAAACAAATCGAACAATGAAGCTGAACTTTCTGCTATTTACCTTACCCTCACTTGTATTAAACATTTTCTGCTAAATTCACCAATACTCATTCAGGGGATTCTTCAATAGTAATACATTGGATGCAGGAAGGTCATAGCAACCATTGAAGCTCACACCCATAAATATCTGCAAGAACCTACTGGAGGAACTACCACAGGTCAAGTTGATGCACCAGTTTAGAGAAGGAAACAATGCCGCTGATACCTTGGCCAAAAAGTCAAGTCTTTTGGCTGAAAGGGAGAGACACATATAAGATATAAGATATAGATAAACAGAATTTCTCGTTTTATGAAAAATGCTACTGCTTACTGGTAACACTTAGCCCAAAACCTTTTATTTTGGAGGACTGTAAAAGCCTTAACTCTCTCTCTCTCTCTCTCATATGTATTCTCTTAACTCTCTTAACTTCTCGGCTTAATATATATCTGCTTTTGGATTAAAAAAATCTAATTAATTAATGTGTTCTGTTTCTCAGACTTACATTGATATGCTGAAGAAAAGCCCGCTCTTTTACTGTCCTAATATTAGTCTTACATGGCTCTCTATGATAATCCTTGAGGACCGGCTCTCCGAGACTGGCGTAGAGAACCGCAGTTTTACAAGAGTGGAGTACAACCATTAATTAGACGCGGAGAATATAATATAAGCGCAGTTTTCAACAGATAACAGAAATGATGAGAAAGAAATAGAAAAGGAAGAAAATAAACTCAATTTTATTCAGGGTTTTGCTTGGTGGGGAAGTTCCCCAAATGGCGGCCGAGCTTGTCCCAGATCAGAGAATGGGCCACGGCGAAGTGGAGGCTAAGAGGCCAGTGGTCGATCACCTTATTGGATCATCGCCATGTCTTCCTCACTCTGGACAACAAAGACGACATGGTCCATGTTTGGGGCAGAAATCGGTGGTTCGTAGGGGGTCACCTGATGAAAGTGTTTAAGTGGTTTCCGACCTTCGTTCCTTCCAAGGAGGAACCGTCTTCTGCAGCGATATGGGTCTCTCTGCCTTTACTTCCTGTGGTGTTTTTCCAGGGAGAGCTTCTGTCTCCCATTGCTGCTTTGGCGGGGAAGGTGTTGGGTATCGATGGTCCGACAAGAAACCTGTCTCGAACAAACGTGGCGAGGGTGTGCGTCGAGGTGGATCTCCTCAAGGACCTTCCTCGACAGGTCTGGGTTGGGGTCGGAGGAGGAGGTTTCTGGCAAGATCTTTGCTATGAGAGGTTGCCTCCCTATTGTGCTGATTGCAGGCAACAGGGGCACTCGACCAGAGTTTGTGAAGCTAGTCGAGGCCATTCAGCTCGGAGTAAAACTGCGAAACAGAAACTTAGCATCGAGATTAATCCGAATTACCACACCAGTGGAGAGACGCTCCTAAGAATACTTCAGTAAGACCAAGCGTGTTCGAATTTCTCCCATTATTGAAGATGATGATGGGAGTAATCGGGCCAGGCGACAGGATTCGAACCAATCCAAGGGGAAGGGAAAGGAAGTAGTGGAGAGTAGTGCATCAGAGGCTTCGCTTCCATTATCACCTGATGAAAGCTCTTATGGAGAAGAGAGAGGAGAGCGCTCTAACGCGGGTACGAGTGAAGAGGTCGTCGTATTAGCAGGGGACCTAAATCCCACAGACAGCGTAGGAGATTTACCGGGAGAAAGCTGTCACCGGGTGGAGCGGAAATCCCCTCCAAGAAAGTAAGCTGCTGCGTATATATCTCCTTCATTTAGACCTTGCAGATGGGAGTTGCTAGAACGGAAGTTTCAGAGGGTAACAAATTAGGCAAATTGGATATGGAATTGCAATTCATTATCTTTTCTTTTTTTCTTGATGCAGAAAGAAACCCAGTTCAAAAAGGCCAATCTTCTTTTGGAAGACGAAACTGCCGAAGGAAATTTCCGCCGTGGAGTTGAGGGCCTTGATGTTTCCGACCTTAGTGAAATTCAAATATTTAGAGATCAAGAAAATGACTAAAGGTTTCAGAGACATAATAGGACGAGGAGGCTTTGGGGACGTCTACAGAGGAAGGCTTCCAGACGGCCGAGAGGTCGCGATCAAGAGGGGAGCCCGGAGTCGGCGCAGGGGTTGAAAGAGTTCCTGACGGAGATGGAGATGCTGCCGAAGCTGCAGCACAGGCACCTGGTGTCCCTCACCGGTTACTGCACGGAGAACAACAAGTTGATCTTGGTGTACGAGTACATGGTCCATGGCACGCTGAGAGAGCACCTGTACAATAATGACAGGAGCAGCAAGGGCGTGCTGTCGTGGGAGTAGAGGCTGGAGATCTGCATCGGGGCAGCGAGGGGTCTCCACTACCTGCACAAGAGAGGGGGGTCCGAGTACTCAATCATCCACAGGGACGTGAAGACGTCCAACATTTTGGTGGACGAGCATTGGGTAGCGAAGGTGTCTGACTTGGGGCTCTCCAGGACGGGTCCCAGCCTGGACGAGACGCACGTGAGCACAGCGGTGATGGGAACCAGGGGATACACTGACCCGGAGTACCTTCAGCTGGGACATCTGTCATACAAGTCGGACGTGTACTCATTCGGGGTGGTGCTGTTCGAGGTGCTACTGGCGAGGCCCGCTTGGGACCGGAGCCTGCCCAATGAACAGGTCAGCCTCGTCTACTGGGTTCTGCGCTGCCAGAGGAAGGGCACGGTACTGGAGGAGGTGATCGACCCGCATCTGAAGGGGAAGATCAACCCGGACTGTTTGAGAGTCTACACGGAGACAGCGGCGAAGTGTCTCGCCGTCCGCGGCGTGGACAGACCAACCATGGGGGACGTGTTGGGGAACCTGGAGTTGGCGCTGCAGTTGCAGAGGAGTTGGGGCGACGAAGATGATGATCACGGTGGTGGGTCTCTGGTACTGCAATCAGTCTAACCCCCCATTCGTTTGGTACAATCAATAGTAGACATGCAGGAAGGAATTAAGCCTCTGCCGTCGTCATATATTTTGTGAGGATTGAGCCTCCCCTCTCTTGGCCTGTGGGCGAAGAGCCAAAACAAAGCCTTTAAACACTTTGCAGATTATGCGGAGAAATAAAAGAAGCGACGTGCATGTATAACTCTGCCATTTTTTTTTTTTTTTTGTTTTCTGTTATTTTCTTAATTACTGTAGATGGAGATCAGTGTCTCTCTCGAAACAAATCTTACCCACGCATCAGTTGTAATCCCTCTCAGAGTGATTAAATTCAAGATTTCTATCGGTTTTGCTTGGTGGTGTTAATCAGATGATCATCTTCAGCTGAATTCGTGGCCCTTGTCTCTCCCCTGTTACCACTTGAGAGGCCAAATTGGTTTCTTGTTCAATTTTTCTGACCTAAATAATACATTGTCCTTTGGATTCATAGGAACACCCGTTAAATTTGAGACTAATCAAAAACCAGCTGTCAGATGATGATGTCTTCTTCTTCGTTGTAACAAATTACAGCTTTCAGGTCCTGATCAATCGAAGGTTCTTACCACAAAGAAAGTGACCTATATGAATATAAAATTATCACTTAAAACAAATATAAAGTTTTGTTGCTTAATCAAACACTCCGCCTGGGGAGTACGGTCGTCGCAAGACCGAGACTCAACAGGAATTGACGGGGGCCAATTGTGACGGGTAACGCGGTCAAGAAGCTACCTCCATCTTTCAGTACCACCCCTCACGTACTGAATGTTCCATTTCGTTGATTCGTACGTAACAGTGCAATCAATGGAGGATATTGATATAGATCATGCAGTAAAAAAATTAAACGACAACAATATGATTAATCCTAAAAAAAGAGGGAATTTATTCAGTACAAATTTTAAATGGTATTTCGGATAATAATTAAATCTGAATAGAAATATTAATTAAGCCTTGGGAGCCAATAATCCAGCTTTGATCTTCTGAACAGTAGTAACATCCGTCTTGAACGACTTTGCGAGGACGTTATCGTCGATTCCGGTGGCAAAGAGGGTGGCAGGAATGGAGACGGTCCCGGCACTAGCACTGCCGAAGGCGGAGAGGGCCAACGCCGGGAGGTTCGCCGGGTCGGAGTTGAGCTGGTAGTGCACTAAGCCTTTCGGGAACACGAACATGTCCCCGGCTTGGAGGGTCTGCGCGTAGAGCTTCCCGGCGGTGTCGACGAAGCCGACGTCGAGGCGGCCGGAAAGGAGACAGAGAAGCTCGGCGGAGCGAGGGTGGACGTGAGGAGGGTTGACGGCTCCTCCCGCCGGGAAGGTGAGTGCGGCGTAGGAGACGCTCTGGCCGTCCAGAGCAGGGAACTCCGCCTTGGTCGCTTTCGTGACAGTGAACGACTCCGGTGGGTCCGCGTCGTTCAGGATCCGGAAGCCGGTGTAGGTGAAGAAGTTGCCATCTATACTGGTATTGTTGATGTTGGGTGGGAGGAGGAAGTCTGATATGATGTTGGGGTCACTGGCTTCGACATGAAGGAGAGAAATGGCTGCCATTAATGTGATCACTACCAGCTGGAAGAGGAAGGAGCTGGCCATCTCTCAGTTAGTCTGAACTGAACTGGGGAAGATCTAATTTGGTTGGGTTGTGAGAATATTGATACGTACTAATCCGTAATTAAGATAGAACTTGAACTGAACTGCGTATTTGTTTATATATAGCACGGAGTCGGAAGAGATCAGGGACATTGTTCATGGCTCACATATGAAGCCGGCCGGGCTGGATATCCCACTATGCTTCTTGTTCTCTGTTTGGGGAAAAAAGAAAAGAAAAAGGGTTTGCCGTTCTTCGTTATGGTTGAGGACGTACGCGTCATGTACGTGTAGCTGATCACTAGCAGCTGCTAAAATGCCGCATCTCTTCTCAAACTGATCACAAAGTTCTTTCGTAACTACGTCTTTTAGCTATTTTAAAGTTCTGTCATAATTACTCATCGTCTGCTCTGTCCACACTCAATTGGGCGAAGAAAACTATGATGTCCAAAGTCTTAATTTATCAGGATCAATCCGTCGTATCACGTATGGGCCGGACTACTTCATGAATGCCCACAACTTGGTCGTCCTAGGAAAAGAACTGAATTCGTCGTTGAGATTAACGTCAGGGGCAGCTACAGGCGAGATAGCTAGGTTGATCACCGCGTACGTACGTACGCACTGACAAATTTTCCCCAACTGATCTATAAACACACGGACGAGCATAACATGTTTCCATCACAAACTCAACGCACAATATCCATATATCCTACACAGCTTGTTTGATCTCTCTATATTCTCTATCATATAGATCATATATCATGCAGACAGTCAATATATAATATGGCCGCGCCTTCCAGCTTCCTCACCAAATATGGCTGCTTCTTACCAGTACGTACTGCTAGCTTTAGTACTCCTTGCTATGAGTATTAGTACTCCTTGGGTCCATGCAGGGGACCCAGACATCCTCTCAGACTTTCTCCTGCCGAACAACGGCAACGTCGTTAACCAGAGCTTCTTCACTTTCGCCGGCCTGCGTGACACCCTTTCCACGCCAGTCCCACCCAAGTTCACCGTCTCAAAAGCGAGCATGGCCCAGTTCCCAGCACTTGAAGGCCAGAGCGTCTCTTATGCCGTCCTCCAGTTCCCTTCAGGATCCGTCAACCCTCCCCACACTCACCCCCGATCCGCTGAGCTTCTTTTGTTGTCAACGGGTCAAGACCGACGTGGCCACCATTCAGAAGATAAAAGCCGGTTTTGTTTCCCAGGCTTAACATGGGTACTACTACCAATATGATCAGTTCTTCTTAGCTTACCATGATCATGTGTTGATTGTTACCATTAGGGGTCAAACTATGCTTATCTTTCGATCATTCAAAACAAATTAAGGAGTATCATTCAGTTTTACCAGTTTTGAAATCATCAAAATATTATCTTAGATTGTCAAAGCCATAAAATTAATTAATTTGGAGAGAATAGTCCGCCAAGTATTAGTCTCTTCAGCATTAAAATAGGAATGAAATAGTATTCAAAAGAGTAATGCTAGCTGCACCTATATATCTTTTTTAATTTTCCTTATTGGCTAGTTACGGCATTTTAGGTATTGCAGCCTAGGTGCAGATAAACAAGCCGGTAGAGAGAGATATCAACGGTACTGCATGCTGTCCAATAATAGACACAATCGATGTATCTTCTTTTATCATTTAGGGGTGTAACTGTATATAAAAGGCATGGTATGAGATAATTATATTTATTAATCTGAACATATATATATTTCTATTTCTCCACACACCTATCAATCGTATATATTTTCTATCATCAAGTATAAAATTCATATACCTAGCTATGACACGTAAACTATAAATTAGCATTATTTAAAAAAAATAAGGAAAAATTAAAATATAATATAATAAAACTATAATAAATAATAAACATCAAGAACCTAATTGACAAAGTGTTTAGGACAGAACGAACTTCGGAAGTGGCAAAAAATTTAGTCCAAAGTTAATATTCATAATAAACTATAAGAACACTATATTCATAAAACTATTTCATAACAAAACAAAATTTTAATTAATTAGATGATAAGTCAAATAACAAAACAAAAGTGAAATTTTATTCATTCATAATCAAAAGGGAAAAAACAAAGGAAAAAACCAAAGAACAAAGGAAAAAACAAAATTATAAAAAAACTCCTCATTCTTTTTCGCTTTTCCTCGAACGCCACCTAGGACCCTGGAAGTAAGGTATTCCAAAATATTAATTAGATGAATTAGCAGATGTTCATTTTTCTAATATAGAAATTTTATTATGAATTTTTTGAAGAGATACAACTCATACTCAGTTCAACCAACAGTTGAACCCGGTTGACCAAAATCGGATGTGCCACTGGTTGAATGACCGGTTAGGGCCACCAATGGGTTGATCCTAGGAAAAGGTTGCAGTGCTTAAGTAAAATTTTCTCAGGGTCACGCCGGACCTCCGCTCCTCCTCTTCCTCCTTTTCCTCCTTTTCCTCCTCATCAGTCTCGGACTCCGCTGGATGATGATCAGGAGGTGGATGTCCCTCCGAGGAGGAGGGCGCCTTACACTTTCTACCCTTCTTACTCTAAAACAGGATCTCCTTGTAGAAGAGTTACTCAGAAACACAAATCTTGAGAAATTAATGGTCCAAGCTAGCTCATATAAATAGTTGAGGGATACACTTTTGATCATGAATATAAAATGTTTGCCCCGAGATTTTTCCATGCATGCAGTCTCTCCTCTTCCTTATCATGGGAATCTTTTTTGGAGGATTCCAACTTTTTCCCTCTCACATGTATGTTCATAACTTTTGTTTTGATAGGTTTTGCTATATTGGTTTGTTTTTCTTACAGGGAAATGCATTCGACATGAACTGCACTTGAATCTTGAGATCAAAGTGTACGCGTTGATCCTATGAGCTAATAAATTGGAATGGAAAGACCCAATTAAATTCTTTCGTGGCCAGATTCCTCAGATTCCTCGTCGTGCACCACCTCCTCCTTGTGCTCCTCCTCCTCCTCCTCCTCCTCCTCCTCCCCGGGAAACGGCACCCTGTTCCACCTCCTCCTCCATGTCGTGGACAATGGGGCCCTACTCTAGTTCTTCTAGGGGAGCTAGCTCCCCCTCCTAAGAGCGCAGGTAGCCCTCGTGGAGAGGGCCACCAATGGGTTGTATCCTAGGAAATGGCTTGTAGTGCTTAAGTGAATTTTCTCAGGGTCCCGGTGCACCTCCTCTTCCTCTTCCTCCTCTTCCTCCTCTTCCTCCTCTTCCTCCTCCTCAGTCTCGCACTCCCCATGATGATGATAAGGAATTGGACGTTCCTCTGAGGAGAAGGTCGCCTAATATTTATCACTATTCTTACACCAAAACATAATCACCTTGTAGATGAGTTACTCTGAAGCACAAGTCTTCAAAAATTAATGGTCCAACCTGGCTCGTATAAATAGTTGAGCGATACACTTCTGATCATGAATATAAAATGTTTGGGCTGATTTTTTTCCTTTCATGCAGTCTCCTCTTCCTTATCCCGGGAATCTTTTCTGGAGAGATTCAATCTTGTTTTCCCTCTCACATGCATGTTTGTATAATTTTGTTTTGATTGATTTGCTATATCGGTTTGTTTTTATTACAGGGAAATGCATCCGACGTGAACTGCACTTGAGTCTTGAGATCTATTTGTATATTTTGATCCTATTGGTTTAAAAATTTGACCAATTGTTAGTATCGAACGTGTACAAATTGGTAAATTGCAGCTAAGGGTCCCTTTCAATCGCTTTTTCACTCATCTGCTGCCTGGTCACCCAAGGTTGGTAATCCAGGGTATGGCCCTGAACGCCTTAGTTTGACTCTCACACTGCCAGATTCCTCAAACTCCTCGCCGTGCTCCTCCTCCTAGCCTCAAACAACGGCACCCTGCTCTGCCTCCTCCTCCTCATCGTGGACATGGGGCAGTGCTCTAGTTCCTCCTGAAGATCTAGCTCCCTTTCTTAGGAGGGTAGGTAGTCCTGCTTCTCGTGGAGTGGGAGGCCAACTACGGGTTGTATCCTAGGGAATGGCATGCAATGCTTTAGTAAAATTTTTTTTGGGGTCCCAGTGGACTTCCTCCTCCTCTTTCTCCTCTTCCTCCTACATAGTCTCGAACTCCGCCTAAGGACGATCAAGAGGTGGATGTTCCTCCGAAAAGGAAGAGGCCACCTTACTCTTATCACCCTTCTTACTCCAAAACATGATCTCCTTGTAGATGAGTTACTCAAAAACACAAATCTTGAGAAAATCAATAGTCAAAGCTGGCTCGTATAAATAGTTGATGGACACACTTCTAATCATGAATATCAAATGTTTGTACCAAGATTTTTCTTTGCGATCAGTTTCCTTTTCCTTATCCCGGGAACCTTTTCTGGAGAGATTCAATCTTGTTTTCCCTCTCACATGCATGTTTGTATAATTTTCTTTTGATTGATTTGCTATATCGGTTTGTTTTTATTACAGGGAAATGCATCCGACATGAACTGCACTTGAGTCTTGAGATCTATTTGTATATTTTGATCCTATTGGTTTAAAGATTTAAACAATTGTTGGTATCGAACGTGTACAAATTGGTAAATTGCAGCTAAGGGTCCCTTTCAATCGCTTTTTCACTCATCTGCTGCCTGGTCACCCAAGGTTGGTAATCCAAGGTATGGCCCTGAACGCCTTAGTTTGACTCTCACACTGCCAGATTCCTCAAACTCCTCATCGTGCTCCTCCTCCTGGCCTCAAACAACGTCACCCTGCTCTGCCTCCTCCTCCTCATCGTGGACAAGGGGTCGTGTTGTAGTTCCTCCAGAAGATCTAGCTCCCTTTTTTAAAGGGGTAGGTAGTCCTGCTTCTCGTGGAGAGGGCCACCAATGGGTTGTATCCTAGGGAATGGCTTGCAATGCTTAAGTAAAATTTTCTTAGGGTCCCAGAGGACCACCTCCTCCTCTTTCTCTTCTTCCTCCTGCATAGTCTCGAACTCCGCCTGATGACGATCAGAGGTGGATGTTCCTCCGACGAGGAAGAGGCCACCTTACACTTATCACCCTTCTTACTCCAAAACATAATCTCCTTGTAGATGAGTTACTCAAAAACACAAATCTTCAGAAAATTAATGGTCAAAGCTGGCTCGTATAAATAGTTGAGGGACACACTTCTAATCATGAATATCAAATGTTTGTACCAAGATTTTTCTTTGCAATCAGTTTCCTCTTCCTTATCCCGGGAATCTTTTTTCTGGATGGATTCGATCTTGTTTTGCCTTACACATGCATGTTCGTATCTTTTGTTTTGAATTGTTTTGCTATATCGGTTTGTTTTTCTTACAGGGAAATACATCCGGCGTGAACTGCACTTGAGTCTTGAGATCAAGGTGTACGTGTGGATCCTATTAGCTTATAAATTTGACCAATTGTTTGTATTGAAGCTGGACAAGTTGCTAAATTCTAGCAAAGGGTCTCCCCCATCGCTTCTTCGCTCATCTGCTACCTGGTCACCCAAGGTCGGTAATCCAGGGTATGGCCCTGAACGCCTTAGTTTCTGCTACCTGGTCACCCAAGGTCGGTAATCGAGGGTATGGCCCTGAACACCCTAGTTTAACCGTTACGCGGCCAGATGACTCTGACTCCTCGTCATGCTCCTTCTCCTCTTCCTCCTCGTGCTCCTCCTCATCCTCTTTGCCGCGAACAATGGAATCCTACTCTGCCACCTCCTCCTCGACGTGGACAACGCGGATCTGCTCTTGTTCCTCAAGAGGAGCTAGCCCCCCTCCTAGGGCATTAGGTAGTCCTCCTCGTGGTGAGGGCCACCAATGGGCTGTATCCTAGGAAATGGCTTGCAGTGCTTAAGTAAAAAATTTTCAGGGTCTCGGTGGACCTCCACCTCCTCTTCCTCCTCCTCCCTCCTCCGTCGTAGACTCCGCCAGATAATGAGGAGGAGGTGGATGTTCCTCCGAGGAGAAGGAAGTCTTACACTTATCACTCTTCTTACTCCAAATCATGATGTCTCCTTGTAGATGAGTTACTCAAAAACACAAGTTTTGAGAAATTAATGGTCCAAGCTGGCTTGTAAAAATTGTTGAGGGATACACTTCTAATCATGAATATAAAATGTTTGGACCCAGATTTTTCCTTTCCTACAGTCTCCTCTTCCTTATCCTCGGAATCTTTTCTGGAGGGATTCGATCTTGTTTTCCCTCTCATAGTCATGTTTGAATCATTTGTTTTGATTGATTTGCTATATCGGTTTGTTTTTCTTATAGGGAAATGCATCCGGCTTGAATTGCACCTGAGTTTTGAGATCTATGTGTATATGTTGATCCTATTGGCTTAAATATTTGACCAATTGTTTGTATTAAACTTGTACAAGTTGGTAAATTCTAGCTTAGGGTCTCCTTCAATAGCTTTTTCACTCATCTGCTGCCTAGTCAAGGTGTATGTGTGGATCCTATGGCAAAGATAGATCAACATTAGACCTTCTGTAGAACCAATAATTTCAAGAAGGATAAGATTATTGGTGAAAAAGTTACATCGGTAGGAAATGTAAATCAGCGCACATTGAAATAGTTCTAATTTTCTCTAAATATTTGTTTATAAAGAACTAAATAATTCCTATGATGGTCTGCAATAGGTGTCATGAAACAGCTGGTAACGATCAATAACCATGAGAGTGATTACAACTTAGTTCTGAACTACAGCCATGTTTGTAGTGTATTTCAGCAGGAATGTGCTTTAAAAGTGTGAACAACAATACATTTTTATGGGCAACATTGATGATATTAGACTCCTTTTTATTATAGTTTGTTTTGTAAACGAAAACATACTTCAAAGGTTTATTTATGGTTTTTTGTTTTGTTTTAGTATTTGAAATTTGGTTTAAGTATACATAATATACATGTGATATTAAAAGTAATAATCTACATGTATAAGCCTATGTACTTAATTTGTATAGTACTCTTCAAACTCTTGACTCTTATAATTACTTACTAGCAAAGAAAAATAAATTAATTTTTTTATCCATTATTTATTATAATTATTTATTTTTATTATTTATTTTTATTATTTCATTTATTCTAATAAATGAGATAATAGCTAACTAGTATCTAGTATCTATAGTACTTTAGTTTATAATATATAGATGTCTATAACATAGTAATAAATTTGTTTATAACAAACGGAGTATAAATATATATTATAATGACAACCGAATTAATAGGTCATATTAAAATTCATAATAAGTATTTTATATAAAAAACCAATTTAAAAATACAAAAACTTTTAAAAGTAAACCGGTTTAACCTATTAGAGAGAGAGAGAGAGAGAGAGAGAGAGAGAGAGAGAGAGAGAGAGAGAGAGAGAGAGAGAGAGAGAGAGAGAGAGAGAGAGAGAGAGAGAGAGAGAGAGAGAGAGAGAGAGAGAGAGAGAGAGAGAGAGAGAGAGAGAGAGAGAGAGCTGAGAGAGACAGAGACAGAGCCAGAGAGAGAGAGAGAGAGAGAGAGACAGAGACAGAGACAGACAGAGACAGAGACAGAGACAGAGACAGAGACAGAGACAGAGACAGAGACAGAGGCCTGTCCGGATCGTTGATTCGGAGAGATATCAGGGATCACAACAGAGATATAGAATCAATTGCTGATAACAAAGGCATAACCGAACGAGCTATTCGGCCACCTACCGAGTGCTATTGATTGATTATTAATACTGGAGAAAACTTATAAATGATCCTATGTTGTTCCTGCGCGTAACGCCAATAATCAATTGCTCTATCTCTCGTCATCGATCTGTGTAGAGAATTAATTATATGGAAGCTCATGAGTTGATGATGACCATACCCGGATTAACGGACAACATTGCAATGGAGTGTCTTATTCGAGTCCCTAAAATCCACCCGTTTAAGCTTGGGATGGTAAGCAAACTATGGAAGTCTGCGGCAGCCACCCTTCAATTTTTCCCCCAGCGAAGCCAATTACTACAGTCGCGTTCTAATACTATGATCGGTCTAAGAGGCAAATTTATACTTCTCTTCCAAGAAGAAGACGAATGATTTGATCATTTCGATGAGGAGCAAAAGAAGAAGAAGATCAATAATATCGAGCAGCTGGCGAGCCCCTCTAGTCGGCTGCTGTTCTACAACATCAAAAAACGTAAATGGATCCGGCGACTTCCCGGTGGCCAATTCTGCCGAAATGCTGCGTAATATCGATGACCGGGGAAAACTTGGTGGTGATGGGCGACCTGACGATGACGGAAGGGCGAGAGGAATGGCCTTCGCGTACCCACGTGTGGGTGTACAGCTTCAAGAAGGAAGAGTGGCGAGTGGGAGCCCCGATATATCCCAGGGCCCCACCGCGTGTTCTTCGCTCACGCTTCCGACGGATTAAGGACGGTTTTCGTGGCGGGCGGGTATATTCCGGCCAACAACGAGATGCTCCGGTCGGCAATGGCTTACGACGTGGAGAGGGACGAGTGGAGTCGTTTACCCCCATGATATGGAACCGTTAGTATTGCTACGCCATGTTCTTCGGCGGCAAATTCTACGTGGCCACGGAGATGTGTTGTATGGATTCGACTTGACCACCTACGCGTGGAGCAGCCGGGCGTCGCCTGAATCCGACCACGAATTCGAGCACGAAACTCTGAACCTGCGAGCGAGAATTTTGGGTGGCACTGTTTCAGTCACTACTCCAGCGCCAGCCGTCTTTGGCTGTTGGCGAAACGGATAAGTTCTAAGCCCGGGATTTGGACGTCGCGTTTCGACACGAATTTCGGACCCGCCGGCGGTGGTCATGTACACGTTACTACCTTGCTCCATATAGAGCATCCCTACGAAGAAGAAGGCTGGTTTGAGATAGAAACAGGGGAGACGACGAGGCACACGGCATTGTTGCCTAGGAAATACACCTCCCCCATTCGCGGTATTTGTTTAACAAATTTTTACTCAAACAATTATACAATCTTTGCCCTGTAGTAGTGCCCAGTAATATTAATTTGTAAGGCTAATATTCAGTCTAAGGTTTCTCAAAATTAATTGTTCATGAATACATTCATGGTACTATTTCTCAAATTATTTTATAATTTTTTTTTCATCATCGTCCATGAGATCCTTTACTTATTTTAATAATGCTAGTTGCAGATTTTATAAAAAAATCTTTTTTTTATATTTTTAAGAGCTTATATTTACATGTACGTTGGGTAATACCCTAAATACGTCTAGCATTACTCTTAATTTTTTCATTTTAGGAACTAAGGAATTGATTTTCGGTCTCCTGAGTGATATAACATTCCTGTTTCTTTTCTGAAATTCGGATCTGCAAGTTTCACAAAGCCTCCAAAAACATCTTGCCCACAGTTCGACTCTGGTGAACATATAAGCAAACGTAGTCTATGGATAAGAGAAAACATGAATTAGATTGTATACTCACATTTTACTTCTAACTTGTTATCACCATTAATGAATTACGGTGACAGTACTTAAAATAAAATTATTCTACAGCAGTGGTGCCAAGGGACCAAAGAGATGAGACACGATCAGTCAGCGGCAGTGTGATAGAAGACGCGCGAATAGCAACCATAGAATTCAATGTAATGGCTCCACCCGATCCGAACCAGGCAGACCGCCTGATATTATAATACAGATGTGCCGGATCCACCACTTGCCACGGCATCCAAAAAAATGACATTCCTCCGTTTCAAGCTTCCTTCCGAGTTATCCTGTTAATCAACACCTAGTTAGTGTTTGGAACAATTTTAGCAATACTCGATTGGGGATAAAAAAGAGGAAGGCAAACAACGCACCTGAAACAGTAGATGCCTAGAGCAGCGGTTATCTCTTGGATTACTGATGTAGCGAAATACAAGTACAGTGATACTGTATAACATTTGAAAAAAAATAAAATAAAAAAAGGTGCAGTCAGGCTATTGATAGTCTTGTCTTTCAAGATACTGCAGAAAACAGTTAAGCTAAATTTCCTTTATCCTCACTACAAATAATCTTAACAGTGGTTGAACCTCCAAAAAACATCTTTTACCTGTGAACGCACTATACCCAAGAATAAATTTCTTTTCATCAGCTAGAGCGACCCTGCGAGGAAAAGCATGAAAAAGAAAATTAACGTGAGGAAACTCTATATCTAAAGAAAGAGTGCTGTTGTATAGGTGCATGGTCCCAAAGGCAATCAAAACTGGAATTGGAGATAATTTCCAGATCCGAGAAGCTCTTTACTCACCCATCATTGATCCAAGCAGTGAGTGAATTTGCAATAGCAAAAGGTAGAACCAAAAGCGACTGTATAGAATATTGAAATGCATTAGTTTCCCGGACTATTTTTCCAAAAGCACCTATCAAATGGAAAAACAATCAAATAACTGATCAAAATATAACCTAGTGTTACCACAACAACGTCTAAATTTGGACTTCAACAATATGAGCGACAAAAATTAAAGCACACAGCAACCAGAGGAAGATAAATAAGGAACAAATATTGGGGTAAGTAAATAGTCCACATGTCATTGGGAAAATTAGTCCACATGCAGTACATCAAAAGAGAGCAGTATCTGAGGTTTCCAATAAACATCAAACAAATAAAATCACGGCAAATGAAACCCCACTTCACATTCAGTTAGTGGTCGAACTCACCATACACATTCCAGTTTTCAAGCCCTTTGGTTCATCACACAAGTGAGCTAAAATCATTCTTCCCTGTGAACAGAAACATAGAAAAATACGTAATGCTGTGGAAAGGAAATAAATATTTACCACCTATTTGCATTACTCTTGAAAGACAGGCTTTATTCAAATATACATATAAGCAATATAAGCTGTACGCCACAAAATGGAAGAAAGAGAACACCATGGGACGTGCTCTAAATTAATATCATGGACAAATACCAAAGCATGCTAACAAGTAGTACAAATCTTAGTTCCCTTCCCATGTTAGCCCATAAATGTGAGAAAGAAAAACATGCAGTAGAATTTTCTTTTATATTTTTTTTTGTTGTTGTTGTTTTGAAGAGATTGAGAAAACATGCAGTAGTATGGAAGTGTCGGACAAAAAATACAATTTTTACTCTCGGCCAAACCACAAGATAGGCTCAAAAAGACTAAAGGATGCACACAGGTATGAACACTAACACACGGAACTCCATGTAACACTGGTGACCTAGGCACGCATCTGAGAGTACTTCAGAAAAGAAAGGGACATACAACCATTCAAGAAGTGAAGTAGATCAAATGAACTTACCAATGATACTCTAGTGCACTGCACTTTAAAAAATATTGCTGATTTAGAAAGGAGGAGCATAGAATTGCTACTATTTCTTGTTTCAACCAACCAGGTTGAAGTATTTTCAAGCTCCTTTGATTTACAAAACTGGAGGCATCTAAACACTAAGCATGTTTTATGATTTTTCTTTCGGTTGAGGAAGAGTTTTTATTATTTTAAACCCAAAAATCTCAATACAAGATGCTCAAGGAACAGATATGGAGAACATTCACAGTCAATAACTCTCCTAAATTCAGTAACCATTTCATAACTAGGCCAAAGAATATAAAAAACTAATGCAGCTTCCCAAAGCAAACATAACTAAAGGAAACCATATAGAAGAGAAGAAGAAAAAAGTATGTTTTCATGACAGAAGGATGCGAAACCTAAGCAAAAACTCAACCTTGCCACTCTAGGACAGTTAATGCTAGGATAAAGGGAGCCAAAGAATCTCACCACAAGGTAGCCAAATGCAAACCCAGTCCCTATTATCAACAAATGTGGGTAAGTCCGCATTATGTCAGATGTTGATAAGTAAGACCTGCAAAGTACAGGGTTTCACTTAGCTGGGTCGACAGATCAAACAACGAACAGAAAGCAATTAAGACTTACCATGTTAAAACTCCACCCAGAAGCACAACAAAAGGAAAGAGCTGGCACAAGCAAACAAAATCAACAAAGGAGAATGAAACCAGCTAAAAAAATGCACAAAGTTACTGTATTACCGCTAAGCTAAGAGTTAATGTATTACCATTGCTAGTGCCAACAGCATACTTCCTTTTCTTGCCCGGACCACCTTATAAACATTATAAATGCTGCAGAAACAAATACAAATAGATGATGTCACGTCATTTAAAATTTAATCCTAATTTGAAGCTTCATAAAAGCATGTTCAATGAGCAGATTTAGGAGTTTGTTTTTTTTTAATTTTTTTATGGGCAAAAATTACAAGCAGGAGGGGCCAATGACTCTGATGAGAAATATCTTGTTTAGGTAAAAAATCAGCAGCGCTTAGGAGTTGTACAAGATATTGACAAGATATTTAAAAACCTCGTTTTTGTTTCCTTTCCCCAGCCAAGATAAGTGTCGGCAACTTTTAGAACCCCATCGAAACCACACAAACTAAATCAATTAAGAGTATCTGTCCTTTCCTAACCAATTACATCATGGACATCTTCAGCAGAATCTTGACTAAAATTCCAGACTGTTTAAATGAATCCTGCTACATTCTGCTCAATAGTTCATAAATTCCATGTCAAGCCCTTCTAGCATGACAATCTGATCATTCTTTTTTTTATTTTCTCAAAGTACAGCATGCAGATGCCTGCAACAAGCTAATTCCATTATCCAAGCTTTTTTCATCAATGTTACATTACTTAAGAGAATTATTTTCATGAATGTAGAAATACATTTCCTTCTTTTGTACATTAATTATCACACACACCCCGTACCTGGTGAAACTAACTCAAGACTGACAATCCATTAACCCAGATGTGCAAGTCATTTTTCCTTCTGTCTACTATCCAGAAAAATTATATACCTTCGATACTGTAAATTGAAGGTTTCTTGCACATAACAAATATACAAATAACTAAATGTGGGTGGATGGCTCTCCAAATTAGTGGTCTATCTACTCATTGTTAGGAAATTGAAAGATGTCATCGTAAAATTAGAAAATGCAATGAGTGACTTAATTCAACCAGTATCTCATTGTGAGTCTAGCAGCTTTTCACGTTAGATTTATTGCCACTTTAAAGATTAATTTCCTTTATCAACAAGTTCCAGTTCAGGTAATACTAGAATAAGAATTCTAGACAAGATGAAGTTCATAAAACTACTTACTTATATCCAACAGTAGGTATAACAGCGCCAATGATCATACAGAATAACGCAAGTTTGTACACAGACATGCCTGACAGAAGATCACAGCCAAAAGACGGCAATTAGAGAAAAATAATATTACTTGAGTACAACTTAGAAAACAATCTTCAATACCTGGTTCTTTCTAAAAAGGGGATACAGGTCAACAGAACAAAACTGATGGAATCAATAGAAGATATTATATTTTCTACCAATAAATCTTGTTAAATCTACAAGTGGCAATAGTAACACCTTTTGAGTTTAATCATGCATTTAGTAACCCAAGTGCGCATTAACAGCTAAAATACTTCTTGCAACTATGACCATACCCCAAGAACTAAAGTTATTTTGTAGATAGGAACATAAATGAGAGAAATTGTATAGAAAAAGCAATAAAAAGTTAAAATTAAGTATCATATACTTAAAAATGGATTTCCATACCCATGTATCAAATCATGAACCCAAAAATCTAATACTCAACTGCCATTTCAGCAGAGGCCAGTACAATGCAAAATTATCAGTGTAGCAAAGCTAAATATCACGAACTGTACACCAAAAATGGCTATTTATAAGACAGAAAACAACTGATTCTTTTGCGGGATAACTGATTTTTTCTTTCAAAAGGAAAAAAAAATAAAAAATAAAAATAGCCCTTTGATATTTTCTCCCCTCAGATCTTGCTTTAAGAAAAGGAAAGAAAAGTAAGCTTCTTATGCTACTGAAATCTTACTAGGAAACAATGGAATCCAACTCAGGAAAGGAATAGATGTCCTAAAATCATTGGCCCACCATTCAGCACCTGACCACACTCAAATTGCAAAGTATTATGCGGCTTTTAATTGAAGGTAATAAGCATGTTCTCAAAGGAAAAAAGAAAAACAAACTCACCTACAAACCCAGTAAATATATGGCAAAGATAGATCAACATTAGACCTTCTGTAGGACCATTAACTTCTGGAAGAATAAGAGTATTGGTGAAAAAGCTGCATCGGCAGGACATGTAAATCAGCACCTAACGGAAATAGTTCTAATTTTCTCTATATATTTGTTTATAAAGGACATAATAATTGCTATGATGGTCTGCAGTAGTGGTCATGAAACAGCAGGTACAGAATAACCACAAGAGTGAGAACAACTTAAATGTGAACTACAGCCATAATTGCCATAATTGTAGAGTATTTCAGCAAGAATGTGCTTTAAAAGTGTGAACAACTATCCATTAGTTAAAGAATTTTGTCCAAAGTTGATATTTAGACTGTATCCGCTAGACAACACAAAAACAAGATGCTATAGTCATGAAAAGATCTCTTCTAGACTACACGAAGTTCCTCCCCTTTCTCTCTTCTCTCCCCTCTCACTGGTTAAAGGTCAATGTGAATGGTTCATCCTGTACCAACCCCAAGCTAGCGGGGGTAGGAGGAATAATAAAAGTGCTGGACAAACCATTCATGCATTCTCGGGTCCTTCAGGATGCTGCACATCTAATGAGGCCAAATCACGGGCCATTTTGGGAGTAAATCTCTACAAGCAGTGGGCCAGCAATTCTGATCTTGCCAAAGCTGGGCAGGAGGCTCATCCATTCCTCCATGACAAACCCGATCTACCTATGATGAACTCTTTGACATAACCACTGAATGACACATTGCATGGTCAAAGATGCCAAGATCAGTAAATGCAGTGGCTGATACGTGTACCACCATTGTAACTTTCCTTTAAAATCTCAATAAAGAAATTACTGATTTCAAAATAACAAAAAGGACATACAAAAATATGAGCAAAAACGTCAAAAGAACTTAAAACAAACTAACAACTTCTGTAAGAACTTAAAGAGTAAACCAGTCGATCGGTTCCCGCAACAACTCACTGTTCCCATGTAGCACAATAAAATGGAACCGCTGAAATGACCCAGAACCAAAAAGTGTCCTTTCCGCACATTGCAGTACTTCCAAATGCCAAAGCTTCGAACTGCAAACCAGCAAAAACCTACTTATGATGCCATAGCACAAGCAACAAAAAACTAAAACAGGTAAAATTTAGGTAAACATACCGTACAAGCAAGTGCATCACAACCTGCAAATTAAGGTAAAATATGTGACTTTGTGTAATATTTGGAAGTAATAAATGCTCAAACATATAGAAATATGTTCAAAGAAATAACCATGATCAAAAAGCTCCCCAAGCGGACTGGATGAATTTGTACGCCTTGCTTGCTTGCCATCAACAGCATCAAAAGTCTAATGACCACAATTCACAAGAATTTTAAAACGAGCCCAAGAGGCCAGAAGAAATGAATTTTATTCTTTTAGTTTCATAGTAAAATAACCCAAAAAAAATATTTTTCTGAATAGATAAAATATCCAAGAATAGCAGAAAGACATTAATTGGTAGTAGTTAAATCATGGAAGTCCACTACTACTCATGACATGCTATAATTAGCATTGGAACAAGAAAAATTTGAATAAAATGTGCACATGTATTCTTCTACAATAATCTGAGTGGTGTTTCTCTAGACTGAGAACTCAGAAGCCGATTTCCTTCTAGACAAAGGTTCTGCAGCACTATATCAAAGACGCCATTGATTTATGTTAGCAAGCCGATTTCCTTTTTGAGGAAAGCGCTTTTTTTAATCCAATTCCATACTCCTGAGCGGACTCGAACCCAAGACCACACATTACAAAACCCTCCATGTGACGACCGAGCTATGCTCAAGTTCACATTAACGAAAAAAACTTACATATCAATGTTTAGCCCAACCCATCCACCAGGGACCAACCAATGCCACACTTCGTCAAACTTAAACTATAGCAGCCATGAAATTTTCAATTAGATCTAGAAGTGCCAGTAAGTAATCCGGTGTAAGCTTGTCACAGTTCGGCCCACGACTAAGCAACAGAGCAACAGTCAAAACATCAAGAAAATTTTATTGTTAGAATCATCTCTGGGATCCTTGAGCATGCATTCACCCAGAAATACCTCAATATAGTTCTTCTTCAATTTTTTTTTAAAACAGTGAACTTCTATTTAATGGCTTGGAAGACAATTAAAATGAGAATATCATCACCACCTATCAGTACATTTAAATGCATTATGCTAGTTTTTTGTTTCAATTGACTCCATCAACTTGAAATGAGACAATGACATCTTCAAATATTCTAAATTAGGGTAGTTTGGAAATCAGAATTTACCCTAAGAGCCTTATGGCAATTGTTCGGTTCAGTCTCTTTCCTGACAATGACTTAAGCTACACCAAATAGGTCAATCTGTTCAATATTTTTGTTGCAATCTTTTTTAAAAATTTGAGCACGATAGTCGGACACCAACATCCGTTGTTGCGCTATCATCTGCTAGTTCAATTTCTAGGCCAACTTTCTCTGAGTCCTTAACTACTTTTTCGCACTTAATTGAAAGTGTTCAGTTATTGTTCTTAGCCAAATCTCCATCTACACAAACGTATCTCAAAGGATTACCTTATTTTCTCAAAAACATGAAAAAAAAACTCCCTATTTCCTCACTGTCATTCCAACTGTTCTCATATGTTTAGAATAATTTTAACCTCCCAGTTCAGTGACCTCCATAGAATAATGACCATGACTTCAAAAAATCCTTCCTTTGAGACAAGAGCAAGTTTGTATTAGTCTCATGTTGCAGCATAAAAAGTAACCCACCTAAAATGGTGAGCCCACCATCTTCAGAGAGACCCCTATATTTTCAAATATTCCATAGGTTAAACACAAACATCCACGAAGATTTGGAAAGTATTTTGTGAAATTATGGAGACAACAGTACATAGCTAAAGAAGGGGGTCCCTCCAATCTCTAATTGTAAAGGAACCAATTTTGTTGTTATAAGCTTCATCTTTCAGTAAAATTTTCGCCACTTACAAATATAGTTCTAAGACAAGACTAGAGGACCAGCACTTATCAAGCAACCTCCCAGATCAGATTTGTGCTGCATTTGGTAAAACGGAAGTGCAAAGAGATAAAAGTTTCAGTAGTTGTACTATCCCTAGGATATTTTTTCTATTTATCATTAATTTATACAGTACCAAACAATGATGAAAGAACAATGTATGGCTTTAAAACCTCTCCGGAAAAAACAGATAACAAAGGTTTCATTCTCATAAGTGTTTATACATCCACAAGGTGCAAAAACTACATGTATCAATGACAAGCAAAAGATCAAATATACAAGCAGTTGAACCTGATACAAGAAGAGAAGCAGTCCATGTGCAAAATGAACCCATCTTGGAGGGGGTGTGTCAAGAAAAGGTGAGTATATCTGCCAATGTAAATAAAAAATATAAGAACCTTGATGAATAAGGATTATAGAGGATACAACTAATTGTAAATGCTTAGGCA
This sequence comes from Aristolochia contorta, assembly GCA_022405105.1. NCBI lineage: Eukaryota > Viridiplantae > Streptophyta > Magnoliopsida > Piperales > Aristolochiaceae > Aristolochia > Aristolochia contorta. Next base: position 8,214,297 of record CM039664.1, read on the forward strand.
TGTGTTTCTGTCATGATTGGGAAGAGCTGAATGGGTCTCTCATTAGACATCTCCCCATGCATGAACCAGAATAAGTCCACAGAATATTGCATAAGTAGCCCAAGAAAACTTACATTAATCCCCAAATTCCTACAAATATTTTTTTCTGCAATATTTTAATATATACTGATCTTTTTTTGGAGTTACACTCGTCATTCAACTCGAGAGTTCAAGTGCAACAGTTTGCTGCATACAAAATAATATATATTTTTCTAATTCTTCCAGATAATATTATTTATTTTGTCAAATATAAGATTACAGAGATTCAATGGTTGACACAAAACTTAACTTTGCAATAAAAAGTACCTAGTATCAAAAAAGGTAAGCATGATATCCAAAAACTTACATATCCAAGAAGCGCAGACAAGACAAGGAACAAGAAACCTGTAAGTGTAATCTGGAAACAGAAAATGACAACAGATTTTATCAGCAACGTCTGAGAAAGAACTATCAAATGCTTACATATGTTATAGCAATTCTGGGGTATATCTTACCATATTGGGCCTGGCAACGTACCCCACGCATTCGAATAGGAAAACCAGAGAAACAAGAATTTACAGTCAGGGACTTCTCTTACAAAATCCATAAACTAATGTAGCAAAATGATATACTAGCACTTGATAAAAGACCCCCGTAATAAGGCAATATCTAAGATGCATTAAGGTCATATAGCACTTCCACGAATATATGTTATCACAAACATAGTACTAGGAAATGAACCATTCAGAACCAAATTTACAATAGTATATTGGTCCGTGGAAGAGTAAGATCCTAGCTACTTCATATCACTCCTCTCCTCAATCGCTAAATTCGTCTTGCAAGCTACAGAACAACAATATCAACTACACATGAATGGATTTCAAAGAAAGGAAAGATAGATAAGGGCTGTCGACGGCAGAATTCAATAACAGAAGAACTCACGGCATCCAAAGTGGGAAGAGATTAACGCATCGGCTCCAATAAGGTTGCAAGATATATTTTGCAACATATGATCTGTCAACACCACTGTATTTGTACTTATGCAGGGTAGCAACGCCATGCTGACCAATGTACCCCATTTTGAAAGCAGCTTCAAGATTAACTTGCAGCGGCTTGTCTCCTCAGCTGAAATGCATTGAAAAAAAAGGTCATTGTAATTCCACTTTTAAGCATAATAAAGAGCAATTAATAGGAGCAGAACAAGTAATTTGAAAGATATAGTTCCGACGATTCAAAAAACAAAGTGCAATTTTCACATTTAAACAAAAAGGAAGAAATAAAGTCAGAAGAAAAAGTCCTGCGGAACTCTATAGAGCGGCAACAGCGAGATAAGAATAAAAAAAAAAAAAAAAAAAAAAAAAAAGACACCAGAGAAGGAGATCACAGAAAATGGAATTAAATTACAGAAACGGCATGGGAGAGATCGGAGGACAATACGGTTCCAGATCTGTATAGATGCAGGGAAGAGTAAGAAAAGGAGGGAAGAGAGTGAACCCACCTGGTAGTAGTCGATGAAACCGAGATCGCAATGAGAGAACCCTTTCACTCTCCCGCTTTTAGTGTAGAAAAGCGATTGAATAATTTTTGCTTTCTCCCGCCCTAAAGGAGAAAACGAGTAAAGCGACTCATTTGAGAAAGTGAGTATAGCTGTGCCTGAACGAACAATCGACTGAGAATCAATCCCACGGCACCATTAACGGGCCCCATGGGCCCACCACGGGATCGATTCAAAAATCAACGGCTCCTATTTTCAGCTTTTGTTTAAATTGTACAACTGGAAAACTTCGTAATTAGCAATCACCATTAGTGGGCCCCATGGGCCCACCACGGAATAGTTTCCAAAAATCAACGGCTTCTATTTTTCGCCGTATCAGCTTTTGTTTTAAGCAGTTGTACAGCTAGAAACATTCGTGATCAGCACTCACAAAGGCACACGTGTGTCCTTAATTTTAACTCGTACGAAGGAGACAAATTTTTGAAAAATCAAACCCGAGGACCTGAAAATATTGGCAGAGGGAGATCTCCCGCGACACTCTGCAGGAGGAGAAGAACTGTTTCTCTGCGTCTGGGAGTTGCAGAGAGAGCGGTGAACTTCATCAATACATCGCATCGGGTACGTAACGGTCCCTTTCTAATCCACCATTTAGCACTGATCAGCACACACAACAAGGAGGCGCAGAGTCCCGTAGATCTATACTGTTCTTTCCTTTCTTTCTCCAATTTCTAGGACGTTATCTTAGATCTATATACTGTTCCTTTCTTTCTCCCTCTATTTTCGGACAGTCTTTGAGCATGCATACCAGTGGTCTGTGGCCTCTGAGCTGCTTTGAGAGTTCTGCTCATTTGCGTGTCGTCCGGAATTCGTATCATTTAATTTGACTTCGAAATTTACATCTCGCTTGAGCTCTTTGGCCTGTAGTATTCTGTTGCATTCTGGATTCTGTGTTCTGCTCAATTTGCATCCTGTTCGGATTTCAGATCTCTGAATTTGACTCATATATGAGATAAATTTAGAATACAGAAAATGTTATCTACAGTGTTGTACGTTCTTTTTTATTCCAAGAAAAATGTTATATCCACTGTAGTGCACAAAGTGCTATACAATTAAGATGCCACTTGAGCATACTTAATTTCGTAGCGAGTGCGCGTGAAAGTGAAATAGGTAAAGTAATCTGTGCGAGCTGGAAGTGTGGGAGACTGTGTTTAGTTTTTAGAACTTTAGATACTGGAAAGATATTTGAGAGTTCCAATACAGACATCGCTTTTGTAGATCAGAAAAAAGAGTTGAAGGACGAAATATGTTTCCACCGGAATAAGAATTACCTTGGAAGCAAGAGCCTGGTAAACGAGAGGGTTCTGTTCTTCGGAACTCTTACGTCTCGAGTTAGAGCCTAGAGGGTTGTCTTTTGGTTTTGGTTCATCTCTTTGAAATTGGGTACATGTTAGCCTGCGACTCGGTGATCAAGCTTTGAAACTGAAACAACGTAGTGTAATATATAAACCAATACAGCAGTGAACCGGAAAAAAAAAAAAAAAAAACCACCTGATCATTCATTACCCCGAGAAAATAAAATAAAGTTTGTCACGAGGGCTGTACGTAGGAAAGGTGCCTTTAGAGAGTGAAACCAGCGACCAGCGTTTTTCAACTTTCGGATACTTCAGTCTTTCAGAGTTTTAATCAGTTTCTTCAATTAAAGTAAGACAACTCTTTAGAATTGAAGTATTTGGTTGGTGTCACATAGTTTTCTATTTCTATGTTTATATCAATTATTTGTGCGGTATTGTCGACTGTAAGTATGAAACAATTTAAAATGTTTTATCGAGGTTTTTTCATGCCTAAGGAAATAAAATGTTCTGGCAGGTGCTTCTCTTGATAGACATTTGTCATCAGTCATCACTGAACTATCATCTTTATTATATCAAATAAAAGAATAAATTTCAAATGTTTGTTTATTTATTAAGTGAGTTCGTGATTTTGTAGGGATTATTGAACTAGCTAAATAAAGGAATCTGAAGAAAAATTTAATCATTGGATACTTGATTTTGTAAAGTTAAAATGAACCACGGGCTAACCCAAATACGTGAAGATAGGGGAATGGACTGGGGGAGTACGAAATGAGGCAACGCATTGGGAGTACACGAACAATAAATCAATGGAGTACCAAGTCTACTTGTTCTATTATCACATAGATAGAAACATAGTTCTACTATATCTCTTACCTGGACTCTCAACGAGAACACAGCAAAATCTAGCGGTACCCATATCGCCATTCGAAAAACAACTACCAAGTTCTTGGGGTACAAAATGGCCGGCCTCCTCTTTAGGTGTTGTAGGAGGATGGATTTACCCCGAAACAAAGCTTAGTGAATGTCCAAAGCCTCTTGTATTTGGGGCAGGAACTTCTATTGGAGATATAGTTTCCATCTACACCATGCAATTACATTTGCCAAATCATCAACAACTGTCATTTAGTGCTATTAAGAGAAGACGCCGAGTGGGATGCACGAAGCGAAGCCCAGCCTCTGCAGATACAGCGGCTTAAATTCCAAAAGAATCTGAGCAAGAAACAGTAAAAGAATTAGCCGCCTAACATAACCGTGTGTTTTTACTCAAACACAGAAACCAACTCGGACACTTGAAAATCCGAGCTGCATCAACTGAGTGAGACCAAGTGTACCCTCTAACACGGCCAGTCTTGGACCAAGTCTAACGGGATTTGTCCCTTTATAAGATTGACGGTCTGACTTCTAATTTTTCAACCCGATAGCCTGAAAATCCCAAGTCTAACTGGTCTTAAAACGATCAATCCATCTACTCTCATAGTTTCCAAGAGAGCTACAATTAAAATTTAGCTAGGAATGAATCTAACTTAGTTTTCATTTCAAATCCATACATGTCTTGGATCAGTTTCCGTAAGACACCTATTTGCCAAAAAAAAAAAAAGAAAATGAGGATACAATATTATCTTATCAAAGTATCAACCGCTTATAAGAACTAGATGCCACTAGCCTTATATCTAAAGTAGCAGAAACCTTTCTGATTAGATGGTCTTAAACTTATATAATAAATGTTACTCGAAACTCCAAACCGCAAAATCCATCCAAGAGTGCACTTGTCGCGCTTTCGCCTTATCTTTAAGACCTACTTTTGTGTGCTTTTTCTGTTTAGCATTTTCTGTGTCGATTTACTCACCGCGGCCAACATTCTGTCACCTACAAATGTCTGCTTCTTTTTGTATCATTCCTCTTTCCCATGTCAGGTAAGGATTAAAGAGGTAAAAGGCAAGTGAAAAGTCAAAAAGTTTGTACAAAAAGCGATCGTAATCCCCATCCAGGCCCATCATTGGCTCCTCTTATATTAAGGAAAATCCTCCTCGGTGACAATATCTACGCTAGATTTCACTTTATGGACTCCAAGTCTCTCTTTGTTAATAAATACTTACGCTCTCCTGTCATCAAATGCTGTTAGTTTACTTTAATTATAGTTTCTTAAAATCAAAGTATCCTTTTTTAACATAAAGACCTATTATTGTTAATGTATGGAAGAGGCCACATACTTGAGGATTGATTTTCTTGAAGAATCAAAGACATTGTTTTTATTTAAAATTACTACTTCTAAAATTAGAAAAAGCATTTTTAATTTTCTTAACTAAAAATGCTGGAATGTAAAAAAATATAAAAATGGTATTCTTATGCACAGATATACAAAAGGGAAGAAATACAGGCCTGATCTGAATTTCAGTGATGAAACCATAACTGGGTCTCACTTTTTTTATTTTTCTGAACACACATTCAGTTGGTTGCATTTTACCCATATCTCTATCCATATAAGATAAATAAAAGTTGATCCTTTATTATTGGAGTACATCCATGTGTTTTTCCTCGACGTTAAGACACATCAGTTAGCCAAGAACTGTAAATAATTTTGGTGGCATAAAAGGGATACTTTAAACACTAAATTACAACCGTACATCTTATTTTAGCTGTATATAAGTGACTTAAACGAAACCTAAGTACATATATATACTCACTTGTGAGACTGCATACAATTAAGCATTTCCAAACACTAAAGACTGAAACAAAACTAAGCCAATCATAGAAGTGGTGGACCGCTGCTGCATCAAAAGCCTCTCTATAAAAGCAATCAACACGCTTTATACAGCATGGAACTTTTTATTTTTTTCCCTTTACAGAAAGAAAAGGAGGCATCATGATTCTCAAAGTAGCCAAATCATCCTTCTCATTTTTGTAATATATAAAATTTTATACAAGTTTGGTTAATTAGGAAATCCTAATCTTCCCCCACTTATAAGGAGGAACCCTTGATTCCTTACCATCTCATGAGGCAGATGTGGATGAAAGAAAAACTTGCACATGATTTTGAGTAATAGGGCTTAAATTTTAAGGTTTAGGACATAGAGTTGGGTTTATTTCGGATTTAACCCCTTGTTCCTTAAGATTTGTGAGAGCGAAGCAAAGCAAGAAAGAAAGAAAAGCAAATCCAGGGACCATTTTCTGGCTTTCTGCATGCCTGCTGCCATGCTCTTCTTCGACATGCTTTCTAGAAACTATTGGATCTGATGGATTTTTCTTTGTCACATAAAAGGAACTCAAACATATTATCTCTGCAACCCAAATCCCAAATTCCAGAACCCCAGCTCTCTCTCTCTCTCTCTCAAATCTCTTCCGTGAAGGAAGCGCGTCTGGGACGATGCTGCTTTACTTGCGAGTTGCGACCGTTTAATTGCAGGAAAACCCATTTTTGCTTCCGTCACGGCTTATCCTTTCCCCTATTTTTTCTCTCAAGACATTCTTTATAACAGGTCTTCCCCTTGCGTGTCTGACGCCTGTGAGGTCGTCATTGAATAAATACACGCCAGGACTTTCATGGCTTTACGTTTGGAAACAACCAAAGTATCTTTTTGACTGTTGCCGAGCCCACGTATTCCCTTTCAAATACTCATCTTTTTCTTTTTTCTTCAATGCAAATTAAATAGGAGTTTGAAACTGATTGTGAAAGCAAAAGCCATTTGGTAGTTTTGAATGCGATTCTTCTGCCTCTGGCTCTGAGCCTGTTTTTTAAATGATTGATTCGAGATCTTGATTTCGGCAAACAAACCCTGTTCTCAATTTTTGCTGCCAAGTGCCTAGTTGGGAAGAGCTAAAAAAGACGGGAAACTTAATGCGAATCAACAAATCTGAAAATTGTCAGGTTTCAATCTGCACAATCTCAACCACTCCACGGACTGTTTGTCTGGGACTGGTGATGATTTTTTATGATGTTTTTTTTAACAGAAACATTTTATCTTAGTTTGCGGTATAAACAGGGGAAGCAGAATATTTATTTTCTTTGTGAATTGAGTCAAATGAACAGTCGAATGAAACAGAAACACGTCTTGCCATACGAAAATGCAAAACTATAAACTGAGATAAGGACAAAGATTAGGGACAAAGATTAGAAGAAGAGGATTTATGAGGTAAATTAATCTGCCAGATAGAAGATTTAAACTTTAAAGCTTCAGAAACTCGTACCTTCTCATCTCAGGTCTGGATTTCTCGATCAGCAAGTAAAGGTAAGGTGCTGGGAGCTCTCTGGAGATTAAAGATGCCTTTGCCAACACAAACCTGCCCCATGAAGCATTAAATTGAGTGCTTGGTTCTCTTCACGCCAGTGTGACTGGAAAGAAAAGAGTAGGCCAGCCTCGAGACTGAACTCGACTTGCTAGTATCAGCGTTCTGTACTAGACATCGTTGCTTCCTATGTTTTACAGAACTTTTTAAAGTTTTTTTTCTCAGGGTTTTTGCCTCTAGATTGGCTGTTTCTGCGACCATGGTTGGTTTACAGAGACCTCGTGTATGCATGACCAAAGCCAGATTTGGGATAAACCCGTTTCGACTTAATCAAATCCAAATGCTTCTATTGGTAGACATCCATGTCGGGAATGGCCTGCTGCTTTTGGGGCGTTCCGGTGTTTTGCTTTAGGGTTTTTGTCGCTGAAGGCTCTCTTTGATTCTGTCAGGAATACCTTCCTCCAACCTTCAAAAAGGAACAAAACTTCCGCGGGGAATAAAACCATACGAGTGCTACCCCCATGAACCACAAAGTCCTTGAAGAAGGTTGGTAACTTAGGGTTCTTTTCTCTTGTGTTGTGCTGAAATTCAGTTCAAGCACCTGAAAAAATTGTTCGTGAAAAAATATTCTTTCGCCAATGACAGTTTCAAAATTTCTGCAATAGTCCCGAGTGTCGTCTTGCAGTAATTCTCGTGTCGTTTGTTGTCTTCCACGGAAATGGGTTTTGCTCAAGAAACTGCGGCGTAGTTGAAGAAGTTTATCCGCAGTTGATTGCTCGACATAGTGGTTTACCCATTTTCGATCCTTCAAGATCCGATTTTTAGATTTGCTCGGTGAAAGGGTTAAGTTAATGTTAGATTTGCTAACTTCTTATAAGGCCGAAATTTCATTCTTGCACGAGTGTATAGCTTGTTTTCCGTGGGAGTCCATCGCACTGACTGTTACAGATGGGCTGCGCCAATTCAAAGTGCTGCGCTCATTATGAGTCCTCATCATCTGATGGCGATAGAAATGATGGAGATACTAGTATTTACAATCCTCTTAACGACGGAGTGCATGACAATCTCCGTCATGTCCTTACTGAAAGCCCAATTGGGTGCGCACTTGTACCTTCACACAACTACCAGCTTCAGTATGCCTTCCTGACGCAGCGTGGGTACTACCCCGACTCTCCTGACAGAGAAAACCAGGACGCTTTCTGCATCAGAACCGAGCTCCAAGGTAACCCAAATGTCCACTTCTTTGGTGTCTTTGACGGGCATGGCCAGTTCGGCGCACACTGTGCCAATTTCGTTCGAGAAAGATTAGTGGAAATATTGGCAAATGATCCCACATTGTTAGATGACCCAGTAAAAGGTTATACTTCTGCTTTCTTAGCTGTAAATAAAGAACTCCATGATAGTGAGATTGATGATTCAATGAGTGGTACTACTGCTATAACGGTCCTTGTTATTGGTGACACTCTTTATGTTGCCAATGTGGGTGATTCGAGGGCAGTACTGGGTGTGAGGAGAGGGAATTCTGGTGCAGTTGCAGAAGATCTTTCCAGTGATCAGACCCCATTCCGGAGGGATGAATATGAGAGGGTGAGGCTCTCTGGTGCCAGAGTTTTGAGTGTTGATCAGGTGGAGGGAATCAAAGATCCAAGTATTCAGGCATGGGGGGATGAAGAAAATGATGGTGGGGACCCGCCAAGGCTCTGGGTGCAGAATGGAATGTATCCAGGAACCGCATTTACCAGGAGTGTTGGTGATTTGACTGCTGAGAAGATTGGGGTTATTGCAGAACCTGAGATATTAAAGCTTCATGTCACACAAGATCACCTATTTTTTGTGGTTGCTAGTGATGGGGTTTTTGAATTTCTCAACAGCCAGGCAGTTGTGGATATGGTAAGGAGAAGTATAATATTGTCATATGTATTTCAGTGAATTGAATGAAGTTCTTAATAGGCCTTACTTCTTCACTTCTTCACTTCATTCTTTTCCAATATATATGTGATTCATGGTATTTGAAAATCTTTCAGAAAATACCATGATAGGAAGCATGACACAATTGCTGTTGCTGAGTTTTATTGCATGGCTTCTATCTGGCTTTGGTTGCCTAGAAAGTCTGATTTTGTATCGTCACATCTTTTGTTTTTAAATGAATTCTTATGCCTGTATCTGTGATGTTCTTTAACTCAATATGCATGGTTGTTTGATTTGCTTAGTTCAACCTTATGCAACTGTCGTTGGTCCTTATTTTTCATCAGTATGATGTCATACCCAGTGAAGTTTCCTGACTTGGCATTCTGTAATGGGAATTATACTAATTCTTAAGATGGTATCTTCCAGTATGATAGTCATCTATTATTAATAAGGAGTGCTTGGGTCCCCTAAGTTGGCCAAAGATATTGTGAAGCTACTGCATTTGACTGTCATAACCTTAGAAGTAATGTTCTTAACTCAATATGTTTGCAGCACGGTTTTTCCTTTACTTAGATGGACCTTCTTTCTTCCTTATTTTTTATTAGGTCCCAGCAGCTCTGTATCTTTTTGAGTTATAAATGAACAAATAGTAGTTTCTTTGCAGAGAACCAGAAAGGAACCACTTTGACCATAGTTAGGAAAATTTGTCCTGTGTTTTCACTTAAGTGTTAAGTGACATTCTTTTGAGGAGATTGTTCTAAACGCCCTGTCTGTTGCGGTGTTTGACTTGCTTTGGATCCAGATGTTAGACATCTAAAAATTTTAATCTTACTTAATGCAGGTTGTCAAATTTATGGATCCCCCGCGATGCCTGTGCTGCAATTGCTGCAGAGTCATATAAGATATGGCTAGATCACGAGAATCGAACTGATGATATAACAATCATCATTGTCCACTTCAAAGACCTACCTCAAAATGTATGAAGAGGTGACTTTCTTTTTTCTGTTATGATTTGATCGATTTCTGTTTCTTAGTCTCTTTGTCTTTGGGATTTAGGCTGGCAATGCTGCAATAAATGGAACAAGAGGAGTTAATACCAAACCAGCTCTCCTTGTTTCAGAGAGAACAACATCTGAAAGGTTGTTCACTCCCAAAAGTGAGATAAGTTTGGAGACACAACCTACTTCACTTAACCTATCCATTGAGCGGAGTTCAGCATGTGTTGTTCCATCTCCGACGACGCCTTAAGCCCCTGGAAACGGTTTGTTGATTTTCTCTGATTTGGCATTTTGTTGTACTTGCCCCAAGCTTGACCCTTTTTCTCGTGTTTCATGTCAGTGATGGGATTTATTAACGTAAGCAAGTTGTGTGGTGTGTTCTGTAAAATACTTCAAAGGTATTCTCCGCTTCTAGTACTCACTTTAATATTGTAGGCAGCTTAAAAGTGTAATTTCAGTAATCTGGGGCCATTTATTTTATTCCTGGTAACTGATCTCTGTTTAAGATTCAGTGCACGGACCAAACAATGTACTTGTCATCTATTCACTGTTTTATTTGCTATTATTTTTTAATGCAGATCATTAACTTCTTGAATGATGGGTGATCAGATAGAATCCAGCATGATCTTGCAACAACATCAGGGTAGCAGGACTTAACCTGGGATTCTAGAGTTTTTCTTTCCATGAATCTCTGTCTGCTGCTATTGGTGTTATACTCTCTCCAAAACTGAATCATATCTTTTAGCCGGGTTTGACTGCACAAAAGCATTGTAAATCCCCTAGTGAGTTTCCAAGAAAAGCTGGCCAGACCGTGACAAGTACTTGTGGTTGAACCTCCACAGAGAAGTCGATCCGCACCAAAAGGGCGCGGAGGCAGTAGTGTATGGACTCCACGGGCAAGCTTCCAAAGGGAGCTATTCTTTTAGAAAAGCTTTTCTTCCCCATGAGGAATCGGCAGAATGAAGCCCATTGTCAAATACGAAAAAACATTGTACTTGTTTCACTTGGATGGATTATGAAGTTAGTAACCATGTTCATTCAGTATAGCATCCTTTATACTTGGGGTGAGAAGCAATCTAAGTAGAACACTATTTGAGCTTTCTAAGGCTGTAATAATATTTTGTAAAGCTGCTGGCAAGAAAGTCAGAGAGCAGCAGACTGGGTTGTCGCAACTGCTGTATTCTGTTGGCGTTTATGTGATCGCGTGCCTGATGGTGTAGATGATTCAGAAAACTGCTATGCACTCCCAAAATTCCTTTGTGTTCATTTAAAATAAGTTAAATTTTTTATTCTGTAATTAGAGCTTGAAATGTTTAAAAAAGTTGAAAAGAACTTGTAATAAGATGGATGGAAGATGAGAAGGAAACTCTGGTGAACCTAGGTTTTACCTGGTCAAAAGAATAATGTATGTTCCTTGGCAAAAGAAATTTTTTCAAGTACCCAAGAGAGCAAAAAGACAACGTGAATTGTATCCGTACTCTAGACCACCGGTCGGACGTAAAATTAGATTCGAGATTGCCAAGAGAGGTTTCTTCCCAAAACTGAAGTTACAGTATGATGAGGACCACAGGGCGACATCTAGTAAAACTAATTCTATTGATTCGAATCATCTAATTGAATTCAGATAAGGACATATTAGACAACCCACACTCAGTTGCGTGGTTTCTGAGTTTCTGTACATTAAGCCTCAAAAATGCTAAAGAGCAGTAACAGATAAAAATTACAGTTTGCGGCCTCTGCAACTACAATAATTGCTCCAGAAAACATTTCTCATTTTCACTTCATTGATCAGCATTTTACTTGAAATACAGGACTTTTTTCTGCCTAACCTCAAACGGATGGTTGAGAAAAAAAAAAGTGAAAAAGACTATATTACATCTCCCTCTAAAAGTAAAACTTCAGCTTTTCATCAATTCTGTCCTGCATTATGGTGCATTGTTGAAATAAGGCGTCCAACCTACTAGTTTTGTTCTCTTTTCTTTCAATCCGAACGGCCGACATACAAGTATCTAGAGTTTCAATGACTGGATCAGACGTTTCTACAACCGGAGGCTCTCCCAAATTCCTGATGCCATTAGCAGTGCTCCAAGTGACTTCACCAGATTCCAGCCGTTGGTGAAAGAATTCTGGAGCCACTACAGCTGGACAGCTAGCTTCAATCAACTCATCTAGAAGAGGAGGATTTAATCCATTACTACACTGAACTGTTTCCGGAAGCTCTGAAGATTCATCCATTTCCCAAGTACCAAAATCAAAATCCTCTGAACCAGAGAAGATCAGGTTCTCCAAGACAAACACAGATGAAAAATTCTCACCAACCAAAGTTTCTAGTCGCCAATTGAAAATCCGACGAAATATGGCAACCCATTTTGGTATGATACGATAACCCAAGTCATTTCGGTCAAGGACGGCATTTTGCAGCATCACATCTGATTCTCTTTCTGCTGTCTCAGCAGGCATCAACATAGCTCCTGTCAAATATGATACAAGACATCTCTTTAACTCCAGTTTCTTAGAGATGATATGTTCAAGCTGGATCTCTTTCCCTGTTACAGATCCTTGATCCAACCAGGACATGATGTCGTCAAAAAGTAGAAGCTTGCAACTCTTGATTCTTTCAATAATTGATACAATTCTTTCAGCTGAACTCCAACCAATGCTTGGCAGAAAGGAATTCGCCACAACTTGCTCATAGGTAGATTTCTTGAGTAATCTAATTTCAGAGCATGGCCAACCTGTGGGATTTTTAACTCGCGGCACTTAAAATTTGTTCTGCCACATGATCCAAGGCCTGATTGAAGACAGAAATACAATCCCTGGGTTTGACTTCCGAAAATTCTCTGCAGCCTAGCTCTTTCACTGAGGCAGCCAAACAGTTCAATGCAAGTTCACGCATCTTGATCTCATGAAGGACTGGTTGAACAGGTGTTTGGTCTGCTAACCATTTGAGGCCTTCTCGCAGATGATCATCACTAAAAAACCCATTTAAGTCCTGATGAAATTCATCTCCTGAAAGGAAGACAACCATGAAGTTGCTTATCCTACTTTTGTCCAAGCTGTTGAGGCCCAATCTATCCACAGCCATGTTTGAAGGATTAGATGGCATTCCCTCTGGTATCCCACTGACTAAGACCAAAAGAGGCAAGCAAGAGTTAATCGGTACTGAAGATGCAAGTTTGTGCAGCTGAACTCTTTGGAGATCCCAGGGAAGTGCTTTAATACAACAAAAGTAATAGCACCTGCCCCACCCCAAACGTCCTTTTCAGAGAGCTCTTTACTTTCTAACTGTACATCCCTAATGACAGATAAAATACAGCTCTCATGCTTAATTACTTTACTGAGGACCCAATGTTTCCAAATTGCAATGCTGGAAGAACAGAAGGCCAGTTCATTATCATCTTTACTTACTGCAGGCATGAGCTTGGAAAGCAACCATTTGGAAGCTGAATGATTAGTTGTCTCAGTCTGTGCAGTATGATTGACCTGAGAACAGATCACCAGTTTCCAGCAAAGACACTTGGCAAATGGATTTCTTTCACTCAGTATTTGTCCAACCAATTGAGCGACGTTTATTTTTGACCATGATTTACTTCTTCTGTCAAACCTCTTCTTCAGAACACAGTCCATATTGAGCTCACTGGTATAGACTCTATGCTACACAAAGAAGAAGCGATAAATTAAAGTTATGGGCAAAGTTATCAAACAAATAATAGAGACAAGTAAATAAGACCTATGAATTGCAATGTAAAAACTTCAGTGAAATGCTGAAAGATAATATTTTTAGTCAAATCTAATGAAAGAAAGAGGTCTACCAAAACCACATACAGATTTGCATTGTCGAATCGGTGTGCCCAATGACAATGAGCTCAATGCAGCACTTGCTGCCAAGAGTTTTTGCTGCTTCTGCAGGTCTCTCAGCTTAGAACAACGTCGCCTCCAAATCCTGATTGTCAGTATGCAAACAATTAGTCATTAGGCTGACAAATAAATGTTAAAGAAAGAAAAAAAAATTAAGATGAACTAAACCTTATGATTAGTCTTAATTTTGCTAAGGCTACTACTTCATTCTGCTCATCATCTGGCATCAAATCATCTTCTACATGCTTGATTACATCTTCGTCAGATGTCAACTGCTCAGTCAGCAACCTCTCAGGTGGTGATTCTCCTGCAAATTGCTCGGGCTTCTGGAAGGAACTTTTCTGGACCATCTGGTATGCTGGAGCGGAATGGACATCTTCAGGAAGTATGTTTTTTGATGGTGTCTCATCATGTGAAATGGTTTGAGTAACAGTAGTAGGGAGTGTTTCTTGGGAGAGAAATGCCATTTTCCTAACTGTGAACCACTTAAGGGGCTATTGTTTGTATCAATGATAGATAAACCAAAAGTACCGATCTTTGCAGGAGAAACCGAGGTCTTCATGATGCCAAAAGTACCATTCTTTGCAGGAGAATCTGAGGGATTTCTTGTAGGCATGTAAAACCCCCTGCTAGCTTGCGACTCACTTACAGTATTCTGAATAACTGAAGATGACTCTTCAGGTAATGCCTTTACTGTAGAGACATCACTAGAAATAGGTGCATCTTCAAACTCCAACATTTGGTCATCCCACTTATTAACGGCAGGAGCCACCTCAGCTGATCTAGAAGACCTATCAACAAAATTAGGTAACTTCTTCAACACACTCACTTTCTGTTGAACATCTGCAGACATATACGATATCTGAGGGGAACGAACATCATCCCGAATCGTTCTTGATTTCTTCAGGTGAACCAACTTTGAGCACCTGTTGGGAAAATCATCATCACTGTGAAGAAATGGGCCTTCTTTTACCATATATGGAACACCAAAATTTTTTATTGAGAAACCATGATATTCTAGTAGGTCTTCGATATCCTCTTCCTGCAATCAGAGACAAAAACTCTTCTTAACTTATTCAAGAAAAAAGTTGACTTCAAGCTTTAGGCAACAAAGCATAGCACATAAAAATGAACATAAGAATTTTTACCTCCATTGCTAACCAATGAATGACCTCTGAAATGGGAATCCCCTGATTATTCTGGAGACCACTATGTAAAGAAGCAAGTGCTTGTGTACGTAGCTGCATAGAGAGGATTACTTGCATCAGCAATTAATACACAAACAAAGTTAAACAAATACAGTAAATAGTGACAAAATACAGTGCTGTGAAGATTAAGGAATTTGTTCGTGGTAATGGTCAAAAGGCCATATGTTGGAGAAGTTCATTGAGCCCAGCACTTTAGATGGACAGATATATCAAAATGTGACACTCACACACACGAGTTCAAGTTTTTGCTTTCTTATTTTAATGAAATAGTATGCTTCACGAAGGCCCCTTCCCCCTGATAATATGACACTAACTGCAAATCCCCAACATGAGCACTGAGCTACTGCTCATGTTCATGATTTTACGTTTAAATTTCATCATCCCCACTCACAGAAGTGATGAATACAGAGGGTAAAATGTAAATAAAATAAGGAAAATATTGCAAAACTCAAGAGATGTTAACTTTTTAAAAATAAAGTAAATTTAGTCTTCATTTCTTATTATGGCCCCTCTGATTTTTAATGAGCCTAAGAGAAGTAAATTTTAGAACAATGTGAAATTCAAGCTTCAGTTTATTACAGTTCCCCCAGCTTCAGTACATAAGAGTGCCCCTTTACATGTTCACTTTGGAGAATTAAAAGACTTCTTCACAAAAAGGAAATTTGTGGTATTCGTAATAAGTTAGGGCTACTCAATATATGTGGTCCAACTCAAAGCTAGAGTTACTAAGGTTTCCCAAGAATGTCATATCTACTCATGGGTTTCATCATTATTCTCTCTCACATCTAGGCTCACTACATGACCTACATGCGTCTAGCTCATATATTTGTGTATCAAAGAGAGATGAATACATGTTTATCATGGGGAAATGTAATTATGTCCACACGCTTATCTTTTCACCAAGTGATACAAATTTTTCAATAGCTCTTTTTATCCCAAAATGTGCTATCCTCATCTTCCTGCCTCTCTCTTTCACTTAAACATATAAAATTTACCTCTATTTATTTGTAGCTTTCTGATAAAATTGGCAAAATTATAGAATGCATGCACAAAAAACTGTCTTCCTTTTAATATTCATCATATGTAAAACGATCTTTCTCAGGAGAAGAAAAAAAAATACAATACAGATCCATGCCAGTCTAAGCGGACATACTCTGATACATACTAAAACTACATCTAATGAGACAAAAATACCTTGGAAAAGTGTGCATGCATCAAGCATGCTTGAAGATATGTAGCTCTCCTTGCAAGACGAAAGAAGGCAATATAATTACCAGTTCTGCAGGCCCTGATATAGCATGTACTAAAAAGTCAATCGTGATGAAAACTCAGGAAAACCATGTATTTTGTAGTGGAGAAAGATAGAACCTAGCAACGTCTCGAGCAAACAAAATATCTGGAGATCCCTTCATCTCTTGAGTCATTTTTGACAGATCAAGTGAAAGCTCTGCAGGTTCAACCTAAAATAACAAATTCGAAGAAGATGTAATCAGAAGAAATGTAAGAAAAAAAATTTTTAAAAAAAAAAAGACATCAGAGAGATTTATCAAAAAAGAAGAAAGAAATTCAAGAAAATTTGGATGAGAAGAAGACGGACAGAAGCAAAATGCCTTACTTTATAACCTGGATGTTTATCAAGCTTAAGAAGTGCATAATAACCACGAAATTCTTGCTCTGTGGTCACTCTAATTCCTCTCTTTCTATGATCGTCATACATTTGAAACAACTCTACAGATGCCTTATTCATCTGTTCTATATTGAGGTGAGCATCAAACCCCTCTGAGAAACCTTCACCCTTTGCATATTCACAGAGTTCATGCATAGCAATGATGTGAAGCCTTATCTAGACATCAAGACAAACAACAATAGCATTTAGAAAAGCACAATCTTAAAAAAAAAATGTCCAGGCAGTTTATTTGGCAAAATATAAAATTTTAACAAAGAAACTATATCATTAGGTAATGTCATATTCAGGGCAAAAGAGTAAAACGTTGACTCAACTATATGGCCTTTGCTCAAGGCAAACTGAGTTTTCTAAATATTAAATGCTTAAGTCAACCAAATTGGATATAGAAGTATACCATTTGTTCCAGCATAACTATAGCATGTTGGTTAAAAAGGTGTTGCATTCTCAGGTCCATTCGGATTGCTCTCATTCTGTCCCACAAAAAGTTATACATTCCAAGAAACTTTTCATCGTAGGGCTGGTCAAGTAACCCAAGAAGGTAAGTGATGGTCTTCTGCAAGACTGGCATGGGCCTTATCAAGATTGCTTCCCTCTCAGCTGTCCTATTATACTGTATATGAAGGAGATAAGAAGTTCCAATCATGCTTCCTGTTATAGGTAAAGAAAAATGATTTCATAAGAAAAAGAAAAAGAACAACTTCAAGTGACAGGTCCCTAATGATTGATCTACGGATTACCTTCTTAACAGCGAGATATTTGGTTGTCTGATTTCTATCCCCATCCAAACGTTCATACTTATCAAGGTCTCCTTTCCTTTCACGTTCCTCTCTTTCTGATTCTGAAAATGACAAGAACTTAGACTCGTATAGAAATTTGATGGACAGAATCAAGGCATGAAGACAGAGCTGAGGTGGAACAAGAAAAAGCATCCAGACTCAAGTGAACATACCGGGACACATGTCGTGACAAAGTCCAACAATGACAGTGGACGATTCTAGATCATCATTGTCCCCAAGAATGCTCCCATTTGGAGCAATTGATGCTTCCTCAACATGGTGGTGAGCAGACATTTTTTGTTTTTCTTCTGGGGTCTGACTTTGTTTATATGTGTTACTTGTGTTCTTTGGAAATTCTTGAGCAGGCTTAGTTGGTTCCATAAAGCGAGCCAAACGTTTTGCCTTTGCTTGTGCTTCTCTGTAATTTGGGGTAGATAATAATTAAACCCAAAATGCATCAGAGACAAATTATACATTCTTTTGCCAAACATGAATAAGGAAGCTGACCTCTCAAAATCATCTCGAACAGGAGGTGATGGTGTTCTTCTTGGCACATCAGAGCTGATATGATCACATTAGGTAAATCAACAACAGGTGTAATACATAACGACATGCAATGGACCATGGCTACAAACTCTACCACATTCATGGTTATTAAAAGGTAGGATCCGCATAGAATCATTTCTTTCAAGTTAGGTCTAAAACCATCTTTATATGACTACCAATTTAGGATGCTATTTTCAACTAATAATCACTAAATTTTCCTCGAGACTTATCTGTTTGGGCTAATTCCCATTGACACTATCTGCAGGTCCAAATTTTAACAACTTCAAGTTTGCACAAACTAATAACAAGCCTGAGACATGGTTGCATACAACACTGAATTAAAAACTAAACATGGCATAGATAAGGTTCAACAAGGCAAGCCACATTAAAATTTGGTCCACTTCCATCCATCCTGGTATAACTGCCTGAATTAGGAGGCTATCTCCAACGAGTACCAGTGAATTATTTTTAAGACTTGTGTGAGGGCCAATTCAACTGATGCTTGTTTAAATGATGAAAAAGTTTTACTGCATACATAAATAACAAGCAAAACATTATTAAGAGGTAGGCAGAACACTTGCAACAATATGAAGGGGAACCCCTCTTTTGCTAATATATCAGCTAAGCATATTTCATGCTGACCCAAGGACATATACCAACAAATTGAGATAGTAAGTTTATACCTCTGCCCATCTCTAGATGGCTGGTTAAGATCCTTCGTAAACAGACTGCTATCATAAACAAGGGGAGGTGATCTTGTCCTTCTTGTTGCTTCAAGATGTCTATCATCAAACGGTGAATTTGTTCTAGTGTCCAATCTGCAAATCAAGAGGAACTGAGAGAAAGGAACAAGAAGAGGAACTGAGAGAAAGGAACAACAACAGGAACTAAGAGAAAGGAACAACGAGTACAAAAACATATGATTTCGCACCTTGCTGTATCATGGTGACTGCTCAAGGATAATTTATTAGCAGACTGCACAGGAGGTGACCTCGGTCTCTTTGAGACAACAACGTCAGAAGGTTTCACTCTAATACGGGTAGCAACATCTTGCAAACCAGTATAAGATGAGGGGTGAGATGGACTGCAATTTGGTCAGAGAATATTTTGTTAAGAATGGTGTTAGTTATGAGAGAACCTAAAATGCTACATATACACTACCAAACCTGTTTACTCGGAAATATTCAAAAGAGTAGAACAATTATGACAGCTTAAGACAATTCGTTCTGATGCTATATCTGCGAGTGTGAGAGGAATGAACAAAAACTGCAAAAAGAGAAAGGTGCAAATTCGCACCTTGCTACATCATGGTGACTGGTCACGGATACTCTCTTTGCAGAGCGTACTGGAGGAGACCTCGGTCGCTTTGATAAAGCAATATTGGAAGTTTTCACTGGAGTACTAGCTTCAACTTCTTGAAAACCAGTATGAGACGAGAGAGGGAACAGGCTGCAACTTGATCCAACCGCTTGATAAGCTGATGTTAGTCGTCAAAGAAGCTAAACTACCATAAAAAGGCTCACCCACCGAACTTGCACAAATTATTAAAAGAAGAGGACAGTATATACAACACACAGCAGTTTCCCCATAAAAAAATAACGCCATGGATCTAACGCCAGACGAATAAAAGAGCAACTAAACTATGATGTGGCAAAACAACGCAAAGAAGACAAATTTACCTCTGAGATGGATGTCCCGATGGACTTGGCTTTTTTAGGAAATCCGAAGCAATCGTCTGGGGAGGGGAGGTACCAAAAATAGTTTGAGACTGCGGGGGGATAGAAGGGCCAGAGTTCTTCCCAAAACCGTTAAACGCCATGGAAGAAAAACTCCGGCACCGTGTCTGCAGCACGATATTTTCCGACTCTGATCTATTTTAATGGCGTCGATGTTGCAACAAAAAACGGTCCCGGGGAAGTCCCCGTGTAAGGGAGGTGTCGATCCTAAAGGAGGATTGCTCCTCTGTTAACATATTTGCTTCTAAATTGTCGCTTGCAAATCGGATCCTTCGGGGTCTGCTCACTGGCTTCGAGTTTCATGTTTTAACTTCCAGTTCCGACTCCTCGTCCGCGGAAACGCTGACTCGTGGACGAGGGGGATCTACACACATTTTGATAAAAACTAGGGTTTAAAGCTTTAACTTCTAAACTTAGGATCAACCACAACCAAAAAAGTTTAATTACGGGTTTTTTTGTTATTTGTTTATGGTTTTATATTAAAATAAAGCCATGAAGTTATGAACTCTTATTAACTGTGAAAGTGTTTTGGAAAATAAAAATAATGAGTCTCTCACTCTCTGCTGCTTTTCATTGAAAAGCTTTGGGAAAATATATTTTCGAGTTATACAAATTTACTAAAATAAAACTATATAAAAAAAATCTAAGTCAAATTTAAACAAGGAAGTATAAAAGAAAAGAGCCGTGATATAAGTAATCTGGGTTTTTACTTCCAATATTTTACATCTTGACTTTACATCTTGACTTGGCGTCTACTTCAACTCAGTAAGAGCTAAACATAGAGATAATATTTATACAATTTTAGTTTTTAATAAAATATTATCAACCTATTATGGATAAACTCTAAAAATCTTCTTTGAGCTCAAAGTAAAATCAGGAAGTTAGGAATGATTTTAAAATAAAAGCTTTGAACTTATAAACGTTAAACAAAAACTCAGCATTTATTTGAGAACCCCAATCTACACTTAATGTCGGAAACATTTAACACGAACATTTGGTTGTTCCAATGAGGCAATAGAATGCTTAAATTGAAGGCTTACAATATCTAAAAAGTGGAAAGGTTGGTTTCAAGTTCAACTAAGGCACGGGATTGCCAACTTTTCCTGACTTATATTTAGCTAAAAACTGTTTTGTGTATCGCTTTTGTATTTATTATAATGTCATTATATCGCTTTAAAATAAAAGATGAACAATATATCATTAGTAATTATTAAATAGAATAATTTGACAATGGAGAAAAATTGCGAGTGTGACAGAGAGTTTGAGAATATAGGGAGAGAGGGAGTGAAGGAGAGAAATTTTCAACTAGATTTTATCCGAGCTAAATTGGTTTGTAACATACCTTGACGAGCTAGCATTCCTAAACCCATTATTAATCTGCATGGATGTACCAGGTCCAGGTACAATTAGCATTATTCAAATTGGTTTGGCTGAGATTATACATACAGAAATGGTTCGTAAGAAAGAGTTGCTATAGGTATAGCAACATTTCTAAGTGTTGTTTTAACTATGCTTCCAACCGATGGTTCATTAGATAATTGTTGATTGTTCGAGGTAACCACACCACATAGCCCCAAATAAATATCAACAAGTAGAGGGAGCCCAAGATCAGAATTTACTACGAACAAAAGTTATTCTAATGTAACAACCGCCACGTCGTGTTACCATATAACAAAAACGAGAAAAGATCATTTACACACAAAATTATAAGGAGAAAGGATTGGCTATTTTGAAAATAGTAATGCTAGCTGCACTTATACACATGACGTATTCCATGTACATATTAATCTAAGCTCTTCAAAATATAAATTTTTTTTTATTTTATAAAATCGTATATTGTAAAAGATAAACTGTAGACATCAAAGGTTTAGATAAACCATAGGACATCAATGGTTTAGATTAATACGTACGTGAGACATGTACCGTCTAGCATTTTCCTTTTGAAAATATAAGATGATTGGATTCTCCAACTTTACTCTCAGATTTAAAAGTACATGTAGGCTAGCCTCCCTCAAACAAATTATAAACATTTTTATACAATATAACAATATCTCTAAGCACGGTTTATTCGGCTATGATTAATTATTCAAGTAGAAGAGAACAAATGTAGTTCTACTGCTGTGGTTGGACAGTACTGGACAGGGGAAGGGAGGTTGGGGGTGGGGAGGGTTACTGAGTGGGCGAGTTTTCTGAAATCTGACCCAACCCGGTGAGTCGTAACAGATTCAAATGAGTCTGGTAACTGCACAATCATTCAGGGGCATTTGCGGAATAACATTTAAAACCCTAGCTACAAGAGCGAGGTATATAAATCAAGGAGCCGGTTAGGGTTTTTCTTTTGTGCGAGAGATTGGACGGGGAGAAGGCGGAAGTGTCTGGTTTTCTGAACTTCTAGTGTAGCCCCCTCTCGGCCGGTCAGAAATCATGGTAAACGTCTTTTCTTCGTCATTTCATGCTTATCAAAATATTAGTCTTCCATTGTGTTTCTATCGTTTCTCCGCATTTCACTTTCATGTCGTTTACCTCGCATCGACGTGGTAGTGAGGTTTAATATTGATCCGAGTTACTCTTCCGACTTCGCGTTGCTAAGATACAGTGGAAATAGCCGATGATTTCCTGCATTATCTAATCTATGAACACCTAGCGATGGACTTTTTTAATTTTATTCTGTGTGGATCTTCGATTACCTGTTTTTGTTGCTCTTTGAATTGTGAGTTGTGCTCATTTGAGCTACTTATAATGTTTTTCTATAGTCTGGAAGAAGGAAGACGAGAGAGCCTAAGGAGGAGAATGTGACCCTTGGTCCCACTGTGAGAGAGGGTGAACATGTTTTTGTGTGGCTCATATCTTTGCTTCATTCAACGATACATTCATTGTAAGTTCCTTTTGTCCATGTGATCGAGTTTGCATTCTTTAGCGTTTTCGTCTAATATTTTGTTATTTGGTTGTACAGCACGTTACTGATTTGTCTGGACGCGAAACCATGGTGCGTGTTACTGGTACGAGATATCACTCTCTCCTAATTGTTGCTTTTCTCCGGTATCGTCTGAACTAGCAATCATAGAAAACTGGATTTGGACCTCGTGGTTATTACTCTCTTGGAATAGTTACAGTAAAGAGGATTAACCTATTGCTTGCTTCGTTTCACACTTGCGAAGACCGGCCATTACCTGTCATGTACTCTTTTTTTCTAGTATATTTATAGTCTTGTCCTAGTTGTTTTTTCTTTATGACTTTTTATCTTTTGGTTGTGCAACTTTGACCATTTGAGTATGATCGTTTTTGTTATGCCCGGTTTAATTATTTATTTTAGTGCTTCCAAGTAACTAGAGTAAAATGATGGAAATCTAATGGAGAGAAAATGTTGAGATTTTATTTCTTGGAGTGGAGAAAACATTGAGATTAAATTAGCTAGTTTGGAAACATGTAACCACTTCGAACATGGGAACAGAAAGAGCAGGCAACATGGAGAGTAGAGCAGATAGTGAGTGATCTTCAACTTTGGACCTTGTCTGATTGTATGGACAACTGGAGTTGGACCCCTTGATTTTGTGTAGCTTTTCCCCTCTCAGATTCTGTCTTTAATTATTTGTGATGCTCCTGAGCTAACTGAGACAAGTATTCACCTGTTCTGCTATCGTCATTCTGATATAACATAAGATGCATATTATTTGCCTCTTATTTTGCTGGGAACATAAAGTAGAGCAGGCAACAAAGAGAGTAGAGCAGATAGTGAGCGATCTTCAACTTTGCACCTTGTCCTGATTGTATGTTTAAGAGGTAAATGCTAAGTGATATAAGCTGATGGCACATGTCACTCCTTTGGGGGTATTTGAGTCATGGTTCTGCAACCCGGATGCCAAATTTAACTTGATACCAGGTGGGTGATCCAATGGAATTACTCTTGAATCCGGATGCCTGACCAAGAGCAACTGCGGGGTGTCTTGATTTAGCAATCTAAGTAAACTCCAATTGTTTGAACTGATCTACTTTCTTAAAATCTGGGTTGATGTGACTAAGTTGTGGATGAGCTGCATAGTAGTCATTGCCTCCTTGGAAGTGTCAAATGGTTTCAAGTTCATAGTAGTTTACACATTTGCGTTTGATGATATTGTAGTTGGCCTTATAAAATAATACAAGCGTTTTGTGTAAATTATCTTGTGATTCAACTAGTTTTTTTACTTATCTTTAAATTTCTTAACAGGCGGAATGAAAGTCAAAGCAGACAGGGATGAATCTTCACCGTATGCTGCCATGCTTGCTGCTCAAGATGTTGCGCAGCGTTGCAAGGTGTCTAACTTTTTGTTATAAAGTGATTCGTTGTAGTGTTTACTTCAACTACAAATAGTTTATTTTCCCTACTTTATTGTATATAAAAAAATTGACTGTGTAAATAGTTTTTTTGCCTTGTGCTGTTTATCTCATACTGATTCTGGATATAGGAGCTTGGAATTACTGCTCTGCACATCAAGCTTAGAGCAACTGGTGGAAACAAGACAAAAACCCCTGGTCCTGGTGCTCAGTCTGCTCTTAGGGCCCTTGCTCGATCTGGAATGAGGGTTGGTCGTATTGGTATGTACTCAGAAAACTCATGTTTGTTGTCGGTTTCTGGTCGTTATGGTATTAATTAGATGCTAAAAAATTCACTGTGATTAAACGAGCTACATTACTTTTGCAGCACGAGTTTCTAATCTGCTCTGTTTTATATTTCAGAGGACGTTACACCTATTCCAACTGACAGCACCCGCAGAAAGGGTGGAAGAAGAGGGAGGAGGCTGTAGAGTTATCTTTTTCCTTATAGCTACATCCATCCGTGGTTTGCTTGCTTTTCACATGCAAATGTTGGGGTTTTAGAGAGTTTTGTAGTTTTGATGACATGAAGAATATTTTGGATTATTGAGTTGACGTTAATACTACCGAATATTTTTGGAATATCAATTGCGTTCTAAAGTTCCATATGCATGTGGTGTACCGGCTTGTGTCTACATGGATCTCTTTCTTTTGTATTTTTAAGATTGTGAAGGTGGAAGAACACTGTTTGGTTTTGAACCTTTTACCCAAATGAAGCTCTTAGGTATTGATATAGAATTGTATGTGTGGACGAGCTTACCTGTTCAACCATTATTCTCTACTAGCCGAAGTGCACATGAAATGATAAGTTGGGGATTGTATACAAGGATTTTAATGTTGTCAACGTTCTCCGTGTTCCTCATAAGTGAACTGTAGTGAACAAGAAGTCAAGAACAATAAAAGCATCACGATCTTCCTTTCTCTTTCTCGAAGTTTAGAGAGACTGAAAACTATGGGAGATAAACTGTGAGCGGAGGCTGAAAATCCACAAGGCCAATGTTTTTTCTTTCGTTCTTTTGTTTTAGGTTCCTATTTTGTTAGGCGTTTCGCGTATTTTTGTTTGAGAAGCTACGGGAGGATGTTGTTGGCCTATCTGAGAATTCTTTACTGAGCAGGAAAAGGAAGTGGTTCTCCAGTTTCATACTACAAACCGCAAAGAAATTGAATCTCACACGGTGGTTTTATTTTATTATTTTATTTTTTTAGTGGTACATGATGCCGTGGTTTGTGAGAAGTAACGCTTGACTCACTGTTATTGGCAAAAGCGATAAACTTGCAGAGATTAACTTATTCTATGGGTAAACTTTAAACCTTAAATTTTCTCCTACTTGCACAATCTTTTGTAATTAAAATTGGAGCCAATAGTTGTAGCTGCGTCAATACTTCTAGAAATGTAACAAATCAACTTAAATTTACACTAGAATTTGCACCTACAACCTCGGCCAAAATTGTAGCCTGGTTGACTACAAGCAATCTTGCTTGTGTTTTAATCTCGACTCTGGACGGACAAAATGTGTTTAAACGTGGGATCATCACCCATTTTCACTAATTGCTGATTCTAGTTCAGGACCCGAGCCGTGGTATCCGTGTTAGACACGACTTCGGTACCGGATCCGAACCCAAGTCCTCTCCGTCCTTCGTAATCCATACTGAGCACCGGAGGGGCTAGGCGATTCTGGAGCCGGGAGACACAAAATTATAACACGAAAAATAGAAGCGAGCGACAGAAATGAGATGAACTCAGATGGCCAACTCTCCGATTTTTTTGCTCGTAATTTCTCTTCTCTGCTGGACAACTGCTCATGCTTCCCCTTGTTCCACCAAAGGTTAGTTTGGGTCCTTTTCCTCTTGTTAAGAATCTTTCGTCCTTTGATGTTTTTAGTCTCCAGTCTTGTTCGCAGCTTGAGCGTTATTTTGAGACACCAGTGCATTTTGATTTTATGGTTAAATTAGATCGTGACCTCAGTGTGAGATCGTGTTTTAGAGGAGAAGAAATCGTTTCAGAGTAGCTTTTATATCGTTTGCCTCCGGGAGAAAAGCTTTCAGTAGATAAGATGAAAGATTTTAATGTCTGGCATTCGTAACAGTTTCCAGAAGAGAATCCTTCAGTTTCACTGGGACTGCGTAGCAGAAAGATCCAAATATGAGGAGCTCCTGCTGTGGAGGTCGAAATATGTTTTCTTGTGTGGAAGCAAATTGCACGTTTCAAGATCATGTTTCCGCTCTTCTATGCATACATAGCTTCTATTAGTTTTAACTCGAATTTTACATATGCACCTTGTGATTAGTGTTAAACTTACTGTATCCTTTTCTCACTATGAAAGTGACCGACCTGTTGAATTATCAAATATGCTTCTTCTTTTACGTTGAAGAAGCTTTTGTCAAAACTGTTTTGGTTATGGTATCATGCGCTTGGCATTGATTGCTAAGTTCATTTGACATTTACATATTGGATGTAAACTTTGACTTTCTCGGTTTCTGATGTATACCTTTTGATCTAGGCTTGCCACTGGTGAGGAACATTAATGACCTGCCACAAAGTGACTTTGGCAGGGCTGGTCTATCTCATATTACTGTCTCAGGTGCAGGTTTGCATGGAATGAAGGAGGTTCGAATTCTTTATTATTATTTTATTTATTTATTTATTTATTTTGCTCTGGATATTAAAATTTTCGTGGTGTCATATTCTATAACTTATAGCGCAGGCGAACATCCAGGAACTTCAAACATGAGTGGCAAACATCCATGTTCCCATAGTGTGTGGAGCCTCAAACCAATTAGTCTGCATGAGCACATAATAAAGATGTCTCTGGAATTGTGCATATTGTTCTATAAAGTGAATGAACACAGATTAGGTGTAGTTGCATGAATAAACACGTGAGTATTTTTTAGGTCCATTGCACTAGTTTGCCTAATTTCAAATAAAAATTTCAGATTGAGGTGTGGCTTCAAACATATGCTCCTGGAACACGAACCCCGATTCATAGACACTCGTGTGAGGAGGTGTTTGTTGTGCTAAAAGGAAGTGGTACTCTTTACCTGGCCACAAGCCAAGGTCTTAAACATCCAGGAACTCCACAAGAATATGCTCTCTCTCCTAATAGCACTTTTCATATCCCAATCAATGATGCTCATCAGGTATTTTCTGGCCTTGCTCAACTTTTCATCTTCACTTTGTGTAACTGTGAAAATTTCTTATTTAATGGTTAGGGTCATATGATACTCAAATGTTCATTGAGAAGAATTTTCAGAGATCTAGCTGGAGAGTAAGGAAAACCATGGGAGTAATTTTCCTTTAATATTAATGGTTTAGTAAATGATATTTTTTATTACTGTAAATGTCTGCTTTAAGTCATTCTCTCTAACATTTCAAAGATATCCTGTGCTGGTCTTGTAATGTTTATCAAGAATTTCTGTTTCTGTTGTTGTTGTTGATACTGTTGTAATCCCATTAATTTTTTTTAACAAGCC
Organism: Aristolochia contorta; assembly: GCA_022405105.1. Taxonomy (NCBI): domain Eukaryota; kingdom Viridiplantae; phylum Streptophyta; class Magnoliopsida; order Piperales; family Aristolochiaceae; genus Aristolochia; species Aristolochia contorta. Next base: position 8,241,924 of record CM039664.1, read on the forward strand.
TAATAATCTTGTTGCTTTTTTAATATCTACTGATCATTCCAATTTGGTTACACTTGCTTCATAATTTTTTCATTTTTTGTTGATATGCTTCTTATTAACTTTCGAAATTCCTAGCTTTGTGTTTTTGAGAATCCTACATATGCTATTCTAAAAATTAGTTTGAAGTTCCTGTCTTTATCTGCTTCTGACTAGTGCATATAAGACTGCCTTTATATTGGCATGGTCCTAAAGAAGCTTAAGTTTGCCTGATAAAACAAGTCCATTATTATTTTTGAATTCTGGTATTGTTTCTCTTTGATGTATTGTTTTGTTGTTTATTGTGTAAGTCATTCTCTAAATTTATTTGTCACGAGGTGCCTCCATTTGTTTGACATCTTCTAAATTAAGAGCACATGCCCTATTGAAATTCTTCCATGGGTTCCTGGAAACTTGGAGATGAAAGTAATGCAATTTTTGAGAATTGTCCTCTCTTGAAGCACATACATTCCTCATTTGTTAATTTTGAAGAAATTTGAATATAAAATGATTTCTGTAGTGCAGTGGTGGAGGCATGCAAAAGGTTGAAATCTCCAAGGTGCATCTTAGTAGTTATTTCTACTTCATCATTTGTGTATAATGATGAACTCTATTCATCTTGTGCTTAATTGACTATCATCATTATCAGTATGCTAACCAAGTATTTGATTGAGGACAACTGCATGTGTCATCCTCCCTTCCTATCATATGCTAGCTCGAACGTGTGGTTCTTATTCAAGACCACTGCATTCACAGCATTCTTGTCTTCGTCTATTTATTATGGTCCATCATGCACCATCTTTTGATTAATTAAGGTGCCAGTGACCTTCTGTAAACACTGCAAAGTTGGATTCATGCTTCTTAAGTAGAAGTATATGTTCTTTATAAATTACTTACCTTCGATGGATATTTTATGATTGTTTTGTGTATGACATTGCTCTGCAGATATGTAATACAGGTACAGATGAGGACTTGCAGTTGTTAGTTGTGATATCTCGTCCACCTATTAAAGTGTTAGTATTCATTTTAATTTTCCTCCTTGAGCTTGGTTATTTCAACTATGCAATTACTTTAAGCCGTGCAATGTTTTGCTTTTTTTTTTAAAAAGGAATTTGTTAACAGTAACGAAATTGTAGATTCCAGATGGTTTGAGATGTTTAACATCATCAAGTTCTCAGGCAGGCTGTCTGGACCTAGTTTGGTTGCAACGACCCTGCTTCACTGTTGTTATTATACTGATCTGGAACATGTTTGATTATGTCAACAGGTTCATATATGATGATTGGCTAATGCCTCATACTGCGGCTAAGATGAAGTTCCCCTACTACTGGGATGAAGAATGCTATCATGTTCCCAAGGATGAGTTATGAACTTCTTGCAACAGCTTCTCAAGTGCAGCCACTTTTCTGCCTGGAAGTTGCAAATGGTTCTTTCTTCTGAGATCCTTTTCACGGATGCAGCTGCGTTTTGCTGCACCAAGCGAATTTCTGTATAGATTATACTTTTAAACTAAGCGCCAACCTGTTCTGATGCTAACGTCCCGTTGTTAAATCTTGAATTCGTCCTTAAAGGCCCGCCGTTGGATAGTTTTGAACTCTTTACAGATATTCCAAAGATTTGATAATAAAAGTTTACTCTTTTGTGCTTGAAGAAGTTTTTCCTTTTAAAATAGAAAAGATTTCGTCACCTTATATTTATTGGGGTGCCATTTGCCCCATCAAGCTTGACATATTACCATAGAAAACTATTCTTCTGGTTACTTTAATGGTTGAATCAGTCATGCTTTATTACAAGAAGGATCACAATCTTAGCTTTATTACAAGAAGGATCACAATCTTAGCTTTATTACAAGAAGGATCACAATCTTACTTTATTATGGGACACAGTCTAGGGGTCACTTGCTTTATTCTTTTCCTTACCTCGGTGAGGATAACGTTTATTACTGGCCATTTAAATATGTTTTCTCCAAGATTTCAGGCTTGCAGCTTTATGGAGCGCCGAGTCGATCCCTCTTCTTTGACTGAACTCATTAAAAGGGGTCCAACGTAATCGTTCACTGATGAGACTAAGACATTTTTTTTTTTCAATTTCCGAAGCAGACATATTTAAATACGAGTTTTACGGTAAGTGTAAAATATAGAATAATGCTCACGGTATATTACTGTAGCGTACAGTTAGCGTACCGTCTGACGTGGATACCTTATGTGACATCCACGTCAGAAGCCAGAAGCCAACTGGGGAAAGGAAAACCGGAAACTTTTCCTTTCGCCGCCGTCTCGCCTTCCCGCCGTCTCGCCTCCCGCCTTCCCGCCTCTCGCCTTCCCGCCCCCCTCTTCCTCTCGGAGGGGCCGGGCCGCGGGAGCTCGGCCTCTCCCGCTCGGCGGGGCCGGGCCGTGGGAGCTCGGCCTCTCCCGCTCGGCGGGGCCGGGCCGTGGGAGCTCGGCCTCCATCCCGCGGGCTCTTGGCCTCCCACCCGCGAGGCCGGAGCGGGAGGGAGGGGCCGAGCCTCCCACGGCCTCCCTCTCCTGCTCTGCGGGGCCGGGCCGAGCCTCCCACAGCCTCCCTCTCCTGCTCTGCGGGGCCGGGCCGCGGGAGCTCGGCCTCTCCGCTCGGCGGGGCCGGGCCGCGAGAGCTCGGCCTCTCCCGCTCGGCGGGGCCGCTCCCGCGGGAGCTCGGCCTCCCTCCCGCTCGGCGGGGCCGCTCCCGCGTGAGCTCGGCCTCCCTCCCGCTCTGGCCCTCTCTGGCCCTCCCGCTCTGGCCTCCCTCCCGCTCTGGCCCTCCCGCTCTGGCCTCCCGCCGGAAACCGGAAACTGAATGTTCCGGTTTCTCTTGGCTCTGACGTGGATGCCACATAAGGTATCCACGTCAGACGCTAACGGTACGCTACAGTAATGTACCGTTAGCATTACTCTAAAATATATATAGTCATCCGTAACCAAAAACGGTGGACTAAGTGTGGCCCGAATATTGTCTTTGAAAAGTGGTAAAGTGGTAAATACGCACAAGTTTGTGTGGAGTTGTACCAAAATTTGATCCGATAGTCCCCCTGGTGGCCAGTAAGGTCCCTTGTTTTGCCAGCGCATCAGCCACCTCATTCGCCTCCCGGAGTCCCCCTGGTGTAGTTGTACTCTTGAGAGTTTCATCATCAAGCTGCGGCAAACACGAACCAGAGAATTCAATCTCCAATGGTGCGTCTGTGTCCCTGCGTCAACTTAATGACAAGTTGCGAATCTCCTTAAATTATAATCAATGTACCCTAGAAAAATCGATGAATAAAAAAAAATAAGAAGTAGTGCACAAAATTCAACGTCATTGTTAGTTTTCTGTGAGAGGGGCCATATTGCATTGATAATACGATTTCGGAGTTACGTAGGATAAAACTACCGCTACCTGCTTGAGTACTGTGTTTGCAGATCCATGAAAACTTGCAAGTAGAAGGTGGGGAGGGGTAGCCAAGTGATATGTTCTCTGGTTGGTTCAATATGGGAGTTGTCGGGGATCTGTTTATATTTGATGGTAGAGTTTGCTTGCAAAGCTCGATTATATGTAGTAGAGGGAGATGGGGTAATTTGTTCATATAAAAGTTTATTTCTTGTGCACCAAATTTTCCATAGGGTATTTACCACAGATATGGGCGTGGGGAAAGTGTTTCGTTAGTGCCATGGTGAGAAGTTTGTAAAGGAAGGAGCAGAGGAATGGTGAAAGTGTTTCCATAGTGTTTCGTTAGTGCCATAGTGTCTGTATGAGGTGCCATATGGTCGTGACAAAAGGGCATGTAAGAAGTAGGTGGTCTATAGTTTCGGGTTCATTTTGACAGATGGGGCTGATGGCGTTTAGACTTAAGCCACATTGAATGTGGTAGGTGGATATGCGTTTTTGAGTAGGGGAGTTAGAGAAATGCTTTTTGTTTGGGGAGGACATTGAGACGTCAGATGTGTGTCAAAATGATATCTATAGGGCAGATATGCAATGAGGCGTGGCTTGGAGGGATTTTGTGTGCATAAGTTGATAAGCTAACCTGAGGGAGAAGGAACCATCACGAGGGAGACCAGATAACATTATCCTGCAGTCCTAAATTAATGGGGGTGTTCAAGATATGAGTAGCAACATCCGATGACCAAATGGATAGAGCAAGTGGTTTTGAGAGGGTGTCGATCCAGGTATCATACCATAATAAAGTTTGTGAACCATCCATTGCTTATTTGGTGATGCAGAGAGCAAGTGAGGTTAAAGAGTTGGAGAATCTGTCTCCATAAGAGTGAACTATATTTAAGCTTAAGCGAAAGGAGGTGTGGGGAGGGCTCATATTTAGTATGCATAAACAATGCCCAAAGTGAATCTGGGTGAGTATACATCCAGAGAGTAGCTTTAATTGGAATGCTATACCAAAGCCTTAGCCACCGTCTCTGTGTGACGGTAACATTTGTTTCCAACTTACTAAATGTAGTTTCCTATTTCCCTTGTAAGACCAGAGGAATTTTGCAAAGAGTTTTCCTAATTTGGCGGTGACTGAAATAGGTAGTTTAAAACATGTGAGTAGCTGGAGAGGACTTCAATCAATGTAGTCGCTTGTCAATTTCGTAAACCTTACGGTTGGAGGGTGGAACAGTTTATACTTTGCTTCGTCTTGGCGGCCATTTAGTCATATATATTTGTAGTTTGAAAAGCCACCGCTTTTTCACTTTGAAAACCATCGAGAACTGAATACCAGTGCAACAGTTGATAGGAGCTATCACATGCACAAACACATCTCTAGCCATTACTAACTTCTTAATGACCCATTCGAAGCATTTTAGCAAACAGCTCTCCGTTCAGAATGATGGCATAGTTCCTCTCCTGTCCAGTTCCTGTTTCTTTTGACCTGAATTCGGCAATAACCGGATCAAATTCTTACCCAAGACCACGAATTGTACACAAAATCAGATCGTCATCATCCACTGCTTTGCCCAGCACTGGTGAACGCAAGGGAGAGGGACTTAGCGTGATTCAAATAGACGTGGACAGAACGCTCAATTCGGTCTTCAATTGCTGAATCTGGGAGAGAGTTACGATTCCATAGACCTCTTCTAACGTCAACAAAGCCTCTCTAACGATACGAGAAAGACTCCCGTCGAGCAATCTTAGAAGGCCATGACTTCCGAGGTGTAAGTTTGGTCGAAACCTCCTGGGAGATAGATTTGACAACGGGGATGGTAATCACTTCGCTGGGATTAGCAGCAAAGGAGACATGGTGGGCCGAGAGGGCCATTGAAGCACGGGGAAAGAAGAAAAAAGAAAAGAAAGACTGTTTCAGAACAGGATTCTGAACCCGGGTCACTGATACTATGTGAGAATGTAAGCAATTGAATGATTTATTGAATTTAATAGTACAATATTTATACACGATTTACAGGTCTGTATAACAGAAATTATTACAGGAGATCTGGGTGAAAAACAGAAATCAGGTAAAGATATGTTAGAAGATATCGGAACAGTTTTAACAATTACATTCGAGCGGCAGGCCGGCGGTTTGATTTAAAAAAAGTCTATCGAAGACTCAAAGTTGGACATCTACATTTGCTGCATTAATGGCTTTGCCTGTAGGTCTAAGATCTCAGATTTTTGAACCTTATCTTTCGCTTTATGTCGGTCCCTCTTTCGAAAACGATGAATTCTGTTTGTTTCGGGATCTGGGTGTGCTTACTCGCATTGAAAGACAAAGCAAAGATGAATTTTTACTCGGAAGTCGAGCTAGCGGGAATTTAATAACTGATCTAATACCGCCCGTGCTCGTGTATTGGTTAGATGCTGAAATTTGTGCTATACGAGGTCGTTTTTCGTTTTAGCTGCGAGTCTTTCTACTGGTCTGTTACTAGTCGAAATATTAAGAAAGGAGCAGGAACTCCATTGTTGGTGGTGAATTTCGACGAAGTGGTTTCTGGGTGCCAACGAAAGGGAAGATTCTTCGTGTTAGTGTCCATTTGATAAAGAAAGTGCAAAAGAAGAACGTCAATTTGGATCATACGGAGGTGTTTTCTTTTTCTTTTTGCAAAAGAAACGGAAAAGAGAACACTGCTCTGGATTATATGGGTCTGCTTCTTCTTCTTAATGACTGGAGCTTAAGTTTTGATGTTTGACGCTGGCAATTCCTCTATAAAGAAATCACAAGTCGGCTTTCGAGTTCAGCAGGATACCGGGTTCGAGGAGATGACAAATCAATCCTTCCATGGTTTCGGTAATTTAACCATTCTGAGACTCGTTCTGGCATTGCTGGGAGCAACCGTTGTGGGTTACACCTGGCGCTGGAATACAAGATCTACCTGCTCTCCATGCCTCTGTGACTGCTCAAAATCATTTCTCTCTGTTCTGTCAGGTACTTAACGATTATACAGCGCTTCTGCTCTGTTTCTTTTTCCTTGTTCTGGCAATTGACTCTCTCTTTGTCATTTTATACGGTTTCCTTTACAAGTCTGCCTGCAAGGCTGCAACCTATTGATCTTCAACAGTTCTTTAGACTGAACTTTTACAACCAAGAAATGAAAGTTGTATGGACATCTTCGTGCAGACTGTGGAAGTGATGATCCTCAAATGAAGGCAGAAATGGAGAAATCCGCTTCAGATTTATTAATGGAAGAACTCAAGTTGCGGGACGGTGCTATGGAGGACCTTAAACAGCAGATGCAGGCCAGTATACTGGATGCGAAGAAGATCGCTTTCCAGTATCGAAAAGAAGCAGAGAAGTGCAATAATGGAGTGGAAGCATGCGAGGAGGCTAGAGAAAGACTACAAGCGGCACTGAGCGCTGAAATGAAGGTATCGTTACTGTGGGAACAAAGAGCACGCCTACATGGATGGACAGATAATTGATTTTCCTTTCCGTTTTGGACTATGGTTGATGAAGCTCCAATTTTGGCCACCAGTCTTGTGCATATGAGCCTTGTCTTAGGTGTGTGGATTAGATCCAAAGTTTCTAAGTGTGAAAAATGAAGCCAGGTAATTTGTGATTTGTAAACCGAATAACAGCTGATCGCATTCAGAAATTGGAAATGGACCTCAAATTGTACCAAATGCTAAAATGTTTCTTGTGACTATGGGTCTGCTGTTTTAAGTGCTGTTTTAAGTTAGAAAAATGCTATGCATAGGGCGCTGCATGGCGTGACGTGGAACATAAGACTCACCATGCCTATTCCAATCAGCCTTTAACAAGTGCGGCTCGGTGGCTCCACATCGCACCATGCACATGGCTGTGCTCCAGCAGCATAGCATTACTACTAAGTTATGACTTATGAATGTACAAAAGATGGGTCAGACACTTAGGTATCTTAGATTATTTAATGTTCTTCATGTAGCATTTGACCTTCTTTTGTTAGGTCCCGATCGAATTCAGTTTTGTCAGGAATAATGAACAGGAAAAGAAAAGAGGATGAAAAAACTCATTTTCACCATTTTATTGTCTTTTTGTTGATCAAGAAAATGACTCAAACACAACTGTATATATCTAGCTATGTTGAAATGCATACCCAGGCTTGGACCCATATCATCCAATCAGCAAATCATTATCTCAACAACAGTTCAATTGGCGATATCAACACAAGACGCAACAATTCAGTAAATACTGAGGGTTTAAGTGACACCCAATTAGATAGAGAAAGCTGCAAGTTTTTCTTTTCAAAAGCCGTGCTCCAGGCAAAAGTAATCTCAAGCAAGCGAGTCTCATTTAATTCCTGCAGTCAGTGGAGAGCTTGGACGTGGACTAACATCCATGCTCTCCTGCTATAATCACAGTATGGCGAATGCATCTTTTAAAACCATACTGGAAGAACAAAAGACTATTGTAGATGGAATCACAACTTTAAAAGCAGGATACAGTTTACTAACGCTTCTTTTTGGTTAATGACTTCCTTCTTTGAACCTCTCTCTCAGCAGTTTGAACACAGAACTCTGCTCCAAGCATGTCTTTGATCTCAATGCTTAAGGAGGCCTCCAGAGTACTGAGGATCACTTCAACTGACAGGGTGAAACCCAACATAGACAAGACTCGAACTGCATTAGCTATCCGACATATGTATTTCCTCGTCTCCGGTGGAGTAAATGCCCCTTCTTGCTCTTCTAGGGTAACTACTTCCGAGTTTGTTCTACTTTCGGCCGCCATATGATCACGATCTTCTATCATGTCATTTCCTTGAGGTTCTGCGTGTTCACCAATCCATAAGAATCCATTCATTCCAAGTATCAGATCAACATTGTAATTTTCAAGGTGGTGGAAATGTTGCTTTCTACGTTTGACCAAGTACGGAGGCACTCTGAGCAACTGACCTCTCTCAAGCTGCCAAATTATCCAAACAAAAATGACGATAAAAGAATAACACCTTAAACTATTTCATGACCTTGGAGCTATAGTCATGATCAAACATTTCTAGTGAGGCACATGTATTCAACTGGCTTTATTAGACATGGAATTGAGTACAAATTTGAAAGTGATAAAGAACAGACCTTTCCATACTTCTGACTCCTCGCCTGCAAGTGTAAACTTCCATCATGCTGAAATCCCCGTACTTCGGCCTGCAAAGTTTTAAAATACAACTCAAAATATATCTTAATAACCTCAACTTTTTTTCAATGGCACAAAAAATAAAAGATACCAAAGGGGAAATAACGTATAGTAGAGTAACTGCTTTTTACCTTACTTTTCCGAAAGGATGAGATTTTATCTAAGCAACAAGTATAGCCCAACAGCGGCAAAACAGCTAAATATTTAGCAAAGAAGCAAAAGTAAGGGGTAGGAGAACCATGGAGGACAAGAAACAGCTCCAATGTCCTCTCACTTATCAGCATGTTTTGTAGCTGAGATAGTGGTGTAAAAGATGATTATTAGTCACATTTTAAGAGTCCACAGTTTCTCGCTGCTGAACTGTTGGAACAACTTTAGAGTAGTTACAAATTGGATCACAGTTTACTACGATAGTCCATTTAATTAATAACTGTAGTATTTTCATTCTAGCCTCCTGAAACCAAAATCACATTTTGACATGTTTCCAATATCAAAATCACATTTCAACATGCTTCCAGATCTCAAATCACATTTCAACATCTCTCCAGATCAAAATTACATTACAACATGTTTCCAGAGATCAAAATCACCTAAGCACATTCCCAAAGATCAAGATCACATATCAACATGTTCCTAGAGATCAAAATCACATACCAACATGTTTCCGGGTTGCCAGTTCTTTTTTTATTTATTTATTAAAAAAAAAACACTTACCATTGTCCCTCAAGCCTCAGTATAACATCCTTGGAAATTTCCTATTCAAAATGAACAAGATTCTGCTCTCATCACCTATCTGAAATTTCAATTTATTAACACAGAGGTAAGACCTCACGTAATTTTTTTTTTCTTTTCCATGTAGATAGAAGACAGCAGCTGGTTGGGAGAACATCCTCTTCCACGATATCAAAACCATGAGGCACAAGAAATATCTACACAGGTTTTATAGGGTTTGTGGCTGAAAAGGTGTAAAAAAGCCAAGCTTCCAATTAGTGTATTTTCTTTCAAGCGAGAGACCTTTCTTCTTTATGAGCATAAAAGGCATACTAATCACAGAATCCTTTAAGAATGCTTAACCCACTGCATTCAATCTTATACTTAACAAAAGTAATCAAAGGAAATGAAATGAATCTAAGAGCTTACACAAACAACATCATTTTCCTCAAAGATACTGCGCATGTTGAGTTCATCAACAGCCGTCCTCCGTCTCTACAAGTAAGAGATAGTGAAATGAGGAGAATTAGCTTACTGCATGCAAACATACAACAAAAGAGTATCAAAAGCAAATTGGTTTGTCTTGTTGATAATAAAGCAATAAAATGTGTTATCATTAACTCAAACATTTACTTTACTTTCCAGCACAACCAAAATAATTTAAAGTATGAAATGGCGTAAAAAATCATAAATACTGAAAATCTCTGGCTATATCCATAAAAAATAACAAGTACCTGGATACCATCTGGCAAATTCATTGAAGAAAGCATTAATACTGCATCTTGACTGAAATTTATCTCTAACCTCCAGCGTTTTGGAGCGATCTAGAAGGAATGACTGATAGTTAGCAAGTCAAAGAAGAAAATTGGATAGGCAACATAAAACAATAAGGAATACTTGAACTGGGAACACAGTTTTAGAATCAGACGATATTAACAAGTTTCATTTAACATGTCATTTATTAATGTGTTCGGTGATATAAGAAAATAGACAAGTTCAAGAGCCCACAAAAATCGATTACGCATCTGCAATGTAAATCAAATGGGACAACTAAGTGAGCTTTATACCCAACATTTCCAAAGCTAAAACAAGTTCTACCACTCAAATATTACATGTAATGTCATGATGAATGACTGCAGTGGAAGCATATTCGGGTTAGGAAGCTAATATCTTATGACAAAAGTACTGATATAAACGTCATGCCTTTTTAAATTCTCAGAGAACTAACTCTAAAAGGACATAAGTGACATAAGTTTCAAATCTCTAGCTTTAAATACTAATCTCTTGTGCTTGTTTTGTGGGTATTAGTTTCATTTCCTTGAGCCACAAACACAGAGCAATGTCACACTATCCTAATGGTGGATTTCTTAATGTTTTTCAAGAGAAAAAGATGTCATTATCTTAAGGTGGAAGCACAAATGGAAAATTCTAGAAAATATTTGATGTCCAACTCAATATAATGCACGGAAAAAAAGAGTGTTTAAATTCATAGTTGGAGCACTAGAAGATTAAGTCCATTAATTAAAATTTTTCCATTTGAAAAAGAATCACGGTAGGGTCTAGTACAGAAACATGAGACTATAGTACCTCTTTTTTTCCCCCTTTGAAGATGACGTGTATAGAACAACATTTACATAGAGAGTGAGGGCGGGCACGGACAAAAGGACAAGAAAAGTGTAAGGAGATTGTTGTCGAACAATATTATGAGATGAGCAGTCCGTAAATAAAATGAACTTGGTGCAAATCTGTCTTATATACATATGCATGTTTTAAGAAAACAATATCTTAAAGTAATATCTTTTAGAATAGAAGCCAAAGTTATTTCCTTTTTCAAAGTTGAAGCCCTTTAAATAACATATTTAAAATGTATAGAAGTAGAAATGCAGTCTGAAGTCATAACTTTTGTTTGTACCTCAATGACACGACCGACAATGATATCTCCAATCTCAGGCTTGTACCTACAAATATGAACATAAATGTTAATCACTTGAAGAGCATACAGCAAGGCGCCAGCAGTTTCTAACATAGTTATACTGAGGTGACTCAATGTATGTTCCTTTTAAAAGTTTTATCACAATCAATTAAAAGTGAAATTTTCACTATATGATTAGGAGGAAGATATAAGTTGACATCTTGCTAATAAACATGACAGCTGATATGAGGGGATAAAAAATGGATTACCATGAAAAACACCATGAGAGGGCCATGCTTCATTTAGAATTGTCTTTTCTACCCTTTTGACATATGGAAGTCAAAATTATGTTTACAAGAAAAAAAAAACGAGTCATAAGAAAAAAAAAAAAAAAAAAAAAAAAAAAGCAAAATGGTCCTGCCTTGCAAAAGAGGCCAAAGGGGGAAGTGTTACGTCTGTATTTACATAGAAATCTCTTCTGTGCTTTAATTCTAATTTCAGTTATTGTTCACACCTATGTTTAAGTCCCCTGTTCAATCCTGCGGAACGAGAAACCTGCATTTACTTTTCCTGGGTTAAATGCACTGTTGTTTACAGTTGTAAGAAATGTCTATCCAAATATCTGAGAACACAATGCTTTGGCATTTTATGCCTTCTTTGGGTCTTATATGTGATAGTTTATCTGCACAGTAAAGACTCCAGAAATTTCATTGATATCCAATAACCATCAAGCCCACATAGAAAAGGAACAAAAAAAAAAAAACACTCAACTGAAAAAAAAATGCAGACACACTTCTGATCAGAAAAGTATAGCTTCACGTATACCTAGCTCTTAAGGCACGGACGTACACCAACTTGTTCACACGCTCAACCACACCACATAAAGTGGCAACCACTTCACCATTAAGCTCAGTTGTACCGTGGCCCCTACAAAAAAGTTGTAACCCAATAATTTTCAAAAGAAAAGTTGTAACCCAATGATTTTCAAAAGAAAAGTTGTAACCCAATAATTTTCAAAAAAAAAAGTCGTAACCCAATAAAAATATAGAACAACAACAATCAGGCAGTGAGTAGTTCTCATAAAATTTTAAATAAGAATGTTCAAAAAATAAATAGATAAACTTTTTAAAAGAAAATAATTCCTACAAGCTTGAATCTTTGGTCAGTAATGAAGTTCACTAAAAATCATAGCACACTATGGAACATGCCCAACTCACTTGAGAACACCATCTTCATGGTTGACTGGAATGGTATCAGCAACGGTGACAGTAGCAGAGGAATTCACTTTCGAAGACAAATCCTGCAGTTCCTGCAAAGCTGCTTGGAGTCGAACTTTCTGTGTTTGATTTAGAGAAAGATTGAGCTCTCTCATGATTAATAAACCTCAATAGATTCACTATATTCCCTCAGAAGAGCATCTAAGCCCTCTACAGCTCCCACTCTTTAAATTTTTAGAGTCGAAAAAGGAACATCTTTTCTTCCCACTCCCGGAGAAGGAGATGGCCGAAAAGTTCACCGAAAGCGGCGGCGTTCGTATATCGACCAAAAAGGAAGCCCAATTGAAACAGTGGCAAGAACGAGCTACGAGCGGCGGTGCGGCGGGTTGGGACGGGAGTGTTCGGGGAAGATGAAAAATAAAAGGGCACATGTATGGAAAGGACAGAGGCAATGAATAAAAGAGTTACGAAGGGAAGAAATAGAATTACTTTCCTTCAAATGAGATGCACAGGCGAGGCTCCATTCATGAGCGTCAATCTATTAGCGGTAATCCCAATCAAGACTAATAATTAAACAAGGTTAAAATTAACATTACACAAGGTAGAAAGTAGAAACTTTTCATGGGTCAGGTTAAATACTTAATTACGAGCCCAACAATCATAACAAAATGGCTAAATAGCTTTTCAGTTCTACACATAAAAAGTACAAGATAGTCGATCCATGTTTATAGGTATTTCAAGCGTCAGATCAGATCATGTAATTCGGCTACTAATTACAACACAGTTGATCTCTATGTACGCCTCGGACACATGCGTGTGCCCGACTATGAATACACTCACGAAATAAAATAATATTTTATGTTCACACAAATTAAGATATATTATTTTATTATATGTAAAAGAGTGTACACGGAGCACAAATATTATTCTTATTTTAATGCTCTTAATTTTTGTATTATAATAATGGTATGTGAGGGCATGCGTATTTAAAGAAGTGATGTAAACGGGATACATCAACGGAAACGAAAATAGTTTTTCTGAACCTGTTTATCATTTAAATAAGGTTAATATAGTAAATTTATATATCTATTTAGTTTAATAATAAAATGCTTATTTTTATATAAATAACTTTATTATATTTTTTATCACTTATTATAAAAATTTATAGAGTTGAAAAATTTAGAGAGAATTTGCATATATTTATATATTTTAGTAATTATTAGAAGTCAATATATATTGACTTTAACTTATGGTCTCATAAAGAATTCCTAGTCATAGTCATAAAAGATAGATCATATATTGTAAATTCATAATTAACTAAATAAGGTAGTATTTATAATCTAAGATCAAAAATTTTTATTTTTCTTACAAATATCAGATTTTATACAAATGACAATTGTTTTTATAAATATAAACAACTATCATTCAAAAATAAATATATTATAATTCATAATAAAAATTATATAAAAATAAACATAATAATTAACAAATATATGAGATAATTTCATATTTTTTGGCCCATAATATATTACGTCATATACCCTAATTTCATAATAAGTTATAAGTAATATCATTGATTTTAATTACTAATTACTTCTCTAATTAATTATTATTCTAATTTTGGTTTTCCCACTCTCTCTAGTCGCTAGTCATTGACTCGTTGCTCCTCTCTTGTCCCTCTTTAGTCCCTCTCTAGTCGTGTGTAACTTGTATTTTGACTCTAGAAACCGATTACCAGTACAGTTTATTATTCTTTACATCCCTAACTTTATGTGCAATACTGTAGACATACGCACGCACCAAGGGCCTTAAATGACGTGGGAGGCAGCGTCAGGGAACGAAAAAGGAAGTGGGTGGAGGCCGCCGGAGGAGGCCACCGGAGGGAGGCGGCGGGAGGGAGGGAGGCCGCCGGAGGAGGCCACCGGAGGAAGGCGGCGGGAGGGGGAAGTCGAGTTCGAGAGGTCGTAGCAGGGGATCAGGACGGGCTTCAACGTGTCTTTGAGCGTCAGGGACAAGAACATCCCCTTCATCGACTTCTCCATGGTGGCCGTCGCCGTTTCGGATTCCGGTCTCTTGCTTCCCTTCAGAATCCCACGTATCAGGCCACCGCCACCGTGGGAGCCGCAAAAGAATCGCTTCCCCTGTTCCGCTAAAAAATTTTCACGTCTCGTCCGCCTGGAATGTCGGGTGGTGGCGGTTCGCTTCTCCTCGAGAGGAGGAGAAGAACATCGCCGTGAAAATCCCGCCGATGTCGGCGCTTGCAGAGACGTCAAAGTTGTCCGCGATGCGAGCGTCTGGGTCGCCGGATTTGGTCTTCAGGGACTGTTCCACGTACGCATACGCGAGGGCTTTGCCGGAGAGGATGCCTAGCATGCCTCCGCTGTCGATGCTGAGGATGCATATTTTCCCCCTCTGGTTCTTGATTGACGCAACGTTGCCGGAATCGTCCCCTCCCATTCCTCCGGCGGCCTCCCTTCCGCTGCCTCCCTCCCGCTGCCTCCCTCCAGCAGCCTCCCTCCTGCGGCCTCCCTCCCGCGACCTCCTTCCCGCGGCCTCCCTCCCGCGGCCTCCCTCCGACAGTCTCCCTCCTGCGGCCTCCATCCGACAGCCTCCCTATGGCGGCCTCCCTCTGGCGGCCTCCCTCCCGCTGCCTCCCTCAGGCGGCCTCCCTCCCGCTGCCTCCCTCCCGTGGCCTCCCTCCCACTGCCTTTTTCTTTCGTTGACGCAACCTATAACGTGGATGGCATATGACATGGATGGCCACGTAAGCCATCCACGTCATTTCCGTTCGAGCACATACTCTGTACATTAGCATTACTCAATGATAGTAAGTGTACGAGTCGTGCACACACTATTCACAATAAATAAAATAATATTTTTCTATTCACCAAACCCTAGATAAATTATTTTATTCATTGTGAGTGGTTTTTACACAACCTGTGCGTGAGCTTAGCATTATTCTTATATTAAAACTCTTGATTTTTTTGTATTAAAATAAAAGTAATAATTCGTGCACGGGCGTGCGCGCACACAGATTTTCTCATGTCCTATTAAAATATATTATCCTTAAAATAATATATTTTATTATTTGAGTACTAAAAGAGTACTAGCAACTTGCAGTATCGGTACTATGGGAATTTTGATCAAATGTAGGAGAGTGTAGGGAGGATCAGGAACATTACAAAATCATAGTTTATGAATAATTAGTATAAAAAATTGGCATGATTTTAATTTTTTAATAAAATATTATTAATCTATTCTATGAAAAAACTCTAAACCTTACATTTTCTTATCTACACCCCCAACCATGCAACCACGAAGTCGCGATGTAAAACCTCGAAATAAAATCAGAAATTATTGATATTATTTTTCAATTAATATTCGTTAAATTAATATTCTAATCATAAGCTATATATATACTCTTTTGACTAATTTACACATAGTGAACAGATCCAAATAAATTAAACTTGCAAACAGATTAAAAAGCAAAAAAATAAATTAAAAGAAAAAAATTGGGTTTTCTGTTTGTTTTTGCCGATTTGGGTTTCGTTAATCCTGGCACACAATTAAGGTACGTAAACCAATCCGAAAACAAACGCATGCATGACGTACACCTTCCATTTCCTTTTGTTTATCAATGGCATGAGAGGTACTACTGTATGATGCAACATTCTGTTAACGGAATTCATGGCGTCGGCGTTCCGATCAACTTCTCCATGCACCATGCAATATGAACAAACCTACAACACTCTTCTTCTTAATTTTTTTCCCTAACTTTCTCTCTCTCTTTGTCTCTCTTCAGCTCCCTTGACCCCTCAATAAAATTAATTTCTCCTTCCAATTGAACGAATTTGAATTTTTTATCATAGAGTTGCATGCATGCATGCATGCAGTGGTAGCTGCTCTCTCTGCTTGCTCCTGTATGCTCCCCTCTCTTGATCTCATGTCTCTCTCCATTAATTACGTACCCAGAATTAATCCTACGTACTGCTCGGAAAGATCTCTACCCCATGCATACTATACTTTTTCGATGGATGGATCGATCGATCATATCACCCGGTTGATGATGATGATGATGATGATGATGATGATCAAGCATTAATTAATGGACGACGTAATTACTTAATTATTCTTCGAGTGAAGGCGAGGAGGAGCGATAGAGGTCGTAAGGCGCCCAGAGATGATCAACATCACAGGGTTTCCTGGAGTCCAGCCTCAACCAGGGCTTCCCTTTCCCGCTCCAGTGAAGCAAACTGATGGGTCCCGGGTGAAGCTTCCTGCACTTCCCTTCAAGGTTGTCCCCACCCAATCCGTGCTGGTTCCACCTGTGATTAACGGCGGTGATGTTCCCGGCCAGAACGAGCAGAAACGGGGGCAAGGACCCGAGATGGTATATCCGCTTGTAATTCTTCTGAACCGCCATCCACTCCTCGACCCTCTGCGTGTACCCGCCTCGGCGCCACTGGTCGACGTCGAGGACCATGACGCCGGTGTTGAAGTAGCACGGCCTCCGGCGGCCGCGGAACGTGGAGGAGGACAATGCCGGGTCGGCCCAGAAGGCGTCGGTGAAGTACTTTGTGAAGTTTGCGTGGCAGTATTCCGGGGCGGCGACGACTTTTCCGGCGAGGTCGACGTCCCAGAGCTTGGCAACGTCGTCGACGACGATGAGGTCGGAGTCGAGGTAGATGACGCGGCCGACCTCGGCGGGGATGATGTTGGCGAGGTAGATCCGGGCGTAGTTCAGGGGCTGGTCCAGGGCCTGCCGGACCGATTTCGAGATCTTGCCCTTGACCCAGGCCGGGTCGAACCGGTAGAGCCGGATTTTGAGGAAGGGGAAGGTGGACCGGACGGAGGCGTGGAGCTCGTGCTCGAGGCGGTTGCAGAGGAAGTGGAAGGCGACGTTCTGAGGGCAGGAGGTGTGTTGCAGGATGGAGAGGACGGCGGCCATGGTGCCTCGCAGGTAGTTCGCGTCCAGCGTCATCGCGATGTGGATGACGTCACTTTTTTTGGCGTCGCAGTCGTCGCCGTTGCGGAACGCCGGGGCTTCCCGGAACGCGGGGAGCTCCGGCGACGAGGGCTTGATCCGGACGACCCCCACATGGATGACCTCGCCGGAGAGGAGGAGGAAGAAGAGGAACAAGGACAGGAGGCCGAGTGGGAGAGCTGCGGAGGAGGAGGAGCTCCGGGAGGCCATCCTGCCTTTAACCAGGGGGGACGAGGGACCTTCAAATGGTGTTGCGGGGAAGAGAGAGAGACGACGCCATCGCAGCCGAGTTTTGAGAAATTAGCTCGCGAGCCGTTCCCAACGGCTTGTAAAAAAAGCAAATACTCCATCGCTCCCGCTGGGATCCTGAGGAAGAGAACGTTCCTCGGAAAACTTTTCTCTTTGATCTAATTCTTCAATTTTTCTTATGTATTCGCTTCAACAAGTTAGACAACTATTTTCAGTAAATTAATCCGCGTTTGTAGTGAGATGAAAGCCAAATTCCATAGATTGATTACAAGAGACTGGGATCCGAAGACCGCCGTCTGAACATAAAGACAAGAATAACATCTCTTGGTACTTCTGTTGAAATACGCAAGACTGGGCCTTCCGAAAGCTCCGACGTTGACGCGCTGCCGTCGGAATTGGACGGTTGCCGCCGGCTTAACAATTACTGGAACAATTTTAACAAAAACTCATTAATAAATACATTGTTACAAGAAGGGCTCACCTACTGTATGCCAAAGAGAAGGCGTACGCAATTGAGTGAGAGTTCGGAGGTCTACACCAATGAAAAGCAGTATTTTTCAGCCTTAGAAATCATTCTTTTTTTTAAAATGAAAAAACCTGTGTTTTATGAGAATTGAAAAAACGCTATTTTTCTTGAATGAACAGTGCCTCGCCGACACATTGTTTCCTCCTTTCCCTGATCTTTCAAAGGGCAACAGGAGTGCTGCATGGCAAAACATAAACCCGTTCCACTTCTAATAAACCTGCTTAATCATAATTTTGTGCCCCAAGCAATGTTTGGGAACCCTAATTTACCATTGTTTCAAGGTTGTCAAAGGCTTTTTCAATGTTAAGAGAAGCCATTTTACATAATGTTATAACAGATATTTCAATTTTTTTGGTCCAATCAAATCAGATATATACTATCCAAAACAGCAAATCCAGCAGCCACCCCGCCTTCGTTTGATGAAGAAACCTTGGTTCGCATCAAGTAACCACATTGGTCATTCATGATCACTTTGTCTTTGTTCCTGTGGATCATACACGAATTGGAGAACAAAAAAAGAGCACATCAGATTCAAAGAAGAGACTCTTCAGTCAGAAAAACAAAAGCTGTTTCTCTTGTTTCTTCTTTTTATACCTTAGATAGGCACCATATATTCCTAGTTCTGATATTGCATTAGCTTGGTGGCAGATCCCATCTCGAACCATAAATGAATGAGAAGCTGTGGGAAAAATTCTTTGCATAAGAATGTAAGCTGCGAGACCTTCGGTCCCTTCTTGTTGCAATTTAAGTAGGGTGTCTTTCACATTGTCACCATAGATATTATTGCCTAGAAGTAGCAAAAGGGTAACTTATCAATCAGCTGATATGTTAAAAACCTTGAGAAACTGGGTTCTAGAAGAGAGTTTACGCAGTTCACCTCCTCCTTCCCTCTGGGGTTTGAGGACAAATAAGTCAGGCTTTTCCAATGCTTCTTGAATGACATCTGAATCATCCAAACTCCACAATCCAGCAAAGCTTTTCCTTAGCTTTGCAATATCATCTTGGTTATCAAGGAACCTGATTTATTCTCAAGCATAACAGTTTAAAGCAGAAGCTACAGTCAAAACTTTACCCTGGCGATGAAGTTTTAAGAGCATTTTGAAACGATTGGTAGAAAAGCAATCCCTTCCATCATGAATCCCATAAATTTTGTTTACCTTTCTAGAACACTAGGTTTAGCCAACTCTTGTTGAATCTTTTTGGTGCCCACCAAATGGTATGAGATTGATGGGCACTTGATAGCCGAGGACTGTTCCATCAACAATCTTGCACTCCATTCCTACCCAATAAAAATAACAAGCAAGAGAACAAGTCCAATGAGCAAAACAATGTATGAGGCTGGTCATACGGTAAAGAGCATTTTTCATATAGCACATTCCCAAGCAGTAGTAAGACAAGCATTTGAAAGTTAATAGATTATCCAAAGACGAATAATCCCAAAATATATGGCGCAAGCATAAAACCAGGTCTTATGCAAAATAACTTATAGACAGTACCAATTTAAGATAAATATTTAATAAACGGGCAATAAAAAAAAAAAAAAGCATCGACTTCGTTTTTCTTCTTTTTAATTTCTATCACCATAACACATGACCGTTACACCTGTAACAAGGTACGTCCTATTCTTAAAAAACGATCAAAGAATGGCAGAATGAAGAAACAGGGGTTCCATACATTCTCTGAAGGATAATCATTCGGTGAATAGCCAGCTCTAAAATAGACAACTGCAACAGTGTGACAGCCCCTGCATTAATGTGGACGTCAGTAATTTTGCAACAATGAAATGTTGTGGAATTCTTTTCTAAAATGCAATCATCTATCCATAAATGGAGGCTAACGTTTCTCATACACTCGTAGTGCCCCACTAGGAAGAATCTCCCCTTGTCGGTATATATCAGCCAAAGTTCTCCGAATGGTTGTCACGCTGTGTGTGTTACCAAACTAAGGAAATACTTACCAAGAAACTTTGCAATGACAGAGATGAAAAATAGTTAAATGAACAAGAAAACCACCAAGCCATCTTAATGTATTCAATGACTGAATTAGTAGGCAAGCCACTCAGTAGAGAAGTAGAAACAAGACATGTTTTCTGGAAGTTCTTCTCATACTTATAAATATGTAAAAAGAAGTAAAATACTTGAGCTGTCTAGAGATTGGAAACAGCAAATCCATATCAAGACAATATATAGCAGAAATTCGAAATTTTTTATCGCGATGAAGAAATTTAAAAAAGTGTCTTTTTCATTTCCAATGAAAACATCGCCACTATCTTATCTTTCGAATTTAAGGATATCGCTCCTTCAGTTCTTCACAAAGCCAATGCTGGTCATACATATTCCGCTCTTCAGGGCTGACCACAACCATGATTACAGCACTGCTCATACACAAGGAAGTTACTGAAGCATCCAACGTTGCTAGTAACTATCAAAGAAGATTAGAAAGAAAGAAAAAGGAAAAGAGAAGAAGAAAGTATGTTAGATGACAACCTACCTGCTATCACTATATTCATTCCAAGCTTTAGCTAGAGCCTCTGCAAACCCACTGTTGGCAGCATTTTTAGGAACTTTATTTGAATCTACACCAAGATCTATAGCATGGTTCTTCAGGAGGTTCCTGCAATATGACTTGCTATAATTTATATTTTCGATATATTTGGTACCAAGAACATTTCATTGAGAACTGACAACTGAGCTCAGCCAGATGGTTTATTCAGTAAGCTCAAACAAAACAGCTGTTAGTTGTTTAATTATTGCTGATCTCTTATTTATTATGATACCCACAGAAACAGTAAACAACTTGTGAGCAGATCAAGAGGAGAAATGAAAACAACAACAAGAAGAAGAAACCGAGTTACTTCGCCTATATTCTTCGGGAATCGCTTACCTATGAAGTGTGCTTACAAGACTACCAAGACCAGGAAATGAACATGAAATTGTGTTTAGCTCTATTTGAAGAAGTTCTTTAGTTTGAGCATCCAGCATATAGTCTGAACGGTGCAAACCCAAGCGTATCTCCTGTAATAGATTGAAAACATTACCTCCATTCATTGAAAAACCTTCCTGTTCTTGTATCCCTGTGTCTATACTACCTCTTTCTTATTGATTTCCTGCATCTTAGAGTGGATGTCTAGGAGTCTATTAGTAAAATCATCCACCTTCTTTGTTCTGCAACACAGGTATGATACATTAGTTAGTGTGTGTGTGTGTGTGTGTGTGTGTGTGTGTGTGTGTGTGTGTGTGTGTGTGTGTGTGTGTGTGTGTGTGTGTGTGGGTGTGTGAGACTGTGTGTGTGCGTGTGTGTGAGTGTGTGTCTGTCTATTGATAAAATTGCTCATAAAATATACAGCCCAAACAAAATCATGAGATCGGCATTAAGATTAGAAGAGCATAAGTGTACAATACCAAAATTAAATCAGTTCACTCTCTGAGTAAGATTTAACTAATATCAACAGGTAAAAACATATATTCTTTAAATAACAGCTCCTCCCTCCCATGGGTGAGCCAAGCTCAGTTTTGACAGCTCCTCCCCTTGGCATCCAGGTTTTGGTACGCTAGGAGGCATCGTAGAAGACAACTCAGACCAGCTTATGTAACGCTTCCTTTAGGTCAACAGGGTGTTGCTCTTAGAATGACCAAAGCCCCTCTTACTGGAATTAGACCATTCAAGCTCTTCTCCTATCTTCCCTAGTGGAGGAAGGTGAAAGTTGCCCTTGTTATTAGCTTGGCAATAGTTCTTCCTCCTCCCTCCCCCCAGTGGTGGCTCAAACCCAATTTTTCATGAGTTTTCTGCTACCTCGGTTGGGAAATTGCCTAGATGAAGGCTCCGAGATCAGCCCATTCTTTGCCAGTCAGTCGAGCAAATGATGGTCCTTCCAAAACTGGCTTAGTCTTCTGGTATTTGCTGCCCCTTAATCTATTTTGATTTTTATCCTTCATCTAGCTCAAACCCTTTGTACCCTATGTCATTCTCTAGTTTGCTCTTTTCAAATAAAGTAATAGATTTGGTTGTTTCCAAAACAAAAAGAAAAGAAACAAAGTCAACTTGAACAAAAATTCAAATACTTTGCTTTCATAAGAGAGGAACCAGATGTTGTACAATTGATACGTATTAATGCCTGTAACTAAACTTTGCCAATGAGCTAGATCCACAAGTGCAAAAAGCATGCCACATATTGATTGTAGAGAGGAGAACCTGGACAAAGAATCCTGCAGAAATTTGCTGTCCAAACTCACACGATCTACAAGCTCATTGAAGATCGGAGCTACCTCACATGCTTGTATCCAATGGCCTTCAGGAAACAACGTAGGCAGGAGAGATATTGGAGCATGAGTCAAACCAACTCCAGGAACAATTGCTGATCTCTGCCAGGAATCAAACTAGCAAGTTATCAAATTGACCACTGAAATTTAAAAACTATAGATGTCAACCCAGGAAAAAGCAAATAAATGGCACTGCACTTTTTAGAGAGTTGTGTAAGTATAACACTGGATTCTAATGTATGGAAGTGACATAAAAGAATTTGATGAGAGCAGAGAAACAAGGGAATATAATAAAATTACAGCCAGAAAGCACTTGAGCCACTCAGGCAAGTAACTAAAAACGGTGCAAGAACTCTGCTTTTGTGCCCACTTGGGTCTTGGTAAAGGTATGCAAAAACTGACGGGTTTGAATGCAATAAAGGCAACATAAGATATGAAGTTGATAAATCAAACACGAGAAATCCATTTGGGGGATCATAACTGAAAAGACACTTGGTCCATAGAGCATAGTTGTAGAAACTTTAATAGTGATACTTAGGAATAGCATAATTAAAATAAAGCTATCAAAGGGAGAGAAATCAGTCAGGAAGGAGCATTGATTCTTGTGAAACATTGAATTTTCAAGTAAACAATTACACTTCCAACAATTTAGGACTCTTCTACTTTCTCCGCACCCCCCCCCCCCCCCTCTCCCTTCCATATCCTAATCCCAGCCAATTGGTAGGACAGCAAACGTCCGAAATTATGTTTGGGTACGTTAGCTTGAGACACAGAGCCTGTCGTGTTTGATTGCTTACACTGATCAAACAACTTTCATAATTCCCTTGTCTACCTCACTCAACAAAATTTTACCTTGCTCATCAGTACGGTCAAGAGAAATTCTTTTGGTGTCATATTATGCAGTGTCCTAAAATAACCAAAAGAGTTACTTTCCGTGCTTTCCTGAAGTATAAACATGCACATACCTCATTGTTTCTATCTCCAACAACAAGTCCATGAAGGGAACACCAAAACAGAGCCTCAGAAACCAATTCCTTGATCAACTCCGGTGAAAGCTCACGACCAAAGACTGGAGTGTCAGAGGTGTCTTCCGACTTGCTTTCAGGATCCGCAGATTTGTGATATCGCAGAGCCTGACTCAAGGACGAGTGGCTGGAGGAAGATGACATTTGCGCACCTAGTGTTGGTTTGAGGAAAGGATTAGGAAGAAAAGTGGAGGAAAAACTACGTAGATGGGGTTCGGATATATGAGAGAAGGAAGGGAGGCAAGTACAGACACTAGGTGAAAGCGCGTGTGAGAGAGAGGAAGAGCCCACGCCCATCTCTGCTCTCCCTTCAGAATTTCAAAGAAGGGAGAAAAAAAAAACAACTTTTTTAACATCAAAGCAGTCACGGAGGGGGGCTCCAGGCACTCCGACTCTGGTAGTAATTCTAAATTTCAAGTTTCTAAATCTACTCTGTTTCACGCATTCATGTGCTGGAATGTCGAGGAAATGGTGCTGTTTGTAGCTGTGAAAAAGGAAGTAACGGTCTTTCAAGGGAATGAAAACGAAAACATACTTTACATAATATTTGATATGCACACAGTACTAATTGTTTACAATTCTTTATTTAACTTATCGATTGATAGAAGTTAAAACAGATAATCAGAAAATATATTAACTAATAATAAAAATAACGTTTAGTTTAAAAATTCATTAATTTTTAAATTAGTATTATCATATCCATACAGGTGTTAGAGTAATGTTATATTATTATTATGGTATTTTAAAGAATATAACAAAATTTCTGAAAGACACTTATATATTTTGTCGTCAACTTTGTTGATGACCAGGTACC
The DNA here is from genome assembly GCA_022405105.1 of Aristolochia contorta. NCBI lineage: Eukaryota > Viridiplantae > Streptophyta > Magnoliopsida > Piperales > Aristolochiaceae > Aristolochia > Aristolochia contorta. The sequence goes on from CM039664.1 coordinate 8,266,166, forward strand.
ACATTAATTGCGTACAAAATCTACCTACCTTTGTCCTATTAAACGAATAGTAAATAATGAGTGGAATAGAATTTTGTGAACATTTAGTGGGTTATATACTCTTCTGATTTATGCTTAGTTGCCCAAGTAACTATCCTACACACTTGTATCTAAACCATTGAAGCCTAGGGTTTATCCTCTAAAAAATATGGTTTTTTAAAAAATATATTTTTATATATTTTTAAGGGCTTAGAAAGGTAAAGTAGATACCCGGAAGCCTATCACTTGAACAGTATCTAAAGCAACACTATCAGATTGGCAGGGGAGAAATTCTTGTGCTTAATGACTTTGATTGAAAGGATATAAGGTACTCTTTAAATTTAGATGACTTAGCAACACCCTTTGCCTATATATTGATGCTCTCATTGACTATTCACTTTTGACGCATTATATATATTTAGATTTTCCATCTACATCGCTTTCTTTATATTTCATTTTATTTTAATGTAATTAGACCAAATTTATAAGTAAAAATAATAATTTTTAATATTTTAAATTGTAAAAAAATATCAGCATATTAATAGAAAAATTATATTACACAAATGTTTCTCATATTTGTGCAGCTGGAACAGTCACCAGCAAGACCGCGCGGCTGCAAAATAAAAGACTGTATACAGTATTAGAGGTCATGGGATAAGGTTATTCAATTACTCTCATACTACAGTTCTTCATTCGAAGGACCCAAATATTAACGATTTCAGTACCGAAAATGAAAGAATAGCTATGCGCTTGAATCTTAACTACTAAGTCAACTATTATAAAGGTTGCGCTGGATATGCCACAGGCTTAGCTTCCCCCAAACCCCTTTCCCACACCCTATTTCTTGGCCAAACGTTTTGGTATGTCTTGTAAAAACAGTCGCTTTCTCAACTTGAAACTTTCGGCGACACTGCCCAGGGACATCTTCCTAGCGTATTCCACAAAAGATAATCACCGGATGAAACCTGTTCCAATTCACAAATAATAAAATCAAAACTGTATTCCGGGAGAGGCTAAGAAATTAGGCAAGTTTTACTAATCTAAAATTACAGATTAATGTGAGTCCATAATTGCCTCAAGCTCACTAATTGAAAGCCCACCTGCATTGATAATTCAACCGGGGCCTTCACAGTTGGATAAATGCTAATCTGCATCATGTATGCACAAACCAAATTATTCAATAATGAAGAGCACAACCAACTAGCAAAACCAAAGGCAAGTGCAATGCCACCAAACGTCCACTAGTGTAACGATGGATCAGTTCACGTCAAAGGAGGCAATTGAATAGAAAAAAATGTACAAACCTAAAATTTAAGAACAAGAATGTAGATAACAACTCCGTAAGTGGGAAGAGAACACATACAATTGATAGTCTTTTCCTCCCTAACATGATTCCATGTGCCGTGAACAAAAGAACTAATTGTGTCAATAACGCACGAAGACATATAAGATAGATGGGACCAAGATTTTTTTTTTTTTTTTATGATGAGTAGCTTTTACTTAGCAAATTATTTGATCAAGATACAACACAGAATAGAACAGTGAACAAAAAGCTCCGAGAGCTGCTAGAGCTAGGTTAACAATCAGCAGTGAGTGCCCATAGTAGACATCTTTCTTCTTAAGTTTGCAAGGTGGACTGACTACAGGATTTTCTGATCTAGGAATCTTTGACCAAGCAATTCTCCATTCCGAGCACGGATCTAAGGGTTCATCAAGGACCGGCAGAGGGAGCAGGATCAACTTTTAATTAGAGGCTTCAAACAGTAGGACTAAGATATGGTCATTAATTCCCTACAGTTTTTTTTTATTTTATATTATTTTTTGAATGTTGTGGTTTTCATTTCATTCAATAAATCAACTTTTAATCTCCTAGAGTTATGAATAAAGTTTTAACATTACTTCTCAGCATGCATCACAACATTATTTTTCTTTTTTTGAGAATGATGACAATATTAAACTGGATAAATTTTAGTTTTTTTTCCATTACCCAATACATGTTACCAACCTTTACTAAAATTTCCTCGTTATTGTTCTATTATACCGCAAACAGTCACCAGATTCAACTAAGAAGTTTCAAATACAGGTGATTATTACAATTTTTCAATAAACAATTGGACCCTTCTCATATCGCATTCAGACTGATCTTTGAGATAAAACGTTTGTAGATGATCATGTTGTGGCAAGAATACAAGCTATATCTTCCAAAAAAAAAATCAATATTGAAGAAAAGGAGCTCAATAAATATATTTCATCAGAAACAACAGGCACATCCCAGGGTCCATTAGAAAAAGAATTCTCCTACGGTTTACAATGTCGCAGATGGCATCATCTAACAACTAGATTGTCAATGTTAGACCTTCAAAGCATATACCAGCAAAAAAGCAAAGAATAGTGCTATGTGTACCTTACTGTGCACGTACAGTTGCGTACCGCCCCTCACAGGCATTTAATAATGGCACCTCAATTTCTGCCATTATTAAATGCCCTGTGAGGGGTGGTACGCAACTGTACGTGCACAGTAACGTACGCATAGCATTACTCAAAAGCAAAGGATAGGGATACAAATCAGAGTGCTCTCTGTGCAAACTGGAAACAGTTTCACAAAGCAACTTTCAGAAAACTTTTGTAAAACACATACACACTCTTTCCCGGAGAAAGCGATAAGTGTTCTGCAACTGCAGCATAGTGCCTCTATCCAAAGTGGTATCTTGTAAATGAACACAATGTCTAGGGGCCATTTGTAAGACTATTTCTTCGTTAAGCTCAGTGTCACCCCAAAATTATTAGTCACTAGGAGATTACTGCTTAATCTGATAATCCATTCATTTTTCTCAACACCTTTTAAAGACAGACTTTTTCTCATGTCCAACTCGTGCAAATATGCCTCAGAAGTGGGCACAAACTCCCAATGGAGCATACAACCTGGCTCTCACCTCATTGACCCACAAATACACAAATATCCGCTGAAGCACACACATTGGACGTCAGGTGCATGCATACATCCTTCTCTAATACAACAGTTGGGTTGAACTTTCTTCCCACTCAATAACGATGTTAAATGTACCACAACCAATTCTATCTGATCCAATTGCATGACTGAGTCGAAAGAAAGACTTCAAAGTTTTTTATTTTATTTTTATTTTTATTTTTTGAATGTTAAAGACTTCATAGTTAAAATGCATTATTGCAGAAGCTTTATTGTTTACTCACAGATTTTGGATCAACAACCATTCCTGAAAGGGTTCCTCCTCCAATCTTAAAAGATACCTGCAATGAATGTACCAGCACGTGAGTCTCTCAAAGAGAATGGGAAACTGACATCGAAGAGAGCATCTGCTTAGAAAAGACAAGCTGTCACTTCAGGGGGAAAAGCCACTGACATACATATCCTCCATCTATATTGATGGTATCCACAAAAGCATTAAACAATTTCAAAGAACGGACAGTGCAACTGACTAAATAAAACACAGAAGTATCTTAACTTCACAAAAGAGAGATCTTAGTTTCGCAGAGTCACTTAAGTTTAGGTGATCACTTCAAATTGAGACACAAAAGAACATGTTCAAACAAGTTCTTAAGCAGAAGATGACTCAAGTATTAAAACAGCAAAATCTCCATGCATACTTCTATTCAAAAACTCAAAAAAAAAAAAAAAAAAATGAGAAGAGGTCCATGGAAAAAAGGGGAATCACATACTTTTGCATAGTTGTATGCTTGCCAGCTAAATGGCTCTTCTAAATCTACAGAAGCTAAGTCCTTGTTTATTTTCTCCATTAAAAAGTCCTCTATGTTGATCATATTGCTGGAGTTTTCAGGTTCAGCATCACTATCTTCCTCAAGAACGTCCTCTTGGATTGCCCTGACAGCAGAAGGTAATCTCTGAATTGGCCTAGAAGCAAACCTAATTGTTCCAGGAAATGTTGCTTCAATACTTTTCCCAGTGATGCCTCGACCGCTGGGAATGATTTTCCACTCGACAGAGTGCTCTGTAGTCGAAATTGTCCCAATTGAAGGATTTCCATCAAAAAGTACCACTCTTCTCCGGGGAAAGGGCATAGTCACAGTACAAAATTCCATTGTTAGTGGAGCTTTGTAGCCTTCCATTAGACGAAGCTTGAACAGAAATGCACCCTCATCTTCTGAAACCATGGAAAGTTGATAAAAACCTTTTATAGGAGGTCCAAGGCCACAGAAGGCCTGGTAAGACATCAAAGTAAAATTTCCAAGAGGTGGTGAAAACATCAATGCTTGTTTATCCACACCTTTCTCAGGAACTTGGGCACATGGATGAAATGATAAAACCTCAATATTAGCTGCATTCAACCCTGTCAGAGGGAAGGACACATCAGGCAATCCTTCTAGCTCTGCTCTACAGTTAATTTGACCTGAAACTGATATTGTATCTGGAATCTCATCCCTATCATACATTGAAGCATAAACTGTTTCATGAATTGTGAACAATATCTTCTGTTTTCCTCTATAAAGATATGGTTTCCAAGCAGGTTGTTTGAGGTCTGTTGGAGGCAACTCCGATGAGGAGAACCCATTCACTTTCATAGCAGAAACATTGGAGTAGTTAAGATCCAAAGGTGTCCCTGTGCAAAATCAAATTGACGGAAAAAGTATTAACTAGAAGTTTAGAAATGCTGTGCCACAGCAGAATCTTAACCAAGGAATATTTAAGAAGAGAAATACCATAGCAGAAATTACCAACCAAAGGGCATTGAGATGTTTATAAAGGTCCTAAGTGCATCCTTGTCTATGGGTCTCGACATGCCCTTTGTTGTATCTGATAGGTTGGACCCAACAACAGCAGTTCCTGAAGTAGTAGAACCTGCAACTGGAGCAGCAACAGGCTTTGCCCTTGCAGATATGCTTGGTATCCCAATGCTGCCAGTTAGGGAATCCAACAATCCTCCTACCGTTGGAGTTGAACTTGAAACCACCTCTGGTTCTACTAAGTCACCCGAAATCACGTCCCCCAGAGAGTGAGCAACCATAAACGCACTACAGAAACAAAAAGAGGTTGACGCTATGTTCAGTACAGAGCACCATATTTTATCGGCCTACAGCTACACAACAAAAATTGCATGAATTGAAAAACAAACAGTAGACTTCCCTGAATGCCAAGAAAAGACTAGAACCACCATAAGGATTCTAGAGGATCAGTCAAAAGAGAATTTCATTTGGTGCTGTAAGTGTACTTAAATTTTAACTTTCAAAAAAAAAAGTGTAATTATGATTTTGGTTTGACATACTACAGATGCAAACAACTTATGTTTTTATTTTTTCAAGAAACAATCTATATTCTTGGAGAACAAAGCACAAGCAGAAAAGAGACAAATAAGAGCACTGTAGTGCTGCATCATGACGTATGTGCAAACAGTTGATATCTGGGTAGATGGCAAATCTCTGATTGTCTACCAGGACTCTGAAATACCAACACATTCAAAAACACAATATCAATATGATAACCTTATCACTAAAAAAAAAAAATATTGTAACCTTTTAAAAAAACTTACCATACCCTGTGATGCATGGAAGATCAGTAAGCAATGATGAGAGGGATTCTTCTACTCCAATTGAATTTCCACAGTCAGATCTTTCGCACATTTTTATATATGCTTTCAGGTGATGAGGCTCAACAAGGGGTAATACAAGAATATAATGGCGAATTTTTTTATGCAAAACCAGTGGCCACAGCAATTCTGGCCCTGTTTCATCCTTATTGATGCAAACACTGATTATATGGCGTGTAATTGGATCATCAACCCAGGAATCTGATCCTTGAACAGATTCAGGAAGCCGAATGCCAAAACCACGAGATGATCCACCTCTGAGAATTGATAACAAATGTAATAAGTTATCATCTGATCAATTAATGAGCTTAATGAAAAAATTAAGAATTCACAAGGAAAGCAACGCAAGCAAATGGGACAAAATCATGTTAGAATTGCTACCACTTTTACATTCTGACAGCCAAACAATGACTTCATACTGCCATTATGTTTTTTACACAAAAATGACTTGTCACTATTCATTTAACTATTTACAGACAGTGTGCAACAGGCCAAATCAGCAATAGCCAAATGATCATTTAATTTGACCTATGAATCACAACAGCGATGTGTCAAACGAGTTGAGCAGGCTGTGGCAGTTGGGGATCAAAGCCACTCAAGATGAAATTCTGGAGGATTCATACACACAAAGGGAAAGATCAAACCACCAGAGGAAGGAGCACTACACATCACAGGGAAAGCAGTGGAGAAGGAGTGGTCAATTATATCCATCTCAACATTGCAGGACCTGCAAAGGGAGTTTGAAGGGTCCATCCCCTTCCTCTGGAGTTGGTCAAAGGTCAAACTATTCTTCTCGAGAAGGCTCCAAAGGAAGATCTTCACTTGGGTGGCCAATGACTTTCCACACCACAAAGTGGTGGACTGTGCAATTATCCAGCTCCTTTGCAAGGATGCAAGAAGAGATAGTGAAGACCCCGAGGACTCAACAACCCAAAATAGGTTATCCTTCCCATTTGGCTACAAAAAGAGGCCTTTGAGATTCTGAATGAGAACTCTACTTATTGAAAACCACTGTCAAACAGTGGTCTCTCAAGCCAACATCGCAAACAAAAAACAGGAAACTACTACTTAAAAATTAACTCTTACTGAAGCTTATAACCAAAACAGTGTTAACTCAAGTCATAATAACCATTGAAAGAAAAGGTTAGTCCAAATAGAACGGATTTTAAAAAGGCTCAAAATATTGCAACTTAGAGGAAACTTTGTAATTTATGACTTTCTTTTCTTTAAATTTGAGTTCAAAGTAGGTCTTTAAATTGCATCTCTAATTTTCTTCTTCTTTAACAAACATTAGAGATTTGGAGAGATCTCTTGTCATTCAATTTTCTTCAGCTGTAGAGCTTCACGCTGATATGTGTTGCATCACACTACTATATGTAGCAATATTGATCTTCAGAAACACGATAACTTAATATACATCCTACAAGACCTGTCAATGACCTAGTGTGCAAAGCAATGTGCAATATAACCACTTAGACAAACTTAAATATGTATCAAAAAGAAAGAATTCCTGATAAGAAAGCAAAAAAGAACATCTGTTCATGAGTATAAAGATGCATATGAGAAAAACCTATACGGCTCAAAAATTTCATTTCCAATAACTGTTATAGATGGGGAAAAAAATTAAAATTTTCATCTAAGTTTAGTTTGACTTAAAACTTCTAAATGTAGGATTCATTAGCCAATCACCAGAAGCCTATATGTTAGCTATACGCAGTTCAAGTATTAGCAATAATCAGATTTGATGGAGTGGTACTTTCGCAGAATGAAGCGATACTGCTTGGACCTGCCCCTTATTATTAAGAATTCTCGTGGGGGGGTCGGAGTTAGGAGAAACTCCTTTTTCTGTTTCCATATTTCTAAAAATTTTCTGTCAAGTCTAAAAAATAAAGGTTTCATGACACAAACTCTCCCAATATGACAAGAATCAAGAGAATGGTTTTTTTCTGTTTAACTATTTTCCTTCTCACAGAAAAATTCTAGATCTGCATATAACTTGCATCTACAGGGAAATTAGGGTAAAAAATATTGCAGAGAAATGCTAGGTTGCTGAGTTCTACCTCTCACCACTCTAACGGATATACAATAGTTTCTCTTAAAAAGAGGCCCACTGAATATGAGAAGAAGGCATCACTAAACAGAAAGGAAATGGTCTAGCAGGGGCAGATTAGCATTGGTAGAGTCAGGAGTTTGTTTGACATATTGTTGGCAAAGCAGCACTTGCCTCCTACGGAATTCCCACCAAAAGATTATGAAACTTGATGGAAACATAAATTCCTTCAGACGTTCATTTCTTTTTATGACATCTTCACATAATTCAACAACACATCTAGAAAGGTGTTGCATATCGCATAATTACGTTAAAAGAAACTGCAAGTTTCAAAAACGAGCCAGAAAAAGTTTGGTGTTAAAAGCAAGATAGTAGCAAAATACTTCCATCAATACTCATCAGTATGCAAAGAGTTGCACTAAGTTAAAAAAATTCAGGTAGAAATTAAATACTTTCATCAAAATTTAAAACCTCAATTACTTCCACGATGAATTTCCTGTCATTATTTCCAATGTAGATTTGAATCATTTACTTTAACAAATTACTTCCACCATGAATTTCCTGCCACAATTCCCAAAGTAGACTTGAACCATTAACTGTAGCATCTCACAACCAAATTCTAAATCACCATACGGCATGCAAGCCAAGTAACCAACAATTATAAATGCTCGGCCTATCAGAAAAGCGAATATTATTCATTATAGAAAAATGTTTCAAAAACACAATACTTACTTCTCCTTCCTCTCCGCAAACGCCGAAACCAGTTCGGAATCGGTAGGAAGAGAAGGCAAAAGCAGTGTACGGAAGATTCTCCTCGTTCAAGCTCTTCTTTTCTCTCTCGCAAGCTAAACGCCATCGTTTCTCGACAACCGGAAACCTCCTATCAGTTTTACAAGGATAAGCTCTCACCGTTTTCACAAACATCAACAATTCTTATAAATAAATAAATGATTAAATTATTTAATCATAGTTCCAAAGCTAACAACTTATAAACCTAGATCGGAGAAAAACAACGAATCTAGTACACAATTCAAAATACAACAACTAAAATGATCTGGAAACGAAACCCTAGATTGATCTTCGTATTAAAACCTGGAGAAGACGACCGAATGTTGATTGTTGAGGATCCAAATAGCTCTGATGCTGCAACCAGGCATTGCCTCCGGTCTCCTGTTTTGGTCGTCGAAGCTGCAGAAGAGTAGCCTGAAGTAACACGAGCTCAGCGTAGCATATTATGGCGGCAACTGGCAACAAACTGAACAAATGATGTTTGTCACGTCAAATGTCACGGACGCTGCCAATGGACGTGTAGGAAATTTTTATATTGACTTTTTCGCCCTACGTAATGTTTTAATAACACAATTACATCCGGGACAAAGATGTAATAACAAATACATTGTCACAAAAGAGTTGCATAAGATCATATCGGTCATTACGTATCAAAATTTTACCCTACCCGATATACTTTATATTAGGAGATGAGAATTCGGTCACATAAGCCTCAGACTTCAAGTTATTTGATACTTAACCTTGATAACAAGGCTTAAAAGTTGATTTAAGGATAGATACTAGATAGTCTAACAAGGCTTAAAAGTTGATTTAAGGATAGTCTTATTAATAGATACTAGATAGTCTTTACAGCGTGGCGTGGCACGGTGTCCTAGTTGGCAGGTAAGAGATAAATAGGAACTATTTACCGATTCAAGCCCTAAGCCTTATCTGGATTGCCAACTAGGCTGCTAGGAAGACAGCCACATTAGGACGTAAAACCTCAATGTAAAAGTACTATATTATTTTTCTTTGGTAAAATGAATTTGTATTATGTATACAAGCTTCTTCAATATGAATTTTTTTTCAAATCATAACGTGGGGGTGACCTCTTCCATCCAAATTAGCCACAAGTAGGGATGTAAACGGGTAATAAACGGTATGGGTAAGGGTTTTTCGTTTATCGTTTAGGGTCCTTTACCCGTTTACTATTCGTATACCGTTTACTTCCGGTCATTCCGTTTCCGTTTATTACCCGTTTTTCCGACGGGTAATCGGGTAATAAACGGGTAAAATAAGAAAAAATTATCAAAATTATCAAAAAACTGAAAAATTAAGGAAAATTAATTCTAAATATATATCAAGTAAAATAGATGATATAATCATATAACACCTTTTCTTTTAGAGTTTCAACACTTACAAACTTTTAACAATATAAAAATCAAATTCATATATATTCATTACATTGTACTTGATAATTGATAAATTAGTCAATTAGAGGTAATGAATTCAGAAATTTAGAGTAAATCCCATTAGAAAGGGAAGTAATTAAGTAAAAGTATAATTAGAAATTTAAATATTAGCCGATTAGGGAGGAATGTAATTAGATAAAAATAAAATTAATAATTTAGAATAATAAACTATAGGGAAGGAACTACCTAGGAAAGTTCAAAAACTAAATTCTAATGCTTAGTATAAGGACTAAGGAGTACTGAGTATGGAGTGTGGAGACTACTCAGACTAAGGAGAGACTAGAGCGTCAGAGACTAGAGAGTAAGAGACTAGAGAGTCAGAGACCAAAGACTAGAGACTAGAGAGGGAAAACTTAAATTAGAATAATTAGAAAATAATTAATTAGTAACAAATCTAATAGTATTACTTATAAGTTTCTAACCTATTTAGAAGAGCTATTTCCGTTTCCGTTCCACTTATTAAACGGTAGAATAGTAGAACGGTAAACAGATAATATTATTTTATTTCTTGAAACAGTAGAAAAATAATCAAACGGACGGTAGAGCGGGTAATCGGCTCCGTTTACATCCCTAGCCACAACACCCGTTTACATGTTTACGTCCCTAGCCACAACAGCTCAAGAATTACCCTAAAAAAAATAAGGGCGAAGACATAAAAATGCTATCTATATGTGTACACTCTTGCTCTCACTTATTTAATCGATTCCATTAATACATTTGAGTAAATAGAGTAAGAAGAGCTGGACAAATGTAATGGCCATGGGTGAGGATCGGGGACCGAGTCAAGAGGACGGTTTGCGGCCGACGCCGGAGCCCTGCCTCATAGCTTGTTTTTTATCGTCGATGAACTTTTGAAATTTTGTGTTCATGTCCATGTGCTGCTTTTGCTGAACTCCTCCTCCTCCTTCTCCTTTTTCTTCTGCGCTTCATTCGCGTCCTCTCTCTCGTCTTTGAAGCTGACAGACTTCTTTGCTCTGGTTCGAGTCCTCCTCCGTGCTGTTGCAGCACCGGTACTGGGGCCGACGGTACCCACGACAGTCTCCTTCTCTGCATCCAATGAAGGCGCTGCAATTAATATAGCGCCTTTTATCGGAGCTTGAACTGACCCAGAAACCCCCTCCTTGTCGTTGTTATTGTTTTGCACGGTCACGTCCTTTTCCTTCTCTTTCTCCTTCTTCATCCCCTTCTCCTTCTTCATCCCCTTCTCCTTCTCATCCTCTGTTTGCTCCTTTATCTCGTTCTCGGTTTTGCTTCTTGCGAAGAGTTCGTTCTTCCCCTGATTAATGTTCTTCTCCGGGAGAACGCCACTCACCGGATCTTCCTTTGTCGCGTCCCTGACCTCAGCCAAATTACCCACCAAAGTGTCATCCACATGAGCGACCACAACGTCCTCTTCCTCAACTGGGCGCTTGTGAATGAAGCGTTTCCATCGATGGAAGGCCATCCCTGTCACAAAGAAGGTAAACAACCTGGGGCAAATCCCAACCTGTTCGTTCGCGCCTGGATTCTTACTCTCCATTGCCAAGTACTCTCTGTTTTTTTTTGTTCTTGATCGCTTGGCTTTGACAGGGGTGGAGGAGGGAGTGGGGGAGCACCAGGGAGATCAGAGAAGGGCATGGTATTAGGTACTTATTTCTTACGTTGATGCTTACTTCTTAGGGGAGAAGAGTATGGAAAGGAGAAAAGGGCAGAGTAACATTGTAAGTTTTAGCATAAATACCTTCCCTTGTTTCACCTCAAAAGGTGATGAAGCCCATTGACATTAAAGGTTAAAGCCAAGGAAACTTGATACCCACCTCAATTTCATGCGACTAGACCATACTTTTATTGTTCACGTGAAGTGCATGGATTTGGCCATTCAAGGAACATTTTGTGCAACGAAGATTGGGAAGAAAGCCTATAGACTTGAGTTAAACACGCCTTGAAATATCATTTGTAAATGTATATCTAAATGTAAATTCTAAATGTATATCTAAATGCAAATTCTAAATGTATATCTAAATGTAAATTCTAAATGTATATCTAAATGTAAATTCTAAATGTTTATCTAATGAAACATTTTATAGGAAATTTTTTTGCTACAACTAAATTCAATGTTGTAGTTTTAACCCCCGGGCTTTAAAAAAAAATCACCGGATATGTCATTGAGGTAATAATAACATCGTTTTTAAGATTTAAACAGTAAGTATGATTATTAAATTACCCTAATTTTAAATTTTATACTTTAAATACATTTAAGTGAGGGTACTCAGGACTCGTCATCTGGAAGAGGGTGATGGTCGACTCTTCCCCTGCACTAGATAAAAGAGGGAGAAAACTGCAGCCTCCTCTCCTTCAAGGGTTCACTATTCGCTATTTAGTAAACAAAAAGAGGAAAAGAGAAGGGCTCTGTCACCAAAGTTAGAGGGGAAAAGCTACCCCTTCTCATTCCTAGTTTTATATGTTAAAAGTTGAAACTAAGAATTGCGTATTCATACAATGCCTGTTCAGCGCTGCCTTTTTTTTTTTTTTTAAATAAAATGACAGATTACACATTGAATCTAACTCTCGCATGTACAACTGATTCGACCTCAAAATTGTCGAAAACGAAGCTAAGAATGAGACCACAGCAGGAGTCAACTGAACGAATCTGTACAGTTCCCTCACTGGAAAGACAGTCCCCATAACGACCTGGAATGAAACACAAATAGCAGATCTTAAGCTAAAGATCTACACACAAGAAAGAGAGGACAGAAGCCGCCCTCCTCCGAGTTCTGTGGCTGACTTTCCACTTCTCGACAAGGACCCTCTTTATTCTGGAACAGCCAGAGATCACAGTTGCAACTCCAGCAGCAGTCACTTTAGGGCAATAAACCATGTGGCAAGCCTCAAGTCGGGTGCAACCTTTGACGAGATGTTCTAAGCCACTGTCTGTTATCTGTCGACAATGGGACAGCACTATGTCCTTCAGTGAGGGACATCCTTCGCCCAATTCAGCCAGGGCAATGTCACCTATATACTGTGACAGATGTAATTCGCCGTTACTTAAAAACCAGTCACAAGGCTAATGAACTAAAACTGCAATAAATGTGCTATCATTGTAAAGGTAGACATAATCCAACCAAAAAAATATTTGACCAGGGAGACGATGCCTGTTCAATATTCTGCGGGCTATGAACGGAAAATTATTATGGAAAATTATTCTAAGACAAGTGAAAATACTGTTGTAAAGAAACAGAATTTTATCCAACAACCAACAAGAACAGCAAACTACTATTTTTCAACTATTTCTTTAAAAAAAAAAAGTAGAGCTTCCTTTAAGAATGACTGATATGCAAATCATGCTTTGTTAAAAAATTAAGTTGAATCTTAGTATGGTGAGAGTCGACAGATGAAATGTGGAAACAGGAAATCACAACATAAGAGACATATTTATCAAAATGAAGCTGACCAATCCAGTTTAGAACCCTCTGACACACATGTATGCAGACATATGTAGCAACAGAGAAGCAGAATAAGAGAGAAACCTGAAGGACACTGATATCCAAGTGGACCAGCTGAGGACAGCCCCTAGCAATGGCAATCAATCCAGCATCACCAATTCTATGACAGCCACTGACATTTAAATGTTGTAAGGAACAACCCTGGCCAATTGCAATTAGGGCATCATCACCAACCCTAACATTTGCAAGGCAGAAGAGATCAGTAAGACAAACAGACCAATGAATGAAACAGCGAAACAGACAAACTAGGGAAATTATGAAATGCAGAAACCCATAGAAACACAAAATACGGCATGGCATATGGGATATGAGATTGTAAACTCTCACTAGAGTTCCATATACATTTTAAGGCAGAAAGAAACACCCCATGGAATAATCTGACATGCCGTACAGATGTCAATATCTAACCAAAGCAACAAATGAGGATGAAGAACACACTACAGAAATTTATATTTTTCCACTAAATCAAATGCAAAACGTTTTAAGAGATTTTCTTTGCACTGATAACTTCTTAGCATATATTTCACCTCAATTCAGAATGCTCAACTAGATCAATTTGCATAAAGAAATCTGTGTAAGGTTTTACCATAAACTTATTTCATACAAATACGAGTTAAAAAGATCCTAGCTTATTAATGGGAAACAAACTTCCTAACTTCAGCTAGTCATTTTGGGATAAACTTCAGACCCAACTTTACATAGTATCAGAGCGGGTACTCGTACATGGGCCTCCACCCATATTGTCCACGTGTAGGAGCTCAAAAGAAGGCCCACACATGAGGGGAGCATTAGAGATTAGTCCTACATACAAATTTACAAAGACACTTTTTTCTTGGAATCTTGCTACTAACAGAACCAACCATCAAATGCCTCTCATATAGTTTCTACCTAAAAAATCTGAGGGTTGCAAAATTCACTTCTTCACGATTTGTTATGAACAAGGAATCTTCCCTTTGGTATTAGATGCCTGCTAACCTCCTATTTAATAAAAACTTGTAGGTCCTTTGTTCAAAGGTCAACTATTGTAGAGTCCAGAATCGTAGGTAAAATAACTGGAAACGAAAACCTTGTTCCTTTCTAACATTAAATCAGTCATCATACCCGAGTAAACATAATTATGTCAGAGGTTTATCATTGCCTTAATCAATAGCTCAAACAAAAAACAGATTGCAGTGGAAGAAAGTGAGTATAGTTAAGAAGTAAGATTGACTTAATTTTCTTATCCAGATCTATCCCTATTCATGAAGCATGTGTCAGAACACTTCAGAGAATATTCCAAGAAGTTGGAACACAACGGCTAATGACCTTGCTAAAGAGGGAGACTCCCTCCAGCTCCTCGCTGTTGGGGGCCTCTTCAACATGTAATTTCTCCCTTTTGGTCGTTGCCTAATAATTGTTTTAACCTTTCTCCAAAAATTAAAACATATAAACTTTACAGGATACGCATATAAAAAAGAATCAGTAGTTTTTGTCAGTAAAGCAAGCATTTCAGCACGGTGAAAATAACAGGAGGTCTAAATCAGAGAAGAGAAAAGGGAGAAAAACAGAATAAAAAAGCTGGCGGATCTCACCTATCACAAAATCTGAGGCTTAAATCTGTAAGAAACCTGCAATTCTCCCCCACAGCAATAATGCCCTTGTCTCCAATCTGCCCATGACAAAAAAGAGTGAAAATGCTTGATGTGAATGGGTTAAACATTTATCTTTTTAGAGCAGAGGAAATACTCTGGTCCACAGAATCTATACTAGCCAAGATTCTAGTACAACCCCAAGTCACAGGTCCAAAAAGTCTGTGTGGGTATTGGAGGATGGCTAGAATAAGAAGAGAATACCCCTGTGGGCCCAGTAGTTAGTGGCAGTTGGTAGGAGTTCGTTTCCATTTAACATAGGGGTCTAAGTCGATGCTCCAAGAAGTGCCTGGGAATCTTTATCTTAAAGGATGTCTTTGTTTGATGTTTAGGTGTAGCGAGTATGATAGAAGTTGTCCAGTCTTTAATTCCAGAGAGCACAAAACCTCAGCAAATCATATATAGATAGTAACTTACGAGCCTTTAATCATTCTATCAAATTTAGCACCTGTTTATCACTTTGGCTACCCCAGGACGTCTTATCAAAAGGTCAGTAGGCACCAAACTCTTGACTCATAGGTCTTCATCTGGTGAAGGCATCTCACCACCTCATGGATGTCGACCCCCAGCAAAGGTAAGGTTTTCTTATACTGATTTCCAAATTCTCCAACTAACTAAACCCTTCTCCACTTACAAGCTGAGCCACACTACCCAATCTATAGTCTGACACAACCATCATGCTACACCTACACATTCCCATTCACCAATAAGTCCACCCATCCATCCATCAAATTCACTCCACTCCAGCAATTAGCCCCACAAGAACCACAACCATCCATGGAATCCTGGTCTCATTAACTCTATAGACACAACTGTCCATAAATCCCAGTCTCATTAGATCTACACCCCTCCAGCCAATATTAGGGAACCAATTTAACTTGGAGACTTAACACTCTCTTCTCTATAATCCAAAACCAGCCCTCCTCCATGCCAACCTTCTGTCTAACCCTAAAGCAACCCAAACCTATTGTAGACCATCCCATACTTCATCCTAGCCATACTCAAGCCCTAGATACTTTCCCTTTTCCCATAAAACCCCACACAACCTCTTCTCTAGCAAACTTACCCAAGCTGTCGTCTCACCCAACCAAGCTCTCTCTTACTCTCTGGCCTAGCCATTCTAAAAGCCTCTCCAGAAACTGCCATTTCTACATCACCCCGTTATCTGAACTCTCCTTCTGAGCCTTGGAAGCTCTCTCTTATCCTCCTCACACATCCTTCGAGCCAGCCACACCACCAAAACCCTTATTCTACTCCTACAGCAGCCCAAGACTTTCACACAATAACTCCATGTACTGATTCCCAAAAGCCCACATACTAAATGTCTGTTAGTGTCCTAAGCATCTAAACCAGCCCATACTACATAACCCATGAGAGCAAATAGAAGACAAACACACAACATAACACAGAACTTTGCTTTCAAGTCCAATTTTTTTGTTTATCAGTGGTGAAGGCATAGGTAAAAATCCCTATTTGTAAAAACAGTTGAGAGAGAGAGAGAGAGTATAAGATAGGATATCTTACATCATAACAACGACGAATATGAAGCTTCTTCAAGTTCTTGCAACCCAGAGCTATGTGACAAATTGCATCATCCCCAATGCTTGAACAATCTACCAGATGAAGTGCCTGAAGCAATTTGCAGCCTCTACCAACTTCAAAAAGTGCATTATTACTTATCCTCTGACAGTACAATAAAGATAACTCCAAAAGGCCCCTGAGCACATAGCACATGAATAAAACCATTTAGAAAGAGACAGAGACAGAGACAGAGGTCAAGTAAATAAAGGTATAAGAGTGCATAGGGCCTTTGTCTCAGTGGCCATATAGGGGGACATCTAGTGTAAGGCATTGCGTTCAAATCTCAGTTGGTGTAAGGACTGTGTGTGTGTGCGTAATCAAGTCACATGACTTGTGGTGGGAGATCTTGGGTTCAAGTCTCCTTAGGGGCATAGGGCATGAGGTCTTAATGCAAGACACCATTTCAAAGAAAAACTACAAAAAGTAAATGAACGGTAGATCCTAGAAGAGTTTAAACAACAGATAAATGATAAACAAGCCATAAAGATGCTAAAGAAAAAACAAAACGTGCTCAGAGATAAAACTGTTATATAATGCACACATAAACGCCACTCAAAAGTGGAAGGGAACTCACGGGCACGACTTTCCAACAGACTCTAAGCCAAATGTTCCAATGTTGTGGCAGCCATTGACTTCAAGATGAGTTAAACCCGTGCAGCCAGTCGAAATTGCCTCAAGACTCTTGTCACTCAAGAAATAGCAGTCGCTCAAAGTAAGATTCTTTAGCTGCTTGCACCCACTCCCAATTGCACAAAGACTCCTGCAAGATGTTTTCAGTAGCAAGAACTCAATTACATGGAAAAATTATGAAGGACTATTAAAAAATGCCACAGGAAAACAAACATATTCAAATTACATATGGTACTATGTTAGACAACCTCAGTGTACCTACTCAATAACCAACTCTGTAATATATTTATTACACAGATGGTGAAATATGCAAATGTGGAAAGCCTAAAAACTCAGGAGTTCAACATTGACAATCTTAACAAATTTTTTAACAGAAGAAAAGCAAACCATGAATAACTTTCCACCGGAACCCTTCTATTCTCTGCTGTTTTCAGCTTAATGAGTGCTTATTTGTGTTTTACAATTCTACTTTTAGAACCTAACTATATACAAACAGGATGAACACAAAAACTAAGGCTGCTCAATACTGCAAAATCATTAACATCATTATCAAGTTACTTTAAGAATTTCTCTATCACAAAATTATACAATAGAAAGCACACGTGCTACTTGACCTGTCAGTGAATCTTTGGAAACTATATAGAGCCAATAATTCCAATGCCAAACAGTATGTGCCCACAGCCTGTAGTGCTTCATCAGTGACATTAATACATTGTAATTTCAAAGCTTGCAAGGACTGACATCCTTTTGCGACAGCAAGAATCCCTTCATTCTTAACAAATTCTGAATCCAGCGATAGTGACCGTAAAGAATTGCAATTAAATCCCACTGCTTCTAGAGATATGTCAGTAATCTTTGCACAAGCAGCAACACTAAGACCCTTCAATGATTTTCCACAACCAGTTGCCAGTTTAGACAATCCAACGTCTGACAAGCCTTCACAAAACCGTAAGTTCAAATCTTCAAGCTGCTTACAGCACTCCCCAACAGCTGCAAGACCTTGATCACCAACATAGCAACCCTAAAGCAAGTAAAAGTGACAAAAATGTTAAAACAAATAGCCGAACCAAGTGAAGGAGCTATTAAGTATTTGAGTCAGCTCAAGTTTCAAAACAACAAATAGAAGGATCCAGCTAAAGGAATGGTATCAATCAAAAAAAAATAAAAAAGGACAAAAACTCAGCTTTTTTAAGGGAATCCCTAGTTTCACTTCAAACTCAGACAAAATGCCTATGGTTTTCATGTCTGGTCTGTAAATTCAGAAGCTAATATCAATTGTATATAAGCTCAGCTCAAACAGAGAGAAAATAAGACACAGATAGCACTAAGAGGTCAAAAAGAAAAATAAAGAAAAATAAAGAAAAAAGAAAAAGGAGGCAGGAGAGACAAAGACATCCAAAAAGACAAGCACCAACACTAAAACAACTTAAGAAGCTTGGAGGTAGAGATGAACATCATCAAACAGGGAATACAGCCAAACAAGACAACTTGAACACATGATTCTTTAGAAATGGCACACACATTAAGAGCCGGCTGACAAAATCACCACATTGAAAGTATGGTAGAGAATCAATGAGAGGGACAGATTTGCTGTCCAATCACCATTTAAATCTGGCAAGATATAGTTTAGCAACCAACTCAAATTTAAATATTAAACCCCACAAGTCTAGATATGATATCACATAAAATATCATAAAAAACGTAATAAAAAAAAAAAAAACTGTTTGATATTGTAACAGATTCTTAGCACAGTAAAAGGTCCTATCTTTAAAAAACAACTACAATGTTCCCCAGAATCAAAGCACACTTTTTGTGTCTCTGCTCAAATAGTGGAATCCTAGCTTTAGATGTCAACATGGGAAAATTAAAACAAAACATATGTAAACATCAAAGTAGATGGCACTTTCTTAATCCCCCAAGCAGGACAACAGAGTAGAAAAATTAACACCTTATGTATCTTCTATAGGTCAACTGCTTCTCGTACACTTAAATTGAAAAAAGAAAAGATTAAAAATTTGAATCACGGAGTAAATCAACATAGGCACTCATCATTCCTCACATACACCACTTCAAGTCTAAGGAGTCTGGACATCTCTTCAGTCAAAATAAAAATAATCCACAAAATGAAAAATGTTCAAGATCGTGCCATAAAAAGTAGGAAATTATAACAGCATCTGATAATAATCTTATCCAGTATACAGGGGCTCAACATTTCATAATTGAAAAGTTCTAGGACGTACCTGCAAGTCTAATGATTTCAAGGCTGAGCAGCTTACAGCAATAGATGACAAACCAGCACTGGTTATATTAGAGCACCATATCAAGCTTAGCTTTTCCAATCTAGGACAGCCCTTAGCCAAAATAGTCAGACCATCATCAGACAAACTAGTTGATTCTAAGCCGCTTCCTGCAGATCCACTGTTTGCAATTGATAAAGGGTACTTTTTAGAAGAGCACTTAACTTCACCAGCCCGCGATATTTTCTTCTGCAGAGCCAAATAGTGTGAACCCACTTCAAATACAAGACATTATTCAAATATACCCCGGTCAAACAGTCATCATTGGTCATGTCACTATATTCCATAAGTTGAATTTATGAGGAAAATCCAAGAAATATATAGAGTATTTAAATGAATGCATTACCTGCACCTGACCTACTCCACATCAGGGTTTCTTTGCTACTTAATTAAAAAGCCTTCCTTCAAGATCATACTTAAGATTTTTCAAATGATTTAATGTAGCAGTACATGTTCCAGAAATTATATGACGACTAAACAGTCTCGCACTGAGCTAGTCTCCGCTATGTACAGATAGTTACAAACATCATTTGTTTATCTCACATGTTGGGTTCAGGGATGAGAATTTTGTTGTTTCATTCCTGCAACCAAATGCACAGCCCATAATTTAGCATCAATATATTAAAATGAAGCTTCATCAATTACCAGATAATGGGCATCCCAAGAAGCTTCAGGAACGCGATTGTGGTGGCAATCACTTATCTTTATTCTGCTTTTTTTTCCTCTCGTCCATTTACTGTGAAACGGACCTTATCTATGAGGGAGGGGGAGGAAT
This sequence comes from Aristolochia contorta, assembly GCA_022405105.1. Classification (NCBI taxonomy): domain Eukaryota; kingdom Viridiplantae; phylum Streptophyta; class Magnoliopsida; order Piperales; family Aristolochiaceae; genus Aristolochia; species Aristolochia contorta. The sequence continues at coordinate 8,286,446 of CM039664.1, forward strand.
GAAATAATTAAATCAAACACGGCATCGTGAGACTGTATAACGTTATTTCCCTCTCTCTTCTCCTTTCTCTCCCATGAAACGGCATCTAGATTTAGGAATGCCCATTAACAGCGCATCTAACTGGAAAAAGAAAAAGGAAATGAAATAAACTCACGCGAGCATTGGACCGCTGAAGACCCTGCCGAGGGGAAAATCCAGGCGGACACTGCCGAGGGGAAAATCCCGGCGGAAAGAGTGACGAAACGGTGAGCCTCTCGTCGATGTAAACGTTCCGAACTTCTTCGAAACGTCGAAGCATGGATGCCATGTACTCGTCGGGACAGCCGGAGGCACCGATGCGGACAGTGCGGCGGGAGGCTCGCTCGAGTTTGAGCCAGCGCTTACATACGAGCGAGATTGCATCGCACGAGGACTTGGAGGCGTCGAGCCGCAGGAAGATGTCGGAGAGGAGCTCGTCGGGGAGGACCGTATTGATCAGATCACGGCCTCTCATCGCCGGTGCAATTGCGAATTATTTCAGGAGAAATTTGGGGGAGAACACGAAGCAAAAACGGTGCTGTGAATTGCGACGGGGGAGAGAGAGAAGCGGGCGGGGTTCGGTTTTGATTAATCAATTTATTCTGTTGGCACATCGGCCGCTCGGCAGAGGATGATGGTTGATTTGTTTTTGCGCCACGTCAACGTGTGGACCCTCCCATGTTGGCGGTAAAAGGACTTCTTTTACTGTTAAGTTTCTCCTCCAACTCTCCAAGTCGCGCCTATAAATAAATAAATAAAGTTTAAATCTTTCAAAATATCAATTTAGTTTAAATAAAGTTTAAATAAAGTTTAAATATTTCAAAATATCAATCTATTTTAAATAAAGTTTAAATAAAGTTTAAATAAATTTTAAATATGCAAAAGTCACAGTAAAAGGATTTTTTTTAGTTTAATCGTTTTTTATTCTAATGAAGTTTGTCACTTAGAGTAATTAAATATAGAGCAGTGACATAATTACTGTGGCTTTTTACTTTTACTATTTTACATCCTTATGTGGTGTCCATATTGTATTTGGAGATAAAATCTACAAGATTTTATTTTTCTAATAAAATATTATCTATCTATTCTATAATTAAACCCTAAACCTTAATTTTCTTTTATATAGATCTCCAACTATGAAGCTATTTCACTATGTAAAACCTTGAAGTAAAATCAGGAAGTACTAATATCATTTTTTTTGAATTTAAGATGTATTATTGTGTTGATTATATTTTGAATAATATCCTCAAATTTATTAATGACATATAAATAATAAATACTTCGTGTTGCATACCTTTTTCAATCTTAGTAACTAGACTATTTGCAGATCTAAGCCATATAAATTACAATAACTCACAAAAAAAATAAAATAGTAGTTCAATAAAATAATTATAAATTACAACTTACATGTGATCCTTAGTTCCACATCTCACATTAATCTAATAATAATTATATGAAGAATTAAAATAAGGCTAAATTTCTAATCACACATACTCGCTAAATAATATACTTTATCTTTTTTTGTAATTTGGGAAATTTATTAACCCATGAGCAAGATCAATGTCAAGAGGTGCTCATAAACCATTACCCATGTTCAAAACTGAAATCTCCTATTTTAAAGAGTGATTTATCTAGCAATGGCCGATAGTGTTTTTCATATGAGCAATAGTATAAGTATTGTGGCTTTTTACTTCTAAGACTTTACAACTTTACATGCGCCTATGTTGCAATCTATGTAAGAGATAAACTCGAAGACAAAATTTGTAAGATTTTTTTTTTTAATAAAATATTATATACTTATTCTACTGGTAAACTCTTAACCCTATATTTTCTTTTACCTAGACCGCTAACTATGTAGCCACGCCATTATGTAAAACCTTGAAGTAAAATCATGAAGTATTGATATAATTTTTCTTATATTTTGTTTTAAAAAAAATATGATATCAACACCCCTTGTTTTACTTTAAGGTTTTATATGGTCACGTGGAGGTCCATAAGAGAAAATATAGGATTTAGGGTTTACCTGTAAAATAGGAAAATAATATTTTATAAAAAAAATAATTTCAGTACTGTGAGTTTTTATATCATGATGTGACTATCATATTGGCAGCCTAGTTCGTAGTCCACATAAGGTTTAGGGCTTAGACTTGCCTAAAGAATAGGTAGATAATTCCTACTTTATCTCTTATTTGAACTGCTAACAAGGATATGATGTCACCCTGTAAACCTTCCTAGTAAAATTTAAGCAGTGCAATTATCACCACTCTTTATAAAAAAACTATTGCCGGTTTTATTTTGCCCACCTCGCTGGTAAGAGATAAACGAGAGATATTATTTTCCCTAAATTTTCTCTTACTTGAGCACTAACTAAGTTGTCACGTCACTTTGTAAAACCCCAAAGTAAAATCGTGCAGTACTCATATATATTTTAGTTTCAAAATATTACACCCTCATTAGTAAATTGCGGATCGTCATCCTCTGTCGTTGTGCCTATACGTATGCATAGTGGGTATAACTCTGATGTCAACAAGAGCACATTGATTGAATTGACCAAGTGGCGAAAGGGCATCATGCTAACTTGTTAAGCTTCCCTACGAACGCCGGTACCAGACAGTAATAATACGGAAACCAGCCGAGAGACCACGTACCGGAGAGAAAAAACAGGAAGGGGCGTCTGCTGCAGTTGCACGGAGGGGCGGAGTGATCAGCCACCATGTCTTTCTCTTTCTTCAAGCCGTCCAGGCCCAAGACGCCTCCCGAGCTCGTCAAGGCTGTCAGGGAAAGCCTGCTCGCTCTCGATGCCAAGACCGTCGCCGAAGTGAAAGCCCTCGAAAAGGTCACTTTTCCGGTCCTGTATGTCTTGTCTCGCTGGACTATGTCGTCGTTTCAATTGGTTCGGTTTCGTTAATGCTGATGGCGTTGAGCAAGTTGCTTGTATATGGAAGTTTAGTTTCTTTTTCTTTTTCGTGGTGGTTGATCTGTTTGATCTTTATAGGCATTTCTCGGCGTACGTATGACGGTCACATATGGTATTCCTCGTTCGGTGCTTTTGCTGGATTCCTTGTTTTGTTGCCGCAATGTCGATGAGCGTCGCGGCTTCGATCTTTCTCTAATATGTCCTGAACTTTTTTGACAAATCAATTGAATTGTAAACGAAAATGCTAGCCTCTGTCCGGGCTTCAAGCTGTGGAACATGTATAGTTTTGACGGTGATTTTCTGTTTCTATGCGAGACGCTATTTCTTCGTGCCGGTTATATGTCATATTTTGACGATTTCTCTTTATACTGTTCCTGTAGGCGCTATTTCTTCATGCCGGTTTTATATATGTCATATTTTGACGATTTTTCTTTATACTGTTTCTGGAGGTGGGCCAAAATTCTGCGTGAACGTCAGCTCATAAATTTTCTAGTTTATTATCAGATTACCCATTGTGTCTTTTTGTTTTGCCTTTCTCGTTTTCTTTTATTTTTTCCTCCTAATATAACTCCTTAAGCTGGGACTATAATTCGACTGTGATAACATTGTCGGTTTTCTGTGTCCTTCTATGCTTCTCCGTTTTCCAACAGGTTCTTCCAATTCTTTTGGTTTTTTTACTATTTACTATTCTTGGATTATGGTTTATCTAATATGAGCATTAGATGTCACTGTGGGTCTATTTCGGGTAGAAGAATGATTTGAGGTGTTTGGTTAATAGCTTAGGTTTTGAAGGGTGAGCAGGAGTGAACTATTGTTGAAATTATTTTGCTAATTGGCTGAGGTAATATTTTTTAATTGCTTGATAATGTAATCCTAATGGTGGGCTGGCCGCCTACATTTGGCATGTGATCGAGATTATTAAGTACGTGCACAGTTTTTTCTGCATTTTTTCTACCCTATGATAAAATGCATTATATCTTCTATAAAAAAAAAAGTGTTATATCCTCTTAAAAAAAAAAAAAAAAAAAGTGTTATATCTCATCATTATCTTTCAGTTTGGAAGTTCTTTGACTTGTAGATATCAATGAAATGTCATTTCCTGCTCATGAAGCATATTTTATCATTGTTTTGCTCGATTAAATGTAAGGGTCAGAAGATTCATGTATCTTCCACTTCAATAGGCGCTGGAAGAAGTTGAAAAGAGCTTCAGTGCATTGAGAACCATGATATCAGGAGATGGAGAAGTGGAACCAAATCCAGATCAAGTGTCACAACTAGCTGTTGAAATCTGTAAAGAAGGTGTTCTTGACCTATTTATTCACAAGTTACCATTTTTGGGTTGGGAAGTAAGTTCGGATCTTCTTTTAACCTTTAAGATAAATGTTTTTGAAGTTGTAATTATTGTTTTTGGAGCTAGATGATGAAGAAACATCTGACTTCGTTTTTTTTGATACGACGCATCTAACTTCTAGGACAGGTACGAAAGAACCTAGTTCATTGTTGGTGCATTTTGTTGAGGCAGAAGGTTGGCTCTAATTATTGTTGCATAGATTACATTCAGAATCATATGGACCTACTAGACTGTCTTGTTGCTTGGTAAGGTTCTATGAATTCTGTGGATCAGTATTATAAATTGCCTTTAACAGCTGCACTTGTCGAAGCAAGTCCTTATGCTGCATCTCTAATCCCTCTTCTTCACTCTTTTTTTTCACTACCACTAATACTGATAATGATAATAATAATAATAATAATAATAATAATAATAATAATAATAATAATAATAATAATAATAATAATAATAATAATAATATTATTATTATTATTATCATTTCCTTTTCTCTTCTTCTTTTGTTACACAGTTAAGCCAACATTTTTTTGTTTTTTGAGAAACATGATGTATTTTTCACTCTATGCCATATTTTCAACAGCTATGATAATAAAGACATCGCTCTGAACTGCGGAAACATGTTAAGAGAATGTATCAAATTTCCAAGCCTTGCAAAGTAAGATATTTTGTCTTTCCTCTTCCATGCTTGCTTGTTTATGATTAGCTTGACTTTATCTTTTTGTTACATAAAGCTGAGGCTGGTATTAAATAACTGATACATGGAATGTCTACCCTCTATGTTGTCAGGAAATGGTGCTTATTATGTAGTAGATTAGTTATCTTACACTTTTTTTCTTTTGAAGTGGTTGATTTGGATTTCATTGATGAAAACTTCAGTTACAAATGCTTTTCAGAATGCTCCTATGGTGGATCTCTCACTTCCAAACGGGGTAGTGAGACTCCTTCTCTAGCTAGAGTGTATGCAACTGAGTTTGCAGATCTGGGTATGTGTACCCAGGTACAGGATGTAGTGTGTCCCAAGGACCAAATTTCCCTATAGTAGACAGCAAGTCTCCATGGAGGTTGAGAGGTTTTATTGCACCAGTTTATAACGTTAAGGCAATCTCCTTCCACAATCAACTCTCCTCCCAATCTTTCCTGAAAATTTTTTAAGCCTTGTAGCATAGCTACAGTTTCTGCTACTACCGAATCAGTACTTGGCAAAGGCCCTGCGAAGGAGAGTAAGATTTGACCAATGTGGTTTCTAAAGACTCCTCCGAAGTTAGCGGGGACGGGATTTCCCCTAGAGGGTTCATCCACATTTAATTTGATGACTCCCTCCATTGGAGGATTCCATTGTGTTGCTGGTTTCTCCGATTGATGGAAGGCTAGCCTCGCCACATATTCCCATGAGGCTCTCAGGATAAGGCCATTTAGGTCCTGCATTTCGGTTAGAGTATTTAGCCAGTAGAGGATTTTGCTAAATATAATTTCCTTCAGTTGATTGACCTCCCTTGTAGTGGCGTTGAAAATCCTATTGTTTCTTTCTTCCCATATGATCCATGGAATGAAAGAAATTACTGCCCCAAGCATGAGTTTCCCTTTTCTCGTAAGATTTAAGTTTACCCAATGTTCAATGATCTCTGATAGATTCTGGAACTCGGGCATTGGGTTATCAAACTGAAACATGGACCAAAGGCAGTTCCAAATCTGCCGGGCATAATGATATTGAACTAAAACATGATCGCAAGACTTAGTTATGCTGTTGCAAAAATTACATTTTGTTGAGGGGAGGGATATCCCTCTTCTTGTCAGGTTTTCCTTAGTCAAGATTTTCTGGTGAAGCACTGTCCATATAAAGACTTTGTTTTATGAGGGCAAGGGAGCTTCCATGCCCACCTGGCTTGATGGACTTCTCTTTGTTTTGAGTTTTCCAAGGCTAAATATGTCGCCTTCACAGTAAATTCCCTAGTTGTGCTAGCTTTCCATATAATTCTGTCTTCAATTAGGTTGTCAAAGAAATACATGGACATCAGCTGGTCTAGGTTGGAAAGCTCTAAAGCTTCATCGTCCCTCAGTTCTCTTCTAAAGAGATTGCTCCATACAAAACTTCTCCCATTCCTATTTTGTAGCAGCTCACTGAGTTTACTTTCAGGGTTTATAGCCACTCTATATAATCCTGGGAAGGATTGACGAAGAGGTATTTCCTCTAGCCAAGGATCATTCAAAAATCAGTCTTGTCCCCTTTACCTGGGAGGAATCTCATCATTCTCCTGAATGTCTCCCAATATTTATGAATTCTCTTCCAGATTGGAGATAGGGAATGGTATGTATGCCATCCCATTATCCATTCAGAATCTGAAATTATCATCTTTGACTGAAACAAAGATGCCCATTAGGGGGGGTTATCCTGGTTAATTCTCCAGCACTATTTCAACAGAAGAGCTTGATTGTATGGTACAATTTTCCTTATCCCTAACCCTCTTTTAGATTTTGGCATACAGACTTCATCCCAGCATACCTGGTGGAATTTAAACTCATTGCTAGTACCCTTCTAGAGGAATTGTCTCATGATTTTTTCTATTTCCATTGCTATTCCTTTTGGATAGGGGATGAGGGAGAGATGCCTACCTTTCCAGGCTGAGAGTCTGCTTCTCAACTTTTCTATAGTGGGGTCCCATATTTTCTTGTGTATCCTGCCTTGGATTGCTGGCAATCCGAGTATACTTGCAGCCTCTTCTAGAGAGTTTGGTGCAACATTTATTCCAGTCAAGGATGTTTTCCTCCAGTTTATTTTCTAGCCTGTGGACATTTCCTTCAGTTTGGTTATCTAACATGCTGGTTTAATTATGAATTAGGTTTCTAGAGAGAAAAATAATAATCATTTTTGCTACAAATTTTATCCAGTTCAAAACATATCCAAAGTCTGGTAAAAACAAAGAAGTTAAATCCCTACCAAACTCTGACATTGTAGGTTTAAGATCCAGCACATCTACCAGAAGGAGCTAGCATCATGTACAAATTCCAGGTGCTCCCAGAAAAGTAAAAAGAGCTTGGGTGGACATAGTCGTTGAATGTACGGGAGTATTTGGTACCATATATTATGTATCAGTCGGCAATTTTAGCCTTTTTCTACCAACTGCCCATTATTAAATGGAAAGGACAAGGAATTCTTACCTGAATAAGAAAATGGATTATTTTAGTCTTCATTAAAAAAATTGAAACAGAAACGAAAAAGCTTATTTCGTATCCTTTGTCATAGGAGATATTAGAATGGAAACATGGGGATATATTAATTTACCTTCTTGTATACTTAGAGAGAATGTATGCATCTGACTTTTTGTTATGTAAAAAATTTATGATTATGTTGTTTTTTAAACTTTAAAGATTTTTCAAATCTTTAAATCTTTATATTGTTTTAGTTTCTTACCATTTACCCAGTCTGTAAGCAGGTAGTAAACAGAAATGAAATGCCTTTTTAAACTAAGTGGACGAAACGGAATCAGCAACCACTACGGCGGAATAGCGATCACATGTATTTCACATACCATTTACACCCTTATAGCAGTACCTACTGTAATTGAAAATGGGTCTATAGTATACTATTACCTGGAACTGGGAGGCTCCATACAAGAGATGACACCTTAAAAGGTAGCTTATGTTGGTCAGCTTTCACCTCTGTTTTAGTAAGGTTGTTTCACTAAATAGTCGGCCAAGACACTGTTTAGAACCTATGGAAGGTAACTGTTTATGGTAATTGAGTGTATGGTAAATCTGCAGTCAAGTTGTACATCAAATTTCAGTCCTGAGAAAGACATGGAGAAAATCATGCTGTTTTTGCTTTTTTTATGTATGGCGAGTAATATTATCAAGTACCTATTGTCTTCTTTTTCTTTCATCTATTATTAGTATTCTAATTTTTTTAATTATTATTGTTCCTACTACTACAACAACAACAACAACTACTACTACTAATACTACTACTACGATTATTATTATTAATATCATTATTTGAATGTTGAGTACACACTCATACACACACACTTTACTTGTGGTGAGAGTTGGATGCAGGACCTCACATTAATAACCCTCCAATTTGATCGCTGAGCAATACCAAGTCATTTGCTGTTGTTCTTATAATTGTCAATTTCGTTATTATCATTATTACCATGATTTCATTGTTATGATTATTTTTCTTTTGATGCTTCTGCTGGTTAAGATCCATTATAATTTAGGATTTTGTTAATCTTTTGTCCTTGTTGGCTTTGAATTACTCGAGCTGTCTTCCAATTATTTTTTTCATCTTTTGTAGATGTCGATTAGTCATTCATTTAATTTTTGTAATGTTCTTTCAGATACTTATTGGAGTCTACAAGCTTTGAATTGTTCTTTAAATATGTGGAGCTTCCAAACTTTGATGTTGCTTCAGATGCCTTTTCTACTTTTAAGGTTGGACTCTTTCTGCCAACTTTTTGGTTACAATTTATCTTAAAAAGTTGAGTTATAGAGGACTGGAATTCTCTCTTGCAGGACTTACTAACTAAACATGAACTTGCTGTCTCTGAGTTCCTGAGTTCTCACTATGAACAGGTTAGCTGAGTATCTTTTGTATATTAATGAGCTATTGTTTTTATCTTGTCTTCTTTTAGGTTGTCTCACAGAAAGTTCATAACTTTTAAGATGTCTGCTCTGGGTTAATGTTTTATCCACTGTTCCTTAGATGATAGAGAAGTGATCTGGTAGGCCTTTTATATTCAACAAAGTGTAGTTTGTAGTCTCATTAGAATATATTGCTTCAGTTCTTTGAGCTCTATGAAAAGCTTTTGACATCAACGAACTATGTCACAAGAAGACAATCTTTGAAGGTCAGTCTTTGTGATGAATTGTTTTCTCAATTTTCTCTCCTTGTAGCGAGTTAGAAGTTGAATTGACACCAGTGGATTGCCTCGCAGCTCCTTTCGGAGTTTCTGTTGGAGCCTCCTAATTCGCATATAATGAAGCGGTATATATTAGAGGTTCGTTATTTGAAAGTCATGATGACACTTCTGAAGGTATTGAGGGTTCTCGATTATCCCCTCTTTTTAGTTTCTGCATGGGTGTCAACTTTCTTGTTAGCTTCAATAAACAAAAATTTAACTAAATAATATACTTAATGTTTAAGTCTGAGAGACTTAGGGTCTGCATATTGTGCTTTTTGTCTGGCTTCTTCTTGGCCACCGGCAGATCAGCTGAGCTTAAGTAACTCATTTACCATGTCTGGCACGTTTTTTAATTTTCTCCACTTCCCCTTGTTAGTTCCCCTACAGATGTTAGATTTAATAACGAATAATAAAGGCTCTTGGTGCACAAGTTTCTTTGTATAATAGACTGCAAAGTAAACTATATATCTAAGAAGCTGTTGCTAAGTATTCCCAAAAGCACTGCACCATTGGCCCGATGGTGCATCCATCTTTTAAGAATAGTGATGATCATATTTGACACCAATAGTATTCATCATGCACCTTTTAATAACAGTGGTGATCATATATGACACCAATATTATTCACTTGTAATTATAGGGTAATTATAAATGAATTATGAGTAGTGTTGGTCTTAGAATTTCTCTTTTGCAGTTCACGTATCTTTTCATGCTTTTGGAATCCTGTGACATCAAAAGATCTGAAATGTCATCTTGCAGCTGGATTATTTTTCTGATTGCTCAGCTATGTTGTTGCAGGACTCGAGCAAAAACATACAAATATCAGCCTTTCACATTTTTAAGGTGCGGTACTTCATGAACTCACAGTTAACTGTTTCTTGAGTATGCATGCCCGCCTCTGAGAGTACTCATTGAAACTAGTTTACAGGAAATTGGTCAAGAGAATGACCGATTTATTTACATGGGAAAGTAAACAGGAATGCTGTGGACAAACACATGCTGTAGCTGTTATACTTTTTTCCTTACCAATTTTCTGTTTCTAGGTATTCGTAGCCAATCCAAATAAGCCACCCGAAATCATGGCAATCTTGGCTAAGAACAGTGAAAGATTGATCACTCTGCTCAATAATCTACCACTTAGCAAGGGTAAGCTTGCCGACCACTTTTATGCCTGAGAGTTAGCTCTTTTCTCTTATTGTCGTGAACAATTTATAAGCTATTAATATTTTGTTGTACCTAATTTTGCCTAATAATTTGTAGGATCTGACGACGAGCAACTTGAGGAGGAAAAAGAGATGATTGTTAAGGAAATCGAGAGAGTTTCTGGCGTCCCAGGCATCATATCCTAGGTCATTAGTTGCTTTCTAATTTATCAAAAATATCCTAAATGTATGAAGTACTGGGTGAGATGAAAGCAAGTATTTTGTACTGAAAGAAAGATAAATTTTGTCTAGTCAACCTTGTTTTTACCAATCTATAGAGTGCTGATTTTTTTTTTTTTTTTTTTTTTTTTTTGAAGAGGGTTGTGCTGATCCTTCTTGGTCCTTTGTCTTGAAAGTTCTTACAAAAAATTCATCAAATTCTCTCTCCTGTTCTGTAGATTTGGGTGTTGGAACTGAGGCTTAGTTAAAGCTGATGAACTTTCGTCCAAAGGGAAAAAGGGATGTGAGAAATGTATACAGCAGCTATGCAAGGATGACTTTGAGAAGTTGGATATCTTTTCTCAACAGTAGTACAAGATTGCCCTAGGTGCGTTTCTCAATTTTCTGTCAACTTCAAACTTAGATCGTCAGATGTCAATTATGCGGACGGTAATTCCATGGGACTATTTAATTTGAATCCGTCGGACTACAGTCATTATAATTTTCGGTTTACTTCATTTGAATCCAAGGAACTAATTCATGCATTATTGTTCTCGATTTCACATTGAAATGACGTAAATAACACGATCATATAAACCAGATATAATTACCTTATAGTTTAACGCTTTAAACTTCAAAGAGCCAAAGACCGAATCATCAAAAAGCCTGAATCCCAAAGTTTCACAATGAGCTATAAGAAGGTAATTTATAAGAAGTCCCCAATAGTACCAGCTGAGACATTACTTATGTCGGATAAGGGGCCAGACGTTTTCCCCTTTGCTATGCCGCCTCGGTTGTGATGATTCAAAATTGTGTGCCCAGGGGCTTCCCGATTACATTAATGCATGGGAATATCAGATTACTGGGAACTGCTTTCTTTTATACCGACTTGAACTGAGACAGAGTCGTTTGGAGAAAAAGAAAAACTTGAAATCATGTTTGCGGCAGACAAGCTCCCCAGTTCTCGTGATGCAAGATATTAATGCAAGACACCTGGGACGAGTAATTCTACAACGATATTCTCCCACACAGGCGCCAGTATGACCCTGGGTGAAAGAGGGATCTCTCAAATACCCATATATCACGTACCAGTACCTGCATGGAAATGTAAATATATTATTGAACCTTGCATTTCAAATTATTAGAATTAGTTTTTAACTCTGGTCAGATGTAAACTACCCAATCAACAATGGAATGAAAAAATAAAGTCAAAATATTAGAAAAACAATTGAAAATGCAGCTTCAGCCTTAGCTCAAGATGTCATAGCGACTCTTTAGCTGATCCGAGGGTATGTATGACCAAAACATGAGAGCCAGTTTAACCCTGTTGCACCCAGTTTAGCATCAGAAACAACTAGTTGATTTGGCAAACATTGAGCTCAAATTGGAGCTTGAGATGAGTATTTGACCACTTAACTTAAAACGACTGATCTCATCCTTCCCAAGATTAATAAATCTCAACTGGGTATCACCAGCATTTTCAAAAATGTATACCATGACACAAGTGACACAACAGAGTTAATAAAACACTTAATGCAAAATCAATCAACATTTTCATGGTTGTTGTCTTAGCTGGCCTGGTAAAGCAAAATCAACATTTCAAGCTCATTTACACAACAATTCAAGAATGAAAACACATCACACAATAACCTAAGTATGCCAGCCAATCACATTAAATAGGCAAACCCATCATACAATAATTCAAATAGGCACGTCATCACATAATAACTGAACTATCCAAGACCCTCATAAGGCATACCTCCTTTGTCTTATCTCCTGCAACAACTTTATTATTTGAATCATATGCTTCAAACTTCTGCATGCAAATAGTTCACCATATGTTAGAGAAGGTATGCGCAGTCTTTGACAGTCACAAGCACATAAAACATTATACTGACAAACACAAACAAGGAAACACAAGAATGAGAAGCAAAAGGGTTGATCTTGATATGAGACAACCTGCTTAGTCACAAACTCGAGAGTAAGCTGTACAAATGCTTTTTTGAGGTCGTTTTTATCAATTCCAATCTGGAAGAGAGAGAACGGGAAAAAAAAGTTAGATTCATAGAGAAAAACAGATGAGTAGGTCATCATGGACCTGAATTACCATTCGAGCACGCAAAGTCCGTATTTTTACAACTGGTTCTATCAGTTCCCAGTAAACAGAGCTCCACTTTGATTCTCTTTGTTTAATCTCATTCTTGAGTGCCTACCATGTTAAGTGAAATGTGAATACAAGAAGGCAAATTAAAACCAGCTACACTTATGTTTTCCCATAGGTGACAGGAACAGGAATCTAGATGAAAAAAATAGATGCCCACATTCTGACAAAACAAAATTACACAAGAAGAAGAAGCAGCAGTAGCTTACAGAATACATGTTCTCTGTAACAGCTTTCCTAAGTGATGTTTTATCTCCATTAGCAATAAGAAGGTTTATCTGAAGCAACCATAACACCAAGTAAGAAACATATCCTTCAAAAACAGAAAAATGTAAAATCACCAAAAACGAAAATTTGCATTCCTGCAACATGAACTGATAGAGAAGAGATTCAGTATTCCCCAGACAACCAAAACACTGCAGACCGATAAATCAAGCAACTGCTTTTAATTTAGTGAAATCACTATCCAAAATCAACATTAGAACAGATCCAACGAATGCTTGCTTTGGATGCGTTATCACAGGAGAAAATCCTAAGAGAAGCAAAACCTAAAGGAGCCCTCCTTTTGTATAGTTAGAATAATCAGATGTAAATCACTAATTCAGCTTGAAAAGCAATTTGTTTTGTGATTAAGGATAAGATGGTCAGGGGTCTTGTGCAGTTAAGTCAACTGTCCTTCCTTTTCTTTATTCAGTTCTCTCTCACACATCTAATTTTATATTCCGGTTCTCAGACTGACTTCTTTCATTCAGGTGAGACTCTAGGATGTCAACAGACTACAACCGGGTAACCTTTCAATCAAATAAGATGAGAACAGAACAAAACCTGATAATCATTATGTCAAGCCTCGGTAGAGATACTGAACTTGTTGGCAGATAATTTGACTTATCAAAGGAAAAAGAAGCAAGAAAGAAAGAGAAGGTGCACCTCTTTATACAATTGGATAGCCTCTCGATAGAAATTCTCTTTTGAATACCCAGTTGCTTTCCTAAGCTTTGCAACGGCATAAGCATTCTTAACCTGTGACCAACTAGGAGAAGTCAAATTACAACCATTATAACCATTTACATATACACCTCATGAGATTTGTCAGAGAACATAAATGGTTTATGCAATACCTCCATCATGAAGTCCTCCTTAGTTCTTCTCCATCCTTGTCTTGTAAACCATCTGTATTACAGACCAATAGAATTACATCTAAATTACAGAATAAATACATCTAAATAAATTACGAATTCATCCTTAGTCCCCTTTGGTAGCTACTGGCTGGCTGTCCTTTCTGCCACGGCTGCTACTGAATAGATAAAAAAATAAAATGGGGTTGTCTGGGTTGGCCCAGGAAAAAAGGAGCTCTACCACTAACCACCACGTACAGGCTGCTAATATGGTTGATAAACTGAAAGGATTTGAGAAATGATTAAAATGGAAGTGCTGTAAGCATTGGGGAAGAAGTTTAAATAATATAAGGATGTTATCCAAGGATAGAGCAGAATGGTCGGAAAGCATAACAGCTGACTCAGCATAGATGAGACAAGGTTATGACAATGATGGTGATATTGGATTCATATACAACAGTGGCTTGGGCCTTCAGGTTAATGTCAATGTAGAGGGTTTTAATCAACAATCAGAAAACAATATCTTATAAGTCCTTTTAACAAAACAAAGATAAAATTTAATTTGGTAGCATTTGGTGAATGCCAATGCTCTTCTCAAAGAAGAGTAAAGAATTCTTTAGGTGCACAATGAACGTAAACCATTCTTAAGGTTTTAACAGGAAAACAAAGTTTGGTAGGAAATGGATCATGCTTCACTAGAAATGCTATGACCCTGGCTCTCCAAGAAGATGGCATACCATTCTCTTCCAATAACATGCCTCCAGGAATTGGAAAGTCAGCTCTAATAGAAGAATCATAAATAGGAAATGCCAATACTCACAATTTCAAAGCGATATTGAGAGAGAATGAACACATAATTGGGACAAGGGTACTTTACTATATTACACCGAACAAGCTGTGACTACAAGATCATCACAGAAGTAGAATTATCCTATTGTTAAAATAATAATTGTACGAAGAGGGCTAATCTCCAAGAGTATTAGTCGGTATGAATCTGACAAGAAGAATTAAACACCACATCATCTAGCGTATGTGAGATGCAACCAAAATACCGACCTCCTTACAAAAGTAAGTTTCTGGACATAACGAACCTTCGCCAGAATGAAATGCGTTCACGAGGTGCATATGGCTCATAAATGATCCCAGGACTCACCATGGATACTCTGATAGCTCCCTGAGAAAATTATTAGATTATTAGAGTTGAGGGCGAGTTACTCTGGAATAAGTACGCAAAAGGGCAGCTGCTGTGTCATATATCAAAAAATAGCAGCAAGTACTCCATATCGATGACAAAAGTTTGATTAAGAGCTCAGATAAACTAAAAACGTACAAGAAGAGAAGAGTTCCAAAATTAAAAAAAAAAAGCCACCACAGAAAGAAACTCTGCTTATATAAAAGTAATACAATCTCTTTGTGGTGGCAGCTTGTCCTTAGTCTAGGTAAAGAAGGAGATATTATGGGCCCTCAATCTATGCTCCAAACACCAAGAACAGAAAGTAGATATACATACTGCTTGCTGCATTTGGGGAGGTGCTTTAACATGCGTTGACATTGACCTCATGCCTTGTAAGAAAACTGATACTTCGATGGCCTACAAAAATAATGTTGAACAAGTAGAATACAGCTACACCTCAACTGGATCAAGTATCCAGACATGAACACCAAATCCTGAAACAAGTATGAAAAACACAAGAGAAAAACACGGACATTGCTGGAAACATGAACTTCAGAAGCCCAGTCCGCTTCATTTAAAAAAGAAATAAGTCCAATATGGTAAAAAAGTTTTAACGTTTGTCAAATCACGGATTTCGTAGCTAAATGCAGGTACCTGTGAAGATTTAAATGGCTCCACACTTCGCACATTGTGAGTGACAGACGTCGACCATTTACAATTACAGTCAACTTGAGAACCAAGTCCTGAATCACCAAATACATACAGAGACTCTGTAATGAACTTCGGAAACCCTTAATGTACAGTTGCAAAATAATTAAGCGTCAACTAAAAAATTTAACAAAAAGAAGGGGAAAATCAAAATGCCTGGAAGCAAGCATCCATGGTTCACACGTGAAACTGAGTAGCTCCGAGAGATTCCAAGCCTACAAAGTCAGGTAAATGGCCAATAATACTACATAGGATAAAGAAAGCCACGGAAAAAATGATAATGGATGATATAAGCAACTCTATCACTAACACGAAGCACTGTAGTCACCAAAGAATATAGCCATCAACAATGAATAAGATGCAGAGTCTCATAAGCTTTTCACTCACACAGACGTAACATCTCGAACTTCGAGAGACCGATACAACAGTCGAATAGTTGGTGATCTCGCCGACGCCATTGATGAACCTCAGTCCCTCCAAAACCCAAGCAAAACGGCGATCAAAAGCCACTACAGGATTAAAACCTCATTCATCAGATTGCTCGTTACAAACGATTTATTAGTACATGGATTCCTAAAACAGGAAGAACTGCTCCTCCCGCTTCCCTCTCCTCTTCCTCCCCGAGTAACGAGACGAGACTCAAAGAGCTAAACCGAAGCGCCAAACAACTCCGAGAAACAGCAGAAGGAGATGGATTGATTAACTAAAATACCCCTGAATTAGGGCCCGCTCATCTATCACTAAACCCATTAGATCGAAAAAACAAACGGTAAGGATGATGCCACGTCAAACATGCGTCTCTTCGAGAGTCTCGTCGGTCTGAGTTAAAAAGGAGTCGGAAAAGAGAGGAACGGCGATCTCGGCTTCATTGTTTGTTCGAGAGGAGAGTACAATCTCCCAAAGTCAGAAGCGGAGCTTCTGAAAATCCTTCCTTGAAGTGGGGGGGACAAACGAGTTTCCCTCAGAAATTCGATTCCTCTCTCTTCAATTTATCAGGTAGAGATTTATTTAATCTGTCATGAATTTCTTCAAATCCGTCTTCACCGCGGACCAGGATCCCTCCGATCCGCAAGACTCCCCGTCCGATTCCCCTACAAAGCAATCGCAATCAGTGGAAGAAAGGGAAGATCTGGAACAGAATGATGGAAAGTCGTCGATCGGCGAAAGCCCCAGCCCCAAAGCGGCCGCATCTGGCGGTGGCGCTTGGTCCTTCGGTGGTCTCATCAAAACTATCACGTCCAAGTCCGAGTCGGTGATTCAGACTTACCGCCGCGATCTGGAGGAGTTCAGCTCCGAACTGAAAAAGGAAACCGCCATTCTTCGAGAAGCCATCAAGGACCTCCCTGGTTCCCTAGAGGCGGGCGCCTCTGTTGCTCAAGAATCTCTCGAGACAGTCGGGCAGGCTATTGATGAATTCGGAAATTCGGTTTGGAAAGGGACGGCGGACATAATTACGCACGGCAAGGACGCGTTGCTTGTTGATCAGGACAGCGATTCTTCCGACGTGCAAAACTATGGTAGTTCGAGTAGGACTCCCGTGCGCTACAGTAGATTTGAGGCACAGGTTCAGGCGCTCCAGTCTGATTTGAATACCTATGTCGAAGCACCTGAGGATTTGGGTGATTTTGGAAAATGGAAGTTGGGGTTTTCCTTGGATGAAAAAGCCGATGAGATCTACAATCTGCTTTCCGAGAGTGGGGCTCTGGAGGGAATTTATAACAAGCTTGTTCCGGGTGTTATCGACCATGAGACATTTTGGGTCAGGTATTTCTTCAAGGTCTATAAACTTAAACAAGTGGAAGATGCTAGAGCTGATCTTGTTAAAAGGGCGATCTCAGGAGAAGATGAGGAAGAGTTAAGCTGGGAAGTTGATGAAGAAGAAGGAGAGGAAGTGATCAACGACTCAAACAATCAACATTCTGTGAATGCAGAGTTAAAGGATAAAGTTAAAGATAAGGATCATGAAATGCCAGTCGATAAGAAGCCTGTTGAAGCTCCTGAAAAGAATATCGGTGATGAAGTTCCTGATAAGGTCACTGTCGCTGAGCCCGTCAGTATTGAAGCTACTGAAGACAAAATACCCTCAGAGGCAAAGATCGGTACTTCTGAACTCCATAGTGATGACTCCGCTGCAAAATCTGATGAGAAATCTTTGGAAGGAAAAGCTGAGCCTGGTGAGTCAAGCAAAGACAGTGATTTTTCAGTCGTTTCAAGCCAACGGTCCTCTCATGAGGAGGACGATCTTGGATGGGATGAAATTGAAGATCTTGGAAGTAACGATGAAAAGAAGACGACCACTGCTGGAAGCCCCTGTAAAATTGATATACGCAAGCGACTGAGTGCAGCAGAAGAAGATGAAGATCTGAGTTGGGATATTGAAGATGATGAGCCTGTGAAGCAATAATTTCTAAGGTTTATTTGTTTTACCTACTCGATGTGTCTTTACATTGATGCTGTCTTCATTTCTCTTTCTCTTTGGCGATTCTCTATCAAGTGTTCATCGCACATTTTAGTTCAACCACTTTGATCATTTTATTGTAAATAGTGATCTGTATATCTCACCATTTATGTGAAGCAATCATGTTCGCCATTTTACTTTACTTTCGTGTGGCCTTGCATTTCAATTTCTCTGATGCTACTGGAATGCATGTTATTGCTGTTTTGTGTTATAGATTATAATCTGCCGTGGTTACTGCCTCTCTTTGTGGACCCTGTTGTTGTGTGATTTGCTGACTGCGGTTACAAAAGTGAGTTATATAGATGATTACTGAATGAATCACTGTGTGGGTCGGGTGTTGGCTTGATACCACAAGGGCGGGTTTTCTTAATATGCATTTCCAAGATGTGCATTGGGTTAAACCTCTATATCTTCTACCCTCTAAATCTTCTTTAACCTCTTTTCCCAGATTTAGATAATTTGTTATTATTATTTTTTAGGCAATAATTTCTGATTACTATTGATTGTAGATAATTTCTTTTTGCCAATCATTGTCAAGAACGTTCTGTCTCCATCTTGTATTTAGGTTTTGTTATGTGAATTTTGAGCCATTGCTTTTTGAAGTTTATCTGGGAACTGATAGTGATAAAGTTAACATAGGATGTAGTACTGAATTGTATTGTACTTTAGGTGGCTCCATGATTTTTATAAACTGGTGGTCATTAGCCTTACTGTTAATGTCATTTCTCTGATCAAGTTAGATGTTAGTCGTCATGGAGATCTTTAGAGAGATTGGTCGGAGTTTTGAGCAATTTGAATGATTCCATAAGTTGTTAAAACAATCAGGAAATATTGTAGACAAAGGTCAAAAACTTGTCATGATTACCTCTCCGGTTAGATTGTGGAAACTGGAAGCTCTTAGTGTTTAAGGGATCGGAGACCACATAATGGTATCTTAGGACTTAAAACTACTTTCTATTGTGCCACTGGTACTATTGTGCTTCAAAAAAGTCAACTATGAACTTGTTTGGTATACACTAGCACCATTTGTTCATAATGGTTACATCATGTCTGACCTGAGCTTTTATTACAAGATGGTTTGGATGCATGTTTGAAATTTTTTATTGAAAGTTGGAATATGTGGTTTGACAGAGAAGACAAAAGATTGAGGGTAAATGAGAACCCAGGGGGATTGATGGTGTTTTATTGCTCCTTTATGGGGGTAAAATGCATTGAAACCACTCCTTAGGATGAAAAGAATCAGGCAATTTAGCTAATATATCAGCCATTAAGATCCCTCCTGCAAATGTTTCAAATATCTTTCGGGTTGGGAGGTTATCATCGCTCAGTAGGAAACCCCACTCTCAGTATTGTGCTCGTTCAATTTATAGGGAAATCTTGCCTTTTTACCTTCCTGGCGTGGGATCGTCATACTCATTACTGTTATGGTAAGCGATTGTGTGTCTAATATTGGAGTAGTGCCTGAAAGTTCGTGAGTAGGGTGTATAAACAGCACGGCTTGAGGTGTCCATCGTTGGCTGTGTCGTTAATATTCGATATGCCCACCTTCCTGGTCTAACCGTCAAGTGTGTTCTGTAACATCCAAGGTTCTACTAATATCTTTTGACCAGAAAAGAGAAAATGACAAAGCTTCAGATAAAGTTTCCTGACAAGTTCATCACCATGATACAAAATCTTCTGTTATATCGCTGATGTGGGATTTTTGATAATTATACCGTTGATCAGGTGTTCCAGGTTTGTCTACTGGCTGCGGGTGACACCTTTTAAGTTTAGCAAGTTCTATATGGAACCTGTAGATATCGGGTAGTAAACGTACATTAGATTAAAGTTGGATTCGATTGGTAAACTCTTCTCCTGTTCTAACTTCTCAAGAATTTAAGAGAAAGGAACGACTCAACGAAATCAATTCATTTAGCCCGTTGAAATCATATTCAAACGAGGTCCTGATTTGCCCCTTTACTTGTCCTAGAAACTGGAGGACAGCTCCAATCCTACACGTAGCCGTAGGAGAGGTACTCACCTGCCATCGCTTGATGATAATGAACACAAACGGCGTTCCTAGAAAATGAAACGAGAAGGGGGTGGATGGAGCAATATCCCTTTTAATGTAAAGGATGGCTGATCTTTGCTTTCAAGTATCGTCTTAGTTATAACAGGATGACCGATCTTTGCTTTCAAGTATCGTCTTAGTTATAACAGGATGACCGATCTTTGCTTTCTAGCATCGTCTTATTTTTCATTAGCTACCATAATAGGATGCCGGGGGTAACTTAACCGATCTTCGCTAAAATGGAAAGAGTGTCTATGAAATGTGAAAAGGGCATGAAACTTAACAAGAGAAAAAAGCTGATATGCATTGAGACTGATCCCCTGTCTAGAATCTGGCAATCAGTGAAGCAACGAACAGAGAACAAAACCAAAGGATGAAGTAACTAAAGCACTTGAACAGAGATAATCCACTCGAAACTCATCATGAATAATACAAAATTCCACCCTATTTGCGGTGATCATCGACAGAACCACAGCTCGATCCTATCCTTGTAAAGATAATACCTCTTCTTGCCTTACATAATTTAAGAACAGTTTCCTAGTAATTTCTACTGTCACCTTGCTGCTTACCAAAGAGCAAATACAGCCACCGCCACCTGATTTAGCCGGCGACGCTGATGTCAGGAGAGAGCTTAGCCGTCTGAATTTCGGTCGAATGAGACAAAGACTGTAGCCTTCCTCGTTGAATACGAGGAGGGAGGTGTCTCGTTGATTTCTTGGAGCCAATCGCCCAAGGCAAGAACACGCCCGTTCCTCCGCGAGGCATCCTCCTGGAGGAGGGGCTCATTACCATGGGAGGCGCTGCCCCTATCATCATCACTGGCGCTGCTGCGCGGATGAGTCCCCATTTTGGGACCACACCCGTTGATCCGTACCCGATCGCCCCGCTTTGGAGCTTGCAACCCTGTGGCTGTCCCGGTTGCCAGAGCTTCATAGCCCTCGTTAATGGAGGGATGACTAACGGATTAACTCGCGACGTATCTGGTTCTCGGACCTTGAAAAACGTAATGCTGATTCTCTTGTTCGGGGATGGGCACATGACGTGCCGTGCCATGTCTGCACTATTGCCGCGCATTACAAGCAATGACCTGAGAAAAGCGTAATCAAATCCTCATTAGTAATCAATATTTCGAGTTTCGGATCTTCATTGCGCTCAGACAGAGAAGCCAAACACATGAATCGAGCTGGGGACAGAACAGAATGGCTCAGGTACTCGTGGGGGGCTTACCCTTCTTTCGGCGAGAGCATGAGAGAACCTTTGCAGTCACCCAAGTTGTCGCTGACGAGAACCCTGCCAAAAGCCATAGTGGATTCTGATAGCACAAGGGTCGAAACAGGTTGGTCCAAATGAGGTGGTTTCATGTATGGTTGTGAATACTCCCCCTGTCCGAGCGAATCGTATTACTGTATATTCATCGGAATAATAGTTTCTACCGAAGATGTGGAAGCGTACATATTTTTATTCGAATTGGAAGAACAAAAAAAACAGGGGGGGATTGAATAACCTTACCTCATCGAAAAAATTGATTATACAGCCATTAGGTCTTCTCTTCTCAGGAAGCAAGCGGCACTCAATCAGGTGATCAATGACAGAATGCAGTGCAGGGGGGATCGGCTCAATATTATCTGCAGAAAGGGTGGGACTTTTAGTTGCTCGTGCATGAATCGAACATTGAAAAAGGAAAATTTTCCTATTTATCATCTTTGTATAGCATCAAACTTGCCACCGATACCAAAAGCAATGTCCTACGGTGATAACTGTAGGAAGTCTTCAAGGAATTACATGTTCCGTCATCTTTCAATGAACCGAAAATTGGAGTTCCCAGCTGAATAATCTCTCTCTTATTGCCTTTTAGTTGCTGGTTGAATAAAATGAACGTATCTCCTGAAAAGGTAATGCAGGTAAAAACAGTTAGATTATAAAGAAGCCGTTTAATTCATTTTTTTTCACGAATGGAGTCATCTTTTCAAACAAAAAGAAGGATACGAGTTGAACAGAAACCTGATAGTTCTCCTTTCTTCCCAGAAAGATGGAGCTCATTGATGAAATTCGTAAGCTTAGAAAGTTCTAACTCCGTGAAGATGTCCTCATAAAGTTTCAATCCTTTCACGACATTCACCTGCCAAGAAAAAAAGTCACGGATGAAAACATATCCAGAAAGAAGGAATTGCCAAACTTTCAGAAGAACTGAAAATTAAGAGCCAGTCAATGCCGTATCCCCGGCCGGTCTACAGAAATAACTGGAAAATCATGAAAGACAGAACTCGCCATGTGCCCTTTCACTGGCTCCTTGGCTACGAACCCTTTAGTGATCTTGATCCTGGTGGGTCGTTCCTTCTTGTCTTCATTGTCAGAAAAAATCTGAAAGCTCTCAGAAGACGAGTTCTCCAAGTGAGATCCTAAAACCCCACAAGCAAAACAGAGAGATATTACACTTTGATGTACACGAGTAGTAGGTACTGACAGATGAACTATCTATTTGTCTCCACTGTACAGATCAAACAGTTAATACCTATCATCATAAGGTACGAAAATTAAAACGTCACCGTGCAACGACGCTTATCACCAAACAGGACAGAACACTTAATGCTGTTTGGCTTTAGAAACCGATAGGACGCTTTCCTCTAGTTATCAGAACTTTGGAGCATTTGTTTAGCTAGAAAATAAATTGAGAAACGATTACCGTAAAAAAAAAAAACCCATTTCTGAATTGTTAATATTTGACACTGTTTGAGAACAGAACAAATTCAGTAAAATGAGAAAGGTGGGTTACTTGTTAATAAGACATAGTAAAGCGAAAAGTGAAGAACTGACCAAGACTGGAGTCAAATGAAGATGATGAAGAACCTACCACGGGCGGGTCCCAGCTAAAAATTTGTTAACAAGGCCAGGAATAATGAAGATGATGAGACAAAACGCTATCAGACGATTAGAAGAAAAAAACAGATTTTAGCGGTCCAGATTCATCGAATTCATTGTAGAAGCTACGCTGTCATCAGAAATATAACGCCAAGAAAAATAACTCGTTGCCTAAAAATGGGAAAGAACAGAATAAGTCGTCCAATAACAACAGTCAACTGAAAAGCACACGGCAACGATTTCACACGGGGGCAAGTCAGCAACCATAAGTGATGGTTCACGCATATCAATATCTGCAAGCTCTAGAACTTCCTTTCCCCTAAAAATAACTGTAAAAGCCAGCCTCGAGGGAGTAAAAAGAGCAATAATCTCGAACGAAAGAAGGAATTTCGAAACGACCTTTGCGTCCTGTGAGACATAATGAAAATAGTATTATTTATCAGCATTTGACTGAAGATAAACCCAACAACCCTCCAACCCTCCGAACGCTGCGGTTGCTTTATTAGGGTCAGCCACGCGACTCCAACAGCTCTTCAGCCAAAAAGCAGCGGCGAATCATAAAATCAAAAACAGTAAGTCCTTATTCATTTCACGGAGAGCCTATGAATGCTGAAGACGCAGAAAAAAAAGAGAAAATAAAAAAAAATCACGTGCCCCTAGAAAAGTTGAAGAGAGTAGCAAAAAGCGAAAAAAAAAGGCTGAACGTTAAACCCTTCGTGTAAATTTCACGAAAAAGATAAAAAATGAAAACTTTGTACACCTGAATGAAGGAGAATTTCTTTCCAGTTAGGGACCTTATGGTCTTTCGCTTCACTATCCTGAAATCGGAGTTTCCGATCTCGATATTCTCAAAACGAACGGTCATTTCGGTACGTCTACGGACTGCTTACAGGGAACAAGCTCCTGCAAGGACGAGCCTTAAACGAGGAACAACAATATCATAGGGATCAGAATTTCTGACGCTTCGCTAAAAAAGTATAAACGAAGCAGGAGTTTTCACCGAAGTTTCCTCTCCGCCACACTCTCTAGTTTCCCACTTTCTAAAACCTCTCGAAAACCCTAATTTCTTTAACGAAAAAGCCGGTCACGACGGATCAAATACAAACTGAAAAGTGCAAAAGAACTCACCTTCTCCGCTCTCCGTCTTCTGATCCGAATACTCAACGCCGTCCAGATCGTGATGATCAGACCCGACGCTTCGTTTCACATCCTCCGCCGGCATCCCGTTCTCAACCTTCCCGACTTTAACTTTCGCATTACAGACGGACCTGCTTTCCGTCCTTCCATTCTCCTTCTGTTTCTTCTTCGCAGCCAAACCGCGAAGCTCAATCGCGATCTCCGCGATCGAGTAATATTTTTGCATTTGCAGCACCGGAATCCAGTTCATCCTCCTCCGGTGAATAGCAGCGAAAACCGATTCGTACTCCGCCACCTGTTCCGGATCACTGATCTGCGTCAGATGGTTGCAGAGCGCGTCTATGATCGCATTCGCCGCCGCGAATTCTCCGCGAAACCAAGCAACCACGGCATCTTTGGCGATAGCCTCCTGCAGCGGAGACGTCAAAGCAGGCACCACGGCCACCGCCGGTGAAGACATCGGTACCGGTCACCAATAATACGTATCTGTTTCGCGAGTCCGAGGCCGGCACGGGTTCGAGAAAAGAAAAACACCACCAGAGAAATATTGGAGAGAGCTATACCGGAGAGGGAGACGTAACGGAGAAGAAGAAGAAGACTGTGGAGCGTCAGGCGATTGCGAACAAAGGGATCGAGCTATTAATATTACAGCCTCGGGACACCCGGCGGGCCGAACCTCGCCGACGTGACACACTACGTGGACCCGACTTGTCGACGTGTCATGTTTCTCGAAGTTAATCACGATGTAAAAGTCAAAATTAGAAGAGATTTTCCATTCATTACCTTTTTTACTGTGCTCTGGTCACGTGATTTCGTAGCCAACGATCTTGATCAAATGTTTCGTCCAACGAAACATACCAAAGTCCCTTCGACGCCTCGGCTCGGGGCGGTTCGGATGTGTTCAATCGGGTCGATTTGGAGACCTTGGCCGGGCACCAACATCACAGATGGAAAGATTATCTCTTTCCCAAAATACATCCAATAAATAAAAATTCATAAATAAATGAGGAGCATGATCTAGCTGTACCATCTTTATTTTTACCATTGAAATAGGCTAAATATTTTTTTATAATTTTACATCTATTTATCAGTATTTATAATTTTATACGTAATTATCATTTAAAGTTTTTAACGTTATTTTTGCACTCTTTCTTCTTCTTATCATTTATTTGCTAATTGAGAATCTCAGATAATACAAAAAAAATTATATATATACGAAGACGACAAAAAAATATTTTGACCACTTTTCCATCTAATTAGAAATAAAAAAAAACTTCAAGATTGAAAAGTAATATTTATAATTATACAAATCCCTGTAAAACTATTTGCTAGGTTTTCTCCTACTAGTAATATAACCGAATCGAACCCAACGGCTTGGGGTTCGCCATATAACCCAACCCACGCCAACCCTAACAAAAGAGGTAAAAGTCGTCGCTGTAAATTATTTAGAAAAAAAGGGGGCCCCATGGGAGGCGGCTTTGACGATCGGCTGCGGAGGGCGGTCACGTATGAAGAAAGTGGTGGGGCCGACAAGGTGGAGACTGTTGGTTGGTTGGAGCCTCGGGAACTGCGAACGAAGAATGGGAGAAAGGAATAAGGAGTCGCCGAGGAGCCGACGACGGAGGTGCGGCTAAGGACGACTTCGGCTCGTGAGGAGCAGCGTGATGCGGTGCGGTGTGGTGAAGGAAGAAGCATCGACAGCCCTTGCTTTTGGAGAAGGAAAAGGACAACCTTTCCTTTATGCCAAAAGCGCCACCGAAACGCCGGCCATTGACGGGTGCCACGTGGGGTCCAGATTCGGTACATGTGACGGGAATAAATAACCGGGGATTAATAATAATATCAATTAACAAAGCCAATCTTGTTCTTAATTAGGCTTTTAATCCATTTTCTCTCTGCTTACCATAGAACTAAAATTCGCCTAAATAAAAATCATATTTTTAAATAAATTTTTTCTTCTATAAAAAAAATATAGTTCCACAATGATAAGATGTTGTTTTAAAAGTTGAAGCTAGCAAAGTTGAAGTTAAACATCCTTACTCTTCCCCTTCACTCTTGACAGGACTGTTAGCCCTGTGAAGTCTGACTTAAAGCTATTTTGATAAAGTTATTCTTGTAAGTCAAGTCTCCATGTCTTTGTGCCAAAGTGGGGGAGAACCCGTATAAAAATATCATGCTCTAAAAATCTAACAAATTAAAGAAAAGTCCCCTAATCCAAAAATGCCTTTTATATAATTTTATATATTAAATTGATGATAAATGAAGAGTTGGAGCTTAAAATATCTCTGTTTTAAAAATCGAACCAACCTATTCGAGGCTCAATTGGAACCGAGGCTTCCAACTTTTCAGTTTGCTATGAAAAATGTCAAAAACTGGTTTACTGGTCGGTTTTATCAATTCAACAGCTGAACTGTTAAACAGACCGAATCAATTGAAACTAGTTGTTGAACCGGTTAAACCAGTTAAACTAGAATCGAATGCTCCACCAGTTCCATCAAGTTTTTAAAACACAGGAAAATATTTAAAATTTTTAAGAAAAAATACTTCTATAAAGTTAATCTCTTATGCCAATTCTCATTGCATGGGTAGAAAGAGAATTAACCCATTTAGAGTTAAGTAAATTATGCTGTAAAAATCCATTAAATTAAAGAAAAACTAAGACCTGATCTTAATCTTTAAAAAAAATTGAATATAATATTAAAAAATTCACGTTTTAAACTTTTAAAATTATTTATCATGAAAGAGAAATGTCCAACCCTATAAAGTCCACTCAGCCATTAGACTCTTCACATTATGTTGCGCATGTCCACTGCATATGCCTCCCTCTCTGTATATAATAACCTATGCGTGCTTCATGACATATGATATACGAATTATCTCCAAAAAATTTCAAGAGCCACAGCCATTGTTCTTTTTTTTTTTAAAGAATGACTACCTACCTTGCAAATCTCCATCCTTGTCAAGTGCAATATTCCCCACAACTGTCGCAATTCAACAGGTATATATTTTTTCTCTCCTTCGATCTGCTTAACATTAGTTTGGTTATCGAGTCTCGCGGACCACGGTTCCGTTCTCCCATGTGCCATGTGGGTCCCGACGGTGCTCGTCGTAAGCTTCGCTCCTAATTCCTCGGATTTGCGTTAACAGAGCTGGCTTCTGTTCTGTTGCGCGCGCGGAGCCGAGATCCGGCTCAGCCGGGTCCCACGATTAGCGAATGGGTCCCGCTTCGCCGGAGGCGTGATTCCGTTTCGCTTTTTACCTTTCCCGGCCAAACAAAGTCAAGAAGCGCACACCAGAAGAAGACGACGACGTTGGACGGACGGCAGTGCGACGCGTGGATGCGTACGAACGCGATGATTACTATTCGCGAAAAATTTAGGATTTTAGTACGGTCAAACAGCTAATGGAATGATTTTAATCCTCCGGCAAGGCGGGGTCAACCGTGGGCCCCAATCGTCGTAAACGAATAGCCTCCGACGGCCACTCGTGGGACCGGACAATTTTCTTTTATTTGTATTATTTTTTTTTTTCCGAAGAAGCACGCGGAAGTTTCTTAGAACGGAAAAAAGGAAAAAGGGAAAAAAACAAAAGAGGAAGAACGTGGAAAGAGATTCGAAAGGGGATGGGTAAAGGTTGCGGCAGAAAGCGAAGGCAGCCGTGAGGAACCGGTCTTTTGGCGGTTGCGATTCGTGGACGACGTCCACGTGGCTAAGCGACAACCGTCCATAGTCGGGGATGCTGGGTTCTTTCTTTGTACTTTTAACATGCAACCCAGTTCAAAGAATACAAAGACAAACCGGACCTAAGCAGGGACAAGCCGAGTGGGGTTTACTGGTGTGTACGTACCCACTGTACACGTACAGTGTACTGTGGAGAAAGGTGGAGGCCTCGTAATAAAGGACGGTCCCAAATTCATTCTCTCTCTCCCCCACAAGTCGTAGTCTCATTCTTCCCGGTCTAAATGATTTTGTCATTGAATTGCGTGATGCGTCGTTTGATTAATGATAGATCCAATGGAGGGTGGGCATGTGCGTTAGAGAGGAAAGCGACGCGGCGATTAATAAATGGAAGGAGGAAGAGAAGGATTTGGGTTTTGGAAGAGACGAGAAAGCGGAGAGAAATTAATCAATGGAAGGTACGGAAAGAGGCGGCTGGGAAAAGGGGGGGAAAAGGAAAGGGATGTTTCACGGACTTTTCAATGCTTGCTTTGGTAGTTTCTGGGTTCTCTGTGGGCTGCGGAAGTAAATTATAGAGTTGCAGTGGCTGGCGACGGATAGAGGAGAAAACGAGAAACTACGGTACTGTTGTGGTCCATCGTTTTGTAATTGGTCGGCCGCTTTGTTTCGCACAACGCAAGGGAAAAGGCGCAACGCCTTGTTTCGGGGGTCGGGGGATTCTCGGAAGGCGGAGCCAGGGGAAGCGGACAAAGACGAGATAGATGTTTTCTCAGAAGACTTTAGTGTGCAAATTGTACTACACTAGCTGAAATATGAGGAGATAACGCTGGGCTTGGAAGACGCCAAAAGAGGCATGGCTTCTAACTCATTTATCCGACCGAATGTTGGAGGAATACACAGATATGGATTCCAAGTCGTTCATCCGGACAAAGGTAACCAAACTACATTATTATCGTCTTTTAAAAAAAGTGGTGCTTTTTAACTCACTTGAGTGCTAAACTTGTATTGAATTTTTTACCCTAGAAGAAAACACCCAGAACACCTGACAGTTTTAAAAAAAAAAATGTGACTATGTCAGTGATAGGATCCTAAGGAAAATCTAAGTTTATATACTATCTGAAACTTTTGATGGGTCGGTCGACTTCAGTGCAAATGAGCATGGGGCTTTCTAATGTACAGCTAATGAAAGCAAAACCCAGGAATACAATCATAACGTGGGAGCAGAAAAACTATATAATTTATATTAATTTTTTTGGGAGGTAGACAAGCAGAGGAGGCCTATTTGGCGACCCCGCAGTGATGATCTAAGGTCGATACATATCAAGTTATGGACACAACGAGGCCATTGGTTGGTTCAACAATACCTGGCCATAGAATCAAGCACGCAACAGAAAAGCAGAGAATGTGATCTAATTACAATATAAATGGATTACGGAATCTACTTCTAACCGTCTGATGCCCTCAGCAGCTGCAAAAGTGACAGGAAGAGGTTGAGGATGTCCAAATATAGAACAACTGATGCCCAGATGTACTCGTCATAGGTGAAGCGCTTGATCAAGTTGTCAGTGTCGTACACGATGTAAGCTGAAAAGATGATAGCTCCAAGACCACCGTAGATCGCAACATATGCAGGTCCCAGTGGGAAGAACATCTGCGCCACCAAAAGTCGGGTTATTATATCACTGTGGTTTAAAAGTCCGGATGCATTGCCAGGAACGTAAGCCAACTTTACACCTTCCAGAAATTATTTCAATTCCAAAACATTCTGCTTATTATATGCAGTGTACCTAATGCCTATCCATTTAATTGCCTAAAGTATGTGAGAACGCATTTTCGAGAAAATAGTAATTTTACCTGGATAAAACTTGTTAACAGCAGGACTATAAGACCAACAAATAAGATTGGTCCGAGGAAGCTGAAGTCCTTTCCCTTCTTTGAGGCCCAGAAAGTATAACCCGTTAAACTAGACACCACCACCGAAGTTAAAATTAGTGCTTCGAGAACAATCCTTCCTGCAACCAGATATACAGATTGCTAAGAACAAGATGAGCTAAAATACCAAAAAAATGATAGCAAACAAAACGACCACCGAAATGGGCACCTTTGCGCATGTAAAGTAAAAGAAGGTAATAGTTACCAACCTTTCGTGTTTGCACAAGCAACACCAACACTTAGGCTCAAGAACACTGTGAACAGCCCAAGGAATACAAAATTCAAAGGATGTTTCTGCTGGTAGTAATACAGAGGACACAAGACTGCAAGATGAACAAGTATGAGGTATGTCAGTGACAGAAAAAAAAGTTATTGCTCTAAATTAAGGAAAAGAGCAATGTAAGTCTATCAGCAAGAAGAAAAATAAAATCTTCCCACATCAACTATTAAGCTATTCTTAGATTGTCTACTCCTACCAAAATTTTCACTAAAAGATCATTGGTCCAAATAACCTTTACTTTCACAACTAAAAAAAGTTAGAACAAAATGCATTAATTTTGTAAAGTCGTTCAAAATCGCTGCTTCAAACAATACTGAGGTTACATAGCACTTTTTTGGGAAAGATAATATAGAAATTTTAACTTACACCAAAAACATTTTCAGTACATAAAGAATCTTGCATTTAAAGCAGGGACTTATTGCATGGAGGCATGCAAATTATGTCTTAATGCATCCAACAAAGAAAGCAGGGATGAACGCTCACCGAAAATTTAAGATATATTACACAGTTCAATACAGATACTTAAGAGTGTTACTCACAACTGGTGCCCCGTGACAGAGGTCTTGCATCTCAGCGAAGACATCACAAAATTGAAGGGAGGTATCTCAGACTGTTGAGAAGTCCATCAATGAAAGAATGCATCTAATGCAATTCTCATGTGCCCCCACATTCAAAGGAGATTCTCACAAGCCCTAGTACCAGAGTGACATTTGAACTACAGCAATCCGTCTTCAAAGGTTTCCCTTATCCCAAATTCCATTTACTTGATAATTTTTTCCATTTCCCTTTATCCAACTGATGTAAAAGAATTTTATATTAGTCAACAGCTTCCAACAAACATAAGCGTCTTCATTAATTTTTTGAGATTTTTTTTTCATTAGACCAGTTGTCACATTTCCCTTCTCACAAGACCAGATGTCACATTTCCCTTCTCAGAAGATCAGATGTCACATTCCCTTCTCACAAGACCAGATGTCACATTTCCCTTCTCACAAGACCAGATGTCACATTTCCAAATCTGGACAAGAATCTCTGGATGACGTTAAGAGATCTAGAACAAAAGGAAGAAGAAGATGAAAATATGTTTGTCAATGGATACTCATTCTTGGGTAAACTTGGTTTGTCCCAATATTTGGTTTGACTCCAGAAAACATCACAAATAAAATTTACAATGAATTAATACGTCAATCTGGCTGTTGACTTAGGGATGAGATGGCGTGCATTGATACTAATATTTACTAAGCCGCTACACTGAAAGCTTTACTGCTGATTGAACGTGAGAAACTGACTCTTCAACCTATCTAGCCAGCATCCACACTGCAGATTAGCCGACAAAACCATCCCAATGCACCATACTTTGTCAACAACCACAATAGCTCTCACTCAGTCCTTATGAAGGTCGGCCCTCCATGATTTAAAAAAAGTGATGCAGTACCCATGTTAATACCAACATTAACATATCAAGGAAAATTAAAAGGGTTTAAAAGGTTTGGCGTTGAAGAGATAAGAGAGGAAGAGGGGTTAATATGCACAACTCCTGCAAAGGCACAATACAGTAGAGCACGAAAGTTTGGGTTCAATGTGTGCATGCTATTTCCTTCACTCTAAATAAGCACTAATAAGATAAGGAAGTTTCCAACTATTGTAAACCTTCTTAAAAGGAAATTGCTGGAAAGTAGAAGTCCAGCTCATAGGAGGAGGTTTGACCAGCTCATAGGAGGAGGTTTGACCAGCTCATAGGAGGAGGGTTGACCAGCTCATAGGAGGAGGGTTGACCAGCTCAAAACAGGAAACCTCCTGGCAGATAAAAGATGAAGTGCTCCACTCTTTCCAAATCATACAATTCCCTTCTATAATGACAGTAATATCCATTAGGACAAAGCTATAGATTTCCTTCACTCCTTTAGAATCCAAACTAGTAGTGTAACCCCCTTAAGTTAATGATAATTATTACTAATATGCAGAAGCTCCTGATTTGACAAAGTAGCCTCTTCCCTTTTGGTGAGTTATCTACTGCATCTGTATACACTTAAATTGTTCAATACACCGTGCAACTCTTAAATGGTATTCTCTAGCTTGGAAACCCCTTGGCCTCCCAAAATTCTACACTTGATTGAGTGCTCTGCCCATTAACAAAATAGAAAAGAAGAACTTACCTAAGCTTAAAAATCAAGACTGACCCATAAATTTCTTTTGCAAACTCTGAGGCTCAGACTGTAGTTCACTGATTCCTGCACTATTCTTATAGCTGTAGTTGGCTGGAGCTGTTTTCAGCAGATTCTGGATTCACCAGCTTATGCCTCCCTGCCTCTGTCACAAAATTTTACATGGGATCTCCCAGAAGTTGGAATATGCTCTAGAAAGTCACCAAGCCTGCTGTTCCAAGGTTCACCAAGGAAAAAAAAAACTCCTGTACATTCAAAAACAGCCGCTCCATTCATAGGGCCATTGAGAAAACTCTATAGAATATTATTAGCTGGACTCACAATAAAAAAGGTCTCTCCCATTCCCATACTCCATTGTCCAAATGCACCGGAGAATGATTTCTTCTCTTCCTACTTCAGTCTATCTCTTAAGATGCTGGTTTCCTTATTCATTGACTAGTTATCATACTTTGAAGGTTGCTCCCTTCAGAAACCTTGGCCAGCTGGGAGGGGGCTGCCACTAGAGACCACAATGGTTCCCTCTTCTGGTCTTCTCACAGAGTTATCCTCAGGTCATACAAGTCAACAGAAGCTGAAACCATACCCTTCTTCAGCTACCTTGTTCCAGTGAAATGGAATTAGCCTTGTAATACACTTGATATATTCCATTTTCCCTACCAAGTGTGTAGCTTAAGGATTTCATGAAAATTTACAGCTCTGTACACAGATTTTTCATTTTTTAAATACATGTACCCATACAGAGATACTAAATCCGTAATATCCTATATCATACATATATTTATAAATTTCTCTAGCTCAGTACAGTCTCTCCCATTTCCTTGTAGCCAAAGATACCTTCCCCTTTATAGTAAAGCATTCTTCAGCCTCCCTTTTTTGAATTGGCTAATTCTTTCATTAGCCTCCTTTGAAAGCAATGAAAGTCACCTTTTCATAGTTGGAAACGAAAAGAAGAAGAAAATAAAGAGAAGTGATGTAGAAGCATTGTAACCTGGAAGGACAAATAGTAATGGGAGGTATCATGGTCATGCATTTTCTTTCTAAATTTACATAGTAAAACCCCTTTCACCTACAGTTTAAGGGAAAAAATAACGAACAGAAAAAGAACCTGGCTTTACTCTCAATCCAGGTTGAATCAGACAACTCAATCTTCATCAGACCAAAATTTGGTCCCGTGGTTTACACTACTCTGTTTTAAACTTCAAAAATTTCATGACTGAAGAGAAAGATAAAGATACCCTTCTCAGGGAGAAATTTAAAATAGTCTTAATATGAGTGGAATGTCTTGCCATCTATCCAAAGCGCTGGACTGGAAATTCCTACACTATAAAAAACTTTGCCAAGCTGGGTTTATGCAGTACATGACAGAAAAGCATGATGGGAAATGTCCTTCTCATGAAAGGCATAAGCACTTCATTCTCAAAGGAAAAAAAAAGGCATAAGCACTTGTACCTCTCTCCAAAGATGTCCGTTTTGTTATTTTCTGAAGACGGATAAAAATTTAATTAAGCTTGCAAAGAAAGGACCGAATATGGACATTTTGTTGATTCCTCAGATATTGTTTATGGTTGCCAAAATAATTTACAGGTTCTTGTGGCTCTCCAACCAAGTTCATTCACCAGGATGCACACACGAATCCACAAAAAAATTTCAGCACCATCGCTTCACAATGAAACCCAAACCTACTAAGCTAGAATCACTTCATTTCTGTAAGACAGCTGCACAAATGATGCACGATGCACAATACTTACGTTTGCATATCTCTCCTTATTTGGTTATTTGTGTGTAGAAAAACTTTCAACAAACTAACAACCAATGATCCCTGTGAAGCTGAGCATAGCTCAGTGGTAACACCGAGGGTTGTGTTGCAGGAGGTCTCAAGTTCGAGCCTCCTGAATTACGAAATATTAGGCTATAGTAGCTACTGTATTAATCCCACATGCAATGGAATCAATCTCTTCAAAAAAAAAAAAACCAATGATCCCCACACTTATGCTCCTTAATATATGGTTTTCATAATAAAATTCTCAAACGCCTCTATGATCCCATCGTACATCAGTGCTACAACTTATAGAAAGCCCATTAAAAAATTTTCAGTACATAAATCAATGTGTCTGCTACAAGTATATTGAGGTGTGCCCGATGACCGATCTCTCACATAAAACGGTATCTCGTTCCACCTCCCACAAATTCTTAACCATCAATTGTCCTTCAATCAAGAAACCGCATCAACGATTGTAAAACTTTCTCTATACTCTCCTCCAAAATGATGAATTGTATCTTAGTTTACACGAAAAAAAAATGAAGAACAAAAACCGATTGCACGATTAATCCGTCCCTTAAAATTCATCACCAATCAAGCACAAGAAAAGCATCCAAAGTCGAAACGGAGCAAAAGCATCAAAAAAAAAAAAAAACAGGCGCATCCACTAATAATCAAAAGAAATATTCTCGAAAGAAAAAGAAAGGAATCGGAGGCTCACGAAACAAAGGCAGAATGCCGAGCCCGAGGGCAAGCCCAGGGCTGGCTCGGAGAGTCTCATATATGGGCGCGTACAGCACCGTGAACCCCGCGACGAGGGTCGTGAGGAGGAGCTGCGTCGCGAGGATGCCGTAGACCTTCCGTATAAATCCCCACCGGAGCTCGTTCTCGCCGAGGCCGATTCCCGGGTAGAGCGTCCCCGCCTCCAAATCCCCCTTGGAGGAAACGCTCGTGAAGCTGTGCATTTTTCTCAGCGCTACACGAGGACGGGGAGAGGGAAGAAGAAAAGAGATCGAGATCGAAGAACGGCGACCACCGTTTTGTTACAAATGCATTTATATCGTGGAAAAATATTCGAGACGCGCGGCACCACCAAACTAGTAAAATGACATACAAACCACTTGACTGCACATATATACCAAATAACGGAGACCCTCGGCCCTCTCGTATTTTGGTGTCGGCGCTCGTAAGTACAGTCAAATACGGGATTAGGGCCTTTTCGTCATTTCATACGAAAACACGTCAGTCGCCTCGGTTTATCCGATTATGATATTTTGACTTCATTTACTGTGCTGGCTCTTAATGGTGCCGGCTGAAATGAGACCCGCGCGTGTCGGGAGGCATAATCCGATACCGTTACCTAGTGATAACCGTCCGATACGTATCGGACTGCGAAACCTCTCTGATTCTAAGTTTTGATTAAAACCTCTTTTCGAGAGCTAGGCTCAGCTCTAAACAGCACAAATCCATTTGGTTTTTTGTTTTTCTTTGGATTTTTTTTTATGTTTCCCTTCCTCGAGAAGCAGCGACCAGGAACCCCTTCAAGATTTAGTACTGGTCAACTGAATCATCCCATGAACTCAAAAGAAGTACTTGATTCTGATCATGGGATCCTGATCAGAAAGATCTAGATAGAATGCTTGCAATAAGATCCCATTTGTGTGTGTTCTTCCCAAATACCCAGTTGTGTTATAATTTAAATTATATCTATCTTATGTTTAATTTACAGTGTTACATAAATACATGCCTGTTTGAATACAAAAGTAGTTGATAAGTAAAACTCATTTTTTTTTCTGCCTTGTAACTTGAAACATAATAACATCCCATTGAGCTGTTTATGAAATTGATCAGTCTCATTAGTGATATTGGAATGCAAAATGGGGACAAAAATGCTTCTGAAGAAAAAGAAATTTATTGCAGCTGTAATCTTCTTAATTCTGATCGTATGATAGAACAGGTTACACACCCATTATAATTTGTTTCGGTACCTCAAACCTCTTAAATAAGGTAAACAAAACACAACATTAATCAACCCAAATCATCAATATCCCAATGTCTAACCATATATGCACTTACCAGTTGAAATATATAAGCTAATTAGGTCTCCCAATGCATGATAAATTTAAACCATAACACGATTCGACGTAGATCGATCAATAATAATCCATATTGCATGAAGGCAGCCATATGCAGCTGTTCGAAGTTGATCATGGCTTCCCGTCGTTGACGCCCGAGAGAGCTCTGATCCTCAACCTCGCTCGCCTCAGAAAAGATTCCGCCATCTCGTCGATATCCCTCCCCTGATCTTTTGCCTTCCCTCCATCTTCCTTAATCGTCTCTTTTCGTTTCAGTACCGTAGCCAGCGTAGACGAATCACCATATTCGACCTCAATAAACCTCGTATCTTGCACCACCGGCGACGACGTCCTCGGCTTTGTGATGGGTTTCTTCTCCTTCTCCCGTTTCGTCGCCGCCGGCGTAGGAGGACGCTGCCGGTGACGGAAACCGAGCGCACTGAAAACCTTTTGGCAACAACCCAGAGGCTTTGCGCTTTGCTTGTTCTCCATTAATGATACAAAGGAAAAAGTATACTGCGTACGATCGAGCTAGCACTAGTATCAGGATCTAGTAAGGAGCTGCACTAGCTAGTTGTAAAATCACCGAGGTATCGATAGGACTTAAATAGGTAGAAATCGAGAAGAAGCTGATCGTGATGCATGCATGAAATTAGAGGATTTGATTATGTAAACAGGAGATGGTGGGAACCCAAGTGCGTTTGGGATTCATGCTGGGTGTGAAAACTGATGGAGGTCGCGTGGAACTGACGAGGGAGAAAATTTCTACGTAGATTCTGGGGAGGCTTATGTGTATAAAATCGAGGAGACAGAGAAGACGCCTTTTTTGAAAGCTTTTCTTTCTTTCTGATCGATAGCTTTTGGCCATCTTCTCCTCCGGGCTGGCGTATGGGACTGGCTAGGGATCATATTCAGATTCCTACTTCATGTATAAAACCTTGTGTGTCTGGGACGTGAATCCAGTGATTTATGCACGTGGTTACACTTCTTGATTAATTATCGTAATCTAAAGCCCAAAAGAAGGGATTCTATCCGCTCATTGTTTTTGTTTTCTTATTGTTTATTTTTTATTTTATGTAAATGAACTGAAAAAACAATGGAAAGCCACAAAATAAGAGGATAAAATACACAATTTTTATATACTTATAGTATAAACACGATGCAGTACCTATTCGACATACCAGCCAATCAAGAACAATTAAAAAAAAATTAAAATATATTTAAA
The DNA here is from genome assembly GCA_022405105.1 of Aristolochia contorta. Taxonomy (NCBI): domain Eukaryota; kingdom Viridiplantae; phylum Streptophyta; class Magnoliopsida; order Piperales; family Aristolochiaceae; genus Aristolochia; species Aristolochia contorta. Next base: position 8,323,762 of record CM039664.1, read on the forward strand.
GAATAAATCCTAAACAGTTGTGTTTCTAATTGGCTGAGACATCCAATAGTTACTGCATATAGGTTCAACTAATATTTTCTTAATAAGAAATGAGTAATGAGTTAGCATTAATGCATGTTTTTGTCAAGTCAGAAAACCTAGGTGATTACTCTATCCCACTTGGTTCAAAAAGTCACCAACCAAATTGGCTAGCTTTGTAATCACCGGTAACTTCTATTTTTTATATATATATATCTACTACGATTCAGTGTTTAGAACACGGGTCCTGACTTAGCTACCAAGTCGGGTCAGCTCGAAGAAGACCAGACAGATGGTGATCGACCTAAAAGCTGAGAATATAAGGACATCTAAAGAATCAACCGTAATTCAACCCAGACTGTAAAGAATGTGAATCATCCCAACCGAGTTGCATCTGACCTGGCCAAATCCATTAGATCCGGTAGAGTCGTACAACTACCTTATAATCTCAATTATATCTTAAAAATTAAGAAGTTAAAAATCTAAATGATATCAAGATGAATACCCATGGTAGTATACAGTTTTATATATACTAACAAATTATTTTTTTAAAAAATATCAGAAAACCCTCCCATATATTCGCCTCATTTTATCATGGTCTTTCATATTACCTCTATCTAGCAGAAAAAATACAAAAAAGTAAACAGGCTTTACAAAAGAACCATGTCCAGACTCCAAACGACTGTCATATTCTCCAGCTGTTTCACGGCCAAGAGGCTTTTAACAACATTCTGGACCCTCTGGAGGACCACAGTAAAGGCCGAACCAACGCGGAACACACATTAAAGTCTAAAAGATCAGGAAGATGATTGGGGGAACTTATTCCTTGCAGCTGGCCCTTTACGTCTTCATACGGTGAAAGCTCAATTCAGAGTTGCCATCAAACCTCTAAAAAGGAAGTGAAAGAAACAGCAGATGTTGACAATGTGTGTTAAAATATAGCGCCAATTAGGATAATTGACAGCTTAAGATGAGGAATATTCTCCAAGAGAATAATAATTCAACTCCTCCAGAAGATCTCACTATTTACAATCAGCGGCCATGAGGGGTACTCTAAACACAGTTCCACCAACTTTCCTTCCAGGGAGTGTTAATCCAATTGGGTCAATAAAGCATCTCTGCAATGTGTATGACCGTGAAAGCACAAATCTTACTCAGGAAACGCAATATACAACACAGCATCAGCAGCCTACCCAAATATCCATCGGCTCTCAGTGACGGAATGTCCTCACGACTTGCTCAATCCGTCGCCGGCAGAGAGGGCAGCTTGTCAAATGAGAACAGCACAGCATACAACAGCACATATGACCGCACCTGATATTTCACATATTTCATCAAACACTTTTACATAACAATAAGCAGAATAAAATCAACTCTGCAGCGAACAGAGAGGGATTATAAAAAGAAAAGAAAAAGCCACCACCAACTTTCCGTCAACATAACAACTCTCCTGGTTCCTCCTACATTTCGCCAAATCCAGATTGAGAGCAAATCAGGCCAAAATTGCAAATAAAGAGACCTAAAATTAAATTTTAGAGAATCGCTTCCTTTGTTCTACAAAAATGTGCACCCCCACATATCTTCATCGGCTGACCTCATGAATTGAGCTTGAAATAAGCAAAACATAAACAAGGCCTATTTGCATTAATTCCGTCCATATTTGACATTTTTTCCATCTTGCGAAGTCTAATATAACTATGTTTCAGTACCATTACTTAACTCATTTTTACAAACAAGTAATAACGCTATTTTGGGGAAAAAGTAACAAAAACACCGCCAAATGATTTTCATGCAAAACAACTATTCACTGAATCTGATACTTTTGAACTTGAAAAATTACTGGGGTCCCATTTTACTGTGTATCCTAACATATCATGCATTTCATAAACATGCCAGTTGTGACTGTATTGTTCAAGGAGCCTGTTGGGTTATAATATTGGTGTTTCATCAGGAACTTCATGTAAAAGCATATGACGCAGTCATCCCAAGTGTCAAACAACTATAAAAACAAGAAAGTCTTCAGATAGAGTAAATTGTAAGTTAGAAATCAACCACAAAATGTATAGAGTCATCTTAAGATCACAAACTAATTATCATTCACCCTCTATGGTACTATTATCAGATCCCAAACAGCATGTAACTTTTAACCTGAAATTCGATGATTAAAGCATTAAATTGGCACTCAAGAAAAATGCATTAAATCCCTCATTAGTGTACTCAACTATCAAGATATTTAAAATATTTTATAGATATTATGAGATTTACACTTGAGAGGTTAAGATAGAAACATTATCATTCGATAACAATGTTTCTTGAAATTCCTATCCAATCCAAGGTATTTGTCCCCACTCATCCATCGTCTCAGTGATAGACAGTGAAGTAAAACTTTCTGAACCAAGGATTAACACCAGGCATGGAACGTCAAAATATTACGATCATAAAATTGCATGAAGGTAGGAAGGAGGGAGTTAGGGAGGTGTACTAATGCCCCCCAGTTTGTCCCAATGTCCCACCCTGTAATAGCTATCTGCTTTAAGTAATAGATAAACTTATAATACCTGAGAGAAAAACACTCTCCAAGGATAAAACACTCTCCAAGGATAAAGCATTCTAATCTCAATTATAAAAGACTCATGACTATCAGAATTAGAAAGACTCATGGCTATCAGTTTGACCTTTATACTAATACTACTGCTATGAGAGGTCACCTCCCTGAGGCTTGGGGTAATCCCCTAATGGATGGTACTAATCCTGTAGGTGCATACAGCGATTGTAGTACGGTACGCCAAAGCTGACATCAGCTGAAGAACGGCATGAATCGATCGTATTAAATTATCAATCCCAGGATTTTCCAACCAAGTTGGTGCCACTACCCATTAGCATAAAGGCTGATCTGTATCCACTCTTGCATAAAACAAGATAAAGTGGCATTGGCTTTTATTTTATCCCCTAAAGGGTCTCCAAGAGGTATATGTACTTTTTTCCACACCCCACAAACCCCCATCTTGTCCCTGCTACACAATGAACCACCTTATCTCCACCACACAATGTCCCATGTAGTCACCATAACACCAACACACAATGGCCCATCTTGTCCCCAACCCCACTGTTACAAGTCAAGGGTAGTTTAATAATTTTACTAAAGTTTAGTTAGTTATTATTTGTTTATTAGAGTAGTTTACTTGCTCCTCGAGTCATGAATGGCATTGCAGTAATTTTGTACTTTCGAACTCTATCAATACATGGTTATGGGTTGTGGGTCATTAACACCACACGACCTCTTTCCTTCATCTTCTCTTCTCTCTTCTCCTTTCTCTCTCTCCTACTCGATTTCACACCCACAAATGCCACACCTCATCTCCACTCCCATAGTACCCCACTTTTAGTCCACCTAGAAATGCCCCACCTCCTCCCACACCACAATGCCCCACATCCCCAACCCTTATGCCCCACATCGTCCCCATCCTCGTCACCATCCCGCAATGCTCCACATCCTCCCCACTCCCAATGCTCCACATCGTCCTCACCCCCAATGCACCACATCATCCTCACCCCCCAATGCTCCACATTGTCCCCACCCCCCCAAATGCTCCACATCATCCCCACCCCCCCCAATGCTCCACATCGTCCCCACCCCCCCAATGCTCCACATCATCCCCACCCCCCCAATGTTCCACATCGTCCCCACCCCCCCAATGCTCCACATCGTCCCCCCACCCCCAATGCTCCACATCGTCCCCCACCCCCAATGCTTCACATCGTCCCCTCCTCCCAATGCTCCACCTACAAATGCCCCACCTCCTCCCACACCACAATGCCCCACATCCCCAACCCTTATGCCCCACATCGTCCCCATCCTCGTCACCACCCCACAATGCTCCACATCCTCCCCACTCCCAATGCTCCACATCCTCCTCACCCCCAATGCACCACATCATCCCCACCCCCCCAAATACTCCACATCATCCCCACCCCCCCAATGCTCCACATCGTCCCCACCCCCCAATGCTCCACATCGACCCCACCCCCAATGCTCCACATCATCCCCACCTCCCAATGCTTCACATCGTCCCCACCTCCCGATGCTCCACATCGTCCCCACCTCCCGATGCTCCACATCGTCCCCACCCCACAATGCCCCACATCATTCCCACCTCACAACCCCACAATGACCTGTATCATTGCCACCCCCACAATGACCTGGATCATTGCCACCCCACAATGCCCTGGATCATTGCCACCCCACAATGACCTGGATCATTGCCACCCCATAATGCCCCATATCATCCCCACACTCACAATGCCCCACTTTGTCCCCACCCCACAATGTCCCCACACTGTCCGCACCCCACAGTTCCCACGTTGTCTCCACCACCACAATACCCCACCTCATGCCCACCCCCACAATACCCCACCTCGTGCCCACCCCCACAATGCTCCACCTCATCCCCAGCCCAAAATACTCCCCCTCATCCCCCTTGCAAGATAACCACCTCATCCTCGCAACACACTACAACCTCACCCCACAACACTCCATCTTTTCCCCACCCCCATATTACCCACTTTTTTCCCACCCCACCAATGCTCCATCCCTGAATTAAAACCAGGTAATCATAGCAAGGACAAGAGAGCAGAGAGAGGGACTGTTGTCACAATGAAATGAAAAAAAAGGTGCAGAAAGTACCCTGCCCCCAAACTGGAAAGCACCCCGGGAGGCAGGGTCGGTCAACCTGTCCCATCCTGAGGCCTTAGTGAGTTATGCAAAACACTCTATTCCCAACCTCAGGTAGGGCTGGGTTCCTATCCACATAGGCAGGGTTGAAGCAGATTCCCCACTAGTCATTAAGTCAATTGCACAAGTGCGCCCTCCAAACATAAACAAGTTTCAGAGTATAGAAATTCTCAGACAAAAAGGAGGGAGTAGGTACTTACGGTACAAAAACGGCATTATAGTCCTGTTCAAGGCATATCACACATAGATCGGGCAATCGGTCCCTTTTCACGTTATCTCCAGTGTCAGTCTTCTCATCTGAATGGCAGCCAACCTTAATGAGTAAAACAGAAGTTACAAAGAGTTCGAAAAAACTTCAAATTTTGCAGACTCTACCTTCAGCTTCCTGTCCTAGACGCTGCGCAGCTGCAGCAAGAACCCTGGAATATTAAACAGGATTACAAACAGAATAAGAAACGAAGCAGACAGATAGCTCACTTTAATGTGTTCTCTAATTGGTAAGATGAATCTGTAAACAAAGAATATAATCATAAGGAAGCTGAAATAAGCATAAATAGTGAATAAAAATTTTAAAAATGTGAAAAGGATATAAGAATTCCAATCAAGAGAATGTTATGGATTCAATGCCTTTATTCCATTTGAGGGAACAGACTTCCACTACCATGAAGGAAAAGCAAAATGCACCTCAGCACATCAGGCTAAGTTGCAACAAAAGCTTCGATGGGCACCTTCAAATCATCCTCTTGTTTCATACAGAAATTTAAGTTGCTAAATACTAAATGAACATTGTTGAAGATTTCAACTTGACGTAGACCAAATAGAAACATGACAACATAGTAGTGAAAAGGTCATTTAAAATTCAAAGTCTATCATTTACATTTTAATGGTTCAGAAGAGGTATAAGAAGTGAGATCCAAAATTTTCTTCAGTTCAGTATTATTACCTTTTCTGCAAATCCCAACGCCTTCTTCTTTCCATGAAGAACCGGATAGCATGCTTGGTAATCAGATAAACACCAAATACCGTGAAACCAACAGAAGCATATCGGCACCACCTGTTGATTACACTTCAATTTACATGGCTGACTAGACTAATAAAAAAAAAGCAATAACACAGAGAAATTCAAAGAGCAACCTTGCGCAATTGCCAAGATAGGCAATCAGTTGATCAATACTTTTGGGCGAAACATAAAATGGTCCTTTATGAGGCCGCTGAATCCTTATTTTCCCTACATCATCCTTAACAGCCTAACAGAACATAGAATGACAAATGCAAAGAAAGACATAGTTAAGTCAATTCAACTATGGCTGAACTCAAAACTAGTATTCCTTCATACCTGTATTAACAATATACATAAGCAAGTGGATGCCCATTTATTTAAAAGAGAATGACATTGTCCACTCATTTTACAATTAGAAGGTTACCTCTCCAACAACGGTCAAAGAAGTTCCTGTTGGAAGCACCCTCTCAGTTCTCTTGACTCCAAGCATCTGCAAAGAAAGTTGTTGCCAAAAATCAAACTACTTAATATTTTTACTTTAAAAAGTTATGGCCACACGCCAAGTATCTGCACCTTGAGACCTTGTAGATAATCAAGTGTTCCACGTACAAGAGAACGCCCTGATTCCTCAAAGACTTCACTTGCAACTGTTAGCACAAAACCAGTGGCTCCTTTGGCTCCAACAACAAAAACACGTCCAGTCCCATCATCCTACATAATTACAACATAGACTTAGTCAAGAGTGGCTTAGCACAAAAAATTTGCACCAAAAATGCATGGTGATAAGTGAGATAAAGAAACAGAATAATATTCACCTTTAAAATAATGAAGAGAAACAAAACAACACAAATATTAGAAAATAAGGTGCAAAATCTTGCTGAAAGGGTAGTTATGTACATAACTAGAATGAATCAGAAAATATAAACCTTGAGAACAATTGTATACTAAAATAAAAAATTAAAGAGACACTGTTAAAGGTCATAAAAAATTAAAGAGACACTGTTAAAGGTCATAAAAAAAGAGAAACAGAAAGTCAGACTAATTAAGCTAGAAATGCAAACACTGACATTGAGAATTCTGGAATCTTAAAAATGGTGAAAAAGTCTAGCAAAATATGATGGTCTTTTTCATCATATAAGCACTGGATTATTGCTACTTTAACAAAGTAATTGCTACAAACAGAGAGAGAGAGAGAGAGAGAGAGAGAGAGAGAGAGAGAGATTATAACTACTGACCAGATACCAAGGGACCTCTTTACTGATTGAGAGCATCAAGGCAGAGTCTTGTATCCACGACCCGGAATCATTATGCTTTAGAAAGTGTTGTTCAGCCTAAGAAGATAGCAGGCAATCATAACAAGATCATCGATTGCAATTATGATTAGATTAAGGATCTCAGCATAAAGTGCTAAGCAATCATCCTGTGAAACCTAAAAGGCTTAAAACCTAAAAGTAATCTGTAAGGTAACTACAATTTCTAGCATTCACCAAAATATGAACTATTAGGCCCAGGTGTTAACTGCAGGATTTTTTAGCCTAATCTAGGGTAATCGTACATATGAAAGAACTGGAGCAATTGTATAAAGCTCATGTGACACTTGGCAGCCGATTTTTTTTTAAACACAGACTTTTGTATCTCCATACAAATGACAAATCCAAATAAGCTAAAACTTCAAAATATCTTACTGTTTCTTCGACAATTACACCTCTTAAACCGCTGTTGCCGCAATCAATGGGTGTATCTGAGCCAACACGTCCAGAAACCGAGACAACCAAAGGCAACACTCGACAAGCTGTATCCAAAATTTGTGCTGCAGGCAAAAAATGAGAGAATATTACAATCTAGAATTTGAGCATATCATTTCGTTAATTGCAGAAGTACTAATTGCTTGTGAAGTGAGACTGCTTAATGGTCACATGGGATTGAGGGCAGTCTGAGGTTTCACTCTTGTTGTGTATGGGTAGTAACTATATTATTAGACCCCTTGAAATACGCAAACATGAAGTTGCTACAAAATATAAGAATGAGAAAGATGAAGATGAATGCAAGAGATTCATAACCAGTTATTGGTGGAAGCCAAGCTTCAGAGTTCCGACCACTAAAATTTCTAAAGAATATACTCTACAACTCCATAGCATAATACCATACCCTACAGATCAATTAGATTACTAATACTTAACACCAGCTATAAGAACAAAAATGTTCGACTATATAGAAATCAGAAAGCGTGAAATGCAAACAGAAAAACTAACTGCACTAGTAAATTACAAACTTTGAAAAACCTCCAGAATCGTCTGTTGAATCTTATCGCTCAAATAAAGAAAAAAAAAAAAAAGATAACCCTCCACGTAACAATTACACAAATTTCCAACAACGCCCGAGTTTGGAACAGTATGGCTAAAGCAACTTTCTTAGTTCTTACCCAAATCTTTCAAATGGTTGACCCGGGTAACTGATTTGAGAATTTCAGCGTCCCTGTGCAGAAAGCAAAGCAATTAGCTACGAGACTAGAACATACAATACAAGATCAACTTAATTTGAATCAATAAACATTAACGCGATAAGGTCGAAGACACATACTTTCCACTGCTCCTCCCTATCAGATAAAAAGCAGCTGCACTCAAGCAGCAGGTAATTCCACCCCATGGAAGCATCATTGTCAATTTTTTTTTCAATACTCAATCTTCCGGAACCTAAGTTTCACGGACACGGTTCAATGGTTAAACAGAGCGCACCGTACTGGACGGGGTAATACGCTGTAAGTAATGGATTTCTGGGCTTGAGAGACAAATTGAAAGCACAAAAATGGGAAATTCAAGAAATGCCACAAACATCTGAAGGTGCCAAAGGACGAGACCATGTGCGAAATCAAAGCTCCCACTTTGAGGTGGGGTTCGTGATTGCCAACTCGTATCTAGTAGATATAGCCATGAAACAGTTGCAAAATATTATCCTTCTTCAAATTTAACGGCTACGCAGACAGAAAAAAACCGAAAATAACACACAAGCAAGCAATGGAGCTTAGAAGGAGAATCGGATGCTAGACGTTGAGAAGGGGCAAACTTGAAGCGCAAGGGAGCTGATATCATGGAGACATCTCATCTACTACTAAGCCACTGCAACATGAGTGATTTACGATGCGCAAGGCGCGATGAAGGCTCAACCTTCACACGCTCGTATCGTCATCTTGAAGCGCAGTCAATGTTCATCAACAACACCCTCCACTTGTTTCACCGACAAATGAATTGGCGCAAATAGGACTATGTGGTCCTCTTTTTATTTTTATCCGAAATGAAAATTAAGGATCTAATGAATCATGGCGCAAATAGGACTGTGATAACCAATTTTTCGTTTTCTTTATTATTTTATCCGAAATCAAAATTATAGGAATGTTGGATATATTATCATTTCTATTTAGATTAGATTTTCCTAGTTTGATTTATTTATTATTTATATTTTATTAATGTTGTAGTTACGTTTTATCTTCCATATTTATTTTCAGTTGAGAGAAAGATGAATTATAGTAATTGGTGTCTACATTCTACAATCTTGAAATATATATTTCCAATTACACACTAAGATGGCGTTATTATCCACACTCTTTTATTCTAAATAACGGTTGGAGGATTTATTAACAAAACTGAAGTGGAGATACAAGGATGTCTCTATTTGCAAATAGTACCTTTTTACACGTAGGGCCCAGTATCTATTTCACATACCTAATGTAACCAAGCCAATAGAAAAACTTTAAAAAATAATAAAATATTTTTTAGTTCATAAAATCCTAAATTCTAAAAGATAAACAATTGTGATTCGCATTGGCTGGTTATGTCAGATAGATACTGTTCATAGGTGCAACTAGCATTTTCCTACAAAAATTGAACAACACACAAGATTAATAAAAAGAGAATAAAATAAAAATACAAAAGGATTTTAAAAAAAGCAACAAGTTATGATTTGTTTAATTTTCAACAAGAACTGAAATTTGGAAACACATTAAGGACATTGACTAATTAAACATGCTTCACCAACAATAATTATTTCACCAAAAAATTCCTAACCTCAAATACAATAATTATTTTCTCATTTCAATTTTAGATCAGGACCTGACTTAAGTTTATAAAAATCCAAGTTGCAGGCAACCTTATTAATCCATGTCCATGCTTCAGTGGAATCTCTGCTTTGGATAATCAGTGCCTGAAAAAACATTACACACTCTCACAACAAAAATTGCAGGACATACAATAGAGACCATTTGGAACAGGAGAAATATTTGCTGCCACATTTGTTTCTTTCTCTACACAAATGCCAAAGAGATTAAACCAAAAAAACTGTATCACTCTACGACTGATAGAGATATGGCAGCAGATCGGAGTTTGACACCATCATTTTCCCATTTAAATTTAGGGGCAGCTGCTCCAGCAATATATGCCTGCAAATTTGTAAACTGAGCATTATAACACCAGGAATACTACTTGCTCTGGCTGTAGTGCTTGACAAAGCGAGAGAAGATAGAAGTGTGATACCTTTCCCTTGTTAATTGCAGCTACTAATGCAACATGCTGTTCAGCTACTCCAAACTCATAAAAGTAGTACGTCCTATCAATAAATCATAAGGTTAGAACTATCCAAAAGTACCATCTTCTTTTTAATGAGAAGAACAAAGAGATTTTCTGTGTTTACTTGATTTATAAGGGAAGCCAGCATTTTCTTCTCTATTAACAAGCCACTTAAGTCATTGTTTGCCAACCCGGAGGGACCACCCAATCCTTGGTCAACTCATATTTTGGCTGGGCCAGGTCAGGACAGGGGTTCAGCCCTGCCCATTCTATCTACTGTTAAGTAGCCTCCTACTGGGGAATTTGGCCGAGGCCGAGGATCAAGCCAACCCAATTTTGACAAACCTCAAAATAAGTCCTGATGCAGAATTGGCAAACCCTGTATAAGGTATGCTATTGAGCCTCTAAAGGGCGAATGAAAGATCATCAAACTATTGCTGACCAGTTAGAGGGACGAATCTGGAACTAGGTTTTGTGTTTAGTACCCTCACACTTTAGTGCTGTATACAGCACCAGAAGCAGGATTGACTGACTGTTTGCCAGTTACTGCTATTATTAAAGTGAGAAGAGAAAGTCATAAAGAAGACATTAAAATAATTTAAGAGTAACATGCCATGAAAAGAAACACGTTCAAGAGTATTATGCTCAAGAAAACCTCAGAAATGGCACCCAAAAGAAGTTCAAATTATTAGCCCTTCTCACCTGATATCTTCTTCTTCTTTAACTTTTATTGGACGGGCTGAGTATAGAGTTGCTCCACCTACAACAAAGATAAAAAATAACAATAGCAATTAACACCAGGAGTTGGTAAAAACCTAAAAGAATTTGAGGAATGTTTGCCAGGATAACTCTTTGCTAAGCAATTTCATCATATTTCAATTATTCTCACAACAAGCTACAAACATATCAGATTTTGAACACTTGCCAGGAACAAAGATCTTGGCTGCCTCTTTCAGTGAACCTAAATCAGTGATGTCTTTGGCCTGCAGCAAACAGAACTGTATGAAGCCCAATAGACCAACACAACATAATCTAATTAAATGACAGGTTAAATCCCTCTGGCATTGGTATGATTTTTCATAATAAATGGGTATTACTGAGGAGAAGCCTACAATAATTCATTTGATTATCCTCCAGACTAGGACATCATACCATGAACAGGCAGATTATTCAAGCTCTTTGGCCTAAAGGACACCCTGAGACTTCTGCTACCCTACTCAAACAGATCTATCTAAATAGTGTCTGTACCAGATCTCTAATTGTTGTGGTTTCAGAAAACCAGAACACATGGATCCAGAATAAACTTATTCACAGCACAATTTGCGCTGCTTGCCAATTAACAAAGAAAGAACAGCATTTGCTTGCACAATAGACACCGACAACCTTCAATCAAAATGGCATGCTACTCATGCAATAATCCTTACGGAAATACTTCCAAAAAGCAGACACCAGCTGCCAACCCACTAGTACGAATCTTTAGCACATTGGAGCAAATTATTGACATGTCTAGAACGGTACTTGAATGGAACTTCCCAACATTCTACGTATATATATATATGTCAGCTGTCACTAAGAACAATAAATCCTTCTTTCACGAACCTCTAGGAAGGTTATTTTCAGCTGGTTGGATGGACGAATCACAACACTCAAAACTTCTGATCTGCAGAACCAAAGAAAATGGAATAATATGAGAACCAATGCACAAAGAGACTCCTAAGGGCTAAGCTAATGTTGCATCAATCTGATAAGCTGCCTACACGCTGGCTTGTCTACTCAAGAGGTTACTTCATGCAAAAGATTTTCCATATCCAAGAAACCAAACTCTTACCAATCTACCAAAACTCAAATTACTGAAATACATCTCCTTCAGGAGAATACTGAACAAAAAATTGTAGGATGCAATCAAATACGAGTACTAAATATTATCATCAGGGCTCTGTCCCTCTTGTCTTTCAGCTTCATGAAGTGCCCTCTTCTGTTCTGCTACACCATTTGCCAGTTCCTTTGTCAGGTAAGCTTATGTTCATGGGAAACTTGTACAGATACTAAAATATGCCAATATCAAGCAATATGATAGGACAACCACGTCTGGAACTTCTCTAATCTGAAAGTTAGGTTCATTTTCAAGGTGGAGAATGACCGAATACATTAAAAGAATATTATTATATATTAAATGATCATACCCGTCCGGAGAAGCAAATCTTGCGGCATAGGTCTTGGGTTTTGCCTTGTCTCCATAGAAAGAGAATCCAGCATTGTAATCCTGCAAATTTTTCGATGATCAGAAAGGCATTAAACCGATTTTAAAAACGCAACCATCAGTTCAAAAACCAAATTTATATAGATTACTAAAGAGTAAGCACTCAAATCAAAATTCAGCACATAAATATCAATTACCAGAAGCAGCATGCCCATTGGGAGATAGTTTTGGGGAATTTTCAACCTTGGTACTCACCGGAAGCTCTTTTCTGGTCCAAAATAAAGAAAGCTCAAAGATAGGAAGAAACCTCACCTCTGGCTCCATGACATCTTCAAACTGCGGAGGAACACGTATAGAGAACCCATCGCCGAAAAACTGAAACCACGATCTTGTGCTTACTATTCCAGAAATAGTGGTTTTCTGTGGTGCATTGTCAGCCAAAGCAACTGCATTAGATGATAGTCTCAAGCTCAGCGTAAGGGTCAGTACAGAGACTGCGGTAGCGGTCTTAAAAGCAAGCTCTCGTCTTGAGCAGCAGACTTCAATGGTTTTAGCAGCAAGGCCGAACTGGGAATACGGAATTGTAAGTTTTGGGTTTTTGGAGAAGTTAGCGAAGAGTAGAAGAGAAGAAAGGCCATGGAAGAAGGATGAGGTCCATGGTGTGGAGAGGATACGACGTGACAATGAACGTCGCTTTTATCTATTAAAGGTGCGTAAGGTATTACCTTCAGAAGTCGAGGATATAAAAGGCACATCTGTATCAAAATAATTATTTTATAATCAACTTCTGCGTTTTCGTCATAGTAAAATTACTGTCAGCAAAGCGAAAGGACTGAAGTACCACCATCATCTCTTTGGCGCGCTTCTTCATTTCTTCATTTTCTCCAGTCTTATCCTTTCTCCAACTCAACCACCCAATCAAAATCTCAGAACCATCTGAAGCCACAAAAAGAAAAGAACAAAACATCCAAACAGAGAACTATTATTATTCCCCTCTTATTTTGATGTTTTTCCATTTCCTCTCCTCTGCTCGTCGCACTCTCCCATGGAAACTATCTTCTCTCCTCCCTCTTTCTCACTGATCAACCAGAGGTCACCCTTCTCAAAGTCCGTTCCCTCTCCCTCGAGCCAACCCAAATGCACCTCCATCTCTCTCTACAAAACACCGATTACGCATCTCAAGAAGACTGTTTCTGTGCCCGCATCACTTTCCAGTGACAAAAGCTGGCTTTCTCATGTTCACCATGGACTAGCGGCACTGGCACTCTCGCTTGCGATCAATTTTTGCCCTATCTCTCCTTCTGACTCCGCATGGGCTTCGGAATTTGATGTTCTCAGTGAAGGACCTCCGACCGACTCGTATGTTGTGGATGACGCCGGCGTCTTGAGCAGGTTGACAAGATCCGACCTGAAGCGGTTATCGTCGGATTTGGAGTCGAGAAAAAATCTTCGTATAAATTTTGTGACTGTGCGGAAACTCACAGTAAGTTTCTGCAACCTCATTTTATATAAAAATAAATGACGAGACTTGTTTCTGTATGACAGCTTCATAGCTGAGATGCTGAAAAATGCTTACTCTCTGAAATTGTGGAAATGTTAAAGACGTCTTTTTCATTCATAGCTGGGATGCTTAAAAATTCAAAATTTATATGTGTAAGCTTCAAATACAGTTCTGGAATCTGGTTCTGCCATTTTAGTTTAATGCTATACTGAAATCCATCAAGATAGGTGCATAAACTGAATACAGTGGAACTTGAAAGTATCAGAATCGTTTGCTTAATACGTTCTACTTTTGTTCTTTGTTTCCGTTCTGGCGAAGTTTGGGTTTGATCAGAAAATGTGGGAAACCTTTCATGCAGAGCAAAGCTGATGCTTTTGAGTATGCCGATCAAGTCCTGGAGAAATGGTATCCCACCATTGAAGAAGGGAGCAATAAGGGAATCGTTGTGCTAGTAACTAGTCAAAAAGAAGGGGCTATTACAGGAGGACCTGCTTTTATCGAAGCTGTAGGAGATAAAGTCCTTGATGCAACCGTGACTGAAAACCTCCCTGGTAAGGCCTTTGTGTTTGAAAAAATGATAGTTCCTTTCATGGGCTGTATATCTGAAAAATTAGATGATAGGATAGAAAAACAGCTTAACAAGATCAAAATGTTATTTAACTTGAAAGGAGTTTTGATGCTCCCTGTTTCGAATCATGATCAATGTTTTAATTTGAAGAACCAGATCAGACATGGAATCAGAAGGGCATGTAAAGTCTCAATTCAATCAACAAATTGTAGCTCAAAATTTACTCTGTTTGTTGCATTTATGTTTGATCAGTCTATTTTATTTTCGCTTGTAATGTACTGATACACAAAGTACATGATTCTAATATTAAAAATACGAACTGAAGTCAAAGTTTTCATCCTCTTTTGCCAAAAAAGACTGAAGAAAATGTCAAAATAAAAAAAAACAGAGCAAAGGACGAGTCCTTCAGTGACTATATACAGTTCTAGGACTTTGCTCTTTTACATAAATACTGGCGATCGCAGTACCAGAAGAGGTGTCCTTTTCTTTACATATAGCTGAAGGCCTTGTATATCGATAAGCAATTAACAGCAGCAGAACTATTATTCTGTGTTTTCAATAGTGATGCTAGATGTGACCAGCTTTATAATAACACTGCTCACTTTTCTTCTTATGGTTTTGGCTTGTCTCAGTCTGATGCACCCATTGTCTATCATTCACGGCATATTATAAATTTCAATCTCTTTCTTCTACTGCTGTTGGTTTTGCTTTATAAATATTTGTTCTCCTTTCTGTCTTCTACCGCTGATGGTTTCCTTCTTATAGTATCACAAGTTTGAACATGGGGTTTTTGCAGTTTTGGCAACGGACGAGAAGTACAACGAGGCATTGCTAACCAGTGCAAAACGTCTTGTTGCGGCCATTGACGGACTACCAGATCCTGGCGGACCCTCTTTCAAGGATAACAAGCGGGAGTCCAACTTCAAGACTAAGGAAGAAACAGAAGAGAAAACGAGGGCAGTTCACTCTTGTGGTTGGAGGTTTGTTAGTGATCGCATTCGTTGTTCCCATGGCGCAATACTATGCTTATGTCTCTAAGAAATGAAATAGGCCGGGTCTAGTTTACAGCTCAAGTTGTACAAATTCTCATGTAATTAGATCAAACGATGGATGAGTGGACTCATTGAAGTGCGTACGCGGGACTTTGGTATTTACAGATTTGTACTTGGCTACGACGAAATGCATAAACATTTCACTTAGAATATGATTTCAAGTGAAGTTTGATAGATTGACAGTGAAGCTGGTTGCCTGCAAAAGGAAAAGTTTTTAACGCTCGGACAACAACGTTTCATAAACGGTCAAACATTACCAGATAGAAGCAGAGACGATTGCATTTTTTCTTATGTCCACCCTGTTCAAAAATTTATTTGAACAGATCCCCTGGTTTGCCAAGATACTATTTATAATCATGAAATCTTCACAACCACAATTTCAAGACCTGCCATATGATTTTGGAAATATCTGATTCTTCGTACCACTATTGATTCTTATCTCATAGTTCCTATAATTTGTAAAAATTACCTACAGGATTCCTCTCCATAAAGTAATCAGGCACTTTGTTGGATAAAATAAAATAACAAACAACTGCTATATCCTGTGAACATATTCAGATCTTTCATCTTAATGGTCATTTGAACAATAGGTTTTGGACGTGTATAAAACTTTCGACATTTCATTTAACTCATACTAAGGGGATCCACATAAGACAGCCTACAAGCTATATAACTTATTTTGCTTTAAGTATACTATAGAACATGATAAATATGATGAGCAAGTAAAAAAATATATGTTTCTCAGCAGTCCCTCAGACAACATTCTTAGGCTCTTTGTTTGATAATATGGAATAACAAACAACTGCTACATCCAGTGAACATAATTCAGAGTGCTCATTTTTATGGGAGTTTTATTTGAACAATGGGTTTTGGTTGGTACAAAACTTTCAACATTTCATTTAACTCATACAAAGGGGATCCACATCGGACCTCCTACAAGCTACAGAACTTAATTTGCTTGAAGTAACGAGAACCTCATAAAAATGGTGTGTGCAAGTAACATAATAGAAGCTTCTCAGCAGTCCTTTAGACTAGTGTGCACAAAAACCATATATCGGCTAGATAATTCAACTTTTCAAATCCACAGCGTACTGCTAAAGACCGATAATCAAAGTGGATGTGGAAAAGGTGGATGATCTTTCTTCATCCAACTAGTTTCCCATCCGCTCTCCAGGGACAGGATAAGAGGGTAGAACTCCCGACCCAGCAGTGCATCCTTATCATGTCCCTACTTGCTTATCTTTTTAGTTCACGCTTCATCAACTCCCATCTCAAACCTCTCTCACTTCATTTGTGCCTTTTCTTTCTTGGAGTCAATAAGAATGACATTTGAAAAATAGATGATAGAAGCATGAAGAAAATTGAACGTTCCTCCATGTACATACACACAGTAAGTGCAGCTACACAATCTTTTTTTAATTACCAACAGAAGAAAGTAAAGACTAGGTCATGGATATCTGTAGTGTCGCTCTTTCTAAAAATGCAGAAATGCCCAAGAATTTCAAAACAAAGCAAAGGACCATACTTGGAAAATGCTCTAGTTTGTTTCTGGTCAGTTAAACAATAATCGTCATCAATGAATTTCCAATGGAACAATGAACAATCAAGAGAAAGTAAACAGCAAGCAAGATGACCAACTATCAGTAAACACAGATCAACATAACCACAATACTGTGCGCATAAATAAGAACAAGAGAAGACAAAACAAACAAATATAGACAAAAATATTATCTTAATATTGCAGACATGTCCAACTACAACACAGATAACGTTTCACTGAAGACAAAGGAAACCTCAAAATTAGAAAATTTATGACTCTTTAACAAACCTAAAAATTGGTTCTACATTCAAAATTATGAGGGAAGAATATAGTGACTCTTTAAGCATCAACATTAGCCTCCTTCTCTTCAACCTCATTTGCTGCGGCAACAGGCTCCACAACAATTGCCTCATCATCCGCAGGTGGCTGGACTTGTTCATCTTCAGGTAATGGTTCCTCAACATAATCATTTTCAAAAGCATCAGCTGGTACCTCATAAACCCTCACTTGCGGCTTCGAAGGGTCCTTCACAAGAACATACTTCCCTTCATTCAACTTCATACATAAATCCACAATTGACTTCACAATGCCCCACATGTTTGAAGTATTCAAATTTATCTGTGTAGCAAACTCCCTCGGCTTATAACCCACCACACTCAAAATCACATGATTGAAGTGGTCGCGAGGATGGACTCTTGACACATACCCAAGCTTCATAACATCTGCACTCGCTAGAAGTGCCTGGGCTGTCCACTTCGCCAATTTGTTGGCATTATTCTTGAGTTCCGTGGCCAAGACAGCTCCTTTTTGGGTTTCCAGTTTCTGCCTCCAATCTACCCCGGTATATTTGGGATCAAATTCGTTAAGGGCATTCAAGGTCAAGAAAGCCCTCTCTCCCTTAATGTCCGCAACACTCTGCACTTCACACCTAGCAACCAAATACATATCGTCGTCGAGCTTCCATCTACGGTAACGATAGGCAACAGAAGCCACTGCTTCTCCCTCAGCAGCGAAAGGATTAGGCTCTTCAAAGGTCACCTTGTTACCATCCCGAACCAAAACCTGCTGCGAGAAATTTTGGTTGATGTATGCAGCCTCAACACTGAGAGAATGGGCAGAGTTTATGTCGTCTTTAGCCTCGGGCAGGGGTTCCTGCGACGTCTCGTTGACGGACAAAAGATCGAGCTGTGACCCATCACGCTTGTCAAAGAAGAGCTTGTTTCCAACCTTCTGGATCACGATATCCCACGAATAAACCGAACGCGGCGCACACATGAGCGTGGACAAGATAGAATCTGTGGCAAACACTGTGGCCTTATCCTCGTTCGCCAGCCGCTGAATAACTGGATCCTCAGTAGTCGTAACTTTGAAGAAATTACGATTCTTGAACCTCTCGAGACGTTTTTCATTCTTAGGGTTAATGCGATCGAAAGTCCGGTCGTAAAACTCGAGTGCTCCACAGATGAGAAGATCTTCAGGGTCGGGGACAGAGAACGAAAGCTTGGAGAATGTAGAGAAAGGGATCTGGTCCAGCATCGTCCACTCGGGCTGAATATCAACAGACGATTTAAAGACAGCAGCTTCGCGGCGCGGCTGGTTAGATCCCGACCGATTCATATTATAAAGGCGATCTCTCCTCGCGCGCTCCTTCTCGGCCTCCCGTTTACGCGCCTCAACCTCCTCGTCCCGTCTCTGAGGCAATTGCCGCTGCTGCTGGAATCGCCACTTAGGGCCAAACTTGGGCCGCGGAGGCGGCTTGCCGTCCACAAGGCGGAAGCTGGAGTCATCATCGGCAATGAGCGAAGGATCATCCAACGCGAAATCGAACACCGAATCGGCAGGGTTTTTAGCCCGACCAGGGTTGTTGTACGTCCGGGTCCAATCGGCGATTCTTCCGACCTTCTCCGAGCGAGAGAAAGGAGCGAAGGGAACGTTGGAGGGATGGTTGGAGAGGAGCTGGGATGCCGTTTCCGGCGGACCCCATCCGTCAGGGTTGAACGGGACGTTCCCGACTTCGAATCCTCCTCCGCCGCCGGAGACCATCGTGGCAGGAGAGTCTGGTGCGAAACTCTGCCTGGGGCTGCTCTAGGGTTTTAACTCTCTACGCAGAGGCCAATACCGCAGGGTTTCTTCGCCGTTTTGGTATCTACGGGTGTCCTCAAGATAGGAATTATGTCGAACGCAGGCCTTAAGATGATGATGGGCTCAGAGCCTTGGCCTCACAAAGACCAAGCCCATATTAAGTCCACGGAAACCCGATACATTTGGAGACATCAAAATCTGATACGTATCAGGTGTATCAGAATACGTATCTACTCATATCGTCTCTTATCAGCTAGGGTGCGAAGAGTAATGTTAGACGCACCTGACGCACTTACGTACATGTAAATTTAAGTTTTTAAAAATATAAAAAAAATAAATTTATTTTATAAAATCCTATTTTCTAGAGAATAAACCTAGACATCAATGGATGCGAGACACGAGCGCTAAATGTATTATAATTTAAAGTTAATCTAGACGCATCTATCCAACATATATGTTAATCTAAGTTTTAAAAAAAAAAAATTTCTTTTTATAAAATTTTATTTATTAGAGGATAAATCCTTAAGCATTAATGATTTTAGATTAACATGTAAAATAGGTACTCCAATACTTTGATGACATGGAAAATGGGCTCACCATGCTATGGTCACGCTTTTTCAAGTGTACTTTGATGACATGGAAAATGGGTACCATGAAGTCAATAGATGTAGTTGTTCTTAAGCTATTTCGTGATCTTTGTATCGCACTGCAACAACCTCTGAATCTGAACTAATTTGGTAACCTGGTCACGGCGACGAACTCTGAAGCGTCCGTAAAGTGCACATACGCTTCCTGGTTTCCTTGTCCACTTTCAACGCCCTCGAAAACAAAACCTGCAATTACTCCATTTTTTGAGTAACTTGCAACATACTTACTGTGCTGTTCTTCCACCAAACGCCTCCGCTTCGTCTTCCCGTTAAATCCGATCTGCACTCGCAGTTGGGGGAGTTGAAGCGAAGACATGGAGGTCAGACGTTCGATTCGGTCGTGGGCCTCTGTTCTTGTGATTTTTCCTCTGGTTGCATCCGTATACGGCGTTGATTTCAACTACCCGGCGGTGTTCAACTTTGGGGATTCGAACTCCGATAGTGGGAATTTGGTCGCTGGCGTCGGAGATAGCCTTGAACCCCCCAATGGGCAGACGTTCTTCAAGAAGCCGGCCGGCCGGTTCTGCGACGGGCGGCTCATCGTCGACTTCCTCAGTATGCCTTTTTCTCTTCTTCTTCTCCTTGTCAGGTTTTACTCGTTTCGTTTTTTGCAAATTGCAATGCCCCTCCGTTCCTGCGGTCTCAGTGGAAAATTGGGGCTTGGAGCTTCGGATTTTGGGATTTCTTCGCACTTTTGTTGGAGTGGCTTGCTTTTGCCATTGCTGCTCTTCTGTTGCTTCGAATGCGTGAAATGAGCGGCTTTTTTTTTTTTTTTTTTTCACATACAAAATTCTTTCTATTTGAACGAGCTGATCTGATTCGTATATGATTCTTCGACTGTTTGCAGTGGACGCCATTGACCTGCCGTTTCTGAACGCGTATCTGGAAGCGATCGGTTTACCAAACTTCAATAAAGGTTGCAATTTTGCGGCCGCCGGCTCGACCGTGCTTCCGGCGACAGCATCTTCCATCTGTCCCTTCTCGTTCGGGATCCAGGTCGCCCAGTTCATCCATTTCAAGTCTCGAGTTCTTGAACTATTAGGTAAAGGTTCATCTCTTTCCTCTCATCGTATATTTGATTCCCTGTTGCTTAAAAGAGAAGCCAAGCAGCTCAAATTCAACAAATTATATTGCCTACCTTCATTAAAGCAATTCGAGCTTCTGATCTCCTTTTTCGTTTTTGAAGATGATTTTTGCTACTCTTTTTAGTTATCTTTGTCCAAAAGAACTAGTGATCGATTCAAGAATCATTCCAGGTGGTAAACTCGACAAATTCCTCCCTCGATCGAATTATTTCCAGCAGGGGCTTTACATGTTTGATATCGGTCAGAACGACCTCGCCGGAGCTTTTTACTCCAAAACAGAGGACCAAGTAATCGCTTCCATTCCGTTCATCCTCGCCGAATTCGAGACAGGAATCAAGGTTTCGATTCAATTCACTCTCCGTTCTTATTTCTTATTCCCAAAAACATTACACTTCCACCTTCGAATTCGAACCTTATTATTCAGTCATTCCTCTCCTTTTCCTTTTGTTTTTCTTGCAGAAACTCTACGAACAGGGAGCGAGACGATTCTGGATCCATAACACGGGACCGCTCGGCTGCCTGGCTCAGAACGTAGCCAAGTTCGGCACCGACCCTTCGAAGCTCGACGAGCTGGGCTGCGTGGGAAGCCATAATCGAGCTGCCAAGCTCTTCAATCTGCAGCTCCACGCTCTCTGTAAAAAGCTCAGCGGTTCCTTTACAGACGCAAACGTGACCTACGTCGACCTTTTCTCGATCAAACTGGACCTCATCGCGAACTACACTCGATACGGCAAGTCGAATTCGACCCAAAACTTTGATTCCCTGCATCATTTTTCTGTGATTTCAAAAACCAATAATTTTCTTGGGGGGATGGGATCACTCTGTTGGGTTTGCAGGATTTGAGCAGCCGATTCAAGTCTGCTGTGGGAACGGGGGGCCGCCATTGAACTACGACAGCCGGATCACTTGTGGGCAGACGAAGAATTTGGACGGGACGGTGGTGACTGTGAAAGCATGTCAGAATCCCGGTGAGTACGTGAACTGGGACGGGATTCATTACACAGAGGCTGCAAATCGACATGTTTCTAATCAGATATTGACGGGAAAATACTCTGACCCGCCGTTCTCGGAGAAGATGCCGTTTCTGCTTAAACTCAAGTTCTAGGATTCACTTCCCAGAATCATCTAACGAATGTTATTCTTTTCTATTGATGTAAATCTGTACAACCCACAACCACGCTGAAATTAATACGACATCTCCATTTATTCCACTAGCCATAGTTTACAGAATTTATTTGTTTGTTGATGTGAAATTGATAATTGGCAGTTATTCTAATTAAAAACAAACGAAAAGTGATAAAGCACCATAACATGGATTAATGGAATCAATTTCTTCAAATAAATAACTTAAATATCACTTTAACAAATTATTTAAAATTTTAAAGAACAATTAGAAATAACTATGGGCATTCTAACATTACAAACATCAAGTTAAAAAATAGAAATTTTATTTACTCATATATTAAAAATAATATTTTTTTGGTTTCACATAAACGTCGAGGATGATGCATTCAGTAGAAAAAATAAAAAATAAAATGACGTGAGTTATAAATAAGTTGAATTCAACTCTGGTTTATATAACAAAAAAAAAATAATAATAAAATAAAATAAAATAAATATATATATATATATATATATATATATATATATTAAAAAGTCAATTTTTAATCCAAACTATATACGCACCTCCTACGCCATTCTCATTCCTAATTCCTAATTGTCAGTTCTAAGATGTGTAAATGATGTACGGTTTTTCAGCACCACAACAATATACCTAGGTTCAGCCACAGTGCGACTAGTTCTGACTAAGGTTTCATCGCAGCTCGCATGGTTCCATCCCCACATCGCTATACTGCCTCTTACTGGTCCCAAGAAAAGCAACAAAGTAGGCGTGCAGGCAACTTCCAAATTTCATGGCCGAGGAGATCTTAAAACCGCCGGCTAGACTCTCTGTGCAGCTTGTTTCAGCTTTTCTGGCGATGGAGCCGTCAGACTACTTAATTTCCTTAGCTCGGTAAGTTTTTCATGTATGTAAAAGTTACTTATCTGATAAAAATGTGCGTCTTTTTTTAGATTGATTGCTGAGTCCATGCATGTTCCGGTACATCGTCTCGTTGTTACTTCATTTAACTTCAAATGACTGAAATTGTTTTGAGTGCTTAGGAATATAGTTAGTTGTAGCCGGCTAAGTTCTTCATCTTTTACTCATGTTTAATGATTCTTCATGTAGAGATTGTGGCGAGGGGTCTATTACGGAGGAAGTGCAGAATTTGATCGTGAATCATATTTTTAAGAATCATGTAAGTGCTCATACTTATTAGTTTGTTGCACTTGGTACATATGCTGTTATATAGAATATCTAGTCTTCAGCACTTTGATGGTTGAGTGCGGCATCCATGTTCAATAACTCGTGGTGGCAATCCGGCTTTATTCAACTGATTAATACGGGCTTGAAAAATCCTCATAAAATGTGAAGTTTATAGCCTTCATTGACTTAGAATTAATGGGCATATGACAATTCACATAGCACATGTATTGGAAAATAGAAGCCTGTAATTGAACCGATTCGTTTTAAACAATTTGTGACATTTTGGATCTGTATTTTGGTTGAAGGTTAACGGTTGTAATCATCCCTGCAAGTCCTACATAGAGAAGTTTCTAAAGAAGTTGATAATTGCTATTGAGTCTAGTGGTCAAGAGGTTTTGGAAGGCTTGTACGAGCAACATGCTTGTTGTATGGCTCCATTGAAGGTAAGTAGTGTTGTGGTAGTTGTTATTTTACTTATTTATTGGCTTGTAAAATGGTGAAGAGTTTCACGAATTGCACTTGCAGTTTCACAAGGTATGATGTCCTTTCAAAACGTTATCGCACAAATTTCTGTAGTTAATACTGGATTTATATGTGCCACTTCCTAGGTGAAGCATAATGGCCCAAAGTAGTGTAGTGTTGTCACATTTGTGGAAGAATGCTGTGGTCTTGTACTGGAATGATAATTATCCAACTCGTCATCCATTATATTAGTCTCTAGTGGATGTACATCTTGAGGTGCACTCACTGGTATATTCGGTTTTTGTTGCTAGAGGATTTGAACCTTTAGATGAATGAAATTGGATGTAAAAACTACAATTTTCCTGATACACTTTCAAACTTTTTCAACCTTGATGATGTCACACATCGCCAATGATACCATGTCTCTATATTCACTCTCCCACTTCTGAGCACTGTCTACATTTCGCTCATGGGGACCTTTACTGTCACTCAGTTTCACATATCAAACTTAAGCAACTCACCTTTTTCTATTTCATCTAGGTAGTCTTCGTCCTGTATAGTGATGGGATTACTTCTTGTTATAGCCCCTTGATTTCATCATTCTGTGATCTGTCTTCCATAACTCACTTGAAGTGCCTTCTTGAGCCTGTCATGATTTATAGCTGTATTTTTTATTGGGAAATATGAACTTGAATCTGTCATCATTTTTAAAGAACAGGATTCTCAACTGACTTTATAGTTTATCAAACTGATGATTTTTGAATTTTGATTGTTTAGGATGATAACGTCAGTTCAGAGATCAGAAGAGTTTTCAAAAGCATCTCATTTCTTTTTCCTGATAGTAAGATCTACATATGCATTAGATGATAATGTAGGCAAGCTTATGTCTATCTCATTTCCAATGTTCTTCATAAATGAACCTGGCTCATTACCTTTTTGCCAGCGGAAGCATCCTCTGACAATCAGGAGTGTTTCAAACTGGTCATTCCGCTGCGGTGTTCACTAAACATGCTCGAAGGAGATACAGGGTATAATTTCACATCTTATGCATTTGTAGACTTCCATTAGCTGATGACTGCAAGTTGCGTGAGTGAAGTCCTATCCATAATAATATCATTGATTTTTTAAACTTGACATGATGAACTTGGCTAACCGGTGTTAACAGTTCAAACCAGTGTTAACCATTCCTGAAACTTGACGTGTCTGCATTATGTTTACTGGGTACTGTATATAAATGTTCTTTCTGCCTTTTGAGATAGAACATGAAGTTTGGGTTCTGGTGCTTTGTTCGTAGGTGTTCTATTTGGCCCTCCAGTCTTTTCTTGTCAGAGTTTATACTATCTTATCCAGAAATGTTTCATGATAAGTCATGTTTCGAGGTAAGGCAGTGTATCTTATTTGTTGCTGGTATAGTGTAAAGAGCTAGAAGACAGATTTAATATGTACAATGTATTAAAGAGAACAGAACAAAGGCTCCTAAAAACAATGAACGAAGGACTCACAAAGAAGCTTAAAAATTTTTTTATGGCTTAACAGATCCTTGGTTCACTGATATGAATCTCAAGATTGCTTTTCTTTACCTACAAACATATATCCCTTGGCTGTTTGACTAGATTTTATGAGTTATTTTTTATTTTATTTTCATTCTTATCATTTTTTCTATGATTTAGTTAGACATTTTACTTTTTTGAATCTTGAATTATTGCTGCAAACTCCTGTTTCCTGCACTATTTATTTTTTCTTTCCATGAGAATTGCCACAAGTTTCTTTTGCATGGTAACTTCGTTCTTGAGCCATTTTTTTCTTCGAATAATTCATTTTCTGCATTTTTTGGTTTGTATCTTCCTCTTTATTAGCTTTATGCATCCTCTTCAACATCTTGTGTCTTTCCTGCTCACCTTGTACATGTTTTTTCAGTACTGAAAATTCTTGGATACTTACTGTTACTTATTTGCTACTATTGGTTTCTGATGAACCATGATTCTTTAATACAATCAGTGCTAAAGTATAAAGATGAAGAACACTCAGATATAATTTTTTGTACCTCTTCAACTGGAGTATTTCTTTTTGTGTAGGAATGCTCACTGTTTAATTTGCTTTATTTTTCCCTGGTCATATGAGCAGTTAGCCCTGTTTTCTTTGTCACACTGCTTCATGTATAACAGTCTATCTTTATTGTTCAAAACAATATTTCCTCATTTGACATTGTTTGTGACTGTTGTTCAGGAGCAGAGAAATTTTTATAATAAGTAAAGAAATTGTATCATTATTCAGACTATTTTACAAATGGGCTATAATCTAATCTTTCCAGCACTATCAGAAGTTTCTCTTAAATCATAAAAATTGTTATTTGTAGGTGGAAATTCATGGTTGTGGTTGTCTATGATACAACAAAAATGTGGTTCTACTTTATGTATTTAAAAAAGTAATCATTTCCAAAATTTTCTAATATTCACGACCGTATCAACTTCTTCCTAACAAAGTTTGCATCAAATTTTCTGGTTGTGGATAAGGTAAGACTTCCGTGCCTGAAGTATTTGTATTTCCCTTGATATATTTTTCTAGCGAGGCGTTTGGAAAAGATTCTGTGGATATTTAAATCATTTATTTTAATTCTTTTCAGTGGCTAATTGGTTCCAATGCCACCTTTTGTGCATATAATAGTATACATTGCTTTTTTTCTCATGAGACTTGTGATGCTGTGCATCAAAAGGTTGGTTCGGGTGTTGGTTTGGTTGGCATCGCTCTCACTCTTGTAAATGCATCAAAGGTATGAAGCCCTTATTCCAAATATTTGGATATGTTGCTACTTTTGTATGTGTTTCTTCCTTGTAATTTATTCACTAGTTTGTTCTCAAAGTGACACGGTCATGTTATTTCTCTTAGAATTTATGTACATTGTTCACAGTCTCGTGCAACTCTTAGGTAATACTGAGTGATGGAGACCAATCAAGTTTGGCAAACTTGAAGTTTAATTTGGAATTGAATCATCAGAAAGCTAAATACAACCATCAGAACAGTATTTCCAGACAAAATTTGGTGAGTTGGAGATTTATTAGTCACACGGTTTTAGTCTGTACACGGTTTTAATTACTTGAAGAGTAATTAAAAACAGATCCAGAGAGGCTTCTACAAATGGGATTAAAAGTAATATTTGTTGAATGCCATTGTTTTTCAGGTAGAGTGCGTATATTTGCCTTGGGAATCAGCTTCAGAGACTGAGCTTCAAAACTACAGTGCTGACATAGTGTGAGTCCCTCTCTCCCTCTCCCTCTCCCTCTCCCTCTCCCTCTCCCTCTCCCTCTCCCACTCCCTCTCATGCGTTCCACAGCTTGGGTGCAGATGTGATATATGATCCCTCATGTTTGCCTCATCTTGTTCAAGTGTTATCCATTCTTTTGAAGACCCGGAAATCAAACCTATATCAAGGGAAAAACTGTAGCAATAATGGTGAAACCAAGGAGGCTGCTAGTAACACTCAGCAGGGGAATGCAAGTTTTATCACTAGCTCAAGCACTAAATCAGTTAACGATGGAGCAAGGCCTGTTGCTTACATAGCAACTGTTATTCGCAACGTTGACACTTTCAACTGTTTCCTCACTCAGGCAAATGAAGCTGACCTCTCTGTTGTGGACATAACTGAAACAAAGAAGCCGCTGAACTTACTGCCATATTTGAGATCATATGACAGATCGAGTATCAGACTATACAAGCTGCGAAGCCATCCAACAAAGTAGAACCACTTTTCATTCATTTGATGTAATTTAAGCTGTTACCATGTTATATAGCATGGTGACGAAAAATTTTGCAGCTAACATATTACCCTACTAAGTTTTTAGTTTAAGAGAGTAGTTTTGGAGTCTCGCACACTTTTTCCATTAGGAATGGCGTTAGTTTATTAGACTGCGTTTTAGGAATATCAAGAATCTGCGTTTTAGGAAGATCAAGTTGGATTCTAAGGCAGGGTTTTCAGTGAAGGGAACTGACTGATCTACTACCTTCTTCTTCCCCTCTAACACTTGATATTTGCAGTTTCAACTATTATCTATTGTGTTGTGAAGCTGAGCATAGCTCAGTGGTAACACCGAGGGGTGTGTTACGGGCTACAGTTTATGGAAAAATAATTAATGTAGTACTGTATTAAACCCACATGCAATGGAATCAATCTTTTAAAAAAAATTATTATTGGATTGCTGAATGCTTACAGAATTTGAGTGAAAGAAGAAGTGGAGAAATGCACAAGGACAACTTTAAAAGATCAACCTTCCCTTGCCCTGAGGCAACTTTTGGCTACAACCTTCTTTTTGGATAGAAAGTAGCTGTTGAGTTAAAATAAACGTTTGATTGAGCCTCCAGAAATCTTTCTGAAAAAGAACTAACATTGTTGCTTTGGAACAACCCCGCCCTTGAGTATGTTCTAGCAGTTTTGGTCCTCGAAGTTTATCCCACTATCACGCCAATGTTTAATTTAATTTCTAATTTTTTATATAATTTTGGCAGAAATAAAGAAATGAAGATATGACAAATTTATTAGCCTACCGGAATAATAATGTTTATCATTAAATATTATTTAAAATTATTTTTCAATAACTTAAAATCATCATAATATGAATTTCTTAGAGTTCGACTGAAAACCACTTAAGCAACATATTCTGAAATAATTATGTTTATATTTAATATTATTTAAAATTATATTTCAAGTACTTATTTAAAATATATGTAAACAGGGAAACCCAAAAAAAAGTAGGACCCAGGTATTTTTTTTTTTTTAAAAGTATGATGACCCAAGTCTATTTGAGATTGATTCTACCTACTTTTTAAAATATTAAGATGTTAATAAAAAAGAATAATAATCTGTTGTAACCTACCGGAATTTACCTGTAAGTTACTCTTTATCTACTATAGATTTAAATATTTTTTCTTTTTATAAAAATCACTCACAGAAATATTATGTATAGGATGTAAATAAGTGCTTTCTCACAAAAATACTATTGAATAACTTTATTGTGAAAACTAATAATTTTAATAGCAGAATAAAAAGTACTACTCATAGTAAACCTTCACGTGTGTGCTGTGACGGGGCGACGTACCATTTTGCGTCACCCGGACGCAGCACATCTGATCCTTCTCAAATTAATCGAAAGTGATGATTGTCAGTGTGATGTTGATTTGACTACATTTTACGTTATCCTCGAAATTCGTCATCGCAGTTGCCGCCACTTCGTTTATAAATAGCAGAAAACGCTACCCAGTCCTCGCTGACTTCTCACAAAATCTCTTGAAGCGTCTGATTTGGGAAGCTTAGTGATGGAAGGAAAGCAGGAGGTCTTAGTGGTCAACTCGTGGTCCGCCCCAAGATCGCTCAGCACCAGCCTCATGTATTCTTTTGCTCAGGCAAGTGTGATTGCTTACGCGAATGCTGAAAATTTGTTGGCATTTCCGGTTCTGAGTAAATATTGTTCAGTCTGTAATTCGATGATCGAGATGGATCTCATGCTGGAGGTCGTGAATTTAGCTTAGTCTAAATGTAGTAGAAGCGGTAGTGGCTTTATTTTATATAACAAATCATTTCTTACTAGCAACATTTGTTAGTATCTATCGCTCTCTCCTGTTCTTGCCTTCATTTCATTTTGCTCCCTTTCCTCTGTTCTCTGAAGTTTTGTTCTTGCTGAAGTGGTTTTCGTTCGGCTTAGTATTCGTACGCCGCTGGATGAAACGATCCCATGATAAGAGTTCGACTACTCTGACCAAAATGCGGCTTTATACTTCGGGATTAACTGATTATTATCTTCTTTAGAAGATCGCTCTTGATCTTGGCACTCACTACTTCTATAGTTTGATTTAATAATGTCAGCAAGGTTTTTTTAATTTCATGAACTCCAGCTGTTGGATTGCACTTAACAGGGGATCCTTACCATGGATAACCTGGCACGTCGAGGGGCAACTTTTCCTCTCCTATGCCCTCTGTTTGAGGAGAGACCAAACACAGCTGATCACCTTTTGATGCTGTGCCCAATTGCTTGGAGAGTCTGGAATTGGTTTTTCAACCTTTTCTACTTTTCATGGTGCATGCTGGTCTCACTGGTGGATATTCTCATGAGCATATAGGTTGGGCATCTCCTTACTAGGCCGTTTGATGTGGAGTGCATACCTTGCCTTCATCCCGTGGGCACTTTGGTCAGGGAGAAACTGTAGGGTATTACGGAGCAGGAGATTGGATTGGCAGAGGTGGCTTTTAAGTGTAGGGAAATGATTATTGGCTGGTTATGTTCACACTCAGACTTATAAGTGAGTGGTGGCACCCTAAGAGCCACCTGGATTTCAATGGCTACCTTAGAGGTAACTACTTGGAAGTCCACTGTGGGTTTATTGATACTAAATTATGATGGATCCTCTTTCAAGAACCCGGGACTAGCTTGGTAAGGTGGAGTGGATTGTGATTCTACTGGCTGATTCTTCTTGCTTACATTGAGCCCCTGGGTCAGGAGGACTCAACCGCTGCTGAGATCCATGGCCTCCTCCATGGTCTTCGAGTATTCTGGGCTTATTTCCATAATCTAATGCTCATTGAGGGCGGCTTAACTAATGTTATTGGGTGGTGCAAAAAAGAAGTCAGTGCCAACATGGACACTCCTGTATCCCTATCGGGAGATTATGGATTTAGCTGTGGATGTGGTAGAGGACTGGATTCACATTCCTAGGGCTGCCAATGAGTTGGCAAACTCACTTGCTAAGGTAGGTGTAGCTTTTCAATCCCTTTTCATAAGGGACTGCCCTCTAAAAGTAACTTGAATGCAACCTTTTTGCCAAATTGCAATAAAATTAATTGCTTTGCTTGAAAACAAAAGAAAAAGAAAAAGAAAAAAAAAAAATTGTTTTGAGCTGTTGCTACCATGAAGGTAAACTTGATTATGGACTCTTTGAGACAGGATTTATTTTCATTTATTTACTCTTGTACTCTTTGTTTTATTCTATGTATTTGTTAACCTTGCTTTACTTGATCCAGAGGGATGACATGGAAGTACTAGATGAACCTCTCTATGCAAACTTCCTGAGGGTTACTGGTGTGGATAGGCCATACCGTGAGGAGCTTCTATCCAAAATGGTAGTCTACATTGATGATATTGTCCTGTCCTGTTGGTTTTTATCTTAATTTTGACCTTTTTTGAATAAAATTGTTTAATGATTTAAACTATTAATTCTCTAATGCATGTTTAAAAGAAGAAATTCATCTCATATCTCATGTGATGCCAAAATTTTGACATTGTTCTTGGGCATAGATATAGCACATTCTTCTTTTCTATTTTTTTTTAGGCAAAGAAACCACTCTTTGCTGCTTGAATCTGTATGTTTATGTCTGCTCTTTTATTCTGAAACAACAATTCTTTGTGTCAAACAGGAATCTGATGGCAATAAAGTCTTACAGGAGGTGATTTTTGGCCCTGGTGGAAAGAAGTATCGATATTGCAAGGTAGGCAACTGTAAGGACATCTTTAGTCCCGTATTATGTCGAGAGTGGTTTTATAAACATGTGATGGCCATTCCCTATATATACCATTATAACTGAAAGTTGTTTATACATGCTGAAAGCAGGTCTTCATACTTTGTTTCACCTTTAAGGCTTAAGTAGTTTGGAATTATATGTTTTTGCTAGAGCTTGTGTGCATTCTCATTGGAAACACTTTCCTAATATTGCTTTTTATTTTTCAATAACTCAATTTTCTGTGTTGCTGAAAGATGGTGTCTCTATTCTTTGTTTAGTCTTTTGATGTTTATTTACTGATCCTTTTTGGTTTTTTTTTCTCAAAATATTTGTCAACAGCATATAGCAAAACAGCGTGTTCATGGCTTGACAAATGACTTGTTGAAGAAGGGGAAGCATTTTATCTTGATACGTAACCCCTTGGATATTTTGGTAAGTCTTGCAAACCTAACTGTCATACTTCTTGGTTCAAATGAACATCCTAAACTGGTTTTATTTTTATTGAATTTTTTTTTAACTCTTTATTTTGTGAAAAAGGCACATACCCCTATTCTAAGCTTTGAGGATGAGCTGAGAAAATGTATATTTTTCTCATTCGAATAGGATAATTTTATCAAATTAAATGATTATCAGAGCTGTTATTAGTACAAGCTTTGGCCAAACACAATTCTGCATGCAGGACTTACACCATAACCGAAAACTTGATATATATTCAAAAGAAGATATGCAAACGAATTGCAATTAATGACATTTTCCACTGTATACCATGATCTTTTCTTTATTTAGGTGGTCACGCTAGCCACCGTTGGAACAATTTTTCTCATCTTTTCGTACTTGACTATATTTTCGTCTGATATGAACTGTCAGTAGTTTGTTATCATATGGCTTTGGGAGTTTGTAGAAAATTATATATCTGGTTTCTATTTTTTTTTTCTCCTTTCTATTAGGAACTCTTAATTGTTGAGTTTTGTTGCTTTTTGTTTTTTCTTTTGTTTCCAGCCATCCTTTGACAAAGTTGTCCCTCCATCCTTTCTTGAGTTGGGTTTTAGTGATCTGGTCTCCATATACTCCGAACTTTGTCAATCTGGGAATAATCCTCCTGTTGTAGATGCAGCTGACTTACAAGCATTTCCTGAGGTAAGAAATTCTATATATCTCAAACATACTTGCAGCTTTCAGATTAAACTAATTATAATTGTATAATACAGCAAAGCTGATGGAATGTGTTCATTTGTTCTTTTGGAGCTGTTTCATAAGAAAACAAAATAAATTGCAAAAATAAATGCTGAGATAAGAAAGCTTGACACTTACGAAAAAATGACATTAAACATTTACTTTTCTTATCACATGCACAATAACCCAAATTCAGCTCATCAATGTGCTGCATCTGCTATACCATAGTGTTTTGGTTGATCCTAGAATTAGATGCCAAAGCCATCTTTAATTCAGAAACTACTGCTTTAGTGGGTGTAGTTTAACTCTTCTTCTGTGAGCTTCAGCATATGCATTGCTTTCATTTTCCTTTAGTAAAGCTTTATAACATGATATGCTCATGCAGGCTACTCACGAGCACTTTGTGAAGACCTCGGCATTCCGCTCCAGCCATCAATGCTCAAGTATGGTGTATTGACCGTGTTTGGTGCAGTTCATTTTGTAGACAAACTAGTAACTCTGATTAACTATTAAACTTGACCTATATGTCCTCTGAAGCTTTTTCAATCAATTTTTTTTCTATATAGAGTTCATCCTGTCATGTTAACTATCTCAAGAAGTTAGTGATTCCTCATAAATCAGCTAATTATTATTATTTTTTTTGGTCTGTCAAGGCTGCCAGTTCTTTAGATTTCTATTATTTATACTTGTGTGCAGAACGAGAAGCACGTCTATAATTAATTTTGTGTTTAGAAACTCACACAAAATGACTGATGCCTAAAAAAAGCCATTTTCTTTCAAAATATTTTTTTGTCCTATCTGAATGTAGATGGGAAGCAGGTCCCAAACCAGTTGATGGAATTTGGGCTCCATGGTGGTACAAAAGTGTACACAAGTCAACATCTTTTAGTCCAGCAAAAGCTTATCCATCGGTACAGATCTTTCTTGACTGGTCATTAACTTTGTTATCATTTCACAGACCATTGTATCTTTTTTTTAAAGTTATTTGTGGCTCCAATTGCTTAGCTTTTGCTTTTTGATATGCATCAGAAGTATGGGGAGATTATTATTTTTAATGTAACAACTAGCTTTTTCTTCTCTATTTGTACTTTATGGACTGGTATTCTGTAAATGAAAATCTACTCACCATTTTTAAAAAATAAAATCATGCATTTTAATTGAACGGTATTTGTTTTATTGAATTATCTGGTGTACCTCTTTTCCAGCCATTCCCAAATGAGTTCTATGACTTGCTAGAGCAAAGCATGCCTTTCTACAACCTCCTGAAACGCCACTGCAGACAAACTTCTTCTTTCCTAAAACCTCCCTTGCCTCTTCCCAGTCTACCGGTGCCTGCCAATGAAAAACTGCTTGCGTGGGTGGGTGATGAGCTCCTGACACGTGAAAGTGCAAAGGTAGTTGGAATCTCCGTGTTTCTCTGTGTTACTATCACTCTTCATGTTGTCTCCTTAATTCTTCAAATATCTTTAGGTTTCAGTGTTCGATTCTGTCGTCCAAGGAGGTGATGCAGTCTGGGAGGGCCTCCGTGTTTATCAGGGAAAAGTATTCAAGCTGAATGAACATCTTGATCGGTTAGTTTGTTAACTCTGTTGGAATATTCAATTCATTTTTAAACAATAATATTTTATTTATATTTTGTTGCTTTCTACCAATTATCAATTTAGAGTTTTTTTTTTGAAGAGGTATCAATTTAGAGTTTTGTCTTACATTCTTTCTGTTGTTGTATAGAACAAGCCACTTTCTTTTGGTTTATATAGTTTGTCTCTGTAGTAACATTGACTTACTCTCCGCTCATAGGATGTGTGACTCTGCAAAAGCTTTGGCTTTCAGTAATGTTCCAAGCCGTGAAGAGGTTAGGGCTTCATGGAAAATATATCATGAGATCAGTGTTACTGTGAACCCCAAATATTGTTGTTTGAGCTTTTAACTCTTAATGATATGAAGTCGTGTTTATCAATTACCAACAAGTTCACATACCCATGGTGCAAGCTTATAATAACACGCAGATTAAAGAAGCCATCTTCAAGACTCTGATTGCTAATGGGATGTTTGACAATGCACACATCAGACTTACACTAACACGTGGTAAAAAGGTAGTTTCTTCTGGAATGTTCTACTTGTGATCATAGTTACTTTTTATCAATAAATACTTTATTGCGAACATGATGCAGAGGTTATGATAATTTCTAGCAGCCATTCAATCAAAATTCTTCAAACATGGACCCCAGACCAATTTTTATGAATGCCAACCTGGTGATCAATTTAGTAAAACCTTGATCCCCCATTTGAACCATTGACAGTCTCATGAATAATCATTTTAGTTTTCAAAAAGTAGCGAACTGCCATTCTATATAAGCTGATCCTCTGGCAGCATTGGCACGGATTCCACTAAATTGTGGTTATTTATATTTGATTGGATTTGGAGTCAAGTTCTGACATAAGCTAATCAGCTAGTTATTTCTTTTACTAAGCAAACAATCGCCCTCCTATCTCTTGTTGGTAACAAAATCCCCTCCTATTTAGTAGTTATCATTTGTATAAAATTAGCCTTTATAAAAACTGCTTAATTGATTTATTTTTATTGGTAATTCACTTCTACCTTTAGGTAACATCTGGAATGAGCCCAGGATTCAATCTCTATGGCTGCACACTAATTGGTATGCTTCTTCAGAACTGTAGACTCTTTGTATTAACATGCTTTTACAGTGTTTTTCTTTTAGTTTTATTTATAAATTATTGGATTGCAGTCCTTGCTGAGTGGAAGCCGCCAGTATATGACAACTTGAAAGGGATCACATTGGTAACAGCTACAACTCGTCGAAATTCACCAAATGTAACTACCTTGAAGACCAATATGTGCTTAAATTTGTCCCTGTTCACATTTATTTCAGATGTACATTGTTAACATACTGATTTTTTTGTCTAATGCCAGAACTTAGATTCGAAAATTCATCACAACAATCTTCTGAATAACATATTGGCGAAGGTATCTGGTTCAGATGACAAAAACATTATTGTATCTGAACATGATTCTTTGCTTACATCATATATCAACTTCTAATGTATATCAGTTCTATCTGTACAGGTAGAAGGGAACCTTGCAAAGGCAGATGATGCCATAATGCTTGATAAAGATGGTTTTGTGTCAGAAACTAATGCCACAAATATTGTAAGTATAGGGCTTATCTAAATTGTTCAGAAGTTATACAGTTGAGAAATTGATCTTCTAAAGCAAATAATTCCACAATGTGTAAGCATAAAGTAACTAAGTTTACAATGAGCAAGCCTAAAGCACTTTTTTTTATAATGTGTAAGCATAACGCCACTTTCCTACAGCGTGCATAAACAACTAATACTAGTACAAACTGATGGGCGGTCTCAGAATCTTATTTTATTGGAAGCTCTAGAAAGCTACAGAACTAGAAGTACAAACAGTTGGGGCCAATCAAAGGAAAATGTTTGTTGTCCTTTTATACAAATCACGTGAATGCCATGCAGCAGTGGCATTCAGATTCAACCATTGCAACAATAAGTTAGTGAGGTTTCTACTAAGAATTATCTGAAGTTCTTTTCTTATTATTCTCATTGAAGACCAGCGTAAAGAGGTACCTTCATGCCTTTGTTATTGTCTATGGTGTCCAGATAAGGCATCAGTAGATCAATGTATCACTATACAGCTGCATATTTTGCTATGTGCTTCAGTAGAAGTAAAAACTGCGAATGAATCAAAGTTATTTCAAGAAAAGCATTGGTATCACTTATCCTGACATTCGGTTTCTTTTCTTTCTTTTGTTTTTTCAACTGTAATGCAGTTTTTGGTGAAGAAGGGCAGGGTATTAACACCCCATGCTGATTACTGTCTTCCTGGAATAACCCGAGCAACTGTAAGTAGCATGAAGTCTTTGCATTTGTCTAATTGTCAAGGGATATGGAAACAAAGTAGCTCCTAAAGGAAGCACTAGAAGAGAGAGAGGAGGGTGGGGGAGCTTATGGAGAGATTTCCAATAAGGAACTCAAATGTAGAACGAAGAACTTAAAATAAGGATAAGGGGGAAATAAACGGTTGTAAACATGCAAGGACGCTATGCCATGTATAGAAACTGAAATATGTTTGTCTGTGTTTTTTAAAATAGATAATTTTTTAAATATTTATTTGTGTAACTGTTGTTCCCTGCAACTTTAAATGTACAGAGATTTAACTTCATTTTTGGGTAGATGGATGTGTACAATTAATGAGGGAAAGAACTTATCAAGCATTAGTCTGATTATTGTTAAAGAATAGCTTTAGTAGTGATGATTTCATTTCACGGTTAAGTTACCTTTTACTGGTGATTATATTTTTTCAGGTCATGGACCTCGTGGTTAAAGAAAATCTCACCTTAGAGGAGCGGCGGATCAGCTTATCTGAGTTTCATGCTGCAGATGAGGTCCTATTTACTGCCACTAGATATAGCATCTGATACTATATTTGTTTTCTTTTATGTGTCTAGGACGTCGAAGGTCAAAAAGGAGGCTGGCCTCACCATTAGCTTCCTCATTTCTTGGACTCGATCAAGAGCGGCGAAAATAAATTGTGAACAGCCCATGGGTTAATATCTTCACATCAATTGCATCCTGATAGTTAGCCTCCGTGAGAAAGCTACTGAAAGGGCTCTTTTAAAGTGGCAAAAACTTAGTTAGCTGAACAAATTTCTTTTGGATAGTATCCCATGTCATTGTGGTTTCATTTTCCAAATGTCTTAATCCTGTGATCAAGCACAAAACTTCATATCTTCTATGGGTTATCCTTGTGTAATTTGAAAGTACTGTCTAAATTTCTAACGCTAAATACTTACCATCTTGCAGGTGTGGACGACAGGAACAATGGGAGAACTTTCTCCGGTAAATTCATCTTCAGAATAACAGA
The DNA here is from genome assembly GCA_022405105.1 of Aristolochia contorta. NCBI lineage: Eukaryota > Viridiplantae > Streptophyta > Magnoliopsida > Piperales > Aristolochiaceae > Aristolochia > Aristolochia contorta. Next base: position 8,361,078 of record CM039664.1, read on the forward strand.
AAGAAACAATTCCTTCTAAACCTTATAGGGTCCTTCCATTGGATCATCTTAAAACCTTTCCAAAAAGGTTTCAGCCATCCATCAGAATGAAAGGTGGACTCAATTAAAAACCACCATGCTACAGCCGTTCAATAGTTCAATGAACAGCTGAGTCGACTTGATGCTGAACTCTTTATAGCATTGGATTAGTTACTCACACACTCAATGATCCCTTCATTTGGTGACCCGAGGCTACTTCCACCTTTCCTGTTCTTGATAGTATGCTTTCCTTGTGCTAGGTTGTGATGATTGATGGCCGCGTCATCTGCAACGGAGAAGTTGGCCCAGTGACCAGAAGATTACAGAAGGCTTACAAAGCACTCACGGAGGAATCGGGGGAGCCCATTCCAACCTCTGCTCATACATGAGAATCAAAACGCATCGAAATTTTATCATCTATGTGTTTTTGGTAGGAATGCACATTTGTGAAGAAGCTTAATGTAGGTGGAAGATTTGAAATGTCAAGTTCGTGCAACTTAAAAATAAAGCATCTTTTTCGGTGTCGTGATTTCTTTTCAACAAATAAAACCAATGACTTTTTGATGATGCAAATGTGAAACATCTTGTATGTTATTATTTTGACTTCTTTAAATTTCATGTGTAAAATAGTCTACTTGTTGTTTTTATTACTTCATTTTAATAGTTCTCCAACTTACATTTGATTAATGATTTTATGGTTACAAATTCAACCAAATGATGCTTATATATTTACTAATTTAAATCCTAAAGCACATAAAATATTTATTAATTTATAATATTAATAAATGATATACTTAGAAGTCCAATGCTTTTCTATTAGATTTTAGTTTATATTTCTATTTAGTTTTTCCTCTTGGTCGTTATTTTCATTGTGGTTTATTTATTGTTTCTGAGATAATATTTCATTTCAATTACTTCTGTATCCCTTGATCCTTTCAGATGATCAACGTGAAAAAAGAAAAAAAATGCACGTATTCTTATTTGATTTATATTTTTTGTTATACTTAAAATGTAACTAATGAAGACAACATTTAGTCTTCTTTTCTTTTCTTTTTTTTCTCCATCCGAATCACTACTTTAACCCATTAGCAGGCTAGCAGCACTATTTATCGTAACTTTCGCTGAATTAACCATATAATATTTTTCTTTGCATATAACACCTTTTGTGGTATGCAGTTTTTTTCTAGAGAATTGGAAAGTGAGGGATCTTAAGCTGGAAAGTTTATGAATTGCTTTGAGCTAATGAAATAACTATTGCAACAACGGATTTCTGATTTGTTGGACTGACCCACATCTAGTCATGGGAACGAGTTATACAACCACAATTGCAAAACCCCGGTTGCAGTCTTGCAGATAGGCATAAAACAACAACAAAATAGTACGAAGCGTTGCCACAGGAATTCTGTAGCAGCTCAATGGATTTATCGCCCAACCAATATGGGCTTGAATTTGTGACCTCCTGGTGTAAAAAACCCCATTCGATCTCGAAGTTCCACCTATAAATTCTGGCAGACACAAATATCAAGTGGTAAGTTTGTTAAAACTCGAAAGCATTATGTGAAGTTAAAGAAACACAAGAAAAAGAAAAGTGATCACAGTACTAGAGTATGACAAACGCACAGTTCCACCCAATTAGTTGAACCAGTTTAAATTGGAATCGGGTCATCTACTGGGTCGATGCTGCAAGAACCGAACCGACCAGGATAGATGCCCAAATCAGTTTTGAGCATTACAATCAAAATCTGACGCAAAGTTGTTCCCTGTTCTCCTAGCCTCCAAACCATTTAAATTTCACCATTTGAACAAACAGCTCTAGTTTTTCATTACCTAAGTCCATCACCACTTCCAGCCTACCTCCATACAGTGCAGACTATCAACGAACATCTAAAGGAAAAGATCTACTGACAAATCCCCTACAAAATTTACATTTAACAAGTCTAAACGTTCATTAGTGTATGCGTTTTTCTTCTTTTCCTCTTTCTTTTTTAGAGAAAAAAACAAGCATTCGTTTCTCCATGCACTGATGTTACTACGTGCCACTTGTATCAACAAAGAGTGATGTTTTCAAACCATGCAACTGCCAAGCAATTTTTTTAGGATGGCACCAATATTCTAGCATTCTAGCGCATAAACAGTTATTTAAGACCTCCCCCATGAATCCTTGTCCAACTTGCATACATTATGGCTAAAAAAAAGTCATAATGTGATTGGAAGAAAGTAGTACCTGGTCAACTAGAAAACATCTAGAAACTGAACATGAAGAACACTGTATAAAAGTCGGGGACCTGTGATCTGCCTGTCTGGACTCCAGCAATCAAAATCCCAAATGAAGATCAACACGTGCTTGCTAAATAGCCATTGGTCAAGGAAAATGACTGCAAACAATTATACACCATGTGAGAAGCATGTACACGAATCGAAAATAATGAATATGAATGCATATATGTACCTTAGTTAAGGTCAAGCTTGTATCAAACAAGGACCCATTCGGATACAATAGATGCTCCTATCAGTCCAAGAAGGCAAAGTAGGGAAATAATATCTGCTATTCCAAAGGAAGAATTTGAGAAGAAATAAATCTTGTGTGTGTTGCTGTCCCCTCGAAACCCTCTGACAATCATAGCCTACAAATGATTCAACTTTCTTCAGTACAGTTAGATTTGTTTATTATAACATAAAAGAAACAACAAATAGGCCCAAGTGCAACTCCATTAATTGGATATTAAGAGTCATGCTTTGAAAAGTCATCACTTCTAGGGAAAAGGAATCATACAAAACCATGCCCATTAATAGTTCATTGATAGCACAGTCAATAAAATATGAAATCCTTTCCTTCTAGATGCAAAACCAGGCCACGCTGAATATAAATTGTCGATTATGAAGGATGAAAAAAAAATGGAACCTGGGTAATCTGCTCTGCATGCTTGAATATATTGGCAAAAATCCGACGCACATACATAACAAATACTGCAAAACAAAGGCCACATAACAAACAGTGAAGATTTGTTTATTATCTTAATTTTGACCTTTTTTGAATAAAATTGTTTAATGATTTAAACTATTAATTCTCTAATGCATGTTTAAAAGAAGAAATTCATCTCATATCTCATGTGATGCCAAAATTTTGACATTGTTCTTGGGCATAGATATAGCACATTCTTCTTTTCTTTTTTTTTAGGCAAAGAAACCACTCTTTGCTGCTTGAATCTGTATGTTTATGTCTGCTCTTTTATTCTGAAACAACAATTCTTTGTGTCAAACAGGAATCTGATGGCAATAAAGTCTTACAGGAGGTGATTTTTGGCCCTGGTGGAAAGAAGTATCGATATTGCAAGGTAGGCAACTGTAAGGACATCTTTAGTCCCGTATTATGTCGAGAGTGGTTTTATAAACATGTGATGGCCATTCCCTATATATACCATTATAACTGAAAGTTGTTTATACATGCTGAAAGCAGGTCTTCATACTTTGTTTCACCTTTAAGGCTTAAGTAGTTTGGAATTATATGTTTTTACTAGAGCTTGTGTGCATTCTCATTGGAAACACTTTCCTAATATTGCTTTTTATTTTTCAATAACTCAATTTTCTGTGTTGCTGAAAGATGGTGTCTCTATTCTTTGTTTAGTCTTTCGATGTTTATTTACTGATCCTTTTTGGTTTTTTTTTTCTCAAAATATTTGTCAACAGCATATAGCAAAACAGCGTGTTCATGGCTTGACAAATGACTTGTTGAAGAAGGGGAAGCATTTTATCTTGATACGTAACCCCTTGGATATTTTGGTAAGTCTTGCGAACCTAACTATCATACTTCTTGGTTCAAATGAACATCCTAAACTGGTTTTATTTTTATTGAATGGGTTTTTAACTCTTTATTTTGTGAAAAAGGCACATACCCCTATTCTAAGCTTTGAGGATGAGCTGAGAAAATGTATATTTTTCTCATTCGAATAGGATAACCTTATCAAATTAAATGATTATCAGAGCTATTATTAGTACAAGCTTTGGCCAAACACAATTCTGCATGCAGGACTTACACCATAACCGAAAACTTGATATATATTCAAAAGAAGATATGCAAACGAATTGCAATTAATGACATTTTCCACTGTATACCATGATCTTTTCTTTATTTAGGTGGTCACGCTAGCCACCGTTGGAACAATTTTTCTCATCTTTTCGTACTTGACTATATTTTCGTCTGATATGAACTGTCAGTAGTTTGTTATCATATGGCTTTGGGAGTTTGTAGAAAATTATATATCTGGTTTCTATTTTTTTTCTCCTTTCTATTAGGAACTCTTAATTGTTGAGTTTTGTTGCTTTTTGTTTTTCTTTTGTTTCCAGCCATCCTTTGACAAAGTTGTCCCTCCATCCTTTCTTGAGTTGGGTTTTAGTGATCTGGTCTCCATATACTCCGAACTTTGTCAATCTGGGAATAATCCTCCTGTTGTAGATGCAGCTGACTTACAAGCATTTCCTGAGGTAAGAAATTCTATATATCTCAAACATACTTGCAGCTTTCAGATTAAACTAATTATAATTGTATAATACAGCAAAGCTGATGGAATGTGTTCATTTGTTCTTTTGGAGCTGTTTCATAAGAAAACAAAATAAATTGCAAAAATAAATGCTGAGATAAGAAAGCTTGACACTTACGAAAAAATGACATTAAACATTTACTTTTCTTATCACATGCACAATAACCCAAATTCAGCTCATCAATGTGCTGCATCTGCTATACCATAGTGTTTTGGTTGATCCTAGAATTAGATGCCAAAGCCATCTTTAATTCAGAAACTACTGCTTTAGTGGGTGTAGTTTAACTCTTCTTCTGTGAGCTTCAGCATATGCATTGCTTTCATTTTCCTTTAGTAAAGCTTTATAACATGATATGCTCATGCAGGCTACTCTACGAGCACTTTGTGAAGACCTCGGCATTCCGTTCCAGCCATCAATGCTCAAGTATGGTGTATTGACCGTGTTTGGTGCAGTTCATTTTGTAGACAAACTAGTAACTCTGATTAACTATTAAACTTGACCTATATGTCCTCTGAAGCTTTTTCAATCAATTTTTTTTCTATATAGAGTTCATCCTGTCATGTTAACTATCTCAAGAAGTTAGTGATTCCTCATAAATCGGCTAATTATTATTATTTTTTTTGGTCTGTCAAGGCTGCCAGTTCTTTAGATTTCTATTATTTATACTTGTGTGCAGAACGAGAAGCACGTCTATAATTAATTTTGTGTTTAGAAACTCACACAAAATGACTGATGCCTAAAAAAAGCCATTTTCTTTCAAAATATTTTTTTGTCCTATCTGAATGTAGATGGGAAGCAGGTCCCAAACCAGTTGATGGAATTTGGGCTCCATGGTGGTACAAAAGTGTACACAAGTCAACATCTTTTAGTCCAGCAAAAGCTTATCCATCGGTACAGATCTTTCTTGACTGGTCATTAACTTTGTTATCATTTCACAGACCATTGTATCTTTTTTTTAAAGTTATTTGTGGCTCCAATTGCTTAGCTTTTGCTTTTTGATATGCATCAGAAGTATGGGGAGATTATTATTTTTAATGTAACAACTAGCTTTTTCTTCTCTATTTGTACTTTATGGACTGGTATTCTGTAAATGAAAATCTACTCACCATTTTTAAAAAATAAAATCATGCATTTTAATTGAACGGTATTTGTTTTATTGAATTATCTGGTGTACCTCTTTTCCAGCCATTCCCAAATGAGTTCTATGACTTGCTAGAGCAAAGCATGCCTTTCTACAACCTCCTGAAACGCCACTGCAGACAAACTTCTTCTTTCCTAAAACCTCCCTTGCCTCTTCCCAGTCTACCGGTGCCTGCCAATGAAAAACTGCTTGCGTGGGTGGGTGATGAGCTCCTGACACGTGAAAGTGCAAAGGTAGTTGGAATCTCCGTGTTTCTCTGTGTTACTATCACTCTTCATGTTGTCTCCCTTAATTCTTCAAATATCTTTAGGTTTCAGTGTTCGATTCTGTCGTCCAAGGAGGTGATGCAGTCTGGGAGGGCCTCCGTGTTTATCAGGGAAAAGTATTCAAGCTGAATGAACATCTTGATCGGTTAGTTTGTTAACTCTGTTGGAATATTCAATTCATTTTTAAACAATAATATTTTATTTATATTTTGTTGCTTTCTACCAATTATCAATTTAGAGTTTTTTTTTTGAAGAGGTATCAATTTAGAGTTTTGTCTTACATTCTTTCTGTTGTTGTATAGAACAAGCCACTTTCTTTTGGTTTATATAGTTTGTCTCTGTAGTAACATTGACTTACTCTCCGCTCATAGGATGTGTGACTCTGCAAAAGCTTTGGCTTTCAGTAATGTTCCAAGCCGTGAAGAGGTTAGGGCTTCATGGAAAATATATCATGAGATCAGTGTTACTGTGAACCCCAAATATTGTTGTTTGAGCTTTTAACTCTTAATGATATGAAGTCGTGTTTATCAATTACCAACAAGTTCACATACCCATGGTGCAAGCTTATAATAACACGCAGATTAAAGAAGCCATCTTCAAGACTCTGATTGCTAATGGGATGTTTGACAATGCACACATCAGACTTACACTAACACGTGGTAAAAAGGTAGTTTCTTCTGGAATGTTCTACTTGTGATCATAGTTACTTTTTATCAATAAATACTTTATTGCGAACATGATGCAGAGGTTATGATAATTTCTAGCAGCCATTCAATCAAAATTCTTCAAACATGGACCCCAGACCAATTTTTATGAATGCCAACCTGGTGATCAATTTAGTAAAACCTTGATCCCCCATTTGAACCATTGACAGTCTCATGAATAATCATTTTTAGTTTTCAAAAAGTAGCGAACTGCCATTCTATATAAGCTGATCCCTCTGGCAGCATTGGCACGGATTCCACTAAATTGTGGTTATTTATATTTGATTGGATTTGGAGTCAAGTTCTGACATAAGCTAATCAGCTAGTTATTTCTTTTACTAAGCAAACAATCGCCCTCCTATCTCTTGTTGGTAACAAAATCCCCTCCTATTTAGTAGTTATCATTTGTATAAAATTAGCCTTTATAAAAACTGCTTAATTGATTTATTTTTATTGGTAATTCACTTCTACCTTTAGGTAACATCTGGAATGAGCCCAGGATTCAATCTCTATGGCTGCACACTAATTGGTATGCTTCTTCAGAACTGTAGACTCTTTGTATTAACATGCTTTTACAGTGTTTTTCTTTTAGTTTTATTTATAAATTATTGGATTGCAGTCCTTGCTGAGTGGAAGCCGCCAGTATATGACAACTTGAAAGGGATCACATTGGTAACAGCTACAACTCGTCGAAATTCACCAAATGTAACTACCTTGAAGACCAATATGTGCTTAAATTTGTCCCTGTTCACATTTATTTCAGATGTACATTGTTAACATACTGATTTTTTGTCTAATGCCAGAACTTAGATTCGAAAATTCATCACAACAATCTTCTGAATAACATATTGGCGAAGGTATCTGGTTCAGATGACAAAAACATTATTGTATCTGAACATGATTCTTTGCTTACATCATATATCAACTTCTAATGTATATCAGTTCTATCTGTACAGGTAGAAGGGAACCTTGCAAAGGCAGATGATGCCATAATGCTTGATAAAGATGGTTTTGTGTCAGAAACTAATGCCACAAATATTGTAAGTATAGGGCTTATCTAAATTGTTCAGAAGTTATACAGTTGAGAAATTGATCTTCTAAAGCAAATAATTCCACAATGTGTAAGCATAAAGTAACTAAGTTTACAATGAGCAAGCCTAAAGCACTTTTTTTATAATGTGTAAGCATAACGCCACTTTCCTACAGCGTGCATAAACAACTAATACTAGTACAAACTGATGGGCGGTCTCAGAATCTTATTTTATTGGAAGCTCTAGAAAGCTACAGAACTAGAAGTACAAACAGTTGGGGCCAATCAAAGGAAAATGTTTGTTGTCCTTTTATACAAATCACGTGAATGCCATGCAGCAGTGGCATTCAGATTCAACCATTGCAACAATAAGTTAGTGAGGTTTCTACTAAGAATTATCTGAAGTTCTTTTCTTATTATTCTCATTGAAGACCAGCGTAAAGAGGTACCTTCATGCCTTTGTTATTGTCTATGGTGTCCAGATAAGGCATCAGTAGATCAATGTATCACTATACAGCTGCATATTTTGCTATGTGCTGCAGTAGAAGTAAAAACTGCGAATGAATCAAAGTTATTTCAAGAAAAGCATTGGTATCACTTATCCTGACATTCGGTTTCTTTTCTTTCTTTTGTTTTTTCTACTGTAATGCAGTTTTTGGTGAAGAAGGGCAGGGTATTAACACCCCATGCTGATTACTGTCTTCCTGGAATAACCCGAGCAACTGTAAGTAGCATGAAGTCTTTGCATTTGTCTAATTGTCAAGGGATATGGAAACAAAGTAGCTCCTAAAGGAAGCACTAGAAGAGAGAGAGGAGGGTGGGGGGGGAGCTTGCGAGGAGAGATTTCCAATAAGGAACTCAAATGTAGAACGAAGAACTTAAAATAAGGATAAGGGGGAAATAAACGGTTGTAAACATGCAAGGACGCTATGCCATGTATAGAAACTGAAATATGTTTGTCTGTGTTTTTTAAAATAGATAATTTTTTAAATATTTATTTGTGTAACTGTTGTTCCCTGCAACTTTAAATGTACAGAGATTTAACTTCATTTTTGGGTAGATGGATGTGTACAATTAATGAGGGAAAGAACTTATCAAGCATTAGTCTGATTATTGTTAAAGAATAGCTTTAGTAGTGATGATTTCATTTCACGGTTAAGTTACCTTTTACTGGTGATTATATTTTTTCAGGTCATGGACCTCGTGGTTAAAGAAAATCTCACCTTAGAGGAGCGGCGGATCAGCTTATCTGAGTTTCATGCTGCAGATGAGGTCCTATTTACTGCCACTAGATATAGCATCTGATACTATATTTGTTTTCTTTTATGTGTCTAGGACGTCGAAGGTCAAAAGGAGGCTGGCCTCACCATTAGCTTCCTCATTTCTTGGACTCGATCAAGAGCGGCGAAAATAAATTGTGAACAGCCCATGGGTTAATATCTTCACATCAATTGCATCCTGATAGTTAGCCTCCGTGAGAAAGCTACTGAAAGGGCTCTTTTAAAGTGGCAAAAACTTAGTTAGCTGAACAAATTTCTTTTGGATAGTATCCCATGTCATTGTGGTTTCATTTTCCAAATGTCTTAATCCTGTGATCAAGCACAAAACTTCATATCTTCTATGGGTTATCCTTGTGTAATTTGAAAGTACTGTCTAAATTTCTAACGCTAAATACTTACCATCTTGCAGGTGTGGACGACAGGAACAATGGGAGAACTTTCTCCGGTAAATTCATCTTCAGAATAACAGAAAGAAACAATTCCTTCTAAACCTTATAGGGTCCTTCCATTGGATAATCTTAAAACCTTTCCAAAAAGGTTTCAGCCATCCATCAGAATGAAAGGTGGACTCAATTAAAAACCACCATGCTACAGCCGTTCAATAGCTCAATGAACAGCTGAGTCGACTTGATGTTGAACTCTTTATAGCATTGGATTAGTTAGTCACACACTCAATGATCCCTTCATTTGGTGACCCGAGGCTACTTCCACCTTTCCTGTTCTTGATAGTATGCTTTCCTTGTGCTAGGTTGTGATGATCGATGGCCGCGTCATTGGCAACGGAGAAGTTGGCCCAGTGACCAGAAGATTACAGAAGGCTTACAAAGCACTCACGGAGGAATCGGGGGAGCCCATTCCAACCTCTGCTCATACATGAGAATCAAAACGCTTCGAAATTTTATCATCTATGTGTTTTTGGTAGGAATGCTCATTTGTGAAGAAGCTTAATGAAGCTGGAAGATTTGAAATGTCAAGTTCATGCAACTTAAAAATAAAACATCTTTTTCGGTGTCGTGATTTCTTTTCAACAAATAAAACCAATGACTTTTTCATGATGCAAATGTGAAACATCTTGTATGTTATTATTTTGACTTCTTTAAATTTCACGTGTAAAATCGTCTACTTGTTGTTGTTTTTATTACTTCATTTTAATAGTTCTCCAACTTACATTTGATTAATGACTTTATGGTTACAAATTCAACCAAAATTATGCCTATATATTTACTAATATATGTATTAATTTACAATATCAATAAATGATTTACTTAGAAGTCCAATGCTTTTCTATTAGATTTTAGTTTTTATTTCTATTTAGTTTTTCCTCTTGGTCCTTATTTTCATTGTGGTTTATTTATTGTTTCTGAGATAATATTTCATTTCCATTACTTCTGTATCCCTTGATCCTTTCAGATGATCAACGTGAAAAAAGAAAAAAAATGCATGTATTCTTATTTGATTTATATTTTTTGTTATACTTAAAATGTAACTAATGAAGACAACAATTTGTTTTTTTTTCTTTTCTTTTTTTCTCTATCCGAATCAGTACTTTAAACCATTAGCAGGCTAGCAGCACTATTTATTGTAACTTTCGCTGAATTAACCATATAATATTTTTCTTTGCATATAACACCTTTTGTGGTATGCAGTTTTTTTCTAGAGAATTGGAAAGTGAGGGATCTTAAGCTGGAAAGTTTATGAATTGCTTTGAGCTAATGAAATAACTATTGCAACAACGGATTTCTGATTTGTTGGACTGACCCACATCTAGTCATGGGAACGAGTTATACAACCACAATTGCAAAACCCCGGTTGCAGTCTTGCAGATAGGCATAAAACAACAACAAAATAGTACGAAGCGTTGCCACAGGAATTCTGTAGCAGCTCAATGGATTTATCGCCCAACCAATATGGGCTTGAATTTGTGACCTCCTGGTGTAAAACCCCATTCGATCTCGAAGTTCCACCTATAAATTCTGGCAGACACAAATATCAAGTGGTAAGTTTGTTAAAACTCGAAAGCATTATGTGAAGTTAAAGAAACACAAGAAAAAGAAAAGTGATCACAGTACTAGAGTATGACAAACGCACAGTTCCACCCAATTAGTTGAACCAGTTTAAATTGGAATCGGGTCATCTACTGGGTCGATGCTGCAAGAACCGAACCGACCAGGATAGATGCCCAAATCAGTTTTGAGCATTACAATCAAAATCTGACGCAAAGTTGTTCCCTGTTCTCCTAGCCTCCAAACCATTTAAATTTCACCATTTGAACAAACAGCTCTAGTTTTTCATTACCTAAGTCCATCACCACTTCCAGCCTACCTCCATACAGTGCAGACTATCAACGAACATCTAAAGGAAAAGATCTACTGACAAATCCCCTACAAAATTTACATTTAACAAGTCTAAACGTTCTTTAGTGTATGCGTTTTTCTTCTTTTCCTTTTTTCTTTTTTTTTTTAGAGAAAAAAAAAGCATTCGTTTCTCCATGCACTGATGTTACTACGTGCCACTTGTATCAACAAAGAGTGATGTTTTCAAACCATGCAACTGCCAAGCAATTTTTTTAGGATGGCATCAATATTCTAGCATTCTAGCGCATAAACAGTTATTTAAGACCTCCCCCATGATTGGAAGAAAGTAGTACCTGGTCAACTAGAAAACATCTAGAAACTGAACATGAAGAACACTGTATAAAAGTCGGGGACCTGTGATCTGCCTGTCTGGACTCCAGCAATCAAAATCCCAAATGAAGATCAACACGTTCTTGCTAAATAGCCATTGGTCAAGGAAAATGACTGCAAACAATTATACACCATGTGAGAAGCATGTACACGAATCGAAAATAATGAATATGAATGCATATATGTACCTTAGTTGAGGTCAAGCTTGTATCAAACAAGGACCCATTCGGATACAATAGATGCTCCTATCAGTCCAAGAAGGCAAAGTAAGGAAATAATATCTGCTATTCCAAAGGAAGAATTTGAGAAGAAATAAATCTTGTGTGTGTTGCTGTCCCCTCGAAACCCTCTGACAATCATAGCCTACAAATGATTCAACTTTCTTCAGTACAGTTAGATTTGTTTATTATAACATAAAAGAAACAACAAATAGGCCCAAGTGCAACTCCATTAATTGGATATTAAGAGTCATGCTTTGAAAAGTCATCACTTCTAGGGAAAAGGAATCATACAAAACCATGCCCATTAATAGTTCATTGATAGCACAGTCAATAAAATATGAAATCCTTTCCTTCTAGATGCAAAACCAGGCCACGCTGAATATAAATTGTCGATTATGAAGGATGAAAAAAAAATGGAACCTGGGTAATCTGCTCTGCATGCTTGAATATATTGGCAAAAATCCGACGCACATACATAACAAATACTGCAAAACAAAGGCCACATAACAAACAGTGAAGATGAATAATTAGCCACAGAAGATAGCTTTAAGCTTCTGACATGGAAACAACTTGAAGAAGCAGAGATGAAATGTAAGTTTTACAAGTATTATTTCTCATTATCATTATTGACATGACATAATTGAGATTCGTTTTGTCTGCAAATTGCAGTTGTGAGGTTTGATTCTTTGGATTCAGCATGCTGTACTTACTGTCAAGTGTTTCCAGGACTGTCAGTTGCTCCCACTTTATTCTTCGAGATACAATTGCCATTGCAGCATTCCGAACCTGACAATATAAAATATTCCACAACTTGAAGTGCAGAGCAACAACACTAAATAACCTAACTTACTATTAGAAAATATATTTGACTAATGAACCAAAAAGGAAAACAAACATCAATGAGTATAATTGTTAAATGCACTGCTAAGCGACTATATCTAAGACACTCCCGCTGACCTAGAATACCTTCATGTCACTTACTCGCTAATGCATGAGGACTATTCAGATTAAGTATCTTCTAACCAACATATGAAAGTATCCTAAGGTTTACCTCGTCAAAAACAATACTGATGAACCTCAAAGAAAGTAACAACGTGAGAATTATCTCAGAAACCGGAACACCAACAACTTTCAGAGGAATCATAAACCACTGCAAAGCAGATGCAAGTTGTTCCGGCGTTGTGGTTGTCAAGCAAAGACTGGCACTTTGGAAAATCTGAAACAAAGCAGAAAAGATATCGAAAATCACTTACCAGTCAAAAGTGACAGCACATTTTGGAACAAAGTAACATCAGGGATATCCCCTATCTACTCTGCAAAGACACAGCTAAACGTACCGTGAAGGATAAGCAAGCGGATGTGCTTGCCACTGATAAACCTTTTCTTGTAAGTTGCAAAGGCCCAAGCTTCAGAATTGAGTATGAATAACCACCCACTGGAAGCTCGGGTAGCCCCATTAAACTTGGCGGCGGGGTCCTGAACTGGACGAGGGAGGGAGCACCATCTGAACCGAATCCCAACATGAGGAATAAAATCCCGGAGAGTAAAATCACCCTGCCAAGTTGGTCCTACAAGCAGCACACTGAAAGTTCTATACAAAACATGAGAAGAGAGCGATGACCACTCGCGAAAAATATGTTGGCCAAGATTCTTACCCGCCACATATCTCTCGGGAGAACCCACAAAGACAAAACAGCGAGAAAGACGACCAATCCAAAGCGCATAAAAATATGGGACCTCGAGGGTACAACCACCAGCGCCAAAAGCCATGCCTGCAATACACAGTCGAACGTTTTCAAGGATCTGAAACCCCAAGAGAATCGTGTTCGAATTCCGACTCGGAAAACACATGAACCACTGTATATAAACGAATTACCAGTTTCACTCTGGAGTCGACAACATGGAGAAATGTGACGGGGGAAGACACATATTGGCCAACAGGACTAGACATTGCTCCGGCGATCAGTCTGAATACCCTCTCCGCCACTGCCCCGCGGGGAAGCCACATCAACCACTTCCCCGCCTCGTTGTTCCCCTCTGCCATGGACAAAACTCTTAGTCCTTTTCGCCTCGCTGGTTTGGGGACTTTCCCGCTCCATGAAAGATGGAGAGATGTAGGTTTGCGAGATCTTAAAAATGGTGTCTGGCGTCTGTAACTCCGGCGAGCCGACGGGTGTCCGGAATCAGATAGAAAGGAAACCGTGAGGGAAGAACAGAGCTTGCAGCTCATGAGTGGTGATTTGGGTTCCGCAAAACAGCACGGACGATGGACCCTAAGAAATACAGGGTTCCTAGTCCGACCCGGCGAATCGACCGGGTCGGCTCGCATATAATATTGAGTGGGTCAATGCTCAGAAAGGGTGAGCCGGGCCACTTGATGGTCATTAATTACAATAGAGCCATCGTTTATAAATGTCAAAAGCCCCATTAACCTTCTTCGGCTCCGGCGATGTTAGAAAGACCACGTTCCACCACCGCGTAATCTTCTTTTCCGCAGTCCACCCTACTTCGTCTATGTCAGTGCTTCTCTGTACTGAATCGGAGAAAGTAAGCCTACCTCCCCTTCCACGGAAGGTTTCCAGATTCCTAACTGTCTTTGTGTGCTCTTTTTTCTTCTTCCTATCTCAAATGTGCTTGTAGTTTTATCTCACCTATCGGAAAGCTTCTTTCGAATATAACCCAGCCACCGGATTCTGATTCTCTCGCTGATACGTCTTACGACTTAAAATGCCTCCAATGCTTGAGCCTTATGAATTTCGGGTGGTTAAGGTGGTTCTTTTAATATTAATGGCTTATGCTGGCAAAGCATGTTTGCTGATAGACGAAGTGGTGACATGATAATATTAAAGGCATAAACCTTTCATGGTATTGGAGTTTTTTAATAATTTGAGAATTTTGTTGTTCCCTTAGGCCTGGTCACGAACACCACATGCCTGTTTACTGGAATTTTAATTGTACAACAGTTTGTGATTCCTTCCAGACCTGGTCGCATGAATGCAAGCTTTTTGAACGATCATCGTTAGTGTAATCATATGACATGCTAGTAGAATCTGACAATTTATTGTTCCTTCATGAATAGCTCACATTGCACGAATACAGCATGCCTTTCTGTGACACTACTTCAATTTGTATTTTCTTAGAGAGTGCCAGCCAGAGACCAAGATTTTAGCGAGCTAAACTAGGAGTTTCGGTTTCCTATTCTGAGGATCCTGCCCCTGGAAGTCATCATTGTTGTTATGGATAGACGTTTATCATCTCTATTCGCTGGCACCCATTTTGACCGGAAGAGGTTCGCCAAAGATTTTGCCAGATTCCAGGTAATTATTGCGTGTCATTTACTTACTATGATCAAGGAATTGAAACATTAGATAAGATCTTCTTTGAAGCAGCATCTAAATAATCATTTTATCTGTCACTGGTACTTGTTTATAATCTTTCGAGAGACGTCCTAAGCTTAAGTGCATGTAGTCATAATTGGCTTTTGAAATCTAAAATGGTGCTCTCTTGCTTTGATGCAGCACAAGCAGGAGATTGAGACAACAGAAGTTGCTGTAAAAGATGAAACAGAAGAAGTAAAAGAAGAGGTTTCTCGGAAAAAGAAGAGTAGGAAAATCAAGACCTCGGGTAGTTAGTTTGCACTTGCTTTCTCTTTTTTTTATATTGGTTTTGGTGTCCTGTGTTTCTTCAAGGAGCTGTCCCTTGACGAGTTGGATTTCTTATGCTTTTGTGCTTTGCACATGTAGAACCTGTCGAAGGGTTCAGTGTTTTCAAGAGTTCAGAATCTGCTGCTGAAGAAGAAAAAATGATCAAGGATGAATTATGTGAAAAGAAGAAAGAAATTGATAGACAAATTGAGGTTTTCATAGCATACAGATTGATCTCTTTTTAATAATTACTTTTGCTCATCAGTTTCTAATGAATATTCTTCCTGTGGTGGCAGAAAGATGCACTTCTTCGTAAGAAGCATGGAATTCATATTTCTGGTTACAATGTTCCATCTCCCCTTCAGAATTTCAGTGAATTGGGATCAAGGTATTTGTTGCTTACAGGTTTTCTGGCACATTCTTATTTGAGACATTCTAGTTTCTCTGTGGCGTTTTGTGTTTATTTTCTTTTTGAACAGGAAATGATTGTGATGTTCACTATTTGTGTTTGTGCATTTGTTTGTTTTTCATGCTATTACTTTATTGAAGTGTTACTTTATTTATTTTTGCATTTCTTGTGTTGGGTGTCACTTTTTTGGATATTCCTTGTAACTTTTAAAATTCCTAATAGTTGGGTCATCTCGAGCAAATTAGCCATAATTAGGAGACATTTGCCCAACTAATTACCACAACAACTTCTTTTTGTAACATTAATTTATACAGGATTATTCCTAGTAATAGTATGATAGAGAAATGAGTGAAAAGAGGCTTCCTAACTTAGATAGCCACTTTAAGATAATTCAATATCACACGGTATTAGAGCAAAAGCTTGTACACCTCCACCCAACTATCCATAAATAGGGCCACATATGAAGGAAGTGTGAGAATTGTCCTACGTGGACGCAAAAAATGTTTCCTAACTTGGCTAGTCATTTTAGGATAGGTCTTGGACCTGACTTCACAATAAGAATATGTTTTTTCTTGGCTTATACCAGATTTTCATGAAAGATTGTGAGGTAGGGTACTTTTTTTGGGCGCATAGGTTACATGGATTACCTGCTTTTCTGTCCTTTATTGTAAGAAAATTCTGGAGAATTATGTTCTGCAGCTATACCAAGCCCCCTACAATGGCTAAATGGCAGCTTTCCCCATGTTTTCCCCATTTTAGCCTACTGTAAACTTTGATGGCGCTTATGCTGGCAGCCCATGTTCTGCTGGGGTGGCTGGCATATTTAGAGATAGCTCAAGTTAAGTCCTTTTAGTTTTTTTTTGGATCAGCTGTATTGCAGATCCAGCGGAGTGGAATGAAGTGTTCTCTTACTGGGATTTGGATTATGTTAACAAACTTTTCGGGGATTCCTAGCGGTGGAAGATGATGTAGCCTTGTCCCCCTGTTCCATGGAACCTCAAGGAGGTGTTTGATGACCTCACATCAGTGGGATATTGCCTAGAACACGGTGCCAAGATAAGCAAATGCAGCATTTGAACTTTAAGCTAAAGCTGGTGTTCCTTAACTGATTTCTTCTTCTCTTGATCTCTAGATTATCTCTGGCTTGATTGTACTTTAAGTTGTACTCTATTTTGTGCTCAGTTTCCATTGCTACCCTAGTACTGTTTTTTACCATTTAAAGAAATATTTGAATGAAGGAACCACATGATTCATTTGTAATTTTAGTTCTTGATGTGGGTTTCAGCCACATGGCATTGATATAATGTATACTTTAAATGAAAATTCCTGGGCTACACTTATGAAAAGGGTGAGATGTTACAACTTCTATCATTTCACTCAATGATAAAAAAAAAAACTGGTGGTCGAGGCATTTGACGCCTAGTTTTTTTTTTTTTTTTTTTTTTTGTCTTTGCTTGATTCCTGATTATTTATTGGTCCCTGTAATCTTCTCTCTTCATGGTGTAAGAGATCGTCTAGTATCTCATTTGTGCTATGCTAGTGTGTCTTAATTGCTAGTCCGAAACTTGGAAAGGAGAGCTGAATTAGGTCAATAACTCTTGGACATATTGGAGATCCATTATAAGTCTAACCACTGTTTAATTGTTTAAGAAGGGATTATGATGTAAGGCCTTGTGATTGAGAATGTTTCCAGACTAATTATCCTCATGACTCTTTCCTTTACCTGATGTTGGAATAGAGTATGAGGGGAAATAAAATAGTTTAAAACTGATTTTTTTTGTTGTTTTTTTGTATTGGACAGGTTTAATTGTAAAGCCTATTTACTTCGCAATTTAGCAGAGCTGGGAATTAGAGAACCTACACCCATCCAAAGGCAGGCTATTCCAGTCCTCCTCTCTGTATGCTCTCAAGTCAATCTGTCTCTTTTTTCTACTTTCTCTACATTAGATTTTATTTATGACGTATTCTTTCATGTACTAGTTATGTCAGTCTTGAATATGTTCTTTTCAGTTATAGTGCAGTTAGAAGTTTTGGTCCTTTTTCTCCACAAGTTTCTTGTTTAATTTCTGACATGAATTTATTGTTTTGGTGGTTTCTCTGCCTAAATTAGGGTCGAGAATGCTTTGCATGTGCCCCAACAGGCTCTGGGAAGACCTTGGCTTTTCTGTGCCCTATGCTTATGAAACTTAAGGTATGTATATTTATGTCAGGAGTTTTGAAGTATCGTTATTGTGTTTAACTCGTCATGAGACTTTTTTTCCTATATTAGCCAGGTTTGAAAGCTGGTATTCGAGCTGTTATTCTTTGTCCTACACGGGAATTAGCTGCACAAACAACTAGAGAATGCAAGAAGCTTGCTAAAGGAAGGAAATTTTATATTAAGTTGATGACAAAAGACCTTGCGAAGGCTGGTGATTTTGAGAAGATGCTCTGTGATATACTTGTCTCCACACCACTTCGCATGAAATCTGCCATGCGAAATAGGAAACTTGATCTAAGCAGGTCTGGACTCTTTACTGAATAATTATATGTGCATACAAAGACATAGACATTAAAAATAGCTTTGGAAGTTGATCAAAGTGATTCGTGAAATTTTGCAGGGTGGAATACCTCGTCTTGGATGAGTCTGATAAGCTTTTTGAGCTTGGTTTTGTAGAACAGATTGACTCTTTGGTCAAAGCCTGCACAAATCCATCAATCATACGTTCGTTATTTAGTGCTACTTTGCCAGATTCAGTTGAGGAGCTTGCACGCACTAT
This sequence comes from Aristolochia contorta, assembly GCA_022405105.1. NCBI lineage: Eukaryota > Viridiplantae > Streptophyta > Magnoliopsida > Piperales > Aristolochiaceae > Aristolochia > Aristolochia contorta. Next base: position 8,379,773 of record CM039664.1, read on the forward strand.
TATGCATGATGCAGTTCGAATAATCGTGGGTAGGAAGTAAGTCATGGGCAGTTTGTCACCAAAATTTATTTTTTAACCATTTGTCTGCACACGTTGACATGAAGTTTTTTTCCCCAAAGGATTGTGGGAAGGAATGAGGATGCTTTTAATATCCAGATATTGACATTTAACTCACAATAGTCAATATATCTTGAAATACTTGTACAGGAACTCTGCTTCAGAACTGATAAACCAGAAACTAATTTTTTGTGGAAGTGAAGAAGGAAAGTTGCTTGCACTGCATCAAAGATTTTCAGAGGTATGTGGCTATTAGGAAAGTGAGTTATGGCTCTATTTGGAGTAATTATGATATGTGCATAAATATATGTACTATACTTTCTATTTGAATTTATAAATGATTTCAGTATTGCCATATGTTACTGTAAGTTTTTACATCCTGATGTGGTTGTCCTCGTGGCAGCCTAGTTGGCAGTCCAGATAAGGTCTAGGGTTTAGGCTTACCTATAGAATAGGAAGATAGTTCCTACTTTATCTCTTACCTGGACAGCCAATGAGGACGCCACGTACACTGTAAACCCCTTACAGTAAAATTTGGCAGTACGCATATCACCACTCATTTTAATTTTGTCTAAAAAATTAAACATTTGATTTAGTTTTACATTGAGTAGTTGGAATGAAGAGTTATTTACATTATGCATATACAATAGATGCAATCATAGATATGATCCCTCCAATCTGTTGAAAGACTTGTACTAAAAAAAGCTGATTGAGCCAATGGAACTGAAAGAGGATGTATTGAACTCCTAATACCTGTGATAGTAGTGAGGAGAAAAAAAAACAAATGAAGTGGCTGGAACTGTAATGTTCAGTTTAATGACAAGCTTTGACCATCATTGGAGTAAATGCTGATGTGATAATTAATGGTTAAAAATATAAAATTAAGTTGACAATGGAACTTGTCTCATTATATTTTTTTGACTGATTTTCCAAAAAAAAAAATCTTTTGGCTGACAGTCATCCTTAAAGCTTTGCCCAACCTATGGAAATGGATTTATTTTACTGAAACAGGATGTCTTTGACAATTCTGGCCCCATCATTTGGCAACAGTAATGTGATAAATATCACTTGATGTCTAGTAAAATGGAGGATTCTCATGTTTGGCATTTTCGTAGCAGCAATCTTGGTTTTTCTCTTAAAGCAAGGAACTTTAAGGTTTTTTTTTTTGTTTATCTTTCAAAGTTCATGTCAGTTCTGTTATGTATTGGTTATCAATGAATAATGTCATTATTTGCAGAGTCTGGACCCACCCGTACTGGTTTTTGTCCAAAGCAAAGAACGTGCAAAACAACTTTACAAGGAATTGGAATTTGATGACCTAAGGGTGGATGTGATTCATGCAGATTTAACTCAGGCACAGGTGACTAATTCTTCAAGACTTGTATATAGTTGAAGATTGACATTTATGCTTTTTCTTCTGTTGGGCAAACATTAGCTACCCAATATGTAAAAATTTGTTCTGTGAGAGGATGTCGTGAAATTAAGAACCATGAGCAAATGATACAACTTCCTCTGTTTGACTTCATGAGTACTTTTATCACAAATTGCACTGTGGTTGGAAACCTCTGAGTCAACTTTGTGTTGGTGCAGCGAGAGGATGCTGTGGATAACTTCCGTGCAGGAAAGACATGGGTGTTGATTGCGACTGATGTGATTGCTCGAGGAATGGATTTTAAGGGTGTCAACTGCGTCATTAATTATGATTTTCCTGAATCAGCTGCGGCATATATTCACCGTATTGGTATATATTGACCTTCTTCCATTGCCCTATTCAGTTGAATATTGTCCATATATTTTCTTTTTGGCTTATTCTGTTAGATCTTCTCCTCTCTAATAAATTTCTCACTTTCGTCGAAGACCTCTTGGAAATCATTTACTCAAGCAAAATAAATATTAGTAGTTGGAGATAAAACAATCTGCTTTTGGGGAATAAGAGCTCACACTTGTTGCGTTTATAATTTGTGTACTTCACTGAGCCTAACAATATTATTTCAAATTTCAAGACATTATGAAAATTTATAATTCACTTATGTTTTTCAGAAAAAAATATTTTTTTATTTAGTTTGCATTTTTCAAAATTGTTACACTATATACTTGTCAGTGGTTTGTCATGGAGTGGTAGGCCTTTAATGTGGGACGAAAAAGTTTTCACATTGTTAAGAATGTGTCTACTGTCTTTGGCTTGAATTTTTTTGCCTAACTAGTTTGGCATATTTCTGCCATTATCCTTGTCATAGGAGTACCAGACATTCTTATTGCTTTTTCACATTGGCCTTTATAGCTTCCAAACGTGTAAAGAGTAGCTTTAAAACTCTCAAGAGTTACTGAATAAGCATCAAACGGATCCTCCTTTGTCATTGCTTCGCTACATCGAACTATCAAACAGATAATGAACGTGTTTATAAGTATAGGGATCACACGTGTAACATCTAATTATAAGAGTTTCTAATTAGCTGATCTTGTTTTCATTTTAATGATCAATCTTGTTGTCATCTCTTTATGGTCAGTTTTACCACTCTGTGGTTATTTTTGGTGCTTCTGGGGTTGAGGTTATCCTGTTGCTATGCAAATTGGATTAGTCATGGTTCTTGCATTTGTATCAATATGATCTTGTAAGGTTTTATATTCTTCAAGTTATTTTTCTTATTTGGTGCCTTAGTATCGGTAGTTTCAATGCTACTCTTAGAAGTTGCTGTTTCCCTATTGCCGACTCTAGAGGTGGGTGGTTTTGTTTCGCCCTTAAAGTTGTGGTTTCCTTTGTCATCTTCTATTGCTTTTAAGTTGTTATGACTCTGTTTGAATTCTATTCGACCAAACTTCAGTTGTCTTTGCTTAAAAGACTGTTGTTGAAATTGTTCCCAGACAGTCTAGTTCATGTTTTTCCAGCTTGGTGACTGTTATGATTTGCTTGAAATCATTTATGGAGTTGTGTTTATTTTGAATTTTTTTTATTGTGTAGCCCATAAATTTGTTCCCTTATTCACTGCCTTGCCTATTAGCAGAGGTGGTGAGAATCCTCTCTATTGCTCATCAGCGGTATGTTCTGCTATTGAGAGAGAGAATTAAAATACTAGTGTTGATAGAGTTTATTCCAATAGTTATCCTAGCCACATGCAATTATCATGTCGCAGAATCTGAAGCCAATTTGGTGTTTTTCTTTCTTTTATGACGACAATGGTTCATAGCATGGATGACCCCTAGGCACTCTTCACTTGGGAAGGTCCAGGGCCTGGTCAGTTTACCAGGCCATTTTTGTCAATAGCATGAGATAGTCCATAACAAGTTGAAGCCATAGGAGACCGGCTGCGCTATTAGTTTAATTTAAGTTTATTTTTTTATTTTTCTATAAAAAACTAGATTCCTTGGCTTTTAGTATTTTTATAACTTGATATTTTAAAAGTTATAAATGGGTGAGAGAGATTAATGTCAAGTTCTGCACTTCAGTTTTACAGATTTTGCAGGTTCATTGTCAAATATTTGTTGCCATACTGTTTTGTTCAATCCTTGCACTAGAGCTTCATTTCTTTCTAATTGATGATTTATTTTTTCCATTTCTGAATAAAAAAAGGTCTTAATTCTCCTATTATAGATGAAATTTTCCGTATGTTAGGTAATCAAGATTGAAATTGAGCAACTCGTTAGACTACTTATTTCTTCTTAATGCATGTTTTGAGTAGGCAAAATAGTTTGTTAACTTAGCTCACATCTGGCTACACTAAAAATTGGATATTAAAGCATTAAGCTATATCTGCATATAGGGCGGTGTGGCAGAGCTGGAAGAACTGGTGAAGCCATAACTCTGTACACAGAAGAGGATGTACCCTTCTTACGAAATATAGCCAATGTTATTGTGGCATCTGGTTGTGAGGTCCCATCCTGGATGCTATCATTTCAGAAGCTCAGGAAGAAAAAGCACAGGCCTCAGAGAGATTCTATACCGGGTGGATCTCAGGAAGATGCAGAAGCACCTAATTTGAAGCAGAGAAGGCTTCGTACCCCAAAAGCTTCTGTACCAAGCAGACCTAAGGCTGAGACTGGCACTATTTCAAGTGGATCTCAGGATGCAGAGGCACCAAACTTGTCTTTGAAAAGGCATCGAGGCGATGAAGAATCTAATTCTAAGTTACCTATGGAAAACGGAAAAGCAATGCTAAAACCCAAGCAAAAGAAGCGTAAAACAGAGAGGTTCCTTTCTGGAGAGACCTGAGGAGCAGTGACGAAGATGGTCCAAAGTCGTTGAGGCTGCGAGTCTCTGGTTAGTTTTTTGGTCTGTTGTTATATAAACATTTTTCAGCAAATCTCTTCTGATTAAAACTTTTGTTACTAACCTCAGTCTCTCTTCTGCAGTTTTTGACATTTCGTAGTGTTGCTGGAATCAGTTCCTTCGTTTTTATTGTTGGATCTCTTGATTAGTCTATTGAAGAGATGATCTTTTTTTTTTTTTTGAAATGATGATCTTTTGTTTTTCAAGAGTGAAACTGACAGAACTCTTTGAAACGTGTGGCGTAATTGGGAATGGGAGTTTGGAATTCTACAGAGCAGCATGGAGCTTGTCTGCCCGGACCATTTAAAACAAGTAATAGATAAACAGAAGTCCTGTTCAACCAGTCAATGTGGGAAGGAATGAACCGTGTATAACTCCATGTGACCAGCAAGTCATATTGTAACATCTCTATGGCTGCGTACAATGAGCCCCGAATCAAACATGTTGTTACTGTTTGCTCACAAATCTCTTTCATATTCCGGTGAACTTCATGTTATTTAGAAACATGGAGTTGTGCACACGCCAACACAAGGAGAAAAACGAAACAAGTACTGAAATATTATCAAAGAAACAAACGCACTCTTCCAGACAGGATATTGTCTTTAGCGGCGGGAGACTTCCATGACACCAACGTTAAATGCCCCAATGCAGAACAGCTGCGTGCCGCTTAGGATGATAGTCAGTGCCTCTAACGTCTTCTGCAGCATAGAAAAAGCATAAAAATGGGATTATCATTCATCAATTCTTTTCTTTTTGTGGGTTGCATATATTCAGTATTAAACTATATATCCTTGAGCGATTCTGTTAAAAAAAAAAAAAAAAAAAAAAAAGGTCTGGCTTACCAAACTGGTGGGCCTCTCTCCTATGTTAATCTCCTTGCACGCCAACCTGTAGTAGTAGTAGCACACAAGTGCAAAACAATGAGAAGAAACGATCTTTCTTTCATAACTAGCTACAAAAATATCTTGGATATTAGAACTTTGATGCGGTATTAGCATTACTACTACCCCATGGCGAGAAGAGTGAGAGCCCAAGTTGTCATGGAATAAGTGGCTGCGGATAATAAATTGGAGGCGTCCCACACAAGCACGTTATTGATGCCGGCGATTGAGGAGGCGATACCGGCTGCTCCGGCGATGAGGGAGAAAATTACAAAAAATCCGGTGGCGAAGTTCCCAATCGGAAAGTATATAGGAAACAGACGAGCAGGGATTAACACACCGGCAGTCGCTGCAATTTGAGAGTTGGAAATGGAGAAGTTCATCAAATGCCGATCAAAGCGTTTGATCATACAAAAAGTGGTCCACGATGATGTTCCACATTAATAATTCGAGTCTAAAGTTTTACCTGATTCAGATGTGTCTTCGATCCCGACCTTGATTGCCCATCCAGCAATTGCAACCACGATAATATACAGGACGAGATTCAGCACAAGAAGGAAGAATGCTAGTGATTTGGGGCCTTCAGCTGCCATGGCGGAAATATATATCAGTCTCCAGATTGCGGCACAATTTTATCGGTTTCTTTCCTGTGTATGTGTGGAAGCATGCATTCATTGGGGCGAGGGAGTGCTGGGTTCTTTTTATAACGTTCTTGGTCATATATATTTCCCATCTCAAAAATACTGGATTTTATTGTTACAGGAGGATTCTTTCAATGGAAGCAAAGACTTGAAATTCTTTGCTCTCAGAGGGAGGGAAGGAAGGTATCCCCAGGACGAAGAGGTTTCCTAACAGGACTTGCATGTTCACAGCCACTCCGAATAAAGGACAGGATGCTTTACATTAGAAATTGACAATTGGGTGGGGCAGCATTTTATAAGCGAGATTTGATGATTATGTTTGCTCAAATTAAGTACGCGAGGAAAAAGTAACTTCGGTAGCTAAAAATAAGAGGTAGTTCACAGTACGTGAGGCCTTGATGTGTTCATGAGCTGCTTCTCTGAGCATTTTATACAACAAAGCTTCTCCAGAGAACCAAAACAGTAAGAATGGATCGAACATGTAAAAAAAGAACCCCCTGAATTGAAAGACTCGTTGCGTGTCTATATGCCACGCAGTGTTCTTAAACTTTCAATGCGACCTTCTTTGCTGCAAGCGCTTCTGCCTCCAGCGTAGGCTCAAACAGGAGGGTTGTTTCTGCTAGTAGAGACGTGACAACGTATGGATCCATGTTTGATGCTGGACGACGGTCTTCCAAGTAGCCTGGATGAACAAAAATCGAACTTTTAACTACTCTCGTCTCTGCAAGGAATAGTTGCACCAAAGTTTTCATTCCGCTGTTTATTCTTTCTTTTACATACCTTTGCCTTGCTTTTCAGTCTCACGCCCAACACGAATTGAGCAACCACGATTAGCCACACCCTAGATGTATCAATAGCTCAGAACGGTTTGAAATGTAAACTGGGTTCATGGCAGAAAAATTACTGGATAAATTTCGAAACGAACTACCTACCCAGGAAAAGGTGTCAATGCTGGCAGTCTCATGCTTCCCTGTCAATCTTCGCTCGTTCCCTTCTCCATATGCACTAATGTGGTCGTGGTGACGGAGAGAGAGGTTAAGGATGGCCTTCTTTATCACTTCGAAACCTCCCTCTTCTCGCATGCTTTTAGTGCTGTAAATGGATGACGATCATTCAGATACGGTTAAGTGTCTTAAACTGTTCTGAGCTGGGAGAAGGTTATATGGTAATACCTGTAGTTGGTGTGGCAACCTGCTCCATTCCAATCACCCTGGTGGAGGAGGAATTACTTATTAGGTTGAACAGAAACGTTGTGAATAGTTTGTATGAGCAAAGATAAGAAATCAGCCAAGTCACAAGGAGATTTTGTGAGTACACAGCACAATGATAAGGCTCCGAACAGAAGTCATTGTACACAGCGGATTAATAAGTGGGTGGTTTAAGTGTTACCTCTATCGGTTTTGGGTCAAGGGTGAGAACTACGCCTGCTTGCTCTGTTATCCTCTGTTGGAAGAAAGACAAATTTAATAAGAGTAAGTGGAGTGACGCAAAATAATCAAGATGAAATATATGCAAGACTTCTGCGTTTTGCCATTCTACATATAGACGACTAAACAAAAAAGGTTGGGGATTACCTCGAGGATGTACCTAGAGCACCATATGTGATCGCCCGCGTCAATACCAACACTGGGCCCTACTTGGTATTCCCACTGAAGAAAACATGAAGGATATTTTAACGGGTATTCTAATTATGAACCTACGGGTAATAAGTCAAAGGGCATACAGAGTCGTAGGGACTGAAAACTGAGGAAAAGAAGGAAACCTGGCCAGGCATAACTTCTCCATTAGTTCCACTAATGTTGATTCCAGCATATAAACAGGCTTTGTAGTGAGCATCCGATATATCACGCCCAAATGATTTTTCAGCACCTGCCCCACAATAATAAGGTCCCTGGAACAAAGATAGGCCATTTAAGAAATACACAGAAAAAAAAAGATCAAGAGAAAAGAAATCAAGCTCATCGAGATTACAGTCATTCATCAAACTTGGAAAATGATAAAATACCTGGGGACCAGGGTAGCCTCCCACAGGCCAACCCAGAGGCCATTTGACGTTTTGTTGGAGTAATGTGTATTCCTGCTCTATTCCGAACCTGATTTCAAACACAACCAATCGTTTCATTAACAGCAAGTTCTGTTTGGTATGGGAAAAAATTGATCAAACGAGGAACCGGTGAAGCTTACCAAGGGACTTCACTAACAACCTTCGGATCACTGAAGATCTGAGCAGCTCTGTGGCGCTTGTTTGTGGGAATGGGCTCTCCAGCAGGCGTGTAAGAGTCACATATAACCTTCAGATCAGATACATTGTTGTCAGAATGCAAAAGACAATAAAAAACGAGGAACTTACTACCCTTCTCCAGGTTGTTTCATTATACTCACCAAGATATTGTTACCTCCTCTGAAAGGATCCTTAAAAATTGCTTGCGGGCTGTAAACACAAATGGAACAGTAGATCATTTAAACCAGAAACTAAATAATCACCACGGCAGAAGAATTTCTTGGGAGGCAGAAATATCAGCAGCTTACTATAGAATTACTTCACTGTCTTCACCGGGAGCTTGCCCAGTGCTGGACCCATCGTAATTCCACTTCGGAAGTTCCGACGGGTGTTCCACTGGCCGAGAGATCGTCTAAAGAATTCAAAAACAGAAACGGATATTCAAAACCAATTTTAAGGGAAATGATTATTCCAGTTCCAAATCAATTACATATAAACCTCTGCATCCTACCCGTGATTTGCTTCTAACATCAATTCCAGAGCCTCCAATCCTGATCCATCCACCAATAATGCTTGTTAACTTGGGCCCTTTGACATGAAAGACAGACAATTGATTGATCAATCAAGCAGAAAACTGACAGCAATTACCAGATGTACTCAGCGATGATTTTATCCGTAATAGGAGTTAAGTCCAGATTTAAGAGATCCTCCAATCTGGCGACGGTGCCGTTTTCAGATTTCACAGCGCTCACTCTAAATTTACAGGAGTGTTTTAGTCTTTAATCTCTGATTCAACACGAGAGAATTCCACAATTTTGCCGTCACGGGTCTTCCTTTCAGCGAACTGTTTGGCACTTTAACCTGCCATTGCATGGAAGGAGCCAGAATCTGTGCCATTTTTCCAACTCGTCTCTGTACACAAGATGAGTCAAATACGAGAGTCAGTACACACACAGTGGGTCGAGATTCGAAAATAAATTGGATCTCACTCGGGGCAGTTTGGTCCGATTGATCATACGACAAGGGATAATAAAAACCCAGTCCTAAACTACATTAACCGACAAAATTTGCAACAAAAGACGGTCGTAGTTGAGACAAAGTTGACTTTTATGTCCCCAAGTACTCGTAAGTTTGGTAGAGGATGATCAGCGTATATCAGAGATGATATAACGAGGAAAAAGGCTTCTGAGAAGGGAATCTCTGTGAAGTAAATTTCGCCAGAGAAATGTCTCTGCCTTAGAAGTCGGAACGCTAACACGGATCCAAGTGTGCAGAAAACAGAGCTTCAAATTTTCGATAATGGCGGAAGGATCCAGCCAGATTCGACTTCACCAAAGATTCTGAAAGACGTAAAAAGCGGCAAGAGTGTAAAAGTTTAACCAGAGATTCTGATCGAATCTACAATCTCCACGAGGAATCCTTGAAAAACAGAAGTCTTTTGGACTTCGACAAAAGCTAGCTCCTCCGCGATTTCCATCGAGTTCAGCTCTTTCAAACACGAGCTCGCTAGCTCCAAACAAACGCCTTCTGCAACTACGCCAAACCTCTCAACAGCATTACCAAAACGAGAAAATTTGGACAGGTTTTCTTTCCCCAGAACAAGGAGAAACACAACAAAATGGGGGAAAAAAAAGGAGAACAAAAATTAAAAAGAAGCGAAGCAGATGAACGACGTACCAGAAACCTCCCGCCGGAAAACGTCCGAAGAATCGGAGAAAGCAGCTATACACGGTCCGTACGGAGATCAAAAGACCTCCAACAGACTCGAGGCAGAGAGGGGGAAGGAGGGAGTGACAGAGCTGGGGGACAAGGAGAGAGGGAAAGGGGGAGGAAGTTGAAATCGGCATTTGATTAAAAAAATGAAATAAAAATAAAATAAAAATAAACATAAAAATAAAAAAAGAGGGAAAGGCTAACAAGAGGTGACTGGCCTTTCCATAGTAGATAGGGTTGTTACATGGGTGGAGGAAAATAGTCTCCATGGGGTGTGGGCACCAAACCCTCCATAAAACAAGATAAGGGTTTCTTTCTACTTCCAAGCTCTCCTCTTTCAACCAACCACCAAGGTTCCCCATATCATGATACTCTATTAAAAACATTGAGAACATAAACTAGACATTAATCTCACATCTTGCAAAGCCTTTTTCTATTTACTTGGGGACAATCCTTGAAACAAAAAGAAGAAAGGGTCATTAGTCATTAAAGATTATTGTAAGCATTTTTTGTTTGGATGTGCACTTCACAATTACATTACCATGTGCATGGTTGAAGGCATGTGCTCTTGGCACTTGTGGGGCCACTAAATTTTTTTTTTCTAAAAACGAAAAAATCTGTTTTGCCCTTTTGGGATTGTTTTAAGGCTACACAGTAATTAGCATCCCACACACCAGCCAATCAAAAAATTTAAAGAAATAAAAAATATTTTTTATTTTATAAAATTTTAAATTTTAAAAGATAAAACCTAGGCAACTATGTTTCGGATTGGCTGGTATGTCAAGTAGATATTGTGCATTCCTTGTTTTAACACTATAACAATTATTTGTATCAAAAGATTACGGATACTAGTACATGAATTTGGGTAGCTCTCAAATGGTTCTTATTGGTTTAATTAAATAAATTTATATTTGGGTGTGTTCTAAATCCTTTTTGTGTTATGGAATTGGTTTGGGGTCAACATATATATAATGTATTTAATGTAGGTGAATTTTTCAAGTAAATATACTTTATGCACACTTACTATAAAATTGTGCTAAATTAATTACTTTATTTCACAAAATCACCCTTTTCATTAGTTCCACTTGAGGAGGGTGACTCCACTGATGGGACAAACCAACAATGACTTAACCAAAATATAATAATTGGAAGGAATATATTTAACCTTGGTCGAGGTCGCTTCCCATTTGATGGCAACCACATGAGGTCTAAGGTTTAATATCACTATTTTAATTGTGCAATCCCATACTTAAACTAATTAGGTTTGCTAGTCTTTGAAGTTTCAATTGATGTCACTCCCCATTAAGGAGACAACAATTGGGTGTGTTTGGAGAACATGAGGGGTCACTTTGACTCTCCTATTATCGGAAGGATTGGCTCCCTTCACCAAACACTTGTATTTATATTTGTTGACCTCTAGTAATGCCATATCATTATTTTTTTAACCCTTTGTTTATTGTAGTGGATCAATCATCATACTGTTTTTCTCCCTAATTGATATTCTCATGGCTGTAATTGATATTAGAGCTCTTTATTGCCCAAGATAATAACGAAGAGTGCTTACATTCTTGAGTGATTACCAAATTAGCAACGAAAGCCTAAAAATAGAAGGACATTATATAACAAATTTTTTTGTGATTGGTGTGGCAGATTTTTTTTTATATAAATTCTTTATAATTTAAAAAAATAGAGTTATCACAAATCAATGTTTTAAACCCTTGGGAAAGTGTTAGATTATTGAGGTAATTAAATCGTGCTTTATGAAAAGCCAAATTATAAGTTTTGGATTAGGTAACTGATTAAATATATCCAGTGAAGCATCTCGGCGGGAATTTCGACTCAACCTGCCTCATGGAACTTCTCCTTTGTAATTATCGTAGTCATTGGAAGGCAATATTTATATAATGAATTCAACACTACCAAATTATAATAGTTTAAATCATGGTAAACAAGGTGCCCTAATTAAAGTAATCAATTAAATATTATGAACTTATATTACCAATTATAATTTTAAACTAGTCGTAATGGTCGTCTTGGCTCAGATTTGATAATACTTAAATAAAATTTTATTTATTAAATTTATTAATATTATTTTATATTCTAATTGTTTTCTGTTTTCTTCAAACTGGATTTTGTGAAAACCACCCTGTTTCACTCGCCGCTTCCTATCGTTGTTTCTGAGTCGAGGATCACCGAGTCGGGAACCGGGATTCGTCATCCATCCGCTGAAGGAAGCGATTAGTGGAAAAGGATAGGGGTAAAATGGTCCTATAAAACCGTGTTCAATGACAAAATGGCAATGATGGCTGGTCATAAATGCTCCGGTCACCGGCGGGTGTGCGCTTTAGCACGTGCGTGCGAGTGCCACAGCGCCCTATGCGTCTCCGGTTGCGTGGGATCGGCGTTTGGAGGAGAATGGGAGCTTTCAAAGTTCAGGAGAAAGAAGCTCCGTCTGATATTCGTATGATTCATTATATGGGCAAAGGTTTTTCTCTTCTACCTTTGTTGGTTTGAACCAACGGGTGGAAGATCGAGGAAATTTTATATTCTTCAAAAATTCGGCTGATCTCTGATCTGGGTCGATGGAACAGCTCGTGAATTTCATCATTCGTCCTCCACGGTACATCGTTTTCTGATTTTTTGTTTTGGGGGTTGTTAGTTTCGGGTCGTGGCTTGCTTATGAATTGTTGTATACTTGATGTAAAACGGGGATTTTTGGGTTTGTTTTCTTGGTAGAGTTAGAGTCGTCTCCTCTGGCAGAATTTGAATTTGATTTACTCTAATTGTCTGATATATACCCGTAATGGTTGGCTAATTTACCCCTTGAAATAAGAATTATACAGTTAAAGTTATCGACGAACAAGGAACTCTTGCATAATCCAAACAATTTTTTTTTTTTTTTGTAACGTACTGGCGTTGGATCTTATAGTTGAGGAGTCTCCACGCTCTCTGAAGTAAGCGAAATCTTAGCCAGTTGTGATATCTTGATTTGGGGATGCGTATCCTGTAAAACCGTGTCATCGCTTCCCTCTAGTTCATTTCAAGCAACGTAAGCTCTCAAATTGTTCTCATTAATGTTCCCGTGTCCATTATAATACAGTGTTGAAATGAGAAAGCATTTGTAGATCAAGATTTGAAAAACACTCAAGTTTTTAAGTTGCATATATAAAAGGATAATTGGATTAACAGTTGGATTCTGTTGAAGAAAGCTTGAATGAACTGTAATTCTGAGAGCACGTGAAAGTCAGTTTAGGTTTATTCCTGGGAAATATGTAATCTGGGGTTTTTGTGTGGTTCAATGTCACTCGGGCTATGAATTGAAGTTATATCATCACATGTGTCGTTTTGTGATTGGGATTCTTGTCGTTGTCGTATAGCAGAAATGGAAGTTGGCTTTCTTCATTAACATTTTAAGAAGAAGGTGAAGGGGAGAGTGTAAAGGACAACTTTATTCTGACATATGCCAGCATAAGAATGGAGGACACAGACTACTGCACTATTTATACGAGAAGGATCGGGATATCCACTTCGTTTTTGTAGGAAGCTTTTTCTCCAGTGTCAGTGACAGAAGATCCATTAAAGCTTTAATTGGATGGTTTTCTTTATTGGAGTGTCAGTAAAATATTCTTGTCTGATTTGCTTTTGCGCATCCTCCTTATAATACCAGCATTGCATTGAGCTGGAATATATATGATGGTAAACTATCTTTGATAGTTCCGAGCCCTCAAGAGGGCTCAATTAATCAAGATCATACTGATTCATACAATGGTGCTGGAGATGTAAGGATGAACACAAGATGGTAATGGTGATTGGCAATGGCCTTGATTATCTAAATTAATGTTTTCTCCTTTATCTGCCGAAGTCCGTATGATCTTGTAATTTATAAGTGAGATATCTAGGTAGAATGGAAATAGTTTGTGACTCAGGGAGTGTTCAATACTGCAATTTGTATATGGGATATCTGCTTCAGCCAGAGACTCCCATCGGACTTTCATACCAGAAGAGAGTTGAGTATAGCGAAAAGGGGAGCAAAATGCTAATCGTTCTTCTCAAAGATGAGGATAATGCTTCTGTAATCAACAGAGAAATCTTGCTTTTTTCTCTGTTGGTTACCAAAAAAGGTGGGGCACTATCTTTAAAGGCGATAACTTTCAAAAAAAAAAAAAATCTTTAAGGATGATTTATTTTGGATGTTGTTAAAAAAAAAAAAAATGTAGCGCTTCCCAAAATTCTGCTCAAACTAGAGCTTCCATTGGTGAAACCTGGAATAGAGGGAAAATAGAGAACAAGAAAGCAAAATAATGTGAACTTGAGCAGCTCAGTGGTCACAACCTGGGATAGAGACTCCCTAGGGGCATGGAATTAGATTAGAGAAATACCGACTTTCAAAAAAAAAAAAAAAAAAAAAAAAAAAAAAAAAAAAAAGAAAGCAAAATAATGATCATTCTTCGCAAAGTTGAGGATGAAGCATAAAGCATTGGCCATTTTATGGAAGCATAATATTAATGCTCAAGTTATCATTTTTAAGACACGAACAGTCCCCTGTCCTAGTAGCTAGTTCTTCCTTTTTATGTGGGAACTTTATATTCTTACCTTATTGAGATGAGGTGAGTGGGCGATGCTATAGGTTCATATTGTTTATTTACTTTATCGGCTGTTTTTGTCTCTTTTTTTAAATTGCCATTATTTGCCTTTGCTGTCATTTCCCAAACAAGTGCCATCTTTAGCATTCTTTTTCTGTGTCGGTCACATTTAAGGGGTTTATGGTTGAATGTTTTAATCTGCAGAGCTGATTATAGCCCAAAGAATGACTTACTAGATCAAGAATTTATGTTGAAGAGACAATGGTATCAGAGGAAAGATTTGGAGGTCCAACTGCTTACTTCTTTTAAATTCTCTATTTGCTTGATGGTAGAAATAACTCTTTATTTTTGAAGAAATAGAAGTTTTATTTGTATTGTATGTATTACTCGTGTCGTCTATCTCTTTAGTGGTGTAGGGTTCAGAGTTATTTATTTTCGGTAATTGGCGCATATGCTATTCATTAATGTATTTGATTTTTTCTCATCTTTAATTTACTTTTATTGTTTGAAATGTTTGTTTTATTAAAAGGTTTTTTTTTTAATTCTGAAGTAATTATGTCATGTCTAGGCAGAAGATATAAGAAATTTAGTTGGTTATGAACATTGGTTTTTTAATTCTGAAGTAATTATGTCATGTCTAGGCAGAAGATATAATAAGTTTAGTTGTTTCATATTTTATGTAACATTGACAGAATGATTTTTTCAATGCTTATCTTATTTCTTCGTTTTTCTTTTTATCTTACCATGCAAGTGTTGAGTGCACTAAAAATGATTGAACTCCAAAATTTCTTTATTTTTGGCATTTAATTGTTTCATATTTCTATAGGTAATCTGTTTTTTAAAAGAATGGTTTTTCAATGTATCTTCTAGTTATGTCCTCGAGGAGATAAAGATGAAATCAATTATGCTTATATGTCATTTGTTCTGAGCATTTTAGGTGAACTTTTCATTTATTTTGAATGGATTTTTTCTTTTTTTTGGTTTTTTTTGATTGGGGTCTTTATGCCCTGAGATTCTTAAAGGAAACTTAGGAAGCATGAGTTCTCTGATAATACTTGGAAACACATTACTTCGTTCAGTCATCATTTCTAGCTCATATAGCATTTAAAATATTTATGGCTCTTGAGTGGTTCTTTCAGATACTGGGATGTCTGATAAAGTAATATCCTGTTATGTTCTAGGTCATCAACAGTCGAGGAAATGTACTTCAGTGTAGCCACTACCTGCCTCTTAACATTCCAGATGGAATGGCTCTACCTTGTGTTATCTACTGCCATGGAAACAGGTGGGTTGAGAAATATATCAGTTCCTATCTTTCAAGTGAAAACGCATATTGGGTTCTAGCCAAAAAGAGTGCAAAGACTTTTGTTTTGGGAGCATCTTGAAAGGGGTATGAGACTTCAATTAGTTCACCGCATGTTGGAAATATTGAATGGCATTGAGGCAATCTCCTTTTTCAGAGGCCCCTTTGACCTTAAGCTTCGAACCTGCTATCATTTATGAATTTCATTGAATAGCATCTTACTCTGAGTTTTGATCAATATTATCAAATTGATTTGGATGCTGAACCAATTTAGGGTGTTTTTTAGAGGAGAATTTTAAGTGTTTGCTTCATAACATCTTAATTGGTTCAGTGGTTGAAATGACTATGATTTTTTATTTTGCGTTCAGTTTAATGACTCAATCCAATCTGGTTTTAAGGTACTGTAGAGAATTTCATGCACTGCGGAAGTTCTACTTCTGAGGGTGCTACAGTTCACAATGATCAAGGATTGAAAATATCCTGTTTTATTATTTGGGAAATGGTCTCCTAACTTCAGCAGGTCATTTTTAATGTACTTGCCTAACTCAATTGTGTTATTAGTGGTACTTATAATTGAGCCTGCTAGTCATAAAGAGAGCTCATTTGTGACAAAGATGTTAGAACAATCCATCGTAGATCCAGGAATCGAAACGTTTAGTAATTTTTTGATTGGGAAGAGGTCTCCTTGTTGTGGCTTGTCATTTTGGGATAGATCTATACCCAGCAGGGTAAGGGATTTATGGAGATGTCTTTTGTAAGAATGTTTGGATTTTTTGGGGTCTAGATGTCTCAGCCCTTGACCTTAGGTTAGTTAACTACTAATGAGACATCTCGGATTTTGACTTAGGCAAGACAGGGGTGTCTGGTACCCAACTCTGACAGAAGGATGCCCCATGTCCTTTTGTTTAAAAGATTAAAGATGTAAAATGAATTTTGGTCTGTTTAGTCCGTACATATACATGGTTGTCACTGATATACTCTTCCTCTTTGTTGACTTCCAGTGGTTGCAGAGCTGATGCTAGTGAAGCTGCTATTATTTTACTCCCTTCATGCATAACAGTTTTCACTCTTGACTTTTCTGGTTCTGGACTCTCAGAAGGAGAACATGTCACACTGGGATGGAATGAAGTACGTGCCTGATTTTTTTCTTTATTAGAAAGTTTTATTTTTGAGTAAAGAGAGAGGGAATGAGAGGATTGAAGAAATAAGGAGAATAGGAAAGGGAAGGAAGCGTTGGCACAGAAGGTGAGGAGAAGAGATAGGGTCTGTTACTATCCTCCCCTCATATCTCATTAACTTTATAATATGGCATACAACTACTAAATCGTCTCTCTGCTTCTAAATCCTTTAAACCAACACTGCAGTACTGCTAATGCTACTTGTGGCGCATTACTAACTGTTACATTTAATCTCTAATTGGCCAGAATTGAGAAATGTAACTTCGGACACTAAAATGACCAAATTATCCCTGACAAATAAGCTACTTTTTTAACATTCTTGATGTAGAACTTTGATTGTCATGCCCATAGTAAATATTGTCCTTTTAAATTTGTGATGTTCTGGGCCTTTGAATCAGTCGATCCTGCCTTTTTTATTTATGGTATTAATTTCTAAGGATTATCATGACCAAATTGGATTCTTCAGTGCTTACTAAAGGAGAGCAAATTTTTGGAAAAAGAGTAAAAATTCAGAAACAAGCTGATAGAGGAAGTTGGTTGGCCAGGTTTAGAATACCAATCTTGTTTTTTTTTTTTTTTTGAAAGTTGTGTTTCATTTATATTAAAAGAATTTACAAAAAAATTAGCCCCATGGGGGAATACAAAAGTATCTCAGGATGCAGTCACAACAAGTAGTTGTTGATGCATCCCTTGCTTAGCAAGAGAGTCAGCACAACCATTTTCACTACGGAATAATGAGATCAAGAGACTACAAAACTAGAGAGGTTGAAAGTTCATTAAACAAGAACCAAAATCGCCATGGAGGCCTAGATTCACCAGTGGCCCATGAATCACCTTTGAATCCCCTTCAAGCCAGGTTTAGAATATCAATCTTGTTAAAAAATTATCTTGTGTCATATTTTTTTGAGAGTCATATTTAGAAAATATTTGGCCATAATCTGGTTATACAAGCAGTAAAATAATTTGGATGGCAAGATGCCTCCCACCTGATCTTTGGACTTTGGAATTACCAATTAGGAGGTAGTGTGGAGATTCCATCTGCTTCAGACTACGGCAGTGACAATTTCTCCTTTAAGAATGTTTGTGATGTAACTTCAGCAAATTTTACTGAGATCTTCTTTGTACTATATGTGTTCTAATCTGCAGAAAGATGATCTCAAGGCTGTGGTCAATCATCTGCGGACAGATAAGAGTGTTTCTTGTATTGGCTTGTGGGGCCGCTCTATGGGTGCTGTTACCTGGTAACTTCACAGTATTCTTTGTGTTCTGATTTGTGCCTGTGGAGATAAACTCTTGCATGCATAATAATATTCTTTTGCTATTTATGGTTTTTGACGGATGATTTTTAATGTTATCAGCTTGATGTACGGAGCTGAGGATCCGTCAATTGCTGGAATGGTCCTTGACAGTCCCTTCTCTAATTTGGTTGACTTGATGATGGAACTTGTGGACACCTACAAAATTCGTCTGCCAAAATTCACTGTGAGAATCTTTTTACCCTTCAAAGCAATATTAAAATAAAAAACTTCTCACCCTTAGTTATGGTGTTTTAATACCAAATGTAGTTTGAATTTGTGTTTTTTTCATTTCTTGATCCTTCCACCAGGCCTTTATACTATTTTCAAAGTTTTCCTAAAGGGTTATGCACGGGTTGAAACCGCAGAAAGTGGTTGTCAACTCTAGAAAGTTATCCTTGTCTATCTCCTTTGTGCAGTGGTAATAATTTGAAGAGTTTAGGCACACATAGCTCCTTTTTTCTTTCTGTATAATGTGAGGGGATTAAGTTTATGGATTCGGTACGTCCTCCAGATAATTGCTTTAACAACATCCTGCATGTGGTACTACTTCTGACTGCACAGCCACGAAAGAGTCATTTATAGCTTGATTTTTTCATCTGGAGTTTCATTCCAGGATAACAATACTTCTCTACCTATGACACTATTGTGATTTTTATTGCTCCATTTTCCTCATGAATTAACAAGATCTAACCTGTCAAGTTAGTTGTGTGCTTAAGAACAATTATCTGACTTATTGTAGGTGAAATTTGCAATTCAATACATGCGAAAGGTTATCCAGAAGAAAGCAAAGTTTGACATTATGGATCTGAATGCCATTCAGGTATATAATGCCCCTTGAATAACACTCCAGAATTTTGTCATTTACCTTCCCGTCAATGTGCATTGTTATTGATGTTTATATCTTCTAACACTCTTGTAGGTTGCAAAATGTTGTTTCGTTCCTGTTTTATTTGGTCATGCTACAGATGATGATTTCATTCAACCTCACCATTCTGATCGCATATTTGATTCTTATATTGTAAGATCTAGTCCATTGCTCAGAACGTTCATTGCCCATTATTCAGTTGTGGAACTAATGAACATATTGTACAGGGTGACAAAAATATAATCAAATTTGATGGAGATCACAATTCTCCACGTCCGCAGTTCTACTTTGATTCCATAACCATATTTTTCTTTAATGTCCTTAATCCTCCAAAGGATGCTTTCCAAGGAACTTATATACAAAATGCAAATCTTTACCTGGAGGTAGCCTGCTATATTTTGTTCAATGTCAGCTCAGTTAAGCATTTATAAGTTGGAGCTTGCTTGCTAAGCACGATGTTGGTGTGCATGCAGAAGGATAATGAAACGCATGAAGTTCAATTCATTGGTTCCCTTGGACCATCCACTAATGGTATGTGTTGCAAACACTCGATTTTCAGAAGTCAGTTTGTACATATTTCCTGATTTTTCCCTCTTGTTCTCTTGCTTACAGAACCCACACCAGGCAGCACGGAAGAAGCTCTTAGTCATTTACGCACAATTAGACCCATGAGCCGGACTGAGGTTAAACAGAATATAATTTCCTTTATATCCAAGCACGTCCAAAATTTTCATCCTATTCTTCTAAAGTCCCTAACATCAGGCCATTTGTCTACTTCTGTTCTGTCCCTCAAAGCTAGACCGTCTTTTTTGTTCTGTTGATTGAACCATAAACGTGTTAAAGTGCCTCACCTCACTGTCCATTTGTATATTTACCACTCAGGTCCCTAATGACGTCTCCTCACAAGAAAGTCACTCTGAACAAGAGGTAGTGAATCAGCCTACCCATCTTCTTCATACTTCAGTTTTCCATTTTCTGGTTATCTCTAGCTTTTGCATTTAATATTTTTTAAATTTTACTCACCTTCCCGAGCAATGAAAAACTTTAGTGGTGCTAGTAGGACAAATGGCACTTTTTTGTAAAACATCCTGATGCTGTAATGGTTGAGAGCTAATTCATCTTTATTCAATGAAAACAGGGAAAAGGAATAGAAGATGACCTCGGTTCCTCGTCATCCAGGCTAATTACATTTGATCTCACTGGTGATCCTCACTCCTCCAGCCATGCAACAGATGACGGTTATTTGGAGTATACTTTTGACGACTTTGGAGATTTTCCTTGCAACTTGGAAGATGAAGAGAGGGTGAGTTGGCTTATTCCACAAATCATCAATTGTTCCTGTGAAGTTGCTCCTGAACAGCCCACTCGTCCATTAGTCTAAAAGAAAATTGTTTGATTTCTTATCAAAATTAGATGTTCATGGAGGCAGTAATGGAATCCTTGAAGGACTTGGACACCAGACACCCTCATGAGGAGAATCAACCTACCCCTGAGAACACTATCAATCGGGTTCAGTCTGAAAAATGTGATGCTTCAGTGGCAGACTGTAATGGGTGCAAGGAGACGGAGTCCGTGTGTTCTACTTCAACAGGCAGCGGTGAAGCGGCTGAAGCGGCTGCCATTGAAGAGGCATCACTATGTGCACCTGCAGCTCCTCAATCAGCAAATACGAGTAGTCCCTGCACAAAAGTTTCATCAACAGGTGATGACAGCTCCAGCTCCAGCTCCAGCTCCAGCTCATTGATCAGTGACGGAACAGGTGGAACCCGGGCTACCCTTAGAGTGGAAAAGAATCCAGCAAGCCATGTTCTTGAAGGTTTGGTTCATCGTTGGGGCCTCAACTTCTTCAAAAATAATGGGTGAACAAATTCATGGGGAAATAAAGAGAGGGAAAGAAAAGGAAAAAGAAAAGAAAGAATTGGTGTGAAGATTTGATTGTTGTAGAGTTAAACCTTGAAAGTTGAGGTGGAAATAGTTGCAAGAGTCATCTGTAAAATAGAAAGCACTCAGAATGTGTTGTTGTGAGAATAGTTAGTACAGCTGAATAGAAAGAGTACAAGAAAAAAAATGAAATATTTTAAAATTTTAAATTTCAAAACTTTAATGTCTTAAATTTATATTTTTAAATTTATAAATACAATTTTTAACTTGAAAGTAACAAACTTGATAGAAGAAAGTGGGTATGGGCTATGGACCTTTTTCCCCACGAATAACTGATTCAAAAATTTAGTTATTTCATGCTAGCTCATTGTTATACTTGTTCATTTTGATAATATTTTAGTTTTTATATTTTTGTATTATTTTAATAACAATATGTATATTTTTGTTGTTGTAGATATAATGCTACTTAGTATAACTATTTACTACAAAATCTTTATCTTATGAATAAATAAAATAAAATTTAAAGAAAATTAAAACTGTGTAGTCAAGCTTGTCGCCTCAATATTCCATTGCCCAAAGAAAGAAGCCCCAAATTAACAGGAAATGACACCGTATATCCGTACAAATACCATTCTTCTTCCCATGCCTTAGTTTCAGTACATGTGTAAAGTCTCAAATGCTAAAACCCTTGCGCAGCATCCTGCAAGAGAGAGCCTAAAACCCTCATTTGCGGCAAAACCCCCTGACGACTGTCTAGACTCAATACGAATCTCCAGTGTACGTAATAAGATCGACTGGTTTCTCACCTTCCGCTCGCCATTAGGGTAGGGCTGCTCCTTCGCTTCCCTCTCCCTCCTCTCGAACTCTTGTTTCCTACATGGCAGCTGCTGCTATCAGAAACCCTAATCTCAAGCGCCTTGTGACGTTCTCCTCTCCCATCTACTCATGTTGCCGCGCACCCATTGCTAGTCCGCTTCCGGTTTCTGACTCTCCTTACACTCCTGTTAAGGATTACAATGGCGCCTGTTGGTGGAGGTCCATGGCAACATTTACACGCACGTAAGTACAAATGAATGGGGATGGCCTTTTTTTCTTTTAAATTTGGTGAGAAATGGTTGATATATTTTATTTGTTTCTCTCTCGGATCATAGGTTCTGATCAGTGTTGCTCTAAAAGATTATGGGCGATTTGTGCTCTTTTAATTATTTCATGGGTTTAAAGTTATGGAATTAGGTTTGTTCCAGGAAAGATCTCTGAATGTTTCTCAACATTGTAATTTTTAGGCTCCGAAGCATAATCATGATATTGTCACTATCCAGTATACTTCACACGAGATTTTTTAACGTAATTTTGTAGGTGTTCTTGCAGTCTGTTATTCTTTTTACTCCTAAAACATTTATGTTAATTGTTGTCTACTTCTGACTGTTTATGTAATCATCTTTCTTGCTCAGAGGTAGCGTTATCCTAGTAGTGTCCTATTTTTTAACATTATTATTGACAAATGAGAAGCAGCTGAAGCAGTCTTAATTTACTTCTTTTGACTTATATCTTTCATTGTTTTGTGATATGTTACTTGACAACAGAAAGCCGCACGTGAATGTTGGCACTATTGGGCACGTTGATCATGGGAAAACTACATTGACCGCAGCAATTACAAAGGTCAATTCTTGCTTGTTTAGCTATCCCTCAGAGACTTCATTTTTCTTTAAAAATTAAATGAATTTAAGAAAGACGTTTGTGGAGGGGATTTTTTACAGGTATTGGCTGAGGAAGGTAAAGCAAAAGCTATTGCATTTGATGAGATTGACAAGGCTCCTGAAGAGAAAAAAAGAGGAATTACAATTGCAACAGTAGGTCACTCTTTCAGTTGCTTTATTGCATTTGAAGAT
This sequence comes from Aristolochia contorta, assembly GCA_022405105.1. Lineage (NCBI taxonomy): Eukaryota > Viridiplantae > Streptophyta > Magnoliopsida > Piperales > Aristolochiaceae > Aristolochia > Aristolochia contorta. The sequence continues at coordinate 8,402,547 of CM039664.1, forward strand.
GTCCATGGTCGATGTTAGTAAAGATGTTCAGTTTCTCATAGTTGAGCTTACTCTACTGGCTTACATGATTTTGCAGGCTCATGTTGAATATGAAACCGAGAAGCGTCACTATGCCCATGTAGATTGCCCAGGACATGCTGACTATGTTAAGGTTGGTAAGAAATATGCTTTTGTTTATTTGTGTTGGGCGAGCATTTCTTTAGCTAACAGAAGAAAAAAAATGCCACAAATAGTGAAACTGAAGCATATATTAGTTATCTGTCTTGTTTTATATCATGTTAAATGAATGTTTAATACTTCAGAGGTTTCAGAAATTCATTAATTTTAGGGGTAAATCTTTGCAGATCAGATATTTTTTGCCTTTCAAAAAAACTGTGTATGCATATAGGTTTGTATTTCTTTCGTATTAGACCAGAATTACAAAGTCTCACTTTTTTTTTTTTTTGAAGAAATTGGCATTACAAAGTCTCACTTGCAACATGGTTTTCTGAATGTTAGTGAGAAGGGGCTACTCATATTTGACAAACGCAATATGTTTGGATAGGAAAATATATCATTGAATTGCTTATTGTCTTTGCAGAACATGATTACTGGAGCTGCCCAGATGGATGGTGGTATTCTTGTTGTATCTGCACCAGACGGACCTATGCCACAAACTAAGGAGCACATTTTACTCGCCCGCCAGGTGTGTTAATGTGTCCATAGGTCTCACGTTTTCTTTCTTCTCTTGTTATCATTAAGCAATGCTTTATTCAATGTACAACCCATTATTCTATTGTTATTTTTGAGTTCATCCAATTCGATTTAATGGTATATATGTTGTCTGATATATCTAAAAACTAATTTTTTTATTTGTTTGTGATTTAGGTTGGTGTTCCTTCACTAGTCTGCTTTCTAAATAAGGTTGATGTTGTTGAGGATCCAGAGCTTCTTGAACTTGTCGAGATGGAACTTCGAGGTATAATTTTTATTTGTTGACATGATTGTGGTATTCCCTTGTTCTCATTTAGCTGCTCCAAAGTGCTTATATTTTTTTCCCTTCATTCTTGCAGAGTTGCTGAGCTTCTACAAGTTCCCCGGGGATGAAATTCCAATCATTCGGGGTTCAGCATTGTCTGCATTAGAAGGAACTAATGAGGAAATTGGAAAGAAAGCTATTCTGAAATTAATGGAGGCTGTTGATAGCTATATTCCAGATCCTGTTCGTCAACTTGACAAACCTTTCCTTATGCCTATCGAAGATGTATTCTCGATTCAGGTAGAATCATTTTTTTGTTTTGACCTTTTCTTCTGAAGTTTGATTGATTTAAGTGGAGGGTCTCTTATGAGTATAACACGGGTTTTTGTACTTAAAAGATTAAGTATACAGTTTACTTTAAAATTTAAAAGGACAAACGAAATATACCAACTTATAGGGGGAAGTTAATTTTGGCAACATGTTGGTGTTGAAGATCTCTGCTCTGTCAGAGGGATTTAACCATTTCATTAGCTTCCCGCTGTATGTCAGCTCAGACAACCATTTTGTAACCTTGTATTGCTTTATAACGTTCTCTCTTTTATCTATTTCAAACTTTTGAAATTCTTGCAGATCTTAGTGTATTTTGGAATTAAGTTTTGAGCTTTTTTTTCTTTTCTTTATTTGAACTTCAAATTTTGAGCTTTGTATTTCATATTTTTGCTGACACTACTTTTGTGCGTGCTTCTAAAATTGTTCCCTTGAAGTGCATATCTGAGTTTTGTAATAGTTTAGTTTTATGATTGTTATCAGAAAGTTCCATTCTTTCTTTATATTCATTCTATTGTGAATAGGGTCGTGGAACTGTTGCCACTGGACGTGTGGAACAAGGGACTATCAAAGTTGGACAGGATGTGCAGATTTTAGGATTAACAAAGGTATGGACGTTGATCAAATTTTGGTGTCAAATTATAATGTTTTCATCATGTTATTGCTTTGATTGGTGTTGGTGGTTTCTGTGGACTGACAAGTTATTAGATTACTTTAATGATGAACATGGTTGTACTCATTATTTACTTTATTTTGTCTTGTGGGTGTTTAGTCTGGCCCATTGCAGTCCACTGTGACTGGTGTGGAGATGTTTAAGAAGATCTTGGACTATGGCCAAGTATGTGGTATAGTTGTTTACAATGTTTTGCTTTTTTCATCCTTTTCTTGTTTCTTGCAAATTTATTAGAACTTTTTTGGGACCTAAATTTAGGCTGGTGACAATGTGGGGCTTCTACTTCGTGGTCTTAAAAGAGAAGATGTGCAGCGAGGGCAGGTATTGAATGTTACCTAAACTATGACGTGATTTTCTTCACTTCTTAAATGGGAAATTGAGTCATGTTTTAGAAATTTCAAAATGTTTTGTTTCTGAAAGGTTGAGATATTGATTTTTTTAATTTTTTATGTATTATATAATGAGTGCAGGTCGTTGCAAAGCCTGGTAGTTTGAAAACATATAGTAAATTTGAAGCTGAAATATATGTTCTTACAAAGGAAGAAGGTGGTCGCCATACAGCATTCTTTTCAAACTACAGACCTCAGTTCTATATGAGGACAGCCGATATCACTGGGAAAGTGGAGTTGCCTGAAAATGTAAAGATGGTGATGCCTGGTGACAATGTGACTGCCGTTTTTGAGCTTATCTCACCTGTCCCACTTGAGCAAGGTACAGATATATATTATATTACTCGTATTGTTGGATTTGTGGAAGTGTTTTTTCTTTCTTAGTCTCGCTGCATTTTGTGTTGCATTCTCTTTAAACGAGCTTGTATTTTCATCTCTACTGTTTCACATGACTCATGAGCGTTAAAGTAGATAAACTAAGTGATTATTGTGCTCAGACCTTCATTGAAGGTTTTAAAAATTATAAGCTGCTTGAATGAGTTTTACCAACCTTCATTGCAGCATTTTGCTTGCGGGTTTGTAATCTTCAATGTTTCGTGTGTTGCTTATAACTTAACCAACTAGTGTGAATTCTTGTTTGCAAAATCTGTGTCCAATGTAAGAGAGATTCTTAAATATTTCTTATTTATAATTTGAAAAACAGATTGTAAAAATGTGCTTTTACATATTTATTAGCAACTTTTTTTTTTCATAGTATTATTCTCTTCAAAATTTGGTGTCTTCATTGTGACAGGACAAAGATTTGCCTTGAGAGAAGGCGGTAGGACTGTTGGAGCAGGTGTTGTGTCCAAAGTGATTAGTTGAATTCCCTGGTTTTTCCTTTCATTCTTTGCCTACGAGGAAGATCTGAGAAGGAAGAGTGGATGCAAATTTGCGCAACCCATCTGCACGGGAATAGAAAACATACATGCTCTCAATCTAACTGTTTTGGATGAAAAATTTTGGTTGTGTCGATGAAGTTTGTTCATGCATTACTAGGGTTTCATTGCTGAATATGTCTCATAGTAGAACTTCTCATCTAGCTTATAACATGAATTAATAAAATCTGCACACTGCCCAAAGTTCAATCCTCAATCACTTTGTTTCAATCAGTCCTGTACATTAGATGATCTGTTGATGGTGGGTGCTATATATCAAGTATGGACTACAGGGTTTTTCTATTATATGTGTTTATGTAGAGTGAGGAGGTCGTGCATCTAATATCCAAGACTAGAACTCAACTGGAGTTCGTAGAAACCCAAGTTGATTTGACTCCATAATCGGCCGACTTGAGCCGGATTTAGCAGGACTTGCCCTAAAACCGAAAGGATCCAGTTCAACCTTTGAGATTTATCCTCACCCAATGAAGAAAAGGATTTGATACTTCATTACCCGTAAATTTGCCTTTTGTTTTAATCATTTGAAACTATAATTAATCTACATCACATCTGTTTACAAAATTTCTTCTCTCTCAAAATTATCCAAGCCTCCGATGATGATAAAAAGATTTTTCATTTTCAGCCTTATTGTTTAATTAGGTGCTTCCGAGAAATTAAGGCTATGAAGTTCGTGCAAATAGGTAATTTTATCTTTTTTATATTAATAGGTCCCAAATGAAGAGATAAAAAATTCAAGAGAAAAACCTTGTTTTACTGTTTGTCTCTCTTTACTGATTTAGTTAGTTAGTACTAGAGAATATAAATTTGAGAGTGGTGATAACCAAATTTTATTGTGAGGGTTGTGTGACATGACGTCCTCATTGGCAGTTCAGGTAAGAGATAAGAAACTATCTTTCTATTTTATAGGTAAGCCCAAACCCTAGACCTGGACTACTTACAAGGGTGCCAGTAGGACAACCACATCAATATGTAAAAACTCATAGTACTGAAATCATTTTTCTAAATTTGATGATTTAATTTTGTAATTGAATTGAATCGGACTATAGGGGAATAAGTAAGTAACATTTAGTTTTCCTTGTCGAACAAAATTAAGTGCAATTTTGCAATCGGTCTGTTGTCCTTATTTAAATGGTAAAGGTACTAGACTGAGGTTAAACTTTTTTTTTAGAAGTTTTTTTTATCTGTATGGCTCGTCTCCTAGGAAAATTACAATCTTTACATGAACATTATTTGTTTCATTTTATTTTTATTAGTAAATTAGTAGTAAATTAAAAAACTCAAAACATCAACCTTTTCAAATGCATAACATAGGGTGCATGGCTAAGCTCTTTGAGGGCTAAAAGCTCTTTTTGGATGAATTAGAAGTTTTAGATAACAGATGTATTTGGATATATTTTCTTTTAATAAATCTCTTTTTGAAAGAGCTTTCAAAGGAATATTTTCTAAAAAAAGTTCATATTTGGAAGCAAGCATTTTGATATCTTAAACAGTTTTTTTTTTTTTGAAAAAACAATTCTTCAAATTTGATTAACCAGAGTTCAAGTGCAAAAAACATGATTCAATCCAATAAAAAATCCCCCCAAAAAAATAAAAACTGATTTTATATATACAGGAATCACTTAAGAATGTTTCCATTTAATTTAAGAACATATATTTTAGGCGGTGTATAATTGTTGATGGAGAGGCTTAACCATTTGCAAGAAGCTCCAAAGCACTGTCCACAAGCGAATGAACCGTCGTGGAGTTGCGGTTCAAGCCTACGCTGCCCGAGAAGACGTTGAAGCATTCAAGCTCCGACGTGGTCTCCGCCACGCTCTCCAGCTCCTTCTCCATTTCCAGTTCTTTGAAAATGGGGATAGTTTTCTTATCACTTCTCATCATCGAGATCGCCAGTTCGATGGAGAATCTCCTTAATCTCGGAAGCTTCGTTGATGGGTACTGGTATTTCTTCAGTATTTGCACTAGCTTTACCGCTAACTCGATTTCCGAAATCCCGCTCAGATTAAACTGAGTATGCGCTTCGTTTGAGGTCGTGAATTTCAGAATCTGTGCTGCGAGCCCGATCGCAATCTCCTGGAGTTTGTTCTCTTCAGACATTATCGCATTCACAACCTGTAATGATTTACAGAAATTTAAAGTTTCAGTTTTTGAAGTTTGAACTAGTAAATGAAGTTGTTGAAAAGGCGGGAAGAACTTACAGCAGGAATGGCGGCTGATGCTCCTTTTAATCGATGGAAGCAATGGGATCCACTGTAGGCGCACAAATTCCGAATAATTCTTGCGGCGTTGGTTCCCAGTGATGGATCTTTGAGTGCATCGATCAGTTGCTCTAATACGCCTAATTGCAGAATCTGATCGCAGTTCTTCTGACTCTCCGAGGCCAACATTGCTAGGGCTTCTCCGGTGGCCATTTTGACGGGATTCTGAGTTTCCGGCACTAGTTCCTGTTCGAATAAAATGCGTGTCAATTCTTTCAGAACTCCCCCGGTTCTTCCGATCATCTCTTTGCCTTGTTCATCCAGTGCTAAACAGGTTAAGATCTCGATCCCTAGTTTCTGCAGCATTTTGTGACTCTCGCCGTACTGTAAAATCTCCCTGATGTTGCTGATAGTGAAAACGATTTCCGAAATATTCTGGCGTAGAATCTTCCCCGTGGATCCCGACGTGCTCACCAGCATCTTCAACAGTTGCAGCGATCGCTTCACCGTCTTGATTTGGGAAACCGCCGCGTGCTCGTCCCTCAACAGCCTCTTCCCGGCGTGAGTGAAATCGATGATTTTCGGTAGCAGGCCTCTGGTGCTTCCAATTTTTTCGCAGTTGTCGAGATCGCGCGCGAGTTTTTTCAGAATCAGGAGACCTAGGAGATTGAAGGCTGAAAATTCGTAATGATGGACATTGTCTATGACAACGTCGCTCTTCTGGCAGACTTCGTCGGATGCGGCGGCGTTTGAGCTCCGGCCCGTGTACAGGAGAGAAGAAATCGATTCCATCGCGCCGGGGATTCCCGCCACTCGGAGCGCGTTCTGGTTTTTTCCCGCCAGTTTCGACAGAATTTCGGCCGACGATTTCCTGATTTCTTCTTCTTGGGGTTTCTGCCAGTTGAGCATCTCCAGCAACCTCTCTATTAAAGGTAAGGAAGTCCCGATCTTTCTCAGGGTGTCGTCTGCAAATCTGTCATTGTTCGCGAACTTTTTCAGGATTCGAACCCCTGTGAGCTGCTCCTCGAAAGAATCCGACCCCAAAAGCTCCGCCGCGAAGGAGACGAGGTCCATCCTCAGTCCATCGAAGATACTGCCATTGACGCACCTCGAGTAGGCGTCGTAGAAGAAACGTTTGATGGTGACCAAGCCGGAATTTGCGAGACCGCATTCTCTGGTAACCTTTTCTAACAATTTACAGTGACTGATTTCCCATTCCCAGTAAGCTCTCTCCATTAAAAACAGTAAAGCTTCCGCCAGAGCCAGACCGTAGAAAATATTCAGGGCGGATTTCCTGTTCCTTTTATCAGAATCCCCTTTGCTTATCTCGCCGTAATCCTGCTCAATTAATCTTATCAACGAGAGGCAAACGCAGGCGGAGGCGGAGACCAATTGAAGCCAGTAAAGGAGTCGACTGATGTTCTTTGACAGGAAAATCCATCCAACGAAGGGAAGCAGGGGAACCTCCGGTGTCAGCCATTTTCGTTTGTCAGAATCATGGCTAACCAGGTTTCTGGATACCGCCGCCCTTTTGGTATGGTGGGATTCCTGCTCGGTCGAACGGAGCCTGAATATCTGTTTCAGAGTTCGAATCAGGAAATTCGAGCTGGATTTCAGAGCTCTGAAACTGTACCTCCCCGCGTCTGCCAGAGACCATGTGGCCTGGTGTTGCCACTCGAGTTCATGGCTCCGGCTGAAAATTCTGGCTCCTTCGATCAGAAGAATCGTGGTGATAAACCAGAAATCTTCCTGTCGAGAGTAATCGCGAATCCGCCCAGAAGAACCACCGTAGCCCAGATGAATCCGAGCGTCCCGAGCCCGCTTGCTGATTTTTCGAGTATGGCGAGGCGGAGAGCGAAAAGGGTCAGCTTTTTCTCTGGTGCGCAGTTGGTATCTGAACAACCGGTGTCGTCATTATTGATGTCTCCTCCTTCCATGGATTCCGGAGTGTCTCTCGGGGGATCGAAAACTCTGGATTCCCACTCGCTGCTTAGTTTCCTTTCTTCCCTTCCTTGTTCAATTATCTGAACGCAAACACTCTGTTCCCCTCCATTTGAACTCGGACTCCCACGCTCCATTCCCTCCAAATTTTTCTACCTGCTCAAAACCTTAAACCCACTTAGTTAATACAGGTGAATGAAATGTCTAGTACAGACTATTTAAAGAAGGAAAATCTCAGGTTTTCCGTTGGACAGTTGCTAGATAATTAAGATAAGGATGAAAGGTTTTCATGAATTCATACCCAAAAGAAGGCTTGAAATTGGATGAAGATACACAGTAGATCGTTTGAAGTATTACGATGAGGAAGATGAACTTTGGGGGCACGTTTGTAGCATGAGAAGAAAACTTCCAGCAACTGCTGAGGGTCTTTCTGCTCGGTCTCTTATCTTTTCTGAAAAAACTTCCCTTCCTTTCCGTTGTATCTTCGTCTCTTTCGAGTTCCTTTTCTGTTCTGAAGCCACTTCGGCAGTTTTTGTCGGTCGGCTGCCATTGCTTACGGGACTCGTTGCCGTTTCTTAGGCGATACTCTTCCATTGGATTTTGTTTTGGAGTGTACCTTAAACTTTTTCTCCATCAATGACTAAAAAGCTTTCTTTTCTCTACCCCTTTACAGCGGTTTTTCCCTTTTTCTCTTTCTTTTTGGTTGTCGTAGAGATTCTCAGCAATTCCTGTTGGATGTGTATGTTGCAGAAGAAAATCATCAGAAAAATACGAAATAAGCGTCTGTCTGATGATTGGGAAAACTGATTAAAAGAACTCCGATTTGCTGGAGAAGCTGACTTCATTTAATGAATTGATTTCATAGGCACAATTGGTTGGAATTCTGTTTTAGTTTGTACAGATGGGTTAGTACATCTGTACGGTTTCCAATAAATCACAAAACTAATTGAGATTAAGAAATGCCCTTTGCAGCTATGAAGGGTGGAATTCTATTTGGTGCTTGGTTTGAACTAGTCTCGATGGTTGTTTAATTGAATGCAAAATTCAATATCATATATGAATACGAGAAGCATTGAATCTCAAACATCATATTTATGTATGCACTAACAAACTCATAAGATTCCTTCATCCCGTCTAAGAATTAGTTTGCTATTCCAGGAAGGATCAATTTGGTTGAATTTGGGTTCTTGATGGCAGTCATAATGGCAGCGAGATATGGGATTATTTGTGAGCCTCCACTCTCCTTTTGATCATTGTAATATCAGGTGGATCTTCTTCTTGTCCTCCATAAGAATAAATATTTATGGTAAACGTATCAAATTTTTCTCAATGATTGATCTATATCTATCCTTTAAGAGCCTCAAGTATGCCCCCTCTTTCTTGCCATTACGCATTAATAATTTGGATGAAAGCCCATGTATGTGAAGTCGTTTTGATCTCATTTAAATTTTGGATCCAGTGTCTAACCGAGGTTTGCCGTCCAAGATTGGAACACAAATCGAGTTCATGAAAACCCTGACTGGCTTGACGCCGAGACTTGGTTGTCCCTAATACCAAAAGGGTCGAGTTTAACTTCATCCATTTCAGTGAAAAACTACGTCAACCTGCCAAATAAAGCATGATACTAACAAGGTGATTAGTTTGGAAATCTAGTTAAATTCTTGCATTATTTATTTGATATATTAAATAATAAAACATTGCAACATAAATATTGTATCTCAAAAATCAAGCCATAATGGTCTCAATTAGGCTACAAAATTGTGAAACAATAAACACAAAGTGGATACTATTTTCCCCAAAATGGTTTCTGTAGGACTTAGATACTAAATCAATGGCAGACTTAGAGTTAAAGAGTATAACCCAAAAGAGTAACACGCGTCTTCCTAGCTAGTTCCTTCTGCTAAGGTTGCACATAAGAAATAAGATGGAACCAGGTCAGAGTTTGGTGAGTGCAAGCAATTGTCAAATTAAACTAAGTATGCTCATTATTGTTATGTCCCATCTCGGAAAATCTAAATGAGATAATAATCTCTCATGGTTCATGACTTTATAGCGATAATCTATTTAATATTTTTAGTTTGTTACGTATAACTGATAATTGTTTGATAGGAGGAAGTTCATAAATTTATAGATGGCTTGTTGAAAGTGACAGTAATACCAAATTAGCAAGCTATGACGATGGCGGTCATCGATCTGTAACGTGCAGGGAAGTCCTTCACTTTCCAAACAATGGAATCTCGCGGTTTCTGTTCTGGGTCCATCTTCCCCATTTTGAACTTGCAGCTTAGAATCGTCTTCTCTCTTAACTCTTGTCGCAGTGGAACAAGAGAGCTTACGAGAGGAAGTCTTTTAGGCAGGGAAAGAAAGAATTAATCGTTACGTTGTGTATGAAAGGAATGTTAATTTGTCTTTTGTAAAACGTCGTGCAAATATAAATGCTTTAGCTGGCCTTGCATGTATGGATCCTGATTTAATCTGACTCCTGTTGGTTGATGTTTATTACTCTTTAAAGAAGAAATTTCCTTTTCCACCTTCCTCTGATGAAGAAACCACATTCCCCTGATTTTCCCGAGGCTGCACGACTTTTACTTCCTCCTGTTGATCCCATTTATCAGTAGAAATGGTGTTTCACAGGTTGCAATCGGAAACTCTTACCTCAATAGATATACAACGTAAAGGCAGAAGTGTACAGTGAATGACACATCTTTATAAAAGTTCTGCTCTTTCTTTATTCATTTAATTTTTAAAGAACTGATCTCTATTGTCTTCAATCACTGATTCAGTCCATTGTCTCTGTTTATCTGGTGATTCTCGTCATGGAAAGGGAAGACGATATCACAATATACAACTGCAAACAGATGAACAGAAAAGGTGGTCTGTGCTTACAAGGGTGTGTGAAGATTATTAAAACAGGATGGATCTCTTTCTGAGGATGCCTTCAAAAGAATACTCCTGCAAATAATGCACGAATGAACTGCAACAATTTGGAATCTACATTGTTTAGGCTAAGTAACCCCATAAGTTTCAAGCACATAAATTTATTTGCACTTAATGGCCTCATCGCGCTTGAAACAATACACACGGCTGTGACTTCCATCTAAATACATGATGGAACAAAATAACTAAACACTCAACAATCATCTGATCAGTAATAGGAATCGCAGTACATTGCAGAAACATATATTTTGTGTACTACCAAAGAAACTAACGAAACAGATTCTCCAAAATCCACACACAAGTTAATCGCCTTCACGACATTCAACATATAGATGGATAATTTATCATCATCGACCACCTCTAAGAGCAAGAACAAGATGAAGAACAGAGCCACCCTCAATGTTGTAGTCTTTCGCAGTTTTGTCATCAGCAAGCTGCTTTCCAGCATAAATTAGCCTATCCAAAGAAAAGAATTCAGGTTATTGAACCCGTGTCTATAGAAAGATGTCCTTATCTTTTTCATAAACTTCGGTGAAATACTTCTACAAGGAAAGGCAAACCTTTGTTGGACAGGAGGAATCCCTTCTTTCTCCTCCACTCTCTCCTTAATCCTGTCGATTGTATCCGTGGGTTCAATGTCGATTTCGATTTCCTTTCCTGTGAGGGTTTTGACCTTAATCATGGTCCCACCTCTGAGCCTCAAAACCAGGTGAAGAGTTGATTCTTTCTGGATATTATAATCAGCAAGAGTTCTTCCATCTTCCAATTGTTTTCCAGCAAAGATCAACCTCTGCTGATCTGGGGGAATACCTTCTTTGTCCTGTACAACCAACAATTCGCGTATGTCAGAAATGAAGGGAAAAACACTTTATAAACAATAAAAACACCTCTCAACTGCGTATAATAAACAACTCAATTTTATCACGTTCAGTACAATACGACCCTACCCAGAACAAAGAACATGATCATGGAGTGCGCCTCCAATAAAAATCAAAACCAACTACAAATACGTATATCTAACTTTTTTTTTTTGAGAGTTTATATGAATCCTTTAAAGTCCTAATGTACCCTTTTGTGTATTGGATCAGAGAAAAAAAAAACTTGTAAGTGTTCTTTATCAGGAATTAAACAAACAGATAACTATTCTACCCCGACTGTTATATGCTAGCTCACACCAAGTCCGCATGGGAGCACTAATTACCAAAAAGAACTAGGGAAGGTGCTCACTCCCACTCAATGAACATGTAGTTAATGGAAACCAGATGACTAAGCTGCTCACTCCACTCAACGAACATGTAGTTAATGGAAATCAGATGACTAAGCTGCTCACTCTCAGTCAACCCCAATCATATTATGGTATACAAAATTCACTCCACAGACTGCAATACATGCAACAAGCACCACACAGAGTATACAGAAGCAATAACCTACAAACATAGCCGGAAAGCCAAGGTCAAGAATAAAGCACAAACAAGAGTTTCCGAAATTCAATTTCGAAAACAAAGCTAAAAGCTTAAAAAAAAAGAACACATACAACGTAAGCCTCAAACCTTCAATAAACCCAATAAAACAAAAAACAACACGAAAACCCCGGATATAGAACTAAACACATCAAACCAAACCTAAATGTCAAAACTCCAAAGCAAAAGCCATATCCCACCCAATGAACACCTATCGATCCAAAACGTACACATGCACATGCGCGAACTCCAACCGAAACATGATTATCCCCCCCCTTACCCACAAGAGGAAAACAATGGAAGTTTCAAATACAAACCTGAATTTTCGCCTTGACGTTGTCAATGGTATCATTGCTCTCGACTTCGAGAGTGATCGTCTTTCCCGTTAGGGTTTTCACAAAGATCTGCATCTTGCTGCGAGAGATTGAGAGATTGAGAAGAACAACAAAGATAGTCAGAGAGCAAGAGATAGAGAAAGATGACTTTTTGAGAGGGAATTCTGGGGAAAAATCAGACTTTATAGAGCTGCGGCCTGCCCCCACTCCTCTGTTCTGATTCGGATTCGCCCTCGCGTAGTCTCCACGTCCTACACAAATATTAAGATTTAAAGTTGAGAGAGGTCTTTCATCGAGGATATTTACGTCGAGCGATCTCAGCCGTTGAATTTCGTCCTTTTTATGAGATGAGAAATTGAATATCTGATTAAAAAATAAAAATGTAATATAGAAAAAATACTATCCTCTACATCAAAATTTAAGAACATTGTCATTCTATTGTGCACGATTTTTCTGAAAAGAGTATTACATTAAATATGTCTTTTTATCTTAAATATACATTTAAAGTTTTTAAACATTTTTTCCGAATTACTATACATTAAATTGGATAATCTGTAAAATTATCTAATTATTTAATCGAGTGAATTCTTTCATGCAGCTTAAAGTTACTATTATCATTAGATTAATAATTAAAAATAAGATAATATCTTATATAGTAAAAATTATTTGTCGAACACGAGAACAAATAAAACCTCGCAACATATTCAATCGTTACCGCGGGCTTTCGAGGCCTGAGGTTTAAGTCGCTCCTCGCTAGGGTTTAAACATCGAAGTCGGAGACGCACCGGAGGCTGCTACAAACAGGAATTTTGGTCGTCATTTGGATTAGCTTTTTTGATATCACTGTTTTTCTTCTCTTTGTCGTGCAATTGAGCCAAGTTTCTGATATGGGGAAGAAGAGGAATAAAATAATCTTACCGCCGCAGCTGCCTCCTGATGTTGCCGATGACGAGGTCGAAATCTCTGACGAGGATGTCGATTTTGTGAAACAGAATAAGGCCTACGCCGGCTTCCTTAAGAAGCTCGATACGAAAACTATCAATAGGCAAGGCCTCTGAACTTGAACCCCTCTGGTATTTATGAGCTGATTTTTTTGTAGGTGCTGAAAAATTAAGTGGACGTTTCGGGATTTTTAGTCGAGCTCATGAAGTTGTTGTACTTATTTAGTTTGACTAAATTTGGGTTTTCTGAGGTTTTGGTGTCTTTTAAGCACGGCACAACCGCACTTTTATATCGGTTACTAGTATGCTTTAGTTAATTTTCCTTGTGAAGTTTTAGTTGTTTCTGGGAGGTTAAAATGGCATGTAACTGATTCTATAACAATTGCTTATGAACGGTTTGTAGTACCGAGCAGGTGATCTAAAATATATGTCAGGCATGTTGTTTTGGTGGATGGAGTTATACTTTAATTGTGTTGTCATACGCAGTCAAAAGCTCATGCAAAGGTTTTATTTTTTATTTTTTATGTAGGAGAACATAATATTTGAGGTATAAACATAACCTTGAGATATTAATGTATTATTGGAATACCATTGTTCAATCAATTCAAGGCTGTTCATTTCATTGGAAAGAAATAAAAACTCATGATCTTAGTATCAGACGGAAAAAGACCAGAGCAACAACTTGCTGTTTGGACTCCTTAAGTTTCTAGTGTAACCCTGATTCAGGGCTGTAAATTTTGATGATGAAATGAAAATTTCAAAAAAAAAAAATGATCTTAGTATCAGACGGAAAAAGATCAGAGAAAATGTTTTCAAGTTGTTTTTTGGTGGGTAATGATTCATCTTTTTCTGTGCTAATGTTCATCAAATTATGTATTGTGCAGTTAATTTGAGCTTTAAACTTTATTTTCAATTAGGCATGTTGTTCGTGTCGCAAATCAGAAAGAAGATGATTTGGAGTCTTTATATGAGAAACGGAACAAAAGAAAATTTTTGTCAGCTCCGGCTGAAGAAGATGGCCTTAGCGTGGATCCGGTTGATGTGCTTCCATTTAAGACATTGGATGGACAGCTGTTCTATAGGAAAGGCAAGCAGTATATATCTCCAGCTTATTTCATTACTCTACTTCCACTTGAGCTGCTACCTTTTTGTTTCTTCTTCTTCTACAGTTTGCAAGTTAGAGGAAATTTACTTTAATATGGCAGGATAAAATTTGTTTCAGAATATTCTTTGGTTTATTATTTTACTGACATAAAAAAGGTATGTGCAGCCTCTAAATCTAAGGAGTCTGAAAAAGAAGATGAAACTGCAGTTGACAGTGTGGATCACGAGAAGGATAAGGATATTGTAAAACCCACAAAGGCAGAAAAAAGGGCAAAATTGAAGAAAATCAGGAAGGAGGCAAAGAAGCAAGCAAAAGAGCAAGTCAGCGAAGATCCAGAGCAAGTCAGCAAAGATCCTGTTGATGAAGTGGTGCATTCTGAAGTGCTGGTAGAGTGTGCCTCATCAATCATTTGATATGTAACTTTTGTTTTATCTTGTTTGATCGTGTTGTTACTCTATAAACCACCCAGTAACTGTCTATCATTCAGGCAGAGGTGAAAGAAGAGCTCTCAGCTGAAGAAGCATTTCAGAGGAAAAAAGATAAACTGGCAGAAATTGGGAATGCCTTGCTTATAGATCCTGAGGCTAACATCAAATCTTTGAAAGAGCTGTTAAAAATTTGTGATGATGAAGATTTTAAAATTGTTAAGCTTGGCCTTCTCTCTCTCTTGGCCATTTTCAAAGACATTATCCCTGGGTGTGTTTTAATTCAATGCACTACCTCCATTACATACTATTTTATATGTTATCTCTCTCTCTCTCTCTCAATATGTTACATACCTTGATTTTTACTGATTCAGATCTTCCTGTGTTGAGCAGATATCGTATCAGGCTTCCCACTGAGAAGGAGTTGGGGATGACAGTCTCAAAGGCAGTACGCAAAACACGTTTCTATGAGTCCACACTTCTAAGTTCGTATAAGGTTTTGAGCTGTTGCCTTTCTGATCTGAATTTTTTTTTTGAAAGTTTTCTGATCTGAATTATATTTTCTTTTACTCCAATCAACATGAACACAGTATTAAAGTAATCTGTCTCATCTATAATTCTATAATTTAGATGTTTATGTGAAGCGTGAGTAAGGTGTATAAACACAAATGACGTTCAATGCATTTTACCTGGCTCAGTTGCTCATATTTGTGTCATTTTGGTAGTGTTTTTATCTTACCTTTTTCTTACCACTAAGATGTTCTTTTTTTCCTTGATCGTCAGGCATATCTGCAGAAGCTAATAAATCTACAGAAACTGCTGTCAATGAAAAATGTCATTGTTCGTTGCATGTGTGATTTGCTCGATGCTGTTCCACATTTCAACTTTCATGAGACCTTATTGGGGTTTGTTGTCAAGAATTTAAGCTCTTCAGATGATTTTGTGAGGTTCTGACAATATCCTTTCCCTCTTGTTCTTCTATTATTGTCTAAATTCATTGAATTTCTTGTTCTAAATATCTTCTTCTTTGTACATATTTTTTTCTTTGGAGTTGTCATTCTTTCCATTTTTACCTCTACCATTATGATGGTTAAAGTTATTGTAAAGTTAGGCCGAGGTCTATCCCAAAATGACTAGCCGAAGTTAGGAAGCCTCTTTCCAACTAATAAGTCAGGATCTTTTTACTCGTTTATCCATGTGGGACTAAACTCTAACACTCCCCCGCACGTGTGGGCCTTCCTTTGGGCTCTCATACGTGCACAACATAGGTGGAGGCCCACATACGAGAACCTGGCTCTGATACCATGTAAAGTTGGGCCGAGGTCTATCCCAAAATAACTAGCCGAAGTTAGGAAGCCTCTTTCCAACTAATAAGTCAGGATCTTTTTACTCGTTTATCCATGTGGGACTAAACTCTAACAGTTATGTTTAGTTTGTAACTGTTATATATGAAGTGTTTCTGAAACCTCTCTATTTTCCCGAGTTTTCGGAGTTGTTTATTTTCTTAATTGTCAGTGTGGTGCCCATATGTAAGGTATTACTATATTTTCTATGTTTTTACAGGAAACATTGTTGCTCCTCCTTGAAGTCGCTTTTTGTCAGTGAAGGCAGGCATGGTGGTCAAGCAACTGTAGAGGCTGTTCAATTGATCGCAAATCTTGTGAAGATGCAAAATTGCCAGCTTCATCCTGATTGTGTTGAGGTGCCTTTTGTATGCTCTTTGATGATCTGAGACTGTATGTGCTTGAATTATTCAAATCTTAATTTGGAACTTTGTGCAGTGCATGAGCTCGTGATCCTTGAATTCCTGTTCTTGTCTGTATCTTGGGAGATCTCTAGATTTTTTTTATTAATCGAAAGAAATATGTTGACCTCCACTGCACTAGTCAGTTACTTGACTTGATATCTCATGAAGCTGGTTTGGCTTAGTTGTAACAGAGAACTCTTGTACATCTATTGCATTGTTTTTCCTTTATAAGACTAATTGACCCCTTATAATTACATTGTTTTGAAAATTTAACAAGGCATTCATGTTAAATATCAGGTTTTCTTGTCCTTATCTTTTGATGATGACCTTCGGAAGCCAAAGTCTTCAAAAGAAGATGAAAAAAATAGTCATAAGAAAAAGTCAAGGAGACAAAATGATGAAGTGCCAAACAAAGTGCCAACTAGTGAAAAAAGGAAGCGCAAGCAAGAACTAATGGCAAAAACAAGGGAAGAGGTACACTTTCTTCCAGCATCATATTAAGATTCCCCTTTTCAACTTCACCAATTGGTTCTTGTCTATATATAGGTTATGGCAGAGTTTAGGTCTACATCATTTGTTCCAGACCAAGAGGAAAAAATAAGGATGCAATCAGAAACACTGGCTGCTGTATTTCAGACGTATTTCCGTGTTTTGAAGAGCTGTATGGAGCCTCCTACTGTTCCCAGGTTCTTTTTGAGGGTTGTTTTCTCAAGATTATTTCATGGCTGATGGTCCTCATATGTTTCTGACTTGGTTGATTCTTGTTTATCTTATGACTTTCAGGTCCAAAAGTAACAACGACTGTTTGCCAAGTGGACTTGGTGGGCACCCGCTACTTGCTCCATGCTTGAAAGGATTGGGGAAGTTTTCACATTTGATAGATTTGGATTTCATGGGTGATCTCATGAAGACTCTCAAACTGCTTGCCGATAGACGTGGAATCCAGAATGATGTTTCCAGTGAAAACAGTTTGAGTGTTTCAGAACGTATTCACTGCTGCATAGTTGCATTTAAAATCATGAGGAATAATCTCGATGCTTTGAATGTTGACCTCCAAGAGTTTTTTGCCCAACTATATAATCTGCTCATTGAGTACAATCCAGAGAGGTTAGCTGTATAGAAGTTCTATTGTATGCTAGTACCATGTCCAGTGGAGACAATATGGCTTCACTTTTCTTGCTTTAATGTTATTCTTCTCTTTTACTCACTGATTTGTATGTCTTAGTTATTGTTTCTCTTTCTCTTAGCAGAGAAAATCAAGGCGAGGTTTTGGCTGAAGGCTTGAAGATAATGTTGTGTGAAGGAAGGCAACATGACATGCAAAGGGCTGCTGCTTTTGTAAAACGTTTGGCCACGTTCTGTTTATCCTTTGGGTCTGCAGAGGCTATGGCAGGTAATGGTTTGGAGTGGTCTGTGTGTGTTCATCTGGTAGTGCACCTCTTAGAAGGATTTTTTGTTTAAGTTGATCGAGGGCCTGCTTATTTAGATAATAAAAAGATAACTTGGATGCTATTAGTGTAAAGGGCCTGAAGAAGGTTGATATTAGTATAATAACTGGCAAATGACTATTTCGACGTAGTTGAGAGCAACTCATGATCGTGGGTGCTATCCTGCATGACTGTTACATCTCAAAGATGCAATAATTGATGAATGTCTTGAGCCAAATCTCGTGGGTCCCTGATTAGCTAGTCCAACTCAGGCCACTCCACTTGCATTTGTTATATCTATGTTTTAGGAAAGGAATTTTCCTTAGAGACATAACATTATACTTTAAAGTAGCCTAACTGTTTTCATTTCCTAAAAATATTTGCAGCATTGGTCACATTGAGGCATCTGTTGCTGATGAACGTCAAATGCCGCAACTTATTAGAGAACGATGCCGGTGGCGGCTCTCTTTCTGGTTCTATTGCGGTATTCCCTTCTTCCATTTTAGGTTTGAGCAGACGTGAAACATGTAACAGTACCCATTGACTTGTTACCTGATCTTAAATATATAAAATTCTAGGATTAGATTTTCTTCTTTTCCAAACACCTTTTACTCGCTAATTTAAACCTCTTCAATATGTAGATTTGATAGCTAAGAATATCAGGAGGGATGACTGTCTTCCATGTCATCTAAATGCGAATTATTTTCTATATCTCAATTCTTCTGTGCAGAAATATCAGCCAGATGCTACCGATCCAAATCTGAGTGGTGCACTTGCATCTGTCCTGTGGGAGCTAAGTCTACTTTCTAAGCATTATCATCCAGCTATCTCATCAATGGCTTCGAGCATTTCAAGCATGAGCACAGCCCAAAATCCGGTTTTCCACTCCATTAACTCTCCTCTGCAGGCTTTTTCTGATTTATCAATTATGCGCGAGTCCTTCCATTCAAATAGCGGCCCTGCCGGTTCAGATCGGAAAAGGAAGCGGGGAAATGGCCCTCATCCTTCACCTCAAAGAAACTGAAGGATCTGAACATCTCCATTGATGAAAATGAGGTGAGAAAGAAACTCTCAGATCATTTCACGGTGCTCAAAGACATTTCAGAGAACGAAAGGTTAAGAGGGGAGCTGAATCAAACGTTGATGTGTATTGGTTTGTATGAAGAGTACAAGAAACAAAAGAAGAGCAAAGTTTCTGGATTAAAGAAGGGTAGTAAAAAGAAAGGTACGAGGTGTTAGCGCCGTGATTATTTGTGCATAACTTGCTTTGATTTGGCCAATTTTGGTATCAGTAGTGCCAACATTTTATTTGCACGAAGAGTGGAAGCAGAAAAAAAAAAAAAAAGAAAGCTTCCTGAATTTTTCATCTGCTCAATTCCTGTGCAACTCTTTTTGTAACAAGGATGATCATGCTACAGATATTTATTTCATTATTTCAAGATGCTCCATGATCCAGTCGGTTTGCTACTTTCTTCTAAAATTAATTAACTCGGGCTTGTCCCAAAGCCTGACTTTGACTCGACCGGAAAATCTAAAATCTAAATTGATGTGGGTGAGTCTTATAATCGTTATTAAAATATCATTGTGTACACAATATACAATCAATTCGCTTATTATACCTGTGTAAATTATTTTTATATATTGCGTGATATATTTACCCAATTACTTTATAGCTCAGGGCTGAAGCGATGAAAAAAGGTAACCAATCAGTACGGGTAAGTCTTTTTACCGTTTCCTCTTAAGGACATTTTACCCATTTACCGGCCCTTTTTGTTTAGTTTTTTATCCCGTTTTCAACCCGGGCAATAAATGGGTAAATTATAAAAAATTTAAAAACTCTTAAAGACAGAAATATTAAGGAAAATTAATCCTAACTTTATATTAAATGAATATATTAAATGAATAAAGTTCCAACACTTACAAACTTAATAACATAAAATCAAATTCAAATATATAATAAGTTGCACTTGAAAATTGATATATACATTTAATATATTTAATCATTGATATAAAATTATCCAAACAAACACTTATATTTTTCAGTCCTCAAAATCTTCAACAAAAAAGAATTTCTTGTTCCAAACTTATTGAAAAGAAAATAAAGTTATATATGAAAAATTAAAAATTTATATTAAAACTAAATGAATATATAAATTTGCTATATTATCTTTATTTAAACGATAAACAAATAAAATTGATTCGAAAGAGCTATTTTCATTTCTGTTCCGTTTATTAAATGGTAAACTGTAAATAATTAAATGGTAAACAAAAATTAATATTTTATTTTTGTTTAATTTCTTTTAATCGGTCGGATGGTTGACGGGCTAATAGCTTCCATTTTCACCCCTACACGGCGTTCTCGTATTGGGCGAATAAATGTGATTAAAAAGTATTTTTAAATTTATAAAATTATAAATTGAAGTATAAACTTACGAAGTACACTGATCTTACGCACCAAAGGGCAAAATAGGGCGATGAAATGGGCAAACCGATTACCGTGAAGTGGGGTCCATCGATCGGGTGCGCAAAGCGCACAAGGAGCCTGCTAGCGCTCCCGCCATTTATTCGTCTTCCGAGGCCGCGACAAGCCATCCTCGCGGGCGAAGCGCTTATCGTTGCTCCTGCTCTGGCAGGCAGCAGTGTGGTCATCGTCGTAACTGCTTTCGCATCCTTGTTAATTGATACTTGTAGAAATTCGAAGACGCAAAGGTCGAGGATTTAATCGCTTTATCCCCCGATATCCTCCCACCTTTTGCAGATTGCGCACGGAGATGGTGCAGAGGAGGACGAAGTCGAGGATCCTCTTTTCGAGTGAGAATCTCGTCGATTCCGTGTTTAAACAGTCGGCAGTTTGTCCCCAAGAAGGTAACGAAGCGGCTGGACAGTTGAAGCGCAAGAATTCGTCCTCGGTGCGTCTAAGAGCTGGAGTTCTCCGTTGCGAAAAGGATGCGGTTGTCACCGGGACCTTCGGAGACTCGGCCTTAGATGATTCTGCGTTGGTTGGGGTATCGGTACCGGTTTTGAAGAGATTGTCTCTGACATCCGGATCGCTGGTACTGGTTTTAGCTTTGGTGGTTTTGCGTATACTTTTGTTGATAGACGACTGGTAGCGAAAGTATTCCGTGTGGCTCTTTTTATAAGCATGAAAGACAATTCACGTTCATGAGGTCCGTAAAACATGTTAGAATGCGGCGGGATTCCCTCTGTCGCTTTTAGTTTTTATGTTGAAAATTTGGTACTTTAAATTTCTTATGTTAGTTAAAGTATATGAATCCGAGACACCTGTAGCTGTCACCGCAATAGTGATGGCGTATGTCTTCCTGTTAGATCAATCGCCGAGGGCTCACGTCCTTGATATTCAATTCAGTCATAAAAGGAACTCCGCCTACGCCCATTAATGATCCTATTTGTCAAAGGGAATCAGTAGGTTGTAGGACGATTAACTGATTGGAGTAATACGTTGAATGTCTCGACGTGCTACCTCTCTTTCCACTTTTACTCGTGCTTCCATCGTTTGTTTTCTGTTTTATTCCGCACAATGAATTTGTAATTGTCAAACTGGTGTTTCAGGAGACTAGTGAACAGCCAAAGCTGATCAATGACAGAGTCTATTATCAAATTTGAATCCTTTGATTTGTTTGAATTTTTTGGATGCAAAAGAGTTCAATGCATTATCCTTTCTCTTCTCATTTCTGATGGTATGCAGGTTCTGGTCAAGAATGTTGAAACTAATGCTGGGAGAATCGGTAGAGTTGTACGATTAGAAACTCCACATATGATGCATGATGAGTCCAAAAGTCAGTTCAAGCCTTCATCGAGTCAGTATCAACGTGTGATGGCTGCTCTTCCTTCTTGTATTTTCCCTCCAAGTGACGATATGTTTTTTTATCGAGATGTTGCATACCTTTCTCCTCCACTGTTATTTAACATTGGTTTGCAAATATCATGCTTCAAAGCCATTGTTCAGGGGGGACAGGAATCCATAGATTATTTATTGGACATAGAAAAGCACAAGGAAGGGAAGAATAGAGGGCATGATTTTAAAGTCCATATCGAGTTAATCCCGTGGCCTGTGTTGCCTAGGTATGCCTCGCACTTAAGGGCCTCTTTCATAAAGATTCCTGAGTGTGGAATACTTGAATCACTGAAGGGATCTTCAACAACCGAAGCAGAAGATCGACAAGAATTGATTGACTTGGCTCTGCATGAATACTTTGGAGTGGATAGATTTCTTGCCAGAGGGGATAATTTCTGGATCCATATAAACTGGAAATGCAATTCACCATTATGTGTTTCCTGTAATAAAAAGACCCTTGGAGATGCTCAAGATATTAAAATCCACTTCAAGGTCTCTATTTTGTTTCTTTTCCTTTTCTTTTTAATATGAAGTTTGCAAAAATTTTGATGTTTGATGAGCTTCTTATTGATCACAACTATTTCTTCATTAGGTTGTAGCCATGGAGCCAACTAATGAACCTTTTCTTCGTGTCAATCGCAACCAATCAGCAGTAGTACTTGGAGGAAGTGTCACTTCTCCTGTACCTCCAGCGTCACTGCTTTCAGGATCCAAGAACTTATTGCCCTTGCATTATGATGTGGTCAAAGCCCTGGCATCCATTCTTACTCCTCTACTGTGCCCTTCCACACTTTCTTCAAAGTTCAGGACTGCCGTGCTCTTGTATGGTCTAGCTGGTGAGTTTATTTTTATCAACTTTGCATTGATCTTCAAATTAAAAGATGCTTCCATAAAAAGAGTTGGGATTCCATGTCTTTATTAAGAAAAGAAGCATGATTTATTATCAACTTACTATACCCAAGTGAAGGGCTGGTTTCATGTAACAGGTTAGATCTCTCCAGTTATCGATCCGTACAGCATAGTTGGTAGATTTTGCCTTTAATCTTTACGGGTCTGAAGTGGTTATCAATCTTGTGAAATACATGGGTACCTTAATGAGATGATGCAAATCATATACCATGTTTGAAGGTCTGCTCAATATTTCGGCTGACAAAGCACTTTGAATCAATTCTATGGTCTGTGCTCAGCCTTTTGAAGCTTAGGGTAGAATTTCCCAAGCAACTTTCAATAGAACTCTGCATGTGTTACACTCTTGAGTTGCACTGGGTCATTTACTTCAAATGAAACACATATGGAACACTCAGTAAGCAGTATCCAAGATACTTATTGCTGAAGTGACTTTTCAACTGGTTGGTGCAGGATGTGGGAAACGTACAGTTGTAAAGTATGTTGCTTTTTGTCTTGGTCTGCATGTGGTGGAGTATAGCTGTCATGATCTGTTATCATCCTCAGAGAAAAAGGCATCTCTTGCTCTCTATCATGCTTTCGACACAGCAAGCAGGTTCTATTGTGCTGCTCTTTGTTCTGACCACTATTTTAGTTTCTGTTGTCCTAGTTGAAATTTCGTTATCTTACTTTTATAATATACGTTTTGTTTCTGTAAGTGATTACTGCTATTTGAAACAAGCACTATATTGTAGTTTCCAGGACCTATTTTATCCTTATGTAAGTTAATCAACTAATGGAATGGAAAAGTGGAAGACCAAGTGTGTTCTTTTAGACCTAAGTGGTTTAACAACCTCTATACTTTTGATAGTAAGATAAGCGCTTTTGAAATTGTACTAATTCACGCAAACTTTCATTTATGAGCAGAAAAAGAAATGTATAACAGAATACCTATACGCTGAATCTCTGACACTGATTTCATATCTCAAAAGTTATAGAATTACAATTTTTATTTTTTCCTTTCAGGTGCTTCTAATTATGAAATTAAAAGCTCCAAACTTTGTATTTAATTTTTAAGCTCAGTTCCGTTAATTTCTTTCTCTATTTTTTTTAAGAGTGATTTTCATGTGAAGTTGAGCATAGCTCAGTGGTAACACATAGGGTTGTGTAATGAGAGGTCTTGAGTTCGAGTCTTCTGGAGTACGAAAAATTGGAGTATGTAAAAATTGAAATGATCGATCTCTTCAAAAAAAAAAAAAAAAAATGTGATTTTCATGCTGTGTCAAAATTTACAGTCCCTGATATAGGGTTACAAGAGGGCTTAAGAAATCCATACCACAAGATATTATTCTTGGACTCCTTGCTTAGCTAATTCATCAACTCTACCATTAGTATTTTTAAACATTTCTTTCTCTATGACGTCACATATTTCACTAATAGAAAAAAAAAATATAAGTCACTCATTTAGATGATCTTATTAACTTTTTTCTTTTGTTTGTTCTTGCTTTGAGAATATTCTAGTTTGTTTATTGTTTGACATGCCATGATTTTACCAATGTATTTAAGGAGTGATTATGTAACAGATATTCACCAGCAATACTTCTACTTCGCCATTTTGATGCATTTGGAAGTTTATCTTCAAATGAACCTCTTCCTGATGTAGCATCTGTTGGTGCTACCTCTGAGGTAGCATCTGTTATTAGGGAGTGTACTGAACCTCTTCCTGATGATGAAGACTGTTATTTTAAGGAAGAAACTGATGGTTGTGATGTAAGATACCACTTTCCTGTTATTCCTTTTGATCTATCATGGTATCTAGTCTAATATTATACTAAATTTATGTATCATGCATTTGATTCAGTATACTACAGAATCTCCATGGGCAACGAGGCATCCTGTACTGCTCGTTGCAGCTGCAGACAAATCTGAAGGTTTACCATCATCGATTAGACGGTGCTTTAGTCATGAAATAACTTTGGGCCCCTTAAGTGAAGCACAAAGGCTTGAAATGTTGTCCCAGCTGCTACAACATATATCAAGTGACTCTCGTATTGTAAATGAATAAATCTCGCTCTCTCTCACTCTAAAATGGTTTTAGTAGCATGAATTAGTTGTAACATATATGTATAATGCAGAAAGATGGGGAGGCGATTTTGAAGAACATAGTAGGACAAACATCTGGTTTCATGCCTCGGGATATACGTGGTTTAGTTGCTGATGCTGGGGCTATATCTGTGCCTAAAATTCATGAAGAGATTGGTATTTCTGGGGCCACAGATTCTGCTGAAAACAATTCTGTTACAAAGCCTTTACTTGAAGATTCAGCTCAGAGTTTGGGAAAAGAGAACCTAGATAAAGCATTGGAGAGATCAAAGAAAAGGAATGCTTCTGCATTAGGCACTCCAAAAGTGAGGGATTAATCTAATAATTTGATGTTGAAGTCCTAGAAAAAAGTATTCCGGGTGACAGTTGTTTGCATGATTGGTTCAGTATTCACGTAGAGGAACTGGTTACTGTTTGCTTAGAGATGTTTAATTCTATGCTTGTAGGTCCCTAATGTAAAATGGGAAGATGTTGGTGGATTGGAGGAAGTAAAGAAATCTATTCTGGATACTGTTCAGGTTTTGTACTGTTTCTTATTTTTACATCATATTGTAAAGCACATACTGAACTACTTGCCTGTTTCTGGCTTCTTGGTTCTTAATTTTTAAATTAAATTTAAATTTTTACTGAAAAAGCTCATGTATATTTGTTGTTGTTATGCTGTCTACTTATACTTTATATCAGTGGGTAGTAATTCTATGACTTTCACAGTTGCCTCTTCTGCACAAGGATTTATTTTCATCTGGATTGCGGAAAAGATCAGGTGTCCTTCTTTATGGTCCACCTGGGACAGGAAAGGTAAATTATCAAACTGTGGTAATCTTGAAGTAGAAAAATGCTGCCCCAAATATATTATCTCTCGCTCTGAAGACTGTTGCTCATGTATATATTCAGACGATGTTAGCAAAGGCTGTTGCGACAGAATGTTCATTGAATTTCTTAAGTGTTAAGGGGCCAGAGCTGATCAATATGTACATAGGGGAGTCAGAGAAAAATGTCCGCGACATTTTTCTAAAGGCACGTGATTCCTTTAAAGAAACTTGAACATTAAAAGATAAGGTTTTCTAGTCCGCCTGAAATTCATATTTCGTTTTGTTTATGACACTATAGGCTAGATCAGCACGTCCATGTGTGATTTTCTTTGATGAGCTAGATTCTCTTGCACCTGCAAGGGGAGCTTCTGGAGATGCTGGGGGTGTTATGGACAGAGTAGTTTCTCAGGTTATATTTCCTTTGATTTTCACATGCTCTTTTCTTTTTCAAATTCAATTTTTTCTTGGTTGTCTTTTCGTTAACACTAAGTGAAAAATCATCTATTTTCTGTTTCTGTAGATGCTTGCAGAGATTGATGGCTTGAATGATTCTAGTCAGGTTCCCTCCTCCTCCCTCCCTCCCTCCCTCCCACCCTCCCATTCTCTCAGATTGGCTTATCCTTTTTTGTGCATCTGGTTCGTTGCCCAGGATTTATTTATTATTGGAGCAAGTAATAGACCAGATCTTATTGACCCTGCTCTCCTGCGCCCTGGCCGGTTTGATAAGTTGCTCTATGTTGGAGTAAACTCTGACGCATCTTATAGGGAGCGGTTGGTTTTCAAGTGGTCTTTATATGCTTATGGTTCATCTTTTACTCAGCAGCCCTTTCCTTATGGTTCATCCTTTTTGCGTTTGTAGGGTTCTTTCTGCGCTCACTAGAAAATTTAAACTGCATGAAAATGTGTCTCTGTTTTCAATAGCAAAGAGATGCCCACCAAACTTCACTGGCGCAGATATGTATGCATTGTGTGCAGACGCTTGGTTTCATGCTGCAAAGCGTAAGGTACCCCTTCAACTGAAATTAGGTTGCACAGAACATGTTTGTCATGACTCCTTTACATTAAGGTTAGAGTTGTCTTCGAGTAATTAGAAGGTAAGTAACCTATATCTAGAAGAGAGGATTTAGTGTCGATGTGTTAGGTAGCACAGAACATGTTTGTCATGACTCCTTTACATTAAGGTTGAGTTGTCTTCACGTAATTAGAAGGTAAGTAACCTAAATCTAGAAGAGAGGATTTAGTGTCGATGTGCAAACCTCTTCTCTGCTCATGGTAGCTAATGCAGATAACTAATAGAAAAGGCTTATCAGCTGGTGGATAAAAAATCTGTCTATAAAAACTCTCCATGGAGACAAATCCTTATTGCTGTTATGAAGAACATTCAATTTATCTTTTCTAATTCATCTGTGTTATTCAACTACATAGAATTGTCATGGCCCATAGTGCTGGTCCAGGTTTCTAAACTGGTGACTTGAAGTTTAGCAGATCTATAAACTTTGAAATCGATGCAAAGTAGTTAAAAAAAAAAAAAAAAAAAAAAACCTGCTCTAAAATCTAGGTAACTGATGCAATGTAGCCATTCTTTGGATTGCCAACTAACTTTTCTTATGCCTTTGACATAGGTTTTAAGTCTGCCTGCCAATGTGGATAAAGGATCAGATTCAGTTTTTGTAGAATTAGATGATTTTATGAAGGTATAAACTTTCTAATTTAGCTTTTGGTTTATTGCAAGTGCCTCTGGTTTATTGAACATGGCTGTTCTACCCATTATGTGTTATTTTTTCTCACTTGTTCATTGAAAAATGGTATAGAAAATAAAAAGTATCTGCTCATTAAATTACCTGGTTAGCCCCATTTTTTTTGTTAAATGTAACGGATGTCGGTTTAGGTTATGTTGTATCTACCTAGAAAACCTGAATAAAGAGAGGGAACTTTCTCATTTTTAACCCTGTCAAATGTAAGGGTAAGAAATAAATCCCCCTTTGGACTTAATTTAATTTCATTGTAATTTTATCATTTTTTGTGGTTTATTAATTTATTATTGTTTGTGTATTCTATAAAACACATATGTATTGACCACTGGCCTTTTTTCTTTATTGCTCCGAAGTAATTGGGTAAATATGTAGGTTATGAAGCACCTTTTGTTTTTTATAGAGTAACTGAACAAGTTGCAGATGATCAGAATGGGCAACAAAATATTGGCTATCAATTCGTTCATTTAATGGTCGCTGTCCCTGCTACTTTGTTTATATAATTTCAAATTGACCGTTCTGGGTCACCTTCAGATTAAAAAACAGGAGGTTTTTGATGTTTTGACTGTTTGTTAGGTGCTGGGGGAGCTATCACCATCACTGTCCATGGACGAGCTAAACAAATATGAGAAGCTTCGTCAGCAATTTGAAGGAGCATCAGGGTGACCTTGCCAGTTGACAAGTTGAAATAATGGTATGCAAAAATTATTGTTAAGGTAGACATTAGTAGCAAAAATAATGAACTTGTCCTTGTGTTGTTTCCCGTGCACAATCAATTGCTGATCTGTATGATTCAAATATATGTCAATTACTCATGGAATTGTTCGTCTACTTTTTTATTGTCAATTACTTATTTTGAACAGGAAGCCGCATTTGGCGAGTTAGTCTTTTGGTGTCAGAACACTTGTTATTGTGCTTTGACTGTTTTTTATTCCGCTCTTTTTTCTGTATGTATTGTTACAGCCAAGTTGACTTCTCTTTGAGACTTGTACACTGCAGGGCAGATTCGAAATAAACTATCAACTTGCTATAGCAAAGACTTGCTACCTCTCAACCCAAAGTTTCCACAAGCTCAAAATATGTAAGTCAAGAGAATAGGTATGTAGTTGTTGCCCGATATAATTCAGCTACATGAAGGGAAGGAAAATACACGGCAGAAGATACATAAGGAAATGAAGGACAAGGTTTAAGGATAACACTTCATATCACTTTGAGATGCGATCAACCACTTTTTGGAAATGCTCCACATCGCATGGTATCTTCAGATCCCATGTTGGTTGTAGCCATATTCTTGAGCAGCAATCTCTAGCAATGACAAGATGAATGGATGGCTGAGTAGTTGGGTGCGTATGAGGAACCACTCATTGCTTTGTTCAGAACCAACGAGCAGCGGCACGTATCCTTGAGCAGGTTCTTGGTAGTTTTTCATCCTGCTCGATGCAACGTCACCAATTCAGTCCTACACCCATCTCTCTAAATGGGTGGCTCCTGTTTCTTTTTACACCAGACTGAAGCTGCAAAAGTGAACCAGCCTAATCAACAAAGCCAAAACTAGAATCAGGATTTGGTATAGTAGGGTGACAAGGAAGGTGTCTTTGGTGGGTTTGGTACTATGTATTGTCCATAGTAACTAATCTTGGATGTTTCTTATCCGATGTACTCCTGATTTCTAATAGTAACTTCACCGTTTGAGTACGCCGTTTGAGCACTGTGTCTTGGCTATCTTTCCTTGATTTGTTAGTCTTTCGTGGATGCAATTGATTTCCAAAGACAGCCTTAGTCAGTATTATGTATGCAATGTCCTCGTGTTAGTTACCAGTTTTGTGAAAATTTGATACTTTTTGGCATTATGTATTACGTAACATTTGTATCACATCCAATGTTCAGTACAAGGATTTGTGAACGGATTGTGCAAATAATCAGATATTTGAATTGATAAGATACCTTATTGTTATTATGAATAATGATACCCGTATTTAGATTTTTTTTATATCCAATTTTACATCTTGATATGGATACCGATTTGACAATCCATGTAGACTTACCTACCCCCAAAAACTTGCAAAAGGAAAATTAAAGAAAAATGAGTGCGAGCAGGACGTGGTGCTCCCAAAAAAGGATAGAATGGTGTTAGACTTTAATCCTACATACAAATATGAATAAATTCCAACTTATTAATAAAAAATAAATAAGTTTTCAGTTTTTAAATTTCAATTAATCATTTTGGGATATACCTCAGACTTAATTTTACAAATAGTGTTAAAGTTTAGTCCCACATAAAAATATGAGTAAAAAAATTTTGACTTATTAATAGAAATCAAGTTGTCTAACTTCCACCCGTTATTATGGGATGAGTCTGCATGCACTTTGTGTACTTCCCCTTCACAGGAGAGATGGTTATTTTTGGAATGAGTAATGCCCAGATCAAAGTGCATATCATTTTTCTTTTGGAATAAACCTCAGATCAGCTTTACAAATGGGCTGCATGACAAAGGTGTTGACAGAGAGACCTTGCCCTTATCTTTACCACTTGGCTTGCCCTTTGTGCACTTCTCCCTGGTGTGAGTCCCTTCCCTACAGTGAGGGGCGATGTGCATATAGCATTTTTATTTTGGGATAAACCTCAGATCAACTTTACAAATGGGCTGCATGACAAAGCTGGCAGAGAGACCTTGCCCTCATCTTTACCGACTTGGCTTGTCCTCTTTTCTAGGTAGGGAGCCTTTTCTTTTCCATTGAAAGCTCTTCTGAAGTTGAGTTTGGCCTATGTATGTGACACCGGATGGACATGAAGAACCACAGGCAGTTGAATACTCGTCTTACACTTCTTGTGTCGCACAAAATTCAGCCTACGTGGCTTTTGAATGGACCAAGATCACTACTTTCATCTATCATATTATAATTGACAAAAATTATTTGCTATCGCTGTGGAACCATGAGGATGATCTTAATTAGTGTAGATTGCTATCTGGCTTATTAGTATTTATTTTTGGTTGTTTAGAAATTTTAACATGTTTATTTGAGGTTTTTCCATTTTTAAAATATATGATTTTATCTTTCAGGAGATTTTATTGAAAACATGAGTTTTTCAGATATAAAATAAGTTTATATGGGTGTTCAAATATCTTCCTTGTTCATGATGAGTTGAGTAACGGAGTGCCAAATAAAGTTCCATATGTACTTCTGCTATGGCCGCTAAGTATGAGATAACAATGAACCAATGTCAAGGTTTGGTGCCGTTGCTAGGTCTCGCCTTCATTTCTTTTTGCTGATTTGCTGTTTACAATACCATTGTTATTTTTATGAAACTATTGTTCAACAGCATCATATTTGTTTACAAAATTTCTTGTCATGCATTACATTTATACAAGCCTCGGATGATCGTATTTGTTGCATGATTTACATGCTCATGAGAAATTAGGTTATGCAGTCTTCATACAAGTTGTAAACACTAATAAGCCAGATACATACCTCATCAATCCAGTCAGCTCCAGGTCTGGAAAGATCTTCAGTTCTGCGGCTCATACAAATCTCATCACTGCCATAACCATCAAAGTGGAAGCTCTGAACATAATTTGATTCAAGATTTTTTCTATTCCTCTTATCTTCTCATCTTCGGTCTCTCCAACCCTGCCTGGTCTCTTTGTTATATGGAAAATACATCTCCGAGTTCGTTCACAGCCCAGGAGAGCCACACTAGTCCCAAGCCAAATCCAGAGCTCAACAGTTTGGTTGCAGAGAAGGGAACTCCACTACCTGCAATCTTGCATGCAACAGAGAAAATGACTGCAAGACCTGTCCCAGCAATCCCAGAAGAGACTTGGGTTAAAATTTTGGACAGTTCGGGGCCTGATTTCTTCAGTGAAAGCAGGGTCGTCCTTCGGCAGCGTTTCTTGTCGATTAATAAAGAGAGAAGGCTTTCACATGCGTGGAAGTAATTTTTGGTGTATAGATCCCTCTCCTTCCCAGCTTTTCTAGTCATGTAAAGATCCTTCAACTTTCTTGTTTTCCCTGGCATATAGAGATCCTTCTCCTTTCCTCCTCTTCTAGTCGCCTTTTTACGTGGTGAAGTCTTCAGTTTGAGTTTCTCAGTACTGCCAAGAAGCAATTTTAAAAGCGTGAACTTCAACTTAAAGTGTTAAGTTGTCTTAACACTACGTACATGATCAGGACCAGAAACACCATCACAAAGAATACTGAAGTAAGGACGAAGGAACAAATTTTGTTATAACAAAAAGATTACCTCTTTTCGGGAGCAACAGTTGCAGCTTGTAGCTTCAAAGAAGAACCGGGCATGTAGGCTCCACCTTGTGTATAACCCATTCTGCTCAAATAATCAAACAGAAAGTGAGATATCTAGAGGGAGAAACAAAAAGGCAGACATAACAAACGGAAAACTTATACTGGCAACAATGAAACTCACAGATATTTAATTAGAAAAAATGGAACTATTCCAGCATTGACTACACTTCAAGAAAAGAATGAATATCTTTTTTTTTCGAAATAGATTAATGAATTTAATTCTTCAATATATCTAGTTCATACTTAGATTTATTGGTTCCACTCCAAATGTAAGACAGGAGACTGGAGCATCTTAAGAATGACACAATCAACCGTTTGTCATCAACCACTACATTCAAAACATAGCAATTAAAACTAATAGCCTTGCGATTAAACAGGTTTAGAACATCTAAATGAAAACTGTCAAAAAAAGGAAATGAAGGATCAGAAAATTAGATAGAAGAGCACAACCATACAAAATTGATTTAGCCAACCCCACAATAGTAATGTTGATGACATTACTGCAACGATTGTAGAATGTATCGAAAAAATTTCAAGAATAATTCAAAATACACATACACACCTTCCAAAAAATCATAAAAAAAAAAAGATATACAAGCATATATAATATCATATTTTAATGTAAGAAGATATCCACAAGTAAATCCCATTGAGCTTATAAAAATTATACTACTAGACATAATAACTTAGAAACCCCCACAGATCTAAAAAATTTTATTTAGAACATAGAAAATGGTATTGTAGAGAACATACCATCAGTATGAAAGTAAATTTCCGTTTCAAAAAAAGAGAATGACTAAAGAATCATAGAATCTTCGTCTTGGATTATTTCCATATGATAGATGAAATAACAAAGTGCTCTCTCTGCAGTTTATATTCTTCTAAACTAAAAATTGGCAAGCTAACCATGAACACACAAACGGCTTCATGAAAAAGGCTTCCTGCAGAGAGCTGAAACTACTGGTTATTTTGCATCTCTGCAAGAAGAAGAAAAGCCAGAGAGCACACAGCCTGCAAAATGGAGAAGCTTGCCAAAACATCCATAAGGAAGAATATCAAACTACATTCTGGTATACCAGCAATAAATAACAATAGGAAGCATAGAGAAAATTCTGCTATTAAGTAAATCTTAACGTCTGTTCTAAAGAAAAGAAAAGTGGTACCAAGAAACGCAGTCTATACAAATCAATACATTGCAACTGTATGCATCATCACAATCATTCCATGATGGAGCTAAACAAGTAAGAAAAACACTTTTAGCTACTTTGAAGAATGAAGATACAGATGTTTATCATAGAAATCATCATTCCCATTTTAAGCCTCAAGAAAAGAGAAAAACAATACAGGGTATCAGGCAAGCCAAAAGAACACTATTGGAATGACAATAGCACAAAGAGATGTACCTATCGAAGTGTGGGACCAGCATGTGTTGCTTACTCCAGTTGGATGTATTCCTTGTGTAAAACTCTGAAATCACAGAAAGTAGATTTTTCACCTCAGCTGCAGTTCCTGTGAATAACAGCTTCCCATCTGGATGCACTGTGATCATCGAGTTTTTGCTCAAATCCTCAACATAATCCAGAACTGGCTTTGGGATGTAGAACTCACTCCTCAGCTGGGAAAGAGATGAATTAGAGGCAACCTCATATAGGCAAAAATCATCATCAAGTGAAGCTGCTGATACATGGTGCATATCAATGGCCAACGTGTGAAGCCCCATTAAATCAGACACCAGTGACACATCAAGACCACGGTTCTCTTTGTTATTTGATCCTGACATAAGAAACTGCAGGATCTTTTCATGTCTTGCACACTTTTCAGCAATCCCAAAGCTAAAAAGCACAGAGTCTTGGCGAACATCTGTTTCCAAGATAAGTGAATTAAGTCAGATTATTGACCTAAATATACAAGCTTTTGGCATTCACTTTTAAATCATTACAAATTACAATCGTAACATATTGCATGCAACTAGACTACTTTTCAACCATCGTCCTGTCATGTGAAATTGCAACTATATATAAAAATAAGTTAACATAATATTAACAAACCTTGCACATCCACAATTACAGGTCTGGGAACGACCGATGATGGGTACATAGACTGATCAAAGTCGGAGCAGAGATTTCTGAATATTCTGTGATCCTCAAACTGAGGTGGCTTGAGCTGAAGGCAACCAGATTTCAGAAGCTCAGGTCTTGCATCCTGGCCAAGGAGAAAAGGTTGAAACTCCTGAATAAACCAATCAAAAGAAACTGTCATGGAATTAATTAACGCATTCGGTTTCAAATACGAAAGCACTCGTGCAAAAGATATGCAGTACAACGAAATTAGAAGAAATTATTATATTAAAACAAAATTAAAAGAGATAATGTGCGACCACAAAGAATGAAGAGAAGATAGATAATATGAATATGAAAAGAAATAAACAACTGCTCTATAGAAATACAAGATGACAGCAAAAATTTTACAAAAAACAAAATGAACAAAAGTCCATATGGATTTAAATAAGCAGTGTTTCCGGAGGTAGTAGCAGCTAAAAAGAACGCCCCCGACGATACTAGTTCGATATCAATAGAATAGAAATCAGGAAAAAAGGAAAACCTCGTTCCAGTAAAACCATTTGCAATAAATAACCTTATATGCTTTTTCGACCATCCGGCTAAAACTATCATTGCAGATGCACAGTTCTCTAGAGCAAATAAAATCCAATCACCTATCAAACGTGGCAACTTCCAAATCCAGAGTTCAAGAAACTCACCCGAGGGGAGCGGCAGCGACCAAGCTCTTGAAACTTCGTGTAGAGACATGTGGTGGGCGCCGCTAGGCAAGCTTCCACCACCATCGCTCGGGAAGCCCTAGCAACCGAAACAATTATCAGAGCTGAAATCGCCCAGAGATTCTAAAATACATTCCACCCGATAAACCCAAAGAAGATAACGGTAAGAGTGCTCTACAGAATTTAGCATTCGGGCGGACAAAAATAAACTGGGTATCAAGCATTTGATCCAGAAAATTCGGCCCTATAATAAAATTGTGGTTATAGCGGCCTCGTGAATCCAGTAGGGATCGAAACAAGACAATCCAGGTTCCTGTCATCCATTTGTCCTGAGCGTACTCAATGTTTATATATACACAAGTTTTTCAACAAGTGACAAGGTTGGAAGTCAGAAGCCAATAAAAAATAGAAAGAATGGAAACCCAGAAAAGATCTCTTCGCTCGCCACAGTCGCCCACGTCTTCATGTCGACATCTCAGCCACATATAGCTGAGAAAGGTGTTTGTGTGGTTGAAATGTACAGGCAATTTGCACAGCGATCAAAGGGACTCTCCGTTTCGTCCTCAACAGTTGCGACTCCTCATCCGGAAATTAAAAACAAGAATAATTTGGTCAGTTCATAATTTAGCATTCAGACTCGTCTAATGGAGCCTCGTTCAGAATGCATGAATCTGGACAAGCACATGAAGCTTGCATAGACGCATAAAATATAAAGTAAGAAGGTTTTGGAGCACTGATAAAGTGGATTAAGAAAAAGCAAAAGATAGACTATGCTTTATATGTTGTCATAGATAAAAGTTGTATTTAACAAAAAAATTTCTTTAATTATTATGTATATGTTATAAATAAATTCCAAAATATATAAAACATATATGATTTATGATAGAATTACATATAAAAACCTCCACATAAGATGATTATTTCCACTAATAAAAATATATAAGAGAATAATATAATTTTTTAATAATGTTATAATTTGCCAATTATCATATTTGTTTGAAGCTTAATTTTATTGTAGTAGAAGCCTTACAACTATGCTTTATATAAAATGTTATGGTTCCTTTTATTAATTATATGATCATAAGATGATTATATAGTTGAGAATTGAGATTAAGATAATTATATTAATTGAAAAATAATAAAGTAGATTAATAAAAGTAAGTCACCTCGCATTAAAAAACAAAAGTTGCAGACTAAAAAAAAAAAAAAGAAGAGAAGACATGTTTCAAGCTTACAAATATAGTTGAGATTATGATAGTTATATTAAATTCTATGATTTTGAAGAGAAATTATATAGGATGCAAATAATTTTCTGTATACATTTAAGTTCCGAAGGGTTATTTACAGTTGTACACGGCACTACGTTAGTCACCGCCCACCCCCCACCGCCTTTTACGTCTATACTTGCAGCCTTCGTCCAGCCTTTTTCTTCTTTGTTGTTCCTTCTTTGAATAAATCTATTTCAGAAAGAGACATCCATCAACGTTGCCTTGCCTGGCTGCCCTTTCTCCTTTTCCTTTTCGCTGCAATTCCAAAACCCTAACATTTATTAAATTTGTCTGGGTTCCAATTCCGGCAGAGAGAAACTTCGAAATACTGTCGAGAGGATTCGTGCGACCTGTCCTCCGATCTGTTTGGAGATTTTTTCCGGAACCTGTCTGTCGGTGTAAGTCCTATTTTTGTGAATAACCTTTTGGAAGCTTTCCTAATTCGAGTCGTTTTTTTTCGCGGACTTCGTATTGGGATTGAGATTGAGAAATTCCCCCATATCTTGTTTGTTTGCTTTCTAATTTTTGTTGTCCAAGAGCCGTGCGGCAGTTATTGATTGAATCGGAGTGTTATTGCTGCTAGAAATATTGTGGAGCCGAATTGGTTTAAATGCCTCTTGAGAATTGAATCCTAGAACCCTACTGCGACGTTTTCATTTTCCCCAAAATGGGCGGGGGGAGGATCTGTAGGTCCACCTCGCAACCTGCGTCTGCTCCTTCGCTCACCACATCGACGTCGCTAACGAACACTGTCAACGGCTCCCATGAATTTAAGATCACCGGATACTCTCTCTCCAAAGGTCTAGGTATAGGAAAATATATTGCATCGGAAACTTTTGAGGTTGGTGCGTACCAGTGGGCAATCTACTTCTATCCAGATGGTAAGAGCATGGAAGATAATGCAACGTATGTGTCACTTTTTATTGCATTGGCAAGCGAAGGGACAGATGTCAGAGCTCTCTTTGAACTGAAACTTTTGGATCAGAGCGGGAAGGAAAGACACAAAGTTCATAGCCATTTCGGGAGGTCGTTGGAAAGTGGCCCATACACACTCAAGTACCGGGGAAGCATGTGGTAAGTTTATTTGCCCTTGTGGGTTTGATAATGGAAGTACGCTCTTATATTTATCTTTAAGTAGATTTTGATTTTTAGAGAAACAATCTGTTACTGGAAAGATGGTGCCGTTTGAAACCAGTGGATAAGCACTTGTGCTAGGCCCCTCAGCTTCCCTTGTTTTCTGGTATGACGCATTGCATGACTGACTGTTTAGATTAATATGGTCAGTGACTCTAAAACTAAAGCTGCTAACATATCCTGGAAAAAGAGAACAGAAGTGATAGTTTTCAATTGGAGGGTAGGAGTTTCTGTCGCGGACTCCTGGGAGTATCAATTTTTGTCATTTTTTTGTTAAATTTATTTCGTGAGATGTTAACTATTTTTTAATGGCGATATTCTGTGGGCTTCTGAACTGAATCTGATGTCAAATCAATCTGCAACTATGAATTTGAGTAATAGCTCAGTGGTCACATGGGGATTTGTAGTGGGAGGTCTTAGGGGGCATAAGGTGAGGGCTTTATGCAAGAACACCATTTGAAAAAAAAAAAAAAAAAATTATTCTGCAACTGATTCATCAATTGATGGACATTGGATATAGTTTTCCCACAAGTGGCCAAATATCCTTTTCGGGATAACTGGTCGAAAGTTTTAGCTGTTACAATTTTACAAACAAAAACTTGTTATATTTTATAAGATTACAACTGGGATTTGACTTGAGCTGTTTACATATATTGCAGTTTTTTCATTGTATGCTTTGCTAAACCTTCACAATTTACTCTAATAATACCCTTAGATAAATAGACAAAAATATTGTGCAAGGAGGATTAAACAATAATCTTGATATAGAAGACTTTCTGTTGTAGACAAAGGTACATATTTGCATTTTATAAGACTGGTTGTGAATCTCATCGTAGACGTAGCCTAGAAACCAGGGGAGAAGTGGTGGGGGATGCAAGATGTTAACCAACATTTATCATATCTCTTTCAGTAGACAGAGGACCTGAAAAGTAAGAGGAATACCTGTCATATGGAAAAGTGCACCTGCTTCTGTTGAATCTCGTAAAGGGACCACACTGTGAGAGAAGGATAGGACCTTCTTGCTATCTCAATAAAATAAAATAAAATAAAATAAATAACAAAGAAAAAGATGGAACCTTTGTCCACTTTATCCTCAATTTTAGGTACTGTAATATCCTTTGCTAGTGCTTGTTTTGCGTTCGAGCGAGTATCTTCATTGTTCTTGCCATTCATGTCATTAGTTTTGATTAAAAGTTTCACTTGAACAGGAGCACTCTCTGATTATTTTAATAGAGAAAAAAGTTTAAAGCTATGACTTGAAATGATCATTTTTAAGAAGTAGTAATGCATTGCAGATTTTTGTAGCGTAAACATAAAACATTTTTTTGGGGCTTTTCTTTTATTCATCTGAGGATCAATGGTTAAATTTTCGCATTTGATGTTTGGTGTTAGTGCCTCACCACTGCACACTAGCCTTAATGTAATGTGGCTGCAGCAGAATGGATTTTTTCAAATGTTATTCTGTATGCAGAGTGCTTTAGACTATTTTTCTGAAGTAATGCACTTTCCTGCTGAATTATTTGAAATCCACTTGCTACTTTTTTATGTTTATCATCTATCCCTCCAAAATGGTGTTTGTCTGTTTGATATTTGAGCTGAGCTCAACAAGATGACTTCTGGTGTTTACTTATCTTTCGGTTTTAATAGTCGTGGTAGTAAACGGGCTGAATTTTGCAGTGAATATGGTTCTTAAAGAAAGTAGATTTGAGTTGTCCTTGTGCACGTAGAGGTGCTAGCTGTCATATGATGTGCTTCTGTTATAAATACTTATCTAGTTGGATGAGGATTATCATTTATGTGCACTGCTCTATATGATATCTTTGCTCATAATATAAGATCATATTATAATCAGCTTGACTGCTTCTCAGAGCCTGTGTGTGGTGAAAGTGTCATGGTCTAATATGAGTGTTACCATCCTGGTGCTTGTGCCTGGATTTAAACTCTCCTTATTTTTTATATGGTCTTTGATGTCAATGGGGTTGTATTGCTGAGTGCACAGATTGTTCTTATGTTTTTGATCAACAAAATACAGCATGTTGTCTGAAACAATATACAGTGCATTACTCTCAGTTATTAGAGGAAAACAAAAGTTAATGAAGGTTAC
Organism: Aristolochia contorta; assembly: GCA_022405105.1. Classification (NCBI taxonomy): domain Eukaryota; kingdom Viridiplantae; phylum Streptophyta; class Magnoliopsida; order Piperales; family Aristolochiaceae; genus Aristolochia; species Aristolochia contorta. The sequence goes on from CM039664.1 coordinate 8,441,339, forward strand.
CTATTTTTCTAAGGTTACATGTTGGACAGTTTAATGGCTTAGCATGTCTCACTCTTGGTTTGTTGTGTGATTGTTCCAGGGGCTACAAACGTTTTTTTAAAAGGACATCTCTTGAGACATCTGACTTCCTCAAAGATGATTGCCTTGTCATCCAATGCATAGTTGGCGTTGTTCAGTCACACACAGAAGGGCCGAAGACCTATTCTATAGCAGTGCCACCAACTGATATGGGTGAACAATTTGGCACGCTTCTGGAGAGTGGTAAAGGGTCTGATGTTAGTTTTGAAGTTGATGGGGAGATTTTCACAGCCCACAAGTTGGTGCTTGCTGCTAGATCACCTGTATTTAGGGCCCAATTTTTCGGGCCAATGAAGGAACGGGACACAGAATGCATAAAGGTTGAAGACATAGAAGCTCCAGTCTTTAAGGTTTGTCTTTTCCTATAACCTGGAACTCGTTCACTTAATTATTGTGTGGCAATCTAGCTGTACTGATATTAGCTGGAAATAAACTAAGCAGGTGCCCTTGAAGTTACTGAGCTTGTAACTTTTGTTTGATAATAGTAATTTTGTGTAATATGTTATGTCCATGAATCAGGAATTGCATAGTGTTTGAAGCACCAGTTGCAGACATGTGGTTGAATAAAAATTAAAACATGGCTCTTAATAAGTGTTTTTTTGCTTCATTAATGGGTGGGTGTTACTCTTAGTTTAATGTGAAGCACCTATCTCAACATTATGTCTTGGTCTTCAACTCTGGTTAGCTGAGTAGCTAGGTACAATTTGAAGGCTTTATATATAGCTTGTCTTATATGCATAGTTGTTTTAGTGTTCTCGTCATTTGATTAAGATTTTTTCTAAAAACTTTAGTTTTGTCAAAATCCTATCTAGAGGAGTATTATGGAAACAAAGAAGAGAAGGGAATGGAGGACAAGAGATAGCTAACTGCAAAAGTTAGGGCTGCTGAATGACCGCCACTTCTTGTATTCCTGATAACTCGAGTAATCAGTTGCAATTATTTGAAAACCTTGATTTAATATTTCAAATCAGTTATTTTCAAGTGATTGGACAATTTTACCTCGGTTATAAATTCGTGATGCTAAATTTGCCACTTAAGCTGGGGATTATATATCAAAGAAGCACAGCCTCTTCGACATTATATAATACTCTTTACCAGCAAAACAAAAAAAAGCCTTTTTTCTTTTTTTGAGAAAAGGATGAAAGTCTCTTAGTACATCATATGGGAGTAGTACCTCATTAAATAGCAGATGAGGTGCAGCTGTTCCCAATGTGTTTAACTCTCTTATGGACAACTGAATTAATTGCAATAAAGATAATAACGTGTTAGTCACAACCCATGACCATGGTACAATGGCATCCAACCCAAAAACACAAGCTTAGAATGAAACAGCCCAACCCAATCTATTATACCAGGTTGTTGATTAATTTTTCAGTTGATGTGACTCTACTGAGTATACTCCACATGTTGACCCTCTTTATGACTCCTAACATCTAGAGAACCTTGAGGGAGGCCCATTGAATGTACTTTAATAACATGAAGAAAGATATCAAGCGCAGAGGGTCAAGCTGAGAATTGTGAGAGTGAACTGATTTCTTAGACAAGGTTATGGTTTATTTTACGTCCAGTTTTGGGATATTCTCTGCAGGCTCGTTCCTAGAAACCTATAACTTGTTGCGGGTGCACCATCTCTTAATTCTCAGTTATTGGTTTTTGCATCTGCAAGGTTTCAAAAGAAAAAAAAAAGTAAGGTTGACAAGTAATATACATTTGATAGAGTGGTTTGGGTGACATTATCTATATTTTTATTACTTCAGCAAATATACAATTTTTTATTTATTAGAATGCAAAGATTCCCATTTCTTTTGCCATGTTATCTTCCATACTTGGTTTGGAGAGACTTTGGAATAAGACTTAGGTATTGAAAATGATAGGGACAAAGCAAAGGAGCAGATTCTAAAGACAAGGTCTGGAAATAGGGTAACTAAGAAATATCTTCTCCCATTCAAAAAAGAAAATCCTACCCTTGTTGCAAAAACAATTACTGACTATTGTCAGAGAATGTCATATTGAGAATAACAAAACATTCTTTGAAATGGGATAAGAATACTTTTTTCTTCCACTTGTAGACTTAGGGCTTAAAAGTCAAGCAATTTTACTCTATATTATAGATAGTGGGAACTGCACCACCCTAAAATATTTTGGCACTTTTATGCCGAACATTATTTACTAGATCCAGCTAAGTGCATCATAAGTAGCATGTATATTTGCAATCTAGACTTTTGTTTTTTATTTTATTTTTTGTTTTCTAATGGACTAACTTGCTGTAAGTGTGATTTTTTAAATTTGCAGGCTTTGCTTCATTTCATGTATTGGGATGCCCTGCCTGACTTGCAAGAACTAACTGGTCTGAATGCCAAGTGGGCATCGACTATGATGGCCCAACACATGCTAGCTGCTGCAGATCGATATGGATTAGAGAGACTCAAATTATTATGTGAAGTGCAGCTTTGTGAGGAAGTTGCCATAAACACAGTGGCGACCACTTTGGCTTTGGCTGAACAGCACCACTGTCTCCAGTTAAAAGCTGTATGTCTCAAATTCATTGCACTGCCCGAAAATCTGAGAGGTGATTTTTTCTTTCCTACCTTTCCATGATTTTTGTTATTGACAGTTACCTTTTATATGAAGCCGCTTGGTTTGCATGCCTCTCAGGGGATGTGGTGTTGAACCATTGATTTCTTTGTGGGTGTCCTTCCACATTGAGCTGCTTAGGTCCAGAAATGACTACATAATCCAGTTCATATATCTTGGGGGATGAAATGAATGGTCTTACCGACATTTATGCCTGTCATGTCTAAAGGTCAGACCATAGGAGAGATGCAGTTAGCAAGTCTCCTTTACATGAAAAACGTCAAGAAAACATAATTGACCTTAGAACTTAACATCCACACAATTTCTCTTTATAAAACACTTATTCTGAAAAGCAGTTATTGTGGAATATTTAAAGAAAAGGTAGTTCAGTGTGTTTTTCTGATTCAAACTGTTTGTTTGTTTGGTATTTCAGCGGTGATGCAAACCGATGGATTTGAATACTTGAAAGTCAGTTGTCCATCAGTATTGACGGAGCTCTTGGAACACGTAGCAAAGATTGCCGAGCATCTAACTAGTCTCTCCCGCCACCCAAATGAGGCGCTTGATGGGAGTGATGTCAATGGGAGACGGGTGAAGCAAAGGATCTAACCAATCTCCTCTCGGCCTGCCCCCCCTCCCTCACTTATGTCATTTAGATAGATACCTAGGCTCTTGATAATTTCTCTCAATTTTATACTGCTTTCACTGTTTTGGCCACTGTGTCAGGTTATCAGCTGTAAATTGGTCTCGCTAGTATAAATTGGATGCATTTTCAAGTCTAAAGGTCTCACGATTATGTTTCTTTTATTTTTCTGCTCTGTTTGTTTGTAAGATTCTTGGACCAGAAACTCCTCGATGGACATTCTCTGTAGATGATTTGCATTTATAAATGAATCTTAAAATTTTTTTTTTTTTTTTTTGTTTAATTTCAAGAGCTCGCACATTTACGTATGAATTCTTGAATTTTCTGTGTATCCAAGACCCATCCTCCCTCGTTGGCACGAAGTTGAGGGAGGGGTGTCTTCCTCTCAGATACCAGGTGGGCCGGCCATATGTTTTTTTTTTCTTTTTCGTTTTTTCCAACCCTCTCGTTCATTCTTTTACTGAGGGAAGCTCAACCCAACATCTGAAATAAGACAATTTATTCTCGGTTACTATTGTTACTTACAACATTTACTACATGTATAGATTTGCTTTTAATGATATGTACATATATATTATATTTTTATCAAATATTAATTAGTTTAAAATATTTAGTTTACTCCGATCGTATGTACAATATTATCCTTAAGATATATATCTCCTCGGCCCATAAGTTTGTTTATTTACTTCATTTAAATGATGCGTCCAAACTTATTGTACAACAAGAGAAAATATGTATTTACTCTATGAAAAAATGGAAAAAATAAAATGAATTAATCATGTTTTTGGGGTTTACCGATTTCTACACCCATCCATATGAATTTAATCTGATGGTCTTCGATTTGATTTTTTTCATTTTTGATTTCTTATTAGTCTAATGTTTTGATTTCTACACCCATCCATATGAATTTAATCTCTTTATCTTTATTATAATTATATATATTAATATCATTTTATATTTTATTATTATATTATATTATATGTAATTACATATTTTTAATGCTCTGTTTTTTCATGATTTTTACGAATTTTAAATATCTGATTCCGGAATTGCTTTCATCTGAAGTTATGAACATTTTCTTTCTCAATTTATAAATAAAATTACAATAATGCCATTAAATCCGTGGGCAAGCTCTGTGAGTCCGATATTTGGATCCGACCAAACCTTTCCTTCTCTCTCTACGTTGTACAAATCAATCAATGAGGCCACCAGCCCAGTCGACGACCTTCTATAAAAACGATGCTATTAGCACGCCAATGGCCCAGCCCGGCCTGCGGTGTTCCTTCTTCTCCGATGTATCTGCCTTGAGGTCTACGAGGAGAAAAGAGAGTAAGGAACTCTATTCATCTTTCCCATTTCCCTTCTCTCAGGAATTTCGAAACCCTAATAATTTTCTTGGCACGCTAGAGATATCTCCAAATGCTTCGTCCAAATTAAATGCAAGTCCGTTCCCCAATCCCCACCTAGTCGTAGAGGATTTTCTTCAGCCTGCTTTTTTCTTGAAGCAAAGGATTTCTGTTGAGGCTTGCCCGTGAAAAGTCCTCAGATCCCGTTTCATTTGTTTGGAGTTCTAGTGTGCCAAAGCCACGGGAGCAACCGAATGTCTGATCGAGTTGTTCTTTCTGCTAGGTATTTCAACAGACCAATTTGTTCACTAGACCTATAATATTAAAACCATAAAAAGAAATGTCCGATTCAAATTATTCTTTGTGCTAGCTGTCTCAACGGACCGATTTGTTTCAATAGCCCTAAAATTTTTAAACCCTAAAACCCCTACGGGGAGGGTTCTTGCGTTTTGCTGTAAATGGGTGGGAGTAAGATCTGCTGGTCTGCCTCGCAACCGGCATCTTCTCCCTCCATCACCACATCGACCTCTCTAACGCACACTGTCAACGGGTCCCACGAGTTCAAGATTACTGGATACTCATTATCCAAAGGTCTCGGCATCGGAAAATATATTGCGTCAGAAACTTTTGAGGTCGGTGCTTACCAATGGGCAATCTACTTCTACCCAGATGGTAAGAGTATTGAAGATAATGCAGCATATGTATCACTTTTTATCGCATTGGCCAGCGAAGGAACAGATGTTAGAGCTTTGTTTGAATTAAAGCTTCTGGATCAAAGCGGGAAAGAAAGACACAAAGTACATAGCCATTTTGGAAGGATGCTGGAAAGTGGGCCGTACACACTCAAGTACCGGGGAAGCATGTGGTGAGTTCTTTTTTCTTTATTGTTTGATTCTTGAATTTTGCACTTATCTTTCAGTTTGCGGGGCTTCTTGGTTTATGATTTTGTAAAATTATTAACTGTATTAGAAAATAATGCATTCAGAATTTTTGAATGAGCACTCATGCCTTTGAAACTTTTTGTTCTTTGTTTTTTGATTTAATTAAGCTCAATATATTGTTAATTTAAAGTAGATTATTTCCTGGCACTGTTAAAATATGATTCATTAGCATTTTTTGTAATGTCCTGGGATAGGTATAGGGCTAACTGCTCTTGAAGCTCTGGAGAGTAGTTTTTCTGTTAAAATCTACTCAATTGTGGGGAACTATTTTTTGTCTGCTGGGCGGATGACTTTACAAATCTTTTTAGAGTATTTGCATTAAAACTGCATCTCCATACCTATTGGGAATTTGGGAATACGTTTTTACTATCTAAAATGTCAAATATTGTTTTGTAAATAGATCATGGCATCATTTTCTTTTTTAAAGTTGTGTTTTTCATTTCATTCAAAAATATTACAAACCCAAGATGGGTTACAAGAGTTTTCTAAGGTGTCCAAACAACAAGTCATTGCAATAGATCATGGCATTATAATCTGCATAAGCATTTCAAAGCCATAAATTCATGTCAAATTGACATCACAGAAGCACGTGAAGCCATCCATTCTGCTAAGAAAGTAGTTTTCAGTTCTCTAAAAAATAATTTAATTGCAGTCCCATTAGCTTTTAGTTCTTTTGAATTGTTGGCTATTAGGCAATTGATTGCCAAATGTTCTAACTGTGCAAGGTTAACCGTGTCTCTTGAGATGGATGGGTTTGTATAAGGCTGTTGAAGACATCTGATTTGGTTGGTTTAAACATTGTAATTATTTTGTACTGCTGTCGGTGTCTTTGTCACCTTTTCTGAATCTGCTTGCCCTACTACCTTCCCAATATAGGTCAGTTCTGAGTCATGCAAAGAAAGATTGTCACCCTACACCTGAAAATTCTATTATTCTTTCTGGTCTATTCATTTTCTAGGGACATTGTTTGTTTCGCTAAAGAGGAAAACAGTTGTTGACAATGTGACATATGGGAGGAAAATTGAATTTTTAATTTTTTCAGAGAATTGATGAACTCAAAATAAATTAAGTGCCATCTTTAGCTTAAAATGCTTGCAGCAGTGGGTCTTTTAGTTCTTTGTCGTTCATATCCAAAGGAGTGAATAGTGTCTAAGCCTAATTCTTAGTAGAATTGCTTTTGCCATTTATTGATTGGATTTTACATATTGCTGTCGTAATGAAAACCATATGTGATTTTCCTCTGTGGTAGTTATCTTGCCCAGCTGCTTAAAGCACTGTAAACATAGAATCACATCTAGGAATAAAGTCCAGGTATACATATGACTATTTAGACTGGATGAAGAAGCATTTTACTCCAACTATCCAACAGGCTATTTTGCGTGAGGGTATTGGTGATGAAATTTAATGGTGTAAAGACTGGTCTGCTCGTAAACTTTAGCTGATTGATTATCCTTTGGTACCCTAGAAGTACTAGCATACTTAAGCTATGCGAAAGGTGGAACTATTTGGATGGGTATAATTGTTAGTTTCATTCTCTTATTGAAATCCAAAGGTATTTAAAGGATTCATCCCTCTGATAAATTTTTATGAATGGTGATGTTGGCTTGATTTTTGTTACTCTGCCTTCATTTGATCTAACTGGTTCTCCACATCAGTGAAGGCAACTAAATGAATTATGATCATTTAAATTTACTTATGTGGGTGAGGTGAATTTCATTTACATTTGTTTTGCTCTTGAGGTATTTCCCTGTATGTTTGTCAGAACATACTTTTTTATTTTTCATGATTCTTTACGAAATCGGTGCTGTGTCATTTTCCTCACTTCTGTCTGTATGTTCTGCAGAATGTGCCTACTTATTAATCTTTTCATTATTCGTCCATGAACCAGTGCTGACTCACTCTTAAGGTTGGAACTTATTACTGCATTGATCTTTAGTTTAACACTTGGGATGTAGTTTGCTCCTGATCTTTATAGGGTGAGAACTGTGATTGCAAGGAGGGGGTATGGAATGTGGAGGTTTAAACTAATTGCTGCTCAAACCTGGGATGAATTTATGAATAAAAAACCACTTGCAGGTCAAGGCAATTAGGGGTTACTCTGCCCTGCCATGCAGGAAACTATTTTGTGTGTGAGAGAAAAATATTCTTCTTACTTAAAAAAAGTTTGTAAAGTATCCTGTGTTATTTTCAAATGTACTCTTGTTGGAAAAACAAAGAGTGATTTTAAGTGAGGGTTATCAGAAATTTAGAATGGAGGGGCTTGAGATGAAGTGGAGATTTCTGGGTTTGGGTGGAAACCAATCCCATGATGGGTTTTAAAAGGGATGTTGTAGGATGATGTTAGGTTTTTAAATGCCAGCCTGAGTTCAGCCCAGTTCTGCCGTAGTGGATTTCATTCTTCACTACAATGTAGTAAGCAGTAAGATAATGATGGTTAACATTTGTTTATAGACATTGTTTACGGTTGTGGTAGGTTTAGCTGTTGATGATAATGGTGGTAATATTTTCTCATGTATAGGGTAATTCTTTGTGATTGTGGTAGATTTAATGGTTGATGCGCTTCATCACGATGTCCGATAGTCATTTTTTGTGGAAACTGCATCGAGATAGTGATTTTAGAGAGATCAGGTACTCCTTGTGGTGATAATAGTTTAAACCCTCTCTGCAGAAAATGAAGTGCTTTATTTTGATTTCATTTTTCTGCATGATTATATAACTGCATAAATTTTTTCTTCTTTTATGAAATTAGCATTTGCTGTCTTGAAAACAGAGAGAAACCAAAGAAAACAGGGGAGAATTATGGTTTATGGGCTGGTCATTTTTTGTTTCTTGAACATTGTGGGTGTGCCATACATTAAACTTTCTTATATTTGTTCCATATTTGCGGTTTCATATTCTAAGATTCTATCTGTTTGTCTCAGGGGTTATAAGCGTTTTTTTAAAAGGACATCTCTTGAGACCTCGGACTATCTCAAAGATGATTGTTTATCTATCCATTGTATTGTTGGTGTTGTCCAGTCTCACACTGAAGGGCCCCAGACTTATTCTATAGCAGTTCCACCATCTAACATGGGTGAAGAGTTTGGACGTCTTTTGGAGAGTGGTAAAGGGACTGATGTTAGTTTTGAAGTTGATGGAGAGATCTTTGCTGCCCACAAGTTGGTACTAGCAGCACGATCACCTGTGTTTAGAGCTCAGCTTTTTGGTCCAATGAAGGATAGACACTCAGAGTGTATTAAGATTGAAGATATGGAAGCTCCAGTTTTTAAGGTCTCCTTTCTTTTAATCTGTTTCAGTTTAATCTAGTTTCTTGACGAATAGAACTTTCATCCGTTTGTAAGCATCATGGGGCAAAGTTATTCGTCAGATTTAAAAATCCATATACAGTGAATGCTCAACAACATGCAAATGTTGATTAGGATCTCATGTAAGCTAAACTTGTAGATTTCACCCTTTAATGTCGTCAATGTTGCTATAGTTGAACTTTAAATAAAAAAAAAAAGAATGTCGCTATAGTTTAAAAAGTTCCATGGATGGTTAGGATTCTAGCACTTTTGAAAAAGGAAAAACATGACTTTTAATTTTATAATTAAATGAGTCTTATAAAATAGTAGTAAAACCCCTAAGTATTTTACTGGATTATGTTCCTAGTCTTCCAATTGGATTGTGTTCTTTCAGTTTTGTGGCAAATTCCACTTGTCAGTTTGTTTTTAATTGCAGAACTTGCTATTGACTGTCCCAACCAGGTATGAATTGTGGTACCATGACCCATTTGCCTTTATAACCATAAAATACAAATCTTTACTCGTGCTGTATTTGAAATCATGCTTACCGGAAACAGGACTTTCTAGTGATAGTTGCATAATCTATTAAGGCAGATTCTCCTTTCACATTTGTTTGTCTGCTATTCTGATTTATAAGTGGTACCACTCTGCTAAAAAGTCGCTTTTGCTCCCATGGTTGAGAAAGAGAATGCTATATTGTTGTCTGCTTTTATCAAAGTGCATATTTTTAGGAGAGAAGGGGATATAGGGGCATGTAGTCATGCACTGTCACTGCAACAGAGATGGTGGATGTTAAGTTGCATATTGATAATTAGTAGTTTGATAGTTGGTTTTGATCTAGTACATTGCTAAATTAACTATTACTTTGGCAGGCCTTGCTTCATTTCATATACTGGGATATTCTACCTGACATGCAAGAGCTAACAGGCTTAAATTCGAAGTGGGCTTTGACATTGATGGCACAACATTTGCTGGCTGCTGCAGATAGATATGGATTGGAGAGATTAAGGTTGCTATGTGAGGTGCAGCTCTGTGAAGAAATTGCAATAAACACAGTTGCTACCACCTTGGCTTTGGCTGAACAGCACCACTGTCTTCAGTTAAAAGCAGTATGCCTCAAATATATTGCCTCACCAGAAAATCTGAGAGGTAATTCTTCATCAGTACTTTTGATGTGTTTGTGAAAATCGGATCATATATAGAGCTGCTCGGTTAGAGAGGGTATGGTGACAAGCAGAGGTTGACCTTGAATTGTGTAGTTCCGATCCAGAAATCGCTGATAACCCTATTGCCATTTTCACTTTGCATAGTAAGGGTATTGGTATATATGGGTGGTGAATGGTCTTGTCGTCATCTGCAGTTACCTCCAAGATGAGACCATTCGTATAAAAAGAAGTAAGAAAGAAAATTTGTAAGGCGAGACCATAGGAAAGGGAGATTTTGTTGGTCTTATCTGTTTCAAAAGCATCAATCAGACATTGTATTACTTAAGAATAGACAGTTGTCTATAATATAAGAACATGGGTAAACATGAGTTTTACCTTATGAGGGGCTATAAAAAGAACTGGATAATTTCAGTCTTGCAAGATGTTCCCTTTGTTGAGTCTATTCAATGTATTCTGTGAATTTAACAGTTTTATTGCTGTTTCAGCGGTTATGCAGACCGATGGGTTCGAATATTTGAATGTCAGTTGTCCTTCAGTGTTGACGGAGCTCTTGGAACATGTTGCAAAGGTTGGGGAACATTCATTGAGTGTTTCTCGCTACCCAAATGAGGTGCTCGATGGAAGTGATATTAATGGGAGACGTGTGATGCAGAGGATACAAATATGACTGCTAACCGGTTTACAATATCCTTTTGAATTGAACAGTTCTATCGCGGTGATGTGGATTGATGAGTTCGAGTATTTTAATGTCTGTTGTCCTTCAATGTTGACGGATCTCTTGGAATAGAGGTTGGGGAGCCTCCGGTATCTCTTGGTACCCGAATGAGGTGCTCGATGGAAGTGGGAGACCTGTGTTAAGGAGGATGCAAAATATAACCGACAGCTATCTCCTCTTTGCCTGATCCTTGGGAGGATGTTTTTGTCTAGAATTTTGTGTAGGCTCTGGTAATTTCTCGATTGTACACCCCTGTCCTCAATTCTGAGGTGTAAATTAGTTTCACTATTGGAATGTGCTATAAAATCCAAAGTTCTCGCAATTATGTTGCACAGGTTGTTCTCGTCTAACTGGAATGTGCATGGACGCCGTGGACGCCATAAGTGTTACTGAACAGTATAAATACATCTTGGCTTCGTAGGGCTAATATTGACAGATTTTGGTGTAGCAGTCATAACCCTTTCATTGACGCAGGAGTATTTGTAGGCTACACGGGCAAGTAGGTCGATTGACAAATTAAGTATACGATCTTAAGCTGTCTTGGATATTAGTTTTGAGGTGTTTTTAGTTTTAAAACTTTGTCGAGGTAGTGTCTTACGTTAAATCGTAGAATCGTACCGATAATTTCCGATGGTAAAATTCATTTCTTTGGAAATAAACCTATTGAGTTTCTTCAATCTTTCTTCTTTGTGCTTCTATCGTGTAAATGAAATAATGTCTGTGTTTGTGCAATGGGAAAAGCAGAAAGGCATTGACCGTTCCTGTTACTGTACGTCTGAGAAGAAGATGCAGCAGGAAATGCTGAAGGAAAGGTCTTCGCCTCTCCCTCGTCCTACTTCGATTACTAATAGTTTTGCCAGTTTGGCCGCTTGTTTGTGCTAAATAAGCATTACGACTTTGTGGTTGCCACTTGATTACTCACTTCAAATAGATATTATGATAACCTTCTTTCAGTTTTACGATAATATTTAATCAAATTTTGTAAATATGTAACTTGAGAATAGTGTTGGTAATTTGGTTGTTATTTTACACTTATATTAAATTTTCAATAACTCTGTTGAAGTGGGCATGGTTCACTAAGGATAACATTTAGCTGCTTATCTATCCAATATGTTCACTATTAGATGATTAGATTATTAGATGCAACTGTTTACAAATCTTTATTACCATTTATATGAATTCTTACTAATATTTTGAGATTTACTTTTAAGTTGTTGTAAAATCTTAGCTGGATAAAGCATTTTCATCCCCGAGATTGACTGCTCGATTATATGGGGAGGCTTTAACCTCAAAGTAACCCTACAGCTAATGTTGCAGCTCAATCCTAGAACAGTGTTTTCTTATGCAGCCCATGGCAACCAGCTTCAGCACGACCGTTACATTCTCTACTGAAAGTTCAGATAAGGATAGCTGTAGAGGTTAGAGCAACGCAATACAAAATCTAAGTTATAAAAACCGCTGGCAGTATTTCCTTTCAAATTGATAGAAGTATCTTATTCAGAAAACAACATAATAAGTCATGTAACTGGCGTCTAAATAGGCCGTAACAGAAATAGGAAAAATCAGCAAAAGGTAGTCCACTACTATTGCTTTTTTCCTTCATAAATACTTTCCCAGTTCCAAGTTACGGTTTACAAAGCATTCCATAACTTCCAGTCCCAAATTAATAAGGTTAACACATACAGAAACCACTATCTATCTTCTTACCCAGAAAGCTAATGAAGACAAATCTTACAACAGGGTCCTGACGCAAGCAGGGCACTTGACAACAGAACTTGATTTCTTGAACTGCACCAGCTTCTGGAGGAAAATTGTCTGAGTTCATGATCGGCACTTACACCATTGGATGCTGTTAGCCGGCCATATTTGATACTACCAATCAGGTGTAAATGTGTGTGGCAATTTATGCTGATTTTAGTACCACTGGCTAGGTCCACCTTGAGCTGCAGCAACTTTTCTAGCAATATAAGGTTTTGGTTGAACTGTTGTAGATCCTTCAATACCCTCGTCTTTTTGCTCACTCTTGCAGCTAGTATTTCTACCAGGATATGCACAGTTGGAAGCAGGGTATTGAGTAGGAAGGCCGGGGTTCCGGACCATCCTTTGCTGCTGGTCATAGGACTCAGATGTTGTTGAAGTGTTGTAACGTAGCACCGAACCCACTACTTTTCCAGGTCTTGCTCCACCACCTATCACAACAATTCGTAGCACAAAAAATAAGTAAATGATAAACTGTCATCCAAACTAAGCTAAAACACTGTTTGGAGCAAAAGGTTCTCTGTCGATGCAGCCATAAAAGAATGCCATATGAGTGCTAGCATGAACCCACTAGATAGAATTAGTTGGAGATGTCCTGGTTATACTCTTCAGTAAGGGTCATATATTTTGTTGAATATAATAAAGAGAGATACTGGAATCTGCAGGTGCCCTCTCTTTTCATTACTTAATAATAGTGCTTAAAAAATAAAAAAGATAAACCTCACCTTGAACCCTCTGAGGAACTTGCAGTGGGACCCTTGTGATAGGAATGGCACAACTTCTGTCTGGCTGCTTCTCCGGTTCCTTGATAACACATTTGGAGAGATCTTCACTCACGTCCGTTTGATTTTGTGTGGTTTTATCTGCATAGAACACACACGCCCTGCAAACGGAAGGGAAAAATCAATAATGGACTTAGGAGTTGAATGTCACTTCTGATGAAATATAGCACCTTGGTAGAGAAGAGGCATGTTGCCTTTCAGGAGGGGGCACTCCACTCCCATTTGCGTAATGCTCCTCAAGGTATGCAAACTGTTTCTTGAATTGATCAACAGCACTGCAGCACAAAGGAAATATGAGTCTGATTTCCAACAAAAGGCTGTAATACAGAAAACAGGATTAACTCTTTAGGCATGCCATCCAATAAAAAAAGGATAAAATATAATGCATGGCAGCGTCACAATTTAACCATACATTATATTTTTAACTGTGACAGCAAAAATAAGAAAAGAATGAAGAATCATTGAAAATAAGATACGTGAAGATGGATTCTTGAGAAGAACCCCCTGCAGGGTTTAGTAGCCAATGGACTGTTGGAATAAACTCCTGTCTAGTGAACTAAAGGTACAACAAGAACGTAAAATGGAAAAGATTTTTTTCTTTTGTGAGAAAAGTGCGATAAAATGATAAGGATAAAAAAACACAGAAGAGGAGAAAATTGGACAAAAAAAAGGAGATTTTTAGTGGAGCAAGGCCAGGAAAACTAGTTGGTTCTGTGCTATGTTACAAAAACTTTGCTGCAGCAGCAGCTGATTCTTATGATCAGCAGCAACGGATGGTCTGAAAACCCAGCTTTTCTGATCTATGTCCTGCTTCCAGCTTTGTATATCTTGGTAGAAACACATGATGAAGATATTGAAGGATCGATTACAGTTCAATCAAAACCTTATAGTTCTAGGAAGGTGGTTGCAGCTCAAGGTAGACATAGCAATTAGTACTAAATAAGCAGATATTCCTACACACAAGTACTGACATGGTCGATAGATCAATTGTAGCCATCCGACAGCATCTGAATGTGTGAGTTCTTATCATGAACTTGAATTTTCCCCCCCACGAATGCTCAGAGTTACCTTGGACTTTATTTTGTTAAGAAGAAGATGATAAGTCAGAGTGAGATTTGGTGGTTGGGAGAGAGGATTTCCAATCGGCAATCTCCTGTGTGTGGCATTCAAAATCACCTTCCGTTTTCCAAACAGCAGATATGCTTCTCTCTCCAGGATGTGGCAATAGAGTACAATTTTGGAAGGACACTTGGCTTGGTATCTCTCCCTTGAAAGATTTCAGGATTCTTTGTCTGGGATCATGAAATACAGTGCTCAGCAGTTCTTCTCAATGGCAGCTTCAAGATATCCGTTATACAGATTTTTCAGAAGAAATTTGTTGGATGAGGAGGCCACTGATTTTTACACTTTAAGATGGATCGTGTCTCTGTAGAGCATGACAGTCGGGAAACAATTATATGGCATAACAACTCTGTTGGAAGAATTGTGTTTACTAGCTTTGAGGGATAAGGGGATAGTGGCTTCTATATTTGTAACATTATTTGAGACAAATTAGTACGGAAATGCATTTATTAACCATAACATGGAACTAGCAAAGAATTTAGGAAGGATAAAAGCATTTGTTAACCTAATTTTGTTACGCCCTATTTAGGCACTAATATCATTTGTCTTATCTAATTGTATTTTGAATAAGAATCCTTGATCCTTGTGATAGAAAATGATGCTGGTGTTATGAAAGTTCATATAGTATAATCTCATTGATATTGCATAAAATGCCATTGCTGTTTTCTGAAAAAGAAAAGAAAAGAAAAAGTGGATTTTAGATGCAGTTCCGTCCCTCCATTCCGTTGATTTACACCCTATAGCCATCATCATCTTATCCTGACATCTGTGCATAAGCTGCTGTTTGTTGCACCTATATTAGTTTGGGCATCGGCTTGTGAGGGTCATTTGGCCGATGCATTACAGAATAGTCTCTACCAGCAACATCCAAAAAAAGCCTACTTATGGTAATAAGTTTTAGTAGATAACATGTGCTACAACACCCAGAATCAGAAAACAGACACGGCTCCTGAAACAACTGAGCCATTCATAATCCATTTTGAACCAACATACTTGAGTATAAAGGCAAGATTTCAGATACTAATATGTAAATATATTAACATTCCGATATTTGCCAATTAATAAGGCTGAAAATTTAGAATATAAAAAAACTAAGACTTCAAGTTGCACAGTGGTTCCTCTAACACTATAATTCTACAGTATCTCTAATAATTCTAAACAAGAACCTGTATCCTACAACTTATTGACCATTAAATTGCCTGAATTTTACATCACTCTAACACAATCAGCATTAAATATTTGCGCGTATTTATCATATCTAAGCTTAGTTTTACATGACAGTACAGAAACATTATATGAAGAGGGACATTCATAACTTTTTTATTGTTCATCTACAAAAAATATCATCCAAACTTAGAAATATGTATATTGATTCGAGCAGATTATCACATTGTGAATTGATCTGGTAATTATTAACTAATGTAGTTGGAATTGTGGTTGAAAAGGTATTATAGCCATTTCATATCAGGTGCTGAGCAACTCTTAGAGAAGTAATCTAGAAATTAGAAAGGTTGCATCTATCATCTCAAGCAGATGCATGATGCAGCAATCAAGTTGAAGAATCATTGATCATCTACTCATTCAAGGTAGCGTTTCAAGAAAATTTTGGTCTTATTTCATCTAGTTGTTTGGCCTCTCCGTTTGTATTCCCTCAAGCTTCAGCGGCTTCTTTATGACAAGTTTAAGCAGAATCTTCCCCACTCCTGGCTGTTTCGTGCTCAAGGAAGTGTTGGCTTTCATACATTGGTAGATCTGGTATGAATGCAATTCTAAGATATTTCAGTCAGAAAGTTGCTAAACGAAGTACAAAAAATCTCTGAACGCTATCATCTCTTGGCTTGCTTCCCAGAAGTCCTTTATAGGCATTTTGCATCTCCCTCAGCTCGAATCGGTCTTATATGGCCCAGCTCTCATCAAGAAAGTACCCTATAATGGTTCAGAGGCATCCTACTTCTGATGTCACCATCAAGATTAATTTTGACATTTCTTCCATCAGCAGTCAGACCTGCCTGGTTTGGTGGTCTATTTCGTAATTCTTCAGGCTGGATCTTATCCAATGCCAAGCCTGAGGGGTTTCCTTACTCCAATTCTACTGAGCTTTAGGGTCTCCTCATCGGCATTCAACTTTTTCTCCGAAAGCATATCACTGGCCTCCCTAATGGCACCTACTTGTTTCTCTGAAGTTCATGTCCAATGTAATTCTATTCATTGTACCAGTCTTTTCTTCCTAGATCCACTAATTTTGGCAGCCAATATTGTTTCTGATGGGTTTCCTTCTACAATTGCCCTTGTCCCTCCCGATGTTTCTCCTCGGCATTGGCCTTCATAAAATTCACACTTTGTTATATAGCATTTTCTGTATCGTTATGTACGCGATGACTGAAAGAAGGTTAGGGATTGAGTCTCCTCTAACAAGACACTTAATTTCTGTGGTAACTTTCTGCCCTCCTTCCCACCTTCCCTCCCTCCTTCCCTTGATCTCTCTCTCAATCTCTAAGTCCTCCAAATGTCTGGTATGGCTATCAAAGTCATGGGCGTCAGAATGCAGTTCCAAATCCAAGTGGTAGTATCATAACACCAACATAAAAAAAAGTGGTAGTATCATAACCATGAATAAGCTTTGAAGTGATTTCTTGCTTTTGGAGAGTCCATAACTAGATTCTCTATATTAGGATTTCCTGGTTTATATTCTTGGTGATATACTCATTCCATCCTCACCCCCACCACTCCTATCCTATTATAGATGGTAATCCTTTACAAACGAACGCTCCAGCTGGTATAACATAGATGGTAGTCCAATCCTATCTTTTCAAATTTTGCCATCATTCCTTTCAGGAGGCCCCAACTTCCGTTGGAACAATAACCCTTATTTACATATGTATTGTCTTACCGATTTTTTTCTCTTGAGTCACTCAGCTCATAGATGGCAAACTTAGGTCTTACGATCGAGCAGCCAATGATTGAGTATAAGTGAAAGAAGAGTCATAATGCTGATCCTGTATAACAGGGTAAGGTTCTGATGGTGACACTTGAAAGTGTGAAACCCAGAATAACTGTATTTAAAATCCACAAGTTGATTCACAAGTTGATTCCCTTCACATAGTATCACATACATGGAATCAGTGCAAGTCAAGGGCCTTGGGAATAGTAGAATAACACAGTTGGTTAGAGTAAATTTGTTTTCTTCTCTTAGCTAAAATTTCATTGATGAATGACTTCAAGACTAAATCAGTCAGCTTTCCAAACAAATCAAGAATATTTTTGCAGTGGGCCATAGTCCCTAAAACAACCCTCTTTTCAGTGGATAAACTAAGGTAAAAAGGAGCTGGTATGATAACCTCATTTTTCAAAATGACATTTGACTCATACTGAAATTCCACTTTACCAGTTGTATTTTGATTGAATTCGTTTTCTACTTGACAAGGTTGCCAGGACATGTAGTCAGGTAAAAGATTAACTACCTTGGGTACATGAAGCCTGTTGGTTCTGCACCTTCCAGAAACTCCTTCAGCATCTTCGGATGGTACTCTAGTATTTCTCGGTAAATTAGCTCCCTAACATCCTCCTTTGTGATCCTTCGTCTTTCAAATTCAAATTCCATTTTTGTAACAGGTTGAGCAGAAGGCTCCCTTTCAACCTTTGCCAAGCCCCTAAAATAGGGATCGGCTAAAGCCTGACACCTTATGGCACAACTTTGCTCTATTAGGCATAGTATGCACCTAATTAAACAACTTAAAAGCATTGAAACAAAAATGAACCACCACAAAGAACAAACATGCCAACTCTACCTCCTCAGCAGTCGGTCTGTCCTTTGGTTCAAATGCCAACATCTTCTCTAACAAACGAAGAGCAAGAGGATCGGCATTGGGAAATTTCTGCAAGAAAGATATAGGTTTCTTTTTCCTCATACTGCTTAGATATCTCCTAGCTTTCTCATTTCTTACCTGTAAACAAATTAAAGTTGGATGAATCCACTGCTATACTAGAGGGATTTGCAGGATTCAATTAAATAAGCACTAACGGAACAACTAAGAATATGCAGAACCGTCAAGGCAGAAGTTCAATGACAGGAATAGACCCTTGCTATAGCATCAGGAGAAGGTGTTCCCAACAGATCGGTCATCAAATCCAGTTGGTGGACAACATTTTTCCGGGAAAAGAGGCTTTCCAGTCAAAACTTCTGCAAAAATGCATCCAATACTCCATATATCTATTGCTGGAGTGTACTGCAATAAAACAGAGTGACAACAATCAACAGCATGAATACATATTGTAAAGGAAATAAGAGGAGACCTGGAATCACATTTTTGAATTAAGTAGATTCCCTTAAATTTATAAAGACACCAAGCACAGGACTTCACAAAAAAAAGAAGCAAAAAAAAATTATTTGATTAAAATTATTTGATTAAAAGAATTCTAAGGATCTTATAAGTTAAAAGACGATTTGGTAGATAATGCATTCAAATGATGCATTTTTTTTATAAATGCAAAAAATGCACCAATTAATGGACGTAACAAGTGTCACATGCGAAGGAAAGAAGAAAAAGGTGTTACATGCAACTGCATTAAGATACAGTTAGAAGCAATTCTAGAAAAACAAATATAAATTCTAATCAACTAAATTATTCCAGAGATTTTCTTTTGAATTTCCCCTTTAACGAAAATAGAGGAAGAAGCAGTTTAAGATCCCACTTTTTCCGAGAAATTTTAAAATGTATTAAGATGAAAGAAAAAAAACGTGAGCTTTATTAGCAACAATTTACTTGCTGCTGCACTCTTCACAAGCTTCTCGCAATAACAGTAATACAACATTCAAAATATCACTTTTCCATCAAATCATCAAGTTTTGAACACTTCCATAGCATCAAAGCGTAATGATCAGCCCTCACAAACATTGTGTTCTTTAGTTATCTGGTTTTGAGTTCAGCATAAATCTTAGACAACTCATGGGGTTATTTTCTCAACCTCTCTCAACTAATTGATATTCCTTTTCTATACACATTTTCTTTTTTTTAACAGCCTGAAGAACAAAATTGGATGCTGAAATTCAATGAAGTGATGAAAACCAGTGTGGAAATTCATCACCAATTCACTGGTGAATATTTACTTGTTCTCAACATTGTTTATTCTACCATTTTCTTCTGAACAGCAATGCTGAGCACTATCAAGCCTCGACCGTGGGATTCTCATTTTCTGAGCCACAAACATTTTTTTATCTTGTAGTGAATAAAAAGGTAAAATTCGAACCACAACCATTAAATTTTTAGTAGTCAAATTATTGAATATCTGATTTTTAATTTTTCTCAACACTTCTGCTTGTAATATTTATTTATATTGTGCTTCCACTTTGCTGTTTGGAGTGGAATGCTGCAACAAAATTGGCAACAACTGTAGTTTCTCTGCATCACCAGATTTATGGTTCACTTATCTAAAAGGTATCTTCCATATCCTGGTAAAAAAAATTCTTTTTTCTATCTTTTGCTTTGAAATCAATGAATTTTATTCCAGGTCAAAGCCCAAAAACAAATATATATCCTGATGAAGTTTTGTGAGGTTATTGGTGCAGCAACTATATTTGGTCCACATAAAGAGAAAGAACTGCTAAAACATTTGTCCATAAGTTCTGCTCCATCTCTGAGGTGATTAGGCACAGAATTTTAGGTGAGTTTCCTTTTTTCACTATCTTAAAAACACTGTTAAGAGGACCTCCATGGACAACATTTAATCTTTCTCCTCTGCATATGTTTCCTTCGCACAGTAGATATCTAGAAGGCTCCATAAGGACCGCATACGCTCAGTCTTTCCAGTACACTTTACTCCATCTGAGAGCACTTCACTTCTACTGAGGTAAAGCTCTGGTTTGTCTGCGCATTGACAATTTTCTTGGAGTTTTTTTCTCACCCTTTGGAAGTGGAATGTGATTTGTCTATGGTTTCCTCTGGTTTCTTTCTGTGAAGTTTCCTTCATGGCATTTGCAAGATGTTTATGAAAAGAAGTGAAAAATTTCCAGATCTATGTTCCCAGATGCATACTACAGGAACTGGAAATCTTATTGCAAATTAATTAGCTGATTAGGTTTTCTCTTGACAAACTTTCATCATGGAGGACAAGCTTCCTATTGATGTTCCTAGTTTATAACTTTCTTTTTCTTTTAGCCAGCTTCATGCTGGCCTCTTTATGCCCTTTTATGACAACTAACATAACTTTTTTATACAAATTTTATATTCATTTCCTCTTTAATGCATTTGCCACCATTCTCAAATAAAATTAAAATAATCCTTTGCAACAACTTAGTTTGTACTTTAAATTTTAGGTATCCCGGATTCTAAGAATGAAGGTTTTCCATTTTTTCTATCCTTTGCTAGAAGCTGACTTTTGGCTGTTCTTCCTAGTTTGCTGCTTTTCTGGCCAAGTTCAGAGGGAATCTAGTCATTGAAGGTCATTCTCAAAACATGATCAATTGGTGTAGCGGTCACAAGTCACCTCCATTGCCTCTTCTCAATTGTTTTCATGCAATTCATTGTCTTGGATTCATGTAAAGAGGTCAGGTAATGGCTTAGCTGATAGTTTAGCGAATGAGGGGGTTGGGCTTCAGCAGCTTGTTAAGAGTCATCATCTCCTTTGGTTATTGTATGTTTGTGCACTACTCTTGATCAGTAAAGCACCATTTTTATCAAAAAAATTATTTAAGCTTTTGGAGACTTTTTGTTTTTCTAACACAAGTTCTTTGAAGTGGAAAAAGGTAAAATTTTTGGCAGATAACAGTACCTTCGAGAAAAAGGACCCACATAATTCAGGAGCTCTGTACCACCTAGTAGCAACATAGTCCTGAAAGTAAGGGAACCAGACAATGAATTGATTTTAAGACAATAACATCAAATATTAACAATGCAGAACACATTAATTAAGTCATAGTTACATACTCTGCAAAAAGACATACCGTCCAGAATATAGCAGTGGGAGTATCATTGAAGGCCACTCTAGCAAGACCAAAGTCACAGATCTTGAGCTTGCAGTCAGCGTTTGCTAAAATATTCTTTGGTTTCAAATCACGGTGAAAAACATTTGCTGCAATTGAAAGATTCCTCAGAGGAAAGGATCAGGATCCGTGAAATGCAGCTTTCCCACTTTCAGTTATGAGAACAATATGATTCTTTTCTACGGGATTTTTATATAATGTAGACAGCTTCATTTGTTTTAAAAATGACAAAAGGTTGAGAATCATATATCATGCTTATGAAAGCAAAGATGTTAGTTACCCTCATCACAAGTTCAATATAGCATGGCTTCCTTTGATAGTCAGTGCAGCAAAAGTGGCTCATGCTGGATTTTATGAATTCAAGTAAAGCACATTCACATTTTCAAATTTAGTCTTTTTAAGTTAAATTTGTTATAAATGAAAAGAAACAAGTACATATACATTTGTTAAAAACATTGCTCTGATGGGCATCCTTGTTTGAGGCTACTTCAACGACAGGGACCACCAAAATGTGAAGTTTTCAAGACAGTCGTGTATGGAGCTCCATTGGTGGATGCTAAATCTTCACGTTCACCCACTCTCCTTAGTGTCCTAACTATCTCAGTATCCAGAGCCTTGTTGAGAAAATAGGTGGATATAAATTGTCCATGCAATTCTATTGCAAGCTAGTAACATCAGTAGGTTGACAGTTGGCCTTCTATAGAATGAGTTTATTACATACTGAGCAAAAGATGACAAAAACAATCTCAATACATGGGCATAAATTTTACCCTCTTAAGGTTAAGTGCCTCTTATGATATGGGCGGCAGTTTGTCTATGGTTAGGTGCACCCTGTGATATGAATTGAATAATTTGAAAACTCCATCTTTGCTATCATACATTTATTAACTATCCCATGCATTCATGTTGATGTTTTGAGATATTTTTATATAACTCCCAACGACAGGACTGATGTAAATGAAACAAAATGAATTTCATTCAAGCGAATAGCATGACTTTTCTAAAGAAGAAAAATTGGGTGCCACCAAAGTTTCCTTCTATGTCTTATGCAGATTAATGAATAGTTTGGTCATATCTAAGGTTCATAAACTTAACCAAAGAGCTTCGACGGAATAAGCATTAAGTTTTAAGAGGAAATAAAAAGAAATAAAGAGCTGAAAAATAGCTCTATCAACTTAAGAAAATCAATCTAATTTAATAAACCCAGGCTGAACCATGAATTAGCAGCAGATATTACCTGTATGTATGTACTTCATGCCTCGAAGGAGCTGATAAAGGAAGAATTGGTAATGTTCTGGGGTCAAATCATCATTTGCCTTAATGACCTGGTGCAGATCAGATTCCATGAGCTCAAAAACTACATATATGTCTTTGAATTCCCTTCTTGAAGGAGGTAAAAGGATGTGTTTTATCTCCACAATATCAGGATGACGAAGAAGTCGCAGAAGTTTAATCTCACGAAGTATGCGAGTTGCATCGGAAACATGTTCAAAAATATCATTAATCTTCTTGATGGCAACTTTCTCCCCAGTATGTGTGTCAAGTGCAGAGCAAACGACCCCATAGCTTCCTTTGCCTATTACCTCTTCTATCCTATACCGGTTACCTTCACCATACTCTGTGAAAAAGTCCACCTCTGCAGGTGCCTAACTCACAAAAGTTAAAGGAAGCATATATAAAAGCTTTTCAAAGAGACTTTACAGCCTCGCTTTAATAATAAAATTCACTCAAGCCCAAGAAAGAAGAATCAAATAAAAACTTAACATTAGAGTCTCAAGTCAGAGTTTAAAAAATGTAGGACCACCACTAAAACCAGACCAAGGTGCAAGTGCAGGAGAATCAGTCCTGTTTTCATTTGAAGCAATCAAGTAGAAAGTTGACAAATCTATGCAGAAGTTATAATTAGGGGATTAATGAGTCCCTACCCATATAAACAATGAGTCAGAAATTTCAACAATTTTCCCATCTGGAAGAGCTCACTAATGTAGACGCAATTATGACTAATTCTTTGTTAAATAAAAATAGAGCTAATTCTTTGTTAAAATATATCTAAAAACCCATTTTTTTTGAAAGTTAGATATCTAAAAACCCATTATGACTAATTATTACAACAAAGTAATTGACAAAGCAAGTAAGAGAGTATATGGTTCCAATAGATAATCACCTTCCTACGATGCTCTTGCTGCATAGTAACTACAGAGCCTCAGACCCCTTCAGATACGAGGGTTGAAGAGAACATGCCTTGAACCAAAAGTTGAAGCAGATGGGGCCTCAAAATCCAAAATCTCAGAGCAGCAGGAAACACAGATGGTAGATTCAGAGAGGGCGAAGCCCGGTTACTTTTTTAAGGATTCCCCGGTGAAGAAGATCTGAGAAGAACGAAGATCTTGAGAGCAAGTAAACCAGACTGGTAGAATCCCGTGGGAAAAATGGAAAATGAAAGAACAAGTAACTCTACGTGAGCTAGAAATATGAGAAGAAACTTTCTGGGAAAAGAACAAAAAAGTGCAGAAAAATCTTAACAACAAAAATGCACGAGAAAAAGGAAACATGGCATGTCAAAATTCAGGTTGATTGAAGGGTAACTTATGCAACTAGGGGGGCATTGAAATGAATAGATTAAAGAACTCAAAACTTCACAATAAGCAAAGGAAAAAGAAAAAGATCCCGACCTGCACGGCTCCACTGGCAGAAGGATGAGAATTTATACGTTAAATTTACACCAAACCAACCGTCATATAAATGCAACGCCTGACAACATTACAGCAGCAATAAAAATCCAAAAAAAAAAAAAAAAGTAAGAATAATTTTGAAGACATATTATGTCGACGCCATGTAGCGACTCCAAACTTATCAAAGTCGCGAGATCGCAACCAAACCAACCAAACTCAAAGTAAGGGACTCAGATTCGTAAGTCGCACGGAAACTATAAAACGAGATCGCGTCCTACAAGGAAGAGAGCTCCCACTGAATGCGGCACCGACCGCAAGACTAAACACTTGACAACACACAAAAAAAAAAAAAAAAAAAAAAAACGGCCAAAAATGTGGAATTAAGCGAGGCTGACTACACTGTATTTACCGAGATCGGAGCCGGCGGAAAACACGAAATCTGGCGCGTAGCAAAGCGCAGACACAGCTGTCTTCCGTCTTTATTAACTTATCGAGTCGTTAATTTTCAAGCAGGAAAATGAGAGATCATAAGAATGAGCTTACGATCAGAAGATCGCTTCACGGATGCCCTGTCCTCCTGAGATTTCCAGAGAAAAAACAACTACAAATAAATACCGCAAACCATTAAAAGAGGCTCGTGGAACTGTGGAAGGAAAAATCAATAGAGACCGAGTGCGCATAAATTAAAATAAAAGACGGGAGAAGTAGAACCGAGAGACTGATGTTTATTTAAAAAAAAAAAAAAAAATCGTAGTTTTAATATTCGTGAAAAAGAAAACCAGTAAAGCTGTGGTCCGCGTGTAGACGCCTCGACAGAATTCCGAACAATTATCACTTGACACCTCATTAAATCCGCCATTATCTGTAAATTAATAAAAATTACATTTTTCCTTTGGAATATTTAAAAAAATAAAAAATAGCGAAGAGAAAGAAGCGCTAGGATTCTCGTCCGGACCACAAAATTGACTTTTCCTGTTGGATACGGCTTCCCCGGGGCTCCCACTTGTCAGGACATATTATGTGTTTGTGGGCCCCGGAACTTGTCCGCCGTTGGATTGAGACCGTGCGGGTGGGACCGGGGCCACGTGTTATACAGTGGTAGATGGAACAGGGGAACGGCCGTGATTGGATTTGAGACAATAATGAAGCTGGCTTTGTTATTTTGTAGTTGGGAGTGTCGTCGTGGCAGGGCTATTGTGGCCGTGGCTGTCGCGGCGATGGTGATGCGACTAGTGTAATGCGCAAAGAAAAGGCTGGGCGTTGTTTGGCACCGCACAAATTGCGCACGAGCAGGGGATGTTAATGTCGGTGCCCGGCCGTCAGTGGCAAGAAACCTGGAGATTGGCTACCAAGACCCCAGTGAAAGAAAGAAGAACGGACTGACTGATATTGTTTTAACTTTAAAAGAGTAATACTAGTTAATACCTAGCGGGCGTATATGTCTGATGAACATGCTAACGTGGTAACTTAGGTAGCATCCACATCATAAGCTGTGTCAGCTAATGAAAACTCCCGCGGCCTCCCTCCTCTGCTTCGCGTCCTCGTGTCTGCAACATCAATTAATTCATGCATATTAAAAACGCGTCTAAATCAATTTGATTCAAAATATACAAAAGTCCATAGAAGACGATCGAGTAGTACTAACCGCCCGTGGAGGAGTGCTAGGTGGAGCCAATTGTCGAAGGTGAGATCCCAAGGAAGATGGGTTCTTCGTCGGCGCCCAACGCTTTGAGGTTGTGGATAGCGTTGCCAGAGCTGATGATGAGGACTCCACGTTCCTAGAGCCATAGTCTCTGTTGGGTTGCACCGAGAGTTCCACGACGGGGACGTTGGCGTCCGAGTACATATTTATCAGCGGGACCCCACGTGCCATGCTCAAGCCCCAAGGTGGTCTTCCTTCACATCCCCCCTGGGGGATTTTGGTTTGTTGACGGGGATTATGATGTGGACGCCACCTAAGTTACCACGTCAGCATGTACGACAGACGGGTACAGCCACTAGGTACAACTAGTATTACTCAAAAAATTTATATCTTTAGTAAATTTTATTTAAATTTATTTTTAAAAAAAATTAAATTGGGATAATTAGTATGTGTCAAACATTATTCTTTGATTTGTGGTTAATAATAAAACAAACTTATCAATTGGATTTCTACAAATGAGAGAACACGTGAAGTGATAGTCTAATTTGAGTGAGAGAAATATCCAATTTTAAGTGGTGTGGTTTGTTTTAAATTATATATGTTTTATATTGTTTTGAGATTGTCTATTTGCTTATTTTGCTTTTATCTCTTTATGAATTATATATAAATTTTAACTGGTATAATCTACAAGAAAAGAGAGTAATCAAAATTTGAGATATTCATTTGTAATAAAATATGGTAGGAATTTCTCAAATGAATCTCTAATTTTGTAAACAAAAAAAAAAACAATCACTCACTCTCATTACACAAACATTAACCTTAAGTCCAAGGTGTATGCTACATCCTATATAGCTAAATATTTCAAGGTAAATTATTAATACATAAAATAATTATTAATTATTATTTTATTTGAAAATTATGTTTCATTGATATTTACTCTCGTTGCAGAATAAGCGCGACCATTTGCATATAAATAAAAAATATAAAAATAAAAAATATCATTATTTTTATAATATATAAGATATTGAATAATTATTAGCTATTATCAACCGGTGGTTCATTTATTATCAACTATAATAATTCATAATAATAATAATAAGAATAATGCCAGTTGCACTTAGCCCACGTACTTATTTTACACACTTGTTAATCTAAATATTGATGCCTAGAATTTATCCTCTAAAAAATAAAAATTTATAATAAAAAATTATTTTTAAGAGTTTAAATTAACATATACGTCAGATAAATTCGTCCGGGTGTGTGTAGCATTACTTTAATAATAATAATAATAATAACATGACTTAATCAGAAAATATTTAAATGATAGGGCGAGAGCCGATACTTAACCCGCGAACTAGACGCCTTGTTACTATTAACGGGCGTCACGCTCTTGTCTTCAGAAGAGCGGTTGCAGGGCGAGAGCTGCTGTGCATCTCTTTCCTTACTCTATTACTCGCCAAGAATTATGGTAGGTTTCTTGATTACTTCGAGTCCACTTTCTATAATTTCTCTGAGTTTTAATTGTTTGTGCTTCTTCGTTCCGCTTGCAGCTTTTCTTTTCGTATTTCAAGGAGCTAGTAGGCAAAGAAGTGACGGTGGAGTTGAAGAATGATCTTGCAATTCGAGGGGTTTTACACTCCGTAGATCAGTATCTCAATATAAAGCTGGAAAACACGAGGGTGGTCGATCAAGACAAATATCCTCACATGGTATTTTCGTTTCCTCGTTCTCTTAGGGTTTTATTTTATTTACCCTGAAATGTGAGGTTTACTGTTACGTTTGATGCTTTTGGGGTTCTTGAGCTGGAAATCGTGTTTACAATACACAATAATATTACTTCTGTTTTTGCTGGTTGCTGATGCGTTGCATTTATCTATTTATTTTTTAGTATTAACTGTAGCAATTCAGTTTTTTTTTTTTTTTTTTTAGTGGTTTCTGTTGCTTTGCATCATATATGATCTTATTGTGTGTGTTAATTATTATGGTTTTCTGATGTGTCACAACAATTGTTGTTTGAGCATGATGCATTGTATTGTGCAGTGAGCAAGTCCTATTCCAAGTACGTTTCATGTTTTTTTGAAGGTTAGTTAGAGGAAGTGCAAGATTGCCATGTGAGTGGTTCGACTTGAACAAGAGTGGCTGGTTGAACCTTTTTGCTTAGGATCAGGTCCCTTACTCTAATTTGCAGCTGTAAAAACCTCAGGAAAGAGAAAAAGGACAGACCTATCTAATTTGTCGGGTTCGAGTATCGACACATATTAACCAGTCTAGTTGGTCAGACTAGCCTCTTTTTCCTTTACAAAATTGATGAGGGAGGGCCCCTTCAGTGGTATAGTAGGACGTGATATTATTAGACCTGGACAGGGTGGGTCGATTAAACCTGGTTGGGAGCCGGTTGAAACCCCTACTTGTGTTTTAGGGGGTTGAATCTTATGGCTTTCTCTTTTTAAATTCCATGCACCCCTACTTTTAAAGGAGAAACCCCCTCCCCCTCCCCTCCCCTCTTGTAATTTCTCTCCCTTAGCAGATACTTAATGAATCCCTTTCTTGTTCAAAAAAAAAAGTCCAAGTTGAGTGAGTGATCAGTTTACCTTGAGAAAGTGTTAGATTGACAAGTATTGGAATAGTACTTCAAGCAGATTTTGAGTAAGTATTGAAGGGAGTTTTGGTAGCGGTTTTCAGTTTGAATGTAATTGAGTTACTAAAGTGCACGCAAATAATGCATTCACTATAGAATTTTCTCATTTATTTTCACCTCTTTTCCATTGACTCAGAAAATCAGAGACCTCACTTTTCTGTCATTGAATTTTAACAACCAGGCAAATATATTTTAAAGCAGAAATCTGGTAAGCCGCAGTTTTTCGAGTTGTTTCCAAATTCCAAAACTGGCCAAAAAGAGAGGTCTTTGAAGCTTCTGAGTTTTACTGGATGTGTGCAAACTTAAAAAGGATTATGGATCAAAATCTTGGTTTTATTATGTCTTTCTTTGATTAGATATTGAATGAAAGTCTTAGTTTTATAAGTTGTTTCGTTGTCCAGATGATTTTACACTTTTCTTTGGTTAAGTCCTGGTTTTGTAGCATTGAATCATTAGGAATACTTGTCTGATATATCAGATGACCGCATTGGTTTAGGGTTGCAATACCTATTTCATCTCTATTTCTGTATCTGCATTTTCAGAAGAGTAGTATCTGACTTTCAAAATGGTAGTTTATGATGTACTTATGTCCTTTGAGAAATAGTTTTAAAAATTCTGTGACGATACATGATGTTATTTTTTGTGAGAATGGTGATGGACTTTAATTACTTGGCTGAAAGGAGTCAGGAAAGAGGTAGTGTCCCAAATCTCTGTGTGCAGTCGAATTATATTTCCCACAGCTACGGTCTGTCAGGAAACCCTATTGTTTTTTTTTTTTTTTTTGAAGAAAGTGTTTTGGATTTCATTTATGGCAATTTGGTTTACACTCCTCAATTTCCATGATAGATCCTATGGTGCATCTCTCACTTTTAAGTGGGGTAATATGACTCCTTCCCTTGCGAGGGAATCAGCTACAGAATTAGCCGATCTGGGTATGTGTTTCCAGGTACATGATATTGTGTGGCCTATGGCCCAAATTTCCCTGCAGTAGACCTCGAGCCTCCATGGAGGTTGGGATTTTTTCTTGCACCAGTTTATGGCATTTAGACTGTCCCCTTCCACCGCTTGTACTCCTTCCAATCGTTCCTGGAAAACCTTTAGCCCTTGTAGTAAAGCAATTGTTTCTATTACCACTGAATCAGTGTGTGGTAGGGGTCCAACAAAGGATAGTATGATTTGTCCATTTTGATTTCTGAAAACTCCCCCAAAACCGGCAGCTGATCAGATATGCTTTTAACTGAACTTATTACATGTTTCCAATGTTTTTACCTATGATGAGCTGGCTGCTGAGCTTTCATAAATCAATCATTACTTTTTGTTCACCTTGTGACTTGGTTGAGCTCTATTACAATATGCAGTTATCGGTGAGAAACTGTTTTATTAGAGGATCCGTGGTGAGGTACGTTCAGCTTCCCCGGATGGAGTAGACATCGACATACTTCATGATGCTACTAGGAGAGAGGCTCGTGGTGGTTGATTCCTGTTTTAGCTGTTCTTTTGGGGTCCATAAAGGAGAAGGATGGCAGCAGAGGGTGGCTTCTGGTTGTCAACCGCTCTCATCATGTGCCGATAACTTGCAAAGCGGTCGTTATATCTACCTATTTTGGATTTGCTTTAGTTAACATTACCGATGAACGGGATCAGTAGACTTTTTGGTTATTAGCGTGATTGGGTGGAGCCCAGTTTATTTGTTCAGGGCTTCATTCCTTCGACATGTAGGTTGGATGTTAAATCTAGTATTCTGGCATTGAGGCAGTCGGTGTTAAATCAGACCGAACCATTTCGAAATGATTCATCCAAAATCATTTAAAAATGGAACAGTGGATAGGTTCCACTGTCCACCAATCACCTAAGAGCAACCGAACATGGTTAAGGAAAAACTACTGTAACTCGGAAAGATTACAAGGAAGATTAACGATCTATTATTGGCCACACGATCTCCGTAATAGGTAGCTAAGACTCGAAACTCTGTCTACAGATAACATAATATCCAAACCACAGCATCACTAGATAATACAGTAAAATAGCGAAGGCTCTCTAGATAACACAGTATCTTCTCATTTGAGGTGCTTCGTGAACCAAGCCAACATGTCATCGTGCGCTTCTTCAGCTTTCTTAGCAGCTGATTCTTCGTCCGCATTATACCTCACGGTGAAGCCGTGGACGGCACCCGGGAAGATTTTCACAAAGCTGTCAATCTGCATAAACAATTATGTTGTTAATGCATTTCATTTTGCTTTCTTAATTGGCAATAAGATAACCATAGTAAATTGCACATGTAATTACTCTTGGTCAAAAGATAAAAATAATCCGCGAAGATTTCTAACACGAAAGGTAGTACATTCAAACAGAGAGTGCAAGCATCATACCTCAGATTTTGCAGATAAGGCTTCCTCGAACTGTTTTGCCAATTCAGGTGGAGTTGTCTTGTCAATCTCTGCTCCGAGTATAGAAATCGGGCATTTCACCTCTGAAAACGAGATCAATTCTATAAGGTTTAAAAGCCTGCTGAATGTTCGAGATGATAACAGTAGAATAATGGTGCTCTCTATCATGTCTAGCGAATTAAATTTAGTATTAATTGTAAAGTCGAGGCAGCGAGGGATGAGCTGAGTTGGGGAATATGAGGCAATGTCAGCAAGCAATGTCCAATGCAAATAAGGAAGCTATCCTCTGGTTATTTGTTTTAGGAGAATCTTAACCTTTGATGTCGTCAAGAGACACAAACGATGGATGGAACATAACGGCAGCTTGGATCTCATTGGTCTTGGCTAATTCAACAATCACCTTGGCTGAAAAAAAAATCATCAACACTTTAGCTTCAGTAAAAGCAAATCCAGAAAAACTGGCCCCAAGAAATGAAGATCTAGCCTTTCCAAATGTAAAAGAACGGGAGCAGACTCACCACCCCAGCAAATTCCAACAAGACCAATTGAAGATATTCCTCTACTTTTAATTGCTCCAACAACTGTTTTTGCTTCCTCAGATGCTTTAGTCTACAAAACAGGATATATTCTTGCTATTAGAAAGATCTTATGCACGCATACCTGCATGGTTGGAAAACAGCAGTGCTAGCCTTTTTTACTCCAGAAGACACAATGACTGATGGATAAGGAGAATTCTACACAACCAAGGAAATTCAAATGATTCAAAGATAAAACCGGACAAATGAACAAGTAACAAACCGGTGAATGTAATTTTAGCCAGTCCAGGATGCCTGGATGCTTTTCTGGCACATAAGGATCCCCATGGAGCAAGTCAGGAACCACTGTATAAAATCCAGCAGCAGCAACTCTATCCGCTAGCTTCCTTTATAATAAGAAGCAGTGACATTGGCTTCAGTTATTCTTTGAACAAGACAAAGAAGGAATAGTTGCATGATAGGGTGGCAAGAAACACATAGTAGCTTGGGTCTGTCATTTAATGACCGTATAAGGTATTTTAGATGTGAGATATTGGGTTCACATCTTGCTGGTGTCTGCCTGGGTGTAGTAGTCAACATTCAAAACAACCTAGCTCCATATGGTTACATAAGTAGTGAAGTAATGCTCTTCCAACGCTACAAGGAACCTAAAAATGAGATGTCTTTGCACATGCATGTAGCTTCCTACATGCAGTTTTCAGGATTGATGTTACTCAAAAAAAATGATGGATGTTATTAGACTGTCAACTTGACTGGATAACATGGAAATAATGACTTTACAAGTAGGATAAACCTAAAAAGCTGGTTCAAAACTAAAGTCTTTTCCAGGTAATCTAAAATTAGTGATCAGAAGGCTCTATTTTAAAATTCAAGAACGCCTCATTTTACACCATTACAAATTTAATGGTAAGTCAGAATCAGTTTCTCAAGTAACTAAAGTATTTTTTCCCTCCACATACTTTTTGGAGAAGCCCAATAAGATAATATTACATTTTTCTATATTAGCTAGTAATTATTGCCGTGTATCTTGATACATCTGTTCAACAATGGCTCAGAACAATTAGACACTTTCTACTCTGTTTCATATTTCAGACAACAAACGACCGTTAGGTATCTCTTTTGGCCTTCTAAGCTCGAGTACATGTTACACAAAAGCATGTACTTAACATTTGTTACACCGGGAAATTAAGCCACATAAACTACTTAAACATCAATAGACCTAGTGCCTAGATACAATTTGCTAATAAAGGTTTAGATTAAACAAACTATAAAAGAGCATCAAAATTTCTCAATTGTCAATACTTCCTGTAACATGAGAAACAAGTAGTTTCTTTTGTCCGGAGATAGGCATTCTGCATTGATTCTTAAAGACTGATTAAGAGAATTTACAATACCTCAAGTTTGGAGCTTCATATCCTGCAAACGAAGGATATCAAGTTAAACACTGGCGAAAAGAGCATCGCAAGCTTGCGATCGTACAATTAACAAGAAAACATTTTGAGCAACAACCACAGCAAGATTGACATGGAAAAGAAAACAAAAACCGGGATTATCATGCAAGGGCTCGCTTCATGATGGCTCTTAAAGTGCAGCTGTTTTTGCAGTTTTCAAAGAGCCACCTTTCTGACAATATACGAATAACAACAGATGCAATACTTAAAACTCTCCCAATAGGCATATGCAAATGCCTAGTAGAAAGAACTAATTAGAGTCAACCGCAGTCCATGATCAAATACGCAAACGCCTAGAAGCTTACCAACCAACCGGGCACAGTGAAAACCGAAACGCCAACTGACGAACAAGAGAACGATATCCACTCATTATAACAGAACTCCGATGCTGTAAGTACTTACTACATACCGTATATATCAGTGACGAACATCACCGCCGCCTTGGAATCGGTGGAACCGGCGATGTAAGCACTGAGCCCTCCGATGACTTCCACGCTGCCGGATCCGCACGCCGAACTAAGTGAAGGAGGGTTTTCGCAGCATTGAGCGCCCGCCATCTCTCCAAAACACAGAAACACAGAAACTCCGAATTCCGAATGAATGAGAATCGAGAAAGAACGCTTATAGAATGGTCTGGACTCCCGGGACTGGGAATTGGATGGCATTTATTCATTGTTGATGGTTCCAGGACGATTCACTTCCTGGCGATTCCTTTGTGGGACCCAACCGTCGGATGACGATATTGCTTACATTGGAGGTGAAGAGCGGAAAAGGCTTATTTGTCACCATTTTAGGTTCGCCACGCCATCACGGATTTTTGGTTCCCAAACGTCACCGCCCGACGGACCCGAACCCAACCACCGCCACAAGTGCCACCTATCAGACCAGTGGTAAAAAATAAGAAAAATACTGCTCGCACGGCCTGGAGAACAAGGTCAACTCATTAAGTATTATTTAAGAGCTGTCATAAAGTATTGACATTCATCATTTTCCATCCACGTTGCAATTCAGGTAAGTAAGAAATAAGCTCGAATAGTGGTGATAATGGATGTCTAAATATTAGACCTTATCTCGAATGTCAACTAGGCTGCAAGGAAGACTGTCACAAAATATTATTTATATATTCTCTTGATAAATTTTAAACTCTAGATTTTTTCTTATCTTGACCACTAAATATGCAGCCATGTCACCTTATAAAACCATAAAATAAAATTGAAAAGTACTGATATTATTTATCATTATTTGAAAAATACTAGTTGTACTTATGCATAGTGACATACATAACTTAATTAGCCAATCCTAAACACGGTTGAGTAAGGTTTACCCTTTAAATTAAAGATTATATATATATATATATATATATATATATATATATATATATATATTTAAAATTTTTTTTCCTATTAATTGGTTACATCGTGTACATTGGATAAATACTATAGCGTAAGGGCAATTAGCATTACTCTTATTTTAATGGTAAAATAAGTACTATTAAAATATAAAATTATTAGTTACACCTATGCACATTAACTATTTGTCATATATTATGTAACCAGCCAATCCAAAGCACAATTGCCTAGGGTTTATTTTTTAAAATTTAAGATTTTATGAAAAAAAAATTATTTTATTATTTTAAAAATTTTCCTATTAACTAATTATGTCATGTACGTCAAATAAGTATTGTACCCTAAGTACAATCCAAGTAAGACATAAAATAGGAAATATATCTCTATTCTATAGGATAGCCTAAACTCTAGAACTTATCTGGACTGCTACCAAGAAAACAGGTACATCAAGATGTAAAAATTCACAGTAAATTATGGTAGCCTAAAATCATTTTTCAAAAATAAAATCGGATTTCTCTTCTTATTCTTTGTGTAAACCCTAAACTTTATCTAAAGTTCTGAACTGCTAAGTAGGTTACAACAAGGACAATGAAAGTATTGATATTATTTTCTAATAAGTTATTCTCACTATTACCCTTTATATTTTTCTTATTTATTAACCACATGTTTTAATAATCCAATTGGCCATCAAAATCTGTAATAAGTAATTTTTGTTAAAATTAAGCTTGGTGATATGTGTATCGCCATATTTTTCTTATGAGAGTTTACAACATAACATAGTATCCTTGTTGGCAGTCTAAGTAAGATTAATTTACAAAATTTTCTTAGTAATTTAGTACGCGTAAGATTGGTATATAAAATAAATCATACGAATCCTGGTTAGGCTATTGTATATGGAAATTGAATGTTGTAAATTTGAATCCTGCCCGATCTGATTAGGGATCAGACCAGACCAATAAGCGGAGTCGCACGGTTCGGAGGCAAAAACGGTTTCTGGTCTTAATCAGAACTTTGGATTTCAGTTTAACCGGGTTAGATCGACCGGTCCGGTCCAATTTTTAAAACACAGCTTTAAACTAAGCGGGTCGAGTTGGGTTTTGGGGGTGAAATGCATCCATGGGGCAAGAAGCCATCACTGTCCCCGCTTTAAGCGGGTCGGGTTGCGGGGCAGGTTTCCCACCCTCAGAGATGATACACAAACATAGAATAAGAAATAAAAAAAAGTACCTTAAAGGTTTTCATTCAGAATGACTGATTAAGTTAAACTTATACAGTTACATGACTTTGGTTCTTACTCCATTTTTCCTTCTTAATTTCTTTAATTCCTGCCTCTCCCTGTAGTGGTTTATAACCCAAAGAGACAGATGTGGGGACTGGTCTTTATGACTATAACATGGTACAAGGTAGTTTCAAATTATTCAGCAGGGATTATTAAAAAAAAAAATACTGCAGGCAATTCTATACCACAAACAGCACCCACCAAAGTAGATAATGTAGTGACTGAGGGAAGAGTGAACTTCTCATTTAGGGTGCTTGATGAACCAATCTAACATGTCACTGTGCGCTTCTTCGGCCTTCTGAACAGCAGGTGCATCATCAGTGTCGTATCTAACAGTCCAGCCATGGACTACTCCAGGGAAGATCTTAACAAAGCTGTCAATCTGCACACACATGTATGTTATCACTACATTACAGCTTGTTTAGCCATCAATCAACCTACAGTGGGTGTGTAACTTGGAAGTGTTGCTTGCATGACTAAGTTTATTTAGAACAGAGCAGCAGAAAACTATCCAGAAATGAATAGAAATGGTAAGATGTATGGCTGGAAGAATCAAATCTTGGGATCAAACTAATAGGTGCAGATTTTAATGTAAGAAGATGTAAAGTGGCTAAATTATGCAGACAAAGATTATACCTCAGATTTATCAGATAAGGCTTCCTCGAATTGTTTTAGCAATTCAGGTGGAGTTACTTGGTCAATCTCAGCTCCAAGTATGGAGATGTGACATTTGACCTCTGAAACATATGGACGCCAGTTTCATTACAAAAAAGGCCAGCTTAAAATTTAACACAGGTAGTCTCAAAATTGAAGAGAGAAGGTATATTTCAAACTTTTTTTTTAGACAGATTTCTAACCTTTGATATCATCAAGAGTAACAGAAGATGGATGGAACATGACTGCAGCTTGGATCTCATTGGTTTTGGCTAATTCCACTATCACCTTGGCTGAAAAAAAAAAACCCGCTACTTTGAGTCAAATTTTCAGAAAGGCAAGTCCCAAAAATCCAGCTACAATGAATGAGACATCCAGCCTTTCAAATGTGAAAAAAAGGGCATAAACTCACCACCCCAGCAAATTCCTACTGTCCCAATGGAAGATATTCCTTTGCTTTTAATTGCTGCAACTACAGTTTTTGCATCCACAGCTGCTTTATCCTACAAAACAGGATGTATTCAACCAAGGAAGATTCCACTATGACCATGGAATCTAGAATAAATCAAAGATAAGAAAATCTTTCTTTTAATGACTACGTGAACAAGTAACAAACCGGTGCATGCAACTTTCGCCATTCCTGAAAGTTCAGATGCTTTTCCGGTCTCAAAAGGTCTCCATGGAATAAATCAGGGACCACAATATAAAATCCAGCAGTAGCAACTCTATCTGCAAGCTTCCTTCACGGTAAACACAGTGACATTGGCTCAAGTCATTCTTTCAGCAAGACATACTCAAGCAGCATTTTCTTGGACAGAATAGCTGAAAAATATGGGCTGGAAAAAACTATGCTCCAAAAAGATTCAATGGTAACATGGGGTTTCCTAATGAGCTTATTATCATATAATCATTTTTCAGAACCTACAGGAAGGAATTGGAATTTACTTTTCCTTTTTTTTTTTTTTTTTTCTTTTGAGAATATTGGATTAGAAGTTCACACTTCCTCCTCACGATAAGCCTCAACATAATTACACACTATCGTTATGCTTGTTACCATAGATGACCTTCAAGTCTCAACACCTGGGTATCTTATTTTTTGGTCCTCTAATGTTCAGTGCTTGCAGAAGATACAAGAGAGACAAGCGCGATACTATATACTACACAAAACATGTGTAAATTACAGAGATAGAAAAGCCTTTTAAAACACTGTATTCAAAAGACCTACAATAAAAATATGAGTTGCAGAAAAGGGGTTAAAAGCTAAGAAATTGTGGTAGGGCCTTGGGAACTTCCTCCTTAGTTGTTACTATTCCCAGTACCAGGAGAGACTTATTGTCAGGAATTACTGTACCTCAAGTTTGGAGCTTCATATCCTGCAAAAGAATGAAATCATTTCAAAAAAAAAAAACAAAATTGTCAGTACAAGCTTTGAATTTTCTGCAAAACAGAAAAATAATTAGAGAACAAGCAACACCCATGAGCAAAAACCAAAACTCCTGTCAGCTTGGGCAAAACATAAGCTTAAAACCTTTGCTCTGTTAACGGAGAATCCTCCAATTTAACCCAAACGCAACCATAACAAGCAGACAAGCACATATCAGAAACATCAGAAACGAAATCTGATGGGGTGATCAAATATCAAGCACATACCGAAAACATCAGAAACAAGAAGCACCGCCGCTTTGGAGTCGGTGGAACCAGCAACGTAAGCTTTGAGTCCGCCGACGACGTCCTCGCCACCGGAGCCGGTCGCAGACCCGATTGAAGGAGGATTTTCACAGCACTGACCGCCCGCCATCTCCCCAAATCGGAGACTCTAATCAGAGCAGAGATCAGAAGAACAGAGAAGGCAGGAGCAGAGAATGCCGATCGAACATTAGACAGAAGGAGGAGAATTTATTTATTAATTTTACTTATTTATTTTAGGGACCATCTCTCGTCGCTCATCAAAATCAAAATGGAAGAGAAAAACGAAGCCGAAAAGAGACATTTAAATTTTAATCATATTAAACATATTAATCACAGGATGATTTTAGTTCTTAATAGAACGTCTCTTGAAGGACGTAAAAAAAGCCCCACTTGCAAAATATATATATAAGCTCTACACAAATTATCATCTTCTAGGATTACCTTTGATATCATCAACACTGACCAGCGAGGGATGGAACATAAGAGCTGCTTGCAAGTTGATCTTGCAAACTCCACTGTCACTTTGGCTGCCCAAATTATTTGTTTCAATTTGTCGATTCAAGTCCATAAACGGCCATCCATCCTTGGCATTAGGAGAAGAAACTCACCTCCCCAGTAAATAGCCTGTGCGCCTTTTCATCCCTGCCACCACTGGTTTGGCGTCTTCATATCCTTTTGCCTGCAAATTGAGCGGATGCAAAGCGAGGAATCGAGAAAAATGAGCAGAATTTTGAACTGCCATCAATGGCGTTAATCGATGATGAGTTATGTTACAGTATTAATAATCAGAAGCAAACCATTCCATGGGACTTGAACCAGTCCATAATGTTTGGATGCTTCGCGGGATGGAATATTATAGGGACGGACGATCTTGGAAGTGATCACATTGATTCATATCAATTGAGCTGAATGTGTCTACTAACGTGGATTAATATACATTCAATCGATATGTAGTAACCAGTTATGGTATATAGATCAACTTGGTTTAATTGATCGACGAGTTTAAACTTGAGAGAAAAGAATGAAATTTTTCAAAGTCTTTGGATGCGATTTTTGAGATGAAATGGACGTTATTGAAGAGTCATGTGTTTTATAGACTGATAATGGAAGATATTGGGATGCCGAAAACTTTTCTCTGGGTCAAACTTTATTGCATGTTTTGTACAATAGAACAAGTGGTCGAGAAAAAAGTGTCCAATACATAGTTCCAAAGAACATAGCAAGGTGTCATGCATATAACGAGAAGAGATATTTAGTGAACCAGTCTAGCATGTAAGCATGGGCTTCTTCTGCACTCTTCACAGCTATTTCATCCGTAACGTTGTATCTAACAGTCCAACCGTGCTTGACCCCAGGAAAGATCTTCACAAAGCTCTTAATCTACACATAATTTTGTGAAAAAATCAGTTTCTTTTCAGACTTGCAGTCATTCAAACGAGAACCGGAACTTGTTCAAAAGTGTATTTAGTACTCAATAGATACCTCAGGTTCTTCTGATAAAGCAACCTCGTACTGTTTTACCAATTCAGGGGGAGTTCCCTGGTCCAGTTCGGCTGCTAGTATGCAAATGGGGCATTTCACCTCTGAAACATATCCAATAAAGGGTCATCTAAGTATCTAAATTCTGAACATTTATTGACAGGGCAGATCAAAACAAAACAAACCAGATTCTTCAATTGCAGGGTAAGTTTAATCTGAAGTATATCGTTGCAGAAATGATTACCTTCGATATCGTTAACGGTGACGGCCGAAGGATGGAACATAACAGCTGCTTGAATCTCTTTCGTCTTCGCCGACTCCACAACCACTTTTCCTGCCCAAAATATCAAAATTCAGGTGTCTCGGATGTACAGGGCAATTTTAATTGTAGCCCTTGGAGGAGAAGGAACTTTAAAAACTCACCTCCCCAGCAAATACCCAGACCGCCAATGGCAGACACTCCCTTTCCCTTTATTTCTGCAATCACTCTTTCTGCGTCTTCATGTCCTTTGTCCTGCAAATCAATAAAACACTGATTGAGATATGAGAATGTAAGAAATTTCTATTGTAGAGAAAATCCATGCGTGGCGTGTGTCGAGGTTGATTTGATTTAAAGAGCGTTAATGGCATAACACACCGGTTGATGGGATTTCATCCATTCGTCACGGTTAGAATGCTTGGTGGGATCGAAAGGATCCCCATGGAAGAAGTCAGGAACCACCGCGTAGAATCCAGCTGCAGCGATTTTGTCTGCAAGCTTCCTGTAAATAAATTTATCAAGTGGTGAGGATCTCCATATCACAACTATCTGCTTGAGTTGGAAGTGGGATTTGGGACAAAAGATTGAGCGATCGAGAGGCTGCATATATGTGTATTTACCTCAAATTTGGAGCTTCATATCCTGCAAGACAATCAAAAGCAAGCCAAGGGTTATAAAGAGATTGATCTCTGCCCAAAACGAAAACCAGGTCTTCTTCTTTTACTAAACGATTCAACTGTTATAGAAAAATATATGTAGTAATTATTATTACCGTAGATGTCGGAAACCAGAAGAACTGCGGATTTAGAATCACAGGAACCGGAGACGTAGGCGTTGAGTCCGCCGATGACTTCCATAGTCCCGGCTCTGCTCCCAGAAGAACTCAGAGACAAAAAGCTCAGAAACAGAGGAACTAATGGCGCGCCTACCATCTCTCCTCAATCCATCCACCCAACTCCCACAAAGAAAGAATCCAGAGACCGCATATGAGCTCGAATTTGTTTGCAAATCGGATGCCAAGATTGATACCAAAGGATTGAATTTCGGAAATCATAAGGGCTGTTCCAAGGGCAAGTTCCAAGTTCCAAGTTCCAAATGACATAATAAATGACGTCTCATTTCAAATAAAATATTTGTATGAAATGGGAATCCGGTCCAAGTTCAGGATCGGCCGTCCGAGTGGGTTCGTGTCAGGTGTAAATAGTAGTACGGTATAAGATAAAACTGCCCCGTTGACATGGCGACGATGGGAACGTCGGTTATTTATTAATCTCGAACCAAAACGTATCGTGGATTCCTATCACAAGTTTGGCTGGTTAATAACTTTCACAAGACCCAGGAAGAGAACAAGATACCGTTCTTACGTCCACTGCTTAAAGGATTTCTGGGGAGGGTTTTGATAGGGGTTTGGGAGGGAGGAAGAGGAGAAGAGGTTTTGGGTTGTCGTTGGGGTGAGTGTTGAGATGGGTTCTTTGAGAAACGAAGGGGAAGCAGCCGAGGGAGAGGAAGAGCCGATTCTGATGGAGCAGTCCCAGAAATTTTGCATGTTTCCGATCAGATATAAGCAGTTGTGGGAGATGTATAAGAAAGCGGAAGCAAGCTTTTGGACAGGTTTGTTAAATGCTTGTACTCTAATTCCTGATTGTTGTTGGGAGTGGCGATTATGTATATTGCAACTTCTCAGTTTGTTCTATCTTTTGAAAAGTTCTCTGTATAGTCTTAGTTTATGATGACTTGAATTCTTTCGAAAGTTCTCTATATGTCTTCGTTTATGATGACTTGAATTCTTTCGAAAGTTCTCTATATGTCTTCGTTTATGATGACTCTTGAGTTCTTCTGAATTGTTTACGTAGAATTAAATTACCTCTTCCTTGTTTGTGACGCTGGACTTGGGAGTTTCTTTCTCTGCTTTTCTAGTTACTGTCATAGTTTGGAGTTAAGTTTCCATTTACTTGGTGAAAGCTGAGGCATTTCACGCCTTTTTTTGTTGGAGTTTCTCAAATTTCGATAGTCTTTGACACTCTTTTTAAGGAACTGACGTTCCCTTTGTTCTCTGAACTTGCATGTCTCCACGAGTTCTGAGAATCAAGCACATCAAGTTTCTGTCTTCCAGTTCGGTGTATTTTTTTTTTTTTTTTTTGGCTCTTGCCGTTTTAATGCTCGCTTCTAGGCAAACTTGCGGTTATTTGTGAATTTCTCCGTTTGGTTTCATTTCAAAAAATTTCTCCGTTTGGTTTCATTTCAAAAAATTTCTCCTTTTGGTTTCATTTCAAAAAAATTTTCCGTTTGGTTTCAAATACTTCTGGTACTTTTATTTATGGCTTCTGTTTACATCTGTTCATTGTTTTCCCCTTCTGTAATTGACTTTTGCAATTTTCTATGATTTGGGTGGCTTTTTGAACATTTGTTTTTCTGATGGCACGCTTCACCTATTTGCAGCTGAGGAGGTTGATCTCTCGCAAGATGTGCATCATTGGGAGGCCCTTTCCAGCTCTGAAAAACACTTCTTAAGCCATGTGTTGGCCTTCTTTGCTGCTTCTGATGGCATTGTTTTAGAGAATCTGGCTGCCAGATTCCTAAATGATGTCCAAATACCAGAGGTTTTCACTTTTTACCAATGCTGTCGTCAGTGGCAAACTTTTTAGTTATATTTTGACATGAGACTAGTAGAATGCAAAATTGCATTATTGATGTTGTGAGCGAAAATCTTAACCTGTTAACAGCAGCGACCAGGCCACAACAGAAAAACTTTTTTCCATCCATGGTCAGAGTTTGGTCCTTAACCTACACTATTGTAGGTTCTGGTTATCTGATCAACAGACTGAATTTAGGAACAAAATCATTGTTGGCTTTCAGCTGTCTGAATTTTGTAGATCATTATTGTCAATATCTTTTGGGGAGCATACCAGTTAGAACTTCTACTCTTGAATCTAAGTATCTCCAATACCATTGAATTATATAGTTCAGAGTAACTTACCTGTATGAATTTTCTCTTTTTATTCTTGCTCATCTCTTTGCAAACTGTCTGCACTTTGTTTTAATTAAGCTTGGAGGATTATAATCGTTAATTTCTGCATGAATGTAGGCTCGTGCATTTTATGGCTTTCAAATTGCCATGGAGAATATCCACTCAGGTTTGTCTTTATAAGGGAATTATGAATCTGTGTTTTAGGAATATTTCTTCCATCTGATGTAAATGCTTTCCAGAGATGTACAGCTTATTATTGGAGACCTATATTAAGGACGCAAAGGAGAAACATAGATTATTCAATGCTATAGATAATATCCCTTGTGTTGCTAAGAAGGCAAAGTGGGCCCTGGATTGGATACTGAGGTATGTCAGCAAATTTTTTGTATTTTATTGTAAAAATCAGCCAATGTGTCATGTGGTTCCAAGCAGCAAGGCCTGCCAGCAGCCACAGCACACACGCCAGGAGACCCGCTACTGTGCTTCGGGTTTCCTGCGTAGTGTGGGTCGCCCGAGCGTGCTTGGTGTTGCAGAAGGAAGTGCAGTGCATGAGACACAACACGGGGTTGTGGTACCGCATGACAACCTGGGCAATGTGCATGCGACACCTGGACCAGAGGTGCGCACGGCTCTAACCCATTGGACGTGCAGCAGGCACACCACAGGGGATGAGGCTTCGCGGGGTTGCAACCCGGAAGCTTCAGTGATTGAGCAACGCGGGTTGCCGGTGCAATCTGCGACGGCATAAACCCCTGCACGGGGGTCCACTTGCACACCAGCACGCACAACACCCATGCAGGGTGAGGTATGAGCAAGGTCACACCTCGATATCTTCGGGTAGACTTTGTGGGCCCGATCCAAGGCAGCTGGACCCCGAGCCAGTGACGTGGCAGCACAGCATTGGTGGTTGCACGTGTAAACAACTCAGAGGATCCAGTGACACAATGTCTCTTGCGAAGGGCTAGGATAAGCATACAGAGGTGTGTCAGCAGTTAGTTTGTATCTTATTGTACAAGTAACTCAACTTCTCTTGCAAAAAACTAGAGGTTTTTTGTCTTGCTGCTTTTTAAAGAGAGGGAGAGGGAGCCGGGACAGGCCATACTGAGTGCATAAATATTA
Source organism: Aristolochia contorta (assembly GCA_022405105.1). Lineage (NCBI taxonomy): Eukaryota > Viridiplantae > Streptophyta > Magnoliopsida > Piperales > Aristolochiaceae > Aristolochia > Aristolochia contorta. The sequence continues at coordinate 8,484,846 of CM039664.1, forward strand.
TAATGTGTCCTATTATTGTAATTTGGTGAATGTGAAGTTTGCATCTGATTTACCAAGAAAGAGGAAGCTTTGTGGTCCTCTTCTCCAAAGGTCAAAGGAAAAAGGGTGCCCCTTTCTAAAATATCTTGTGCACTTGTTCTTGCAACAGCAATATGTGATTTCACCTGTTTTCCCACTAATACACCTCTATTGCAGTTCCAATTCTTTTGCAGAGAGACTTGTTGCATTTTCATGCGTCGAGGGCATCTTTTTCTCTGGGAGGTACTTGACATCTTTAATCGAGCTACACTATATTCTGCCAACTGGGTAGGTCTTTGGCATGACTAGCAGTGTTCTTTTGCCCCAGTTTTTGTGCCATTTTCTGGCTGAAAAAGAGAGGACTTATGCCTGGCCTAACATTTTCAAATGAACTCATATCAAGAGATGAGGGTCTACACTGTGACTTTGCTTGTGTATTGTATAGGTATATTCTTTACTTGCTTACCCATGTCACGGACACTAAACTCTTGTAGATTTCACCTTTGAAGTTATTTGACTTAAACAGCCTATTGAGGAAGCCGTTACACTGGCAAAGAGTGCAACAAATTGTGAATGATGCTGTGGAAATAGAAACAGAATTTGTTTGTGAAGCACTTTCATGTGCATTAATCGGCATGAATTCAGATCTTATGAGCCAATATATCAAGTTTGTGGCAGATCGTCTGCTGGTAAACCTCTTCCATTGAATTTTTCTTTTCATTCAATAATTATAGACCTTCTGGAGGTTTAATAAGACATTGGTTGTTTCAGAAATCTCTGGGGTGCCAAAAGATGTATAACGTGGACAACCCATTTGATTGGATGGAGTTTATATCTTTACAGTAAGTATCAACTTCAAGACCGAAACATTTCTCACTTGTTAGACCTCAATTTAAGATAAAATTAATTGTGGAGGTATTCAAACTGCTACTATCATACTGCTTCATGCAGGATTTGATGTTGTGGATACATAAGGGTGGGCAACAAGATTAGTAGACTACAAATTTAATACCTTAATATACGCCATAAGGTTTTTTCTTGGTTTTGCTCTAATGGAGTTTTAGCCAAGAAGCCTAACATGTATCAATCGATAACCGATGTCTGTGTTAATCCATGTAGGCAGATAGAAACTATTTTGGTTTTGTCACTGATACGATGTGGATTATACACAACTCTTATTACCCATTTTCCCCATTTTGATCATAATAAATGCAAAATCATTAAATCTGTGGATTTATTTAAATATCATTAGCCAAAATCACCTAAATGGCCTGCTGTCCATGCATTCTTGGAAGACATAAATTCCCTCACCCTCTTTTGCATCTCATTTGCAGGGGGAAAGCCAATTTTTTTGAGAGAAGGGTGGGAGACTACCAAAAGGCTTCAGTCATGTCTAGCCTGGAGGAAGCAAACCAAAATTATGTCTTCAGATTGGATGAAGATTTTTAGTCAAGACAGACATACCTTAATTTATGAGGATGATGCTCTCTAGCTACCGGCTAAAAGCCATGACCCTCATTGTAACTTGTAAGTGAATGTGGGAAGAAATTGTGGGGCATAAGTGGTTTGTTGGCATTTTCATGGATATAGTCCTGCCAAGGACAACAAATTGTATTTCATATACTCAATTCTTTGCTATGCGAACTTGGGTCTATTATACGTGGAAATGGAATATAGCCATTAGTGTATATGTTTAATGGGATACATACATCTCTATCACCTGCACACTCCTGTAGATTCTTTTAGATTTTTTAAAAATTAGCTTGAATTGTTTATGTCAACTTACTATAACCTCTAATAATCTTTTAAGGTGATGTGTTTGTCGTATAATTTGTTGATGAGTTGATCCAAACTTGGTTCAAAAGTTTCAGCGTGCTTGTGCTTCATATGGATATCCTTATTTTAAGTATTTAAGCAAATAACCTTTTGACGAAAAAGTGAGTTTAGATGGCCCTTTTTGTCAGTATGTTTTTGTGTTATATACCAATGAAAACATTAATGTTATAATTAAACCAACAAATAAAAATGACTCTTTAGCTGTACTAAGCAAAATATTTATAAGACACTAATTTTCTGTAATCACTAAGAGATTTTTGTAAGTACTTTAAAGTGGGGAATTTGAGTGAAATTGGTTCTCTCGTAACAATGGGACTTTGAATTCATATTAGGGATTATACTTCTCCATTATTGTCATATAATTCCTATTCATCTCTAAATGTAGATTTCATGAACTATAAGCCCTTCATAAAAAAAAATTTAGTTTACATAAACAGAATTTGTTCATAACCATGGTTTTTATTCAGACTTGGAAACTGACTCAGACACCTAAAAGTCCAGCATTAAATGGGTCCATTTTTTTGACTCTCCAAGTTATGACCATGGTTTTATACGCCTCAAGTCACCTCTGAAACATTTAATCCTGGTCATAACTAAAAATATACAGCAATTTCAGCATATTTTTGGAGCACAACAAATGAAAAGGTCATATCTAGACACCAATCTTTCAAAATAAATATAGTGACATATATAGTGATACACATTATATGCAATGATGCATGTTTGGAACCTGGAATTATTGCAATGGGCACACAAGGTAAGTTGTTAAAAACCAATACCTTGTAAATCTTACCTAATCCTTAGACAAAATCCTTCACAAGATTCAAAATTCCACCTCATCTCACTGGAATTTGTGCCAATGAGTAATGCATAACTCAATGGTACACATAAAGAGTTGTGTAATGGGAGGTCTTGAGTTCGAGTCTCTTGGATTATAATAAATTGGATTGAAAAAATCACTCTCCTCTAAACAAAAAACTAATATGGAATTTGTGGATACGTGTTTCTAAGAATCTCAGTGACGGAAATTCATAATGAAATTAATACTGTCAAAACCAAATCAGCAATCAAATTGAAGGTATTACAGGCTCTGATTTATCTTAATTGAACCAGGTTCAATCAGAACCAAAATGTGTTATCACTGTGTCGTATTGCACCTTTGTATTTCTTATATTTTCAGTCTTCTTAAGCGAATCTATCATCTCACTAATATGGAATTGGCGTGAATTTGTCCATAACTCAATGGTGCACATAAAGGGTTGTGTAATGGGAGGTCTTGAGTTTGAGTCTAGGGAGTTTCCTGGATTATGATAAATTGGAGTATATAAAAATTGGATTGAAAAAATCACTCTCAAAAAAAAAAAAACTAGTATGAAATTTGTGGGTACGCGCTTCTAAGAATCTCAGTGGCGGAAATTCATAATGAAATTAATATTGTTAAAATCAAATCAGCAATCGAATTGAAGGTATTTGGCCGGAGTGAGCCGGTCCGGTTTGGGGATGCTCTCATCTTACTATGGGAGAACTTCTTTTCATCTGGAAGGGCAAAATAAAATAAAGCAGGTCTTTTATTTTTTTGATTAACCCTCAGCCGGTTTTGGCGGTTCACCGTCTGGTAAAAATAATACCTTTCCTGTCAAGAAAAGACGGTTTGAGAGCAAAAGATAAAATCCTTTCTCGTGCTCTTATTTCCAATTACAGAAATTTCTCACTTCTCAGCTTCGTATAAATATATGAAGATCGAAACCCGAAAAGAATAAAAAAGAAAAAACAGGAGGTCGTAAAGTGAAGCGTGGGACGAATCATCTTCAATCAATTGTGCTTCTGTGGGAGCAGGAGGAGGACAGGAAAGCTTTCATGGATGAAGAATCATCAAGAGTTGCAACTGTGAGGTCGGAAAAATAAACGCTTTTGCTTTATTTAATTGAGGAACTTGTTCGTTTGAAATAAAATTTCCGGATTTTGTCTTTTTCTCTACTTTCTGGAATCCATCCGGTTCTTAATTTGTGATGTTTCTAATGTTTCTGATGTTGTTCGTTGTCTTCGCCAGCTCTTACCGGCTTAATTTGTGATGTTTCGAAGAATAGTTGTTGTATTTACGTTGTCATTAAGGTTTCCTTACTTGATTTTTGCATGTTTTTCATTTCTTTACAGCACAGTGAGTTAATAAAAAAAAAATGGACATCGGGGTCTCATTGAAGTAGATGCCATATGTTTAGCTCACATTGTAGGCATTCTGGATATGAATACGATTTTCAGATGATCCAAATGCAAAATGAATTTCTAGCTTGTGCAAATAGTGTAGAATAGGTAAAGAAGGGTCATAGAGAATAACATGGACACAGATAGGCTGGCATCGGCAGCAGTGTTAATATGTCGATCAGTGTGATGTGAAGATTCGGGATGTTGTGCATCAGGCAGGGTCATTGGTGATTCACTACTCTGAGATAGTAAGTTTGACTGTAGCTCACCTATGGTTATTCATCTTCAGGGCCAAAAGGCTGGATGACAAAAGTCAGTTTCTTTACCGAAGGCAGTATATTCCAAGACCTTTTACTCTATCTTCATTCTTTCATTATGGTTTCACTTGAATAAAAAAAAAAACGAAGACAAGCACTTTTAGGCTTGCTGATGAATTAGGTTATATGCCGACAAATATATCTTGCATTAATTGTCTCATCTGTACTTTATAATGGGTTCCATGTAAATCTGGATTCAAGAGGAGAAAGAGAGAAGCTGAGAAAGATGAAGAGAAGAAGGAGAGAACTGTTTGAGAAGAAGCAGCCATGTTAGGGTAAAAAACTTGACCCCTGGCGTTCTTATTAAGTCACTTTAGTATATCACATAAAAAAAGCCAAAAAAAACCTTTTTTGCTAAACATCACCAGTAGTATACTGTATCTTTCTAAACCATAAAATATCCAATTCGGACATAAAAGGGTTAAAAAGCCATGGTGAAAGGTGCAGCTACCCATTGTGCATTTTTCAACATGATCATCATCCAACACATCTGGACTACATGGTGGTTTTCAGGTGTTTCCTGTTACAAAACATTTTTCAGCAGGTTACTCGTCCAGCACTCATGGATTACCAGGTGGTTTTAAAAAAATTTCTGTTACAGAACATCAGCTGTACCTTGTGTAGTTTTCTTCCTTGCTTTTGTTACTTCATGTCAAACCCAGGAGCTTGATTTGCATGTGTTCAAGTGCATGGCATACAACTCAACGCGTATTTGACTTTTGAGGAATCATGCATGTAGTAGCTTGGGTATATTTTCAGTTTACCGTGTTCAAATAGGAAGATGTTATTGAGTTCATTACTGTGGAAAGATGGGATATGGGTCTATATAATATCAATTATCAAGTTGGAAATAAAAATCCAAGTATCTGAACTATCTTTTATGAGGATGTGAACTGATGGATTTATTGAATTTTAAGCAAAAAATTTGTTAACTTAATCTGGCATGACTTGTAAGCGGGTATTTTTGCAGCACTTTGTTATGGGGTTTACTGTTAGATTATTTCAAGACATATTCTTTGGTTTGGGCTGCTGAATCTTTTTGCTGTTGCATGGTACTGACATAGTCTCTGTTGCATTCTCTTTAAAATGTTTTCCATGTAATAGTACCCTAACAAGTCTCTTGAAGCAATGTTCTAATTTTGTTTTGATAGGCACAAATGCTCAGCATGTTTCAAGCAATATAAAAAGAAAGAACATCTAGTTGCTCACATGAGAGTGGCCAGTCACTCGGTTCACCAACCCCAGTGTGGTGTATGTCAAAAGTACTGTAAATCTTTTGAATCACTAAGAGAGCATCTGTCAGGTATGGAACTATTAGATTTGCATTAGGTTCATGCATATTTTTCCTACAATGATAGATATCTTTATAGGGTGTTGCTTGAAGATTTGACTTTTTTTTTTTTAAATTTTCCATTGTTATCCATTAACTGCTTTCGTTATCTTCTTCCAGTCTTCATGAAACTTCTGCATTCTTGGTAGGCTCTTTGCAGAAAGCTTTTTGTGCAAAGATTTTTAGTTCTCAAGGTTGTGAGCTTTGCTTGAGTGTTTTTGAAAGCTGTGATGCTCTGGATGTGCATAAAGAGAACTGTCGCATGTTTCCTGTACCTGCTCTTGTAAGTTCATCAGTTTCTATTATTTTAATAATTGGTAAAATATTAAATCTTAATATATAACTACTGTGTAGATGTGAGAGAAATTTATGGCTGTTCTAGTGATGATCTTGTCCTTTGTTATTCCAACTTTGCTCTATTCTGCCAATATTGAATGGAGCTTCACTCAGGGGCATGCTCCAGTGAATTCTTTTGAGTCAGTAGAAGATATACCGATGATAGCAGCAGATTATAATAGCAGAAGCCCCAAAGCTGTTGCCATGGACTGTGAAATGGTTGGTGGTGGAAGTGATGGCACATTAGATATTTGTGGAAGGGTTTGCTTAATTGATGAAGATGAAAATGTTGTTTTTCACTCTTATGTCATACCTCAAATCCCTATTACCAATTACAGGTACTTTTTGTTGGTTTTCTCTGCCTTTGAACTTATTGCAGATTTGGTTCCATTGCTCATACTGAATCTTCTTGTGTAACCAGACAAGAAATAACAGGTATAACTGAGGACAACCTGAAAGATGCGAGGCCACTCAAGCAAGTAAGAGAAAAAATTGAGGAAATTTTGCATAATGGAGAAGCTATATGGAGAATTCGCATGCAAGGTGGAAAAGCTAGGGTACTTGTGGGTCATAGCATAGAGCATGATCTGGATGCTTTGCAAATGAATTACCCAAACCACTTGAAAAGGTACTCCTATTTTGATGAGCTTCAGAAAGCACTTTTTTCTTTATATCTTGCTTTCTTTTTCTTTCTTTTTCTCTTTTCTTTTTTCTTTCTTGGGTTTTTTTTTTTTATTCCAAGACCTCAGGCCAAACAAAAGAAAAAACTCAAGAGGAGAGGACCATTACAATGAGAGATACTATATACTTACCCCACGCCCCATGTTGTAGTGTGGCAACCTGATTTGTCCTCTGGCTTGATTTATTCTTTTATTCGTTAATTTTGGTCAGGGATACTGCACACTACCCTCCTTTGATGAAGACAAATTTGGCAAGCCATTCACTAAAGTACCTGACGAAGACCTATTTGGGGTAGGTGACATCTCTTCTTTCTTTAATTTCTGGTTACTTTGTTGAAATGGTTTACAATTATGGTTGTACTGGTTTAGAAATGTTAAGAGGATGCTCTGGGAGGTTGCCAAATTTTAAAATGGTTATTCCTGTCTAGATTGCGGGAAGTAGCAGATACTTGGTTCATCATCATTGCTGCTGTTGCTGTAAGATGCTTGTAATGAGTCCATCATTATTTCTTCAATATTTATCCATCTTTAGACTAGTCAGATTGCTTAAACTTATAAAAGACCTGTCCCTCATGTGTGATGAAATAGTGCAAATTATTGGGGCAAGGAAGCTACTTTCTGTTCGAGAAACAAATTTTTTTCCTACTTATTGTTTCACAGATGTGTTAAGGTGGATTACTCGGCTTTGCAGGTATGAGATTCAATCTGGTGTACATGACCCATATGAAGATTGTGTAGCTGCCATGCGGCTTTACAAAAGAATGCGTTGTCAAACTCATAAACGGCAAGGCACTGGGATGTCAATTCTGAATGGATCCCAATGTCCAACTAGCTTGGATGATACTCGGGGCCAGAAAGAACTGGAGAAGATGTCACCAGATGCCCTTTTTGAGATATCGAAACCAAATTACAAGTGTTGGTGTTTGGATAGAGAGCCAGAGACAGACTCCTGAAGTTTGTGTTTTCCCACCTGTGACTTGCCATAGAAGAATATCAAAGACTTGGTTATATGTTAAGATCCTTATCACTGATGGTACATGTTTCTCATAGCATGCTAACCCAATCAAAACTGTCTTATGTTGGCCTTCCAGACAGCTTAATGTCTTATTATTAATTTTTATGATTATTTGATTTGTTATATTGCGTAGCCAAACACGCTTTTAAACAACTTATCCAGATTAAGGAGCATTCTAATATTTGGACACGTTTTATAAGAGTTATTCTAATAGATGATTCCTTGGGAGAATTTTCACAAAAGTAGGTCATCTCGAATGAATCTAAAATGGAAAATATATATTTTGGAAAACTATGAAAAATTAAGAAAAATTAATCAGAAGGGGTAATTGTTAATAGATCTGTAATATGTGTAGTAGGTTTGGAGTCATGCCACCATGTACAGCACTTTCGAATAAGTTCCATGTTATAGCTTTATAGGTCAAAAGCGTGAAATGTTGTTTTCAAAGTCAAGATTTGAATATCGATCTTCATTTCTTGTTTTGTCAAATGTTATACAATCCCATGTCCAATGAACAAGTCTCGAAGAAATGATACGGATTCACGCTTTATGATTGCGCTCCAAGAACAGCAGTTCAGCGGCTTTTTTCTTTCCTTCGTGGATTAGATTTTGGTTTGGTTTAGAATGGTAATGTGAATTATTGCGAAGCGAGGAGCAAATGTTCCACACTGGTACTGATGGATTGCCCGCAAGACTTTCTTTTACCCAATGCATACCCGCGTTCATTTGATAACATGCTCGTGATTTTAAGGTTAGCGCATTCCCATTGCCTTGGATTTTTTCTGTTACTCGTACCTGAGTTTGCACGAGAAGCTATAAACAGTTGTTTCAAATGGAAATTCCAAAAACACTATTCTGTTTGGTGTTCGAAATACACTTTCTGGTCTAGTCTGCTCAAACCGATCAACCAAATAATGAAGCTATCCATGTTTTTGTATGGGTGAGAAGAGATGCATTCTCCCCAATCTTCTGTCTTCCTTTCGCTGCTCCAGAAGTCTCCATGTTTAAAGCAAATTCATCAAGTTCACTCGCAGATACTCATACATGGCCTACTCCCCCTCCACAATCACCTCATGTGCAAGCTTATTGATCTCCACGCTATCAACTATGCGCGTAGCGTCTTTGATCAAATGGTTGCAGCCAATGATTACTCATGGAATTCTATTATCAGAGCCTATGCCATTCACGGTCCCTTTCCAGATTCTCTCTTGCTGTACATCCATATGCTTCAGCAAGGTAGGCAACCTAGTAAATTCACGTACCCCTTTGTATTAAAGGCCTGTTCAGCTCTCTCTTCTGTTCAACAAGGTGAACAAGTTCACGTTCATGTCATAAAATTTGGATTTGATTTGGATATTTTTGTCAGTAACTCACTGATCGACATGTATGGGAAATGTTTTAGTATTGAATATGCGCGAGGATTGTTTGATGAAATGCTCGAAAAAGATCAAGTAACTTGGAATTCTATCATTTCGGGGTATGTTTACAATGGAGACGTAGCATCCGCACGTGAGTTATTTGAAGAGATGCAGGTTAAGAGAAATGTAGTTTGTTGGACAGCTCTGATTGATGGGTATGGGAAACAAGGAATGGTTGTGGAGATGTTTAAATTATTCATGCGGATGCTTGTAGCGACTGACAATGTGGCGCCAAACTCTGCTCTGGTTTGTCTTCTGTCTGCTTGTTCTGGTAACTCAAATTTTGAGCTAGGGAGGTGGGTTTCAGTTTTTATAGATGTTAATAGAATTCCTCAAGACATAAGGTTGAGTACTGCTCTTATAGGTTTATATTCAAGATGTGGGGATGTGGGTAAAGCGAGAAGAATGTTTGATGGGACTCCCAAAAAGGCATTAGCTATGTGGAACGCCATGATCACTGGATGTGTTCATGGAGGACACTTCAAAGAGGCAATCCAGTTATTTTATCTTATGCGAGAAAACCGGCAAAGACCTAACGAGATAACGATGGTGAATATATTATCTGCTTGTGCTAGCCTTGGAGCTCTGGAACTAGGCAGGGGAATTCATCTCTCTTTGAGTAGGAGTGGATTACAATTAAATGAAATACTTGCTACTGCTCTTGTTGAAATGTACTCAAAATGTGGTAGCATAAAAGATGCCTGCTTAGTCTTTGTTAAGTTGAACGAGAAAGATGTCATCCTCTGGAATGCCATGATCGTGGGCCTTGCTACTCATGGCCATGGAAGAGATTCTTTAGCTGTTTTCTCCCAGATGGAGAGAAGTAGAAACCAACCCAATGAAGTTACATTCATAGGAGTGTTATCTGCTTGTGCCCACTCGGGCCTGGTTGAGGAGGGGAGAGCCAAATTCGACATCATGCAGACAAAGTACAATCTGAAGTCTAAGATTGAACATTACTCTTGTATGGTGGATCTTCTAGGTCGAGCTGGGTATCTGAAAGAGGCCATGAATATGGTCAAGAGCATGAATTTTAAAACCAGATTCCATTATCTGGGGTTCTTTGCTCAGTGCTTGTGGTATCCACAAGAATGTTGAATTGGCTGATGAAGTTGGTAAAATTATATTATCATCGGAGACCCCAAACGTGGGTTGCTGTATACAGTTGTCAAATATTTATGCTTCTTCAAACAGATGGAAGGACGTTGCTCGAGTGAGAAGATTAATGAAGAACACAGGGATGAAGAAGCCTTCAGGATGCAGTTGGATTGAAGTGGACGGTGTGGTCAATAGTTTTCATGTGGCGGAGACCACTCACCCTCAGTGTGAAGATATATATGAGATGCATGAAATACTGGTGAATCAACTGAGATTTGAAGATTATATTCGCAATCTAGATCTTATTGATGGATGACGATGGCACATGAAGGCACTTGCCCGATGATTGCTTATTGTTTATATCAGAGTTGTTGAAAGTAGCGCATTCCCACAACTGCACCAAATTTCCACAACGTTGAGGGCAGTGGAAGTAAAGAACCAGATTCCCTTTCATTTTCTTATAAACCCGACATCTATAGACAGCCGTCAGTTGTCGAAGATGAATCGTCTTATCCAAATGCAGATCAAGAGGGTTTACAGCTTTACGCCCATGATGTCTGTAGTGGGGAATATGGCTCGCGGATGAAGCTGGCAGAAATCAGTCTTGACACGGAATAGTGGGTGGAAGCCTGATTTAGTTATTCCAACTGTGAAAAGTTTTGTTCTACCTACCATTCCTATACCGAATCTGAGAACAGTAGGTGTACATGAGACGAAGAAAAGTGGAAACGGTGTTTAAGTCGGAGATCCTTTGGCAATTGGCAGGTGAAGTCATAAGACTCGCTTGTTTATGAAGTGATTCTGCTAGTTTTCTACCACCCTTTATGATGTGACATAGTACTGCAATGGACGGTTACGGGTGGCCCCAAAAATTGCAGTCCCGTCTTTCGCAGGAGATCCGAGTCCTGCATTTGCTGTGAGCCTTTGATTTCAATTGCTAAGAATCAATGCATACCATCTTATTCTTATTCTTGATTCCTAATGATCCTGAGACTGGAGGTGTAAATTTCCTAGTTTCCAGAATAAAAAAAAGAAAAAGCTTTTCTGGCGTGTAAAGGAGGTAGGAGAACTCAACATGCCTCATTTCTCCACCAAATCTGTTATTATTTGGTAATTTGGTACACCGCACCACCAACCGCTCCACTCTCTCTTTCTGTGCCACCCACCCCCAGCCTTTAGAAAAGAAAAATGAAGACTTCTGTCATGCTTATCTGTCGCTACGGCTACTGCAACCACCACTAGTTTTATCTTTCACCTGTCACTAGAACACACTGATCAGTCAACATCGACCTGCACGAAGCCTTCAGAAACACTTCTTGGAGTCGTGATTGCATCCCACAAAAAGGCAACCACACCGGGTGCTGAGAAAATGGCGGTAGGTGAAAAGTGCCAATTCATCACGAAGCACAAGAGATGTTCTTGTTAGTTTTATTTAGTGTCTTCCTCTTCTGCTTCATTGCCTGGATTTAGTCTATTTTGGAAACAGAGTATCCTGGACTAAAAGTTTCATCGTCGTGAAGTGGGTAACTGTCCCATTGCAGGTGGATTCCTTATCATCTTCATCATATTAAATAACCAAATTGTAACTTTTAAGCAACAACCAGAGGTCTAATATATCAACAGTGGTATATAAGAAAGAAATTAAAATGAGCTGGTTTAGTGCAGTGGTGGAGCCGGAGAGTTTTAAAAGGGAAACTCATGACATAAATTTTTTTTTTAAGCTTGTGTTATGGAAAATGTAATATAGTATAAAACAATTCTATTAAAACTACTCATATCAAATGCTTCTGACTTCTGAGATAATTTACAAGTTCTTATGGTTATAAAATATTTCATTTTCAAGGTATCATATTAATGTAAATATCTAAACCCTTTCGGGTGGGGGTAGAACTTTGGATTTTGGATTGAGGTGTGAGGGGGTTTACATTCCTAATGGAAAGGGGCAGGTGAGTCCTCTTATGCCCGAGACCGGGCCAAATTAACGGTTGGAGAAGGAGGACCGAGGACCGAGGACCGAGGACTGGACCCCTCTGCGTTTTGCAGACTGAACTGGTCAAAAGTCCAATGTCTCTGCTCTGTCTGAACCCTAAATCAGCAATTCAGAGAAAGCGGCCACTTCCTTAGAAATTCTTCTGCTCTGAATCTGATCTGCAGTATTTACTTCGTAATTGCCATATTCAAATTCAATTTTTTTTTTGAACGTCGGAAGAGAGCGGAATTCAGCGTTTCATGTCCAATCTCTGATTTATGCAACTGAAGGTCAAACTGATCCCTGCAGGGAGTCATGGCAATTTCGGTTGTTTTCTCCAACTCTGTCTGGGACAACGTTGTGGAGCTTACCAAAGGCGCGCAGGATAAGGGAAGCGATCCACTTCTATGGGCAGTTCAACTCTCTTCCGCTTTGACTTCTGCCGGGGTGGATTTGCCTTCGGTGGAATTGGCTCATGTATTAGTGTCTCACATATGTTGGGGAAACGATGTCCCAATGGCTTGGAAGTACCTGGAGAAGGTGGTGGCAGTGAACATTGCACCGCCGATGCTGGTCATTTCCTTACTTTCGACGAGGTACGGGAACCCCTTTTTCTTTTATTCTCTATTCTCTCTTTTTCTTTTGTTTTCAACCTGTCGTTTAAATTTTGTTCTGGAAATATTTATATTTCATTTCCACGGCATGAATGCAATTATCTCTGTATGCATTTATTTATTTATTCATTTTCTTTCTTTCTTTCTTTCATCTTCTTCTTTTTAATGAATTATAAATTCGGTAAAATTGAAATTTCGATTTCCTGGGTTTCTTTGCTTGTGAGACATTCTCTGAAGTAAAAAAAAAAAATCCTTTTAGTAATGCTAATAATAGGAGCTTCGGTTATTTCATTTATCGGTGCAACAAGTGGTGTAGTAGCTGTTCAGGGAACTGGTTGTGAAGACAGAAAGTTGAGCTGCTTGTGTCTTTGGGCCATAAAAGTTTGATTTCCTCAGTCCCTGTGTGCATGCAATGGCAAACATTTTACAAAGAAGTATCCATTTCTTATTTCATAAAATGGTAGTGTCCATGAGGTTCACATACTGATCTGTCAAAAGATTTCCATGACCGGGCAGATTGGTTCTAAGTGGCTGATGATGTTTAAAGTTGGAAACTATTCCGTTTCTTCTCGATTCATTTTTGTTTACCTGTTACAGTTGAGAACAGTGTTTACAAAGTACTGGTACCTATTATTTGCCATTTTCTTGTTCATTTCAATGTAATTTTGGAATCCTTAGCAGAGGTTTTTGCTGTACTCATTGTTAAGGATATTCCATTTTTCTCTTTAAGTCGAGGATATTTTAAAGCAGTAAATTGTGTATTCAAAACCTTATTTGATCATCCTGAAGGCATTGGGTTGTTTATTGCTCTTTTGAGATTCAGGACCTACAATATACTGTTGAATCAAAATTTTCTCACGTAATGTTGTCTCCTAGTTGCATCATTGATTTCTTGGTGAAAGAGGTGGTTAACCTTTGCTGCTCAGTCTCAGGTTATGTTTAGCTGCAGGACTTTTTAATGAGTTGGTATTAATTGAAAAAAATATGGATATGCATGAGATTGTTGAGAATAAGTTTTTAGGTTTAGTTCAATAAGCTTAATGTGATGTATCTTATCTTCCTCTGGCATAACTCCCTGCACCATTTTCTTGGTGATTTTATTTATCTTCTTAGTGATGCTATGGGCTGTATCTTTTCTATTTTTTGTGGCACAAATGTTTAAGATGATTTTCAGTTTCCTGTTAATGACAAGTAAAGGTACTTCTTTATCATTTATCTATGTATCTAGGAGTGTTTTTCTGGTTAGTTCTGGTATACATCATTTTTCTCTACGTTATTATTTTATCTTTGTACCATGAGGTTAGCATCTTAAACTTTACTGAACATGCTCATTTTCTTCTGCTGTTATAATGCAGAATATCATGTGCTTTATTTTGTAGTGCACTGTGCACCTGATGATTGCTTCACTTGAGAGCTTCTTTGTATTTCTTTATAAATAGGAATAAAAGCTGTGATTTGGTTTCATGAATGCTATTTGTGTAAAATGTTTCTTTTTGCTACTTTCCCTGTGGGAAACATTTGAATTGAAGTAAGCAGGGTTCTATTTCTGCAGGATAGTTCCAAGTCGACATTTCCGACCTGGGGCATACAGGCTTTACCTTGAGCTCCTTAAAAGACACTGTTTCTCATATGCATCTCAGATCAGTGGACTAAATTCTCAGAAGTGAGCTTACTATCACACTTTTTTTTTTGTCTAATGTGCTTGAGTAATATTATAAGGATTATTTCTTTCTAACCTAAAAAAAAAAGGATTATTTCTTTCCTCTATGGGTGCATGGAGGGTTTTTAGTGTGTGATCTTGGATTCAAGTTTTAGCAGGGTTTATGGTATCTGTTTAACCCCATGTTTTAAAACCCGATGCGGACACTGACCCAGAAAAGTGTTCGGACCGGGCCAAACTGTTTCAATGCATTTAGCCCACAGGTTGAGCTGCTAGGATGTCATTATAACATCATAAAAACTTTTAAAAATGAAAACCTTTCCCTTTTCTCTCCTTTCTTCCTCCCCCTTATATTCTCCTCTCCCTCTTCTCTTCTTCTTCCCCCTCCCCAACCCACCCACCCACCCAAATGCACTCGTTGCCCTTATTTCTTTTTTTTCCTTCCTTCCTGCTGATGCATTAAAATTGTATTTACTTTTTCTTTCCTGCCAATGCATTGAAACCCTTTTTATTTGTTCCTTCCTGCTAATGCATTGAGCATTTTGCAGTGATTCCTGATAACTTGACTGATTTTATGCAGGACAATAATAGCAGTGGATGAAGCTCTTCGTCTCTCCCAGGTATTTGGTGTCCAAGTGAGCGAACCAGGGGTTCTAGTGGTTGAATTTGTTTTTGCTGTTATGTGGCAACTAGTTGATGCAACATTGGATGATGAGGGTTTGCTAGATCTGATCCCAGATACGAAGCCAAGGTGGAACATAAAGTCTCAGGATATGGAGGTCGATGATGAAGATAACTTTGATGGAAAGAAGAGCGAGCATCGTGAAAAACTACGTAAAATGAATGCTCTTATAACTGTTGAACTCATTGTGGAATTTCTGAAACATAGGACCACCTCAAGGCTTTTGTTCTTGGCACGAAAAAACATGTGAGTAACTTGCTTATTTTTAAGTGATTTAGCCCCAATCTTTTTAATGTTATTTTTATTTTGAAAAGAGGGTACAAATTTAAGCTGTTTTCTTTGCATGTTGATGTGAAGTCCATCCTGCTTGTTGAGATCTTTCCTTCTGTCTATATTGCATATTTTCATTAAGAGTAATGCTATGTGCACCATGAGGGTGTGCATTTCGGCTACCCTCATGATGTGGGTGTATAGTTGGCACCTCGTTTTCTGGACTAGAAATCAATATGGAGGCACCAACTATGCACCCACATCAGAGTGTGTAGCCGAAATGCGTACCCTCATGGGTGCGCATAGCATTACTCTTTCATTAATTAAGAAGGTTCAAGAGCTAAAACTTTTGAAAAGTCTACGTGCGATGTCTGTGGTAAAAATGGAGTCTTTGTTTGTAAAATTTGGTCACAATGCTCTCAGTTGATTGATGACATCACTCGTTGTCATGTTATATTTCCATGAGCTTTGACTTGATGCCCACCTTGTAACTTGACCTCTATTTTTTGTTGTATAGTGGATGAACTGGTATTCATTGAGAAGAATCTAACCTATCCTCTATTTGAAATTCCTTTCATTATTTTCTTTTTCTTGTTTTCATGAGGAAATAAAAAAGAAGCATTTTTAATTTTTAATAAGGTCGATAAAGAAAATTGAAAAATAAGGACACTGTAATGATGACTCATGCTTGATTTGAATTATTTTACCTGCAAAATTGGGTGTTTAACTTAAGATTTTGAACTGAATCAATGCAATATTTTTTTATTCTGTCTCAAGTTAGGCCGGCACACTGGGAAAGTTTTCTTCAGTGCTTACAGTTGCTTGGGGCAAACTCCTCTGCATTAAGAAATTCATCTCTTTCACCAGAGGCTCTGATGCAGTTATCCTTGTCGTATACACCCAAACACTTTGATTTAGAATCCAAATCCAGAGGACAACAAGGATTTTGTAGCGTCATAGCTTCTGGCTGCCTCGCATCTTCTGCTGACCACTGCTATGGAGCCAGTCGTTCTGCACTTTGGATACCGTTAGACATGTTCCTGGAAGATTGTATGGATGGAACCCAGGTTGCTGCATCTTGTGCCATTGATATTCTTACGGGTAATTTTTAATATGTAACTTGTAGCTCAAAGTGCACACCTGAGCCCTCACACACAAAGGATCACTCCTCAAGTTTTGACAGTTTTTCAGCATTCACTAGAATTGCATGTTTATTCATGGCCTCATTTGGTGCCTTTACCTGGAAGTGACAGTCTAAAATCCTGGTTTTGCATATAATCTACATACTATGCATGAAACCTTATTATTTTATTCAAGTTGGAAACTGTATTCCACTTCTGTTGATTTTCATGGTCCATGTGTCGACCTAATGGTCACACTGGCCATGGTGTAGGTTGGTGTTTAAAATGTTGATATTCAGCTTAGAATTTAATCTATATGGGTAGAGAGAATTACTGTAGTATCTTTCCTAAGTATTAATGTACATAGTTGTATAAGAGGACCTTTTCTAACCTGAACTTTTTCTGTAAGGGAAGTATGGTGTTAGAAATATCAAGCATGGTAAACGTTACTTTGTTGCATCTGCTGTTAACCACCAATGAGGTCAGTGAACAGATAATGCTGATCTGCTTGTATAGGGCCAGAGTGTCTTCTTTCCTCTTGAGTGCCAGAGCGAAATAAGAATCCCAGATGGTCTTCTTACCCTCTAGAGTGCAGTTTCTGTATATTAGCTGTAATGTGGAAGTTATGAGGCCACAATATTTAAGTGAAATTGAAGATTATTTTGGATGATGACATCATGCCACTTAGTTTTTCACTTCCTCTGAGCCGTGGGATTGCTTTACACTTCTCATTCCAAATACTTTTTTGACTAATCTGGTATAGTGTCATAATGCTCGAAACAATTAGCAATTTCTGTCTGCATACAAAATGGGGCCTATAATGTACATTTAGGAATTGGTAAAATATACTGTTGAGTTTTGATGTCCCAAAAAGAATCAAATATGAGTGGTGACTTGCAGGTTTGATAAAAGCTCTTCAAGCACTCAACGGGACCACCTGGCACGATGCTTTCCTTGCTGCTTGGCTTGCAGCTCTTCGGCATGTTCAAAGGGTAACCACTTGATGCTGCTGTGTTTTGTGTTTCGTTAGCTACAATGGCAAAAAACACATTGATATAATAGGACTAGAGGATGATATAATTGGTTTAGAGGATAAACTTTCCGTGGTTTCATGTATTTTGTGTCGTTTTATTCTAATTAATGATTTTCTTCCTTTCTTGCTTGTATTCCTTTCCATATATTTGTCTTATCATCTAGTTCGATTTCTATGACGAGGGAAGAGAACTTATTAATAAGGAGAAAGGGAAGAGGATAAATTGTTTTACACATAGAAGAATGATGCTAACCTGGTTATGGGCCTTTTCTCTCCCACAGTTTTTGTTGTTGATTAAAGATATTTTGTCCATGTGCTATTAGTTTTTGCTATTCTCAAATCCAGTTATCACTGTTTTCCAAACTAAAGAAAATGGCATTTTTCCAAAGTCAGACTTACCGTTGTTAGTTGGAATGAAGGCAAAAGTACTTGATTTTATTGAATATACACGCCCTTTTTACACAAACCTAAGGCTTCACCCTAGGTTTTTCATGTGTCCATTGATTTGATGCCTAGTCCTCCTCTCTCATCCCCATCACCCACCACCCACCTGCGCACGCACACTCAGGCAATTGCCAGAATAAAGTAAAATGGGATATAATAGCAAACAGTGCCATTTTTTTTTATCAATGTTTAGCAATTTCAGGTGCTTGTTAAATGTCTTATTAGCATGCAAGGTTCAATTTGAAAATATTTATTCTTATATGAACTGCCTCATTGTCAGTTGGGGCTTAGACTCTCTTTTAAAAATCAACTCCCCTTTTTCTTTGTACTTTTCAGGATCGCGATCCCATTGAAGGCCCTATGCCTCGTATTGACACCCGATTATGCATTTTACTCTCTATCACAACACTTTCAATTGCTGATATTGTTGAGGAAGAGGAGTCCGAGTTAGTAAATGAAATTGAATGGAATTCAAATAATCAAGACAAGGAGAAGAATTTAGCTGGAAAGCGCCGTAAAGACTTAATCTCATGCTTGCAAGTACTGGGCGACTATGAAGGATTGCTCACTCCTCCACATTCTGTTATATCTGTGGCCAACCAAGCTGCTGCAAAAGCCATGATGTTCGTTTCTGGTTTGTCAGCGGGGAGTGGCTACTTAGAAGGCAATAGCATAAATGAGTTCCCTATTAGTTGTTGTAAGTTGCTTCTGCTCCAATTTCACCAAATTTATCTTTTACTGTTTCCTTACATCTTTTCTTGATTCTACTGATAATGGAGCTGATAATATTTATCTAAATATCAATTACTCCAAAGTCAAATTTGCACTTTGAGTTGCTAATAGAAGTTCCACAAAATTCATCCTGGTTAATAGAAGCTGGCTGGGCCTAACATTCACTAAATCCTCATCTTTTCTGGTTCTTGGGTGAAAGCATGGGTTTGCTCATTTGTAGCTTTTGACAGAGCCCTATAACTATTTATAACGAATGTAAAAGTGATGAGCTTAACCCTCTTGTTTGCAGCAGGAAATATGAGGCATCTGATTGTTGAGGCCTGTATTGCACGCAATCTGCTAGACACATCAGCCTACTTTTGGCCAGGCTATGTGAATGGACGCTTCAACCAGATTCCTCATAGCATGCCTGGGCAAGTGCCTGGTTGGTCTGCATTGATGAAAGGGGGGCAGCTAACTGGGCCTATGATAAATGCTTTGGTGACAACTCCTGCTTCAAGGTATACACCGAGCTTCCTTTTCTTTGAAATTTGAAGATTGTTACTTGCAAATCCTGCTCTCTGGTTTTCAATATTTTCTCTGTTAACAATCCGATGCAGTCTTCTTTCTTGAATGATGGTTGTGTGTGTCTTGCCATTAGTATTAAGCTACACCGAGCCTTGTGTCAATGGCCCAATGTTTTCCCGAAATTAGATATATCAGATTTACTTTTTGAAAAAATGCCCAGGGGCAAAGCCACTGAATTATGCTAATGGATTTGATGGAAGCTTAGCAGAGCTCGAGAAAATATTTGAGATTGCAATTAACGGGTCAAGTGAAGAGAAAGCATCTGCAGCTACCATTCTCTGTGGAGCATCTCTGGTTCGAGGATGGAATATTCAGGTAAGCGAAGGGCTCTATTATATGCAAATTGTTATTGCCAAGTCATTTCCTTGTGACAAAATTACCTGTATATCTACAATCCACTTTTCCTTCATTCAGTGCGTTGCCAAGCACATTATCACTGTGGATTGCTATGCTTTTTTTTTTTTTTTTTTTTGGAAACAGCGAGTCTTGCTCTTTTATTGCTGATCAAATAATCATACAGAAAATAATACATCTGGAATAAGGAAAATACATTCTGGAATATAAGTCTGAATCATAGGCTTACATAAACTGATCATATGCATTACATGCTGTGGATTGCTATACAATTGACTTGTTGGACAAGTGATGCCTTCCAACTGATGGATTATTCACCTTTCCATGTGGCCCTCAAAATGATTACATTCTTTTAACATGTCCGTGCATCTGAGTTGAACATACAGCATCCATCTTCCCTTTGATTTTGTATTTAATTGATTTTGATATCATTTATGTTCTTCCAACGTATGTATGCAGGAACACACTGTTCGCTTTGTAATGAAACTACTATCACCTCCTGTGCCAGCAGATTACTCTGGGACTGAGAGTCATATGATTAGCTGTGCTCCTGTCCTGCATATTCTTCTTACCGGAATATCACCTGTGGATTGTGTTCATATTTTCTCCTTACAGGGATTGGTGAGTTCACTTCTACTGTGGCTTCTTTATCAATCATTTCCCTTTGCCCCTCGTGAGATATTCCTCTCTGATGCTTTGCACTTATGATTCTGTTACCAGGTTCCAGAACTTGCTGCTGTTTTGATGGCAATTTGTGAGGCTTTTGGTTCCTGTGTACCAAATGTGGTGTGGAGCTTACCGACAGGGGAGGAAATTACTGCTCATGCTGTGTTCTCAAGTGCATTTATTCTCCTTTTGAGGCTGTGGAAATTTAATCATCCACCACTTGAACATTGCGTGTCTGGAGATGGTGCACCAGTCGGGTCACAGCTAACACCTGAATATCTTCTCCTGCTACGTAATTCTCAAATTGTCGCCAGCAATGGGGCCAAAAATCGACATAGGAGTTGGAGATCTTCAAAATGTTTAACCCCCAAGGAACCCATTTTCCTTGACTCATTTCCAAAATTGAAAGTATGGTACCGACAACACCAAGCTTGTATTGCATCGACCCTTTCTGGGCTAGTACATGGGACTCCAGTTCATCAGATTGTAGATGGGCTTCTGAACATGATGTTCAAAAAGATGAACAAGGGAGGAAATAACCAATCTGTGACTCCAGCTACATCAGCAAGCGCTAGTTTCAGCAGTTCATCAGGCCCCAGTAATGAAGATGCTTCTCTGAGGCCTCAATTACCTGCTTGGGAAATTCTTGAAGTTGTTCCCTTTGTGGTGGATGCTGCTCTTTCAGCTTGTTCTCATGGACGACTGTCTCCTCGGGAGCTTGCTACAGGTTGGTGACAACAAATTTTGTCAAATTTTTACTTTTCAATGGAATTTTAGATATGTATTTTCATACTTGTATCTTTTGCTTAAATATTCAATGAGGATATTTTTATAAAAAAATGAATGTGCTATTTTTTCTCTTTCAGATAAGCTGAATAATTATGTAACAATTGAGTAATGCTATGCGCACCCACTAGGGTATGAATTTGGGCTACTCTGACGCAGGGGCATAACTGGCGTTTTGTTATTGATTTCCAGTCCAGAAATCGAGGCACCAGCTATACCCCCGCGTGTAGCCCAAATGCGTACCCTCGTGGGTGCGCATAGTATTACTCGTAACAATTATACATGTTATAAATTTGACATTGAGAAAAGGTCCCTAAATATGATTGCTTGGAAATAATTCTATGGATAAAAGTAGTTTATTCTTTGGATCACTTTTTTTTTTTTTTTTTTGAAGAGATTGTTCTGGTGACTTCATTCAAAAGTAATACTGGTTGTTCAGGTTACGGATTTTGTGGGTTTTGGAGTTCCCGCACTTCAAGTTGAGAAAGGGAAACTCCTTCCCTAGCTAAGCTATCAGCACAAGAGTTAGCTGATCTTGGAATGTGCTTCCATTGGCAGTTTAGTATACTTCCTTGGTGCCAAATTTCTCTGAAATAGATTACTACTCCAAGGTGGCTCGGTAGTTTTGTGGCACCAATTTATCACATTTAAACAATCCCCTTCAATCTCCAATGTGCCCTCCAGCTTTTCTGCAAAGATCTTCATTCCTTGCAGCATGGCTGCAAGTTCAGCCTCTGCCGAGTCTGTGTTTGGTAAGGGTCCAGCATAGGATAGTATGGTCAGCCCCTTGTGGTTTCTAAAGATTCCCCCATATCCTGCAGGTCCAGGATTTCCTTGAGAAGATCCATCAACATTTAACTTGATAGAGCCAATTATGGGTGGAGTCCAGATTGCTACCATAGGTGTTGCCGATGTAGCATGCAGTTTGGTAATATTAGACCATGCTGATCTCAGGTTAATGGCTGGGAGCTCTTGGAACTCTGATGTAGAGTTTAGCCAGTATGTCAGGCTACTAAAGATAAGTTTAATGAGATCATCACATTCAGTGAATTTCCTTTTGAAAATCCTTTTATTCCTCTCCTCCCAAAGTTTCCATGGGATGAAAATGATGCATGCTCCAAGTTCAATGTAGGATGGCAAGTCAAGAATGGGATGTGCCTGTATCTGAAATAGGTTCCAGAAATAGGACCATATTCTTTGCGCATAATTGCATTGCACTAACACATGGTCTATTGTTTCTGTACTGTTTTCATAGAGGGGGCACATCATCGAGGGTAGTGACATGCCTCTCCTTGTAAGTTGCTCCTTAGTGAGAAGCTTTTGATGTAGAGCAATCTGCATGAAAAACTTGGCTTTTGGGGGGGCCGAGAGCTTCCATGCTGTGGCTGCTAGATGTGGCTGCCCATGGGCATCATGAGATAATGCCAAGTAGGTTCCTTTTACCATGAAATTATTAGTCGGGCTAGGCTCCCAAATTAGCCTGTCCTCTAAGTGTTGGTCAAAGAATTGTTTGCCTAGCAATGAGTCTAGATTGCTCAACTCTGTTGCCTCTACATCTCTTAACTCCCTTCTGAAAAGTGTAGACTAGTCAAATCCATTTTGCTGTTTGTGTTGCACTCATTGTTGGTGCATTAGTGACCCTATATAACCTTGAAAAGGTTGATTTGAGGGGTCTATCTCCTATCCATGTGTCAGCCCATAGCTCTGTCCTATCCCCTCTTCCTGGCAGATATCTTATGTGAAATCTAAATACTGCCCATTGCTTATGTGAAGATTTCCAAATGGGAGATAATTGGTTTGGTGAGTGCCACCCTAGGATCCACTCAGACTCATGTACTCCTAGTTTGGCACGAACTAGGAGAGTCCATGCCGGTGGGTCTGGTTGGTTAAGTCTCTAGCACCACTTCAACATTAGTGCTTGGTTAAATGTTCTTATACTTCTCAAGCCCAACCCACCCATTATCTTTGGTTTACAAGCATCTTCCCACTTCACCAAGGGATGTTTAATATTATTTTCTGTCCCTCTCCATAAGAATCTGTGCATGACCTTTTCCATCTCATTGGTAACTCCCACTGGACATTGAATAAAAGAAAGCATGTACGCTGGAATGCCATATAAGCATGACTGCAGCAGTACTAATCTTCCAACCTTAGATATATGTCTTCCCTTCCACATTGCCAACCTGCTGCGTAATTTTTCCAGGACTAGGTCCCATAATTCTTTTTTTCGTCTCCCTGTAAATTCTAGTAGCCCCAGATGGACAAGTGGGAAGGTTCCAATGGAACAACCCAGTGCTTCTGCAGATTTAGTCAGCAATTCATGAGGTACATTTATACCTATCAGTGCTGACTTTGACCAATTAACTTTCTACCCGTGGTGATTTCCACTAGGTCCAGTCCTGTTTTAAATCTCTTTATTTGATCTAGAGATCCCTCACAAAAAATTACCATGTCGTCAGCAAACTGGACAATTGGTGTGATTTGGGTGTTTACTTCATTAAAAGCATCGGTGAGCCATCCTACTTCCAACAGTTTCCTGAAGTATGATGTCATTCCTTCCCCTATGATATTGAACAGCAGAGGAGAGAGGGGGTCCCCTTGCCTTAATCCTCTAGTGCCTTTGAAGTTTCCAAACAGTCCCCCATTAATGGATATAGAGAATTTAGCTGAGCATATACAGGAATACATCCATCTTCTCCATTTATTGCTGAATCCCATTGCCTTCAGGATTAGATCAAGGTTTCTCCAGTTGACTCTATCGAAGGCTTTTTCTAGATCTAGCTTTAATAGGAACTTCGGTTTTTCTTGTTTTGCAAAGAGGTCAACCGCCTCATGGACTAGCATGGCTGAATCCAGAATTTGTCTTTCTTTTATAAATGCAGTCTAGGCAACACTGATTTTAGTCTTGTAGCTAGCACTCTAGAGAGTATCTTATGGACCCCGGATACCAAGCTCATGGGTCTATAGAGAGTTCAGCACCATCCTTTTTGGGTATGAGTGCGATTGTAGAAGCTCCAATGGAATTCTTTGTTATTCCATTGTCATAGAAATCCTCAAGTAATTTTGAGAGATCTTCTTTCATGAAATGCCACGCCTCCTTGAAGAACTCCCCATTGAACCCGTCAGGGCCAGGGGCTTTATTGTTTGGCATTTGTAGTACTGTTTTCTTAATTTCCTTTTTCGAGAATGGGGTATCCAGAAAACAGACTTGTGCATCGGATAATTTCTTAAAATGGAGATCAGCAATGCACGGCCTAGTGTTTGGGTCCTCAGTATATAGCTCCATAAAGAATCTAACAATTCCTTGTGTTATTCCATCTCTAGCTGAGACTGATTCTCCATTGATTGTCAATGAAAGGATTTTATTAATCCTCCTTCTCTTTGATGCAATGGCATGGAAAAAAGAGGAGTTCGTGTCTCCTTCTTTGAGCCATTTATACCGGGCTCTTTGCTTCCAATGCACTCTTTCATGGTGGGTTATTTTCCTTAGCTGACTTGCTGAATCTCTCCTATCCTTAATTTCCTCGGCTGTTAAATTTCTGGGTTCCTCTAGATGGTCGATGCCATCAATTTGAATCTGGAGCAGTCTTTTTGTGCTTCATCAACAACCTTTTTCTATCTGGCCCATACAATGATTTTGCTTTTCAATGACTTCAGTTTTGAATGTACAATCTTCGAGCCATCCTCATTTAATTCATTTATCACACTGTGTTTCTCCACCATGTGGCTATACTTGACTTAAAGTCTTTGTCTTCAAGCCATTTGTTCTCAATTCTAAAAGGCTTCTTCCTCCATCTGTTGAGGCTCGTATCCGGTAGGATAGGCCAATGATCCGATATTGCCTTACCAATAACACGTCCAGTGGCATCTCTGTAATTTTCCAGCCAATCAGGAGTGACCAGAATTCAGTCTATTTTGGACATTATTGGCATTGGCTGCAGTTGTGAGTTACTCCATGTGAACAATTTTCCTGATGTGGGTATTTCCTCTATATCGAATGCAGCAATGAAGTCATTGAATTTTCTCATAGTAGACGTTATTGTTCTAGCTGGAGGTTTTTTTCATTTCGAAACCTTATTGCATTAAAATCCCCCATTAATAACTGAACTTACATATTTGTGCCACTTCATAGTAAATGAAAGGGGGGAAAAAGCTGAGAAGCTATAGCACACTTCTTAC
This sequence comes from Aristolochia contorta, assembly GCA_022405105.1. Taxonomy (NCBI): domain Eukaryota; kingdom Viridiplantae; phylum Streptophyta; class Magnoliopsida; order Piperales; family Aristolochiaceae; genus Aristolochia; species Aristolochia contorta. The sequence goes on from CM039664.1 coordinate 8,510,173, forward strand.
TATGAAATTAAGAAGTCCATGCTACACATTTAGATGCTTTCCTGTTTCTCCACAATCAGAAGGAAATTTGTGCTTCAGAAAGAGTTTGAGGGAAATTGGACTGTACAAGAATCATTTTTTATCAGATATCTTTTTGATTTCTTTCATAATGTAATATATGCCAATTAGAAGTTTTAGTTTTAGTTTTATATGCAGCTTGTTATCAGAGTCTGCATCTTATACTGTCTCGGATCAGAATCTAGTCTTCTGTACCCCCCCCCAAAATCTCTTTGTCTGAATATGTATTAATTTTATGAAGAAAGCTTCGGACTCAAAAAAGCCAGTTCAACCTTCTGATGCATAGTTGTTTTCTGCATGCATCATCCTACAATATCTTTCTTATGGAACTTAATGTTTTTCTTTTGTAAATTATGGAACTTAAATGTTTATTCTTCTATGTAATCCAAAGTTTCATGTTACTGGGGTAATTTTGGCTTGGTGTGGCAGGACTGAAAGATCTAGCTGATTTCCTTCCTGCTTCATTAGCAACCATTGTGAGCTACTTCTCTGCAGAAGTAACACGTGGGGTTTGGAAACCTGCTTTCATGAATGGAAGTGACTGGCCTAGCCCGGCTGCAAATCTATCTGCAGTTGAAGCACACATTAAGAAAATCCTAGCAACTACTGGTGTCAATGTGCCTAGCCTTGTTACCGGTAACAAATGATTCTGTTTGCTGTTTGTATTTTAGGGTTTCATTATGTATGGAAGCTGTGGATAACATAGGATTTGGATAAACTTCTATTTTACATTTCTAGAGACTAAAGCTGACCTATTGTAACAGCAGGAAGCTCTCCAGGGACACTTCCACTTCCTTTGGCAGCATTTGTAAGCCTCACCATTACTTACAAGCTTGACCGGGCCTCTGAACGTATTCTAAATCTTGCTGGCCCTGCTTTGGAGAGCCTTGCTGCAGGTTGCCCATGGCCCAGCATGCCAATTGTTGCCTCTTTGTGGGCCCAGAAGGTGAAGCGATGGAATGACTTCCTCATATTCTCTGCTTCTCGAACTGTTTTTCAACAAAGCAGTGATGCAGTTGTTCAACTTCTCAAGAGCTGCTTCGCTGCTACCCTTGGCCATTCTGCTTCCCCTCTATCTAGTAATGGTGGGGTAGGTGGTCTTCTTGGTCATGGCTTTGGCTCCCAGTGTTCTGGTGGGTTCTCACCTGTGGCTCCAGGGTTTCTGTTCTTGCGGATCCACAGATCAATTCGAGATATCTTGTTTGTAACAGAAGAAATTCTGTCTCTTTTAATGCTTTCAGTGAAAGAGATAGCAGGTAACGAGCAAATGAGAGAAAGAACAGACAAGCTGAAGAAGACCAGGTATGGGACCAAATATGGACAAGTTTCACTAACTGCAGCAATGACAAAGGTGAAAGTGGTGGCAGGTGTTGGGGCCTCGTTATTGTGGTTATCTGGAGGATCTGGTCTGGTGAAAACTTTGTTCAATGAGACTTTACCGTCCTGGTTTTTATCTTCTCATGGATCGGAACCAGGCACAGGAGGCATGGGGGAGGTGTTAGGGGGGTTCGCTCTTGCATACTTTGCAGTGCTTTGTGGAGCTTTTTCGTGGGGGATGGACTTGACGTCAACCCCCAAAAGACGTTCTTGGATCTTAGGAGCCCACATGGAGTTCTTGGCTGGTGCACTTGATGGGAAGATCAGCCTTGGCTGTGATTGGGCCACTTGGCATGCATATGTGTCAGTGTTCATAGGTCTTATGGTGAAGTGTGTGCCTACATGGATTATGGAAGTAGAAGTAGATGTTTTGAAGAGATTAGGTAGAGGATTGAGGCAGTGGAATGAGGAGGAGCTTGCTTTGGCTTTGCTTGGAATGGGGGGTACTGGTACAATGGGTCCAGCCGCTGAACTGATCATAACCAGTACTGAATAGCTTGTTCGCTAACCAGTGTAATTTTGACAGTCACCTGACATCCCCCTTCCCCCCCTAATTTTGTAAATTGCACGCTTTTGCAATATATTATAGAAACTACCTTTTTGCTCTCCACCTAATTGCAATGAAAGTCCATTTCCTTATTTACTGGTCTTCTCGGGCCATTACAGTCTTTCGACCTTGGTTTATGTTCCTTTTCCTTATAGCTGTAGAGCAACCTCCAGTAGTTACATTCGCAGGGCACGCCCATTAGTTTTTTTTATTATTATATACACGAGTTCATGATTTTGGAGCTCATCAAAATCTCACATCTCCATGGCTTTCGGTGTTATTGTATATATAAGAATGTAGTTCACGATGCGGCAGTCAATGATTCTTTGGTCCATGGTTGCCCTAGGAGTAAATATCCCTTTCAACGGTAGAGAGCAAACTGTTTCTGGAACTTCAGACTTGCATTTCTCTCTCCATGGATGTGATTAAAATGTATCCATAGATGTTACTAATATACAATTTGTATGCCTCCATCACATGACCTCGCTGCAACCAGGTACCTTGGTTACTCCCTTAATCTGCATATCTTTCCTCGTAAGAGCAACCTCATCCCACATCTCTAATGCTGCAAAAATATTGGAATAAGTAACCTCACTTGCGCCATGGCTAGGATCCAACCTAGCGAGGCATGCTTTTGCGCTCGCTGCTTTTTCCAGGTTCCCATGAGTCCTGCACGCAGCCAACAAACTTCCCCAGATCACTACATCTGCTTTCATTGGCATTTCCTGTATCAACTTCTCGGCTTCTTCTAGGTGTCCAGCTTTGGCCAATAGATCAACCATGCATCCATAATGTTTTATGTTTGACTCAATGTTGTATTCATTCTTCATGAGCTTGAAGTATTTCTTCCCAGTCTCCATTAAGCCGGCATGGCAGCATGCACATAATACTGCCACAAATGTAATTGAATTAGGTTTGATCCTGGTTTTACGCAGACAATTGAACACATCTAAAGACTTGACCGCCTGTCCATGCATTGCCAGTCCATACATTATTGCATTCCACGGTGATATTGTGGAGATTTTATTATATACCTTGTCAAAGAATTCCAAGGCCCTCTGAATGCAGCCACACTTAGCATACATGTCAATCAAGCCTGCACATAAGTTATCATTAAGACAAATAGAATTGTGAACTATATAATTATGAACCAATATTCCTTGCTCCAATGTACCAGAATGAGCAATTGCAGAGACAACACTAACCAACGTAATCTCATTTGGCCTAAGGCCCCTGTCTTGCATTTCCTGAAATAGAACCAGTGCCGAATCAAACTGTTTATTTTGGACATAACCTGCAATCATGGAGCTCCATGAAACAAGATCTCTTGCAGGCATCTCTTCAAATAACTGTATTGCTGAATCAGGCATGTTATTCTTCATAAAGCCTGCAATTAGGGCATTCCATTGAGACAAAGTTCTCTTATCACTAAAGGAGAACTGCAGCTTAGCCTCAGGAATCTGCCCACAAGCAGCATAAAAATGTATCATTGTTGTCTGGACAAAGGTATGACAGTCCAATGCACTCTTCAAAATCAAAGCATGCAACTGGCGGCCCTCTGGATCTGCTGAAAATTGTGCACAAGCCGAAAGTAGATCCACAATGGTGACTTCATTTGGTACCATCCCAGCACGTTGCATCACACAAAAGGTAATCAATGCTTCCGAAAACCTATCTGTCTTCACATAAGCATCTATCATCGTACTCCATGAGACTAAATCTTTCATTGGGATCATCCCAAACAATTCCTCTGCCAAGTCAATTGCTCCAGATTTTGAGTAACCATTTAACATAACATTCCATGTTACGATATTCCTTCCAGTCATTCCACTAAAAACACACTCCGCTTCATCTAAACTCGAACAACATATGTACATATTAACCAAATTAGTTGAAACAAGAACAAACATCTCAAGCCCACTTTTAACTGCAACGCCGTGAACCACTTTACCTGTCCCTTTGGCCTGTAAATGAGAACAAGCAGAAAGCACAGATGCCAATGTCACCTCATTAGCCTCAACCCCGCTGGTGCGCATATCTCTAAAAATTTCCAAAGCCTGAAGCGGCTTATCATTTTGAGTAAAACCCATAATGACCGTGGTATAAGATACACAATCTCTTTCAGGCATTTCTTCGAACAAATCCCATGCAGAGTCCAGTAAGCCCGATTTAACATAACCAACGATCATAATGTTCCAGGACGCAGTATCCAACAAGCGGCAGGAATCGAACATACAACGAGCCGTACTAATAGACCCGAATTTCGCGTAAACATTGATGAGGCTATTTTGAATATAAATGTTGGCACCAAACCCGGATTTTATAACCAAGGATTGCATCTGCTCGCCATGGCATACCGATGAACAGGACTTGAGTGCGGATACCAATGCAAATTCAGGAGGTGGGCATCCTTGAAGTGACCCCCGGAAGAAGGCATCCAAAGAATCGCGCAGAGTCCGGGAAGCTTTGGACGAAATTGGCGAAACCCATCTCGTGCGAAATCCGCTGGTTGGTAACGCATAAAGAGCAGTACAGCGGACGTGTGCATGGATCATCACCAAGCAGGGTCAAGATTGAGAAGCAGATGACTGAAGCCTTTTGAGGCTGTTCCACACAGGAAAACGAGTCGCGAACCGGGGAAGCCACTCGGAAACTAGATTAACTCGGAAAAAAAAAAGGAAGAAAGTAAAAGACAACTTTTTTAATTTGTTTATCCCCTGATAGGTTGACCCTATGATAAATATAAAAGGTTAAAAATTACCAAATGAAAAACAGAGCCGCCAGGCTTGGCATCTTCCACGGATCTAATTTCCCGCTATTTTATTGTTGAAAAGATGAGAGCCAGGAGAAACCGTTGAAGGAGGAGGATTTTGATGAGACCTCCGGTTCTTAATCAGCGAAATCTCAGCCTTACTTCCGTCCTTCACAAATGCAAATCCATGGCGCAGTTTAAACAAGCTCATGCGCGCCTAGTTATCACCGGCGAGGCCTACCCTTCGTCCGCCTTCCGACCTGTCGTTTCATTTTCTGCTCTCCACCCATCTGGTGACATAGATTATGCCTTTCTCCTCATTGTCCATTCCCGAACTCCGCAAACACTTTTCTCCTTCAATACCTTGATTCGGGGCTTCGCTCGTAAGCGTGGGTCTGATTCTCTCACGAGTTCGGTCTTCGTATTCAGACTAATTGACGAGTTCGGCCTCTCACCGAATAACTTCACCTTCACTTTCCTCTTTCAGTGTTGTTCTAGTTCGCCTCAACTGAATTTGGGTCGCCAAATTCATTCCTTGGTTGCTAAAACTACTGTTCAAACAGATATTTTTGTTCGCAATTCCATGATTCAGTTTTACTCTGTCTGTGGACAATTGGATGATGCAAGACGTGTATTTAGTGAAAGTAGCCGTGTTGATGTGGTATCGTGGAATTCTTTAATTAGTGGTTGCCTGAGGAACGAAGATATATTAGAGGCCATTGAACTATTTGGCAGAATGCCTGAAAGAAACATTGTTTCGTGGAACACCTTGATTGCAGGTCTAATCAAATTTGGCCTTTTGGACAAAGCCACTCGTCTTTTCGATGAGATGCCGACGAGAAACCTCATCTCTTGGGTTATCATGATTTCTGGATATTCTCAAACTGGTTGGCAGTTGGAAGCGCTGGAATTGTTCAGAGAGATGCAACTGCTGGGCGGTCCAGAACCCAATGCTGCAATCTTGGTGAGTATTCTCTCCTCAGCAGCTTATTTAGGAGCTTTGACAACTGGAAAGTGGGTCCACTCGTACATAGAGAAAAGACATATGAAAATGGACTCAATACTTTCAGCTGCTCTTACTGACATGTATGCAAAATGTGGATGCATTAATCTAGCAATACAAGTTTTTGAGTCTTCCCCTGAAAAAGATGTTTACAACTACACAGCTGCCATTTCAGGGCTAGCAACTAACGGACAAGGTGAAAAATCCATTTGGCTCTTTGAGCAGATGAAACAGGAGGGCATCATGCCGGACTCTATCTGTTATATTGCAGTATTGTGTGCTTGTAGCCATATGGGTTGGATTAAGAGGGGCTTTGACTACTTCTACTCAATGACTAATGTTTATGAAATTGAACCTGAGCTAGATCATTATGCTTGTATGGTTGATCTTCTTGGTCGTGCAGGTTTGTTGGTGGAAGCAGAAAGATTTATCATGTCTATGCCAATTAGACCTGATAATGTTGTTTGGGGAGCACTTCTTGGCTCGTGTAGGCTACATAAGAATTCAGATATGGCAAAGAGAGTGGGAAGTATTCTCCTAGAATCAGACCCTCTCCATGATGGACGTTATGTCATGCTCTCGAACATCTATGCAGAGTCAAATAAAGAATATGAAGCTCAAAAGATCAGGAATATTATGAAAAGGAGGAGGATTAAAAGGGTCCCAGGGAGCAGTTCTATTGAGGTGAAAGGTATCATTCACGAATTTGTTGCAGGAGACACGTCACACGAAGAATCGGATGAGATATATTTGCAATGGGAGAAATTAGTGAGAGAAATTAGAAAGGCAGGGTATGTTGTAGAAACACAGGAAGTAGTTCTCGATATGGAGGAAAGTGCAGTTGGTCTCCACAGTGAGAAATTGGCCTTGGCGTTTGGGTTTATTCATACAGAACCAGGATCAGAATTGAGGATAATGAAAAACATCCGGATTTGTGATGATTGCCACTCTGCTTTTAAGCTCATTTCCATGTGTTTTAACAGGAAAGTTGTGGTTAGAGATAGGAAACAGTTTCACCATTTTGAAGCTGGTTCATGTTCATGCATGGATTACTGGTGAATTTTGGTACAGGTTAACCACAATTAGCTGAAGGAAAAATTTATGAACAATGCTAAACATTGAACAATCAAATGGAGGGCACTTATTGGGAAGAGAAATTCTGGTCGAAAGTAATGGTTTGGCGTTGCTTGTATGTTGTTTGTATAAGAAGGGTGATGTAAAAATGGATATAAGAACAGACAGATTGAAGTGGATTCATGTGGTTGCCCCTAACGATGACTTTTTCAACTCAAACAAACTGGAATCACAATTAAGTGGCAAGATCCTCTCAGAAGTTTGAACTTCAGAGTTTGCTGAGGGGCCACAATCATCCATCAGGACCAACTTCACTGTGCTCCTGCAGCAGAGAGTATGCAGACGAAAGCCATCCCTTCAGCCGAGAGTAAGGATATTCATCATTGATGAAGAGGAAAGCAGAAAGTAGTAGAGAATTCCTCTCACTTCCTATATTGGATGTTTTTTTCTTTTTGGGAGTGATTAGAAGGGGATGGCAGTAACCAAATACCTGTGTTTGTCAAAATTTTCCAACAGAATGAAGGGGTCAGTCAATTGACAATAATAAGTAGGTGAGTCTGCGTTGTTATAATCTCATCAATCAATTAATTCAAGCTTAAGGCAATATTTATGACTATTTGCAAGTTGCCTTACATAGGACCTGTTCAGTCACTAGAAATTTTCAATTTAGTGTGTAACTTTAAACATGTCTTTCACTCAGGTTCATCATTACAGTGTATATATCTATCAGAAAACAATTTCCATACTCTGCATTGGTAATGCAATAAGTACATATCATTACTTGATTTAATTCTTATGACTGTAGGACCCATTAACAAATTAAAAGGAAATGGCTCAATGAACGATTTTTGGCATCCAACTCTTACAACATTTACAAGGATTTGAAAATTGACCAACCTATAGGCTCAACCTCTTAAACTCGTTTTGGTCAAGCTAAGATTCTTTTGTTTTCAATGTGGTTTTTGAAATATTTGGTTTATTTCCACTTGTTCTGGTCAGATTTTGTTTATTGTGGTTAAGATTTTGGTCCCGCAATCAAGATACTGAAGGTACTTTTCTGTGCTGAAATTTGTAGGGCGTACTGGGAACACTTGTTGAAAGGCTCTTGACCAATGGGATTAGAGATTGAACCACATCTGTCATAAAAGGTCGGTAATCCGCTTCAGATTGTACACACACAGCAGCAATAGCAGCTACCTGTGAGAAGATAAAGCAGATCGCAGGAAAAATATCATTAGTACAATGGTCAATATAAATAGATTTCGATAAAGTTATCATATGAAAGACTGATCTTTGCTAAAATTCACCTGAATAAGTTCTTTCTTTGAATACTGGCCTTCTAAAGCTGGGTCTACCATTTCCATAACTTTTTCTCTATTTGTCAACCTTGGAAGTGCCTGTTATCAGAAAAGGGCCCCAGTCTAAACTTCTTGTTTTGAGGTCCATATTTCTAAAACAAGGAAAAGAGATTCCATTTTGACATTCTATCTTAGCAGTTATGATGAAGTGGAAGAGGGGAAATATGTATTTGGTCCATGATGAACAATACCCAGAGGAAGTTGGGAGGGTGCTGCTGATTGCAGTATAGACATGCTATTAGCCTCCATTGGTGAATATGAAATCCACCAAACTTCTTTGCTTCTAAGTGGTATTGCTCAAAAGGATAGTCATATTCTTCAGAATATCAGCACCCAAACCATTTATTTGATTCTTATCATAGGATATGCAGTCTTGCCTTTCTCAAATAAGTATGATAGCTTTACCCGAATTATCAATTAAAGAACAAATTAGGGGTTAAATTACCAACCCATGAAACTAGAACTTGTTCTCCTGGAGGCCTTCTGGTGTCAACTGGTACCCGACCAGTTATGAGCTCTAGAAGAACCACCCCGTAACAGTAAACATCTGATTTCGTGGTAACCTTCCCTGATGATGCATACCTACACAAACCACAAACGCATCTTCATTACACGGGCTTAGAAGCAACATAGAGTACTCCTTTTCTTTATGATGTCAAAACCAGTGTGCTTTTGTTTTTTTATAGATAATATTCTGATGTTCTCTCCACAAGGCAAGATTTCTGCATATAGCAAGACAAAGAAGCACTTACTCAGGGGCTACATATCCGGTCGTCCCCAGCACACGAGTAGTGACCTGACCATTGATTTTGTCGGAGCCCATCTTGGCCAAACCAAAGTCTGACACTTTAGCTCTAAAATTGTGGTCTAATAGAATGTTACTGCATTTGAAGTCACGGTGAATAACAGGTTGGTTTGAATGCTCATGCAAGAATTCTAGACCTTTGGCACAATCCAAGGCAATCCTCAAACGGGTCCCCCAGTTCAACAGCTGATATTTTTTGTTGGAAGAAGGGTGAAGATGGTTCTGGAGGCTTCCATTTGGCATGAACTCGAATACCAGTAGCCGGTGGTGCTGGTCAGCACAATAGCCCAACAACTGCACCAAGTAGGGTGAGTGCAAACGGCTCAAAAGATCAACCTGCAATTGGAAAACTCACTAATTAGTCACAAGTCTATTACAACAGGTCTACAAGACAGTAACTGGTACGATATGTTGGGCGATCATCACATACTATTTTGCGCTCAAATGTGATAAAGGAATTCCGAAAGCAAAAAAGATGAAATGTTATATGAACTTGAACGGATGAGAAACAACTTTAATACCGCATACTGCACAGTTACTTACATTCCTTGCGTTCCCAAGGATAACTGACCAATCTAATATCACAAATTCCTTGAAACCATTTAAGTTTGATAGACACCTTTTTGGTGCATCCCTTGACCCAGAAAAAGGCAGGTTCTTTCACATCTTTCTGGGTCACGGTTTTGTAGGAACACTGATCCATGGAGTTAGTCTAATGTACGCTAATGTTAAGTAAAGGTTCTGCAACTTCAAAACGGGCCAACTCGTGGAGTGAACCGGCATTAATTCTCTGATTCAACCAAACTGAAAGTGGTAGGCAAATGCAGGTGCAGGAGATGGCCCCTGCTATGCAGTCTATCCCTTCATGATACAAAATAGACACGGCTTTCAGGCAATTGGAAGACAAAATAATAGCTGTCGTTGGACCCGTCTGTTTCCTTCGCAAGCCATGAAAGGAGTTCACACCAAATCATTTCCATCAAAAATAGAGATAATTTGGACCTTTTGGTGGGAAGTCAAGTTCCACTTGTCTATTCTATAATGAGCCCAGAGTGACAAGAGTCAAGAAGCTTCTTACCTGAAATAAAGAATCGTCGTGGGTGACAGAATAGACTTTTTTGACCTTTATAGTAGAGTTTTTTGAGTTGTTTAGACTTTAGAGATCCTAGAAAAAGAGAATACAAGAGACTTGTAAAACCGAGGCACTTTGCAATACAATATTAGAAAACAGAGGTTGGGTTCAAAGATCGGATAGAGACAAGGGGAATAACATAATTTCCTCTCTACACCCATTGGAGGTGAAAAACAAAATCCCTGGTTAATAACACGCTTTCGTCTCCGCGTTATTGTCAAATGAATTCAGTAGAAATTGCTGCGACATTGTAAACAAGAATCGAGAGAGTTAGTGACAGGTATGTACCTCTACCCTGAATTCACGCTCGCCCTGTTTACCTTCTCTGTTCAACATTTTAATGGCAGCAACAGTTCCATCACTCAAAATCCCTCTGTAAACAACTCCGAAACCTCCGTTGCCAATCACATTTCCTGGATTGAATGAATCTGTGGCCGCGTTCAGCTCCTTGTATGTGAACACCTGTCCTCCTCTGAACTTGCTCTGCGAAGGCGGACCAACAATCCCCATGTAAAGACAGTTCGCCATATCTGAGCCCAGGAACGGGAAAACAACTTAAAATCAATCCGTCGCAGGATGAGTACCAAATGTGAACGAGCTACAAGAATGACATAACATAACACTGTTTCTAATGCAGGCGCTTACCGGGGCTAGCATCGCTGCTAACGTTCCTGTGACTGAATCCTCCATATCTGTGGCCAACGATGGAGGCTGTACTGCGATTGGACTTGCCGGCTTTGTGCCGCCGAGAAGAAAAGAAACATATAACGGCGGTGAGTAGTAGGACGACGACTACTGCCACAGATACCCCAATGTAGATAAAAGACCTGGTGGGCTGGAAGAGATGCTGGTGATGAGAGTGGGGAGGGTGGTGGTGGTGAAGCTGGTGGCGAGGTTCAGCTTCAGCCGATGGTGGGCTTGCTAGAGTGACAGTGGCTCTGAAACCCATGAGTGAGGGAGAGAGAAAGAGAGACGGAGAGAAAAAAAAAATAGATGGTTTAAAGGAGGAGCAAAACAGAAATGGTTAACCAGTGTGAGAGAAGAGGGAAACCAAGCAGTGCCGATGTATGGATTGATGAAAGGCACATGGGGAGGAGTGGAGCTTGGGTATCCATGGCGTTGGTCAAGCGTTAAATGCTAGAGCCACATGATTCCTTGACGACTGTCAGCGCTCATGTGCATTCCCTCCTCTCCGTGTCTTCAGTTTCATCTCTTCTCTAGCTCAAAGGCCTTTCGAGTTTTGACCCCTCCTGTCTCTTGCTCTGTTTTGTTTCCCCGTCTCTCAGATTTTTTGTCTTGCTATCTTTTTCTTCTCTCTTTTCGTGGGCAATCAGGCTCATCCCTTCGGCCACTATCTGTCGAACCAGAATCTACCCTATCCACTTTCTTTTAGTTAATAAATGCAGCTCATGAAACAAGCCAGTTACTGTATATCCATTCCCCCTTTTTCTACGGTTCCCGTGAGAAGAGGGTGAACTTCTACTTACGGCATTAACAGTTGCAGAAAGTGTTTATGTCCCCTGAAGCCATTGACGAAACGACTAATGACTGATGAGTGAGTAATGACGACAGAGACCAGGATTCATTAGCAGGAAATGAGCGCTCAGAGCCATTGAATTACTTCATTAAATGCCAGTCCACAGCGTCGAACCTCAAATCAACACCTGTTGCCCGGAAGAATTTGCAATTTGCAGGTGAAGACGATGGGGAAGATGGTCTGAAGTTTCTTCCCCAACACACGCGTTGCTGTCCCAAATCACGGGGATCCCGTCTCCCTCTCTCGTCTCTGAAACCCGAGCTTCTTGGCTTCTGAAAAACCCCCCCACGATCGTACGAGAGACTGGTGGGGTGTAGCAGAAACAGCGTGTCGTAATGCCAAACTTTACAGCTCTCATAAAAGAGACCTCTCGAAGTGGGGACTTCTCGACGCAGGGGCCGCCATCAACCTCTTCCAGATCCCTTTGCTCGCGCAGGGCCCGCGCTGAAGCAAACTCCTCCAATCAGATTCGCGCTCTGCAGTCTGCCCCTTTTTTTCTGGGTCTTCTTCTGGCAGTACAAACGCGTCATCGTCGCTCCAGCTCCTTCTCGGACAAAGCAACGAACAACCTGAGTGGGGAATCACAGCTACGCAAGCCGTAGATGGCGAGACCGCTTCTGTGTCCAACATTTTTGAAAGGGTCCGGGCGTGCCCAGACGTTCCAATGGCGTTATATTCCTCCATAATTAACCATGAGGGCAGCTGTTCTGCGTCCTCGAAGCCTCGGCAGCAGATGAAGAAAGCGAAGAGACAACAGGCATCGCAATTTTTCTGAAAAGAAGCAATCATTCATTGATGTTTCCTGCGTGTGTAAGTCTAAGCTTACAGAGCCGAATACTCTTTTAAGTTTCAGAGTCCTGATTTCTCAGACAATTCAGGTCATCACCATTATTAATTTGCGGAAACAACACCAATACACCATGTTTGGTCCACAATTGCTTACAATCTACAATGATATGAAATGATAGAGAAAGCGCGGAATCGCCTTTAACTTTGGGCCTTCAGATTTAGAGTATGACGTGCCGCAAATAAACAGGGGATCATGCCGAACAGACGAAAAAGACCCGGGAAAATATCTGAATCCTGAAGAACTCGTTCATTGCTGTGAATTTAAGTAATGTCCCATCAAATAAAGAAATAAGTAAAACATCGAGTGACATAAATAACTCAAATTTATCTAACTCGGTCCTACTTTATTTATGATCTGAAGTATTTATGACAAGGTTCATTTGGGATCTATGATTTTTAAAATTTTAATAGATGGTTTTATTGTAATATATTAAATTAAAGTAAAATATTTCAACGAAATAGTGTTTAGGAAAAAGGTTGCTGCAGACATATTCCTTTCTGATGAAATTTATCTACTAGGTTTTACTAACGACACCTAAAACCCTGGTAATAAAAATTTAAGTCTCTGATCCACTGAAATATTTTTCAAAAGAGTTTTTTTTTTGAGGCTTGCTTGATCTGTCGAAGATCCAAAACAAAATTAAGAATGTTAAGAATATAACAAAGAAAGGAATCCAGTAGCTAAGAATAAGATTCCATTTGGTATAAAATTGGTAAGAATTGCAATGGATGAGGGTATTTCATTACGCAATTATCTACTAAATCACTTCAGGTATCCAGCAAGATAAACGGTCAGATTAAAATTTTAAATGATAGTATATGTATTTTTATAAAATATCAAAAAACTTATAAAAAATTTTCAACCATCGGCAGAAGAGAACATCTGCATTAATCATTGAAGCTACTTTAAAGATATGATATATCTTTATCTTTAAAGACAGTCGCCACAGCTTGTCAAAATTGTTTACATCATTAAAATAGAAAATATTTACCAGGCCTACCAAACTCGACTCTCACTTGTTTGAAAAGGATTCCGATAACTAAATAACCTACTCGACAAAAATATTTTATCTAAATATTCTCCCACCTAGGACTTGAGATGAACTAGGGAAACTAGTGAAATTCAAACTTTATTCAGTTCTGCAGATAAAAAAGTACTAAAACAGAGTACAATGTTCCTCGATTTTTCCCCTTACATGCTTCCATAAGAATTTAATGGCAAGGACAACTTACCTTACAATTTTCTGCGAACTCGTCCTTTTGAGTTCTCGCCTTCTGCTTCAAGTACACAAGCCAATTGTACCAAGCAAGCATTAATTTCATTTACCTTCTGTAGAATTACACATAAACCTATGTTTTCACTGTTTAAGTTTGGACTTTAATATTCGGCAGTAACATAACTTTCTTTTGAAAATATACACTCAAACTTCAAACATGGGGATGAAAAAAAAAAAATCTCTTTTTTTGTTTCTACGCTTCCTCCTTTTATCTGGCCTAACACAGTAATTCATGAAATAAAACGCAAAAATATCAGAACAGTTTCGGCATGTCAATGGACACTTTCTCCCCATATTATGCAGCCAACCTGTTTCAACTCATTTTCTGCAATGATCAAGAAAAGCATAAAAATGATGTCGAGATGGACCACAGGTTAGGCAAGCCAAAATTGTCTCAAAGAACGACATGGGGCAAGTAGATGTTGTGGCAAGCTAACATAGTGTTTCCCCTTTTTATCCATTTATTTGTATTAACTGTCCCTTTTCCAATGCTGACAACCGGGAGAAGGTATCATCTCCTACGAATTCCAGTAGAAACAAAAAGTAGAGCACAGACTCAAACTTCTTTCTATTTTGAATCTTTTTTACTTCGGATGAAAGTTACACGGATCAAGGTCCAGAAGACCAACATATTGGACCTCGCCAAATGGCAATCAGCGGTGATCACCTCCATCAATCGCTAAACTACCCATTGCCCTGCAATCAACAGCCCATAGTAACATGCATTAGTCACTTCTTTTTCAGATCATCTTCAAGAAACTACCATGCAACAAAAAATTGGTAAAAGAACACAAGAAATTACCGAAATAATAAGCCCACAAGACCAACCAAAAAAGAAACGAAACCCTACATAGAATGATGTATTCACGAAATGTTTCCACAAAAAAAAGGACACAAAAAATGGAGGCACCTAGAAATATAGTCATATCCACTTTGCCTAGAAATGGTCAACTCCAGTTTACCTAAAAATATGTCCAAAACTGAAGAAATGGATCACAAAAAGCAGGCAAATCAACTGGTTTCATGATTTTCTTGGCAAAAGTTTTGCAAGGCATTGAATTATACATCGGCAACATTCATCCCAGACAACACGATGCATCTAGAAAGTTTGAAGCCATGTAACCTTCTAAGTGCATATGAATACAATCCATGGAATCCATCAAAAAGTGTAAAATATAACTTCATTTATGCAGCAGCCAGACAGAGCTTCACATAGAACCAACTTTGAAAACATACCAGTGCAAATCTGACACCTAATACTAGCTGCTTCAAGTTCGTACGGAGAAATGCTAACAATTAAAACCAACGTAGTGGCTCATCAGAAATATGTCATTGTGTTAGACACCATTGACTTGACTCAGGTCAAATTCAACATTTTTTTCTTAATAACAGGGAGAAACTTTAAATTCAATCTAAATACTTGTTACAATTTGGAATTCAGTCTTCTTTAGGTAAAACCATGTTTCAAACTTTCTCACATGTACAATGGCCATCAAAGTAGAAAATTCACATCTACAGAGGCAATCAATGTTCCAATTCCTCACATGTTCAGAGGCTATCAATATCCAAAAATTCTCACATGTACAGAGCTATCTATGTTCAATATTTCTCTCATGTACAAAGGCTATCACTGTTCAAAACTTATCACATGCACTGAGGCTATAAATGACTTCTCACATGTACCGAGGAAATCAATGTTCTCATATCACATTAAGTGGGGAGTTGAAGCTTACAATAGTACAGAAGATTATGCCACAATTTTTGGTATTGGTAACATATTACAGACAGCAGCAACTACATCAGAACCTGGTATCAGTAAAGAGTGCTGGAATACCTTCCTCCTTTCGTGCATATTAATTAAAGAGTTAAAATTCAAAACCTGGTATCAGTAATCAGCATTGCACATTACATGATTACATCAAATTTTCAACTTCAGTTCACAAAACCAATAAATAACAGAATGTCCATCCTTCCCTCTCTCTCACTCTGTTTTTACTTTTCAAATAAGGAAGTGAAGCCCTACCGGTAATAAAAAATTTACCCATTGTTTGTGTATTGCCAAAAACATATCAGACAGCTAAACTAGATCAGGTTTTAAGGCATTCAGATTTTCTGTATTGGCAACAGAATGCAGAAACCCTCCATCCTTAACTGCACATTAAGTGAGGAATTTAAAAAAAAAAAATTAAATGAGGATTTGAGTCTCGAAAAGCATACAGAAGTTAGGATCATGTTTACTCTGATATCAATATGTAGTATAGCTGGACTACATCAGATTTTAACGTGTACGATTTACTGTAATGGAAATATATGTATCAAACAGCAAAAATCCATCAGCTTTTGACGTGTTCACAGTATATATCAAGCAGATGATTTACATCAGATTAAACGGATTTCTGTCTCTGTATTAACGAAATATATCCAATAGCTCAAATACATCAAATTTTGAGGCATTCAGTAGATCAGGTATTAGACTATATATGCAAATATTATGTCCTAAACTGCATATTTTCTGTCATATAGAGCATCTGTGCACCCAATGTGGTATATATAACCAATATCATTCAGTATTAAAAGCTCACTTTTATAAGAGTTAATGACTAATGAGAAAATTCATTTTCTAAACCTAAATCATAAAGTCAAAATGAGATCCTAACTGCTTTGCTGCCTTAATTAAATCACAACTTCTCTTTTTGGGTTTTTGAAAGTAAACCACAACTTCTTCAACTCCCAATCCAAATTCTCAATGCACCTTTGTCATCCAAAATGCATTTATGTATTCCCATCACAAACCTCAAAAAAGACTAATAAAGTCCACTTCACAAATTGCCATAGACTAAAAATCACACAGGAATTTCTCAGATGCGAACTAAGTCCACACATGAACTGACAAAACACCAGAATCAGTTAGGCATTCCTCAAACAGAAACTGAGACAGGCACCAACAAGTCAAGGTGACATATTATAAAACCATGGTTACATAGGGTTCATCTTGTTCCCTTGCACAAAAGGTGTCTCCAAAGCAAAACAATTTCCAGTGAATATTACTCATTAAAAAAGTTAAAAAATGAAAACAAATAATGCACTTTGATACCCCCTTCATAATTTTATATTATTAATTTACACTAAAGTTAGCCTCCTTTTTTTCTTTAAATACCTCCTTTTAAGACACCTTCGAAATGGCAAATAACAGGGCACCCAAATGCCTCACCGTCCCCACTACTGCTTCAACAGCTACAACAGAGAATTTATCCCCAATAATCACAATCAGTACGTCAAGTAGAAAAGGGAAATAGGGGTAAACCTCAATTTCATAAGATAATACATGATGGAATGATGATCACAAGTCATAAGGACGACTCTTTTCAACTGCCATTAACAAAAGATTTAGTGGGCCTTAACTTGTAAGAATGCAGAATGCTCATCCTAATGTTCATAACGCTATGTTCCTTTTCGTGTAGCTTATTCACATTCCTTGTAATATTTAGTTCATAAAATCCTGCGAATAAGTACATATTGACTATAAGTAAAGAAAATTTTCGGATCCTTTGCCGTAAGTACCACCTTCAACAACAAGAAAGCATATGTAGAAGTCTCTTTACAAAATTTTAATAAAAAAAAAAAAAAAGAAAGAAACCAACACGAAATAAGTGACACCCAATTCTACCGCGTGATCAGAAAAAGTGTAAAACTACGGATAAAACAAGACAAGCTGGAGAGACATTATGATGGGTTAGAATTTCCATATGCATGCATACACAATAATTGCAGCAACGTACAGAAACCAGCTTTCAGCTAAGAAAAGAGAGGAGTTACTCACTTCTTATGCCGCTTCCCTCTCTTAGGCCCCCAGGCCTCCAACTTGGCGACTGGGCAGCCACATCTGGACCTGAACAATAAGACGGCCCTCCCATTGGGCGGAGCCATCCTCCTGAGCTCCGATCTCAAACACTCGTAGTCGGGATTGCCCTCAGCTCCGCCCTTCCAAGGCAAATCGTCGATCTCCGTGGCAGCAGCAGATCTCAAACACTCCTCCGTCTGCAGCTGAATGTCGAATTCCATGGCCTTCTTGAGCCCCTTACACTTAGGATTCCCGCATTTCCTCGATCGGAAGCCCCCCCGGTGGAAAACAAAGAAGGACGCGGCAAAGAAGGTAAAAAACGAGATAGAGAGCGGAAGCGGGGAGACCGACAGAGATGGCGGGAGAAGGAGACAGAGCGAGTGGAAAAGGTACGACAAAGAGGAGGCAATAAGGAAGAGAGAAGAGAAGAGTACCAAGATAAAGATGAGGAGGTCGATTGTAGCAGAAGGCGAGTGCTTACACAGAAGAAGCGAATTAGGGTTAGGGTTAGAATTCGACAAAGGTCTCTTGGCTTTGATCGAAGGAGACGACGATGGAGAAGAAGAAGCAGAAGAAAAAGAAGGGGAGCGCATGGCGAGGAAAGAAACGCAAAGCCAGAATAGCATCATAAATTGCACCACTACTTTTTTTTTTTTTTAGTCCTTCATTCGTTTTGCTCCTCTCCGAATCTCTCCTTCTTCCCCTCCGATCCTCTCTTCCCCTCCTTTTACACTCGGCCAAATTCCGAATAGATGCAGACACAGAGGCCACGCCGCGCCCTGCCGTCACCGCGTGACGCGACTCGTGAAGGTCCGAACTCGGAACGGAGGAGACGCAGTCACGCGGCGCCGCACATGAACTCACTCTGGGTCGTCGTCCCTGCCTCCTAATTTTACCCGCTTAACCGTAACGTAACTCGGAAGGTAGCGTTACGAACTTACGAGTGACGGATAAAGGAGACGGAGGTGACCACGAAACCGAACGCGCAAAGTGGTCATGTCGTAAAATGTTTTTGGAATGCTTGCAACTGACAAACAGATTGTGACAGCCCAAGGATGCTCACTTCCTTTTGAGTGTGCGTGATAGTATATGATTCAGCTACGTGGGATGTTCCGCACGTCATTGACAGAAGATATGAGAATCTAACTAAAATATGGTTTTTATTCTTAGATCCAAATCTCGTAAGAACTATACTAAGAAATTAACAACCATAAAATTTTATGTGAGAGATATTAAAGTGCTTGTATCACCTACTAAGTTACTAAGTTGTGCAACTCTATATAATGAGACTTGAACTCACGTTAGTATAATTTAATATTTCCACTTTTATTTTTTAAATCTTAATTAAGTCAAATGATTCAAAGATATATTTTATATTCATACTTTTTTATTTTATATAAGAAAAAAAAAGACTGTAATAACCTATAGGAAATTAACTGCAAGTTAAGAATATTTCGCCATTGGATTCAAATTTTAAAATGTGAACAATAGTACTTGCATAATAATTTTTTTGAAAAAAAAAAGGTTAAGTATACACGGTTCCCTTCTTTTAAATAATTACGTAACCAGATATTTGTCGTAGGTGGCCTATAGGATGAGTGCCTTATTTATATCATTTTTGTATTACTTATCGTTACAATTTAGTTGATAGTTCATGAAAATTTCAAATGCTAATTTTTGTTTTATGCATATTATTAAATGCTTTATTCCAACCTTGGTTTGGCTGAAGACAGCTTCATTCTTCTCAATCATAAAGTACTATCTAAAAATGATATGCTTCTAGGAAATAAATGTTTCTCCTAATGCAGTTCACATATTACTAAAGAAAAATGATATCAGTACTTCCTTATTTTACTTCAATCTCCAAAGTTCCTCCTAGTTTTTCAGTAAAGATCTTCATCCCTTGGAGCATGGCCACAGTTTCGGCCTCTACTGAATTTGTGTTTGGTAAGGGTCCAACATAAGATAAGATGCTTAATCCCTCGTGATTTCTAAAAATCCCCCCATATCCGGCAGGTCCAGGGTCCTGAGAGGATCCATCAACATTTAACTTGATAGTCCCTATGTTAGGTGAGTCTAGGTTGCTGAGATAGATGCTGCCTTATTAGCATTCAATTTGGCAATGCTGTGCCATGCAGATCTTAGGCTAATGCCTTGGAGTTCTTGGAATTCTGTTGTAGAATTTAGCCAATAAGTCAGATTGTTGAATGTGAGTTCTATGATATCTTCACATTCAATGCTCTTCCTTTTGAAAATCCTTCTATTCTTCTCATCCCATAGCTTCAAGGGGATGAATGTGATGCATGCTCCAAGCATGATTTTGCCTCTTTTAGGCAAGGTGTTATTCTTCCAAAATTCAATGTAGGATGGCAAGTCAAGATTGGGAAGAGCTTGTATCTGGAATAAGTCCCAGAAGTAAGACCATACTCTTTGTGCAAATGTGCATTGCACTAGCACATGATTTATCGTTTATGTATTGTTTTCACAGAGTGGGCACATCATCAAGGGCAAGGTCATGCCTCTCCTTGCAAGCTGCTCTTGGTGCGGTTGCTCATGGTCAACTTGAGATAATGCTAGGTAGGTTGCCTTAACCATGAAGATTTCAGTCAGGCTAGGCTTCCAGATTAGCTTGTCTTCTCTATCTTGATCGAAGAAATACTAGTCTTGCAAGGTATCTAGAGTACTCAGCTCGATTGCCTCCTCGTTTCTTAACTCTCTCATGACCAGTCAAACCCATTTTGTTGTTTGTATTGCAGAAAGGCTTGCATGTCATTGCTGGTGCGTTAGTGACCCTATATAGTCTTGTGAAGGTTGATTTAAGGGACCTATCACTTATCCATGTATCCATCCATAGTTCAGTCCTATCCCCTTTTCCTGGGAGATATATGAAGAGAGAGAGAGAGAGAGAGAGAGAGAGAGAGAGAGAGAACTTAGGATTGTCTCTATTAACTTAATACAATAAAATACACATTAGGATGTTTATATAGCTAGGGAAAACAAAATAAAGAAAAGTAAAAGACTAATCTACCCTTAAGGACTAATAATTATTACAATAATAATATATCCTAACAATATTATATGTGAGATCTGAACACTTCTTATTGCTTATGTAAAGATTTCCAAATGGAGGATAATGGGTTTGGCGAATGCCATCCTAAAATCCAATCAGACTCATGTGCTCCAAGCTTGGCTCGAACTAAGAGGGTCCAAGCCGATGGATCTGGCTGATTTAATCTCCAGCTCCATTTCAACATTAGTGCTTGATTGATAGTTTTTATACTTCTTAATCCCAATCCACCCATTGTTTTCGGTTTGCAAGCATCCTCCCACATCATGAAATGGTGTTTGAAATTATTTTCTGCCCCTCCATAAGAATTGACACATAACCTTCTCCATCTCATTTGCTACTCCAGCGGGGCATTGAATGAATGATAGCATATAAGCCGGAATGCCATACAAGCATGACTGCAGCAGTACTAACCTTCCAACCTTAGACAAATGTCTACCCTTCTACATTGCCAATCTGCTACGTAGTTTTTTCAATACTGGATCTCATAGGTCCTTTTTTTGTCTCCTTGTAAATACCGGGAGCCCCAAGTAGACTAGGGGGAGGGTTCCAATGGAACAACCCAAAGTTTCTGCAGATTCAATCAGCAAATCTTGAGGTATATTTGTACCTTTCAGTGCTGACTTTGACCAATTTATTTTCTGCCCCATGGTGATTTCCATTAGGGCCAATCCAGTTTTGAGTCTTTTTATTTGGTCTAGAGATCCCTCACAGAAAATCACCATGTCGTCAGCAAACTAAACAATTGGGGTAATTGGGGTAATTGGGATGCTTACTTCATTAAAGGCATTGGTGACCCATCTTATTTCCAATAATTTCCGGTAGTATGATGTCATTCCCTCTCCTATGATATTGAACATCAGAGGAGAAAAGGGATCTCCTTGGCTTAGTCCTCTATCCCCTTAAAATGCCCAAACAGTCCTCCATTAATGGATATTGAGAACTTAGCCGAAGATATGCATGAATACATCCATCTTCTCCATTTCATGTTGAACCCCACAGCTTTCAAGATCAAATCAAGATATCTCCAATTGACTCGGTCAAATGCTTTTTCTAGGTCTAGCTTTATTGGAATTTTGGCTTTTCTTGTTTTGTAAAGAGATCAACAGCCTCATGGACAAGCATAGCTGAGTCCAGAATTTGTCTTTCTTTTATGAATGAACACTGCTCTTTGCTAATCAATTGAGGCAACTAGTACCCTAGAGATTATCATATAGACTCCTGATACTAAGTTGATGGGTCTGTAGTCCTTAATGAGCTCAACTTCCTTCTTGGGTACGAGTGCAATTGTTGAAGATCCAATGGAATTCTTTGTTATTCCATTTTCATAGAAACCCTCAAAAATTTTGTGAAGTCCTCTTTCATGAAATGTCATGCTTCCTTGAAGAATTCTCCATTGAAGCCATGTGGGCGAGGGGCTTTGTCCTTTGGCATTTGTAATACTGCTTTTTTAATCTCCTTCTCTAAGAATGGGGCTCCCAATGTGCTGGCTTGGGAATTGATTAATTTTTTGAAGAAGAGATCAGCAATGCATGGCTTGGTGTTTGGGGTCCTCAGTATATAGGTCCATGAAGAACTTAACAATCCCTTGTGTTATTCCATCCTTAGTTGAAATGGATTCACCATTAATTGTTAATGAATGAATTCTATTAATCCTCCTCTTTGATGCAATAGCATGAAAAAAGAGGAATCTGTATCTCCTTCTTTGAGCCATTTATATCGGGCTCTTTGCTTCCAATATACTCTTTCATGATAGTTTAGCTTCCTTAGCTAGTTTGCTGATTCTCTCCTATCTTTGATTTCCTCAGCCGTTAGATTTATGTGTTCTTCTAGATGATCAATGCCATCAATCGGAATTTGCAGCAGCCTTCTTTGAGCTTCTTCAATAGTTTTTTTTTTTTTATGTCTAGACCATATAATGATTTTGTTTTTAAATGACTTCAACTTTGAGTGTACAATTTTTGAGCCATCTTCATTTGATTCAATTAGTGCACTATTATCTTTCCACCATGCAACTAAGTTCATTTTGAAATCCTTGTCCACGAGCCATTTGTTCTCAATTCTAACAGGTTTCTTCCCTCATCTGCTAAGGCTCGTATCCAATAGGATAGGCCAATGGTCTGATACTGCCTTTCCAATTACTTGTCCAATGGCATCTCTATAATTTTCCAGCCATTCAGGAGTGACTAGTATTCGATTGATTTTGGACATAATTGGCTGTTGTGAGTTACTCCATGTGAACATTTTTCCTTATGTGGGTATTTCTTCCATATCAAATGAAACAATCAAGTCATTGAACTTTCTCATGGTAGAGGTTATTGTTCTTGTTGGGGGCTTTTTTTCATTTCGAAACATGACTGCATTAAAATCTCTCATTAGCAACCAAGGTCCAGTCCATCTATTAATTAGATCACTTAGTTCTTCATGCATTTTGTTGTGGTATGAGCATGGACCGTAGATTCCTCCAATATTCCAAGTTTGATTTAATGCCTTATCCTTTAATTTCACTCCCAAACAATAAACTCTTTTTTCATAGTCAATAATTTCAAACCAAAATGGATCTCATAACATTAAAATACCTCAAGATGTACCTAGAACTTCTACAACAGTCCAAGATGGACTATTGAAGGGGGAAACAGACATTACAACTTCATTTGTAACCTCTGCAATTTTGGTTTCTTGAAGTATTACAAAATTTGCTACACTCTGATACAAAACATCCCTAATTGAGGCATTTTTCTGGGGATTGCCCAAACCCCTTACACTCCTTTGCGGATCACACATCCTCTACCTCCTCTTCGCCTTTGACCTAGTGGTGGAAGAGTTCCCCCCAATCTTGCTTGTCGCACCTCTTCAAGGAACTACGCTAGACGAAGAATGGTTGTGTAGTCCTCATTCGCAAACCTATCCTCCCTCTCTTCAATGGTTTCCACCTAGGTGTGTACCGCTAGGTCATGGTACCTTGAGGTGGGGTGAGTGAACTCATTTGGATGGTGAGTTAGCACCGCGATCAGTTCCTGTGGAAGTGTAAGGGATCCATAGTGCGGTTGCGGGTCCATACATTTGGATATTCCTCTTCATCAACTGGTTCCTCATAAAACTCCTATTGAGTGGTAACGTTTTTCCTCTTTTGGATATTGTGGTGAGAGTGGTGCTCCTCTCTTCTAGAATAGTAGGGCTCTGATTTCTGTTTCGTCTGTGATATATGCGAAGTCGGGATCAAGGGGGAATGGTAGGAGTGGGAGAAAGGCTATTTCAGGGCAGGAATGGCGAATGGGTTTCAGTGTTTTCAAGGGAAAATGCAGGGTTATTATATAGACTTTGGGGATGGATCGACCTTTCTTCTCCCACTGATCCATTGTTGTTGTGTTCCACTTTGTCTAATTGACCTTTTGTGTATTAGGGAGGACACAGGTAAGGCTAGCAGGGGGAACTTGTTACCCTTCCCATTCTGTCAACTGGAATCCCTAAAAAGCTTCTTGTTGAGTCCCCATGCGACTAATGTTGCGTGTCGGCTTGGCTAAATTCAGAGTTTTAATTTAAATTTGGATTTCGAGTTTGATTTTGACTTACCTCGACTTGCCATGGGCTAAGTGAAGGATCTGGTGAGTCAACTCGATGGGCACCGAGTCTATCGCGACTCGTTTCTTCTTTCTCTCCAGTCCCCTTGTACTTTCAATTTCTGCATACCTCTTGTTTGTCCTTCCTTGTTAAAGAGCATTTTAGCTCTTGCGTAGCCAAGAGATTTTTTTTTTATTTCAAGTCATCATCTAGCTTCACCGTGTCTCCGTAGCTTCGGAATATAATCTTTAGATTTTCCTCGTTCCATATTTCTATCAGAATGCCGTAGACCCTCAGCTAGTATCCCTCCGCCATGATTTCTCTTTCTTTACTCCATGGCCGTAGGGAAGACCATTGAAGTGTGTTACACGTGTCAATCGCCTTGCAAAGTGCTTCGATTTCCTCATTGTTTTTTGCCCAAATAAGCCAGTTGTGTGTTCCCAACTTCGAGAGCATCGACACCTCTTCCTTTCGTAGAGCTTTACTAATCCAATTCAGTATTTCGTCTTCGATGTGTTCGAAGGTAAGCTGCAAAACCATTGTATATTTCATATTTTTTCTCCCTCTTTCCAAATAGTTTCTGGGAGCTCGATATTTTCACTGGTGCCCTCGACTTCTTTGTGACTTCTGGTACCAGCTCATCAGTCGGCTTGTTGTGGGGTGGGAAGAGCATCTCCCTAATCTCATGTTTTCTCCTCTCTCTGATGTACGATTCTGACCATCTTCTTTTCCCTTCTAAGACATCGAAGGTGAAGGTATCACTGCCTTTTGTTATTATCTTCTTCCAGCCACTTATCGGGGTCATTGAGATAAGAGTTCTCCAACATTCTTGTATGGTTGATGGTGGGAATCTGATGAACGATTTTTTTTCGCCTCTCGAAAGAGTGAGTTTAATGCTCTTGATTTTTCCGTTTCCTCCTTTCTCCATCCATTCATCTACTATTTGAGGGGTTCTCTAAAAAACTTACTTCTTCTTGTTACTATCATCCACTCATCATCTTCGTTTTGGATTTCTGCTTCAATTCTACTTTGCATTCCATCATCCCGATCGATCTCCAGAAGCAACCTTGGTGAGGAGTCGTCGCTCCTCACTCATTTCGCTTAAGGCATCTCTTTTTTCCAGCATGTATGTCATCTACAAATGCAGAAAAAACATTTAAGGAGAAATAAATGTGTGGGCTGAACCAATCCAAGTGTCATGGATACATGGTCTAAATGCACTCTCCCAGTGAGCCTTATTCGAGGAAAAGAAGGATTGTAACTCTGCAGATTTGAAATCTCACAATTTGTGTTTGATTTTGTTTGATTTTGTGCAATGAGGTAGTAATTCACAATTGGTTCTGCAGCCTACTTTCATATTGTATTTGGAGCACCACCATTTAGCATATAAGATCCAAATCAGTCAATTACAAATTTCAAGAGTAAGCTAAAAATATTGATATTTGATCTTTAAAATTGAAGAAAGTTCAAATCAAATTTGCATTATAGATTAAATGAAGGAGCCAATAGGAAAGAAAACTTGCATTTGTAATGATACAATTCTCGGTTTACATTTTTTATTGCCTTTTGTTCTTGAGGTGGAGGGTGGGTTTCTCTATTATTTCATAAGGAAGTTGTCCACTACCTCATGCTCAAAGACGGGGATAAGAGTTTGTGTGGAAAATTAGTTTTATCGGGTTTTTGGGTTGGGTTGGGTTTTCTTTCTAAATTTAATATTAGTTACTCTTAATAATAAACACTTATTTTGTTAAGCTCTTTGGGGATTAAAAGTTTATTTTTTAAATAAAAAATATGCAACTTAGAAAATAAATGTTATTGTTTACACATCTTTCTCTATAGTATAATGCTAACTACACCTTCGTGTAATGCACCTCTAGCGTGCCCCCTGACGTGGATGCACAGTTGGCGTCTACGTCAAGTGCAAATATTGGGTTTTAGGTTTAATTTTAGGATTTAGGGTTTTAGAGTTTTTTTAAAACTTTTTTTTCCAAAAGACGCTAACCAAGATTCTGACGTGGATACTACTTGAAGCATCCACATTAGGAGGTACACGATAGGGTACCCGGTCGAGGTGCAACCAACATTACTCTTCTTTATAAATCTACAATGAAGATTTCAATGTTTTAAAAGAGCTTCCAAACAAAGTTTTTCAAAAGAGGATTCTTTCATAGAGTTATCACAAATAACTATTTATAGAGTTTAACCACTGTTTAACTAATATTTAAAATTTTATTATCCAGGTTTGACAATTTGAATAAGGAAAATGCTAGTTGCACTTATGCATAGACATACATGATGTAACCAGCCAATCCAAAACATAGTTGCTTTAGGGTTTATTCTTTAGAATTTAGGATTTTATAAAAATAAAAAATATTTTATTATTTTTTAAAATTTCCTATTGGTTGGTTACGTCTAGTCCTTCGAATAAGTACTACGACCTAAGTACAACTAGCATTATTTTTTAAATAAAGTGTAAGAATTGCCTCACTTAGTATTCTTCCCGTGGGTTATTAACTTATCATCGATTTTTATTTTTACAATTTTAAAAAGAGTAATACTAGCTGCACCTATGTGGATACCTATCCCACATACGTGTTAATCTAAGCCTTTAAAAAAATAAAAATATATTTTTATTTTATAAAATCCTATATTTTCAAAAAATTAACAAGAAAATAGGATAGGTTAAGTGCAGCTAGCATTTTCTTTTTAAAAATTACTTAACTACTCATAGTTCTCATTTCACTCACATATTCCATATGTATAATTTAATATAAATATTTTCTTTATAAATATTTAATATGTTACTTTTTTCCGCTAATTGGAGTATTTTAGTTCTCCGTTATAAAAGCTCGCATATTTCAACGCACCGGAAAGTCGAAGCCCATTTTACCTCTTCTTAAATCCTACTTGAATTAGGCCTCCCATCGTTTGGCTCCTTGGGTGGTGGTGACCCCGCATCACTTCTATATTCGAAGGACGGAAAGCCTCCGTCTGTGCGCCGATCTTATTTAAACTTCACTTCGGAAGATTTTCATCTCCTCAGAAGCAGACACGAGCTTCGAAACGGGTGGCAGCAGTTACAATGAAGACGACGAAGGGAGGAAAGGTCATGAACCCTACCGATGCATATCGGAAGGAGCTTCGAAAGAAGGAGTTGAAGAGGGTAAGATCAATAATCGTTCTATAGGGTTCTCTTTTATCTCTTCTTCCTCTTCTTCTTCGCTTTTAATCATCTGATTTTTTCGATTCTTAGGTGCATTAGTATGTTTTGATGATGTTTGAACTACTTATTTAAGCCATATTTACTTACTATAACTTCATTCTAGGTAATTTGTTTCGATAGAACTATTGGGTGTTCAACCTCTTCAAAAAAAAAAAAAAATAGAACTATTGGGTGTTGGAAAAAATTTCCTTTTACTACCCTGGAAAAGGAAGACAATCATAATTTTACGACACATCGTTGGTAGAATCTACTATTAAATTGGTAATTTTTCATGTTTATGCAATATTTGTTCACCAAAAAAAAGGTAGTCTAGATAAATGGATGAATTCTTAGCTTCTTTTCTCTTGAAAATGAATAAATGTAAAATAAATCCAGGACTTTTCATTATGCATTACATTACTTTCAAAATAAATCATCCCCATTATTCGAGTTAGCAGAATACTACACCAAGCCTTCTGGTAAAGTTTAAAATTAAATTTTTTTTTGCTTTGGATATAACATTAGTTTTTGGAGAAATCAGTTTCGAATCTAATAGTCACTTTCCACTATCCACGCTTTTAAAACATGTTTTTGACATACTCTATAGATAAAATTATTGAATGATGTTTCTTTTACATCTGGCCCTTCTTTTGGATCGTTGCTTAACACTTATGGGTTTCATTTCATAGAAAACGTGTTTCTTATATGATATAACCGTATTCCCTCAAAAAAATGTGATATAAGCTTACATTTAAATATGGTCAATCGATTAGACTGAAATATGAGAAACCCACTGGAATCCTGGTAGTGCAATAAAAAAACTGTTGTTGTCTTCCTGTTCTCTTCTTTAATAAACTATCTTTGCTCATAGTTTCAGCAACTTCTTCAACATTAGATCTACATACAATTGTCACTCTTATTAGTGGCATTTGTCTTTAAAATTTTCATGCTCCAGTGTCTTATATTTAGTTTCTTTTTTTTTGTTCAAGTTACTAGTTCTATTTCTTTGTGACGATACAGTTCTTTCGAATTAATTAATTGGTTTCTAATGAAATTCAGAAGTCTAATAATTAAAGAAAAATGAAAATATGGAGAACTATTTGATTAAGTCCCAGTCCTAAATCATTAATAATCTTTCTGGTTCCATTCACTGATTTTTTTATGCTTTCCCCTAATGCTAGACACCTTGTTAGTAGCCTGCCACCAGAATATAACTTTATTAATCTCTTTGTTGTCCTGTTCTAGGTTTTCTACTGTTGTTTCTGAGTGTCTGTTATGACAGCTATTTTCAATGTCAAATCAGCAATTTTCGAAGTTGAAATGGGTACTTAATTCATAGTATTTGTTAATGTAGTCTAGGAATTATCAGATATTCATTTTCCGGTTGGTTTTTAATTGCCTAGCAAGATAATATGGTATTGATGTTAAAACTCAAGATAATATTTTGTGAAACAATATCATGTGAATGGCTTATTTTTATCAGTGACTCTATTAGATGTATTCATTCTTGATTTGTATGCTCTGTCTATGGGTTTGAACTTGTTTTACATTAAAGGTTGCTTAATATTTTGTGTCTTTTCTGGCAGAATAAAAAAGAAAGAAAGAAGGTAAGAGAAGTTGGGATTCTGAAAAAAGACCCAGAGACACTAAAGGAGCAGATTGAGAAGCTGGAAATGATGAGTAAGTTACTTAGGGCTTTGTGTTCTCATGAAGTATCGTCCTTTACTAATTTCTAATTCTGATTCTTTGGTTGAAAATCTGCTTATTAATCTGATTCTTCGGTCGAAAATCTTCTTATAAGTTTGATTCTTCAGTCGAAATCTTCCTATAAATTTGATTATTCGGTTGAAAATCTGATTCTTGGTGAAAAATACTTCAAGAGGGTTAGTGGGAGTACCTCCCTCTCCCTCCCTCTCTCTCTCTCTCTCTCTCTCTCTCTCTCACTCTCTCTCTCTCTCTCTCTCTCTCACACTCTCTCTCTCTCTCTCTCTCTCACACACACACACACTCTCTCTCTCACTCTGCTCTAACATGGGAGAAGGGGATATAAACCTTCTCGTCATTTTGTATCCTACCTTGGGTTGTGTGTGTGTGTGTTGGGGGGTCATTGAAGTCCCACCATAGACGTTAAGACTCTTTCAGAATACTGAGTGGGGAGAGGGGTTGGTTTTGCTGCCTGCAGGAAAGGGTAACTTCCGACCCTTATAACTTGGTCAATATCTGACCCGGTTCTGCAGCGTAACTGCTGAACATGGCAGTGTCAGCCATGATTTTCTTACATTGATGTGCATGAAAGGGCATCTTCCTAACCCTGCAATCCAGTCAATGTCTTACCTGGTTCTGCAGCATAACTGCTGAACCTGGAAGCATCAGTCAGAAATGAACAAGTCTTTTTTAACTTGGTTTAACTGACTATTCCAGTCCATCTTTGATAAGTCTGTTATCTATATCTGGTTTGAACAGATTTGCTCTCCAGTCTCATTGGTGTATGGGGTTTATATATCATTAAAATGATGTTGCTCCATTTGATCTTTATTCAGATTGGGTTAGTCCTTACATAAGTTCATCACTCTATGCATAACTTCTGACTTTGGGAGTTTACTGTCGTGCCTGGTTATGTTTGTACATGTTTGTTGATTGATGAACTGCTACACCTAATATTTTCTCTGAGAGAGCTTTGTTGTAATTCTAATCCCTGATGTTGATTGGAACAGAGGCAGATGGTGCCCTTGACAAGGCAAGGAAGCACAAGAAAAGACAGCTGGAGGACACATTAAACCTTGTTATGAAGAAAAGGAAGGTAACTTTTTTTTTTGAAAGTATTGGAAGGTTCCTCTGATGTTTTATATTTTTTAGAAAGAATGCATTGTCAAGTGTTGCATGGATTTTGTCTATCTTATCTCATGTTTTTTTTTTCTTTTGTTGTTATTTTGGAAAGAGAATGCATCTGATATTTTCCAAGGTTGCATTTTGTCTTGCACTAACTGTCTTTGTAATATATCATCAGCTGATGTTTTCGTGTACTAGTAAATTTTGAGGAACCTATATATTCACGATAAATTCGTTATATAATGTATAATATCAGAACATAGTAATAAAATGAATTTGCAATTGGATTCTATGCTTGCTTTTCTCTGATGAAGTGTCAATCAATTTAAGTAGGTATTAATTTGTGGTTGTGGATGGCTGCTTGATTGTCACATTGAAGTTACATAGGATCTAAATGTAGTATGCCAAACTTGAATAGTAAGGACTAGATCCACATCTTCTCAGCTTCAACACTTGATCTAGCTACAAATCTTTTCTTCTTACTACTCCAAGTGGCTAGGCTTCCATTATGGCACAAAATGGAAATGGACTTCCTATCATCTGGAGAGCTAATTTAGTCAGCATCTACAGAAAAGTTGTCGGGCCTAGTAATAGCGAGAGATTTGTTTAATATCTCACCAACCAACCTTGGAAACTTTCCAATATCCACTTAATTTCAGGGTTTTCATCCTTATCTTGACATTTAGATCCAGGAATGTATCAATTGGTGCATTTAAAGATATTCTTCTATTCTAGTAAATGAGGGCATAGTTCCTTTAAAATAAAACAATATCATGTTGTATTTCAAAACATCACTGCTAAGAAGTACTTCGTGAGGCCCAGATCTTTAGTTTAGAAAATCTGACACTAACCGGCTTTAAATTTAGAAAATCCTGCCTATCACTCCTATTAAGAATAATTTGTTTGTATAAGCAACAATTAGAACCACACCTTTGTTAGTCCTTAGGGGATTACAAATGATCCTTCTGACCTTTTGAAACCAAACTTATGAACCATTTTGCTGAGTTTTTCCTACTATTCTCTAGGTGATTGATTGAGATTATATAGAGAGAGTCGTGAAGGCTATACATTTTCTCCCTCTCAACCACAAGACTAAGTAGTGACTTCATATACATCACTTCAATAAGATCACCATGAATAAAAAGCAGTTTTTGACATCTATTTTAGTTTTACTTTTTACTATTGTCCCTTTTATGGTCGAAAAAAATTGCCAATGTGAAGTTGCAACAAGAAATTTTACTAAATTAGTTTTGCCGATTGGATAGACCCATGGGTTTGTGAGTTACCTTTGCAGCAGATCTGTCCTTGGGTCTTGCAATGTTGTCGTCTGGGTGTTGCTTTATAATGAACATTCATCTACTATTAACAACATCCTTTTCAACTGGTATGGAGGTGAGATCCCATATCTCTTTTTCTTAAATTACTGCCATCTCCTCTTATTCTGCTGTTTTCCGTCCTGGATGTTGAATTGCCTCCTCATGATTCCAGAGAAACTGCCACTAGATGAAGAAGCAAGAGAGGAACAATAATCAGAAGTGTCAGAGTGGGTGGGAACGTAGTTAAAAATAGGATGTGAAGTAGAGATCCAAGAGGAGGTGATGGAGAAGATGAGGAAGAAGGTGGAGATGGAATGCTGAACTCTAAACCTGGCTATGGCGGAAGAGGTCTATTTTATGTAAAGAAGTTGGGATAGAAAGAAGAGGAGAGGAAGTGGAGAACAACGTCAGCCTCACACTCAAACTCCTCGCCTTTAATAACTTAAGAAATCATATCACTATGACTGAACCATCTTATCCTCCTTACCTTTGATATTTTCTAGAAAGGAAACTGTATAAAAATATTCTCTATTGAAGAACACTACTCTTGTGGCGTGACAATGTTTTCTAATTGTGATGTCAATGAGTCCTTAAGACAACCATTAGCCTTTCTGATGTCAGTGTTCAAAAATTGGAGAATTGCTGATCTGAGACATGCTAGAAGCTTCGTAT
Source organism: Aristolochia contorta (assembly GCA_022405105.1). Lineage (NCBI taxonomy): Eukaryota > Viridiplantae > Streptophyta > Magnoliopsida > Piperales > Aristolochiaceae > Aristolochia > Aristolochia contorta. The sequence goes on from CM039664.1 coordinate 8,542,429, forward strand.
GATGATTCAGTCTGGTTGATGAAAAATATAAGTTGCCATTGAAAGTAAAAGGAAAATTATATTGTAATAATTTCTGACCCCTAATGTTTGCTTTGAATCATATGCCTATGACTTACAAACGCATTCAAATTACTGTAGTTTGCTTTTATTTTGGGTCTCTGACATCAGTATGTTGTCTGGGAATATATATTACATGGACGATTTGCCTTGTGTCTTTAGTCCTTACCTTAATATTTTTTTCATTTCCATTTCCATTGGACTGGGTGCAGTTTACCTTGAATACCATTGTACAGCATTGGGTTATTTTTATTTATACCTAACTATTTCGTTTGGAACAGGAGTATGAAGAGAAAATGCGTGAGAAAGGGGAAGCACCGGTTATGTTCAGGTGAGATTGACTCCATTTTTTGCTGTAGTATCTTTTGGTTTGGAATGTGGTATTTGTCAATGACTACAGAGATAACAGTTTTTATTGTTCTTTCAGCCATTTGGGGCCACCAAGGAGACGGACTACAGCAGAGGAGGAGGAGAGAGTAAAACATCCTAGGCCAGAGGTGTCTTTCTCGATCTTCGCTCGTCTACCCTTTCATCTGTTTTTTAGCTTTGCCATTTATTTTACCCTTTCTTAGCCCTTTTCTGGATGCAGGACTCTGTATATTATCATCCAACGTTGAACCCTACTGGTGCTCCACCACCTGGAAAGCCTCCTATGTACAAATCATCCATAGGTCTGCTCTTTGTTTTTTTTAGTGTAATTCTCTGATTTCTTTTTCTACTCTTTTTTTGGTCTTATTCATCTTTCTTTGCCTTTTTTATGTCAGGACCTAGGATACCATTGTCATCATCAGGTGCTGGTGCATCTTCGTCAAAGTCAGATGTAGAAGGCATGGATTTAGCTGTCCCTCCGCCGCCACCTCCTCCCCCTCTGCCCTTGACAAAGTCAGTTGAATCCACGTCTGACAATGATTCTAGTATACCATCGTCTTTACCACTCCCTCCACCGCCTCCTGCACCTCCAAAGCCAATAACAGAATCAAGTGTTTCTTTACCTCTGCCACCACTGCCTCCACCACCTCCGGGTCCACCGTCAAAAGACATTCCTGCTCATGCACCTCTTCCCCCGTCCCCAGCGCTTTCTAGACCTCTGCAGCCCCCTCCACCCGGCACTAGCGAAACTGAAAGGGAAAAAGTTCAGAATGGAGGGCTTGATGGTTCAGGTCCAAAGGAGCAACATGAGGTACTCGTTTTATTTCTCTTTTTGCCGTTAACTAAGCTCTGTCACTGTGTGGAAATGGAAAGAAACATGATTTTCCTCTTAAACTTGCATGTTTGGTTTTAAAATTGCATTCGTTTTTCAGAGAATTTTCTGACATTTTGTCTTGAATGTTGAAGATGTGTTAATACCGTTGTAAAAAGACAATGCTCTGTTCTTTTGCAGGCCTCATCTCTACTGCCTCCCCCTCCACTGCCTGGCTTGCCCTCAAAGACAGTGAATCAATCTGGTGGACCCAGTGATGCTGATGCCAATAATGCTATGAAGGATGCCTCGAAGATGGTTCCTCCCCCGCCACCTCCAAGACTGCAAGCAACATTGCCTAGGCCTCCAGCCGGAGTCGCTGTCTTACAACCTGATGTACTACCCCCCGGAATCGCACGGTTCCCCCCACCACCCCCAGATGCAAGGCCTCCTCCCATGCCTGTCTCTGGACTACTAAATAATCGGCCTCTGCCCGGAATCGGAGCCTCTTCACTTCCACGGCCACCATTTGGCCCACTTCCTGGGCCACCTCCTGGGCCACCTCCCATGTTTAGACCATCTCTTCCACCTGGTCAACCGCTTGCCCCAGAAGATGATCTTGCTGCGGCTAGGCCATCTGCACTTCCAAAGCCATCATATGTCAAATCTGCAGCATCTACTGTCGTGAAGAGGCCATTGGCACAGCACACACCTGAACTTACTGCAATGGTTAGCTCTAGATACACAGTAGTTAACTTGTTATTCAGTATATTTCTGGTCTGGAATTTTGCCTATTTTTTTAATCTTTATTGATGTCTCTTTATTTTCTCTGATCTGAACTCAGATCCCTGCTTCAGTGCGAGTAAGGAGAGAGACTGCATTGCAGAAACCTAAACCAAAGACGCAGCCTGCTGCACTCGCCGTTGCTCCTCGTCCTTCTCCTGTTTCTGTGACAAAGTTGGAGTCCACTGGTCAGCAACCATCTGCACCAAAACCTCAGAGTATTGACGATTCATATACAGCCTTCTTGGAGGACATGAAAGCACTTGGCGCACTCTTGAAGGTTAAGACGAGTAGCCAGGTCAGCCTAGAGTGAGAAACGTAGAACAGGAAACAGATTGTTGGGCATGTGCAGAATGGCAGTTGCCATTGTGGGCTTTGAGCGCCATTGGTTGTATTCTTTTTGTAATTTGTATGCTGCCCGAAGCCTCTCTGACGCTGGCATCGCCATGTAACTGTGTAGATGTTTTTATAGAGTTTAATTAAGTGCAATTTAAGCAAATGCTGGACAATTACGATTATGTCCATGAACCCTTATTCCTGTAGTTTTAGACTTCAGTCCTTGGCTGCGTATTTGCTGGAAAAGCATTATCTTTTCCCCAATCGTAAGTAATATTAACCAACTTTAAAGACTGAATAGATCAGCAAGTATTGTTTACGCTAATCAATAATTTGTTGAAACTAGGGAACCATCTTGTATATGTTGTGTTGCTCTGACAAGGGGTATTGTTTTATAACCTAATGGAGTTGTATAATATTGTGCTCTCCTGTTAATTTTTTTTTTTTTAAAAGACGGGATAATCCATGGACTCGTGAGTGAAGGCAACTTCGGCAGTGGAGTGTCGAGTAATTCATTTGCTCAGTTCTGGCGATTTGTATTCTGTTTTCTCATGGAGGCAAAGACTTGCACGCTGCGATTTGTCTTCCCGCCGCCAACTCCTGCGGTTCCGTTGAGAATTTCCTTCATTTGTGGCACTTCTCAGAAGAACTTTCGATCAATTTCAGGTGAGAACTCGAGTACCCACTCCTCCATTTCACATGGAATACAGTATATCTTGGTGGGTTTTAATTTTCTGGTCCTTATATCCTCACTGCAGTCGTGAGAAGTGTTAAGAAAAAAGAGTACGATGAGTATGGGATTCCTAAAGAGTACGACCCAGAATTCGGCCTCCCCAAGGAGGTGTGGGACGAGGTATGTTCTTTCTCTTCTTGTTGATGGAGACTGGCACGGTGTATGGTGAGCTGCCGGTGCTATTTAACTTGATTTTTGCGCTATTCGGATTATGTGAAGACGAAGATGATTCTGTCAGCTCCTCAAGATGAGAAAAAAAACTTGCAAGTCACCTATATTCCATATTTGAGTTACTCAAGCTTGAAAGAGATCTTCGCGGGAACATTGACATTCAGCTGTACTACTTTGGGAATAAAGGTTTCTGCGTCAAAGTATACCACCTTATCAGTGAGAATGCCAGTTATAAAGCAGTCGTGAACAGCAGGTCACTGGAGACTTCCAGACTGACGGTTGCACTAAGTGGAATCCGTTTCTGTTCTAGTTTTTTTTTTTTTTTTTTTTTCTAAATGCGGATACACAGTGGGTCAAAATTCAGAGTCTGTTCCGCACTGGGTTAAAAATACTTGGACATTAAATGAAGAGTCTACCAGAAATAAATGACCATGAAAATATTTTTAAAATGTACATTGAGATGGATAAGTAATTTTAGTAGGTTGAAATTCTTCCCCGAGAGAATTATGTGTGAAATCTCGAAGTGGATCGGAAGTGATTGCTATGGTACCCAAGAATGATAACATGGTAGATATTTATTTTCAGAAATGATACTTCATTTACTTTGCGTTCTGTCTTGTGATTTTTTTCTATTTCCTTAGACTTTTTGTTATATTTTTCATGTGTTGTCGCAATTTGCTCTTCTGGAAATTGATATTTAATTTGTCTAGGTTAGGAATGGCAAGCACTTCAACGTAAGAAAACGAAAGAGTTGAATAGGCGTCGTCTAGAAGAGGATGAAGAAGAAAATAGAAAGATGTCTGAGTACCATGAAATTGGTATGCGGCTGAAGGGTTACCCAGAGGAAGAAGTCCGGAAAGCAAGAAAGCTGGTTTCCAGCTTTATTAGAGCTGCTGAAGAAGTAGAAATGGTAATCTGATTACTGTCAAATAATTCCTCAGATTTCTCATGTTACTACGTTTTGGTTCCATGATGATCCATGAATAGCGTTAAAATGTTGTCCGGTGTAACATTATGAGTTCCCTGATAAATGTGAATGTTTCTTTGATATTTGCTCCATTTAAGAAGCCATTTGACATTGCGAGAAGAGAAAAAGTGGAGATGCAGAGAGAAACAAGGGACAAAAAAGGCAAAATATAAGGGGCCCAAACCAGCATCATTTAAGTTGTTGCTATATCAGCAGCAAGAGCAATGAAGATGTTCACACAAGTGGAATACTTTTTTGTGTCTGCATGTCAACCATAAGGATGGTTCTGTTAATCTGATTTCTTAAATCTTCTGCTATAAACACATCCATTAAATAGGTCTAATTTCTTAGTTTTTGTGATGGGAATCATACAAACAAAGTCTTGTATCAGTATGGAAGCTTGATTTTTCTTTTTTAATTTGAAAAATTGTGTGATTATTCTCAGGGAAACCATAAGCTACATGATGTTGGAATAGTTTAAAGAGCACAATAAGAATTATGTGACAGTAAATTTGGTTATGGGAACCCTCCCTGCTGTTTAATTCAGGTCTCTCTTGTGTGCTTTAGCCAGTTAGGTTATGTAGCATTCATCTCAGTGGCCCCATCAGATAATTAGGTCTCTATATTGTGAATACGTTATCCCATCAAGGGGTGAAATTTTTATGTTTCTCTTTCACAAACTTCAAATGATGTTATGGATAAATCTGTGTTGCTTTAGCGTACTGGAACTTTCCAGATAATCTATTTTATACGTCACTACTTTTTTATTTTTGATATTTGAAAGCAGAAAATCGAGGATGCAGCTGACAAAGGCGAACTTAATGAACTTGTCTTAATGGTCATCTGGAATCGCCTTGATCTTGCTAGGCGTGATGTATGTCTCATACTTCCTAATTTTCTTGGTTTTTATCTCAATTTTCTGTAGTACTTATTAAAATTTTCCTAAACTACAAAATATGATCAATTGAAGCAATTGGTTTATTTCCTCTGTTATGCTTTACTGTACCTCTAGGAAGAAAAGGATGCCATCAGAAGTCTTGATCTTTTGTATCGGAGGGTGGAGGTATGTTCTTTGTGGCTAGCCACCTATATTTATATTATTTTAGTTTCTATTCTGATACTAATCTGCAAGAAAATTCCTAGTACAAAGCAAGTCCTTTAGATTCAGCAAAGCATTAGAATGATTATGTTGGACTCATCATCCTAATTTTTGTTTGCAGACTGAGATTTTGAAGAGGGAGGCTTCTCCAGCCATGAGACTGCTTAACGATCTCTTGAACCTTCACGATGGAATTGACGATGAAGCATGGCTAAAAAACTGTCGAAAATACATGATAGAAGCATTTCCAAAAGAGGACCCCATGAGCATTGTCGTTCCAGTGGGCATTGATGTTGATTCGGTAACTTCCCTTTGAAGAGTATCTTTTGAACTCAAAGAACATCAGTAAAATGGGTTAATGACTAGAAAAAGAACAAAAGCACAAAATTCACTTGCATTGAGAACATCTGTACGGTTAACAACTAGCCAATCCCTAAAAACTGCATGTGTCATTGCATGAGACTCCGCCCGGGACTGCTGTTTTAATGTGTCTATGGGATGATTATTGCACAAACAAGAATCTTGCATTTTATTAACCTAGTTACACCACTTGTTTGGCCCCTTAAAGATTTCATAGAGATCACTAGTTTTTTGTGATAATCATCTGATATTTCTGAGTCCCAGCATTTTCAGATAGTATTAATATTGATGGTTAGAATTATATTTAGCTGTATCTAATTACTTTTTCCTGTGTGTTTGGACTTTTGAGCAGCATCAAGGTCGCTTGGGACTTCCACCTGAAGAAGAAGATGCTCTACTTAGGGTTGATTTTGTCAGAGAAGTCGACCAGTTGCTAAAGGAAATCCGTACTGAGCAAAGCGAGCAGTCTATGGAGGGACTCGATCCTGAGTCCGTTGCAGCTAGATTGAAGCAGCAGGAGAAGCAGAGGACCATAAAGCAAGTAGAAGCCCTACTAGATTTGGCCATTACGTTAGAATGGTAGAAGTTGTTTCTTGCTAAACATGCTTCGGTGGTCAAAAATCTAAATTGCTGCAGAAGGCTCTAGGACTAATAAGGTTAAAGTCTGGCGCTCTAGCCCCATTAAGCGCCCGGAATGCAGTGCAGCATCATACTTGCAAGAACTCTACAATCTTCGTGAAAGGTGATTTATATCAGCTAGTGGAACGATTTCTGACATTTTGGTGCTGTTGGCACTTGTATTTGCCTGCAATGTGCACGCTCTCCTGGAGAATCAGAGTTTGAGAGTTCCAAAGAAAATACAAGAGATAAATTAGAACAAGGGTTGGTACAAATTAGAGCAATGGTTGTTGTCATTTGAGTTCGTCACTAGTGGGAATGTAAACGCTGTTATTTTTTGTGCACTTCATCCACTTCAGACATTTTTGGTGGTTCAGTTCGTAAAATATATATAAAGAACCAGTTACGAACATCACTCCAGAAATTGCAATCTCATAACATATACAACAAGGCACTTATAACTATTCCCTGTTTCTCTGTATCTGTTGTTACAATCATTTAGATAACATGCACTAATGCCGTACAACATAAGCATAAGGACAACTTAAACACGACATGCAGGTAAAAACCCAACCTATGAGCTGATATATATATACAAGTAGTGGAGCATCATAACCTAAGAGAAATCCCTGTCGGGGATGATTAGAGGAGCCAAAAGCGACCAGATGTACAAAGCAGCAGTGACCCACTCCGTGCATATGCGAACCCAAACGGATGTCCAACCAACATCTATCAGCTGTGAGCTTCCAGAATTTGAGCTGCTCCACCCTGTAAGTAGCATCGCGGAGTACATGCTAGCAAGAGCAAAAATCAGGTGGAAAAATGTGTAGTTGTAACTAACAGGCTTCGCTTCACCATCTTTCTTCTCATTTTTGCTAGACTCTACATCTGATTCCAACAGAGGATCTTTCGCACCTGTAATATGGACCAAACAAATCATATGTGCAACTCAGGTGGACAAATTTGCAACTTCAAAATAGGTGGATAGTTTTTTATGAGGTGGGCCAATTTGCTGCTTTTTCTCAGTCCCTAAGGCTCAGCACCATTACTGTTCTTTAATTGAAGTAGAGACTACTTCATATATTATGTATCCTCAAGGAATGTACTAAAGCTTCACAGGTATAGCATCTCAGACATGTGAAAGAAGAAAGTGCAGATAAACGATTTGTCTGTTCATATAACAGCCATAAGCTCCCTTGTTAATCCATTTTGGACCTTTTTTATACAACAGCAAAACGTAACTGTTAATAAATTCTGGGGCTTTGTCGCCCTCGGCATTAGTATAGGAAAATTCTGAACTGTGAAGCCCCAGTAAGATGATCCACACTAAGGAGATCATGCAAGCCATCAGAGGATGCAAATAGCAAATGTATTGACAGCTCAAATTAAGTTGTGATGTTTCATATTCAAATAGATAAAACACAATAGTAAGGCCGGAGAAGGGCCATAAAACTGCAAGCAATTTGGTAGAATCTCTTCAGATAGTGATCTGCTAATTCTGGGTAGTTAAAGGTAAGATACCAAGAACACAATTTCAAATACAATACGCCCATATCTTTTCCTCTTCAAAAGACAGATGTGAAAAGCTATGCATTATTCATTATCTAACAACCTAGATAGCAAAACAACAACAAAAAAAAAAAAAAAAAAAAAACTTAAGATCATCCCATTTCCTTACTTTCCAAAAGATTTTAGTTGTTTATGACCAAGTAAGATGATCCACAATAAGGAGATCATGCAAGCCATCAGAGGATGCAAATAGCAAATGTATTGACAGCTCAAATTAAGTTGTGATGTTTCATATTCAAATAGATAAAACACAATAGTAAGGCCGGAGCAGGACCATAAAACTGCAAGCAATTTGGTAGAATCTCTTCAGAGAATGATCTGCTAATTCTGGGTAGTTAAAGGTAAGATACCAAGAACACAATTTCAAATACAATACGCCCATCTCTTTTCCTCTTCAAAAGACAGATGTGAAAAGCTAAAACATCGTTTGCTTCATGCATTATTTAATTATCTAACAACCTAGATAGCAAAACAACAACAAAAAAAAAAAGAAAAAAAACTTAAGATCATCCCATTTCCTAACTTTCCAAAAGATTTTAGTTGTTTATGACCAAGTAAGGTTACGAGGTTCCACACAGCTTACAGACAAAACTGAGGAAAATAGCACCAAGAGAACTTCAATAAAAAAAGATAGTTTAAATGGCTTGAGGGTTTACTACCTGATTTGGGAGATGAAGGTGGAGAGAGGAGGGTCGTAGATGAGCCTGCACGAACAGCCAAGTAGATAACTGAGAGAACTGTAGTGACCATTCCAAGTACAAGAGTGCCTGTAGAGACTCCCTTGGAGTGCTTGTGAAGACCGTTGCAGGCATAATCTCTGGGCTCACTTGAGAGGCCACTGTAGCATAAATATGCACAGTATACAGATATTACAGAAGCTGGTAAGAGGCTCCCATGTACCTGTTTATAAGCCAGATATATGAGCTTAACTTATTATGCCAAACACATGACATTAAATCCAGAAACCAGCACCCACCAACTGGATAATTTCCAAGAACCAGACTAGAATTTCATTTTTGTGACAGACATACATAAAGTACCCATTAGCAGGCAGCTAACTAGATTAGGACTTGCCCAATTGTTGCAAAGCACTTTGATATGTCCAGTAATTTACCTTCGGATGCAATGCAATAACAGCAAATACAAATGCCAGGACCATAGTCAAGGTAATAAAGAAAACATTGAGCCCACACTCATGGCCCGAGGGGTTAAACCAGATGAAAAGGACAGCTGTGAACGAATATGTTGCAAGATAGCAAACCACTGAAACCACAAGCAATGCAATGTACCTGAACAGGTTAAGGAATATTAGAAAGTGAACAGATTTGTACGTTATAAACCAAGATAAAGAAGTAAGCAAGTAGAGTGGACCCACCATTTTTGCTCATCTCTCTGGACCCATGCATCATTCCATGTATGGGTAAAATCCAACAAAAGCATCACTTGAACTAGTAGAAAAAATCCTGAGCCAAATTTTGAAAGTATTTCTGCAATATGACAACAAGTACTGAAACATTTTCTCTCGAATTCGAAAGACAAGGCAATCTTCAAAGAAAGACCTTTATCTTGGGTATCTACCATCAAGCATATAATTTTTTGCTGGACTCCAACCCAATGGGACAACAGGCTGCCGTAATGGAAAAGACCAGACTATAGCAGGCACCAGTGATGATTCTTAAGAAAAAAATCACGAGAACCAGCATACAGAATATACTTTATCAAAAGAGTAATGCTATGCGCGCCCATGAGAGTACACATTTCAGCTACCCCTCTGACTGAAATGTATAGCTGGCGCCTCGATTTCTGGACCATAAATCAATAACAACACACCAGCTATGCACCCACGTCAGAGGGGTAGCTGAAATGCATGCCCTCATGGGTGCGGATAGCATTACTCTTACCAGAATGACTCATCACAGGACTTGATGTATCAGATTTGGAAAAGCCACTATGAGGTATATTGGTCAATGGAGATCAACATAGTCCACTTGTGTATTCACATCAATAGAAAGCAATAGAGTGCACTTCTATTGACTCAAATGCATAGAATTTCGAGGTACTATATACAGAACTGGTGATCATAAATCACAAAAAGTCAACAACAGGTTAAAAAATTGCTTTTAAATTATAAAAGGTAAAAGATATCCAAAATAGGATTCTGAAGTAGCAATTTCCTGGAGCTTACCATACACTGTGATGACAACATTGGGTATGAAGAACATCAGCACAATTAATAATGCCCAAATTACAATTTTTGCCATCCATCCCCCATGGTGCCATGAATATCGTTTGTCATTCTCATTTTTGACACCAATCATTATGAGGGAAAATATTGTGAAAAATAAGAAGTTTCCCAGACTGACACGCAGAACAGCACTCGTCTGAAACCATTCTTTTGAAGGAGTATGAGAAAAAGTATTTATCCCTGTAAGAAGGAAACAATCAAATTATAATTATTTCTTACTTGAAATTTATTAAAATACTGTACAAGCTTCTCCAACATCAAAATGTGACAACATTGTGTAAGTAATGTCTCAAGTGTTCAGCCAATTCTGATACGAGAGAAAACCAATTAAAAAAGAAAAGGCTACAGGCAGTGCCACCAAAAAATGGTGTTCATAGAGCTCTCATTTCAAAATGGAATTACACAAATGATGATCACTTTTCATTTTTCAACAAATAAAACAGAATGCATGGATCATTCTGGCGCTAATAATGACAACAGAAAGGGTTCCCACAAATTTAAAAGTCTGAATTTACGAGACATATAGCTGAAAAGTGATCGAAACACTACTACATTCCATAATTCTTCACTCTGACAGCCCTTCAAGCAATGCCACTAAGCTCTTCAAACAGAGCACAACTATAAGCCTTTATTCCATATGTTGATAGATCTGAATTCGATTTGACTACAGGAACACCATCTTCAGAGAAAAAGCCAGGGAACGACAGAGCAGTGTCAATCAAGCGGACCCATGTATTTCCTTCTGGAATTTCCGGAAGAATTACATTTTGCAATGTGTCACTGGCATTGATAGCAACAAAGAGGTCACTCTTATCATCATTCTCAGATTTAAGGGTCATGGCAACAAACTTGCAGTCTGGGTCCTCCCACTGGGGCTGAGATTGATCATTTGCTTGCCAGACTATATTATCTTCCTTCAAGAAGTTTCTACTTTGTAGAAGATCATTTCTTTTAATTCTCAGTTTACTCATGAATTCAATAAACTCGGTTATTTGAATCCCATATCCAGTTTTAAGAGCTCTCCAATCAAAAGGCTTTCTTGAAGTATAAGATGACGATCCACCAGTGGAGTGACCACATTCATCACCCATATTAAGAACAGGAACACCAAGTGAGATAAATAAGACAAAGAGAAAATTTCGTATCTGTTTAAGCCGTGTCTCAAGGACAATACTTTTGTTGGTGGGACCCTCTTCACCACAATTCCAACTTAAATCTGGAGAAAGTTCCTGACTACTGAAGCTGACTAAGTCAACAAGAGAAAGTCCAAAATTCTTTGCGATGAAGTTAAAAGAAAATGATGGGCCTCTTCCATCTGAAAAGATGTCACCACTTCCACATAAACGTGTTGCAATGCTACTGAGAAGACCTTTTCCCCTCAAAAAGTTCCGAACATCCTGACAAAATCTTGAATTCATTTCGGCCCACCTTTTCCAGTGGGGGAACTTGATCCCACCATGAGCCATTTCAAGTGGGACCCAGCAGTCAGCAATGATCTTAGTCTTAGACAGTACTGGATCAAATGCTATCGCCTCGACCAAAGGTGGCCGAGACAAATGCTTTCCATTTGAGCCACGGCAGAGAGAAGAAGCGTCCACGAAACAAAATCCATCAACATGAAATTCTGTAACCCAGTGGCGGAGACTGTCCAAAATTGTATGTTGGACAACAGGATGATTGCAGTTCAAAGCATTACCAGTTTCTGTTCCCACATCTCCACTGACAATATAATAAGACGAATTATCAATTCCTCGATATGATATTGTTTCAGAAGATGCATCAATCCCTTCAGTAGTCTGGGTGAAAACAACCTCCATTAGGACCTCTATGCCATTTGCATGCAGCATTTTTACCATCTCCTTCATTGAATTTCTAGCTGATAAGCCATCACACATAGGAGAATAGCAGGTAACTGGTGAAAAGAAATGGTATGGAAGATATGGGCCCTTTTTTTCATCAAAAGGCAATATTGGTTCCAATAAGATCGCATTTATGCCAAGACTTGTGAAATGATGAAGCTTCTGAATAACACCTAGAAAGGTACCTGCAACATCACCAGGCAACTCACTAGATTTGTCCTCTGTAAACCGACCCACATGTAATCTGTAAACCATCAGTTTTTCCATTGGTAGCTTAGGTCGAACTTCACCTTCCCAATCAAAAGAGGGCTCCTCGCACAACAATCCAAGGCACTTGATTAGAGATGTTGAAACTTCTTCATTGGGGTAAAAAGATCCAAGAATTTTAGCATAAGGATCCAAAAGAACACGTTGAGAGTCAAACCCATCGCCTTTACCCTTACACTTATAGCCGTAGCTTACATATGAGTTAATGTCTTTCAACCAAACATGCCACATATCACCTGTTCGATTAATATATGGATCCAATTCAATTTCTAAAGCAGGGTCACTTCCCTTATCATCTGTGTACAAGCACAAAATGACACTTTCAGCATTCCTTGAGAAAATTGAAAAATTCACAGACCCATCATTACAAAAGGAAACACCAGAAGGAGCAGGGTATCCAGAGCCAAAACCAACAGGAACACAAAAATTTGTTTTTCTATGGGTTCGCACTTCTGATTCAACTTTACTCTCTGATGAAGCCAACAGAAGAAATGACAGGTAAAAAGGTTTTTCATGTGAATCAAATTCCAGCTCAACTTCATATCCATCACACAATTTCTTGGAAAATGGTGTAAAAAAGGAATCTTTAGTATGAGAAGATGAACTCTTAACCTCTTTCACCATTGAAACTGAAGATCTAAATCTAATTTTGCTCCACTTAAGTACCAACTTCTGATCATCAGTCCCTTCTGATAAGGGTGATACTTTAATAAATACCACAAAACTTTCGTTTTTCCGCCACACTGATACCTTCACGTGCCCAAAAGTATCTGTCCTGAAAGAATAAGTAAAAGGAGATATCTTTTCTTTGTCTTCAGCTGCATCAACCTGTTTTTTCTCTTCTGTTTTACTGTTTGAATATAAAAATGACCAAATTTGTGATGCACCAAAGCCTTTCATAGCACACATTTTCTTAGAGTTGCAGAATAATTGTTGTTTGCTTCCTCTAAATATATGACTTCTCTCCACAGCCTTCTCTCTTTTATAACCATGAACAGTTGGTGTTACTGCTGGTAACCTAATACCCTCAATTGTCAGACAGTGAGCCTGGATCCAATACAAAGGGATAGAAGCTGCCATGGATATAACGCGGCAAGTGGCGTGGAGGTATTCCTACAGATGTTTCTTTTGACTGACGAGGTTAAGGAGAATCAGTTAACTGAACAGGTACCTTCGAGGACAGGAAGCAAAATTATAGAAGTGAAGGCTGTCAGCTGCTGGATCATTTTCCTTCTTTAATATCAAAAGAAATTCTGATGAAAATGCTAGAATAAGGTCTAAGTCCTACACAGAAAAAAATTCCATGACCTCTTCTTGGAGCTTTGTCAAACATTATTTCTTTCAGCTCATCATCAGCCATGTGATGTACAAAAAGGATAAAATTATACAAAGCAAAGAACATGGATGATACCCTGTCCATTAGCAAATTTAGAAGATATCCATTTAAGTGGGCACTTAATGCAAGCATAAAATCAGCCCAACCACAAAAGAAAAAGGTGATCAGCATACAGTCATATGGTGAACGGATCATGCACTAAATTAACCCTCACCATAAAGCAAAATAACAAAAATGAAACACATCGAAACTTTAAAAAAGGATTAAGAAAAATTTACAAAGATAAATTGAACTGATCCACGAAAGAATGCTATAATAAAGAGAGCAACAAAAAGAACTCAGTCCATAAGCAAAAACCCGTTAAAAAATAGAAGAAGCAGAAATCAGGAATTTAGACAGTTTAGATAATCATCAAAAAGTGAAACTAATAAGAAGAAGATCCCAAATGCAGACATTTTTACAACAGACTCATAAAAGAAAGTTTGCCATGTTCAATTAAACTATGTCATCATATTCAGAGGATGAGAACATATCATCATAAGAAAGAGGAGCAGATATCAGAAATTTCAGCTCATCAAAATGAACTGTTAACAATGTATAAAATCAAGCAAACGTAAAATGAGGGAGAAGAATAAGCGGACGATGATGAACAAGGGATCCACAAACATTAACAACAGACCGCTAAAAAGAAAGTGACCATGTTCGGTTAAACTACTTCATCACTTTTCAGAAAAATGAGAACTCTTATCACTAAAAATAACTTGTGAGGCAGTGAATAAGACTTAATCCGTGTGAAGCCTCCAAAAATATTGGCATACAAATTCAGTTGAATTCATAAAAAGAATTCTACTAATAAAAAAAAAACTGAGAACTTTCACTCAATCATACTTATTAAGATACGAAAACAACCCTAATTGGCAGCACAAAATTGATCCTTCGGTGAGTGGAAATTACATGGGATTTTCTCCATGAGAGGAGCAGCAGCTTCTCTGAGAATCCATGACAGGATGAGAGAAAGACCAAAAAGACCACAGTAAGCGATCCGAGCTGAGCGCTTCGAAATTCCAGATACCACAGAGGTGCAAAGACCACAGGTACACGATGCGCAACAAGAAGCCAAACAGGAAGCAGCCCACATCTCTCACACCGGATTATAGATGTCTCTCCCCACCCACCACAAATGACAAAACAGCGCACAGATGGAGCGTTCTCCCAAACAAAAGTAGAAAATTAAGCGCAATACCCTGTTCGCAGCTCGGTGAATTGTGATCAACCGATCTTCGTGTCTAAAAGCCTTATGGTTGGCTCTTGTTATCAAACCCCCCAAAATTTTAGAACCTTCAAGTTGCTGGTGCACGAGCAACGTGACACCAGGTGAGCCAACCGAGGACCCTGATCGTTGGGCCCATCAATAACAACTCTAGAAAGCAGAGAGAATTTTAGATAAATTTGTTTATATACGTTTTAAATTTATAAATTTAGGTTTCTAAGGGATGTCATTATAATAAATAGTCATATTATTAACCGTAATTATTAAAATAAAAATTTTCCTACTCTAGTCTTCTAGTATATTTATTTCCATTACGAGATAATTTTCACATATTAACTTGACAGAAATTGGAAACTGCAACAAACTCTATCTTTTTTCTTTTAAATTTAAAATTTTTACTTTCTAAAATTAAGTTTTCGTATTCCACTTTTACTTATCTTGCACTTTATTATAAACCAGGCGCCACCTGATAGTCTTTAAAACCTCAACGGGGCTCGATTCTGGAGAAACCTCATCTACTCGTTTTCAATGATCTGCATCCTAAATCTTCACTTTTGGCTTCTATCCTTTAATAACGATTTACTTAACAAAAGAATGAATAATATAAACGTTTGACACCAAATGGTCTAAAAACGAGTGGTAACTACAACTGCTAATTTTAGGCTTCACTCTCAGAGCCCATTTCAGAACCAAATTTACTCTGCACGGGTGTACTTAACCGGGAATTTCTTTTTGTTGCCACGAGGAGATTGTTTTCTTCTTCTTCTTCAATATTCGAAGAATTATAAAGCTTCCCATCCCTAAAAACTGGGTGAATATAGGCATCCTGCAGGTAGCTCCTGAGGTCCAAGGTTGGTTCAGTAGCTTTCTCCAATGTATCCTTCACCATGGCCTCCTGATAATCAAAGTTGAAAGAGTTACCAATATTTAAAATAGAACTTTGAATATGTGAAACGATTTTGAGATTGGTACAATTGTTCAAATTATTCCTAGAGTAGGCAGTATTGTCGACAGCTTTTCGTAAATGATTGAGTAGTAAAATACGTTCATGGAGCTGGAGGGATGGTGGTCTTTTCCATACCTGCAATGGGAATTTGACAAATGCAGGTTCAAAGCGGTTTTTGCAGAAGATGTGGAACCAGATTGTAATTACAGGAAGTGCAATGAGCAACGGCGAAGACTCAGCAAAACCTTTAGTACTCAGTAAACCCATAAGAAGAATATGAGATATTATCAACCCAGTGATTATTCGCCTGTGTACATCTGGCCAGAATGTTGCTCCGCTCTCATAGGCCTGATGGTAGACATTTATAATCTTGCATCAAACAGAACAGAAAAGGTTAGGAACTGTGTTTATGGAATATGTAAGTAGAATAACTACACTGTTCTCTTGTCTCAATCAAAACCACATGTTGATCTTAAACAAGCTTATATAGTGTACCTGATGACGGAAGACAAGATAAGAGAACCCAAAGAAAACGCATATGAAGGGGAGAAGGATAGGTGTGACCACGGCGTAAACAAACCCAAGCAAAAAATAGAGTTGTATCCGAGGCTCGGATGAAGCAAAATCCAAGCTCCCCGGGTCCATTGCCTGCTCTCTGTCACTCTCTGTCTTAACTAAGAATGTGTTCTTTAAGTGAAACACAATCAATGGTTTCAGTCTAAGAATCTCTGCAGCAATGCCTGCCCAACCATCAACCATTATGTATGTAATGAAAAATGTTGCTTTCATCGGCATGGAGGCGCCAACTGTTTTGGGGATGCTGCAAAAAAGTAGTTGAATGTGTTAAAGGGAAAATAGAGAGGTATTGCATTTTGTTTTTTGTTGATTTCTATTAGAAAAATTCACTGTTGAACTTCAAGATTAGATAATGATGGAAAAATTAAATATGAAAGTATCTAAAGAACGAAATTATGAAGCGAATGGAAAACATACTCGTTTGCTGACTGATGGAGAAATGTTTTAAGTTGTTGAAATGCTGTTCCAGTGATTATGCTCCCAAGGAACACATTGACCAACAAGAATAAGTAATACTTTGCTGCAGACCTCCTTTCTAGAGAAGATAGAGATGTGTAACCTTCTATCTGGGACATGAGCATGAGTATAGATGGGAGAATAATAAGGAATATTTTCAGTGCAATCCCCGGCAGAAAACCTTGAATGAAGGACTTGACAGCCTTCCTGCATAGAACAAATTTTTGAAATCATGAATATTCACACTAAGAGATATGACTATGAAATGCCCAAACCTCAGAAGGATATACTCACGTTTCTATTAATTCTTTTAAGAAAGGAAAAACTTTCTCAATTGCCTCAATATTTGCAAGCGATTGGACAAATGCAATTGGGATCATGAAGAAGAATGTAAGGAAAAATAGGGCAACGGCCATTATCAGTTTCCTTATCGTGATTTCCACAAATGGGATTGCAAGATTATGCCAATAAACATCACGGGGTTCAGGGGCCCACTCTGTAAGCCACAGAGTTGGGTTACTGGATTGTTGAGTTTGAGCACAAACAGCTGCGCCCCAGCGGCTTCTGAATGATACAAATGCTGCAGGCATGATAGACTTAGGATCACTCAATATCCTCTCTCTTTCAGTTTCTTCCTGAATCAAAAGATGATTTCACCATTACTGAACATGGGTAATTAGGATAATAAGTCAAAAATAGTCTACTGAAACAGAACCATCTAATGGAGTTATTAACATTTCTAGACTAATAGGTCAGAGAAATGGAGAAATTCAATGTGATAATGCAATAGCCCATGATGCTGGAAAGGATTTTGTCATGCATGTAAAAACACAAATCACATATTTCAGACATATAAACAATGTGAAAGTCATGTAAGAATCCAACAGCCTATGGTACAGAAAAGAATAATGCCATTCACTTAAAAATGAAAACCACATATGTCAGAAAACAAAGTCAATATAATATTAGTGATACAGGACGCCCAACCCTTGAGAACACTTACTTCTTTAGTCAACTTTTCAATCTCAGAATTGTAATGATCAATTGCATCAACTTTATTTCCCCAGATGCCCCAAAACCCTGTCTATAGAAAAGGAACGGTTAGCATGAAATCGTATTTGAGGTTTCACAGGGTGAAAGCAGATAGAAGGAATGAAAGGAAGATTTAAGAAATGACAGTAGACGCTACAATAGGTTTTAAAGAAAATGTAGTAGTGGATAAACTGTGTGATGCAGAGTGAGGAATACTTTTGTGGTCGGCCTCTTCTTAGGATTCCTCTCAAATTTATTTTGGTAGTAAACAAGCCAGTTCAGCAAGGTCTTCTTTTCCTCAACCAAAGATGCAAGTTTATTAGCATTGTACACAACCTGGAAAAGAAAGAAATTAATCATGAGCATGCACGAAATTAACCCAGGAGGCTAATACAGATTTCGAACTGGGTTTGTAGTCCAGAAGAATGGTGAACCTTTCAAAGAAAAGATATAAGGACTTCTATTTCCAAAGATCTCTAATACAATTGCTCAAAAAAAGATGTCAAGCACGGGACCAGATAAAAGAGCTGGCTTCTGAGATATAGATGTTCTAATCCGTACGAAATAAAGCTTCTACTAGCCCAATATGAACAACAGAATGACTCAGGACCAAAACATGTTTCTTTTTCTAAAAAAAGAAAATAGAACAATAAGAAAAATCCATTAGAATCAACCTGCTTAGACACACTACATAGTTAAATCTTGCTGGTTGGAAAATGATGATGGCTGAGGAGACTGTCCACCAATCATTGTAGTAAGGTGCCACAGTATTCCAATAATAAAATGGATGGAATTCAAAATTGAAAAAGAAAAGAAAAATAATAAAATAGGCAAACCTGGTGGGTTAAGTAATGGTCTGGATGGTTTACACAAAAGAAATGCTCAACATGTTCGCTCACTGATTCATCAGGATCTGGTGGAACATTTCTCACAAGAACCTACATACATGCATAAAAGAAATTTCAGGTAAGGAACTGCTGAAATGAATGCATCAAAAACAAAAAAGCAGCTAATGCAAGTCACTGTAGATGCTTACTGTAAATTGATCTGCACGGCGATTTTCTGATGCAAGAAAATGCAATCGCATAGAGGCTATGACCCTGTACTCGTTATGTAGAACATAACAAGTCCAGAATGTAAAAGCATAAGACATTGCCAAGTGTGCCCAAAATCTGTACTAGGCAACAACAAAAAAAAAGAATTTACAAATCAGTAGATAAAACAATTGTAGGAATATATCTGTAAAAACCCAAGTTAAAGCATTTTCCTGTTTTCTGATCTTCTAGCATTTTTTGTAGCTCAACTGCATGGTGATATCGAAACATTGCCTCAATTTTCTTCAAGGCAGGTACATTGCACTTGTCAAAAGCAATAATTCAAAATCAGATGGAGAAAAATGTGCTCTAACCTATTTGACTCAGATGCAATGTTAGATATTGATAGTTTGTCAATATTACTGAATGTTAAGTCACGCGTGTGCTCTAGTGTTCCACCAGTCCAATTAACAGGCACCAAGACAGCAAAAGCCAGAAAAGTCAGTGGCACAAATATTTTTAAGCTGCGCAGCAAACAGGAATGATTGTTAGCTAAAAACAAAACTTGAATTAAACATTCTGGATAATTAGTCACTTAAAAGTGTGTGCTATTTGATGGATCTTCTACTCAATGGTACATAATCTCATAAGGAGCACAAATTTAATTGAGGGAAATATATCGAACAGAAAATGAGAATGTGCCACAAATCTAACCCGAGAAGGTATATTCTGATGTAAACAACAGAATCAAGTCCAGCATGATCAATAAGCTCGAGTTCTGGCATTCTCAATGCTGCAGGCATCCAGTTTAAGAACCTGATATATGTTCTGCAGTCTAAATTAAAAAACTTCCTGACATATGCTCCAGAGTGTGTAGGGCTATTTCTTATCCCTTTAAAATACCACTTAGGGAAGTATACTCTGTCATTGAATGGTTGAAGCCGCAATATCGCAAATGCCACAAGGAAGGCAATGGAAGATAAGATATTAATAGCTGCTGCAAGACCAATATCTGAAAGTGAAGCCATTCTCTGACCCGGCTGGATGTTTTATGCAAGACGAGAAACAACATTAACAAATTGGATATCCACAGTCAAATAATGGTAGCAAATAGAAGAAGATGACATGATGTTGAAGTACTTTACTGCAATCAGACTCAATACTCAATGCAGATAAACAATAACTGATGATATGCAAAGAAATTGTAAAATTGTTCATATGCAATATTAACTTAGCTGTTTGGTTTCCTAACCTATTTGCTAATCCTTCCATTCACAGAATCAGTACGTGTGTGTGTGTAGTAAGAACAAGTAGGATTTGAAATCTTCATAAATGGAGCACACTTAATGACTATGTGATAGGAGCGGAGCGAATAAACTAGAAGGAAACTTGCTGGTAGTTTTCTGTGGCTTGTCCTGTACAAATTTCATTCAATTCAGGAAAAGAAAAAAAAAACAATTCAAAGCCACCCATGATGTTAAACAACTCAGCTCAGCTCATAATGTTGCTTAAAAAATAATAAAGATGAAAATGTTGAAATGTCAAATGGAAAAGGATTGCAAGAGAGCTTGTTAAATTTTAAGACCACTAGAACAACATGACATGAAACGCCACCAGCTTGTCTAGAGCCTATGCTTCACATTTCCAAAACAGAGCACCAACCTTCGACTATATAATTAATTGATGACAAACGGAGAAAGGAATGATAACGAAAAAAAAAAAGAAACAGAAATAAACAGAAATATTGATAGTTCAACTTTAGTGGCAATATTTCATCTTTGAAAAGATATTATTGGCCATAAAAAAAAGAGAAAGAATCCGAATGAGGGAAAGAGAATTAAATAAGGAACATGCAAACGCACTTGCAAACAGGGGAGGAGACGGAAAAACTCTTACCTTAAATTACTCTAAGGCAATGTCTTTCTTCAGTCGTCTTCGTATAGGAAAAGGGAAGAGAGATGACAGAAAGAAGAGTTGACGGAAACAGGAAAATGCGGTCGACCGAGAAGAGCTCGTCAGCACTCTAGCCTCGTTCTTCCACGCCGGAGCTTGCACGGAAATGTTCTTCGAAGCTGTCGTTAGAGGAATTCGGCGTTAACATTCTTCGAATATGAAAAGAGCTAGGATTTTCTGATTTTGACGATCTTCTCCAGCCATTTTCTGCATATATCTAACATATGCTTCTGGATTTTCTATCTATTCGTCGATTTCCAACCAGCATCCAATAATGAAATAAAGGCCGTAACGATCATATCATGCTGTTGTCACATAGAAAAGAACCTCAACACGAACAGAGTCAATCGGAATACCTGTAATCAGTCCCTTGTTCTAGATCTTGCAGAGAGGATGCGAGGCAATTACGCAACTGATTAGGAACCAAAAAGAAATTTTTATAATAAAAAATAAAAAAAGAAGGAGAATTCAGTTCTGGTTTTTCTGCATTATGCATCTGAATAATCAAGATTCAAGCATCAGCTGCTCGCTCATTTTGCGAGCTCCTCCTTGTTGGAGAGGCGGCAAGAAGAGCGGAACAGTTTCGGTTTGGCCCGAGGATGCTCCTCTCGGAATTTAACGACCCTCGCTTTGTCCGTTTCGGGAGTCCAACGGTAGTGGACACTTTGAACTTTGCTCTTGACCGAATTGCCCCTTCCTCCCAAATATGGGAATCACAACCTCATCAAGATGACTACAAAACCCCTTCTCACAGTTTCTTCCTCGTTTCTCCTGCCCGACGTCTTCCTGTTGAAGTAGTATACATATATCTAATCAGTAATTAGTAGGAGGCCGTGATTGTAAAATTGGTATTAAACATTAAAAAATCGTCAACGAAGACGGAGATATGGAGGGACAACTGCTGGCCAGCTCGTTTGGATTCCCGAACGAGAATATATGAAAAAAATGCTCGAAGATACATATGCTAAAATATGAACTAAACTTCGTGCATGCCTTGAGATGTCCTCAATTTTGGCGCTACGTGAACCAGCACTGGCCGGCTCATTTAAGGATTTCTTTGAGGAACAGAAGTATGGACTCCTCAAATTTCGAAGTGATCATCTGCAGCTTGGAATATTCAGATTGTATAAAATCTTAGTTGGTATCGAATTGGCAGTCATGCATGCACGGTCAGATAAAGCAACACTTGGAAGTGTGTTAGGTGCATAACAACGTTTTGAGTCTGACCATACCGTGGCTATTTTGTACGTAGCAAATCCCAACAAAGGGCGAAGTCTGGAGGCTGAGTGGGGGAGGAGTACTGACTGAAGAAGGGTACTTGAAGTAGGTTTTTGTGTTTATCAAGATGGTTGGTGAGGGAATTAAGGGGAACTCACGGCTGACCAAATTATGATTGAGGCTTCTAAAGAAGGGTGTTGGAGAAGCTAGCCTGTTGTGTTGTTTTAACTTAATTTGCAGTGTAGCTGCATGCATATCGTGCTTAATTGTTCTACATATGATTCCGTTTGTGCCTTCAAAGATGTAAACTAGCTAGCTACTGTGAGTTTGTCATCCTTGGGATATTACTATCAGTATTGATGTTACATCTTGTGGTACTTATAAGATCATCGAGTCCAATTGTTTATAAAATAAAAAAAATATGTATCAAATTAATGTTACATCTCATGGACCAGCTCTAGTAACTAGTTTAAAGTTGAATCGGGAGAGTGGTGATAACAGTACTTCCAAATTTTACTATGAGGGTTTACAACATGACGTGGCATCCTCATTGGCAGTCTAAATAAGAGATAAAGTAGATCTTATCTGAACTGCCAATTTGATAATACACATATCACCACTCAATGAAAAATAACTATTATCCATGTTGTATTGGCAATAGGTAAGAGCAATGCTAGCTACACCTTGCCCAAGTACCCTATGGGCATAACTCCTAATGTGGATGTTACAATTGGTATCCACATCAAACTCCTTGTCAACGTCCTTTTAATTTTTTTTTAAAATCTTAAAACCTTTTCCAAAAACCTAAAACCCTAAAAACTAATAATGCACACCTGACATGAATGCCAACTATGCATCCACGTTGCTTGAGGGTACTACAAGAAAGTGCAGCTAACATTATTCAATTGGCAAATACAAAATGGATAATCAAAAACCTAAAACCTTTTCCAAAACCCTAAAACCTAAAATTCTAAACCCCAAACCCTAAAAAAACTAATGATTTACACTTGACATGGATGCCAACTATGCATCCACGTCGGCTGGTATCAATTGGCAAATACAAAACGGATAATGGATTAATGGCATATGGGTAAGCAAATGGGTAAATTACAGGCCGTGGATGCGGGCCCAGGTCCAGGGAGGTCCAATCGGGTTCCTCCTCTTATCCGATGTGAATCCAGATAATTGATACTGGACGGCCGTACCCCCGAGATCTTTTGGAGTGGCGGACCCGGGACCGGAAAAGGTAGACCGGTAGAGTCGCTGAACGGCTTCAGCGGCGAGGGACACGTGCGAGAGTCTTGTGTAGTCTGTACGACGTGTCTCTACTACTCTGTCGTACCGAGAGCGAGCGTGCGTCGGACTCCGAGTTACGCTGCTGCTACATACGCTGTACAAGGGGTACGTGTACAATACGTTACTCTCGTGGGAGAGGGTTTGTTAAGCACTTAGCAGGCCGCACAACAGAATGTGCTGTCGCCCTCTTCTCTCCCTCTCCTCTCCCTCTCTCCTCTCAGAAGTAGCACATCCTATATTGGCTATGGATTCTTCTGCGCTGCTCCATCCCGATAGGCCTTTGAGAAAAAAACGGAATTTCTTCACTCAAATCCGTTGAATCGAAGTCTGCTGAACTCCCGTTCCGTGTCGCAATTCGTCTTCCGCATGTACTGAAGAAATTCCAAAGTAGAATCGAGAGTTGATCGGTACTGCTTTTACATGGCTCCCGGCCGTAGAAAAGGCGGGGCAAAAGCTTCTGCAGCCGCCGCCGCCGCCCGACGGCAGTGGAAGGTTGGCGATCTTGTTCTCGCCAAGGTCAAGGGATTCCCGGCATGGCCCGCCACTGTAAGTACCTTTGCCTTGTAGAAAAATTTCCTTTTTTTTTATTTCATTATTTTTAGTTAGGGCTCCGAGTTGGTTTGTTATTTGTCCTTCTCGGATTCTCTCTCTCTCTCTCTCTCTCTCTCTCTCTCTCTCTTCTCTTTGGTTATTTTACTTCCTGTGAACTGCTTTTTGTGATTGAAATTCAAGTGTTTGCAGGAGACTATACAATTAGAACTAAAGAAGCGTGTGATGACAAAAACATTCATTTGTTTTCTGGTTGAGAACTATCAATTTTGGGGGTTTTGTTGACTAAAGTTCTCATCTTTGTATCCTTGTCAACTTTGAGGGTTCTGTGGAGAAATTAGAGGAAGTTTTGATAAAGAAAATGAATTTAACGCTTTTATAAAGTTATTCTTTATTCGTATGAATTGATCTCTAACCAGATTTGTCGACTTGATAAATCTGGACGCAACCAGCTATTTGAAACTGAGGTTGCCACAGTATGGTATTGGTTGGGTCTGTGATATGCGTTATGTGTTTCTGTTTACTTATTCAATTTTTTTTTATGTGTAAAATCTGATACCTTAATGCTGTCATTGAAAATTTAGAT
Organism: Aristolochia contorta; assembly: GCA_022405105.1. NCBI lineage: Eukaryota > Viridiplantae > Streptophyta > Magnoliopsida > Piperales > Aristolochiaceae > Aristolochia > Aristolochia contorta. Next base: position 8,566,925 of record CM039664.1, read on the forward strand.
GTCTCTTTTCAAATGTGGGTGACAGGTTAGTGAGCCGCAAAAGTGGGGGTATTCAACTGACTGGAAGAAAGTGCTTGTGTACTTCTTTGGCACCAAACAAATGTGAGTGTTGGAACAGTGCTGTATTGACGTGGTATTTTAACTGATTATGCTTGTTTAGACTTACCGGCATATACAGCATCCAAAAAAAATTTATTTTATTGAAATTTTTAGTATGATTTTTCATGGGAATTTTTTTACTCTTGTTTTGCTAGAAAAGTTTTTTTTGTCCGCTTTGGTTTCTTGTAATTTTCCAAATGGAACGTTGTGTTATTATGTTCTTCTATGTTCTTCTGTGTTCTTCTATGTTTATATGGTTTGAGTAGATGCTTTTTTATGCAACCTTGCTTTTGTGGGCAAGTACAAAGCTGCTGCTCCAATAATCTTTGGTACACAACCTCGCTTTTGCAGCCAAGTTGTAAGCTGCAGCTTTAGCTTTCTCGAGGTCAGAAATCAATTTCCTCCTCAGCAAAGCCTTTCCTTCTTTTCTTCTTGTCCTTATCTTTATTGAACTGTTCTAAGAGTCTTTTGAACTCTGCTATTTCAAGTTGAGCATCTAGATCAGTGTTTTAGAAATCGACCGTTCATCGAACTGCTGGTATGTCTGTTTTATTCAAACCTGGTTAGACTGGTTTGGGAGCGATGGTTTAATAATTGAATGTTATACCTTAGTAATTTAGTACGTGTAAGATTTCTATACAAAATAAAGAACACAAAGTCCTTAAGTTCCTTTACTTAGACTCTTCCCTATGGAAGAAAGATGTCATGTGTTCGAATCCCACCATCAGCACAGTGAGTTAATGCCTTTCCATTCCCTTTTCAGGTGTATTTTAGCAGACCTGACCGAGCCAACCTGACTGATATGCAATCAGACTGGATCAACCGATTGGGTAGCACGAATTAATGAAAACCTGTTCTGGTCTTAATCAGAATAAGAATGATCTCCGGTTCTGGCTCAATCGGGTTGGACTGGCCGGTCTAATCAGAGTTTTTTAAACAGTGATCTAGGTTTTTCTTAGCCCTGAGCAACCAGTGTGACCTTTCGGTGGACTGACTTAATACTAGAATTGTCCAAACTGAATGATGTCCTGTTTTTGTTCACAAGGATGTGGCAACCCCAAATTCAGGCTACAAGTCCAAAAAGGGTTTCCCAAGGTAGATATTCCACTTGGGGTTCTTAGAGATACATATCTACTTGGTGTTTGCTCTCATTTTACAAACACATTAGTTATAGAGTACTAGGGTGTATAGAATTCTAAGGAATTCCTGTACTGTAGGGGAGACATACATGTTGTAGAAAGAGTATGTAAGGGCTCACAATTGCCAAAATGGCATGACTTCAAATAATTTAATCATATGAAGTGTACCATGTAGGTTTGATGGAGGAGTGAGACCCTAAGTTGTTACTATACTGGTTCACTTGAGAAGTAAGATTGTAGAGCCGGTTCTTAGATCAAGAACACTTCTTTCTCTCCTTGCTTCTCTTGGGCTGATGTGCCTTTAGAATCAAAGGGTATGTTTGGCTACTGCGAGTGTCAGACAGGTTGTAGTGGTTAAAAACATGTATTCATTTCTCAAATGACAGGTAGATGTCTAATTATTTGCAATCCACATCATTTCTAGTTGGCTGCGCAGGTGATCCTGTTCTGCTTGGTGTATTACTGAAGAAGACTTCCCAGTGGCCATTCTTCACTTATAATATTTACCTTGACGTACATGAGATGTCATTCCTCTCCTCTCATCTTATCACTTATTCGTCTGTTTGAATTACCTGAAACTGCATGAAAGAAGTAGTATCCTTAGCAGCATTTTTTTTTTTTTAAATGGCAAAGCTTTCATTCAAACTACAGAGAGAGGATTCCACAAAAGGTAAATTTGCCAGAAAAGCTCTACAACATATATCAACATAAGGGTACAAGTGGTCAAAACCAGTGTTATAGGGTGCTGTTGGTTCAGTCACTAAGTGGCCAATGGTCAGATTGGCTTTGGAGACCCAGATTTTACCAATGTATTATTTAAGGAGCTGGCTGAATAGAAGGCCCTTTAACTTGAATCAGGATTTTTCTACCAGCATTTGAAAGCATGTGTTTTTGTGTTCCTTTATAGAATTTCATGGACCATGTACCCTGTGTAGTGTTGAATGAGCAATCTCCTTCTAAAAAACCTTAAGCAGCCTTGAAAGTTGTTCATTAAATGTGTACTCGCTTCAGTATTGAATGGTATAATTCCTCTTAAAGTTCTCCGTCTCAAAGATGAGTTGTTTTTACTGCCTCAATAAGCATTTGGTTGTGTTTGATTTGTCCATTCTTTTACACAATTTATGGTCAAGTCGTTTCATAGAATTAGTCAGTGTACCTCCTCGGGTAGTCTTGTCACCAAGAGAATAGACGTTATGACCCTCCAAATGAAAAGCTATGTTTTTTTTTTTTTTTTTTTTTTTTTTATAACATAAGCTATGGGTTTTTGTTGATGTATTGTTCCGTGATTGCCCTCAGTTTGTTGTCTTTTGTTGTGTGTTGAGAAGAGTTTTTGTTCTCTCAGGTAGCTCCTGTCCTAGTCTATCTTTGAGAGATACCCATTGTCAATACAGATATGAATGAGAAAACCATTGAATTTATATCAATAGAATAACCAAGTGGGCATAGTGTGTTATAATTGGGGATGTAATCAAATTTGGATCTCAGATAGTGAAATTTTGAATCCAAACCTTTTCAGAATTTTCATGTTTCTGAAATTTAAAATCCAAAAGCCACAATGCGCAATCTGAAAGAGTATTGGAAAGTGAAATTCTGGAACATTTTAAAAAAAAAATATTTGTTATTTCAGATGCAGTGAGCAAAAGTGTCATTTTTGTTTCAACTGATATGAAGAAGGCCCTCTTCTATGGTGACGTTGTTGAATAAGTTTAAATGATGCAACCTCTTTCATAGTTTCGAAATGAAAGTGGTTGTTGAAAAGAGACTTCTATAGATGTAAGCAAATTCCTGTAGTATGGTTTGAGAAATGCAACAGATTTTTTATGTTATCAAGAGGTGGACATACTCATTTATAATCTTGTAGATGTTCCTATAAGAGAGGCAAGAGTTAGTCTTCATATTTGTATATTTAGATGACATTATATTTTTTTTCTTTTTTGAAAGTTTAATTGTATTATCAGCGAGTGGCTTGCAAGCTAACAATGATATTAACAGCCATTTGAAGGCTATTTTTCAAACTAAACACTTAGGGTAGTTGAATTAATTTTAAGAAATTGAAATCACCAAGAGTAAGTCTGAAATTATGTTGTTTTAAAGGATTTGTATCTTTAATCAGTTACTGGAGAGTGAGTTGGTGCAAGCTTGTTGAAATTCCTCCGGAGAGTAAGGGTTGCTTTCATGATGATGAAACCTCGTCTTGGGTGACAGAACTTAGACTTGATGGTTGGTGGGAGAATTGATTTTTCGCTAGGTGGGCTAACTTGATGTATATACTTTAAATCACCGTAATTATCTACTATGGAATTATTTCTAAGCTCAGATTGAACAACTTAATGCACAAGTCATACACCTTGGATAAAATTGCTTTATTGATTATATTGATAGGCCAAGGTAGTCCATATACTCCTTGCGGTCTTTACAGTCCAAAATTTGATTTTTGATGGAGAAATTGTTTGTTCAAGAACTAGGTCATTACTTGCATTTCTTCAGCTTCCCAGTCATCAATGGGCTTGCTTGGTTGGGTTTCATCTCTTATGTACTTCAATCTACTGTTAATCTTCAGGTACACTCACACTGATTATGACCTCCTCAAATAGTTTATTCCATCTAATTTGTTAAAAGATATTTAAATTGTGTCTTGCCTTCAGCAAGAATCACCTCCTTAGCTGAATTATGAGTCCCCTTATTCGAGTCTAGTAAATTAGGGGTACACAGTGGTCAAAACAATACACCTTTTAATAACTTCCAACCACCAATTGGCAGTGGTAAGTTCCATATTTACTCAAAAGAGCATGCACATGCAAGTGAAAACCCCCTACACTAATTGGCACTAGATCAATCTGAATCATCCTGGCTGACAATATCAGACACCAAATTTGGTTAAACTAGTGTTAGGCAATACTAGATTCAATTTGAATCATTCCAGGCTGAGCATGGTATGAACCAAGTTCAATGAAACTAGTGTTATTCTGTACTACTTCAATCTGAATGCTAACAGGCTGAGAATAACATATAGGAATACTCTAATGAGCTTGATACTGATGTCAGGACAGTATATGATGACATGGGCACATGCAATCAAGGACGCCCCAGGAAAACTTGTTTTGTGTTTAATGAGTACCACACCACTCCAAGATGCAAAAATTGTAGGGGCAGCAATCCCTTGACAGGTAGAAAGTTACCAGGATCATTGCAGGTTGGATTGCAGAATGGACTCTATTTGAATTCATTTAAGGATTTAAAGAAGTTGACAAGACCTCATATGGGGCATTAAGTGGGCATACATATTTCTATCCCGTAGTAGGCGTGATCTTTTTTTTTGAAAGTTGTGATTTTTTCCCATGCCCCTAGGGAGACTTCAACCCAAGACCTCCAATTACACCCCCCATGTAACGGTAGTAGAACAGAAATAGACATCTTTTTGGGCTGAGTGCTGGCTACACCAGAGGGAGCAGCAAACTAAGGAAGTAGAATATCTTGCACTGATATTTAATTCTGAACATCCTGCTCTGCTTCCGTGAAAAACTTGAAGGGGAGAGGTATAGAGGGAAAATTTAAAGGGGGAAAATAGAGAGGAAAGGACTGGGGATTAGGGGAAAGACTTCACATTACTTGAGTGAAAGGTACATTGCCCAAAATGCGCATACACACATAACAGCTCATATCTCCTCCATATTGCTCAAAATTGAACCAGAACAGAAATGTAGTAACTATTAATGAACTACACATTCCATGCTCTTATTGGAAATTACTGATCTGCATCTGGTATATAAATTTTAACAAGTTGGTAAAAGACACTGAAATAATAAATCTCCTTTTATTCTTAAATTGTGGTTGCTTTACAGATAGAGGTGGAAAAATGTTAGAATACAACACGTAGTTGAAAGAAGCTGCAAAGCAGCGAAGGCAAATTAAGGGCAGGGATTGTGGTGTTTCAATACAAGCTCAATAAACACCAGTTTTGGCTTGGGTGTTAGCTAGTGAGTTGGCAGATTTTCGGATTTTGACCAAGCTATTTACCAGTAGGATGTGAGAATGGAGATCTCATTAAAGGTTGGCTTAAGCTTCCATGGGGGGTAAGATGAATCAGAGGTCTACCCTATGACTAAGGCTGAATCCGCTTAAAAAATCAGGGGTCCGTTGTCTTGCTGCTTCAACAACTTGTTGCCAGCTAGGGGAGCCTTGGATTCACTTTCATAGGAAGTGCAAGATCCGGCTGGGCATAAGAAATTCATGAGAATTTCGTCAGGGCTGTTTCTTATGGCCCTCTCCAGTTTCAGCTGGGACGGGATTCCCATTTTGGACCCATCAAAGTTGAGTTTTAGCCAGCCCATTGAGGGAGGAGCCTATTCCACTATTATTGGTGGTGTATGAAATGAAATGTGGATCACTTTGGCCCTGCATTTTCAGATGATTTGAGCTTGGAAAGGTGGTATTTTACTGAGATTGCATGCCTGTAGCAGAATGCGATAGATTGTCTTTTCACTAATTCCTGTCAAAGAGGTTCTCAAATGTTCTGTTGTTCCTCTCAGTCCATAGGTGCCAAGCAACTGTTGCAATGGCTACTGTGGCTGCTTACCTATGGGATCTTCCACAGTGAGGGAAAGATGGAGAGAGCAGTTTAGTAAGGAGGCTGAATGTTCTTAGCAATCGGAAGGGAATTTTAAGCCTCAGTAGCACCACATCCCATAGATTCTTGCTGTAATTGAATGAATCAGATTTTTATCACGTGCTCCTTATTCCACTTAGTAAATAGGGAATTTATATTAGCCGGACCACTTTTCTGTAGCTCATCACATGTGAGAATCTTGCTGTGGGTTGCTGTCCAATGAAATTGCCGAACCTTCTTTGGAGCAAGGAGAAGCCATAGAATGATTACCTGGTGGATCATCCATGACAAACCCAATTCAGCTAGGTTGCTTGCTTGGTATCTAGGGTAGTTTTGTTATATTTTTGGGTCATCGATGGTTCTGACACTAGTATTTTTTGTTTCTCTATCTCTTCTGTCACATTCAAAATTTGCAGCAGCCGACCATGGACCATTTGGTTGGAAAAAAAACATAGAACCTTCAAAAGCAAGTCATGTTCCATAGGGGGCCTTATTGTCAAAGATGTTATCTTCGTATGGACGTCTACTTTCAAGGGCATGCCTTCTTTTCCAAATGTTGTTCTAAGAAAATTTTGGCAAAAAATTGTCTACTTCAAGCTTCATAGACCACCCGTTATGATTGAGTGGTCTCCCCCACCTGTTGGATGGCTGAAATTAAATTTTGATGGATTATCCAGAGTTCCGGGGCCAGCAGGGTTTGGAGGAGTGATAAGGGGAAGTATTGGACAGATTCTACATGCCTACTCAGGTCCACATGGGATAACAACCTCAAATGAAGCTGAAGCTGCTGGTCTACTTGAAGGGATTTGAGTTGTGGTATCACTAGACAACACTCTCATCATTATTGAAGGGGATTCTACCTAGACCATTGGCTGAGCAATGCAATCAATCAACATTCCTTGGAATATTAAATTACATCTTTGATGAAGTTTCAGAAATCATCAAAGGATGGAACATTATATGGAAGGTAGTACCACACTTGACTAATTCTCTTGCTGATTAGCTGGCAAAAGAAGGTGCAAACAGACCTGCACTTGTATCTGCCAGCATCTTCCTCTAATTTAAGTGTTTTCCTGTACTTTTTTCTTTTATCCAGCTCTTTATCCAGCTCTTGTTTATCCAGCTATGAAAGCTTTGTAAACCAGATGTAAATCATTCTTTTATCTTTAGAAAACAATAAAAGAGCATTTTCACTGTTTTTTAAAAAAAAGATCTCAGCAGCCAATGTTGTTGTGAGATGTTCTTGAGGAATTAATAAGTGGGTCATTCTTAAACTTGTCCATACTTAGAACTGCACCTATTAATTTTGAAGACTGGATTCTATGGTTACAAATTGTGCTTTGGACTGCACCTATTAGTTCAGATGCGTCATACTTACTTGTTTGCGGCCTTGGATGTAGTTCTATTCAAAGTCGCCCCAGATACTGGGTTTAGACACCACAGGGTGGTATTTAACTCATTATTCTCGCTATTCAACCAGAAATATCTATAAACAATCAGCAACATCTCTTTCAAAAGTTACTTTAGTTGTTTCATTTTCTTATGCTTCCTTAAATATTAGTAGATCAGCTAACGCTACAAGTGTTTATTGAGGTTTGTAGTTTTTCTTTGGGTCATTATGCATGATTTGTTTTTTTTTTTTAAGTAGGATATTATATTGTGGTTCATTTGAATTAGGGTAGTGGTTTGGATTTTTGCTTTGATTTATATCAAGGTACTAATCTGGGATCTTACATTCCTGTAGTGCCTTTTGCAATCCTGCTGATGTTGAAGCATTTACAGAAGAGAAAAAGAAACTTCTACTCGTAAAACGTCAAGGTAAGGGTGCAGATTTTGTTCGTGCTGTTGATGAAATTATTGATAGCTTTGAAAAGTGTAAGAAGCAGAGCAAAGAAGAGGAATGCAATTCTGCTAACGAAGATGCTGTATCCAACGTTTTAAGCTCTGAAAATTCTAAATCAAAATCTTGGAGGAGCAGTCCAAAGCAAAGCCCAGCTCCGGCAAAGAGTCCTGTATCAGAAACGATATGCACTTCCATAACTCGAAGTAATTCTTGCAATGGTGCTGAAATTCATGAAGTTTCAGTGGAGATTGCAGGTTCATATGACAATGAAACATTGTCTGAAGACACCATCAAGAGTGCATGTGTGCTTAATCAACTCAAGCACTCAGCTGTGGTGGCTGTTAATTCTTCACGAAAGAGGTCAAGAGATGGAGAGTCTCAAAGTTATTCTACGCGGCGAAAGCAACAACGTGCACGAAGGTCTAGGGGTTCGTCAGGTGCTGATCGATGTAGACAGCAAAAGTCTGATGATCATGCAGCATCTCGTATACTTAGTGATGGCTGCTTGAGAGAGAATGGATTTGTCGGGGAATCTCCGGCTCCTGATTGTCATGATCTGGACCTCCTTGTTTATTCTGCCACTGTTACTTCTAATGGTTGTGGTGATTTTGGGTCAGAGGTAGCACCTGTAGAATCTGAGGCTGTTAGTAGTGATGAGAAGGTAGCATTAAAGGCTGATCGTGGAGGTGGATCACATGAGATGGTTAGTGCGTCTGTAGAAAATGCTGATGAGTTGACTGAGAAGGTTGAGCATGCCTCATCGACTGCAGTTTTTAAGAAGAAACGGAAGCAAAATAGAAAGTCAACCATTAATGATACGTCTGCATGTTCTAGAACAGACAAGGAGGTTTTCACTGGGGTCGAGCCATGCAGTAATGTGGCAAGTCCTCCAAATGCTGATAATTCAGTTGATTTTTGTCATAAAGCTGATGGTGATGAGCACTTGCCACTTGTAAAACGTGCTAGAGCTAGGATGGGAAAACCACAATTGGAAGAGAAGAAGCTTGATGACATTGCTGAGAAGAAAATTAATGAGGAGACTTCTGTCCATGTTGACCCCCCTTCTGCAGAAAGAATCTCGTTGGTGCCTGTGGAAGCTGCAAATACTTCACCCTCCAAGATTGCCAGTCAGTCCGTTGGAAACAGCAGACAAAGCTGTTCATTGCTTTGGAAGGATAACAATTACCAATTAAAAGATCATTCAATAGATGCTGAAGCTGCTTTACCTCCATCTAAACGTCTACATCGTGCTCTCAAAGCAATGTCTGCTAATGTGGCCGAAGCAGCAGATCATAGTGATGTCTCGAAAACCTCAAAGCTTTCTAGTGACTGTAGGATATCTGCTGGTAACAGCAATAGCAGTTGCTTTGAGGCACAAAGTACTCATGTGAACCGGAGTAAGTTATAGTCATCAACCAGTGACAGATGGACCTATAAGTACTCATATCAAAATTAATGAAGAAGAGGGACACATGAATTCGGTGAAATTAGAGATTGAGGAAGAAATGTGTATAGCTGCTGCAGAACCTGAGACTATGAATGATTGTCAAGGTTCACCAACAACCTCTCATTTAGGTAATAATAAATTATGTGTACAAAATATTGAACCTTGTTCATTGGAGAGTGATAAGAAACTTGGTTTTGTGAAAATTAGTGCATCAAATCAGGATTCATCGCTGGATGAAGAAAACAACAAAGATCCGGAATCAACTAAAGGGTGTTTTGATGGTATTCTTAAGGGGGAGAGCGAGTGTTCTAGTGAAGCATTAGATAGAGGACATGGAAGCTTGGCGCCTAGTCAGCAGAAGAATGAATCATTTTCCGCTCAGACAGCTCCTGCTGGTTCCCATATTTATAGTTTTACTGATGGGGTTCAATCAATTGAAAATAATGATCTTCCGGCAGGCTCTGTTTCTGAAACTATGACAATATCTGGGTTCCCTTCAGATGGTTCAAAAGATGCGGACATGTAAGCTTTCACTTCTAGGACATTGGGTCCTTGATACTTAGAAAATTGAAATTTTTTAATTTTTAGTTTTTTATTATCATCATGTTGTTTTGCAATTGGGCACCTGAAAACTGTTACTTCTGTTTTTGTAGGCTTCAGCAAATGAAGGGGGATACAGTAATTATGAGGGACAGAGATGATTCTCAACATTCTACAGACAATGTTTTGACTGTTGCTGTTCAGGCTAGGGAAAATTGCTCTTGTTCTACTCTTGACGGTGGATCAGATGATAAAGCTATTTCTAATGCTGTTACTAGTGGACTTAAAACTCATTTTGTTGCTGTTTCCGAGAAAGTGTCAAGAAGTTCCATTAATCATGACAGAAGTCCTTTTTCTGATCAGCACAAAAAAAGTTCCTCGCACAAGCTTGATGGATTAAAGCATGACCTGCTGCAGTTCAATTGGAAGAATCCTGTGAATGAGTTCGGCCATGAAGCTAATTCTGTATTAAAATCTTTTGAAGATGTTATTGGGACACTTTCGCGGACAAAAGAAAGCATAGGTCGAGCAACGCGCCTAGCTCTGGATTGTGCAAAACATGGTCTTGCAAGCGAGGTAGATATAAGTACCCATTGTTCATTGATTCTGCATATCTTCTTTGTTGCTTGTTGATATTTGTCACTATGATACAGTTTTCTGACAATGTTGTTTCTAATGCCCCTTTTATCCATTTGATGGTCTATTTTTATTAGGCAGACAAAATTTAATTTTTCTCATAGGTAGTTGACTGCTCCTATTTATATTGTTTCACATGTTTTTCTTGTTTTGTTTCATCTTATTTCATTTACTTCTGTTGCCTGTTATAATTATTGAAATGGGTGGCGTCAATGGATTGTTGTGTCAAAGAAAGCTTACTGAAACAAAAGTTTTATTATTTACCACTATTTCCTTTCCTTAAAAGTACTTTCACCATGTTAGAGTATTATCGGGAAGATAAATATGATTTGCCTGCCATGTTGTAGTAGCTGTCTACCAGTGACACAATTCTAATTCAAATATGCTCTTCTTTCCAATTGCTGTAGTTACCTAGGTGATCTGCATAATTTTATGACACTGTTATTATGCTTTGACATCTTTACCATTAATAACATTCAGCTTATTGATCCAGCTTGTAGTGAGTTGTGTACATCATTTGGTGTATCTTCTGTTGCTCTTTATTTTGCACTTCATGGGCAAATTGGTGTTCACCTCATCATTTAACCTATGTTTATCTAATGAACTATGATTTCAGTTTTTAGCTACTTTCATATGGAAATAACGACTGCCATCATTTTTTTCCTGTAGGTGATTGAGCTTCTTCTTCAAAACTTGGAAGGGGAATCAAGCTTATATCGGCGGGTGGATTTGTTTTTCCTTGTTGATTCCATCACTCAGTGTTCAAGGGGTCAGAAAGGTAAACTCATTATAATTTTGTGTACTTGTCTAATATACATTTTGAGAGGTTGGACTTCATCAAGGGTGATGACATACTTGTGTGATGTTCAGGCATTGTGGGAGATACATATCTATCAGCTGTACAAGCTGTGCTTCCATGTCTATTATCTGCTGCTGCTCCTTCCTGGAAATGCTGCTCGTGAAAATCGCAGGCAGTGCCTTAAGGCAAGCAATTTAGCCATCATTACCTTCATTATTTAGTCTTACCTATACTCATTAATTAAATGATTCTTTCATATACACATTTTGTTGGTATTTATGTGCATATATTTCATTCTCAAAAAAAAAAAATATTTCTGTTGTGCAGGTCTTAAGACTGTGGCTCGAGAGAAAAACTCTTCCAGAAGTCATTGTTCGACATCACATTCGAGAACTTGATTCTTACAGTGAGGCACCAAATAGTAGTAGTTATCCTCGACGCCCTGCAAGATCTGAGCGTGCAATAAATGATCCCCTCAGGGAAATGGAGGGAATGTTTGTTGATGAATATGGAAGGTAAATGCACTTCTTTTCATCTCTCTATTATCATCTGCTATTATGTACATGTCTCTTCATTGTGTTTATATTGTTTCGTTTCAGCAACACTAGCTTTCAACTTCCTGGTTTTGTAATGCCCCGTATGCTTGAAGATGAGGAAGAAGAATGTGGTACTGATGAAAAGATTTTTGAGGCTCTTACCCCTGAAAGGGATGTCAGGCTTCCTGATAATGAACCAAGAACCAGTCCCATGGACAATGCTGAGAAGCATCGGCATATATTGGAAGATGTGGATGGTGAGCTTGAAATGGAGGATGTGGCTCCACCTTGTGACATGGAAATAGATTCTGGATATCATTCTCTTGCTTTTGTTCCACCTCTGCCTGAGGAGATGCCCCCATCTCCTCCTCCACTGCCAGCATCTCCTCCACCAATAGCACCGCCTCTTCCTGCCACTCCTCCTCCTCTCTACCCGCAACGCGTATATTAACTTCATCTGCAGATACAGACATGTACAAAAGCACACATGTAAGTAACTTTACATGTTTAGATTCTGTTTTCAAATTATTTGATTGTGCAAATAAAATGCAACTATATAATTGGATGCAATAGGTTATATTGAGGCTTAGTTTTAGATAATATAGGTAATTGGGTTTCAGGACTTAAATGTTGTCTTGGGTTTTTCAGATAAATTTTTCTCTTCACTTTGATGCGGTAGTAGTGTACATTTTTCTTGTGCATTCCAAGTATACTCCCATATGACTATACTTTTTAATCTTCTTTAAAAAGGTTTGAGTTAAACCCCAAGAGGGGCACCTCAATCGACCTTTAGGAGGAATGGTTAGCATTTGACTTTAGTTGTTCGATCCTATCCTTTAGGGTATGCAGACTAAACGGGGCATGAACTAGGCCCAACAAAACTGACGCCCTTATCTAATACCATGTGAAAGTTGAGCCTAGGTCTATTCCAGATTGATTAGGTGAAGTTGGGAGGCGTTTTCTTAACTATTTTCTTTGCAGTAGTCTGGGTGGGATTACTCCAACAAATAGAGTTAATCTACATTAATTAAGCTAAAGTGGTGCTTTTTGAATATGTATATTTTTCTTTCTCAAATAAATTTTAAATTATAATGTTAAATGATTCCTTGGCTAAAAATGGTGATTGGACAAGAAATCCTCTTGCTTGGGATCTCAAGCAATGGAAAACAATATTGTACTGCGAGGTCTCCCTATTTATCTTGTGAGAAAAATGGTCTTGTCCACCCAGAATATAAAAAAGATGAGAAAATGGTTTGAAAGTATACCAAATAATGACTTTCCGTTAGATGTTACAGATTAAATGAGAAAGTTATTGCAAATGAGTAATGCTAGCTGCACCTATGCACAGTACCTATCCCATGTTCATGTTAATCTAAGCCCTTAAAATATAAAAAAATATTTTTTATTTTATAAAATCTTATATTCTAGAGGATAAACCCTAGGCATCAATGGTTTAGCATTTTCCATGCAAATTCCATGTCTTTGTGTTAGCTGGGAAATTTTATTCCTAAGTTCTTATCGAAACATTTTTATTGTTGTTATGCTTCTTAATGGCATTTTCATTGTGTTGTAGCATTTTCCATTGCAAATTCCATGTCTTTGTGTTAGCTGGGAAATTTTATTCCTAAGTTCTTATCGAAACATTTTTATTGTTGTTATGCTTCTTAATGGCATTTTCATTGTGTTGTAGGGCATGCAGAATGACTTGTCAAAGCCAGTGGATCTCCAAATGACAACCTTAAGTAGCAAATCAACCTCCATGAACTCTTCATCTCGTAGTGCTGCAGGATATAGAGATAGTCATGTACAGATTCGATCGGCTATATCTTCTTATACTTCTGGCTCTTACCATAGTGTTCACGGTTCTATTCCATCCGTGCAAACTGTGAATAATAGCATCCGGCAGTTTGGTTGTGAACCACCATCTAATAAGGGGTATCATCTTCAGCCACCACGCCCCAGTGTCTCGAATCAGTTCTCGTATGTTCATGCAGAGTCTCAACAGAGAACACATCCAAGGATGACCTCTTTGCCCTCGACTGAAAGATTTGGACGTGAAATGCGAGGGAGGAATTTCGTGGGTCACCGGAGTAGACTGTCTCAGCCCGAAGATGAGATTGATAATAGATATAGACATGCTTCTCGTATTGACTCCGGTAGAAATTCCATGCACATTAACTCTTCGAATATATTTAGATTTTATTTTATTTTTTATCGCACGACTTATAGTTCTCACTCTCTGTCCTGCAGGTCACCCTTGTTCAGAGAAAGCGGGAGGCTCGTATGCTTCTTTTCATGGACCATCATCCGACCCAGCAAGAGACCATGATTGGTCTCTTCCTCGGAGGTCATTGCATTATCGGCATCCAGTACCCACTTTGAGGCCTACACATGGTTATCCAATTTCACGGAGTACTTATTCAGGAAAAGTTCCATGTAATTGTCCTTCCCCTTTTCTTGGTTTCAAATATTGTTCTCTCTGAATTGACTCTTTGACTGGCTACTTCATATCTACTATCAAAATTACAGCTAGTTTACTGGTATTTAAACAACGATTGGGAACTTGGTGGCACGACCTTCCTAGGATCCCTATGAACAGTTCTTTACATAATTGCCATTTTGGCAGCTCATTTGCAAAGGAATCTGTGGCACCAGTTGTTGGGCCTGTTGTTCTCTTTGCCATTTGCAGTACATTTGCGTTGTGGCTTCATTACTTGGGCCATTGATCAATTGCGATTTACATTCATTTAAGGAATTTGGGGCACCAGTCCTTAGGTGCATTGCTCTCCATAATTTCTGAACGAGTCTGACGTTTTCACTCTGTTTTTGCAGCCCCAAGCTACTGGAGACCAAGATAGGTGATCGCCTGTTCCAGGTCTTTGGTTAATACATCTTGTATTAAATTTTCTTTTTCCATGTATTCTCATCTACTTTTTTACAATAATTGGTGTGGTCATTGGCTTTTGGGACCCGTCGGCTTCTTCTATCCTGTGCCATTTTTTCGGGGAATTATGTTACTCTTTCAGAGATTGTAGATGCTGCCAGTCGGTGTATATAATGTACTGTATCATCTGTTTTGCCAAACGCAGATTAGGGGAGAAAGGAGAGCTTATTCCAGCCATAGATTATCATGTACCGGTCAATCTTGTTATTATATAATTTAGTTCCTTGATGGTTAAACAAACTATTGTGTAGTTTTCATAATCTTATGAATCCAATTCTTGCAATATAAGAGTTGAGCCGGATTCTTTTAATTCTGCTGGTCACAGAGGTTTGTCACTGGTGTGCTTCATTGCCTTACTGTTGATTTCATCATTTGTTTTGTATCTCAATGAAGTGGGAGTCTACCTGTTGATTCAGCATTTGTTTTGTAAGCGCATTAGAAGTGCTTACTAATCTTCTAGGTGTTTACTGTAGAAAGCTTCTATTAAGTACGTTTTAATAGCTTAAAGCGTGAGTGTGTTTCTAATAAATGTTGTTTGATTTGCATAAATAACGAGTTATTTTCATGGTGTCATAGTTATAGTATTTACGACATGGTACTATATTTTAAATATCAAGGGTTAATTTAGTCGTTGATAGCTCGAGAATCTGGTCCTCATATTTTAAAATAAATATTACAATGTTAAAAAACCGATAAAGGCTTCACCGATAAAGTTTTAAACCGGTTTTTATCAACCGGTTGAAAATCCGATAAACCGGTTGAACATCCGATAAAAAGTTGAACATCCGATAAACCGGTTGAACATCCGATAAACCGGTTGAACATCCGATAAACCGGTTGAACATCCGATAAACCGGTTGAACATCCGATAAACCGGTTGAACATCCGATAAACCGGTTGAACATCCGATAAACCGGTTGAACATTCGATAAACCAGTTGAACATCCAATAAACCAGTTAAACATCCGATAAACTAGTTGCATTGGGTCTGAGTTGTAAGTCATTAAAAAAATTTATAACATAACTTATATTACTTATAAGTTTATTACCTAAATTCAAAAATAAGTTTTAAAAAATAAAAATTATTAAAAAATTTAAAATTATAAAAAATAGTTTTTAACTTTAAAATTAAATATAATTAAATTATTGAAATAAAATACCTTTTTAAAATATAAAATTATTCTAAATTTTTTTTTCTTGAAGAATCTAATTAAATTTTTTCAACATATTCACCTATATTAATAATCTTTTTATCCTTCTTTTTATTCATAATAGCTGTAAATATAAAAATAATTAATTTGGTTTCATGGAGTTTTATTATAACTTGTTTGGGTCAACAGTAATTAGACCGATTTAACCAGTTTCGGCGGTTTACCGGTTCACTGTTGAAACCAGTAAAACCGGCGGAATCATCTAGTTTTCAACTTCGCTGGTTTGAGAGCAAGTCGAACCGCTAGAAGCACCGGTTTTAATTGAACTCGGTCGAACCGGCCGAGTCGGTCCGGTTTTTAAAACTTTAGTTTTTATTTTAATTATTAAAATAATGTAACCAAACTAACTCTGTAAAGTATTTCTTACTTTATTTACTAAAGAAAAACAACTTTTGGGCTCGAGGAGCTGTTTCAAAATGAAACAGACAATTGAGCTAATAATTATCAACTTTAACAGAAATGTACTATTAATGTCTAAATGTAGGAAGTCCCAATTCCCAGCTCATACGCGTCAATGATCACCGATTCGTCCTGGTGAGCACTCTTGCCATTACAGGGACGGGAGTTGTGACTGTTAACGACCCGAGACGCATCTGTCGGTCGCTGCGCTGGGTCATTGCGGTTTGCAGGTGACAGACTCACGACAGGATCTCAACGTATTCCAGGACGGCCTTGCCGCGTACGGTGTGAGGACCTGGACGACGCGAAAAATTAGTGGAATCGAGTCGGTGTGGGGACGAAAGGACGGTGGTGAAGAACGCGGAAGTCTGACTAGAATTCTACTAACAGATGATGACAGTGGGCGAGAGAAAAACAACTGTCTTCCAATGGTCTGTTTCTTGATTCTTCCGTACCGGAGACGCCCTGTTCTGCAGCGGATAAGATAAAAAGCGCTGGCTGGGGTCTGAGGGGGGTAGAAATAGGGGAGGTGAAGAAGGTAAAGGAATTTTTTTTTTTTTTTTTTGGAAGTTGGGATTATGGGTGGTGCGTTTTCTTCCGAGATAGTGAAGGAAACATCCGTTCACGAATTCACTGTGAAGGTGAGATCCAGCAGCCGACTTTTTTCGCTCTCTCTGCTCTGAAATAGTTTTTGGATTTACTGGGTGTTAATATCGCTAAGATTATCTAAAACTCTGCCTTTGGGTCCAGGATGCTGCTGGAAAAGATGTTGATCTTGGTATCTATAGGGGGAAGGTCCTGTTGGTTGTTAACGTCGCTTCCAAATGGTAATTAATTCCTTCTTTTTAGTTTTTCTTCAGCTCCTCGTTTTGGGCATCTTTTTTTTTTATTTTTTCTTTTTTTTTTCTTGTGTGTGTGTTACTTGCTGTTTATCGGTTTACTGGGTTCTGTTTGTGATCCTCTTGGTTTGTCCTGTCTTGAAACAGTGGATTTACCGATAAAAATTATACAGAATTAACTGAGCTTTACAACAGATACAAGGGCAAAGGTACGGGTGCCTTCTTCTCTAATTTTATTCTCGAAATCCGTTTTGTTTTTTTTGGTTAGGAGCTACTTTGAAATGTTGTCAGCGCAGAACACTTAAGTCGTACTTTTGGCAATTACATAATTAATTGATTGCCTCTTGGAAGCGTAGATTGTAATTATCATTCTTGAGTTAAATTTTTAATTGACTTAATACCCTGTGCTCATTTGCTGTGCGGAAATGGTTCAGTTATACCAATTTTCTGAAAGCTTGCTATGTATTGAGGATAGATTAGTAGCTTATATGACAATGTTTGCACCTATAAGGAACTAGTAAATAGAAAAACTGCCTTCAATAGTATGACCACAAATTTTGTGGTTCAATCAGATTTCGAAATTTTGGCATTTCCATGCAATCAGTTCTTGCGGCAGGAGCCCGGGTCTACTGAGAATGCTAAGGAGTTTGCATGTACGAGATACAAGGCTGAATATCCAATATTCCAGAAGGTAAAACAGTTTTAAAATTTTTTTGAAAATATTAATACTGGTGGCATATTTCTTGTCCCTTTTCTGCTCTGACCTTGATAGCTTTAAGCCGTAATGTGATTCATCTTGACCCATTGGATTTTAGATGTTTCCAGTTAGATGTCAAACCTCTTGTTTCTGTTTGATGGGAGTGGGTATATTTCCTTGAATTTCATTACAGAGCTCGTTCATGTGGGTAGAGCTATTTGTTTTAGTTTTGCTTTGGGAATTATGGATCTATATCCAAAAGAAGCTTCAAGTTTAAATTTGTTCAAATTTTGAGTTGATTTGAAGAAACATCATAAATAAAGAAGCAAGTTTTGCATCTAATGATTAAAAGAAATTTACAAGGTTTACAGATTATAAAGATTAAGAGAAATGTACAAGGTTTATAGATGCTTTAGATTTTACGGGCACCCACTCCCTTACTAGGTTAAACACAGAGAGGATAGACGATTTCTTTAATCACTTCTACATTTCCAAATCAAGCTTGTTATCAGCATCACTACTGATACATGAAATATGAAGCCCCATTTACAATTCTTTCTCATATAATCACCCTATAAATAGGAATTTTTCTTATATTTTTTGAGAGACATTACTCTTGGTAGAGTTTTGGCTTTGCATCATCTTCTGGTTGTATTCTTTGTATACAACTGTTATCTTCTGGTATAATAGGCAAAAAACAATGTACAAATTTTACATGGTTATTGCTATGCTTCTTCTTCCTCACTTCATTTGATGCGAAGCTGGATAATCATATTCAACTGCTCTTTGGAATTAGGAGATGACTTACTATTTTTCTTTCTTGATTTTATTTGTTTAATTTTTTTCCATACATGTTGAGTAACTACGATAATGGTTTCCATGTCTGTGAAGATTCGTGTAAATGGTCCAAATGCAGCACCAGTATATAAATTTCTAAAAGTCAGAAAATCTACTATATTTGGCTCTGGAATAAAGTGGAATTTCACAAAGTTTTTAGTTGACAAGGAAGGCAAAGTTATTTCGCGTTATGGTCCAACCACCTCTCCTTTGCAAATCGAGGTGAAGTTCTTTGCCGTTCTTTCTTATTGATATGAGGTCTTTGACTCGTGTTTTGTCTTCTAACAAACTACTCTTTGTATTGGCAGAAAGACATTAAGAAAGCTCTAGGGGATCTCAGCTGAAAGTGCTTAAGCACCTTGTAGTCTTGCTCCTTATACCTTATAGATAAAGTTGTAAAAGGTTGTGCTATTTTCTTCTGCTTATTTATTTATTTGTTTGTACATGATTGACTACTCAATGTTATCACTAGCTTCATGTTTGAACTTAATCTGAGGGGTCCTTTTTTATTGTCATTTGTTGAAGTCATCCGTTTAACTGAGAGAATTTGTGGTTCTCTGTTGTTATGGGAATGTTGACATGAACTGAAGATTTTGTTCATCTACTTTTTCTTTTGTTAAAAGCAGTGGAACCATTTAAAATACTATAACTGTACCATATAGAGTTTGCTTCCAATGTTGGCTTACCGGGCCGGTTTACAGATTCATTTAGAGGCAGTTATAGAGGTCAGTTGATGAATTCCTCCCTCCACAATGCTGTGCGTATTGTAAGATCCAGAAAGAGGACCAGCATTGTCTTTAACCCAGTTGAACTGATTCGTCGATTAGGGGCTAGTATGTTTGAAACTGCCGGATACTGCTTCACGTAGAGAGCTGTGCAGCTGCACTCGGTAACATAGAATCAGCACTGTTATTGCAGGAAAAAATCTCATCAAGTATTGGATACTTAGCAATCCAAGCTTAATTTGTTTGAGTCTGTACAAGATGTTTGTCAAGGAGATGGCATGAATATATATATTACTTTCTTCACGAAGAGGCTCATATTTTATAAAGGGTACCTTTTTTTCTGTGGAAACGGACCTAACAAAATTTCTGTTTATGTATCGTTTCGGGAGTGTCAAAGACTATCATATATATAATACCCATTAGGGTTCATGTTCAACCAGAGAGAAGTACAGGGACAAGGAAGAACTAGCCTTTTTACAAATGAACTTGCGGTGACGGACTTTCTGAATAAACTACCAGTGAGCTTCTCTGCATGAAGCTCAAGAACGGGCTTTACTAAATGAATAAAGAGGTTGAGTTTATAATTAATCGGTTTTAAATGGGTTTCATTCTAAATCAGTTTGCTTACAGGGTATATAAGTTAAGAATTGACAAAAATTAAAAGTCTTATTGGGAACAGAGATCCATTGGTGTTTTGATGGGATTGAATCTGGTTTCAGGATGGGTACTCCTGACCCGTTGACACTCCGTCCTCACCAGTTGCTTATTTGAACAAGATTCCAAAAGTCTCCTTTAAACTGAACATAAATGGTAATAGTTTATTAAGCTTAAGAAAATAATCCTTTTTTATAAACTTTTTTTGATACGAGTAATAACAAGAATTCTACGCTCTAAAAAAATTATCCTGCCCAAACTTCTTTAAGTCATAACTATGAATTATCTCTAGTACTAGCTAGTGCCAAGACATGAATCGACATAATTGATATATAGAAATTAGGAAACAAATGGTATTGAAACATTTGTATCTTGGTTGTGATATGTATGTGTGTGTTTGTTTATATTTATTGTATCTAATCTCTTGATGTAACCTGGGAATGCATATAATAAATTGCGTAGGTTATCAAACTCTAAATCATATAAATCTCATTGTCTTTCATTCATTTATTATCATATGTAGAGATAAAGAACTAATCTGACAAGGCAACTAGATACATATGACTTTGATTATGACACTTTGCCTAATTGTGTTGCCTATTAAATTGTGTTGAGTCGGTACGTGACATATGTTACCCAAAGTTTATTAATGCTAACAAAATTGGGTATTAAGGAAGTTTTGTTTGCATTAACTTACCTGCAGCTAAAAAAAAAAAAAAAAAAGAAAAAAAGAAACAATATTTAGTACATGAAAAGTGAAGGTTAGGAGTCTTCTAAGTCGGTAGACAAACACAATAAGGTGGAGGAACAAACAAAGGCTCTCAACATGACTTGACAAGACAAAGTCTGGTTGGCGATTAGCCAGTTTAACAAACAAATCCGGTATAATCAAATGGGTTTTTTTATTGGAATATTCATGTTTAATTTCTCTGATATATATTAACGTGGTAAGATCCGATCGAATTTGACCCAGATTTAATAACAAAGCACTCAAAATAAAAAAAATAAAAAAGTCAAATAAACGTGTTCATTGAATACATGTATACCACAAGTCCAAAACTTTAATAATAATAATAATAATAATAATAATAATAATAATAATAATAGTCTCCTCCTCCCAGTAAAAGGGTTTCCAAAAGCTTTGGACCCTATACAGTATTACACTTTAGAAAGAAAAAGAGAGCTACTTAATTACATGCTCCAACCTCACGTGGAGACACTTGGGGGACGACACCCTTTTGCATGGATCGTAGATGAAGGCAAAAGCGCGTCAAAGAGATGAGTTTTGCGTGGTGGAGATGGGGATGTCCCCATGATGCCGACAACCCCACCTTTTATCACTTATCTTCAAAAGTCCCGGCCCCACGCTTCCCCCGTTCGATTTCCTCCATGTGTCTTGTCACGCGGTGGGCCCCGTATCTATTTTTTTTCCACCTGTCGAGCGCGCAACGGATCCTCCTCGTCGGATCCCCAGTTCGAACTGCGTCGCTTCATCATTGTCTGTTTTATTCCTCTGTTTAAGATAAGGCCGGTGGGGTCCCCGCCGGCGATATCCGACTTCCGACTCCGGCGGCGACACCACCCCGTGATCCCCACGTGCCGGGGGGGTCCCGCGCGCGGGAGAAACCCGAGTCCAGGTGTCGCGCGACGAACACCAGGAGATGTGGGGAGAATGTCTCCGGGAGGCGACGACCGGAGGCGGGGCCCGCGGCTGTCGCTTCAAAGGGGCTTGTCGCCGGGCGGGAGAGGTCGCCGCCGGCGGACCCCACGGCCGTAGAAGATAAGGTTCGGCGTGTTAGTCATGTCTTCCCGAGGGGGTCCGGGGACAATTATGATCAGTGGCCGGCAGAGGGAGTACCGATATCGATAGTCCCCGGAACGAGACGGGCTAATATATATTGGGACCTTAATCGGATATGCACCCGGCGTTGTCCGGACCCTGATCGCTACAGGTGGGTCCCGGGGGTTGTTGAACTGTCACTGGGACCGGGGCTTCGATGTCTGTATAAAATCCGGCGTGCGTGGTTAGTCACTTCCTAGCTAATCCATGGGTAGTACTGGAGTGGAAGAGATCAGAGAGTAGTGAATATTAGTGGAAGGAGCAAAATTAAGTATGGGGGGAAGATTTGGGAAGTGGAGGAGGATGGTGAGGCAGCAGAGGGGGAAGCTCTATATTATCAAGCTCTGTGTTTCCATGCTCGTTTGTTGGAGAGATCATGAAGACGACTAAATTAAAAGAGAGAAGATGAGATGGGTCATTAGTACTACGTACGTACTACTCTATTTTGTTCTCTTCTTCTTGCCCTCGTGCATTTACTACTACTACAACTACTGTAGTCTCTCTGTCGGAACTAGCTACCAAGTGGTTTCTTGTCCGGCTTTCCTCTCATTTTGTCTACTTCTGTAATGGCGTCTCCAGTATGTGGATTACATAGGTCTTATACATAACAGTGGGGCATATGTTATATTGTATGTAACTAACGTTCTAGCTAGCTAGCTAGCTTCTTGATCATGTATTAATTTCCGCATGTCATGGGTTAATTCCTTAATTAGTATAAATGTTAATTAATTGGTCACTAATTAATTACACTGTGACTAATTAATTAATTTGTTATCTCTTCTGCTTCATGTGCGTGTAATATGGTTAATGAAGTATGAAGCTCATGTGAGTATTATTGATCGATGTACGAGTTTCTGGGAAGATATATTGATTTTAGACTTCAGAGATGACATGTCACATATTGTACAGGAGTTAAGCATATATATTTATATTTCAAACATGTAAAATCAAAACGTACTGGTTCAGGATTGAAAGATGAGCATCGCTCGCCACAACTTTCTGATCTTTTCCCATTTGTTCGATCAATCAGCCAAAAAAAAAAAAAGGAAAAAGAAAAAAGGAAAAGAAAAGTAGTTGATGGAGGACGTGGGTGACAAAAAAAAATCTGCTCCTCTGGGTGATTAGTACTGCCCGTTTGGCGCCATTCGTTTTTGCTTTGTGTTTTGCCAGCGGGGTTAAACAGTGGGATCAGAGAATGCATGCACCTGGACTTCAATTCAGTAACAACAGTTAGAATAAACACAAGATACTACTACTGCCAATATATATGAGCACAGTTTATAAGAAACGAATCAAAGTTTGATCCAACAGAACCGATTAGTTAAGAAGAGGAGGCAGAAAGCTGATATTTCAATCTCCAGTGATTCTGCCTGTTCATGTAACAGTCCAACCGACAAAGTAGATGATTGGGCGAGATCTTGGCCTCTGTGTGGCGGGAAGCTGATATAAAGACGAAGTGGATGGAAGCTCAAGTGGAGTAGTAGTAGTACTAACAGCTTCTTCTTTGTGCCAATCCCGGCTGGGTCCTTGATCCTATAGACCCTACAGTAATTACTATGAAGATATGCTTATAATATAATGGAGGAGTATGATTGCACGGAGGGAGGGAGACAAGAGAGACCCACCAAGAGGATGAAGCCGATAAGCTTCCTTTTCAACTGGGTTGGCATGCTGCATGCACGCCAGTCTCAGTAGGTCAGGCTTCTTCTTTTACACGACGACGCTATGGGACCCCACATCAGGTGATCAATTAAGCCTACCTCTCTATTATTCTTGATTTATTCCTCTCCTATCTCTTGTTATGGACCACTCGAACCCGTATAATTACCAATATGTCTCTCCTCCTCCTTAATTCTCTATAAATAGCTATCTGTGTAGTAGTCTTTGAGATCAGGGTAGTACTCTTGCTGATCCCATTTTTTCTCCACCAGATCATTTCCTTTCCGAAACTGGGTTTTGTTCTTCTGTATTTTTTTTTTTTGGGGGGGGGGTGTTGAGAGAATATGGGCGCAGCGCAGTCTTTCTCCAACAGAGGCAGTAAGTTTCGTTCGTGGCAGAGGTGCTCAAGACAGATGAGGGAACAGAAGGCGAGGTTGTATATCATATGGAGGTGTACTGTGCTGCTGCTGTGTTGGCATGACTAGTGAAGCTGGTTGAATGAAGATGGCGAGTCTGCTCATCTATGAAGGGGTACTCACTCACACAGGGCGGCCTTCCTCAAAAATGGAGACATGCCCACCGAGCTAGCTAGAGGAATTAAAGGACCTAGAATTCCTTTCTTCGTATCTGGTTCATCAATTATCCATATTGAGAGAAAACACTAAAATACATGCAGTACTTTAGATCGAATTTTGACTCTTGTAGAGAATACCTTTCTTCCGGCGAACCAAGCGCCGTCTCCGGCGGACTAGGAAAAGTTGTGTCTAGAAGTATGTACATTATGGACAGCGATTGGACTACTCAAGTGATTTGATGATCTCTGTGAACTTTCTTTTCTCTAATTTGTGTCTTTCAACGTTCTATATCATCTAAAACAGCTAGGACTTGACAGCTCTGATCTCTGTAAACTATGACGTCTTTCAACGTTACGGACTGTGTCCTGAACAGCTAAGATTTGACGTTCAGTTATAATTAATTACTTTGTGGCCGGCAATGGGTCGCAAGAAGACATCCATTCTGCCTGTACGTGACAGTCGGCCATTAAATGATTTAAGTTTCTTCCGTGAGATCTCATGTTAAAGGCACAAACAGTAACCGCCACTTTGATTACAATGGAATGGACAGGGTGGTTGGACAGAGTTATACAGTATCTGGCAGTCGTGTCTGCAGTTCTGGTGGCGTCTGCTCGCCCTTTCTGCGAACCTTCGTGGGTCTTTTTTGTTTAATATATCAGAAAACGAGATCCTTTTTCTTTGCTAGAAAAATTCCGGATTCGTTACGCAGACAGAGAATCCCTGTTCATACGGAAAGTACCTCGAACTTGGAGAGGGATTCTATAATTTCGCAGAAGATCCCGTTGGCCTTTTATGTATACTTGATGGGTATGGGGAGACTGGAAGACTGATATCGAGGCCGGACCGTGTACTGGAGTGCATAATTGAACCTTCTTCTTCCTAGTTTCTGGGGTTTATCGTTTTCAGTGCAAGGCTAACTGTAGTTCCTGTACCCATTTGCAGACTTGAATTGAACATACAGGAAAATCATTGGCACATGTTGCTCTGTTCCCTTGTAAATAATTCTCTCTCAACTGCACGTTCATGTCGATCCTACATAAAAATTAAATCATAGATACGTTTGTTTACTTAGTAGGTTAATACTACGCGCTTTAAGCAGGCTCAACTGGTAATACGTTTACATATAATTACTAAAAATTGAAGGAATGTAGAACTTAAAATATTACAATTGCCAGCGAAATGCTGCAGGGGGGAGGCATGCTTAATTCCCCTTTTGGAACTAGAAGATGCCACAAACGAAATTTTTTGCTACCGCTTGAACATGCAACCATTGCCAACAAAACAACGCTGAGGACATTTGAGATAATAAGTTATATGGAACCTCCGTAGAATGTTTTTGTTTCTGTTCAACCACCCCATTCGCCAATGTATATAAACAATCAAAATTCCATGTAATCACACGAGCCAAAAAATTAGTTCTTAAAGAATCTGTGCCTATTACGGCAGTGAAAGATACGGACAAAAGCACCAAAATTTTCTTTATTACATTAAATTTTTTTTATAATCCTGCAACGGTATGCAACCATATACCGACAATTTGAAGGCAGCACAAACCGCCGCCAACCACTTGATATATACCACGGAAGTAAGGGAATGCTCTAACCTTGAGTCAATTAGTAAACTGGGAATTACTTTCTCTAAAGAGAGCAGGCCTTAAAGAAAGGCTGAAACTCATCCAATGAGGAGAAAAGGAAAGAACTGCCAGGAATATGGGTCTGTCCACCAAATACTCATTAGCCCTGCCTTTATCATCATTGTTAATAATAAGCATAATTAGTAATTTCTGCAATAATTCTAACATGCCTCATCACATGTGTCAATCACAAAACAGGAATCCGAGGCCTAACCTCCTAAAAGAGACCACAAACATAACTGTGATATCAACTCTCCCAGAACAATGAAAGAATATTATGAATAACATTTTCTTGCATATGAACTTTCACCAACTGATAAATGCGGCCACAAGTAGCCACAAGCAGGCAGTGCAATAGCAAAGTTCACCCGATTGTGGAATACACAAAAAACACTCTGAACCCTCTTAAATATTACCCACTTTATGACCGAAGACCTATCTGTAAATGACGAATCCATATCAGATGACACAAAGGACGTTATTAGCAACTGTACACTAAACATACCCACACAGCTAGCATAAGCTCCTCAGGCTGAAATTCCGTCCCCAGAAACAACATTCCACTGGCTTGACTTATAGTCCTCGAACAAATCCCACTCTTCCTCAATGGAAGCACTTCTCATCCCTCCATTGATGTCCTTGCTACTACTGCTTGAGCTAACTGAATGCCCAGTACTTGAAAGATCTCTGCTGTTTTTTGCTAGACTTTCAGATGACTTGGACAGCTCAGGTGCTCGATCGGAAGACATGCTCTTATAAGAGGTGTGTGATGAGGTCAACGCACCACCTATTTGGCTCATTGATAGGCTTTTGCTGATAGGTAAACGACTTTCAACCCTTTCTTTGAGCATCTTGACATCCTCACATATGACAGCTATTTCTCCCCTGCAAAACCAAAATAACAAAAATTATTACCTCTTCATTCTGACAAGTACACTTTATGTGAATAGAGTGAAGAAAACTTACTGCAACATATCAACAACATGACCTCGATCGACCAAAAAATCTTGCAACTGCAGCACAAAACCAAGTTAATCAAAGGTATATATTGGAGGTTGATACACTTCACTTTCGTCAAGGAATTAAGTTTTATTGTAGCTAAAGACAAAGTCAGTACCTTAGCATTTTCCTCAGCTTCTTGCTGTATCCGTTTTGATTCTTGAACCACCATATCCATTAAGAGTTCTTGCTCAGCAAGAGCCTTGCGAGCAGACTCTTCTTTCTGCAATTTCTCTTGTTCAGCCATCGCTTTTACAGCTTCTGCTTCAGCTAATCTTGCGTTTAAATTTTCACGAATCTGAAATTTGTAAAATAAAACAACAAACCAAGGATTTACATCTTGTCTGAGTATCAGAGAAGGTAATAAAATTTATTATGAGCAATCTCAATGTAGAAACAGTGGGATCCCAGTCGCATTTGCCCACACGAGCCACATAAAAAGATATGCAAAGATATGCAGATTGACTGAGAAGTACAGCTTAGCAGGTGTACTTAAAGCAAGTCTTGCCAACTCGGTGGCAGATCTCATTTCAGAAGGAGCCCTCTTTGGACAGTTGTATTAATAAAATGATAAGATACTACCTCACTGCTTTCTTTATCATAAAAGAGGTCAAAAAAAAAAAAAAAAGATATGCAGCTGATACAAAACATGACAAAACATGACGGTATTCATTCTGTGCATTTTATAAAATTTGAAGACAACATACAGATCAACCAGCACACCCCATATAGGCCTATTCTCTTTAATCCTTAATCCTCATGACTTCTTTCTGTATAAAAATAGCAGCGCACTAGTAATGTGTCTTACACTTAAATCTTTCTCCTGAACAACTCCTGCACCCCTTCCCAAACTTATTCTCTACCTAACATAAGAAATTCGGCCCAATCTCTTAAAAGTAAAGTCAAATGCATATCATTTGAGTAGCAAAGCAATTAAAAATACAATAAAATTGGGTTTCTTTTCATAATCTGAACACAGACCATACTAGACATTCCCCAAACAACAAAAAAACAGTATTACGTAAACAGTTCCATGAGATTTATCATATATCATTTATTCAGCAAATTGTTTAATTGAGATTTCAAAAGCAGGTACAGTATTGGTACATTAAGTATATAAAGTACATAGGTTACATAAGCAAACTGCAGTACTTTATCTGGTCAGTACATTAATTTAGAGACAAGGAGCTTGAGGCAATGGTAATTCTAGTGATTCCTTCTTTAGCCAGAGTATCAGTCACTGCATTGGCTCATCTTGCCACTTTAGACCAGGCCATCCGCCTCTTTTATCATTTATCTAAGCTAAAACGTTGCAAACACTTGATGAAAAAGATCATATGTTTCAATTTTATCATTTTCAAGAGTAAAAAAAATTACATCCACCTAGCTAGGTGGGTATGGAAGTTGCTTTGTCCCCTGAAAGCAATTTTTTTTATGTGGACAGCATTACACCAGAAATTACTGACTAGAGAAAATCTGGCAAGAAGAGGAATGACCCTCCCCTCAACAGCATGTACACTATGTAATAGTGCTTTGGAATTGTGTGAGCATAAGGGTGCAGTGCCCCTTTGCCCAGCAAACCTGGATCCACTTTTGGTCTATGTTTAGGTTTAATAATCTAATTCTCACCTTTCAAAACTTATCAGAAATCATTGACCAATGAAAAATCTCAAGCTAACCAAGAAAAGAAAAATCATGCTGGGGACTTGCATTTCCTTTATTCCATGGTGTCTTTGGGAAGAAAGGAATAACAGGGTATTCACAGCCAAAGATATGGAGGTTAGCCAACTTAAGGAACTTATTTTCAGAAGAATCCTCTATTGGTTCAGCGCCTTTACTGAATTCCCAGACCTAAATGGCATAAGCCTTAGAGCTTCATGGGATTTTGTAGCAAAGCTACCTTCCCCCAAGCTGCCCAATGGACCCCTCCCCCAATTGGTCGCACAAAGCTAAATGTGGACGAGTCATCCAGAGGCAGCAGGTTTTGGCCAAGTCTTTCGAGACCACAATGGGCAAATCATATTAACCTATGCAGGACCTTTACCAAATACTGATTCAGTTGAAGCTGAAACAGTTGCAATGCTACAAGGCCTGAACATATTTTAGGAAAGACTAAATGGAGAATTGTTAGTAGAAGGAGATTGCCTAAATGTCATACGTTGGTACAACAAAGACTCTCAGCCCCCATGGAGGCTATTGGTTTATTTTAGGGAAATCTGCTCCAAAGGACAAACCACAGCCTGTACCTGGGAACATATTCCCAGATCTGCAAACTCTGTCGCAGACTCTCTAACTAGAGAAGAAGTCACGCTTCCCCACCTAGAAGTGAAAGGCCCACCGTAGAACTTGGAATAACAGAATCGTAACAAAGCATTTTGCATGATTTCAATTCAAGTCAACTTCTTCTTCTTCAAAACAAAAAATTGCATCCCAATTTAATTCCTTAAATCAGATTTAAACATTCTAGCAACCATTTAAGCTTACTGAGTGATGAATTGTGAATCATAGAAAGGAGAGCTGAACTGTAAAATTCTCCACCTCATTGATGACCAAAAGAGAATTTTCCCTTTTATCTGACAAACTGACCAAACGAGACTGAAGTTCTCTTGCTTCTGTAGCTAAGATAGATCTCTCTCCAGATACTTCACCAGCATGCTGCAAAAACAACATCAAGTGATCTCTCTCTGCTACAAAATTAGACACAAAATATAGAGATCAACTGAGAAACAAACCATGTCATTTGCTTGTTTAGCATGTTGCAGCATCTCTTTAAGTTCATCCACCTTTGCAAAAATGTCAAGACCAACCTTAGAAGCTTCAATCTTGGCTTCATTAGCAGCTATTTCTTGAAGCTCTACTTCCCTTGCTATGTTCATCAGTGGCTCAATCTCTAAAGATAAGATTTTCTGCATCCAGTGTCAGAAAGCAAAAATTAGGAAACTCGCATAACTGAAACTAAAAAAACTCCCATCAAACATCAAAATACCCTACTTTGTACTCTTTAGCCTCAGTAATAAACTCTTCAAGCAAATCAACACAGATTATTTGACCAGAATGGCTAGTTGTGAGACTCCTGATGCCAACTTGAATCATTTCTGCATCAAATATTGACTCCTCCATATCCTCTGGCCAATCTTTGGACCTTGATTCTTTACAATTATTAACAACACCAGCACGAATTGCTCCCTCAAGGGTGCCCGCCACAGGAATCATGATTGTTTCCTCAACTGGTGACGTAATTTGTTGAACAGCAGGCAACAGATTTTCCTCAATTGATGAATCCAAAGGTTGATTTCTAGAAGATGAAGCACAGGGATATTTGTCATCATCAACTGTTTGTTCATGAAGATTTTGTCCGTCTGTAACAGCTGAATGTTCATCGATTATAGAGCCTGCACTTGCATCCTCGCAGGACCCAGGATATTGATGCTTTTCTAAAGAGACAATCTCTTCACTCAGATTTTACACACATTTGGTCCTCATGAAAATTTCCATCGGCACATGAAACAGAACAGGTTTTGGACTCCGCATGACATTCTGCATGAGCAACAGACAGTGAACTAGCTTCTCCTTTTGGGCACCTCAATTCTGAGAGCGGATCTACACAAGCTTCAGTAGGTAGAACAGAATGATGCAGTGAAAGGTCTATATGTGTCTTGGCAGGTGGCACGGGATGATCCAGCCATAGATCTACATGCGCCTCACTAGGTGGCACAGAATGATCCAGTGCTTGGTCTAACTTCTTCAATTCAACTGGATAAAAGCATTTCCTCATCAGCTAAAGAGCAAGACTAAAAATAAGATAAATAAAAGACGGTTTACTTTAGAGAACTTAGTAACCATCACCAGCTTGAAAAGAGAGGTGACCAACTTCTTGACTGCCAGGTCTGAAATCTGCTTCCTCCCATGGCTTATTCATACGTGGGTATACCTCAGAAAGAACGAACTCCACTGCTGCATCGGCATCTTCTCTATGCTCAAATGCAACCGCCTTTAGTACACGAAAATCAACCTGCAGAGTTGAATAAGCAATTAGACTTTTTTTTTAATTAAAATAGTGCTTGCATGAAAGCATCTGTTACCATTCCCCCAGGGAGACTTGAACCCAAGACCTCCCACTACAAGCCCCCCAGTTTTTTTTTTTTTGAAATAGTGATGCTTTTTTATTGGATTAGAAATAGAGCATAGTACAAGCAGTGCAGCATGCTAATAGTAGTGGAACACATAAGATACAGTAGTAATACATCTGAGGCCAAAGAGGCCTCCTTTTGGGCTACGAGGGACTAAAAGAGATCTGTCTCTGAGTTGGCAATTGTAAGACCTGTCCTAACAACACCTGCCTTTGCCAGCTTGTCAGCCAAAGAGTTGGCTGACCTTGGGACAGCCGACCAGGCTATTTTCCAGTGACCACCGAAATAATGGTCAAGCTCACTAAACAATTGTACATTTAAAACAAAAAATAGATGATTATACATAGAAAAAAAATATAACGATAGAACACGTTTGAAGGTCTTTTTCAGTTAGTAGCAAAAAAGAAAGATTTTCATACCAAGTATTACATTCATCTAAGATCCTATAAGGTTTAGGTCCAATAAGATGTCTTAAAGACATAATAGAAAAGGTGTAGCAACTCATAAGTTCTCTCATAGGTCTAGTGCATGTCATAATCCTTCTCCATCGAATTTCCCCTATTCCAACGTAATAAATGCACCAGATAAACATTCTCAAGTCAAGTATCTAAACTAATTGATTGAAACTCAGGTTTAATACTGACATATAATTCTAGGCTTTCTAGTTTTTTTCAGAATTCCAAATAAGCAATGGCACGTCCCATTCGAGAATACCAGCTAACTGCAACATGGACATAACGGGCAATAACAATGTGGCTTGATGTATTAAAACTATCTTATAAATAGTTTCACTTGTTTATATCATCCAATGAATACTAAAATGCTGAATGAAGACAAGGTAGTTGAGCCAAAATCAGAAGTTAACTAACCACTAAAAGAATAATTGAATACATTTTCTTTGCATGATTGAAGCTAAAGCCTCAGCAGAAGTATACACAAATTTGTTAATTTGACAACACCACAACAATACTTAACTAATCAAGGCAAAGAGAAAGCAGCCATTGAAGTTACATGTTTTGTTGTTCCAAACAATGGTTAATCACAGATGCCCCACATGCCTGTCTTACTTAATCAAGGATCTCAGTTAAGAACTACTAACTGGGGCAACTGAGCCCACCATGAGAAAGTACACTAGTGCAGTCCTAGAGGTGATAGAGTACATCCACTAAACAATATGTAAGACAAGTAATGAGAATGTTCTCGCTAAGAAATACATTCAACAATCTTGTTGCCAACCTGAATGACTCAAAGCTGCATTTCCAATGGAAAAAACAAGAAATTTTGTTATGGAATCTAAGGCATCTTTAGTTAGCTACCACGAAACAAGATAATAAGACCATAAAAAATGGATGTCAACCAGAACATGGTTACCAAAAAAAAAAGTGAAATTGTGATTCAGACTGGCAAGTGAACAAAAAAAAAAAAAAAAAAAAAAAAAATCATACAATCTAAGTGATTTGTTTCAATCCATATTTAGTGATTTTTTTTTTGAAAATAGAACATATTCAGTGATGAAAAATTGAATGCAATTAAGAGTTAGAGACAAGCTTTGGCGGTTAGAGAGATCAGGTAAAGATGCTTCCAGTCAAGAAAATGGATCGTGAAGTCAATATAGGTTTTGAGCTACAACATGAATTCTCAAAGAAGTTTGAAATGCAAGTTGCAATCATCCTTCAGAAAATTTCCAAAGCTAAGTACATGCCACACGGTGTTTGCCTGGTGACGTATGTTCCCCTTTACAAGGACGGGCATTACTCATATACAACATTTCCGAACAGATTTGCAGTTTCCTACTTCACACAACAGGAGGCATAACAGAAAAAAGGCTACGAAAAGATGAATAACTCGTACCCTAGAATACACTATCGACCATTAAAAATATAATCTAAAAATGATTGCAAAGCTAATTGCAGAGAACCATCAAATAAAAACCAAATACCTGAGGAAATAACTTCCGAAGAGATGAATATACAACATCATATCCCATTGCAACTGACAAAACCTGCCATCAAAAGGGAAATAATGCATTAAAAGGCGAGTACGTAAAGAAAGCCTCGACCACAGCATATTCTGAATCAACTTCGACGCTATATTATTTCAAACATTCGACAAAACATGCTCTGTTTGGATTAAGCGTATCATTGACTACATAATTCCAACCAATTAAAAATAATCAAACACTGAGATATGTAAGACAATATGTTGTGATTACGAATTGGAATTGCTAGCTGCAAACACAAGGAACAACGAGACAAACAGAATTCGCTACCGAAACGTACTTTTAGAAGCAAAAGGTGGATACTTTTAAGAAGCCTGCGACAGCACCTTTTCGTAGAGCTCCGCAATCCCCTAAACAATGAATTTTTCTTTGTTTCGAGAAGAGCAACCGTTTCGGAGACGGAGTTCAAGATATAATGACGGGTGGTAAACTCAAATAGGCAGAGGAAGCGTCGGGACGAAGTAAATGGAAACAGGCGGTGGAAATTGATTTCGTTGGAATTTATTAATTTAAATGTTATTTTAATCCAATTCGAAGGCTTTTCTTTCCATCCAACATGAGGGCATTATTGTCAACTAATTTTCACGTAGGACCAAATCTGGAAATGCACGTCTACAATGACCGGTTAATGTCAATTTCTTTAAGTCGCACAGATATTCTTTAGAATTTAATTCTTCAAAATTTAGGCTAGTCGACCTGAGGAAGTCTTCTGGAAGGACACCATGGGTTCTTGACCTTTCCATCATTATCCGTGTTTTAAGCTTAAATTTAAAAATAGTTTCCAAATTTTACGGGATTCTTTATTTTAGAAGAGCTAAAAGCCTAAAACTAAAAATTAAATATTTTTCTGTTTTTTTTTTACTTTTCATTGTTACGCTGAAGGTACATCAATGCAGAAATGACAAAGAGTCCGTTCACCAGGCCCATCATTAATAAACTTTGCCTCCCATCTGGTTAACAGGTTAAGGCAAGTTGTCCGATTTTCACAATTGTAACGAAAGTTTTGCCCTTGATGTAGCTCATTTTGTTTGTTTTGTAGTGTATCGTTATCGCATATTTCAAACATACAAAGATGCTTTAGCATTAGCATAGAGAAATCAGTGAAGATGGTGTGATAAGCTTTGGTATCCATGGTTAATGAAAAATGAAAGAGATTAACAATCCAATGGTGCTATTTCAATGGAAAATCTAAGAGACAAACATATTAGGTTTGGACCCTATTGATTAAAGATGAAAATCTAGAAATTTCCAGTGAGAAAAAAGGAGTTACACAAAATTTATCAAATGCTACTGAAAAACAACCCCAGATCAACTCCCATCTGAATACTAATCAAATAATTCCAACAAAAAATCATATAACTCCGACTTACTCTAGATTCTATTGTTATTGACTAGTTCTGAACACCCCCCAAAGAAATGTCGTCCTTCGCTGGCTTCTCCTCTATGTTCCCGAACTCCTTGGCTCACTCAGGCGTCCGTGGTTTTCACTTGACAATATGTAGAAGGGTAACTCAATTCAATAAATCATATCTTTTACAATCACGCAATTTCTCCCTGAACCTCCAATTGCCGATTTCACCATTTTTAGTGAAAGGTCAGTTTACCCTTCATTTACAATATACAGAACAGAATTGGAGACGTTCATTTCAACCTTATTATCTCTTGGCACCAATATGAGGTTCTCCGGTGCTGACTTGATTCCTGATCGAACTACTGTCATCCTCGGAAGATTTCTTAGGAGTAGTTGTGGGTCGATTCTGAGTTCCCTAAAGAAAAAAAACAAAAGAGATATTCAAACACTTCCGAAACAATTTTGATGTTGGGACCTCACAAAGATAGACAGCATTTCTGGTGAAGAAAATTTTGATTCATTTGTTGTTTCCTCAAGAACATGAAGAGATAGTGATTATATGGAACATATGGATATGAATAATTCAAGACAATTACAAAAACACTTGAAAGACAGACATGGACATACCGTTAGCTTGTTACCAGTTAACCTCCGAATTGATGGAGCCCTAGCGACTGAAGAGGCAGCAGCAGCTGCAGCTACTCGTATCCTACAACAATGACAACATGCTATCATCTCTCTTTCTATAACCAAACAAGGAGGTTACTTTCTACAGTGAGTAATAAACATGATACTCCACCCCTATTCAAGAGGGAAGAAGCGCCCTTTGCATTCAGGGATTTAACAGTTGTAGCTCTTATACACAAAAGTATTCTAGCTTAGTTTATCATGTACCTCTTGTGAACATCAACGTATTCATCTGTCTCGTCTACAATCTCCTCCTGCATCCATGAAACATGACTCCACCAAGTAAGAGGTCAAGCGGAAAGCTGATAAAATAATCGGGTCAACAAGAAAAATACCCCTACACATCCACACCCAACCCACACCCTCTTACTTGTAGGAGTTCTTCAAAGACATCCTCCAAGGTAATAATACCAATGACTTCCCCATCTTCAACATCTTCTGTCAAACGTGACACCAAGCTAGTTGCAGAGTCATTCTGAGGAATGGAGTTCAGCCTGTTCCCGTTGGCTTGCTTTATGGTTCCTTTCTCAATATCTGGATCAACAAAATTGGACTTGTCCTCGAGAAGTAAAGGAGTAGTCAAGGTTGAGTCCCCTATCTTAACTTTTATCTCCTCATATTTTTGTCCATCACCAGCAGCTTGACAGTACTTGCTTTTCCCGTTAGCTTTAACCACAGCCGCCATATGGCTGCTTCCCTTCTGAAATTCATTCAGTATGTCATAAAGTGGCATATCTGCTGGAACCCTGATAAAATTACAAAAACTGAGGACGTATATACCAAAAATTTGGGAAAAATAAACCGAGAAGGGCCAAAGATTCTACCTAGGAATTCTCCTGATGGAGACTGCACTAACCGGGGTCTCCGTCTCAGCACGAACAGTAAGAAGACTTTTCACCTGATTGAAATGGTTCCATGCATAAGACTCACTACATAAAGCTATAACAGTTAATGAACGCAGAGAAAGAGGGCCCTGCATAGACTCCCAGATTAAAAACATGAGATGAAAACATCTCCTAAAACCAGGTCGTACACCCCAATATTCATGGAAAATTATTTACATGTGGTAGGGGAGAATTACTCCACAGAGTGGTACAAAAGAAGGAAAAATAGAAAACGTGAAACTTTCACACTCACAAGTAGTAATCCAATGATGTTTTTTGGATTTCCAGAATATACAGGCACTCGACTGTGGCCTCGGGCAAGTATTTTCCCAATTGCTTCCCTGTTTACAAGAAAACATATGACAAGTTTAGTTAATTTAAAACAGCTCTATTTTCCAAGAGAATAAGTATCTATATTGATTCTCATCCATTCTTCAACGGCCACATCAAAAGAAGTACTGCACCAACTATCTAGGGCATCTTGCAGACAGTCAAACAAACTTCTTGGATTTTTATGAAAAATAACAGACCAGAGTCCCGTAAAAAAATAGACATATATAATAATATTGGATGACACTTGGATTTGCTTTTTTACTTTATTACCCAACTGAACTACTTTTCAAGTGCGACCACCATCC
Organism: Aristolochia contorta; assembly: GCA_022405105.1. NCBI lineage: Eukaryota > Viridiplantae > Streptophyta > Magnoliopsida > Piperales > Aristolochiaceae > Aristolochia > Aristolochia contorta. The sequence goes on from CM039664.1 coordinate 8,603,271, forward strand.
TTTTTGGTAAAAAAAAACATAAATTATATTTAGATATTCAGTTAATCTCAACCAGGCATTTTCACATTATGTATCTACATTTTTTTAAAAAATTAGACATATATAATAAGATGCTACAGTACGCTGCCATAAACAGAGAAGTAAAACAATTCAGCCAGCTGTAAGATTGTCAACTTGTAATCAGTAAAAGACAGGCTTTTCCCATAATGATAACTTCAATGTGTCAGATTTATAAAATTTCATAATTGAGTTACCCATGTGGCTATCCTCCCATCCAAAATTCAGATAATAAACAAGGAAGCTCTAATAATATCTACATTCTAACATGCAGATAGTTCTCAAAGTTATTATAACAACCTAACATGACAAAAAATCATTAAGAATGCTAAAAAGAAACTAAGAAAAACTATAACATTTTGCAAAACTCACCAGTCCAGTTTTGAATTGACATCTAATGAAAATGTTGATTCAATTGGAGTCATAGCTTCCTCAGCAGTCTATCAATGAATAATATATCAGAACCTTATAGTCATTCCAACATTCAAAATTAATGTTAATAATAATAAAAAGGCATTGAACTGATACACACATATAAATAAGTTATATTTAAACCCTGAAGTCAATCTCGGGAATAGCCTTACAAATAACCCCAAAGACACTAAAATAAATATAGCTACTTAAACGCAAACTTCAATAGGCTACATTAAACACTAAATTCACTTCAGTAAAATATTTAAGTATGAAACACTTCTAAGTCATCTTATTTTTCCAAATTTATAATATTATTCTTTTGTTAAATCGGGAAAACGTGAAAGAAAAAAAAAGAATGAGGATTTTACAAGAAATATTTTGGGAGTAACAGACTTCTGGCCATTCCGACCAGGTGAACAGAGGAGAAGACAAGAAAGTAAACCAAACATAAAGACCAATAGCTACTAAAATGGAAAAGAAACAACATAACATAAAAAATTTAGAGCTAATAAACTGGAGGCATGCCAAAGAATTACAGCAATGAAGAGAGTGTTTTCCACTATATCATTCCTTTCTCATAAAAATATTTTTTAATATAAAAATTACCTTTTCTGTCAAATCGAGAGCTCCACTTATTATTGTTGTTTCATCGTGGGTCAGCTCACCACCTTTACCAGCCTATTATTAAAAAATCAGATAAGAATCGATAAAATGAACAGAGCTACAAAATTCCAACTACATGAGCAAATGACCAACTTCTTTGCTGTGGATGGAGACAAGTGCTTTCAGTTGAGCTCGCCTGAACAAAGCAGATTCGTTGTGTCCTAGTACACAGTCCAGAAGCTGCAAAGACATCAGCAAGTTAAAGAAAAAATGGCATAGTTATCTATCAGCGTGCCACGAGAAAGAGTAGCATGTTGAAGGGATAAATGTCTTCTTGCACCTAACACAAACTGCATGCAGTGATCTCTAAATTGTAGCTCCTCACAGAAAATCAAAAGCTCTCATGGAAACACAGTAGAAAACAGAGCTAAGCAGAGTTCGATAACTTAGTTATTTGCAATTTTACAAGATTGCAAGGGGGGGACACATTACGCATAGGAGTCCTGCAAGTTTCGCGAAACTCTCCTTTCAATGACACAGAAAAATCTAACAAATTCCTGTGAGCCCATGTACTCATACCGTTCTTCAACAATATTTTCAATTACATGATGTAAGTAAAGTTACAGCTAGACAGATCGTTTACATAATCCTGAAATTAAAAAATGTATGATATGGCATGATAGATGTGAACAAAAGTTTCAAGAAGTTCCAATAAATGCCTGTTAATTTCCATTATATTTTTTAAAAAGAACAACGAAATGCCTACTCCATCAAATCTCTCACTGAGAAAACCATGCTTTCATAAAACGCCAAAGTAAAATTCCAAAAATCACACACAGGATTGATATCAAGTTCTCAATAAAGAAGATATTTAAGAACTCAGGTAGGAAATTTTTTTTCAAATACAAAAATACAGTTATCTTTTACTCATTCAGTTGGTTTGGTCCTTGCTTTCCTATTGTGCTGCTAACTAGTGTTCAGGATATAATAGGATCAAATACAATTGAAAATGGAAACTAAGTCCCAAACTGACTAGCTGAGAAGCGATTATTGTGTAAATTACTTCTTATTTAAAAGTAACATATGTGGTTAACTAAACTCCCACTCCCTTAAAGCTTTCAAGAGGTTCAAGAGGTAGGAAAACACACACACACACACACACACACACACACACACACACACAAAGAACAAAAAAGTAATATTCACATTTCCACACAATTTTCTTTACCTTTCCAATTGGATAAGCAACTGGATAGCAAACTACCATCAAAATGCGCACAAGCCATACAAAATTGGCACCAACAGCAAGTCCATATCTTGTACAAATGGCCTGTGGAATAACCTGAGAAGAGAAAATAAGAAAGTAAATATTTATGCAATCTCAAAAGCATAGTGACAGACAGTTATGTTATGTATATGCTATGAAGACTCGTAAAACACAGGTACTGGTACCTCTCCAAAAGCTAGGACAAATGTTACAGACAATATAACAGCAACAAAAGGATGGAATATCTTGTCCAGGCAGATGGGAAGGGCCTGCAGAAAGGAATAAGTTGAGTCAAACTATCTCCTTAAGAAAACTCATAATGAAAACAATTCTGCTTTTACTCATTTATCATTAATATTAAATTGCATAAGACCTAACATAAAAGTAGTATTTCAATTGTGTAGAGAATCTGTCACCTCTTTCAAGAGTAAATTTTAAATGATAAAACATTTTATGTAAGATAAAAATTTGACGGTAAAGTGTTCAATTATGATAAAATATGAAACTACAATTAACAGATGGCAGGATGAGACTGAATTATACCTCCATGGCACAAGCATTACACAGAAGTAAAGTAACAAGAAGCTGGTGCTGTTTTTGTACAACTGGAAGGATAACCGCTGCAGAAGGTAAACAAAATTTTTGAATGAATATGAAGCAGAGACCCATAAACAAGGACATCATGAGAAATAAATTAACACAAATTCCAGGAAAAGTTCTGAGTGAAGAATAAGCTTCATTATGTTCAAGCCATAATCAATCACTGTATTTGCAACCAAGCATCAATTTAGAATGCAAAGGCATGTTTAGCCCAGAAAAGAAACTGACAGTTATAAATTTTAACCTGTCTTCTTCTTCATTTTCATCCGATCCTATTTGAGAATCTGGCTGTATCTATATAGAGTTTTCTAGTCATTTAAAGTTATTCATTTTCATTATGAAGTTATAATGCAGTTGATCATGTAGCAGAAAGAAGCCTGAACAAGGGAAGAAACATCATTATGGTGTTTATCAACTAAAGCTAAGAGAACAACAAAACGGAAATTCTCATTCACCAGGATCTAGCATGAAAAAGTATATGGTCAGAAAAACCAGCACAAGTAGATATACTACGTCAGTCACAATGTGCTTAGGAATATGGGAGCAATAAATGCACTTCGATCTTCTCCCTGTTTCTTCTCATTAAAACATAGAAAATGAACACGAGACGGACACATTAACAAGTTAATACGTCAAGAATTTTTTAGCGCAGACACATAAGAAGAAGAGGGAGACAAATTTCAAAAGTAATAACGAACCAACAGTTCATGCAGAAAATCTATGTTTGCCACTCTTCCGCCCGCACAATTATTACAAATAAAAGATTATAAACTGCCAATGTAACCTAGTTCAGCTTCAACAGTATCTCCATCCACACTGATATCAAAGCTACATATTTTGCGAAATATAAGAACTCACAACCAACCTATCGATTTCAATGAAGCTCTCGAATTGTTCATATTCTGAATCGCTAGTTTACATAAACTTAAAAAACCAGTACTAAAGAGTGGGCGTCATTCAACGCCCAGAGAGAAGAGTGATCATTCGGCAGGCGATATTCCTAAAATGTAATGGTGAACCAATTCCAGACACTCCCGTCTTCACAAACATCGCCAGAACGGGGGAAAAAAAAGAATGAACTTTCCGAGGTAGAGCGCCTTACTTAATTATCAGAGGCCGGAGCAAAATGACACGTCCACATTCGCAAGTGCAAAAAAAAAAATAAAAGCCTCAAGAGAACGGAATTGGAAAAACAAGAAAGATGACGAACCTGCCTGCTTCTTTTCAACAGCGGTGCCACTGCGCTGCAGAATCTCCAGCTCAACGAGCCCGAGCGACATCAAGCCCAAAGTCAATCCCGACATAATTCCCGCAAAAAGCACCATAAAGCAAGAGATCCCCGCGTAAGCGAACCACCAGAAGGATCCAAAGGCGATACTCTCCGACTGCAGCGCAAAATCCGTGGTGGCGAACATCTTCGCAATCGCCAGCGCGGTGATCGGCAACATCCGGCCGATCCACACCAACAACCGTAACACAAAACCAGACAGAGCAACCGTTCAACAAGTCCCCGAGCGTCAGATTCAGACAGAGGTCAGTGAGAAGGGATTAAGAAGGAGACCGAGACGACCGAGGGGCAAGAAACAAAAAAAAACAGATAATCGCGCTCATCATTTTTTAGCTCAGGAGTTATTATTCATCGAGACGTCCTCGAATCAGCAGTCTTCTCCTCCTCCTCCACTCCTCGAGTCTCGACAACATCAGCGCCTTCGCCTCTCACTTCATAACTCCTCTGGCGTTTATCGCATTATTGCTCGCTCCTGAAAAATCAAATTCCTGGAGAGCGTACATTTGTCTGAAAATTGTTACCCTTACCTTTTCGATCCGATTCTCCAATATTCTAAAATAAACCGTCCCTGCGTTACCATTTTTACCCACACCATTCTTTACCTTAACTGGATACTGGGTTTACCACCGTCTTGATCTGACGACGAGTGAACGACACGTGTAATGGACGGTTGAGATTGACATGCAAGAAACGGAACCGGTCCCGGGTCGACAGTTGTAACGGAAATAAGTGATTTATCAATTCCAGGAGACTGTAAATGCTATTTGCCGTTCTGGAGTCCGCAGGCGGCAACGGAAGCGAGAAGCCGTTTGCGCGCTTTTGGAAGTGAGAGGAGGGAGAAGATGAGAAGAGACTTAAAAGCTGCTGCATAACTGATGAATGAAGACCGACACAGACGCCTTTTAGGAGCCTTTTCGTTTCTCCTTGGAGAAGTTTCTTGTAAAGGAACTTTTTCCGTTCTTTCAGTTTTCGATTTAGGCTTCGGCATCGAAGAAAGCTCTGTTGGGGCCTCCATTAATGGTAGCGGTTTGGTTTCAGTGAATGAGGGTATTCGAGAGAACAATGATGTGCAAGTCTCTTTCAATATTGGTTTTCAGCTTTCGAGACGCAAATGATCCCGTGGCTATGGTTGTATGTGGTTAGGGGCCGTTGTCACCAAATTCTCTGTACCGGTTCTCATGGATTGTCGTGGAAATACACAAGTACACGAGCATTTTGTCGAGCAACTCAACGGAAGGTAAGAGTACACAACAATGAAAGATCACTTAACTTTTCTTTGAAACTGGGGTGCATTGTCATTGTTTTCAGGCGTGTATGATCCAGGAAGCAGGCAATGTGATGTGATGACTGATAAGTGACGACACTGCCTCATTTGTTTTTTCTTCATAAAAAACAAGCAATGTTGGACTAAGGTGACTATGAATCATTTGGGAAGATTTGTTGTGTTTGAGAATGAGCCGTCTGAATAGAACATAAGTGACAACAATTTGAGTCCCCTAATTTCTTTCTGAAGTCTCTTTTCAACTCAACTGACCCAAGACAAAAGTAACACGACACGTTACCTTACTTAAAACAGTTTATTTAATGGATCCTTTAACTTAGATTTATGGCCCATTGATCTGACCAAACGGGATAACCCTCTTTTGACCGGATGCACTTGGATCTTTTACCTTGCCGGATCAGGTGGAGAGGTTGACAGCGGTTTTTTTTTTCTTTTTTTCTTTTCTTCTTTTCAGTAGAGCAAAAAACCTCCAATTCTGTCATAGTCAGATTGAGTCCGACGGTCGACCTGACTTAAATTTTTACAAATTTGAGTCAGGTCCTGATCTCGATCCATCAGACCCTGATTAGATTGATTGATGCGATGACCCAATTGATGTAGTCCAACCATATGGCCCAACCAATGTGGTCTACTCATATGGTCCATCCATGTAATCACTCATGTGGTCCCCTCATGTGGTCCGCCAATTTGGTTGGTTGGAGATATATGTTATAATACAAATGAAGAACAACTGTTTTCATAAAAAAAAGTCCAAAGCAGGCATAAATAACTGAGTCAATTCCAGTCTAATTATAAGAGATTAGAGAAGCCAAATAAGAACCATGCAAGCTCAGAGCACACATTTCTCGGTAACACGTGATGGCTAATCCAACAAAAGCACATCTGATCAGATTTCAGACCAACGAAAATAAAAATCAAACATATGATAAAATAAGGTACAATCACTGACCGACAAGACTTTCGTACTGGCATCAAAGAATACACACTGCCATGACTCGAAAAAGAATTGACAAAGAGGACAAGGCCAGACACCTGCCCTCCTAGACTTTTGGAGTGGTAGCTGCACTCATAATTGGAGACCCCGTCGAATGGGGCAGGTTTAATTGAATCTAACTGAAGGAAATACGTTTAGGATTCGGGCAGTGTCACTTCAAATCTTCATGGACAGGCAAATGAGGGCGATGAACTCGTTGATCGGGGAAAATTTGATTTGAACAAAAAAACCAAATTACTAGCAGAAAACATAAAGAAAAGAAACGTGAGAGAACATCTCTGATCTCTCAATCCACGCAGTTTACACTGATCTGACCTCAACATCACATGATTGAACAAAGCAGAAATGAATAAATTTAACACGGGACTGAATGTAAGAATAAGAGGCGATGAAAGGTGTCATACTAGTTCCAGGGGTCATCCCATCCCTTGGGTCCCTCTCTCTTAACAAAATCAATAATGGCCTGGACAACTTCTTGTACTCGGTTAGATAGAGAGTGGTTACCCCATTCGATCTCCACTTTCTCCGCTCCTCCCAGTGCTTTGCAAAGTCTGCAGAGTAGCACCCCAATCACATGAGAGAGAAGATTTGTACCAAAACGGGGAAACATTTACCCAGAGAAAGAAGTTTTACCTGTCCACCAATGACTTTTTATCAACATACTCTGGTACATACTCGTCCGCCATTGAAAAGATTACCTGTTTGTTACACAATACTTTGATTTTAGCTGAGTACATTCCATAGTGAAGTTTGATAAGAGCCTTAAATAGGCATGGATCATGACTAAAAAAGATGATTTAACCAACATATCTTCTCAACCATGCAAAACCATTGGGAGACGACCAAAGGTACTTACTACTGACTCTCATTTTAAATCAGTAAAAGACAGGAGACCTATTCCATTATCTCATTGCTGAATAGGACTGGGGTTGGGTGTAAGGAGTTGGGTATCAAGATTTAGGCCAAAATTTCATTTTATTTAGTGTCTTGAAGTAAAAAAGAAACAAGATATTAACAGCTAGTAGCAAATAAAAAACCTTCTGATGACCACCTTCGCTTATTCATGTGATGGGTAAGATTTGCAAGGTAAGCTCAAGATATCCAGTCTTGCTTTACCTGGCAAGGTGTGTTTGACATATGACCGAGTCGCAATCTCAGCTGGTCATCAGTCAAATCTGAACTAAACATATCATCATCACCCATGTATGCACAAAGAGAGTGATACCTATCACATATTCAAATTTTAATAAGAACAGAATATCAGATACCAACATTGAGAAAGGTGATAAACACTGTAAAACAACTGAATGTGCAAATGAACTTCTGCAGCACCAACCTGTATGCTGTAATTGGAGCATCCGGATTTGCTTCCCTGGGCATTAAATCCATCCCTCGGCCTTCGTTTATCATGGTTGATGCCAAATCAATCATTTCAGCTGTTTCTGGAAGTGTTGCTCTGTACTCTCGATCACTTACTGGAGCCTGGAGATATCAACCAGTCAAACTTTATCAGTTTATTAATTTTCAGTCACAAACCAATGGTTTCCACTAATTAGCAAGCAAACACAATATCCTGCTTTAATATCGCCATACAGTGGAATGAACACAATTTTCAACCGCACCTGTAAGATAGCTGCACGAACTGCTCTAGAGCATGCAGTATTTGTATGCATGTAGTGCACAACATCCTGTTATTTATAAACTTGAGTATGTCATAAACAAAATTGACAGCAAATAACTTAAAACCACACAACTACTGGACTTCAGACTGGTAAAACATACCTGACAACCTGTACTGTGCCCCAAGAGCACCACACCTTCTGAGTTTTCCTTATTGATCAGATAGCCAATCAATTGATCAAGCTCTGAAGCATCCTTCCAGACATATAATGCAAACAAGATAATAACATTAGATGCTAAAGTTACTGAGGAAAATGATGCAACTAAAGCACACACTATCATCATAACTATCAGAATCTTAGTCAGATGATCCCACTTCAATTCTGCTCTTTCAATAGCTAAGCATCTTCTAGTCTTTTCACCAATTCCAACATATCATCATGGTGCTTGTTTATTACATTGTCCATTGAATAAATATGCCTAGAATTCCTCAAGGGAACACTATCCAATACATGCATAAACATATTCAAACTATTCTTAAAGCTCTCAGGTTCTGTCTTCCTCTCTATCAGTGTTTTGTAAACCTCAGACATTCTCATCTCTCCTATCTTCATTTTTTCTAGATATTGCTTCTTCAAAGTTACAGATTACAATAATACAAAGCATGGCCACTTTAACAGCAATCTGGTAGACTTCAGCCTTCAACATTTTAATTTTAGCCTCCAAATGCTAGTTTCCGCCTTAGGCATGCAAATGTACTATACGTTTGCATCATGCTTAACCTCATCATGCTAGCAGCTGATTCGGATCCTATTGGTTCTAATACTCCACACATCTGCTACCTTTCCAAATCACTTTATTTGTTAAAGACTAATAGAAACCTAGTTCTTGTTCCCTGAACCTAGCAAGGGAGATGTTGTTGGATGTACATATATGTGATTGATGTATTTGCAGATAGATACAAAGCTTGGCTTACAGAAAGGAATCTACTTAAACATATGGTGTGAAACTTGAATGTCTTTGCACCCTCTCTCCAGTTGCTCATTTGAGCCTTGACCATATTTTATGGTCTGTTGCAATCACTGGTGACCTGATTGGGCAGTTTTTTAACTTCCAGTTAAGAACACATTCTCTATCGTGACCCGTTTGAAAAGGGTCACACATCGAGCTACCTCCTAGTCCTATTCTGTTGTTTGTTATTAGTGGTAGGCGCAGGGTCAGGTTTCAGGGGTATCTGGCCCAACCTGACCCAAAAAAAGCGAGGATGGGGTAACTTTTGCCCTTGCGGATCAGGGACAGGGCTGGGTAGAAAAACCCGCTGGGGTTTCAGGTCAGATTTGGGGTTTTAGGTTCGGTTTGGGTTTTGGCAAACCTGACCAAACCTGACCTGCAGAAGAAAATCTTGGTCGGTTCTAGTAGGGGATGGATGATTATGGTCAGGGACAGGCTGATGGGACAGTTTGAAAGATGTAGTATAACTAGTAATCTAGCACATTGTAAAATCACAGTTTTTCTAACAAACACCAAGATTTTTGCAAATCAACTTCTTATTCATGCCCTCATGACCAGCAAAATTAAGGATGTAATATTTTTTCCTCCCATGAAAATTGAGCTTATTCCTTGTAAACTGAAAGACTACATGCACATATCATCAATAAAAAGCCAAATATATCTCAGTTAAAAGATTCACTACAAAGTCTTGTAGGAATCCACGCTAAACGAATCATTTAAGTTTCGATGAAAAGAAATTTACTTGCTGTAAACTTGAGAGCCCATATCCAGAATAAGAAGAAGATAGCAGCAGTTGCACAAGGGACCATTTTTCATTTTCCAAAGCAACTGATAAAGGCACTAAATACCTGAAAAAGAATGGACCATGGTAAATGGAAATATCAGTACCATCATAATATGATAACAACCAAAAGTACTATTATTTTGAAAAATAACCAAAAGAGTAGTACAAATTTGCTTCAAATAAAATAATAATTACATTATTTCTAGCAAAAATTTTGTAACTACAAAATAAGGGAGAAGAGCAACATTCAACAAGGTAGTATCACCATGGGAAAAGCTAATAACCCTCATAGATATGGATTTGATACAGGACAACATTTTGATTGAAACACAAAAGTGGTCAGGATGCAAACCAAAAAGATCAACTTTACAAGCTAATCTGTTGCATATCTCATAATCAAATGGCAAATAACCTACTAGAATATTTAAGAAAGGATATTTCTTCTTCATTGAAGGGCTGCCAAAAGGCTTTACCATGAAAAGAACAAAAAAAAAGAAAAACAAAAGAACATTTTTAACGTACTCAGTTGCCAAAAACCCATCAGTTAATCCACCAATAAAGATAACTTGTTGCTGGAAGTGCCCAGTACGAAATGCAACCTGCACAGCTCACTTAATTAGAAGAGGACAAGAGACAACTCTGACCATATGTAGCTGAAGATTGCTTCAATGAATGAAATGATGAAACCATGCAAAATCAATGGCGAAGTCTCAATATGTTATCATTAGAAAGGTTATTGAAGTACAAATAAGCAGTGAAAAATAGTCAATGGGATTCCATAACTTCTTAATTGTTCCTTTGTACATTTAAAAAATAGCTTGAGAATTGGATTATGCAAAGAACATGCTGAATTATTCTTAATATCCATTACAACTTCAACAAAGCGTCAACATTGCATAGTTACATTTTAAGCCCAGATCAATGGAGAACGTTTCTGTTGGTTTCAAACAATTAGAACACACACAACTACAGAATGGGGATTTGTTTATCCTACTAACAATAATGATTACCATCCTAAAGAGAGAAATAGAGAGAGAATTATGTCCCTTTTGCCCTATATTTCCTAAGTGGATCAGAAAGTCATGATCGCCTACGTCCGCTGCAACAGCCTAATGTCATCAGCATACATATTGGATAAACAAAGGTTAAGCTTTTTTTTTTCTTCTTCTTTCTTCATTTCTTCAACGTAAAATAACAATTCTGATTCCTTTTGTGCAAATATTCCTTAAAAGGAAGTCTTTCTCATTGAAAAGAGACTAAGCAGACTGAGTAGCAACAAAAGCAACAATCACAAATAAACTTTCCGACCTATTTGATGCTGAGAGTAAAAAGTGCACCAATCAAAGGGTTCGCTTTCATGGTTTAGGGCTACAAACAGATAAAAGTCAATGCAACGAACATATTTCATCTCTCTAAAACAGCAGCACACGTTATGTAATACTCTACCTGAGCAGGCTTGGGCCCATACTTGAACAGAACTCCTTTCATTTGATCCTTCGAATTGCCAAAGCCAGTTTTATCCCCGGCAATCAGAGTCGCCTGATTTCTAGGTGTGCCAGGTTTGTCGCTACGTGTGCGAACAATTCCTGAGAACCACGAGGATGGGGCTAGAGAAGATAATGAGGAAGAAGAAGAAGACGACTTCATTACAAACATCTTAGCTCATCCATAAGCAGAGCTAGGGTTCTTCTGGTTTAGAAATGGAGGCAATACGCAATGGCCAATGACAATTCAGAAAGCCTATTCGCTCTCTTCGTCTCCGATCTTCAGCGTCAGGAGCCCAGGCCTAGAGGTGCCAATGTTGACGTGCGTTGAACTGCGTAAAATAAGTTATTTGCTTGCTTCTTTTCTCCTTCAATTTCTACAGCAGTTGAAGTGGTCAGATGTCGAATTCTAAACTGCCAAGCACGAGTTGAATGTTAAAACTCGGAAACATAAGAAATCGAAACTTTTACAGAAACATTGTTCGCTTGTGAGCATTGAGCATGTCCAGTGCCCTGATGAGGTCCAGAGACTAGACTAGACTTCCCGGCTCAAAGACCTTCACAAACCTCAGAGACTAGACTTGCGATCTGCGGAAGTCGTAAATACATATGACAGTAATTCCCTCACAAAATACAGGAAAACGATCGGTCGAGATCTGACATTCTGACTAAATTAATGCCATACTAAAACAACCATAATCTGGAGTTCAAAAGTTTAAACTCTCAATCTTCGGATCGAGTCTCTGAATTTTTGATACGGGATGAGATTTTGATCGATGGAAAGGGCCAGTTGCTCGGACACAAGGAAAAAGAAACACTCTACTACAGACTTCTGCATACGATGTTCTTTTTAGTACACGAGGGCATGATTTTGGCTCAATGTTATGAGACATTTATCCAGGGACGTAAAAGTGATCGGATCATGTTAATACAATTCAATCAGGTTGGCTTGGTCTTCCGGTACCGATTACGAATTACGAAATTCGGGATTCAAAAGTAAGGTTTCGGGTAATCGGTATTTAAAACGGATATGAAATATGAAAGTTCGGTTTCCAGTTACCGATTACCCTGTTGCCAACATTGTAAGTTACCCCGTTACTATTTAAAAGATGAGCATTTCCCGTTTTATTTACACTCCTTTCTTCTCCCATAATCGGCTAATCGCGTGGCTTGCTGCCCGACCAGCCTTCGTTCCGTCTCTCCCCACCCTCGGCCTCCAAGCGACGTCGCCCGTGCAGTTCTGCCCTCACCAGTGGCCCTCTCACCTCAGCTCTGTCGTTCTTAGCTTCGCCTCTCAACTCTACATATCGAATCGCCCTCGCGTAATTACGCAGCTAACGGATCTGGAACTGAGAAGTATGCCCTAACATCGACTCTCTTACCTACCTCAGTCCCTCTTCTCTCTTCCTACAGGTCTCTTTTCTCTTCCTTGAGACTCTCTTTTCTTTCTATCGGCCTCTCTCCTGTCTTCTGCATAATTTTCCATGTAAATTAGTAGCATGTCCTTGGGTGAATCGGCGCCAGAGAGGTTTTGATGAAGAGAGAGGAAAACTAGAGTTTTTTTAACCTATTTCATCCCTCACTGTAAAAGGATTTCGAAAAAGGATATTTCTAGAAAGAGAAAGTTAGCATGGCGGCAAGTGTGGTCGTATGGATTATGAGTTTGTCCAATGAAATTCGGGCATCCCTTGCCAATTTATGAGCTCGAGATCTCGAATTGACGGGCGCGCAAAATATCCCGGTTCGGTTTCCTTTTCATTTCGCTAAATGCTCTATCTTTGAGAGCAGCGCTGCTTGACTTTGCGGTCTTGGAGTTATGTTTGAAATTTTAGTGGGTTCCTTATTGTTGTTTTGTGCTGGTGCCTGAGCTTATGGTGAAACCACTAAATCTCATTACCTCTGTTGATATTTTCCAGAACTTGCGCTGTCCTCCTTTTGTTACTCTCTTTGTTTTCCCTGTAAGTTTCCTTTTTTTCTTACTCTCTTTGATTCCTCTATACTTCTTTCTTTAGGAGTTTGTTGTAATTCTGGTTAACATAAAACGATTGTGGTATGGTTTTCGAAGATTGCTGTTCACTTCCTCGCAAAAATGGGATTTTTTTCGACTGATTGGTTCCCTTGCATTTGGATAGCAATGGTTTTTATATTCGTAGTTTGCATATTTCTTGTTTCATTAGTTTGTCTTGCCAAAATATTGCATGTGCATACTTATAGAAAGCACGTAAATAGATATATCCGGCTGTGCTTTTGGGTGAGTCATGTGGTTCTGATTGAATGATTTTTATTCTCTCTTTTTGGATGAGACGTACATGCAGTGATTTGTTAAACAGTTGGTAAGTGAACATTGTCTATTTCTGTATATTGGTTATGACTAAGTTTTCCTTTTTCTTTTTTTTTTTTTTTTTTTCGTTCTTCACCAGACAACTCATGTTTCAGTTCTAATTAATTTGCAGCTACGAAGTAACATGGAAGGACAGGAAGGTCAACAGCAGCCTCACCTTGTACTAGCACACAAGCTATTCCTTCTCAAACATTCAGATGTACAGGACATTGAAAAGGTCCGTCTCCAAGAGGAGGTCCTTTCCTCTATAAAAGATGATGGTAAGTAGTGCAAGCTTCTTGTATTCTTCTTCTTTAGAATACCTTATAATGATCACGTGCATACTTGATGTCCTTTTCCTTTGAAACAGGCATGGCACCACTGTATGAGAAACTTGTCTCTGACAAAGTGCTTGAGCTAGATCCAATGCTCTTGGAATCAATGAAGGCTAAAATTGAGGAGGACCTGAAAACACTTGACGAGAAGTGAGTTTACCTTTAATTTCTTGAATAGGTTTTTCGTGTTAAATGATATCTGACTACACAGATGTTTATGAGTTTGAATTCTGTTGATGCTCTGTTTGCTTCTCATTGGGGCTAAAGGCAGTGACAAGTATCCCCATTTTTAGTATGTCGAAATGCATTGTAATTTGTAAAAATGATCTCATTGCTATTTATGATGGTTATCATCATCGTCATCTTCAGAGTTCTATCCCAATTGTATTGCATTACTTGCATTGACCCTCCTTTTATATTCTTCTCTTTTACCTGTGCATTCTTAAGCTTGGTTGCTTTGTGAAGTAAGTTCTACTTTCCATTGGGCTTTCTTTTTGGGCTTTCTTTTGGGTCTTACCTGACCATGAAACAAAATTCACCAAACCACTCTCTGTTCAATTATAAATGTCTTAAAAATATTTTTTTTTGCTGTTTAAAGTGTCTCTAATACATTTTTAGTCACGTGCCTTCTGAGTTTCTAATAATCTAAAGTGTGATGTGACATCTTGTCAGCAAAGCCTTCTCAATTTTGATGTGTTAGTGTTCCCTAAAACCTTCATGCATTGACAGAGTTTTCCTTTGTATTATATGATGTCCGTCCTGCTGTACCATCATTCTTCTAGGTTTTCATGGATGGAAAATTAAGCATTATCCACTTGTTTGCTCTTTCAGAGCTAGAATTCTGTTGGAATATTTGGATAGATTTGTTTTCTGTTGCCCACCTTTAATTTGGATGGGACATATTTCTATGAAATGTTCTTGATTTGGTTCTTCATATTGATACGTTTGTGTTATGGTTTTCTTTCTCTTATTGTTTAGTTATCTAGTTGTAATTGAGGGTTGGTGTTGTCAATCTTTTTCAGTTTTGGTAGTTGGCATCCATTTATTAGTTGAAGTAATGAGCTTGAGAGAAAAAAGATATAAATTGTAGCATTCAAAAGGCTCAATGGATTCCACGGTCGGCTAATTCGTTAGCTGATAAACTGGCAAAAGCAGGGGTCAGCTTGGTGGCCCTCTCTGTGGGTCAATCATTACCAGTTTCCCAATAGAATTAGGCTACTGAAAAAGAGCAATGTATATTTACTGTTAATCATTATTAATAAAAGTTTCAATATTTCAAAAAAAAAGGCTCAATGCTGTACATAATTACAGTAATTTTCCAGCAAGGATCATTCTGACCCTGAGAAGGGCTTTGAAATTTTTGTTTATTTTATTTGCTTTTCTTTTTGCTGCTTTGGAATAAACTCAACTGTCTTAAAAAAAAATAGAATCAGAGTATTTAGGAAACTGTTTGGTTGTTAGGATGTTTATTAATTTTCAATTCAGGCAAGTCCGAATGTTCATTGTTGGTAACGTTTGTTTTAGGTAATTACTCTAATTATTTTAACTAGTGGTTTCAATTAAGAAGTCGGAATTTAATAGTAATTAAGAAATTTAGTTCTGGGAAGTTCTACTATAGTGATGTTACTTATTTTGGCAGGATTTAGTCAAATTTTGAAATTAATACATGTTTTTCTTTTTGGTTAATGAGACACCATAATTACTCTTTCTCTTTGTTGAGAATAGTTTCGTAGTGACTTTTTATTTTGTACTAGCTACTAATAGCAAAACAACACCTGAAAGTTCTCGTATGAGAACTTGAAAACCTATCAATATATAGAGTTGAGAAGCTGGGTTTGGGCTATTTACACTCCAGCCTTGTTCCACAACTTCATTTTAGTAATCTTCAGGGTGTTTGCATACTAGTTTTTGCATAGGATGTGGGATTGAATACAGTTGAATTTTTTCGAATAAATCTTGATATTCTAAGCTGATGAAGTTATTTCATGTTATTTCTTCATTTACAAAGCGAATGAATATTTTGTGCATTATTTTTTTATTTACTGCCTGGATTTATATTCCCAGAATTGCTGATGCTGAACTAAATTTGGGAGAAACAGAAGTTCGTGAAGCCCATTTATCCAAAGCTCTGTTTTACATTCGAATCGGTGATAAGGTGTGTTTATTTCCCTCCATTTCTTAATAAATATTAATTCTTCACTTTGAACCATTTAGTTCGCATTGACGCTGGTTCATCCTTTACAGGAGAAGGCACTTGAACAACTGAAAGTAACTGAAAGCAAAACAGTTGCAGTGGGTCAGAAGATGGATTTGGTCTTTCACACGTTGCAAATTGGTTTCTTTTATATGGACTTTGAGCTGATCTCCAAAAGCATTGATAAAGCTAAGAAGTAAGTTGACATCATGTCACTTTTCATGTTCATAGTCCTTTTGCAACTTGGGCTTATTTTCTCAAAAAATTGAATATGCCAGTTTATTTGAAGAAGGAGGTGATTGGGAGAGGAAAAACCGGTTGAAGGTTTATGAAGGTCTATATTGCATGGCATCCAGAAATTTCAAAAAAGCCGCAAATTTGTTTCTTGATTCTATATCTACTTTCACAACATATGAGCTGTTCCCCTATACGACCTTCATATTTTATACTGTTTTGACCAGCATTATTTCCCTTGATAGAGTGTCCTTGAAACAAAAGGTATGCAAATCATGTCTGACTTGTGAGGTTTATATTATACGAAAAATTACTAGCTTAGGCTTCTCATCTTTTTGTCATTGGATACTAATCATATGTCTTTGGCAGGTGGTTGATGCACCAGAGATACTGGCAGTTATCGGAAAGATCCCTTATCTTTCAAGTTTTCTAAACTCTCTTTATGGATGCCAATATAAGGATTTCTTTTTAGCTTTTGGTATGTGAAATTTAACAGTCATGTTATAATTCCAAATGTATGAATCACATTTTCTTCTGGTGGCTATTTACATTGATAAATTTTCCTGCTTATGGAGGCTGTTATGTGACTTCACTGGAAATACATTAGATGCATTTCAATGTTTTCTCTTTTTGGCTGATATTTTTTTTTTCTTTTGGTTTTATCAGCTGGCTTGGCACAGCAAATCAAAATGGATAATTATCTGCATCCGCATTTCCGTTACTTTATGAGAGAAGTGCGTGCTGTGGTTTATGCTCAGTTTTTGGAGTCTTACAAAAGCGTCACAATTGAAGCAATGGCAAATGCATTTGGAGTTTCAATGGACTTCATTGATCTGTGAGTATTTAGTATTTAATTTTATGCCTTTTGGATGGGGTGTTATGCCTTGTCCCTTACGCGCAGTATTGACCCTCCTGCTCTTAAGAATATTGGGAAAATTTGATATAATACTCTCAATTTACAGGGAGCTGTCCAGATTCATAGCGGCTGGTAAGCTACATTGCAAGATTGACAAGGTTGCTGGTATTTTGGAAACAAACCGACCTGATGCCAAAAATGCTTTATACCAAGCAACAATCAAGCAAGGGGATTTTCTTCTGAATCGCATCCAGAAGTTGTCTAGGGTGATTGATTTGTAAGAAGATTCCCAACGTCAATCTTTATGGAGCGGTTTGTTCAGAAATGATTTTTATTGTTCCGGTTAGACATTTCAGAATTAGTCATATTTCTAACTGCTGAAAATTTGAAAACTTGTGCAAGTGGCTCCGTCGACAGGTTTTGAGTTAAACACGAACCATTTGCTTCCAAATTGGATACTTGTGCAAGTGGCTCGGTCGACTGGTTTTTGAGTTAAAACACGAACCATTTGCTTCCAAATTGGATACTTGTGCAAGTGGCTTAGTCTACAAGTTTTGCAGTTTATCTTGAAAACTATCTTCATATTTGCATTATTTGCAGTGGGTGCACGTTGGTGTAATTATTGCGAAAAATATGAAGCATACTCCTTTCATTTTGTTTGAGATCTAATAAACGCATAGGCTAAGGCTACAATTCATGTCAAACAACCCCCGTAAAATATCCACATTGAGTTACGTTAACGAAGATAGGAGAAAAATGTAGCAGCATTTCAAATGCTCACATTTGAATGTTAGTCACGTGTATTTACGAGATGGATTCCCTTGTCTTGCAGATAACAAAGCGTAAACTCTTATCTTGGCTTTTGCCTAACAATCATTTTTGTAAGGGGAAGATAAGAGTTCCTTCAATTGACACAGTTCGAGGTCTGGAAAGAAGAATCATTGGATCAAACATATCAAGAACTAGTCGAGGAAAAGAACTGTTTAAACCAATGCGATAAAAGCTAAACCGTATTTGCTGCGTGAATTAGACCAAGGTTTTCGTCTAGTCTTATAAGGAAAAAAAAAATCTGGTATCTGCTTTAGAACCTCCCGACGTGGTCGTATCCTTCTGTTTAATTGCCATACCAACGAACTTAGACCAGTTGTGTTAGAGTGAAACTTCTGTGCACAATGAAGGACAGATAAGAAGGAATGAAGGTTACAGAGGGAGGACACTTCTCCTCTGCGCCTGGAAAGAAGAATCTTCAAGCCTTCAAGAAAATTCTATGAAAACTAAAAAGATGAATACTCCAGCTATTCACCTGATATTTTAATTTCTAAGACTCAGAATTAATCGCGGACAACACATTTTACCAAAATTACCGACCTGTGCATTACCATAATCTCAGCTGGTTGATTTACATGTATAACATACAATACTTTGCAATCACATGAAGGAATTTTTTTGTTTCACTTTTTGAGTCTTTTGGTGCATATAAATGTGAGCTTGTGGAGAATCTTGAGGGAGTTCTTGGTTAGCCATGTTCAACTTTATAGTGCATGGAGGTTTTCTTCTTTGTTTCGTGTCAGGACAGGAGAGATCTTTGGTGCATAAAAAATGTCAGGGTCAGGATTGGCCCGCCAAGATGGACGAGACGACAGACTCGTCCGTCCAGGAGGGGGGAGGGGGAAAAATGCCATTCCTGAGCATGACTTCTCGGTTCATGCATGTGTGCGCAGTGGGCACCCGAGTGACTGAGGAATGAGTGCAGAAGGGAATGGCATGGAACCTTATTCTCCAGCGGATAGTGTCATGCACTGAGATAGTCCTCTCTGTATCTCTCCAATAAATTACCAAGGCAGGACTTTCGCATTTCACCATGCACCCCACAAACAGAAAGCCTAAGCTTTATACATAATTTCACTTGGAGGAAAAGTAAATAGGCTAATTGGGGTGCTCGATATCCTCTTAGTACCTAGTCCAGGTGTAGCAAATTCCGTTAATAAATATTTTTTCTCATAGCATAGAATGCTATTAATATAAAGAATATTTATGAGATTTTCATGGTGGGTTCTCATGGTGGGTCCAACTAGTTACACACAATAACCGGTGAGAGTTAAAAAATTTGTTAACTGATTTTATCTCCATTGAAAATTGATATCAGCACACTTGTATTTTACTTTGAGGTTTTTACATCGTGATGTGGTAGTCCAAGTAAGAGAAAATTTAGGGTTTAGGAAAAAATAAACTCTTGCCTTCCTTTTATCTCTAAGTTTATCTCTTATTTGGACTGCAAAGTAGACACCACGTCAGGATGCAAACTCTTGTTTCTGATACTTGGAAGTGCTCATATGACAGCTTAACACCATTTTCTTTCCAAATATAGCTATTGGCGCTCTGGTTAAGTCCCAAACATAGTGGGATTGACATAAATTTGAAGCTACTAAAGCCCGATGAGATTCAAAAGTGAGAAAGATTAAAAAGTAAGCTAGTTTCTCTATCCTTTTGTTATCTTTTCATGGGATACTATTCTTTACCAATACTAACCAAGCAATAATCCATCTCCTTGCTTCTGGCCTTCCTTTTCCTTCCAAACCATTTTGGATGCTTCTATTCCATTATTTTGGAGAATAATGCTCATTTCACTTAGGCTGCAGTACTTATCCAATGTACACGACGAAACTAGCAAATAGGAAAACTTAAAAAATAATAAAATATTTTTATTTTATGAAATCTTAAATTCATAAGGATAAACCCTAGGCAATTGTGTTTCTGATTGGCTGGTTACGTCATGTGCGTGAGATAGGTATTGTGGATAGGTGTTGCTAGCATTTTCCTATTTTGGATGTCCTATCCAGTTCGCGTGTGGGAGTCGCACAATATGGATCAATATAATACTAAGAAAAATTTAACTATTAATTCTATTGGATACTTTTATTGAAATGCTTTAATAAAAAGTTTTATAATTAAAAAATATTTGGAGAGGAAAAGAAAGAGATGCACAAGTCAATTTGTCAAAAATCGAGTTGAAAGAAATTAATTGATCGATTGTTGATCAATAGATGGAGAAGAAGACTGTTATCAATCAATTGACTTAAGGGTATGAAATTTTCGGACTCTAAGTTTAAGAAAAATGAATTGGCATAATGGGGATGTGACTTTACCGGACCCATGTAGAACAAAGAAAGAATTTTGAAACTCATTTTTAACCAGATGGGAGAGACAAGTTTTTGTGGAATAACGATTACAAGTAGTGTTGTGTATGGCGTTGACCCATAAATCCTGATGACTTGGGCTTTTGTATATTAGGTTTGCAAACAAAGTGTTACATTGGTTAGAAGGGGGAAGTATTTGGATGTACCTAAGTGGACAACATCTCTATTGGTATGATTCCTTTTGGGTAAAGTCTAAAAGCAAAATTCATGCGGGTTTGAGCTCAAAAGAGACAGCAGCATACCAATGTGGGGATCGTTTGTGTCATGTCCCAACAATTGGTATCAGGGTTATTCCCCGGACTTGGCCATGTGGAGGAAATCTTCGGAATGTTGAACAAACAAAGTCTCTCTTTGGTTAAGGGCAGGGATGATCATGGTTTTAAAGGTGATTACAACATCTCCATTGGTATGAAACCTTTTGGGTTGGGTCAAAAATTAAACACATGTGCACCTACACCCAAAGCAATGAGTTATAAAGTAGACAATATCTTTACAATGTGGAGATCGATGGTATCCATGTCCCAAAATTGTAGATTAATATGTACCGGTTGGATTGGGTTAGATTGAAACAAGTCTAAATTGAATTTAGAATTTATTGGACAAATTTAATAGGAGGACTAAGAGCAACAACTTTATTAGGTTTAGTGGAAGGAGTATATTTAGGGTGGAGTTATTATATTCTATAAGACCATGTTGTTTTTGAGAACATATATTAAATGAAGCCACTGACTTCACTCCATATAGGAGTTTGGATGAGTGCTTGTGGCAGAAATATAGAAAGCAAGGGATAGTGAGAAGAGAAGAATAGTAGAGAGGGTAGTATTAAAGAGAACGGAGAGGAACTCCTTTCATACTATGTGAAAGATTGAATGCAGTTCCACCCAAAATGATTAGGAAATTTAGGAGGTGCGCTCAATTGCTTAAACTTTTTCAATATGGAACTTTAATTGTCCCACTCAATGCCTCTGCCAGATCTGTGTAACTTTGAAGAAACACTTTTGTCCCATATAGACAATATTGAACAACCCATCTCAATTGGAAATGGAATATCACTATCTTCTGTTGGGTTGAGGTGAGTTTGCAAGTATTCTTCTAAATCTCATTAATGGCTTCCACTCGACAGGAGTTAGTATAGCAAGGGCAGGTCCACATCCAGCCAAAAGAAGTAGGCCAACACATCCAACTATAGTCCCCATTCACCAATGCTTGAATATAGGTGTTTGATCCTCTGGTTATGGGAACCTTTAATACTTGACTAATAATTGACTCCACCACACATTGCAATTGAAGCCGGAAGTCCACGGTGAAATCAGCTAGCATTAAGATCATCACCACTAAAAGTAATGTTGTACTAAAATCTCATCATATGGGAATTTGTTAGTGATGACAACAATCCCCTGGTAGGCTTGACTTTTCTGATCTTATAACCTCCCTGGAAAAACGTGTGGCCTGTGTTATGGCTAGCTTAGGTTTGCTAGTTCCACAAGATCATATTACAAAAACAACTAGCTAGGTCGAGTTTGGTGTGTACGTGTTGTGTGAGTCGGACTTGTGAATCGAATCAAACATCCCAAAATCCGATCCCATTCAATCCGACTCAGTCAACTCAGGTTAAAATTGGAGGAGAAAATCCGACTCGACTAGGGCCATGCCACTTTTAATCTAGAGTAGGAGTCTTAACTTAAAATATGAACCTCATATCTAATTAATTCGCCCAATTTGGAGCCTTACTTTATATGGGTTTTTTATTTGTTAAGGTAAGTTAAATTAATTAATTTTAAAATAACATTAGTTATAGTTAGTCACATCAATGGGATGTACCCAAGAACATGAGAGAAGAAGAGTAGGAAGTAGAAACTGTGGAGGAAGAAAACGACTAATAGTTTTATAAGTTTTGTCGTTCTTCCTCCCAATCCCCATCTGATCATGATCACTCTTTTCCCAAAAGAACCAAATCCAAGACTGAGCGGCGTAGGGTCAAAACCAAATCCACGTTCCGGCAACTAGATCGAGCATGGGCGCAAACAAGGACTGAATGGGTTTTGATGAGGAAAAGGTGAAAAAGCAGCAGAGCAGATGGATGATCGATGGCGGCCGCAATTACCCCAGATCAATTGAGCAGGGAATGAATCTAGCTACTACGATCGAGCGTGGAGGCCGGATCCGATTAGTACTAGCGCGTAATTTGTTTAATATATTGAAAGTTTAATCATTTGGAATCTGAATAAAAAAGAAGGGGCGACGACTCTCGAGGAACTGAGAGATATCATTCTTTATAACTGGGGTTCTTCGCTTCACCACGAGTGCTCTCAATATTGGTTGTTAACCCTCTTCATCAGTACCCCCATTATTTGATCACTTCCCATCATTACCTGTTTCTCGATGATCCGACGACACCCAGAAAAGAAAAACTAAATACTATAATCTCTGCGCGTGTGCTGAAATGATGATGCCATCGAAGATTAATGCGACTTAGCGAGGCTACATTCGGGGACGGAAATCAGAAAACTCCAGTGCGTGACAAAAGCTTAGCAGTCTCTCTCCTTCGTTTTTCTACAGGCCTGATAAGATTAATATTGATGTAAGAAAAAATGGGTTCTTTCTTTCTTTTCTTTTTTTTTTTCTTCTGGCACTCGGCATGAGCAGCGTTCAGCAGCAGAAGACAAAGTGGGAATTCTTCTCTTTTTATCGCGAGGAGGATCCACCCCGCACTAACGCAAATTTAATCCGAATTAAAAGTCGCTTTTCTCCGCATGTGCATGCTTAGAATACTTATATTTTTGAAAGGAGGAGGAAGAAGAAGAAGGAAACAAAAAATGTAAAGTAAGGGCGATCGAGCTAATCATTAATTCAATTCAAACTTTTGCTGAAAAGACTAGTTCCGGCCTTTTCTGTTTCTCATCGACTCTAGCTCCAGCGGAACTACACATTAAGAGATGCGAAATTTGTAACAGTTTTAAGATATGAGAGGCGATCAAATGCGGGCTAGCTACGCGTAGTGCTCGCAATAACAAATTAATGTATTATATCAATCTGCTCGGTTGGTGGTGGACCCAGAAACGGCACTGACTTATCAGTATATATTAAGCACCAAAAAAAAATTGAATATGAACTACAAAACGATCGACTTCAATTCTCTAATCCATCGAAACACTAATCACTAGTACCACTTCAGAGTTCGATCGTGAGTGTAATATATGGCCCACCCATATATCTCACCAAAACGTGAGCATATTTGTGTCATTTCTGCGTAGAATTAGAATATTTGAACTCGTGACTAGAAGTTTGATCATTGTATTTGTTTTGGTTTTTAAAGATGGATCGAGGTAAAAGAAAAATCCCATGTATCCAATTCTAATTCTGGGGGGGCGAGTTATCAGTAAGTAGAAACGACAATGTGCTAGCTGCTTCGATCTAATTAGATCGACAACAGGAATCCGTATCATCTCTCTTTTCTTGTCACAAATATTACAAGAAGAGGGATCAGCCCATGCCAGTTTCTAACCACTTTAATAGAATAGCTTAATGAGTGATCGATAGATTGACATAAAGGAAGTTCTGGGTAAAGAAAAATGAGCCGCAAATGGAACTAAATTCCGTCACAACTGTGAGCAGGTCGCCTCACCATGGAATTATAAGGAGGAAAAGTGGGTTACCACTCAAAGGGAACCTTTCAGCTTTCATGAATAATCAACTTGCCCATAAAGCTACCTTTCTGGTGCGATGGGCGGGATCAGTCTCTTCTCTCTCTCTTCTCTCTTTCTCTCTTTCTTGGCGAGGATAAGCACTCGAAGCAGTTTTAAATGGAGAACGAACATTATTAAACTAATCA
Source organism: Aristolochia contorta (assembly GCA_022405105.1). Classification (NCBI taxonomy): domain Eukaryota; kingdom Viridiplantae; phylum Streptophyta; class Magnoliopsida; order Piperales; family Aristolochiaceae; genus Aristolochia; species Aristolochia contorta. The sequence goes on from CM039664.1 coordinate 8,627,643, forward strand.
TGGGCGACGAGCGCAGCTCGGAATCTCCTCCTGGTTGACTAACCTGCAGAAATCGAGAGATCGTCCATTCAAAAAATTCCCTCCATTAACGAATCCCCGGCTGAAGAGTACTAGTACTATTCCTACTGCCCATGGCTGCATCTCATGATGACTCATATCGTGAGGGAAGAGTAGGAGAGCAATTGCAATATTACACGATCCTTTGTCATTCCTTCATGGAGACAACACAACGATGAACCTTCACTGAGGAAGAAAAAAATATATATTTCCAAGTGGGAACAGTGGGAAGAAGAAGCCTAATCGATCTACAGCTGACCCTTTTTGTGGGTGGACCCGTTTGTCATTATTTTAATATTGGAAGAAATGGGCTGATGGAGGGACGACTGATGGATTCTAGGTAACAGTCTGAGAGTGAGAATCCAGTTACTAAAATAGTCAAAGGTCAAAAAGTTCAACGTCTTGGTGATGAATATCGCAAGTTTGACATTGATGGTTTAGAAGAATATAATATATCTTGATGTACGTCCAAGTCATATATAGCCAAGTAAACATACAACACTGAATAATATGTTAATGTGTCCCGTCGGCCCCTCTGCTAAAGATACATTTTAACACTTATGTATAAGTATATACAGTAGTAGACCCTGTTAATTAATTAATATTGCAAAATCTAAATCCACTTGCACCCTCGTACGTACGTGGTCCACCTTATGATTGCTCATATGTACTAATTATTGCATGTGGGTCTATGATATATTCGCCTGCTTAGACTATTATTTATAACTGGTAGGTATATATCTTGATATATAGGACCAACCTTCTCTCTCTCTCTCTCTCTCTCTCTCTCTCTCTCTCTCATTTGCTCTCCTTTCTCTCATTTGCTCTCTCTCATTTGCTCTCTCTCATTTGCTCTCTCTCTCATTTGCACTCTCTCTCTCTCTAATATGCTGGTTAAGTCCTAAAATATAAAGGATAAACCCTAGGTAAATGTGTTTCTAATTGGCTAGTTAAGTCATTTACGTTAGATTGGTATCATGCATATTTACAACTAGCATCGTGTTTTAATTTATTGTGAGGGTTTACAGTGTGACGTGGCGCCTCTTTAGTAGTTCATAGGACCAATTTTCTAATTCTTCTATGGGGAACCTTAAACCCTAAACTTTATCTGGACTGCCAACTAGGTTTCTAGGTGGACAGCTACATCACTATGTAAAACCTTATAGTAAAATATGGCAGCACTGATCATAACATTTTTCATCCAAAAATAACAAGTGGTGACATGCGTACAACCATATTTTACTATGAAGGTTTATAGTGAGACACGGCGTCATTGTTGGTAGTCCAGGTAAGAGATAAATTTAGATTTATCTTCCTATTCTACGACTATCCAAGGATCCCTAAACCTTATCTGGACTGCCAACTAGCTAGGCTGCCAAGAGACAGATCAATTTGACCTAGCTCTATAGCAACATTTATTAGCTACACTCTTCATTTGGTAGATTTCTCAAGAAATAAAGAATGTCTGAAATATCAAGTTTGCAGTCTATTCTAAATCAGAAATTTCTCCTTTCATTTGGTTTAAATACGGACACAACCAACCATGTCTAATTTTATCGTGCAACTAATCTACTTAATTATATAATTAAAATGACTTCCATGAGCTCATGTACTCATGAGTAGTGACATTTTGGATCTATATTTAAAATTAAATGTGGTTACATCATTTGAAAGGGATTATTTGGACGTAATAAAGTTAATGAAGAGCTGGATAATGATCTTGTTAAATTGATAACCTTACCTAATGTAGATCATCCTGCTCTGTTCTGCATCAGAGATTCAGAGAGGGTAGGTTGCAAGTCCAACGTCGTGCATGAACTGAATGTGGAGAGAAGTCGGGATTCTCGGGAGTGAGAGAATTCAGGGAGAGGAAGTCTTATTTTGCACTCATTACAGCATCGTTTTTCTTCTCTGCAACTGCGGTTTTCTTCTCTGCTTTCCTTTTCTTGAATTCGTAGTAATCTCCGCAAGTTGTTTTTCCATTATCCCTTCCCCGTGAAAAGAGCAAAGAATAATCAAGAAGCGGGAGTGGAATTGTCGAAATTAAAGGACGATCCCCGGATTGACGGCTTTATCCACAAACGAGGAAAAAAATTAACTGGAGGAACGGAGGTCAGTCAAAGAACAGGAATAATATTGATACAGGCCGTACATGGGAATTAGAACGTGGAAGCAAGCGATTCAAAAGAAACCAGCGCCTTGACCCCTGAACGCGATCATCTTTTTCTTGTTTTTTCCGTTTTGTAAGATGGGGAAATTAAAGGAAGCAAGGTAGGTCGGTCGTCTCGTACTCTTTATAATTCGTTCTTCATCAACTTGGTCTCTGGAATGGATTGATAGTCTTTTGATACATTGACGTGAACCTACTGAAAGCGATAATTAGTGAAAGAAACAAGGAGCGGGTAAAGGTCTTCGTCCTTGCTGAAGTCTGAAAACCCACCGTGCCTATCTTCAATCATTAATTTCCTCGTAACTATAGAGATACTGCCGACTTGTGTACAGTCCTCCAGTACTGATCTCCCCTCCCTTCACACAGCTTAATTTATCTTGACTTCAGCGCTACCTGGCCTCATCCCTCAACCGACAATCAATATCATTTCTGATAAAGAGAATACATACTCCCGATTAGGCCGGAACGTACATACGTACGTACCGCATATATAGAGGACTGATCCTTATAACTCTCCTCTCTCTCTCTCTCTCTCTCTCTCTCTCTCTCTCTCTCTCTCTCTCTCTCTCTCTCTCTCTCTCTCTCTCTCTCTCTCTCTCTCTCTCTCTCTCTCTCTCTCTCTCTCTCTCTCTCTCTCTCTCTCTCCTCTCCTGTCGATGAGGCCTATCCAAATGATAATATATATATCTGCGATCCAACACTCATATCTAACACTCATTTTTTCACCGAGTTCTAGAACAACCAGGTTGGCTTTTGGCAACGCTTTTTAATGAAAGGCTTTTTTAATATTAACTCTTTGAAAGATTTTGCTTTGGAAAATAACTCTAAGGAGATAGTTTGGCTACGTTTATATTTAAAACGCTTTAACAAATAGAGAAGTACTACTCGTTAATATTTTTTGGCAACAAAAAAAAACTGCTTTCAAATATACATGGACAATAATACCCTTATATAAAAAAAATTAACGTAAAATATTATATTTGGATTGTCTTTACAATTCTTTTAACGTGTCTCATATATGTCTATTTGTACTCTTGTTGAGTACTTTTATGTGCATGTGAATAAAAGAGAAGTACTAACATAGATTTTTAGGGTAAATTTGGAATTTAATCAAAATATTAGAGACCAAGCTAGCTAGATAAGTGTCTAAAAAAATGTCTGAATGACTCCACATTGGAGACGTTTTCTCCTCTTTGGAAAAGACTCCTCTTTGGAAAAGTCTCCTTTTTCGGCTCTTCCAAAGCGACAAAAATTGTATCCACCGATAATGCGAGCTTCAAGATAAGGGAGTCCTAACCAGTTAAACACGATATTCTGGGTTGAAAGAAAAGCTGCTTCACGTACGGCTCCCAGAGGCGTTGCCAAAAGCTGCCTTAATTTGTTATTATGGAATGGAAACAGAGGGATATGAGAGAATAGTGGGGGCACGCATTAATTATATCTCTTCTTTGTTTCACAGTAGTCCGCACTATCGTGTTTCTACTTTCCGTAAAATTCCATTCGTCGCAGAGTGGGGGATGCTGTGCTGCAGTGCGCCGCGTACAGGTGAAGGGGCCGCCTGGGGACTGGTCCGGCCGCATGTGTGGCTTGATCTCCGGCCAGCCCCACCCTCCCTGATCAGGGTCGAGGATCCTATAAATTTTTAAACTCTCCCGCCTTCTCTCTCTCTCTCTCTGATGTAGCAATCATCAGTGGGACTGCATGCAGTAAGAAGGACGGTTTTAATGATTGTACAATATATATATATATATATATATATATATATATGTACATCTCCCCAAGTTCTTCAACGTACATTTTTCCGAGCGTACGTGGGACCTGGCTATCTCTGAGATGATCGATATTGTACGGCTTCAGATTCACTGATGCAGATGTACGGTCTAACTCTCCGTGTCCTCCCCTTTTCTTCCTCTCTCTCTCTCTCTCCTCTTTTTCTCTCAGTGCACTATAGCATATCGGAAAAACAAATAATAATAAAAAAAAGGGGGTACTGCAAGCGGGAATCTGACGTCGCGACAGGCGAGGAGCTCGTATATAAAGCCTTCTCCCGTCCCCGTGCCCTTCCAAACTCCCTAACCAAACCGTCCGCCCGACGACGACGTTCCACTGCCACTCGTCCCTCTCTTCTTCGATCCTCCGCTGCATGCAGCGATAGGTGGATACAATACACATATATTTATACATACATCTTCCTCTCGTTAACTTCATCGATCGATCATCACCTTCGTTAGCTAGTTACCTTTTTTTTTTTTTTTTTTTTTTTTTTGTTCTTATTCGATCGAGCCGAGTACTCTGCAGATCTCCAACGTTATTAATTGTCTGATATTTGAAAATCATGAGGTTATCGCTTGTTGGGCTGAAGCAGGCTCAAGTACCTCTCCTCAAATTCCCGATCATCATGGAGTACTCTCTGCAGGCTACTCTCGGATTCCCGGGGCGCATCCAGTATCGCCGAAAAGAGAAAGAGAAGGTTGTGTTCGTGATCGGCGCGACGGGCACCGGCAAGTCGAAACTCTCCCTGGACCTCGCCGCCCTTTTCCCCGCCGAGATCGTCAACTCCGACAAAATGCAAGTCTACGAAGGCCTCGACATCGTGACCAACAAGGTTACGGAGGAGGAGCAGGCCCTCGCCCGGCACCACCTCCTCGGCGTCGTGGACCCCGAAGCCGACTTCACCGCCGCCGATTTCCGGCGGGAAGCCACCCGCGCCATCGACGCCGTCCACGCGCAGAGGAAGCTACCGATCGTCGCCGGCGGCTCCAACTCCTACATTGAGGCGCTGGTGGACGACGAAAAGCACGAGTTCCGGTCCCGGTACGAGTGCTGCTTCCTCTGGGTCGACGTCTCCCTCCCCGTCCTCCACGCCTCCGTCGCCAACCGGGTCGACCAGATGGTCGACGCCGGACTCGTCGAGGAGGTCCGGGGGATGTTCGACCCGGACGCCGACTACGCGCGGGGGATCCGGCGCGCCATTGGCGTCCGCGAGATGGATCGGTACTTCCGGGAGGAGGACCGGCTCGAGGGCGCGGCGCGGGAGAGGGTGCTGAAGGAGGCCATCGACGAGATCAAGTCCAACACCATCAACCTCTCCTACCGTCAGCTGAAAAAGATCCTCCGCCTCCGTCGGCTCTCCGGCTGGAACGTCCAGCGGCTCGACGCCACGGAGGTGTTCGTGAAGAGCGGGAGGGAGGCAGAGGCGGCATGGAAAGACCGCGTCATCGGCCCCGCCAAGGCCATAGTCAAAGGCTTCCTCATCAACGGCGACGTCGACGCCGCCGTCGCACGCGTTCCGCCGCTCGGGTTCCCCGCCAAAGCGCCTGCAGCAGCAATCGCTGCCACTATCATGGCCGGGGCCACCCACTAGGCGACTTTGCAGTGGCTCCTGCCTTAAGTTAAGAGTTGACTAGATGCCGCAAAAAGGGAGTTCAGAAAAGGAGAGCGTACGTGCGGAGGATAAGTTGCTGCAACCGGACCGTCCAAATTTCACTTGCCATTCCGCGCAACTACTTCGTACACGTGCCCCCCTTGATTTATCCCCACGTGTGATAGTAGGCTCTGGGTCCACTTTGTACGAGGCTCCCTTTTTAACTTTTTTTTTTTTTTTCGGTTTTTGGTTTTTACCCTCTTTGGATGAGAAAAGTTCGAGTGCGAGAGAAGGATGTAGGAACCATATTGCGTACATTATATTTTTGGCTGTTCTTTACTTATATATTATAATGATAAATAAAGTGATGTGTTTTTTAGCATAATAAAAAAAACTATTCTTATTAAGTGGACCCAGCGTGGAATAGGCAGTTCAATTATGAATTTATGATAACAAAAAACAAGGGGCGGCCGCGCAGGCCAGAAAGGCGATATTCTATTCTACTCTCAACTTGGTTATTATAAGATTAACAGCTCCTGCGCCCATCATTGGGAATAGGGGAGGGCCCGCAACTGGTGAAGGACAATGGTGGTGGGGACAGAAGTGGCGTCTCCACTCTCCACTAGCCAGAAGGGAGAAAAGAATAACGGAAAAATTCACCTGAAATGGCAAAAACTGAGTTGTTTTGTGCGCAGGGCATCCGAGAAGGAGAAAGCCAAACGATGAACGCCCAGTCGTCTACACTAGAAAGAAAAAGGAAAGTAAAAGCAAAAGGAAGATAAGACTTTGAGAGAGGGAGAGATATTATTCATTATTCAGTTATTCATTTAATGTACATTTATTCCCGCCAGTTCCCACCACCACCATAAAAGTAAAAAAAAAAAGAAAAAAAAAAGGTTGACATGATTCCAAGTTCACGTATCGGTTTCGAGGCAGTTTCGCTTTCGTCCATTTGGATCACCTTCCTCTGTCCTGATCTCGTCTCGCTTCCGGGATGCATACAACTGGGTTGCATGCATCCGAAACTCCTTATAGCTAGGCCGCCTTTGATTACCAGTCTGATATGGACGGCGGGCTGTCTTCTTCCCGCGATGACAAGAAGACGATCGAGGATGTGAAACGAGCTCTGTTTGCTGTCTTTACTGGATCAATGGATTGGTTTTCAAGGGCTTGCATCGTTCGAAAACACGAAAAGATCAAGAGACGGACACCGGCCCGTCTCTCTCGATCGAGTACTTTTCTCTTATAATTATCAGCATGCAGCAGCAACAGAAGAACGACGAGGGATTGATACAACGTCCAGGAGTCTCTTCAATCGTCCTAGAGAGTCGTCTAAGAACTCGATTCTCAGTATCTGCATATTTTGAGTAACGAGCTAGCTAGTAGCTAGCTAGTAGCTAGCTAGCTAAGCATTATCTCTTAGTCCGGACCGATAATTAAGATTCACACCATTGGTCGGCCGCCTCTCTTACTGATCTGTAATGGTGATCTGTAATGGGTATCCATAGCTAGTTCGCTCCAAACCAGGATATAAAAAATAAAAAAAAAATAAAAAAAAAAAAAAGCTACAGACCCATTGCTGGCCGGCCAGATGGTCTTTAAATTCTTTATCAAAGAGCTTAACGTCATGTGCTAGCATGCTCTTACTGGGAAGTTGGGGTTCAGATTTGCTACTACAAGCATCATATATACATATATAGCAAAATGCAACAGATGATCACCAGCCATTTAAGAATAAGTGTATGCGTACAATGAGGTACATCCCCCTCGCCGTAGAGGTGGGACCCACAAAGAATATTTTCATACCCCACCACAGCGAGGGAGATCATGCACTCATTGTATGCATTTAGTGTTGTACGCATAACATTGCAGGCCAATTAATTACAGTGGCTCTCCCATGCATGCATGTGAAAGACGTGACTCTCTACATTCGTGACCGACATAGACCCGGACACGTGGAGGAGGCCCATCACATGCTCGGATCTTTATTGTGATTGGGCGCCCTAACAACATTTTACTATATATCGTACTCGTTGCGGCAAACCTACTGGTTGTGCGACCCGGGGAGTGGTCGGGTCGCGTGAAATTTAGAATGGGCCGGGAGGAGTGAATTTCCTGGGTCGACCCCGGGTCAAGAAAGTAATTAAACGGCGTGGTCGAGGCCGTGGTCGTCGTTGTCGAGGGCTGAAGACTGTTTTGTGGTCGAGTACTACTAAGCTAATGCAGTGGGGAAGAGTCTGGATAAAGAGAACACGTGTGGCGAGGAGCACCCGTCGGTCCAATTTCGTGACGGTCCAATTCGAGGCCGTCGTTTTCGATTTTACGGGGAATCCGGCGGAATTTACTTTTGAATCGAGTGAGTGAATTATTTGGCACATCGGTTTGTCGGTTACGGAGTTTGCAGCCTGCCAAGGCATAAAGATAGATGAAAGACGGAAAGGGCAGTGGGCACAGATCTGGGAAGTGGCTTGTAGCTTTCTACCTATCTATCTTTCATGGACCGAACAGTTAGGACAAGGCAGAATAATTCAATACGGGTTTTGTTGTTGACGATATAATTATGAAATTGGGTCAGTTGGCTAGCTGTGCCTTAGACGCCAGAAAGAGACGACGGTGAAGGCTACGGATGCCTAATCGATTGGTCCCATGGTGGGGTGGGCGGGGCACTGCCCTGTCCCAGCTCCCCTCTTCGCCCCAGCTGCCTCCTTGTGCGAATTTCCAAGGATGGGATGTTGCATCTGCATCTGTCCCTCTCTCTCATTTCTCTCTCTCTCTCTCTCTCTCTCTCTCTCAATCTCATTTGCTCTCTCTCTCTCTCATTTGCTCTCTCTCTCTCTCTCTCTCTCTCTCTCTCAATCAATCTTTGCTCTCTCTCTCTCTCTCTCTCTCTCTCAATCTCATTTGCTCTCTCTCTCTCTCTCTCTCTCTCTCTCAATCTCATTTCATTCTCTCTCTCTCTCTCTCTCTCTCTCTCATTTGCTCTCTCTCTCTCTCTCTCTCTCTCTCATTTGCTCTCTCTCCTCTCTCTCTCTCTCTCTCTCTCTCTCTCTCTCTCATTTGCTCTCTCTCTCTCTCTCTCTCTCTCTCTCTCTCTCTCTCTCTCTCTCTCTCTCTCTCTCTCTCTCTCTCATTTGCTCTCTCTCTCTCTCATTGCTCTCTCTCTCTCTCTCTCTCTCTCTCTCTCTCTCTCTCATTTGCTCTCTCTCTCTCTCATTTGCTCTCTCTCTCTCTCTCATTTGCTCTCTCTCTCTCTCTCATTTCTCTCTCTCTCTCTCTCTCATTTGCTCTCTCTCTCTCTCACTCTCATTTGCTCTCTCTCTCTCACCTCATTGGCTCTCTCTCTCTCACTCTCATTTCTCTCTCTCTCTCTCTCTCATTTGCTCTCTCTCTCTCACTCTCATTTCTCTCTCTCTCTCTCTCTCTCTCATTTGCTCTCTCTCTCTCTCTCTCATTTCTCTCTCTCTCTCTCTCATTTGCTCTCTCTCTCTCTCTCTCATTTGCTCTCTCTCTCTCTCTCTCTCATTTGCTCTCTCTCTCTCTCTCATTTGCTCTCTCTCTCTCTCTCTCTCATTTGCTCTCTCTCTCTCTCTCTCTCATTTGCTCTCTCTCTCTCTCATTTGCTCTCTCTCTCTCTCTCTCTCTCTCTCTCTCTCTCTCTCTCTCTCATTTGCTCTCTCTCTCTCTCTCTCTCTCTCTCTCTCTCTCTCTTTTTAATCTCTCGGGTACATAGGACAGATGCGCGAGGATCCCACGTCAGTGAGGGTGGGAAAGGAATTAAGACCAGGCCAGCCTCCTGAAGCTAGCTCCTCAACATCTATATATCAAAGGAACTCGACTTTTTTCACTTCTTATCTTTGGCCTCCAAATCGACTTTGGCTTTCTGCTTTTCGATCTCCACCCCTTCCAAAAAGGGGATGCGATCCTTTCCAATATGGTGCTGTACAGTTGTTAGAGTCAAGAATCAAAGGTCACCTGATGTGAGGATTTCGACCTTTCCCTTCCCCATTCCGCGTGGACCCCTACTCCCTCCCTCTGCCCTTCGACGGTGCCACCCTCCTCGGATTTGAGCTTTAATTCGGCAAAAATCAGAGTACATGTTCTGTACGTAGGCTTTCTCTTTGTGGATCCGGCCGGGGGGAGGGGGGAGGGGAGTGTGCATTATGATTTCCGATCGAAAAGAGTCCACCTGATCTTGTGTTGTCGTCATATATATATATATATATATATTTGAGAGAGATCGATGCATGCATGCAGAGTCGCTAATTAATCTATATATATACTCTCAGTGCACGACGCTATCCGCTGAAGAATATGGTTCCATTCCATAAACACTCACTAATTGGGTGCCCACACATCCACGCTCGGGAATGACATTTTCTTCCTAGTCTAGACGACTATCTCGTTTCCTCCATCACCCTGCAGAGCAATCCTACGCTGACATTTCACATTAATTAATTAATTTGTATGCACCAAACGACAAATAATATATAACAAAAAAATGCTATGTCCACTTTACTTTAGAGCACTTTGTGCACTTCCCCTTATCACTGTAGCAATAGGACCCACACCATGAATATTTTAATGTCTAACACTACAGTGTGGGGGGAAGTGAACAAAATACTCTTCAGTGAAGTGGATATAGCATTACTTATAACAAAATCACCTCCGCTGTAAACTTGAACCCCTTGAGGTGGCCAAGAAAATTCCTGATCATCAAGATTGTCCAGCATTAATATATATGCTGGTGCTAATTATATTAATAGTTTTCTTTCAAGTAGTTTAATTACAAGTAAAATAAGAAGGGGATGATTAATTCACCAATGGGATATAACAACAGGGATTTTATTAATTCTATAGTATAAATTCTGAAATAGAATGCAGAATTTATACCAGTACTGATGATCGAAGCACTCAAAGATGCTTGTTGGATAAAAGCATATTGAGAATATTCACCAAAGGTTGACTTACTTTTGTTTGCTATTCTATGAACAAAATCATGATCAAATTATTAGAAGATGGTACTAAGTATTACCTCTGAATGTTACACAAAACTAACCTATTTGATTGTTAGATCAACTTGCAAATTTTAGTGTGTGATGGGTACAAGAGGTCTACATATGTACGTAGCTCAATGGAAGTCAAAACAAAGACACGGTAATCATATGATAGGCTTAATTTGTAAAATTTAGTATCTTATTCTATACAAAAAATGTCATTAATCAACTGAAAACTTTATCATAATCACTTGAGCTTGTAGTGAAAGGAGGGAGTTTTCAATACATGGTTCCATCTCTCCAGCATTTCCCTTATCCCGGAGCGCTGGAGAGCCATACCCAATCCTCGAGCGTGCGCGACCTCCTTGAAGCTTCTTTGGATATTAAAGACAGTTTTCAATAATATGTTGACACAAAGGAATTTGTGCGTCGACCACGAGATGGTTTGACGATCACCGAATTTTATTAATATGATTAATACTAGCAGGTGATCAGTACTATTGATCATTCCATGGATGGATCAAGCCCAAGTTCAAGAAAACGGTCATGTGTGAAAGTATCAATAGGTATTGGTGCTTCAAAATTAGGTTGACCTGAAAGTTGGAAGTAGGAAAGATACGTAGCTGAATGTATAAGTCATTTTTTCATTTATATAATTATTATAAGAGTGGTGATATGGGTATTGTGATATTTTACTATGAGTTTTTACAATATGACGGGCATCCTCGTTGGTAGTCCAATTAAGAAATAAAATAGGAACTATCTTCCTATTCTATAGGGAACCCTAAACCCTAGACCTTATCTGGAATGCCAACTAGACTATCACGAGGACTGCCACATGATGATGTAAAACTTCGCAGTAAAATGTCAAAGTAGTGATATTCTTTTTCTTATTATAAATATACACTAATTAAATATTAATAGAATGGATCATTAACCCGGTCACAGAAAGAGCACCAGTAGTAGCAGACCTGGTCGAAGCTTCCGGCAATCAAAAAGCATCGGATCATCATGAACGTCGTGGACCTCCAAAAAGGTATTCACCCACTAGAGTTTACCAAAGTGTACGAGAAATAATTAAGAAATAACATGCAGATTTGATCATCGGCCGGATATATATTGGTCGTTGTTGAATTGTTATATGACATCATTACTTATATAATTAGGCAGCATATCTCTTCTCGCCTTTTGAATATTTTATTCTTTGAGCCCTGAGGACTGAAATTTCACAATGATTAATTGAAGGATTAATACCTGTTTAGGTGCTTTCACAGAGAAAGGCCGGCCTCCTTAAACACAAAAAATTGTTCCTCCAAGAATTTCTCGCTTTAATTTGAATACATTTATATAAATTTTAGTACTTAATTAATTCTTTCACACTCACGACCAGTAAAGGAAACAGTGATAGCTAGATTGCATGGCTGTTTGTTTGCAAGATAGTATATTCTTCTTTGTCACTATGCGCTGTCTCAAACTCTTACCGTGGATCCAGATTGATCCTATGATCGATAATGTTGATCATTAAACTTCTCATTCATATTGCGTGCGTGCAAGTGGAATTGGATAGTCTACAACTGATCATTTAATTAATATGGTAATAGATTCCTTTATTAGTGAATCCCACCATCTAGATTAATTAAGCCTCATTTCAAGTGTTCCCTAAGAGATCACAGATCTTCCTTCTCGCTCTTTTCATTGTCTTTGGGGGCGTTTGGCTAAGCTCTTTTAGTGCTAAATGCTCTTCTCTGGATGAAAGAGGAGCTCTTTAAAGATGTACTTCCTTTTAGATAAGTCTCTCATTCAATGAATATTATGAAAAAGCTCCAAATTAAACGAAGTTTTTACACAGGGAATGCTTTTGAAGAGTTTAAAGAGTCTTTTACCAAAAGCATAGCCAAACGCTGCCTTGATATAGTCAGTCTTTAGACTACCTTCTTTCGCGCGCAAAGCCTCCGCTGACGGGTCCTTCTTCGTGCGGGGTTAAGCCCGAAGAAAACAATATCATACTAAAGTGGAAATGTTAGTTCCGCAGGACCTAACACTTTACCCAGTTTCTTTTATGGGATTTAAAGCATGTTTAGATCCACCTACATTTACTACAACACCCCGATCGCCACCCAAGCCAACATCACGGTCCTTCAAGCTCTCTCCATAGATCACCAACTAATTAGTCCCCACTTCAGTCCACAGGGGGTCCTTACTTCGTCACCTTGATCTCCTTTGCTTTCCTCTGCCATCGCACTACCCACTTTGGACTGCTTCATATACCCATCATGGCAGACTTGTCGGTCATATTATTGCCATAATGGGCTTCGTCGTGTCCAATCCAGGCGTTGGTTCGGTAGTCCTGGCGCCCATATCTGCAGCCTTTTGGGTCGTTCCTGGATTCATCCTTGTGGAGTGATGACGCGGACGAGTCTCTTCATTTACCTGGGCAAGTGGCGTTGTATCTCCGGTTGCTCTGCGCAACACTTCAGGTGCGATATTCATAAATATGCATAAAATTAGAGTTAAAAGTGATTTAAAAAGATACGTTTTGTGAAGCATTATATATAATGACATCTTTACACTAATTTTATAATTTATTTATGACAAAATCGAAATTTTTTATTAACAAAACCGAAACTGTTGTGATTTAATATTTCAATCATAGATGATTAAAAATAAAAAAATAATAAAGATTAGACGTGAAGAAGAAATTAAAGTATAATTTACAGGAGTCAGGACTTTAAAATTACAAAATAAAAAAAAAATTAATTAAGAGTTGAGAATTTGAGAAAATAAATGATAATAGATGTAAGAGGGAGAAATGAGAGAAGAAGCAAAAGATAAGGTAAAACAAATTCAGAAACATTCAAAAATGGTAACCTCCATGATATTTAGAGCAAATTTTGTGATTCAAAGAGAGTAAAACTAGGTGAAACAAATGGAATTACAATTAATTTAACGTTTAACAATTTTTCCATACTATACAATTACGAAACACTAAAAATGTAAATTCTATTACATTAATCAACCGAATCGGCTACAATTGATTAATCTGTTTCCATTCACTCTCGTTATTGACTCGTATGCGTATCCAAATTGAACTAGACAACCCTAAAATAAAACATTATGGATTGACGCAGTCGCGAGTCGTGAGTCTGTACGGACTAGATATATTCTTTTATTATATATAACAGTGAAATTGAAAACATTTTTTTCTCGCGAGCGCTAGTTCTAGATCTCTTCTTTTTGTCGGGACGTTCACGATATTTCCATAATTTTATTATTTAGTGTCATCTTCTTCATTCCATCCGTACCCGAAAGTCTCCAAATGTGGGTGCGTGGATTCCCTCTCGGTTCGACCGCCGGGTCATGATCTGTTAATAGTTCAATCCGCGGGATCTTGCTCTTCTTTTAATAGTTCATCTGAAAAGCACTTGTGACGGACGTTTCTGCGCAGTAACGTCGACGGCACTCCTTAATTCCCCTGATGAATATCAATATAATAATTCTGCAAAGGTGTCCTAGTAGTTTCTACCACGTACCATGCATGGTCCCATCCCCCGTTCCCACCCGTACACGTACCCCATGCATGGGACGATGTTCATGAGGAGGTACCGTTCACTTGTACTGGTCAAATTAAATGTGGTATCCTAGCTAGCTAATTATAGAGAAGAGACGATCAGCAGGAATGTCTGAACTATATATATATATATCCTCCTGCAACTCCTTTCTAATTGTCTTATTAATATATAGTATTTCCGTACGTAAATCGGTACATCATTTTCTTTAATGGAGTTGTTTATAATTTTCATATATGATTTAATATCATTTTCCTGTATAACGTGATTGGGATTCGTCCGGCAGCCCCTTCATAAGTCACATATCATCCATGGTTGGTGTCCACATCATCTAGCTTCTCTTTTATTATTGAATAATATTATATGCACTTTTTTGGGCATACACTTTGTGCACTTACCCTTGATATTATAATACTTCTAAACCCTAAACCCACAGCAGAGTAGAAGTACCCAAAAGCACATGCACGGTAAAATACATATAGCATTTTTCTTCATTAATTTGTCCACGTATCATGTATTCTCTGGTGCAGTCATAATAGTACATAGTGTCCGGAGTGCGCCAACATGGCTTGACCGGACCAGTCTAGGCTCACATGACCAATATTCACTTCTAGAAACACAAAATTAAGATCGCCAAGTCAATACACTCACCATTAAATTAAAGCATAATCATCGATAGACTTCATCTAAACTAAGATCTTCATGCATGCATGCATGATCTACAGCCAGCCATCTGAACTTAATAAATATCTCATCAGTCTAGTCCTCCGATCAGCTCAGCAGCTGATCCTTTCCTCTCCCAGCGCCATAGATATTGATTTAGTAATCATGCTAATCATTCCCATAATATTCCTCGTCCTCATCCTCATAAATATTCTGACCTTTCTCTTCGTCCGCCACATCGGATCCGATGAATCATCCGATAATAAGCCATCTAGAGTACTCCGGCGTCTCCCTCCAGGACCGGCACCGTGGCCGA
Organism: Aristolochia contorta; assembly: GCA_022405105.1. NCBI lineage: Eukaryota > Viridiplantae > Streptophyta > Magnoliopsida > Piperales > Aristolochiaceae > Aristolochia > Aristolochia contorta. The sequence continues at coordinate 8,642,773 of CM039664.1, forward strand.
TTGTCGGGAACCTGCCGGAAATATACTTCGACTGGCCGGCGTTCCGATGGGTCACGGCGGTCACGGCGGTCACGGCAGAGCCGGCGTCGAAGAGAACAGGCAATAATTTCGGGTGCATCAAGTTAGGAAACGTTCACGTGATTACGGTCTCGTACCCGGAGATGGCGTCGGAGTTTCTGAAGACCCAGGACGGGGTGTTCGCTTCACGGCAGCTCACGCCGGGTACGGAGTTCATCAGCCCGGGGTACCTCTCTCTCGGGGTGGCCCCACTTGGAGACCAGTGGAAGAAGATGTGGAGATTCAAGGCGACCGAGATTCTCAGCGCCGCTAGAATCCAGTCCCTCCTCGACAAGAGAGCCGCCGAGTCCGATAACCTACTAGTCAGGTACATTTACACCCGGTACTGCATTAAGTACTCCTGCTCCTCCGACGTGATTAATATTAGAGTAAGAGTAATGCTACAGTGAGGGAGGTTATACTACAGCTTTGGTACTCGTAGCATTATTCTTTAAAGTAATGTTACTTTCATTTTAATTTAAGCCTTTAAAAATATGAAAATATTTTTTTTATAAATCTTATTTTTTAAGAATAAACTCTAAGTAGTTTAGATTAACGTGTACATATGATAGGTACTGCCATGTGCAGCTAGCATTTTTAGGGAAGTGGTGAGGCAATACGGTGGTAATTAATGTGGTGAGAAAGCTGCTGTTTAACAAGAGGTGCGTACCTGGGCGAGGGGAGAGAAGACGGAAGCCCTCGTGTTGAGGAAGTGGAGTACGCGTGGATGCCATCTTCGACGCGCTCGCCCATCTCTATGCCTTCTGCGTCTCCGACTACCTCCCCTGCTTAAAGTGGTTGGTTTTAAACAGACACAAGATCTTGAAGAAGGCCATATACATTCAACTTAAATTTCTTAGTTCACATTTTACTATAAACGGCTACTTAATTTCAACTATACATTGGCCTGCAGAAAATTAGTTGTCGGTGAGGTCTTGTCACCATTGGATTCAGACCTTGAGATTTTGATAATAGTACTGATCAGGTAATTAAAGTTCTAAATAAAGTTCAAATTAATATACATTAACTAAATTCTTCTTTGAAAAACAGCCAACATAATTTTTTTCCTGTAACCTACAAGATATATGTGCTCGAATGTTATTAATTTTATGATAAAGAGAAAGTTTGGTGGTAAAAGTTATTTTCCTTGGTCATGAGTTTTTTTATGGTTGACATTTTTCAGTGAATTTAATTTTTTTTCACAATATAAGAAGGTCTTTAGCAATCGAGATTATAGTTTTGAATGAAAAAGTGTACTTCTAAATACAGACCCTAACCATTACACCCCAAAGCTAAAGTCATATTCATTTAGGGTGAGCCAATACAAAAAATCTCTTATGCATTGATTCATGTGATAATTTATGTTAAAACTACTCCAACAAAATAAGAACATGCAGCCAATCAAGAGTAAGTGTGTTTGCTTAGCTTCTAACCTAATTGTCCACCATGTGTATGTGATACCTTGAAAGCATGTAAACATGACATGAAGCTAATAAAAGATCAAATAGACCCCTATGGATCAATTATTGTGATTAAATGTGTAGGGTTTGTTAGCAATCGAGGTCAAAGATTTTCTAACTTAAATTTGTCGGAAATATATTACGTGTAATGCGCTTTTGTCGCGCTTTAAAGCTAGGGGTTGGAGGTAAGCAATTGTGCTCCAAGAGATTTTTGAACTTCAACCGGTTTTTTGAGTACTCCTCAATTAGCATCCAAAAGTTTATAAATAGAAATCCACGTCTTAGTGTTTATCCTATGTGTAGCAGATTCCCACTAATAAATATTTTTGCCGTTAGTATACAATACTTTTGGCCATTAGTAATGACCAGATTCTCCTAGTGGGTCACCTCATTTAATTACGCCAACAAATCATTTAGTAACCTTGGTGAGAGTTCATAATACTCGCTTAAAGACGTAATCTCCATCTTTTTTCCTAATATAGCTGATTGTGCTCTATAAAAGCCCTAAACAAGACGGGAATGACACAACGAAGCAACAGTAATCTTCCAATTAAGTGAGGGTCTTAGGTGAGGAAGCGCTTTCTCCGTCTTTTTCTTATTTTTTGTTGCATTCGCTCCTCGATCTTTCATCTTCATCTTCTGTGATGCCGTATGATCTGATACGTACCCAGTTTTGGTTGTTATGGAGCGCCTGAGCATCTGGCCAGTGTCTTTAGCCATTTTGTTGCTTTTTTTACAATTTTTTCTTAGTATTTACTTTGTTCTCCTCGGTTTCATGTTTCTCCTTTCAAACCAAATTTTCAAGCGTTTTTTTTGGTATATTTGTTTCTTCCGGCCAAATGGTTATAACTTATATATAACAGTTCCCAATTAGGTGAAGCAATCTCTGTCCATAAGCACGACTCTTGCAGTTTGAGATTTGTGTTTGTTTGTTTTAGGAGCTGCTACTGCAGGAAAAGGTAAATTTTAAGCTGGCCGTATATAGAACCGGTCGGCTACCTGCAGTACGTAATTTCTCTTGAGATTTTTATTGACTGGACAAAATCTATCTTTACGAAGAACTACTTGATGTCGTGACTTGAGATTGCAATAGTAGTATCTATGAGCTTAATTAAGGTCATGAAACACTGATTTTTTTCTGTAATTAGTACTAATTAAGGTCATGCATGCTATTCAATGTGTGTTGATCAGTACTAATTAAGCCAAGTTGGAAGAACAGGTTGAATATGGAGGGATCAGCAGCAGCAAAGAAAGTAATTTTCATCCTGGGCTCGACGGGTACCGGAAAGTCGAGACTAGCGATAGAGTTGGCGACGGCATTTTCCGGGGAGATAATCAACAGCGACAAAATACAGGTGTATCGAGGCCTGGACGTGGTGACGAACAAAGTCACCGAAGAAGAACAACGGCTGGTGAAACACCATCTCATCGGGGTGGTAGACGACCCGGACAAAGATTTCACGGTTCACGACTTCCGGAGAGAAGTGGAGAGTTCCATGGAGTCGATCCTCGGCCGGGGGAACCTTCCGATAATCGCCGGCGGCTCGAACTCGTACATCGAGGCTCTGGTAGTGGACGAGGATGATCAGTTCGTGTCCAAGTACGAGGCGTGTTTTATATGGATCGACGTGGCCCTGTCCGTGTTAGAAGGGTTCGTGAGCCGGAGGGTGGACAAGATGGTGGCGGAGGGGCTGGTGGAGGAAGTCCGGGAAGCGTTTCATCCCGACGGGGACTACTCGCGGGGAGTCCGGCGGGCCATCGGGGTGCCGGAGATGCACCGGTACTTCGTGGAGGAGGCCGCGAAGGAGCTGGACGAGGTTTCGAGGAAGCGCCGGCTTGAGAAGGCCATCGACGATATCAAGACGAACACCCACGCGCTCACCGCCCGGCAGCGGAGCAAGATCGTCAGGTTCCGGACGAGCTGGGTTGGGACGTTAACCGCATTGACGCCACGCCGGTGTTTCTGAAGAGTGGCCGGGAAGCGGAGGAAGCCTGGTCGGAGGTGGTCAATAAACCGGCGGTGAGTCTCGTGGGCGAGTTCCTTCTCGGGAAAAATATTCGTCCTCGCCGTTCCGGCTCTAGTACCCCTGCATATATCGTGGCTCTTCGATCGAGAGAAGCCGCCACGGCCAAAGCTGCTTTGAGTACTACTGCTGCTGTTGATCGTTTGGGAGCCGGCTTGACAGTCTAGTAGTTAATTAAGGAAATTAAGATGAATAAACGGATGCATATATATATATATATATATATATATATATATATATATATATATATATATATGTGTGTGTGTGTGTGTGTGTGTGTGTGTGTGTGTGCAAGATAAATATGAATAATTATTAATGTACTGCAATTATGTGATCTGCTCCTTGGACGTTCTTGTACTTGACGATCACCTTATGTAGCTCTGCTATAGTGAAACTAATTCCATGGATAATGTCGACCGAGTTCTTCTTGAACTAATTGGGTCGTTTAATAATATATATCCGTAGTAATTATCATTAATAATCTCTCAGAGAGGATATATACATAATTGGAACTGATCATGTCTCGGCCAGAGAATTTATAAGTCAGTTGGAGGATATTAATCCAGTACTTGATACGTACATATATATATGGATGACAACGTTCGAACCTGTTTCATCTGGCTCAAAATGGACCTTAATTTTTTTTGTTTTGAGAAGTAACTTTGAACTAATGATCATTAAGCGCCAAACAAATTAAATTAAAGTGAAAGTCAAGTCCATTAAGATGAACATACAAGTTTGCATTAAGTTGAAGTAAATCAAAATTATTACAGAAGGGATCGAATAGGGACTTTATTTGTATGTGATATTTTATGGCTTATTTACTATTTTATGATAGTATAAAGTTGATAGTATAGTTATTGAGTTTTAAAAATATGGTTCAAATATTTTCTCATATTTAAGTAAATATATGGTGGACATAAGTTTATGGACAATGAACGAAGTGTTACAACATTGGTATGCACTTTAGGTTTAAGCCTGTATGGATTTACTTTTGAATTCGATCTACCCAAAGCCCTATACCAATACTTATAAACTCATGATCCTCCGCCTAACTAATTTTGGACTTCATTTGCACACCAAATACTCCGCACATGTGTGTGCACAAGTGCTTCCTGTCTTCCTCAGCCTCTCTACCACTTTGGGGGAATACTTTTGAGATGATGAATATGGAAGTTTAGTTGGTTACAAATTTACCAATCATCCCCAGTTGTGGATTAGTAAGTTTAGATGTGTTCAACTGTTTTAAACTTCGTGATTTCGCTTTGTTGTCAATTCAAGTGGGTCTATTCAATTTCAACTTCGTGATTTTTCTTTGTTGTAGCAAGTACACGGACCAATTTGGTAATGATAGTGAATTGCTCTCATAAAATAATCTAATTAGGCCGAGGATCCATCCGAAATACTAGTAGTCAAATAAAAACTGAAGTTTTGCTTAAACTCTCACATTAAGCAATGCATATGAGACATTTTAGATTGGCACCTTATAAAAGAATATGACATTAGCATATAAAGTTTAAGGACGTTTAAGGTTTAGGTCAAAGGTAAGTTTTTAATCAATTTTTTTCTTAATCACTAAATATTAATTGAGCCAAAATAAATATGATGATCAAAACATTTTTAAACCTAAAAAATGACTCACTAAGAAAATGACTTTTATGGTTTTACGACCAAACTTTCTATTTTACCATAAATGACATTCCCACAACGTACACCTGAAATAAGTAATATTCGATGGTAAAATATAAAAGAAAAATGCTAGATACACCTATGCACAATAACTATCTGACATACATGATGTAACCAATCAATCCGAAACACAATTGCCTAGGGTTGATCTATAAGAATTTAAGATCTTATAAAATAAAAAATAATTTTATTATTTTCTAAAGTTTTCTTATTTGCTGGCTAGGTCAAGTACCTGAGATAAGTTCTGCAGCTTTGGTGTAGCTAGCATTACTCAATATAAATTATATAAAAAAGCTGGCTTCAACATAATACTACTTAGTCGACCTACTAGGTAATTCTTTTGATGGAGACTCACATGAATCAGCGTTGAAGAAAGACTTTAGAACGGCTCAATGTAATCATTCAAGGAGCACAGTTCATTCATAGTTGGAAAGAGAATGGGATTTTGACGTGAATAGGCAAGTTAGAGACTATTTTCCCTTAGCAAACCCAATACACTTGTAACCGTTGATCCATATGTTTGATTCTCTATTGACCAGTTCACCGAACTTGGAACTCTATCACCTGTGAATTAAAGTATGAAGTGAACCTTGCTTCATTTTAAAAGATCACTCCAGGTCTTAGAGAGATGAAAATGACTTTTGGGCCTTCTAGAAAGAGTAATGTTGTTAAATTCTGAATTAAAGCGGTGCGCCTTTATAGGGCCAAGATGGAGCCTGACGTGGATAATTAGGTGGCATCCACGTCAGGCTCCACTAGTCAGGCTTCAAACTAGATGTCCTGATTTGCACAAGACAAAAAAGAGAGGTATTTGTTTATATTTTACTCTTTTCTCGTGTCTCCCATTGTTGTCTCCCACTTTTTCTCCCTCTCCCTCTCCGTTCTCCCACTCTCCCTCTCTGTGCCGGGAAAGGAGTGTGAAATTACGTTTAAACTTGTAGCTTCACACCTCAAACTTAATTTTTAAATTCAATTATGGGTTTAATACCTTACCTGTTCATATAACATTCCAATTTCCTATAGCATCATAATTTATAATCATGTATTTCGCTAGGGAGATGCTGAATGGGAGAATGGAGATGGAGAGTGGGAGACTAGGAGAATGGAGAGGGAGAACGGAGAGGGAGAATGGAGAGGGAGAACGGAGAGGGAGAATGGAGAGGGAGAACGAAGAGGGAGACGAGAAAAGGAGAACCGAGAGGGAGAGTGGGAGAACGAAGAGGGAGAGTGGAAGAAAGGAGAGGGAGAGTGGGAGAAAGAAGTGGGAGAGTGGGAGAACGGAGAAGGAGAGAGGGAGGGAGACAAGAAGTAGGAGACAATGGGTGAGACGAGAAAAAGTAAAATATAAATAAATACCTCTCGCTTTTTTGTTTTGTGCAAAACGGGACATCAGGTTTGCAGCCCGACTCGTGGAGCCTGACGTGGATGCCACCTAATTATCCACGTCAGGCTCTACCTTGGCAGTGCCCCAGAGGCGTACCCCCTCGGTACGCATAGCATTATTCTTTTAGAAAAGCTCAATGTTGCGTGCCTCCCTTAATGAATTTTTGAATTAAAGCTTAATTTACGTCATCTTTTAGGGCCAAAATTGAATTCATAGGGACACAAAATGAAATATCAACAACCGCCTAAATGCTCACATGGCGACAATGGTTTTCAAACGTAGTCAAAAGTGAACCAACAACAATAGTGGGAATCTATTTCCGGACAGTTTCAAGAGTTTATAACCGCCAGCAAACATGAAATATATTATTAATATGTTACGCATACGTTACTGTACACGTACATTTGCGTACAATTTGATGTGGATGTCTTATGTGGCATCCACGTCAGATGCTTCTTCGTCAAAGAGAACATGGAGCATTTGGGTCCGGTTTTATGTTCCCTCGCTTTAGCCGATCTTTGCAAGAGGGAGGCCGGAGTGGGAGGGAGGCCAGAGGGAGGCCACGGAGCGGGAGGGAGGGGGAGGGAGGCCGCGGAGTGGGAGGGAGAGTGAGGCCGCTGCCTGCCGCCATTGGCGGCGGAATCGGCACCGCCTCTGCCGGGTCCCGGCTGGTTCTCCACCAGGTCTCGTCGAGGTAGTTGTGCTTCCGGAGCATGTCCACGATTCCAGCCTTGGAGTGGGAGTTCAAGAAATGGGTCTCGACCTGGTCTTCGGTCTCCGAGAGGGGCTTGAAGTTGGTGACGGCATCCCGGCCGCGGAAGCTCTTGGTGGCAACCTTGTAGGCCCAGGCAGCCTCCGCCTCTTCGTTGAAGGTGCCGAATCCAACGGGCTGGTGCTTCTCATAGATTTGGGCTCCCCATCACCTGTTGGGCAGCAAGACCATGCCCTTGTATTGAGGCGACGACCTCCATCCCTCTCCCTCCCACTCCGGCCTCACTCCCGCTCAAAGAGAAAATCGGAACCGAATGTTCCAATTTTCTCTTTGCCGAAGAAGCATGTGACTTGGATGCCACATAAGGCATCCATGTCAGACTGTACGCGAATGTACGCATACAATAACATACCCATAGCACGACCTAATATATATTTGGATCTAGTTAAAGAAGTGGTTGTCACTTTAGGGCCAGCTAAAGATTTGTCATAATGGGGTAAAATCATTAGAAGGGAATGTGAATTTAAATCGCTGACGAAGAAATACCATCTGCGTCGAATTGTAGTAGTCTACAAATAACTCTGTCCCGGCTCGGGAGCAACCGTAGAAACCTCTTTATGGCTGCAGCTTCACGGGATCGGAAATAATTTTCAGTTTAAGTTTTACATTTAAACATTGAGAAAGGTGTAGAGCTTCGTTTAAAAACTTTTACGTAACTTTCAATTCGTCTGGCTTCTACTGCTAAGTAACCAGATAAAAGCTTTTGGGTCTTGCTTCATTTTCAAGTAAAACAATCTATTATTGAAAACATCACTTCATCTTATGAAGGTGGAAAGTCTTCCAAAACTGAAACAGATGAACTGGAATACCAAATTCGGAGCCTGTTATGAAAAACAACCCTTTCCCAATAGGAGATGAGATCAATCGCTCTCAACGTAGATATTTCAGTTTGGAAATCAATGCAACCAGGCTCAAACTTCTGCAACAGCTAACAACATGAGATGCCAAACCTACGCCAATATCTGGCACTACTTCCCAGAACTCTACCAAAGAGGGCAGGTGGCCAACATTCGTTTTAAAAAATCTATTCAGCTCCCGAGATGAGCATAAGGAGGAAATATATCAGAAAGTTATCTCTTGGGATTTGACAAAAACATAAAAAAATTTGTAACAAAAAGGGCCAAGAAGCATTAAACTCTAATAACTAATTTTTTCTGTAAAGAATGAGATAAAACACTGAGACGCAACCTTGTCAAAGAGTGCCCCAATCACATGGGTGGTTGATTAGCACCAAGTAGCTGTCCAACCAAGTTAGTCACCTGAAAAGGCAAAAGGATATGGAAATGAGCATAAAACATCTACTACGTCACTGGATAAAAATTCAGTGAAACAGAGTAATTTCAATAAAGCAGTGTTGTGCAGAAAAAATGGACAGGCATATATGTAAAAAATAAATGGGGTGATGTAAGGGACTTCTCACCTGAAAATATTTTGAAGCGCAACGATCAATACAACTGTTTTCACCCATGTTTAGTTCAGCTTCTTTGTACCTGAAGAAGTGGAATTTTAGCTAAAAAAAGAAACATTTTCGTGCAACTGCTTTTCCTTTCCTTTTCTTTCTCTCTTGTTTATATGAATTGGAATTTCTTTTCTTTTTTTTTCTGAATGATGAGATTTACCAAAATTGCATGAAAATCTTTTCTTTTGCTGTGAAGATAATTTTGTTTTCCAAATGATTAAAAAGAACATAGTCAATCAACTGATTGAGAGGGAATAGACCTGGGATGATCAAGGACAACATGAAGTGGGATGTCAACCCGTCATTAGCTATTCTATGCTTTAAACAATTGGCTGAGTGGGGAAGCTGAGACCTAAGTGATAGGAGACGTTCAAAGATATTATGGATTTCTTTGACCAAATGCTCAATAATTAAGACAACATGGAGTTCCATTTCAAATGTCTTTGGTATTTTACATTCTTTGACTTATAGACCAAGATTCAATTGGTAACATTTTAAGACAAAATGGACAGAGCACAATATACAAAAGAAAAGCCAGCATACAGTAAAGCAGTTATCTTACCTTTTCTCAATACATTTATCAAAACAAGTCTGTGTGAGCCTAAAAACGAAGACAAAAGTAGTCAGTTGGACAAGTGAAATTAAAAAAAAAAAAGCTAATGCCAAACACAAATAACACTTAATTATACTAATTATATAAAAAAAAGGTGAGAAAGGAGAAATGTGAAACTACGGAGAAGAACTGATCATAGACAATATAGAAATATGAAGTGACCTACTTGTTGAACATTTCCACTTTATATTCCATTTCTGTCATTGCCAACCCCAACACCTGGAAGTATAAGGACATTCAAAGTCATATGTTTAAAAAAAATGATATAATATTACAAATAATCGAAAATCTTGAACATCAAAGGCCACGTGAAACTACTTTTAACTAAAATTTGGCTATTAAGAGAAAGACACTGCGTTTTCCAGAGAATGTGCTATATTATAACGACTAAAAGCATGGATTCAATAGTTTTTATTAAGAAAATTTGAAATTTTCAGTATCAAAGCAATTGACTCCTAGTTTCTAGTTCAACAGCTGAAGAGTTGATAACACAGACTTCCAAATATGTACTTCAAGTAGCAGACAGCATAATATAAAAAGCTCAATGCAACCAGCGTCCTTATGTAAGTTCTAGATTTAAAGGCAAAAGTTTCTGTATATGCAAAAACATACCTGCTCGGTGCTAGGTCCGCTTGCTGCAGCACTGTAACCAGCCATTAGTAAATATACCTGAAATGATTATCAATAATTAACTAAACCATGAGAAAAAGAAAATTAATTCGGGTTTCCCCCTGGCGCAGATGTAGAAGCAAATAACTAACATCGCCCAAACCAAAAGGAATAGATGAAACGAAAGGGACAGAGATATTTATGCTACAACCAAGCTTCACACGAGTAAATAGGTATGCAGTTTAGAGGTAAGGGGTGTTATTACAGCAAAAGGGCTAAATGAAAATTCTCAAAAAGAACAAGCGCCCTAATCAAGTGTTCCTAATAGATTCCAAAGAAACAATCTTGGATTCTAACTACTGCGCTTCATCCGCGAAGAAAATTTCCTCTCCAAAGAGGTCTAAAAAATGTTAAGGGCAACAGTAACTCTTCTTAAATCCTCCTCTACTCCAGCTTTAAAGAGAAAAACAGGGCACAGGAGATTTTACCGAGACGAAAACTGGTCAAGAGGTGGAAGTGGTCGAGAATAAGGAAGCGGATGCCCTACAGCAAGAGAGGCGAGTAATGGAACGGAGAAGGAGGTATCACGGACAGCTCCGGCGGCTTCTGCTGCTGCTTTTAAGAAGGTGAAAGAAAACCTTCACAAATCACAACAATCCCGGCTAACACAGCAGTGCCAAGCGCCCGACCCGGCCAACTGACAGAACCCAATACCCGACTTCTGACCTCCGATATCTCTTTGGTCTGGTCAGGTTAAAATCGAAAAGGACATAAAGTCTTATTAGTTATTACATTTATAACATATAATATCTTATATATTTGTATTGCTTGCCATAAAATTAGAGTAATTATTTCTTATCACTTAATAATATGCCATCAAATTTTAGGTTAAGAGGTTTTAAATTAAAACACGAGTTGACTCTGCTTACGCTTTAAAGTTTGCTGTATAAAAAATAAAAATATTAGGATAAGTAGTTCAAATTATTAATGTACCCTGTAATTTTAAATAATGAGTTGAGCATGTCTAGGATTTGGCTGTACACAAAATAATAACATTACGTTTTTGATTAACATGTACTGCTAAGTGCGTCTAGCATTACTCATTTTGAAATATAATCTATTGAGAAGTTATAAGATTCTGATTATAATAATTAAAATTTAATTGTATAAAAAGTTAACGAATTATGTGCAAATAAACACACATACCCATAAATAATATAATCAGTTTTTCTTTGTAACATATAATTAAAACTTTATAGTTTTTTTAATTTATAATTTATGCATATCCTTGATACAAGATCATCTTGGCAGTAAATTATTTTTTATCAAATATAGGGGATAAAGAATTCTAATAACTCTATATATTGTCAAATAGCTTGTATAAGTTTAAAGTTTTATTTAAATAATTAAAGATTATAAAAAAAATATGAATGTAACAACTGTAACAAAAAGAGAATCCAATACTAAAAAGGCAACAACTCTTTAGAGCAATATATATGCCGCCCTATGTTGGGAGGATAATATCAACAGTTGGTCAGTTAATTTCTAAAACCCAAGGGTTATAACCATGAAGAACCCAACCAGTACTTTCATTTCAATTAACATTTGTTTGAGAATTGTAATTAACGATGTGTATCTGATTCAGCTGCAACCGAAACTCTAAACCAAAGTTGGAGACTAAAACGGTGATGTTAGGTTTTCAGAGTAACAGTGTATTGATACTTGCATTAGAATCGCTAGTAAACATTCAAAACAAATATTCTTGTACTTTATATTTCTGATAGTAATTTGCAAGAATGCACTTAAATAACGAATCTTACATGAGGTATAAAGACGGTTAAGCACCAGTCTTGTTGATATTCTCCAGGGAAATGAGGGCCCCCGATCCGGCCTTATCAGATGAGTGGGAATGAGACATCAGAATGTACAAAACCCAGATATGAAGGCATAAAAGATAAACGACTGCCCATACCTGAGCCTTAGGGTTCCTCCTTATGAACAAGGCCCCTGCAGAAAAAATAGAATCTAACTGAATGAGAATTGATCCCAATTGCCTCCCTCCAGATCGAAATTTATGCTGCAGCAGAGGCCTTAGCTTCAAATTTTGAGGATTTAATGACCCAATTTCTATATCATCTCCGTCCAGCCCACCCCTGAAACACCTGACGAATGGTGTTCATCCAGCAATCTGGTGACGGTCTGTATGAGCAAAATTTTATCAGATAAATGAGAGGTCACACTAAAACAAGACAGTGCAGCTCCTTACCTCCAGTCTGAATAGCAGAGTTGCTTTCTCTGATGCAAGTGACTCAACCTAGTAAACAGGCAAGAAATTTCGATTAACCTTTATGTGGATGAAAGATTTTATTTGATTTTTAGAAATATCGAAGTTAATATGAAATTTTACAAATCTTATATATTCTAATATAAAAGTAGGCATGGTTGAACTAAGTAGTTGAACTAAGTGCGGTAGAGCTATGAAGACAAAGAAGGCCTTAAGAAACTCTCCTGGCCCAACCCTAGACATTCTAAGATCCTTTTTCAAACTTGCTCCCATTTTAAGCCGAGGGAGAGATAAATAGACATATTCCATTGCACTAGGTGAGTGAATGGACAGTCAAAAAGGGGAAATGAACTAGAATATGAATAAAAAATTGATGAAAAGGGGTGAAACTAAGATTAAATAGAACTACAGAAAAAAAATGAAACTAATGATAAGGACAGCTGTATCTGCTGATACAGCCCAGGAGTGACCTATTGTGTTGACAAAATGTTAATAAGCTTATGTGTTTGAGCTCAACACAAAAAAATGCTTACAAACTCATCATGGAAAACCACTGCTGAACCTAAGTGTGGTAAGAAGAAGATATGGTACTTCTCTATAACAATGAGAAGTATAAAATAGGCGCCCTGAGGGAGCAGGATAGAAAAGAAGCCCTCAAAAAGACATAAGAATAATAAAAGGCCCAAAGGAGTAGTGGGCGGTTGTAAACCTTTCCGTAGAGAAAGTATCAGCTGTGCTCTAGAAGATGATCCGGCTATTAACTGGATACTAGCAAAGACGAGAAAGAGATTTATAATATGGTCTTTTATAAATAAAGAAGCAAGGAAAAAAGGGAAAAAGAGGGGAAAAGAGGGGAAAAGAGGGGAAAAGAGGGGAAAAGAGGGGAAAAAAAGGGGAAAAGAGGGAAAAGAGGGAAAAGAGGGAAAAGAGGGAAAAGAGGGAAAAGAGGGAAAAAGGGAAAAGAGGGGAAAAGAGGGGAAAAGAGGGAAAAGAGGGGAAAAGGGGAGAGGAAAGGGAGGGGGAACGCGAGAGGGAAGGGGAAAGCCAAGGGGGGAGGGGAAGGGGGAGAAAATGGCTCCTCTCCCCTGGTTTTTAAAACCTGTCACTCACCAAACCCGCTTTCATCCCTAACTTCGTCCTTGTATTGTGTTTCACTCTTATAATGCATCCTGACTGCGTCAAAATGGAACATGATGACCTATTTTGTCTTCATCGTTAGACCCACCTCTGGAAGAGATGAACAAAACTGCCATATCACGTTGCCAACAACACAACCAATATTGTGTGACATACTCATTTTTGCTGCTCTTGTCTACGGATGAGTACTGGGTCGTAGGAAACCCAACATGACCTGACATGATCCAACTGATTTCATTGTGTGTTGGAAACAGAGTGCCTGATTTGAGATCAGAGATGGGTTTAGTGCCCCTTCAAACCTTTTAGTGTAATGTAAATGATAATACATTACCGAAGTGCTTCACTTTCCTCAACAAACTTTCAAAAAAATAAAAAATAAAAAAATAAACAATCTTCAAAAACCGCTTATGTGGCAGCTTTTATATTTTAAAATTTATTTTTTATTATGCTAATTTCATACCATTCCATGTGAAATTCTTTTTAGTTACATTTTGCAATTGCAAAGTGAAAGAGTGACAAACTTTTTACTTTCTTTAATATTTTTTGTGCAAGACCATTCAATGTTAGTTTTCTTTATCATTTTTTTAAACAGGTGAAAGCTTACTTTTGACTTTGGAGACAGGGTGAGAAGATGATTAGGAGGCAGGAATGCAGGGACAATGACAAGAATATAAAATTGGCAAGCATGGGGTAGATCTTTTCACCGTCTGGGTTTTCTTTTGAGTGTTCTTTTCAGAGATTGACATTTGAGGTTGGGTTTGAATTTCAGAAGATGATACTCCAAACCCATGCCTGCCCCTATTACTATCATCACCCAAGGTCCAACTTCGTCCACGATAGACCATGAAAAAAGATCCATGGCTTGGACAATATCTTACTCGATATGGTCAATATCACTTTAATTACGAAGCAATGGATCCCAACGGGAGAGTGAAGGAGATTCTTGATACTTAAATATCTCATGGATATGTTGAAGATGGAATAGTCATGGATGAACTGAAGATGGAAAAAAAAAACCAACATTACATTACAGATTGGTATATTGAGATTCTACTGGAAGGCTTCTATCTTTATTTACGTAAGGGGGCTTTTGCACATAAATCGATGTTAGCATGGAACCTAAATTATATAAAATAAATTTTGGAAAAGTAGTGTAAATCCCAGAAATAATTTTATCCTGTTAGGAGTGTTAGTACAATTCAACAGAATTTGAACTTCCATCCATGTACAATCAACAACTAATGCTCACTCAAAGCATAGAACTGCACAAAGAGTGAAAATGTTTCTCCTAAATTTAAGGAGAACTCTAATGTCTTACCCACCTAAGATATCACTAACATATAAAAGTGAATTTTTCAGGACATCAACGTCCCTGATCAATGTCTCTATGCACTAATCCCCTGCTATATAAACTTGATTTTCCCTATTATTATGCCTAGCTTTATATAGTTCGATTGCAATACTTTGTAAGGTTCTGTTTGATTTTTCTAACATGTTTCAGGAACACCATATCGAAAACACACTAAACCAATCAAGTAACAAGACAGAGACAAGAAAGACAGATAAATATATATCCAACTTATATGTAATGTTATCAACAAAGAGTGCGCCAGGCAACTTTTCCTTTCTAGAAGCACGAGAAAAGAAAAATTAGATCGAAAGATGAACCTGTGCTTGTTTCAGTATCAAATGGTCAGTGAGCTTTGCAAGCCTTTTCTTTAGTTCTATTTCTACTTCAGTTGGCTCTTCCATGTCTTTCCTTATCATCTCGATATTCTGTTCCAGCAGTTTTGCCTGAATAATATCAAAGGAAAAGCCAGAATATAAGTCTGAGGAGGTGCCATGGCTACATACTTTACTGCTTCAATATCACTATTTCAAATTACAAGCATCATTAGAAGGACCAAATCCTGCACTTGGTGTAGCATGAAGAAATTGAAAGCATAAATCAGCGAGCAACAGAAACAATCAAATAAATGTAAATTTTATCAGTACATGCTTGAAAATTCTGATCCCTAAATGCAAAACGAGTTGGCACACAATTAATTTCACAAAACGAATCACTCTTCAGAACTATTTTTGAGGAAGAACAGATGTACTCAATATATGTCAATCGCTCATATATGTCAATCAAAAGGTGTGAGTGGGTAAGGAGTCTAAGTTAAATATTATTGGAACAAGCACAAGAAGATCTGGGTTTTAGAGAAACAAAATGCATCATGTTGAATTCCAAATGCTCTGGACTACATTTCCACACTGCCTTTTTCTTTTAAACACAGAGACAAGTAGGTGGGCTGTATTGCCTCAAGAACAGTTGGTAAAGAATCAAAATATAGTCTACTTCAATGGATAGTATATTCCTTAAAAGAAAAGAACACTTATTTTCTAGCATTGAAGTCTACCTACAGTTCTAATCATCTGTCAACACAACCATGACAAATAAATGATAAAGTTCAAACATATCAAAACATGATTTCACATTGAGAACCGTGCCTGCAGCTCGTCGAAGAAGAAAAACCAAATAGATAAATATTGTTACAAAAACATAAACAGAACCTCAGAAGTTTCAAGAAGATCACACAAATATGCTAAGTAAACTGTATAAAAATGATACACAGAAAGATGTGGGGCAGTTCTAAAATCGATAAATCAACACCAATTCCTGGCGTGCAGAAACCGTCTCAGAAACTATATCAAAATACACACACTTTCAGATCTATAAGGAAACAGATGCAGACTGTTTTCAATATTTTACCTTCTCTTGCAACTGGGTAAGTTTTTCACAAGTGAAAGAGTACTCTGCCTCAAGAATCTCTCGCTCCAATTTGACTCTTTTTGAAGCTTCTACCTATAAAATGCATTTAAGAATCATTCTGTAATTTATATATCCATGAACACATAATTAAATGGAAAGAGAGTGAAATTATGATGGTCTAAGAGGATGTATTCATTTCCCAAAGGCAGTGCCGTTCATGAACATTCTTAAACAAATTATTGAAACTTACAAGGCTTGAAGATGATGCACTTTCATGCAATTTGGATATTCTTCTTCTCAATTCTGCATAGAAAGAAAAAGGGTTGCACATAAACTTCAAATTAAGAATGCTCAAAAACCTAGCAGTAAGATTGGGCTACAAGCTACAGGCATATGGGCCTCATCAATCAAGTACAAAAAATTGAAGTAGCAGACGCCTCAATTATGGTTTATATTCACTATATTATTGGTGGATATAATGGAAAATTTTATTCTTAACATAATAGCTATTGTTCCTTTACCAGTAGATCCACAATCAGAATCTGGTAAACAGGCGATTAACACATTGTGAACACTCTACTACCAAATTGGCAAATATGTTCATTGATTACCATACTAATTTAGAGTAGCAGAGGCATTTGCTACACAGGGAATTCGAAGGTATGTATTGGCATCACATAGATCAACTATAAAGAGAAGCAAGTACAGATGTTGCAGTTCTTAATACCTCAAAGAAAAAACACAAGAACATTCAGCTGAACATTAGATAATACCTGCAAGAGCCATGTCCTTTGATTCCATCTGTTGTCGAAATTCTGCAACTCGGTCAAGCTTTCCCATTCCCAGAAAGAATAACAAAATTAGAAATAATATTGTAATATAAATAACCAACATATAACTATATTCCCTTTCTCTAACTTTTTGAGTATTAGAGGCTATGATGTCAATTCTTGATGGAAACCGACTTTTCATTGTATTTCCAATTCCTCAGCTTAACAAGATGGTCCAAAGAGTTTTTAGGTTTTCAAATTCACAATCATGGATGTGAACCTAAAGAATAGCTAATAGTGTCATTTTAGAAAAGCTTTCAAATAATCAAATATTTTCTAAATGAGCACGAGAAAATCAGGCTGAACCAATTATCAACTTGAGTTTTGAAAAAGTGAGAACTCATTGTCAGAAAAGGAAGAAGGTTCATCTACCTCAATTTCCAAACTCCGTTGCATGGTCGCTAGAGATCTGGCAAGCTCCACATTTAGAATCTGCAGCATCGTTTAACCTTCAGTGAGGACACAAAATAGGCCAGCAAAATGAAGGGACACTCATAGTTGGACCCATGTGCCCATGTAACAATGTTTAATACTCTCACGACACTCATATTCCCTCTCCATGTTTGTTTCCCTTCCCTTTTTTATTTTTAATTATAGTTGAGATTGTTTACAAACTTTACAGAGTCTAGACATAACTCGGAATTAAACACAACCTCAAGCCAAATATTCATTCCCCACGAATGACTAGATCTTAGAACCTCAATATTAATGCGAATAGATAAAGACCTCAAGTTTTGCCAAGCGAGATAAGGCTTCCATTCTGGTACTGTTGTGTTTCTGTTTCTCTAATTCCATAGCATCCATTGTTTCCATCATGCTTGTCTGCAGCTTTGCAGCCTGAACAAAAGAGGCATTAGACAACAGAAAATAATTACACAAGGAAAAGTGACCGATGGCTAGATGTCACATCACAGATATGTTTGTGTGGTACATATAATGCAGTGCATATAACAGATATTTTGAACGAAACGGAAGCAGAACAAGGAGAATAATCTCCCCCCCCCCTCTCTAGTGCTTCCTCCTACGTAATTTTTTCTGTTTTCCATAAAATTTTAGCTTGAATAAAGAATTTCTATCTGCCGTTATTTAAAGGCCATATCAATGTGATTGAATTCACTGAATTATGTAAGTGAGGTAAAAGCAGCTGGCACAGCAGAACTGCTGGCTATAAAACACAACAGACACGACAAATTTATAAGCAGAAAACAACATGGTACTCAACCATCACAATCCAAAGAGCACTATTGACCATGGTTTACAGTTTTTCATGATTAAGTCATTGCTCTTTTTCTGTTCTCTTCCTTGATCTTTTTTCCAACTCCATAGAAAACAGATCCTTGCAAGTCTCAACAACCACAACTAATCATAACTGATATAGATGCTTCCGGTACTTAAGTGACCCACAATGACATCGGACCATGCAAAGTCCACACTTTTTTGGAGGACAACAAATCATTGACATAAAGTAATTCAAACTTCTAAACAGGTTCACCTACATGCACTTGCTTGTTAACATGTAGATATTTTTCTTTAAAGAGAAGCCTAACATGTAGATTTATAATGTCTATGAAATGCAAAATCAATTGATTAGATGTTTATAAAGCCATGATATAGTTTACACACACTACTGACAGATTGAAAGTGAACTGCATGGAGTTTCATGTTCGTGTACAAGTGTAAGAGTTATGGTTTCAAACAAATAGATAAACCACAAAATATTTCACTGCAACAGAGCTACCCAATGCCTAAAGAAAAAGATCTAGGTGTTTCTTGGTTGATTATACAACATCAGACTAGTGTTTGACTAAAAAAGGAAGAAAGGGCCTAGTGCGGTACTTTTTCAACAAAATATCACATGTTTATTTGTCTTACAGATATATGCCGTCTGAACTCCCTAAACTTCAATATAACTCATCCACGCAAAACAGGATAAAACAGATGCAAGCACTCATATTGAGCTAATGAGTCAGTTTGATGCCCCATAGAAACATAGTGGAAATCAAAAACCATGAAATGAGTTTTTTCCCATACATAAGTTAAGATGCGACCCCTCTTTTATATAACATGATTGCATAAAGAGTACAAAATATATTATTAACCACACAACAGATGACAGTAATGAAGAGATAAGCAGCATAAGCAAGACCTCTTGCGCTTGTTGTTTTTCCCGTTCATCCAACATTTTCTCCAAACTCTGTTTTTCTCCTTCTAATCTTGCAACAATATTCTCTCGCTCTCTAATTGCCTGAGCAGCTTTAACAGCCCGTTCCTCAGCCAAAATCTGCTCCCTTCTCTTTCTCCTTTTCTCTCTCCTTTCCTTCTCATTTTCAGAATCAGATGAGGAAGCTGAACCAGATTCCGAGTCGGACCTCCCATCACTCCCATAAGTACTTTGTTCAGTACGTCTACCCTCAATATTTACAGATTTTCCCACATTTCCTTCCTCTTCTCTCTTCAAACTGATAAATTCATCTGGAGTACTTGAAACTGCTTCTCTATCTTGAGAGAGAAATTCAATTGCCTCGTTACTACTACTTTTTTTGTGGTAAATTTCCAATTTTTTGTTTGCTTCATCCCCCACATTTACATTTGCACCTTCTTTCTGTTCCAGTAAATGGTTGTCACCATTTTCTAATGGTGCTCCAGCTTCATTAGGTTTCTTCTGCACTAATTCAGATCCGCCAGGCACTTCTTCAGCCGGAGACTTTATGTTAGTGTGACGAACTGGGGCTACCACTTTCTTCTCCGAGACAAAGTCAGATCTTTTTCCTCCATTAGACCTTTTGTCTCTCCTTGCATTGCCTCCCTTCCTTAAATCATTTTGTTTCCGTAGAGTTATAATTCCAGTAGGACGATGATCAGGCGAGATTGGACCGGAGGTGCCAAGGAGTTCCGTCCAATCACTGTCCGCAACTGTGGATGTTCGGCTGGGAGAAGGGCTTTCCACCGCATTAGGTTTAATTCCTCGGGGACGTGTATGCGAATCGGAATCGGACACAAGCCTTTCTGGCGATTTCTTCTTCAGCTGGCCTTTCAAAGAGACCGATTCGGATTTTGCGGATACGCCATCATCAAGGGACTCCAACTTCGGTTTCTCCGACTTTCCAAGCGATTCGGCCGCTTGCTGATCAATCTGAAGGTGAAACGCCGCAGCAAATTAATTGTTAATTACGCAGATCCGAAGGAGAGCGAATTGATGAAATTGACGCAAGTTCAAACTTAATTTCAAATCATATGAAGAAATTTACATGAAATTTATGATAAAAAACACAAATATAGGAGAAAATAATCTTGCCTGCTGAAGGAGGTTCTCAGCAACTCTGAGTTTCGACGAAATCCAATGTGCCATAATTTTCTCAAACTAGCTCAAACTCCGCATCTTACTTGTTTCCGGTGATCACATAAGAAAGATTATTTGTTACACTGATCACGTATATGCAGTAGATTTCAACAAAATCTTGTCACAGAGGAAGCCGAGGAAAAGAGCGGGCTGGTTATTTCCTTGTTCGTGTTTCAGAATTGGGACGATCCGGAGGAGGAAGACAGAGTCTAGCGTGTCATCGTAACACGCGACGCCGTGGCACGTTGTCTAAACTTTCTAAAAGACTTATATCTCAAGTCTCAAATCGCTAGTGTCAGTGTGTCACGCATCAGACCCGTTACGAATACAGGCCCGTAAAATGTCCACGTCGTAACAAACCGGTTGAAACGGATTGGCCTGGTCACGGACCACGGTTCCATGACCAAGACACGCAAAAATAAGCCCGAGTTAAAGGTTCCATTGTCGATACCGAGACCGAGTACGTAGAGTCTTTAAACAAGAATTTTCATAGTATGGAATAAGGAAATTAGCTAATTAAACTTAGGACAGATACTTAAATCTTTGTTAAACGTAAGCTAGCTAGTAGTAGCCGGTGCGGTGGCTTAAATTTAATTCACTCGATCGGTACTCAGAGCAGCGGATCACAGGCGAACTTGACTTCGCAGTTATCTTGCACACGAACGGTGTACGAGTGGTGAGGCCTGGTCAGGAAGAGAGGCAAATGACGTAAAACGTCGCAGACGCAGGAGGTGTCCATCTGCGTGAGCCACTTGCAGCACTGCTCCTGAACGACCTGGTGGTGATGATGATGCCGGCGCTGCCGGTGGCTACGGGATCGTCGACGGTGAGAACGGGAGCTAGTGTGTCCTTGGTGGCGGCTGTGATCACGAGACCTCCGATCGCGGCGGCCCTTGTGCCTTTCCTCCTCCGACGACTCTTCCACGTGATGGCTCGTCGCGTTCGTCTCTTGCATGTTACCGACCAGGTGTTGCTGCGGCGGGAGGAGCGCGCAAGTCTGGGCTGCTAAGGAGAACTGGTAGAGGCACATGCTGCGGGTAGGGCGGAGAACCGGAGGAGGCGCCGGAGTTACTTCCGTCGGTATAATCGTCAGTACCAACAGCGCAATTACCACAGTGATGAGATGAGGATCGAGAAAATTACCAGCCATGGCTTAGAGACGACGATCGACGTACGTTCAATCTTACCTCAGGCCGGGGGAAATTAGAAGGAGATCGAGAGGCGTTGCGGTGAGGGATTAGTACTTTCCCTTCTTCTATATATACGCGCGCCTCCGGGGACCAATTTACTACAAGTAGTGCATTTGAAACGCGTGGGGGTCGGACCCTCTTTGCGTGACGGCCGATGGTCTCGGCAATTTGGAGGAGGCTGATGCGTTTACTAGATTTCTAATTCCCGTGCACTTATTTTAACGGTTACGGAGAGAGGGGGATCCAGTAGACCATGCATGTGGTGTGAGTCGTGTGACCATGCTGTTATGGGGATTGGATTGCGCGCACAAAACTTGTGTGTCAACAATATATATAATTTGGAAGCAGCTAGCACTCTTAAATGTAGAGCAACGCTTTTTGGGTTCCGACAGTACTGTCTGCAAATCCCAGTTGCCTATATATGATAGCCATCGCTTTAATGGCCGGAATTAAACATAAGGGCTCGTATCGGCAAATGAGCAAGCACTTGCAGAACGCTTGTAGTGGATGAGATCTGGGTAAGGTCGTCTCTGTAGCTTCTTCAAGATTTGAAACGGTTTCTTCAAGTCTATTGCAGTGATTGTCTTCAATGTAGTAATTGAATGTGGGCAACGGTGGAGCTTTTCTACTAATTTCTTATTGTAATCAACATTCCAGAGTTAATATTGGAACAAAGTCACATGGGTTCTTTTTGTTCTTTCTGATCATGGGTTCTAATTCCACATTACTAGAAGCATGTAGTTGGCACGTAATTACTAAGGAAGAATCAGAAATTACTTTTTAATTATGTTTAAAAATCTTAAATGCTTCGATTTTTATAAATAGAACTTGCCAATACTATATGATTAAAGAATCGCACCTCAACCGCTGTTCTGTTTTAAGAATCACAACAGAGGAATGTGACAAACATAGAATTAATGATTTCATAAAAAAAAAACCTATAAAAGAACCATGCCCCACGGTGTCAGTCTACTCGTTCTCTTTCATCTCAGGTCAGACGCAGAATTACTTAGCTTATTTTCCTTCACAGGTTTCCAACTCCGGTTTTCAGAACTTAACTCGATCTTCCTAATTTACTTATTCCAATTGTACATTAGAACCTTCTGAATAATTAATGAATCGATTCATGAACAGTACTATATTACGTACACTAGGACTATACACACCAAAACCTCGGTTCACTTCTCTCTCTCTCTCTGCTCTGAAAAAGCAGATCCCTGCTGGGTTCTTCCATATTGGAGTCACCGTATAATGGTGGGGAGAAGTGCTCTGAGTGATCTCTGTTTCTCTCTCATCGAGTGCAGATGGCGTTGAAGAGAACATGCGCGAGCATCAAATCCACAAAATACTGATGCCCGATGAGTCCGTCCTTCCACGGCAACTTGGCGGGCCCTCTCCCGTAGTGCACCCCATCGTTGCAGCGATTGTCGAAGTGCCAGGGATACGTCATGTCGAAATTGTCGATCACCCCGTCGACGAGTCCCCTCTCCTTGAGCTTCTCCAGCAAGACGAGGTTAAAGACCTCGATTTTGTTGGGGTTGAAGGCCAGGTCCCGCGCGTACCCGCCCGTGGCCACCGTCGTCCGGTAAAAAAAGTCCGGCCGCTTCTTCCCCCTCGCCTCCACCGACTTCATCACCTCCTCCCAGAACCCTGCCGCGTACTCCGCGCCGGCCACGTACTTCCTCAGGCTCCTCCAGTGGACCCCGTCGTGGAGGCCGGAGTTCATGATCATCACGTCCGGGACCCTCTCCTCCTCCTCGAAGTACTTTTTGAGGAGCTCCCGGAAGCCCTCGTCTTGGAGCGAGTTGAGGCCCTCGTAGTTCTTCGTGTCGTTCCAGTGGCCGTTGAAGATGCTCGTGATCCGGAACCCCTGAGACGGCTTCCTCGGGTTGCTGTACCTCCTGTCGAACCGCCGCGGCACGGCCTCGATCTCCGGGTGGTACAGGATGAAGTTCAGGATGTTGCGGATCGTGTCGACGTGGTTCGAGTCACCCCAGAAGAAGATCCAACGGTCTTTCAGGCAATCCCAGGCCTCGTCTCCGGTGAAGATTCTGAAGCTACAGTGAGCCGAATACACCCATCCGTTGCTCTCTAACGAACCCAACGGACCCTCGCACCACGGGCTCTCGCAGGGGTAATCGGGAGCCAGGCATTTGTAACGCCCGTCCTTCTCGATCTCGCAGCTGTCATTTCTCGCGTGCCGGGTCCATCTCCCCGACCACACCTCCCTGTCGAAATCCGCCCTCCTGCACACCTCCATCTCCGGCAACCGGACGGGGCCCTTGCGAAGCCTGATCGGGATATTCCGTAGATCTTTCCGGTACGCGAATCGCATCGGGGAGAACTTGAGCCCCAAAAGCTCCGGAAGAGGAGCACCACGGTTAGATTGTAGTCCCCCGCGAAGTCCGGGTGAACCTGGAAAGAGAACGAGTAGGAACCGTTGCCGAGGTCTCTGACGGGGGGACGCGACTTCCATCTTTCGCCGGAGATATCCGTCTCGAAATAGTCCCCGCCGAGGCAACGCCGGGTTCCGTCCTCCGCGTAGGTCTCGATCACGAACTCGTGGATTTCGCCGGTCGATAATTCGACCATTGATAATCCCCCTCTATCGTCAAGGCCTGGGATTTTGATGTCTGTAGTTTTCGAGTCTTTACACGGTTCCCCTCCCGGTTCTAGCCATCTATTCATGATGTGGGACGTATAGTTTCCCTCGAACTCCACGGAGAGCCAGTCAAGCACCGACGTACTCTTCTTCGTCGTCGGTGGCGGCGTCGTTATCGAGGCGCCGCCGGAATCGGGCAGAATCGGATCGGAGTGCAGCTGCGTGTCGTTCCGTTCCTGAATCACTTTCAGCGGCGCCGCAAATGGTAATTCCTCAAGCGGCCGTGTTGCATTGTGGACAATACTATGGTGGGTCGAGATATTTGACGTGGAGACGTCTATGCCCGGCTCCGATGACTGGTTGGAGTAGGAGACGGCGGAGAACGAAGGCAAGTTGAGACCGAGATACGCAAGGCCGTTCTGGCGCGATCTAACGCCGTTCCGGACAGTACAGCTGTCGATGCTCCAAACGACGATCATGGAGAAGAAAAGACATAAAACGATTGTGGGGAGGCTCCTTTTCTGACGGCCGGCGACCGGAACCGCGTGCGTCGACCCTTTCTCCGGCATCTGTGAACATTCAACACGGCGGTGAGCAAACACCCATCGGCCATCATCTCTTTTATGAAAGCCAACAAACCAGTCGGCCATGACCAACCACATTTATGCCGATTGACAGATTAAAATATAACTACGATAGCGCCATTCCCGTGGTAAGGAAAATTGAGCAGATCATTTAAGAAGATACAGAAAGCAGAAAAAGACAGACTCGTTTTTATGAGCGAAGTTCCATACACATCGGGACCTCGAGATGAGCACAAAGAAATTTTATCAGCTCTGATTTCTGAAAAGATAAGACCAAAAAGATTGGGATTCGTGGTGGTAGTGTGACGACCACCCTGGCGCACGCACCATCGGAGCGCCATGACCCATCTCTCGGCTGACCCACCTTGTCGGCCTCCGGCATCGATCAGAATCAGATGCTTCGCGAAGTCTTATGTGAACAATGAAAGTGCCTTCTGTAATCATCCCAGGAGACGAGGTGTTCAAGCGGTCAATGACACAACACCACTATTACAGAGCAATCATGTAACCTTCAATTATTTAGCAAAAGCAGGGGGCAACAATGCACAATGTAGCTGCGAGCCGTACCTAATGTGCAACAACTGGAAAGACGTTCACGACGGGAAGAAAGACAACTTTCCACTGCATCGCGTGCCTTTCGATTTCCGATAAGTAAAATATAAGAAGGACATAAAAAAAGCAAAGACTTCCCATAAATTCACTCTTTGGCCGTCACCGGTTCCGTGTTTTTTTTTTGTTTTTATTATATATACCACACCGACAGACATTTCAGATTCCCAGAAAAAAGAAATTAAAAAGAAATGAAAAACAGAGGAACGAATCCAACAAGAAAATTCCAATGCTCCAGAAGTTACTTACCGTGAATTAGGAGAGGATTCCGCGGACAGATCGGAAAAATGCAGGCAGGAGCAGAAGAGCCCCGACGACTCCGAAAAGCTACGGATATTTGGGAGCGCCAGATCCAAACGGGAGCGAGCTAGCAACGTATCGGCTTTTCTCTTCCCTTTTACCTCTCCCCTTTCCAAAAGAAATAAACTTTGAAGGTATCCGTCAATGGAGAGACGCAACCAGCAGACAACGCGAATAAACACGAAAAAGATCTAAAATTTCAGCTCTGCATCCGTTCCCCTACGAAAAATTCAACTCCCTGCTTAGCCGCGTCGAGTGTTTCTTCTCTTTTCCTTCTATCCCCAAATCTTCCCGCGAAACAACGCGCCAGGACGCTTGCTCCAAATCTCCGAACCCTGTACGCCGTTGTCCACGGATTCCCTCAGATCCACGAACTCGTAAGACGCGGTTGACTTCCGGAGGCGAGCGAGGAAGCCGAAGAGAAAGAGAGAAGAAGAAGAAGAAGGAGGAGCAGCTCCCGGGGAAGAAGAGGCTCTCCCGGGAGAGGCAGAGAAAGAGGAAGAGCGATACCCACCTCGCTTTCGCCTCTGTTTTCCGACAAATAAAAAATTATCATAATCCCCTCTTCGCCTTCGCTCGTCTCGCTCCGCTGTCTTTCTGGTTTTTCCGTTATGGCGAAATCCCCTCAATCTCCTCTCCGAAAGAGCTGAAAGGTCGACGCTACCCTCGAAATGATTCCCACCGACAGAAAAGGATGAAGGGCAGTGACGTCAAGGGAGTCGGTACTATTTTTCTTTCCGATTGTTCGCCGACGAGCGAAAACGTGCGCGGGAACGGGTACGAGAAGAGGCTCCGACAAGCATTCCGGGCCGTAAACGATGTCAAAACTCGCCCTAGTCGCTGTTAGTCGCCGTCTTCACCGTTTTGGTGAACCGGAAACTGGAACCGGGAAAATGACCCGAAAATAACAACATCTCCGGTTTTCCCCCTAATTCTAGTCAAATCCCACCCTAAAAAAGTAGGTAGATTAATTAATTACTGAGGTGGTCAGTCAAGACTTTTGACTTGATTTAGTTAGATGGGAGTTTTCTTTTTAAAGTAGATATGAGATTAATTAATCCCGAGTCTGATCCAAAAAAACAAGTTGAATTGTAAATCCGGGTAAGAAAGAAAGAAAAGAGTGTCTTTGATTTTTTTTTTTCTATATAAATAAAATATTGGTAGCTTATATGAAAGAGATCGCATGACAAACCAATTAATTTAAATTTCATGTTGCTACAGTTCATGTAATGGGTAAATATAGGGTCATTACTGATGACAAAATATCTTGAACTGTTACAACATTAGTTTTTAGTCACACCTCCTTTGGACAGATCAAACTTTCAAATTGGAGCACCTAATGTTTTAAAATAGTTCCAAAATGAAACTCATTGAAAAAGAATAAAAAGGTGTAACTAAAAGTTGTACAGTTATTTTTTCTATGTTACTATGTTTTTATTATTTAACATATCAAATAAATAATGTTAAAAACTTATTTCGTGTATATATTTACTTTCATAAGTGAATTAATGAATAACATAATATGTAGTTCCATTTATACAAGTGATATATTATGAGTTATATATTTTGTAAAGTAACATTTATTTCATTGCGCAAACTAAGAAATAAGGATTTTAATGAAACGTGAAATTTAAATTTTTTGAAAGATATAATTAAGTTCCTAAGCAAACACGGTACGTGTAATATAACTTTAAAATAATTTGATTACTTAGTTTAAAATTTTAAATAAACTAAAGAGAAAATTAAAATCTTTTATAACTATAAATGAATCTTAGCTTTTACTTAAGTCTTACCAATTATTGGGCCCTTTTCATTTCTAATGTAAAGACGACAAGTTTCTTAATGGCGACCTCTGTCTGGGCTGGCTAAATGGAGTATTTAATTGGACGGCCCACTTAATGGAAATTACGAAATCTAGGAACGGAGAGGATACAGGTTAATTACTTAAATAGGGAAGATTATACGTAAATCATAATTCAAGGCTTCAGGTATGAATCTGATTAATCAGTGGGAAGAATGTAGATGTAGGGGAAAGCAGCGATCGGAAGGAACAGGGAGCAGAGAGAGGATAAAAAGGCGAGGGGAATAGAGAAAAGATATCAGGCGGAAACAGCACAGGGAAGAGGGACGAGACGCGATATGGGATCGTACTTACGTGCTGTTCTTGTAAAATAGGAAACAGACCAAATTTGGTTTGAGGTGGCCATAAATTTTGTTGGAGGCGGCAATTGAAATAAAACCTGGCAAATTCTGGGCTTCGGGCGCGGTGGTCCTGGAAGGTGGAGACAGCTGAGGAGGACGAGGAGGAGTGCAGGCCCTGGCGTCGGAGGTTATCCATGGCTTTCTCATGGGCTTCGCTCTTTCGCTTCGCCCTCCTCCTTCTACTCATCGCCGCCATTACCACTGCTTGCATTACTCTCCCCATTGAAAAGGTCATTTCATTGTTAATTCTACATTTTTTGTATTTTCTTTCTCACGCATGGACATGTTTAAGTTTCACATATCTGTTTTTTTTAATTTCTTTTCTGAATTTATATGCTTGTTTTCTTTTTTTCCCTTCGATATTTTATCCAATTATTCTGCTCCATTTTTCTTTCAAGCTTTAATTTGTCGTATTATTTTCTGTTAAATATTATGTTTTCATGGGAAAATCTTTGGGTTTTGGGTTTAGGATCAAAAGGCTTCATTTCGCTTGGTTAGAAGTATGTGACCTTTGTTGCTATAAGGCATGTTTTCTTTACTACTCTTTGTACTGGATTTGGTGGAACAGTGAATGATGCTGATTGATTTGAAATTTTTTGTGCTTCATTGCTTGGCGTTTGTTATACTTTAAGGTTTAAGCATGCTTCCTTCTGCTGAAACTGCAAGGAGCCTTAGTTGTCACACCAGGTTTATCAGTATTTCATAGATATTCCTTTCATGTCCTGTAACATTTTTGTTGCCGGCCACCTTGATATAAATACTCGATAGAAGTAATACTGACAGTGCCAATTCGTTGTTCCACCCATATTTGGTATGTGAGACCTCTGCACTGTTTGTGGATAGTTCCATTAGCAAGTAATCGTATTGAGGATAAGGTACCTTCATCTGCACCGCGGGGGTTTTCGGTCAGACTCTTTGTTTGGGTTTCTACTCATTAGTGATCTCTTTTCAGTATTTCTTTAATTCCTTTTGGTGAACTGCCTCTGATGGCATGGTGGTCAGTAAAATCAGTATGGAGATAGTAGATACAAAGCCAAAAATGTTTAGAGGGAGATAAAAAATGTGGAATAATCAGAATTCAGGTGCAGTTGAATATCTAACTAGTTATGTTTGTATATGTTACCCTTTGAATTGGAGCAGGATTGTGGCAGAGGGAGAGGTGCTTTTTTTGGAAGTTTTTTATTGGACATATTCATGACGATGAAATAGAGGAGTAGGCTGCATTATAGTTGGAAAATTCATATCTAGAGGTGAAAAAGAATCCTCCAAAATTTGTAACCTTGATATTAGTGGCAGAAGCATTCTGTACAATCTGTTGAAAAATGAATGATCTAAGAAGGAGCAGGTGGCCAAGGCAATGTTATTTTGTGTGCTAAGAAATGCCGAGTCCTAGATTGAAGTGCATGTGACAGCAGGGGAGTGTTTTAGCAAACAGCTTGAAACATTATACTGGAGTTCTAAGTTATTGATTTGTATGACTTTTTTGAGTTTGTGGAAGCCAATAATGGTAATGTTAGAGTTGTTTCCTTCTGATGATTTACCTCTTAAATTTGTTCTTTAGTTTTGTGTATGTGTTTCTTTTGTCAATCATTACTCTTTTAGCCCTTCAGATTCTATTTTCTCTGATACTAGAATCAGTTATTTTCTCTTGCATTATGCTCAAAAAAAGAACATCTCTGATATGAATTGACAGCGTTCTTCTTTTTACTTTGTTTCCAAGTTTGTTCTTATCTTTGTACCTTTAATTATTTTTGTTAGGGTTATTAGATGTAATCTTCTATATTTCTCTATTAACTTCTTTGTTGCTTTTAGTCTCAGAACATCAGCTTTTATTTTGGTGATTTGATGTCAAATGATTTCTGATGATTGTGTGGCTAAGATTATGAACAAATGGTGGAAAGTTGGTGCAACTTCCCCATTTCGTATGAAATCATTCATTACTTTTGTATGTTGACCATGGTACTCTTTTCTGGCTCAGATTTTGAAGGACTTCTTGTTGTGGATCGAGCGGAATCTTGGAGCATGGGGTCCACTTGTACTGTAAGCAAAAAATACTCTGCTTTATGTAGTGCACCTGATGTGTGGTTATGATTTAAAGGGCCAACGTAATTTCCTAGTAATAACTTGATGATGAGACTCAATCTACTTTCTTGATTTTGTGTAGGGCTGTCGCTTACATCCCATTAACTGTTCTTGCTGTTCCAGCTTCCATACTCACAGTAAGGATGCTATTTCTCTGCAGCTAGTTTTGATCAACCTAGTGTGAGCTCATCTTTAGGGATAGCATTCAAGATTCAATGTAGTATATCATTTCTTCTGTTCATTTTCCCTGTTTGAAGATTCCTGTATAAGAGTCTGAAATCAATATGGGTACAAAACTAATCCAAGATTTGGATTTTCCATAACCTTGCAAGTGTTCACTATGCATCTGAAAGAAAATTATAATTTACTAAATTGGTGATATCTTCTCCAAGTCTGTGTCTTGTAGAATAGTTTCCATTTTTTGGCAATTTGGTGTACTTAGCAAGACATCTGGTGAGTGAGGAAGTTAACTTCTCAAAGTTTGGAACATTAGCCGAACTAGTGATTATTTTTGGCATCTTCCAGATTGAATATTTATTATTAAACACACTGAATGGTTTTAAGAATTTATTTTATGAGTGCAAACATTATGTTTCCTAAGTCCTTATTTTCCAGACATGATTTTTGGACACTAACACTTAATGTTCCAAAATTTGGTTGCTGGATCTACTTTTTCAAATGCCAATTCAACTTATAATACTTGCTTTCATTAGGATGGATCTCAGGTCTGAAATTGGGTACATGCAAATTCGACATCGCAATTTGCGAGATGACACGGTCATGCTATGCAAGTGGTAGCAATTTGCAGATGTTGAACGCTATTGCGTTGCTGAGCCTATATCAAATGGCTTCAGGGCAGAACATTAATTGGAGTAAGTCCGGTTTGATAAATTTGAATATCGAGGAGGAAAGGGTAAACCAATTCTGTAAGATACTGGGTTGCTGCAAGATCGAACTACCCACTACGTATCTCGGGCTCCCATTATTCACGGGAAGAGCCACAAAAAATTTGTGGAACATTGTGTTGGAAAAATATCAAAGAAGGCTGGATAGTTGGAAAGGCCAATTCCTAACACTAGCAGGAAGAACAACACTAATTAAGGCGACCTTGGGTGGTATCCCGAATTACTATCTATCACTCTTGAAGTGCCCTGGTAGTGTGGCATCTAGACTAGAGGCAATTCAGAGAAAATTTCTATGGAAAGGTACATCTGAGCAATTCAAATACCCGCTAGTAAAATGGGACACAGTATGCAGGCAAAAGGGGGAGGGTGGCCTGGGCATAAGGCTCATAAAAGAAATGAATAATGCTTTTTTAGCCAAATGGCTGTGGAGATATTCTACAGAGGAGAATGCTTTGTGGAGAAAAGTCATTGTGGAAAGTATGGCAAAGCAAGCCATTCTTGGTTACCAATGAAAACCTCTGACAAAAACCTCCAACTGTGGAGGAGATTTTAAAGACTGAGCCGGAAGTATCAAAATCTCCGAGGTTTCATGTAAGAGCTGGTTCGAGAGTCCTTTTTGGGAGGACTTATGGTTAGGTGGTCGGCGTCTTTCCGAAAGTTTCCCCAAGCTATATCAGTTGACCAGGAACAAGGATTCTACAAGAGAACAGGTTCTTGGATCTGTTAACGAAGATAATAGAGATTTTCAGTTTCAAGGGGCTTACAAGAGGATGAATTAGAGGAATTGGTAAGTCTTTTAATACCTCGATCGGCTAATTCGTTAGCGGATAATACCCCTATCTCTTTCTTTCTATCTATCTCATGTGTTGCACTTGTTTGTTGAATTTCCAGCTTGGAGGTGGCTACCTCTTTGGGTTGCCGTTAGGGTTTGTCGCGGATTCAATTGGTGCCACTATTGGCGCAACTGCTGCATTTATTCTGGGTAGAACAGTGAGTCCTAAGCTCTTGCTTTTCATATTATTTTTTGTGTCATTCATCACCTCTATTGGTGCCATTCCAAGCACCCTATTACATAAAATTTGTGCTAGCAATAAAAAAGTTTTCTTTAACATGTCAATTCAGATTGGGAGGTCATATGTAATTTCAAAGCTGAAGGATTATCCACAATTTCAGGCAGTTGCTATTGCAATTCAGAGATCTGGTTTTAAGGTTGAACCTACAGCATGCATTTCTCTGTTTATGTTTTTGTTGCCTTGCTTGTTGTGTGATATTTACTCATTTCCTGCCATTTTCCTTGTTCCTGATAATACAGATTGTGCTTCTTCTTCGACTTGTTCCTTTACTTCCGTTTAGCATGTTAAATTACCTCCTCTCTGTGACTCCTGTTGGTGTTGGAGAGTACATGATGGCTTCCTGGCTCGGGATGATGGTATGTGTCTGATTGCTTTTTGTTCTCTAGCTTGTAGTGTTTGTTGCAAATCTAAATCTGGAAAAAACTTTTGGTGAGTTATTTGAAAAGAGTTACAGTTGCTTACTTAGCACCAGTGGAAGGAAAAATATGACATGTTTATGGTTTTACGGTCATAAAATTAATCATTTCACCAAATTGTATTGTTGTTCTTATCACTGGAGTCATTAGGTAACTGTGAATAATTCCTAGCTACTTTTCATGATCTCAGTCTTACTAATGCATACAGATGTTAGTTGGGAGCTCAGACTACGCATAATCTTTTGTAGTAAATGCCTTATTTTCATTTAACATCTAGTAGAAGCTCGAAAGTGTAACATAGTAGTAAGACTTAGACAAAGAATATTCTTTGAAAATATTGGGCTTTAATGCTTCAAATAATTATTAGATTTTAGTATAACATGTTAGATAGCATTTGCTTGTACTTCTGTTTTGCTGCCTTTTTTGTTGGGTTTTGATGTATAACTTTTTGTGCAACTGAAGTCTGTTGTTTTTATCTAGCATCTAATTGAAGCTTTTTTTTTTAAGAGATTGATCATTTCCATTTTTTACATACTCCAATTTTTCGTACTTCAGGAGACTTGAACTCAAGACCTCCCATTACACAATCCTCTGTGTTACCACTGAGCTGTGCTCAGCTTCACGTCACCTAATTGAAGCTAAACCTCCAAAAACTCCAACGAGGCCTTAAAAGAGAATATTCTTTGAAAATTTTCAAGTTTTATTATGTTCTTGCATCCGAGTCCCTACCTAATGAGTGTTCCAGTCATCACTTTAAATCATGTCGTAGATGGACTGCTTGGTTTTATTTCTTGTACATCTCTCCAGACATTTTGTCTGTTTTTCTTTCGAGAAGTTCCTTCTTTATATAACTTAAACATTTTGCAACCAAATGCTGATGCAATATGTCTATGTTTCAGCCTATAACTCTTGCACTTGTTTATGTTGGGACCACTTTAAAAGACCTTTCTGATGTGACACATGGTTGGAGTGAGTTTTCAACAACTCGCTTGGTAAGTGATACTCGATCATCTTGTTTACTATTTTTATTTCATGCTTCTTCTGTTCATTTTTTTCAGTCTTTGTAGTTAATGGTTCTATAAATGTATCAATATACTTCTGATCAGTTCTTTCCTTTTTCTTTTGCTGAAAAACAATAGGATTTTGTCAAGGAGAGGGAATAGTTGGGTCCTAACAAGACAAAGGGGAGCATACTAAAAATTAAAGATAACAAAACCAACTCTCCCAGAAAAAAAAAAAAAGCAATTGGAGTATATGCCTGCTCCTATAGAATCATCTGGGGTGGCTCCTTCACTACGATGTCATCAATGCCACATTAGCTGATATGTGAATATGCGCCTATGCAGTGATGTGAAGCCTGGGTGCTTCCATAATATAACACCAAGAAGTGATTGCTGTAGGATTTACATTTTGCCAAGTTTCTGGCATATATATTTTTGTTGCATACTTACTTTTCTACCAATTTTATCATATATTTTGTGCAGAATGTCTCTTTAGGACGAGCAGTAATGTCTGAGATGATAGTTTTTCTGGTTTTCAATGTAGTCAGAACTCACATTTATTTTGGGTTTAATGTTTAATTTAGAGGAATTGATACCGACATACCAGCAGCCACCTGAGATTGTTACTCTTATATGCTACTGTAGACCTACTTCTGTATGTGTGCTGCACGTAGAAACTAGTACGTAGGCTGCTGTGTACTAACCTCAGGCTTTTGTAAAGCAGTTCTTTTTGGCATTTATACAGATACCAAATGCCACCTGTACAATGTGTCTGTCCTTTCTTACATTTTGCTACTCTTTGTGCAGGTACTTATTATAGTGGGTTTAGTAGTATCAGGTGAGAAAACTTCATTTTGCAGTTTCTTTATGTACATATGGTCTTTTTCTCTGGAAACCCCAACAAGAAAAATAGAATCTGTTTATTCTGTTCTCACTTCTTATGAACCGAGGAAAAAAATTCCTGTGTCAGTTATGAGAAGGTCCATTGTTTAGTTCAAGAACCGGTTGGTACTCTGTTGTAAACTTGGGAGAATCTAACTCTGTTTTAACCTGATGCACAGCTTAGCAGAACAACTTAGATTCTGAGTTGTGACATTATCCAGTACTCGAAAGCAATACAAAATAAATAAGAAGCTAAAAAGAAGTCCTCTCCCAGGTGGCTGGGTTTGCCCACAGTTTCTCTTTTTCTGAGTTGTGACATTATAGAACAACTTAGATTCTGAGTTGTGACATTGTCCAGTATTCGAAAGCAATACAAAATAAATAAGAAGCTAAAAAGAAGTCCTCTCCCAGGTGGCAGGGTTCACCCACAGTTTCTCTTTTTCTGAGTTGTGACATTATCCAGTAGTCGAAAGCAATACAAAACAAATGACAAGCTAAAAGGAAGTCCTCTCCCAGGTGGCATGGTTTGCCCACAGTTTCTCTTTTTTCTGACCCAAAGGCTGAACGGGCCAATATCTGGACACCATCCTGTCTTTTAGTTGTTTATACTCCTGAAAGCCATCGTGGATGAATCTGTAGATGTAAATAATATGAGGGTGACCTGCCCTAAATGTTCGGATTTACTGTATGTTTCACAGGTGACCTGGATTTGTTTGTGTTTTTTTTGCTTGGGTGCAGTGGTTCTTATGGTGTGCGTAACAAAAGTTGCCAAGTCGGCACTGGACAAGGCCTTAGCTGAAAACCCTCAGGTAGAGGGCATCTTATCATCTCCTCAGTCGCCGGCTGTCTCTGGTTCATCTTCAGGTCTCCACCAGCCTCTCATAATCAAGATCGACCCGGCTGTTTCTGATCACGAGAAGTAGATTTTCCTCTGTATATTCTTACCCTGGTATAATGCTCTGTTTTTACGGTCGAGTGACAGGTATAGTGAAAGTAGAAAATCAATGAAAGTGATGGTTATGTGAAAGTGGATACCATCTAATGTACCCTAGGGTATGATTTACTAATGTTTGTCATCGTATATTCTTTTTTTCAGATTAATTTCCGGAATCAATTTATACTCCATTTGTTCATCCAGGGGATCTGTAAATGTAGAAAAGAACGGTGCCTTGGCAATATGAGTCGTACTTGTACAGACTTCTCTACTCTGTCTTGTGCTTTGTCTTGCTCTTATGCTCCTTGGAATGGAGTTTCTGAATTTTTCCTTGGCTAAACCATGAGTTTGGAATTAATTGGGGTTTAACGACGCGAATTTTGTAAAAAATATTAATAAGTGGTAGAAAATAGGGAAAGTCTTGGCCTGGCCTAGTTCAAGTATATTAAACTATACGAATTTGGTCCCACTTTTGCTCTAGGATTAGGTAAACAAATGGGGCCTTGTGTCAAATTGTAAATATGATTCACCTAATTGTTTTGATTCAATACATTAAGATATATATTACGACTGTACACAATTTGTAAAACAAGCAACCTAATCTGTTTTTACTTATTTTTAATAGAAAAATGATTTCAGTACTATCATATTTTATTGTGAATTTTTATATCCTAATGTGGTTGTAATCCTGGAAGACTAGATAAGGTTTAGGGTTTAAATTTACTTATAGAATATGAAGATAGTTTTTACTTTCTCTTACGAGATAAGGTCTAGGGTTTAGACCATTAATTAAAATGACACTAAAGAATTGTCATTTTCATAATTATAGTGAAAATAACAAAATTTATATTCAATGACTCTTTTGGATATTTAAATATCATGTAAAGGGACACTTCGTCAATAACCAAGTTATATGTAGCAGATTGAATTAATAACTCATAACCGAACAGTGTTTTAAACCAAACAAGTTTGGAATCTTCTCCACTGCCATTAAATTTGCTATAGCACACAGTACACTCCTACATCACTGCATTCCAACCAGGCAACCAACCAACCTCCATTGACTCTCAAACCTCAATATATATCTGCTCCTTTTCACCTCCTTCCACCTTCCTCTTCAAGGAGCACCATAGCTGCCACCAAATTAGCTTCCTAATCGTTCGGTTTTCCTTCTTCTGTCAACTGTTCTCGTCTGGAAAAACACAAAAAGTTACCTTTATTTCTCACAAGTCTCAACAGCTCCCATAAAATCCACCAAAGTGTTTTATACGAGATGAGCAACCAGTGCACCTGTATGTGAATTCCACAGTAACAACCAAAGCCCTAATATAATGAAAGAGTCCGGACTCTGCAAACTTCCGTGCGCTACTTAATATTCGTTCACCGTCCATTATTAAGTATAAATCATGCCAGAGCAAATTCTGCAAGCATTTGTGGCAGACTATTAATTAAGACATAAAAAGTGGGAATCAACAAATCTTTGATAAGACGGAAACGAGCCGTCT
Organism: Aristolochia contorta; assembly: GCA_022405105.1. Lineage (NCBI taxonomy): Eukaryota > Viridiplantae > Streptophyta > Magnoliopsida > Piperales > Aristolochiaceae > Aristolochia > Aristolochia contorta. Next base: position 8,679,471 of record CM039664.1, read on the forward strand.
CAGGAAAGCCCAGTTCTGCTTTAAGTATCTACAGAAGCAGAAAGAATGTGAGATTGGAAAGGAAAAGAAAAGGAAAAGAGAAAGTAAAAGCCAATGGTTGGTCGGCCATATCCCATATATAGTCCGCCTCCGGCTAGCTGATCTTTTGACTGGCCTGCACCGATCAAGCAATTGTATTTAGTATGATATATCTACCCGGGTAGCTTAAGCTGAAGAAGAGCTTTCTATCATTCTCACCCGTCTAAGATTAACTATGGTTCAAGAGTTCCATCATGAAGGGGTTACTTAAAACTCATCGATCAGAACGGGTACAATGAAAGCTAATTAAACATTTTCATGAGTAGTTTCTGTGAAGATTATGGTAATCAGTACGCAAAATAAATAGATTCTGCTTCTTATTAGGCGTTGGGACAACCGAGTGACATGTAGTAGCTGGTTTAATATGCAGCCATGCAGTTGAAGAACACTGGGAGTAGTACTGGTGCAATCGATAGAACTTACCAGGAGGTGAAAAGGCATGCTAGTATGGAGTATGGAGCAAGATACTTTCCGTAAACCGTAATCCACTGTTGTGCAGACCCACTCACCGCGTTAATGGCCGATGCCCTGTAAAAAAAAAAAAAAAACAAAAAACAAACCCAAATTAATGATGGCGAGGGGGGGTCATGTCTCCAGAAAGAAACACGGTTGCACGAATTCCTGCCAAAGTTACGAAAGGCAAATCTTAAATGGACGGCCCCTCCATTACTCCGAAACCATCATTCCCTCTCTCTGTAATTTTATCAGCAAGATGAAAGGGAGTCCAAGGGAGGGCCCCGGCAATCCGGCAACCTTATAACAGAAGAAACGCCTTATCCCGGAAAGAAAGAGAGATGGAGAGAGAGCGAGAGACGGAGAGACAGCGAGAGAAGAAGCAGAGGAAAGAAGAGTAAAACAGAGTCTCGATCGATCGAGAGAATGAAAATAACGTGGGTGAAGATGATGTTCAGCTCGGTGTCTTTGTGCCTGTATGGGTGTCCCGGTCAGAGGAGGGGGCTGTCGAGGCCGGCGACGAGGATTTGGAACCTGACAGATCGGCCGATCGAGTTGCAGATAAGGGTGGGTTCCATACTGAAGAAGGGTCACGCCTTGAAGCCGGGGAGCTCGAAGAGGCTGAGATGCAAGGCCATCTACAAGGCTTACATGCCCGGTACTGGCAGCGCCCTCTACTACGACAAAATGTGTCAACCTTACGTGTGGATTCATGACACGGCAGGGGAGTACTCGGGGAGGAGTATTCGAGTGGTGAAGCAGCAGTACTTGAGCTTAGAGGATCTGCGGGACTTCTCGGAGATTAGGGTGCTCAGAGATCACCGCAGAGGCTGCCTTCTTATTCAGAAGAAAGCCAGGCCTGATTTTTGCTGAAAAAACTGACTCTTGAGGCTTTTAATCTTTTTTTTTTTTTTAAGTTTCTGCCTCATTCTATCTATCAAATGGGTGTACTGAAAATTCTATCCATGTTCTTCTTTCTCTTGCTGTGTTTTTTCTTTACATGGAACCCGACCAAATGTAGCTGAAACTGGTTACTGGGAGTACAGAAGAACAGAAATTAAAAATGTTGTGGTCGAGTCAAAATTTTCGTTTCGGACTCTTTGTTTTATCTGATATTTAAAGAATTGAGGGTGGAAGAGAACAGGGTTCTTTCACTGTTATCTCACGCCATTACTCCTCTTGCATAAGTTGCTGCATCAAAGAGACGGCTTAATTACTAGACAAAATAGAGACAGAAATTTCCTTGCTGCCGGCACTTCCACAGGCTTCGCATAAGAAAAGATGTGGCTGACAGTAGCAACTTCCACACTTCCAGGGCCCTCCACTATTGGCCTTCGCATTGCACTCTCTGTCTCTCCTCCACTGTCATCAACTCTCTGTTTTTTTTTTTTTTCCTTTCAAATTTAGCATCGATAGCCAGAGTCAGCACTTCCCATTTCCACACTAGGCAGAAGGAACCCCTTCAAACAGGGTCCAATTTGCTTCATCACCCAGTCTACTCTTGTGACACCATGGCTGCATAATTTGACAAACTGAAGAGCTAAATAACACGCAAGAAAGTCAATTCAAACTGTGTAGTTTGTCCATACCGGCTTGATACTCCATCTTCCACTCTCTCCACCATAGTATTTCATTTTATACATACTCAATATGCTCAATTGATATGTGATCAATAAATCATCATAACATAAGAAATTAAAGATATGCATGGTTATCAGGCATACAACGCAAGACCTTAGTATAATTGAAAATGTATGAATCTTAACCTTATCAAAATAAAATCTTTAATAAGTGGTCCTGAAATTGTATGCACATACATACATCAAACTAAGTTACATGATAGAAACTAAAATATTTGTCCATTTTAAGCGACTTCTAATCTGAAAACTAAGATATACTCAACGAGTTTTTAAAGTGAGAAATGTGTGTAAATCCTGCTGATGTGGCATCCGCATTGGAGTTTGGGTAAGATTTATCTTCCTATTTTATGGGTAAATCTTAAATCTTAAAATTTATTTGACTGCGGCAGGCTGCTCTTTCGTCACACTAAAATGTGGCAGTATTGTATCAATTTTTTTATTAAAATTGAACCAATAAAATCATGTATAAATTCAAATTCCTACCAGGTCAAAATTGGAACCCATGGGTAGAGAGTTCCGTTTTGAACGCATCCGGACAGAATATCCCCGGCCAGTCCGGGTCCAGAGTCCGAATATTCTCATTTTTCGGAAACCCTTGAAACCGTCTTCCGCGTCTAAGACCCGAGTCAGGGGCATCTCCGCCTTTCGTACCTGAGCTGAATTCGAGTCCAGGGACAGTCGGAGATTCGAGAGACTGCAGATTGAGAATTGGGGAGTTCCGATTTCAGCCGGCCATGGAGAGCCCAGACGATCAGCAGTTTGTAGACGAAGATGTTTTGTCTTCAAATCTGTTTAATCCGCAGAAGGGTGTGACTTCGATATGTTTCTTAATTCTTTACTCAAATCATCCAACTTGCTAATGATAAGTTTTTGCGTCTCTGTATTCTTGACGGGAGGGTTCAGCTTGTCAGAGGGGTTTTCGATTTTTGCGGTTCTGGATTTAACTGTTGGTATTCACTGTTTTGTTCTAGCCTAATGTTCATCTTTACTATTGATTTTGTTGTTGAAACTATTTATCTGAGTACTTTGCGCCCTGTTTCTTCCCAGTGTCAGCTGGAATTTCATTTTTTGTCCTTCTTTTTTCGAGCCTACTGGTTAATTGATGATGTGAGTCGCCGATTGTTGAATTCTTTTTTTTATTGTCTGTGGTTTCATTTGTTAATGCCAGTCACCATTTTGGCAGTCCGCTATCTTTCCTCATCTTTGGAAACTTCAGATTTTTGTTGTGGATTTTTTTATATTTCTGGTAATGTATATTTTGTATACGGTGATCGTGATGTTTATCTGATTTACAGGGGAGACCAGAAAGTCCCGAAGTTTGTTGCTCGAGAAGAAGATTGAGTTCCTTGAATCTTTGGCCAGCAAGGTGAGAATCATTTCTATTGCCGGTTGCAGTAACTCTGACTATTTTAGCCGTAATTTATGAGTATGTCGTAGCCCCTCAAAAAAGTACGAAATGTGTAATTATATCCAATGCTAAACTGAGTTGGGACTATAAAAGGATTTATACATTATTTTGTTCGGTGGGTAAGGGCTAATTTTGTGGCTTTTCGTCTCCAGTCACTTGATAACTTCCACGAGATTAGATTTCAGATTTATAAGGTCCAAAATATTTGTAGTATTTTTACTAAATGGTCCATCCCTTTATGTTTAATGCTTTGCAAAGAACGAAATTTAGGATTCTGTACATTTCTAACCATTCTCCATCTGGAAGGATTTTGGTCGCCCACTGGAAATTCTTCTCCAATAAATGGGATATGTTTAGTTTTAGAGTCAATGTTGGCTTTTTTTTATACAAGGCAAAAACTTCGAAGTGTGTTTTGAACATGACTAAAGTGCTTGGATTTTGTGAGTGTTTGTTCTGTATGTTTTTGTGATTTTTAGGTCCATATTTGATGCAGCATGACAGCATCGACAGCTAAGCACAGGGAAAGCTTGATAGAACACTATTAACCTATTGGGCAAGAAGCTTTTCAATCTTCTATGTACGTGAGTGAACCAAAGTGGTGCTTCATGCTTGATGCACAATAAGAAGTGATAACAAATTCTGTGAAAATTGCTTTATTTAATAAAATGTAAGGTACTTGAATTTGATGTTCAGGCATCTCTGATATGTCAAATATTTGATAGAAAATACCTGTTCTGTCATAATTGTAAATGCCAAGTATTTTGAAGTCCTTTGTAGCATTTTGTAAACTACTTGAACTACTTTTAAACTGTCGGTAAATATCCACACTTCCTTATCTGTCATTTTTTCTTGGCAGGTTAGTAATCGCCGTTCTCGGAGATGGTTAAATGATCGATTATTGATTGAACTTGTCCCCCGTTTAAATGCTGATGAAATCAGAGGCCTTTTTGCCCCACCTCCATGGGGTAAACACATATGCCCCAACACATATTTTACTTGATACTATAGGACCTTGTAATTTCTCAGCTTGTCCATAATATTTGTGTGGCATCACTTAATTTTGCATGTGGGAACCAAATTTTATGCAGTTTTCAAATGTTATTTACTCAAATGTATTTTGTGGAAAACTAGCTTTTTACTGGATCTGCTATGAATTTTGGCAACTGGTCCGCTAGAAGTCCAAAATTGACCGACTGCCAAAATGTAGAAAGGGTGCTTAGGGGAATAATATTACACAAATTCCCATAAGAGATTCCCATTATACCTATTTTGACGAGCAATGAAAGTCATTCTTCCCTTGATCCACCTTTTTTTAATATTTCTTTTTGTCATGAGTGGCTTTGTAATACGAAATACCAATTGATATTTGATTAAGCAGCATTTTTCTATTATATGTATGTTAACATAGTGCCTGAGCATCCTAGTTCTTGATAGCCGGTGATATTATTGTTGGCATCACGCAAGGAAAAAATATTCATATTTCTAGTACTATGATCTGTTAATCTTGTTTGCATTTTTGAGTCCATTAAATTAAATTTCCTACTAATTGATATTTCTTGTTGTATAGTCGTTTATTTAATACAAGTTTATGTCTTTTCTCATTCTGCAGGGGACAATGTACCATTATCACCATTGTGCATGACAAATGGAAAAGAATGGGAGCCATTCAGGAGCATAGATATGGATATTGAGGTAAGTTTATTATCTGGAACTGCTCTTATTTCATTGGCCATCTTTCTTCTCCTGATAGGCCAGTTAGGCAAAGGCAAACTTTTAAATTTAATTTTCAAGGAGAATAATCTAAAAGATTGTGCAGTACTGAACTCAATTGAGCATGACAAACTTTTTTCGTTGATTTTCAAGGCAAAGGGTTATAGACTTGACTTTCTGGCTGGCCATGGTGGTACTTTAAACTGGATTAAGCATGCAGTAGTTTGAACATATTATTTGTCCTGTCAGGCAGTTCTTTGGCATAGAAGTATTTTTAGACACATCATCAGCACTTGAGCTTCAAAACCTAAAAGATTGTGCAGCTAGCATCTAATGCAGTTACATGGATGCTGGAAACTATGCCTGTTCAGCTTCTAGAATTATTTCTGCTACATCCTTGGGCTGGTTATTTTTTTACGAGAGCTTTTCTGTTAGTGTCTGATCTATACCACAAATAATTGTTGTTATAATGTTTATTCCAGACAAGCTTGCTGGAAGCCCTGGAGAAGTCATCAACAAAAAGAAAAAACCGTGTTGAAACTGATAAAATCATTGCTTTGAATGCATGGCATAGAGTTGACTGCCGGACGAGGGAGGCTCTTCGCCGAAATTTCCTTTCAGAACTTGTGGAAGGATTTGAGGTATGAAGAGCTCCATTTCTTCTATGATAGTTCATTTGTCTTCTCCTGAGATAATACAAACACTGTTATCAGGATGTTTATAGCTTTCCTAGCTTTCCTTGCTTTAAACTTTACACATGCCTTTCATATTCACTCTTAAGTCTAACCACACTATACTTAAATTTGGCCTGCTCATTTATGGCCATTCTGTTGAGAACGTGTTACCTAGTTTGAGTATAGTGCAGTCATGTGATGTTTGGTGTCATCTAATGATAGCGTATTGATAGTGGCAACTCTAGCAGCATCTTTGCATGATATGATGTTCATTTAAATCATGCTTTTCCGACTAGGTGGATGGACCTACTGCTTAGCTGGGTCATCTCGGAATTTTAGTGGAGCTCAGGGTTGATTTGGGGGGTCGGTCGGATTTGCCCTTTCTATTTCGGCGAGTTATACCCAACTAGGGTCTGCTTGAATAGCAATGACATTCTAAGGCAATCGATGATCTGTATTTTCATCCTCTATAGAAGTTTTTTTCTTTTTGTAAATGCATGCTTACAGGATCAACATGCGATTTGTTGGATCAGTTTGTGGTTTGCTAAATTTGCTGGCGATCACAATGTCTCACTTGTTCAGCGATGTTCGAAAGTTTCCTGTTGGATAACCATTTCTGTCATAAACCCGAATTACTCAATGTGCTCATGTTATGGCGGATTTTCATTTCCGTTTGGTGGCTTCAGCTTTGATCGGTTATGGTATTATTCTCAAGGTGCAGTCCCGATAAAGTCTAATAGTAATGCTCCTCACTTTATGTCATTTTTCTACAATGCTCCTGTTTCTTGGAACATTTTGAGAAATGTGGGTGATGAAACTTTACGGGTTCAATCATGCCATGGTTATTTCAAGGATCATTTGTCCCATACCTAGTATCTAGTTTCTTTTATTAGTTCAAGTTAGAGTACTGCATGATGTTTCTTCTTACTTCTATGAAAGATAATTTTTCTCATCATGTTTCTGGTTGGTTATTGAAATGGTTACCTTTTAGGAATGTGTTAGAGCATATATCAAGGAAAGCAGGGATGATGATGAGCTTGTGCTACATATTCAAGATCCATATCACCGACTATTGCTGCATGGAGTCTGTGAGGTACTTATTTAGTCCTTTTTCCTCTTGAGGAACTGCTTTAATTTTAAATTTGACATTCCTAACTTAAAAAGCATTCGGAGATCCTGTTTGACAGCAACTATTCGCCATGATGTCATGGTTTTTATCTTTTAAAAAGGGTTAATTTATTCCTGTCCCTGTTAACCACGAAACAGACTTCTGAGTTCTTACTAGCTCTTATACCCTGTGATTGTTCAGTTCTACGATTTGATATCAGTAACTGCCACAAAATCGGAGAAGGGAAAACAGTTGAAGACGACAAAGATATCTAAGAAGAGATCAGGCTGTCGACAGGTCCCTAACATGACTCTCACTCACTTCCTGAAAATGGCCAAGGAGGGTGTTGTGGTGTAGCGTGTTTGATGTGCAGTGAATTGTATATTGTAGCAAAGTTGTTATTTAAAACAGAATAATAAGCATTTCAGGGTATGAATAATCGCATTATCTCTTGAATTCAGTGAATGAATTCAGTGAACTGCGAAATGTCGTCGTAATGCACATTTTCTTTCCTGTAAATTAGTGCTTCCTTTCTTGGAACCTCCGAAAGTCGTATGGTCTTTAACCATGTCCTCGAAAACTTTAGTTTCCCTTGATCATATCCTGACATTCAGCAGAATGGGACACTACAAAAGTTTTAACTGCGAAACTGATCGACCAAATACAAAGGGGTTGATAATTTGGATTCATACGATACTGAATCTTTTTACGTTTTGGATCAGGTGGACTGTTTTGAGATCTTTTAGCATACTATAACATGAAGGTAGTTTAGTATGTTTGCTTGTGCGGACGGGAGATTTCGTAGCATATTTCAGGAACCACTTCCATTGTTTGTTAGATCTCCCTGTTAAAATTCACCGAGTAATTAAACTCTGACTGGATGTACCCCACCAAATTTCAGAAATAGCTCATTCAGCCATTTAAAACCCCACAGGAATATTTGAATGTACTTCCCCAGAAGCAATATACGAATTGCTAATAACATTACAACAATTAAAAATACACAAACATGAAGAAGGTAATTAATCATGTATAGACAAACAAAGGTGTCGGATGTTCAATGCGCTCCAACCATTACAACTACTGCGGCCTAAACAGATGAACTAAAAGGAGAAGCATAAATGTGGAATTCCAAGAAGATTCATTTGACGGAACGAAGATCAGGAAACGAGAATCGTGAGATCACTAAAAGAAAGAATAATTTTGTCGATTAAACTATCCATTAAGTGCAGATAATTTAAACTGTACGAAAGAGCAGTAGTACTTAGCAGTTTTAACAGCCCTCAATGATACGGCATAGAGGAGGAAGCTAGGCTTCTCAGCCTGCGACATATGATCGAGCAATATAATAAAAGCAAGTGTGATCAAGAAATCGATCGTTCCCCTTCTGCCTTTTCATTAAATTTACAGTCTTTTTATTCTTACGGTAGCAGTGATTGCTCATGATAAAGGAAAGCAAGGTGCACATTTCTACAAGTATGTCCCATCTTTGATACAGTGCCATTGATTCCACAAACTTCCCCTCCCAGGATAGATGGATGGGTCGATCGAGCAAGAGTGCCCTGATCGATCAAATTTTATATACCACTGTTTGCGTGAGAATCAAATGACTTTCATCCTCTCATTCGTCATTACATAGTTACATGGCCTTTGCATTTAGTACTCTTTCGTTCTTCCATTCCATATTCATTCACGCGACCTCTCCTTAGTATACCTAGCTAGTATGGCACTCGTGTGGCTCATTTCCAAGCACGTAAACTGGCTAATATGAAGCAGGGATGGACCGTTAAGTGTAGCTTTGTAGTGCCTGCTACGAAGTGGATAGATTAATTAGAACCCTTAAAAAGACCACACGATCGAGTTGAGATAATTAATTCGGCAATTCCTGGCTATGGACGACGATATTAGGGCTGTTTAATTAGGCTTTAACTCTGCCTCATTTTGAAACCTGGAATAGCTCTTCACTTTTATGCGGCTGCAAAATAGCACATGAAATATTGAGAGAACCCTTAATTAAGCAGTGAATTGACATACTATAGGCGAGTGATTTGGGCAAATCGTCCTTTAAGTACTCATCTATATATATACTGTATTGCATGGTTCAAGGACCATATAATATCATTTAAATTCTTTCCCGGAAAACATTAATCATGATAAATATTACTTACCATTTAGGTTAAGTATATATATATATTAGAGTACCTCAAGGACAGGAACGTGGTGTAATATAAGAATAGCTTTTCGTTTATTATAAGCTCGAATATCCTGTACCAGATGGTCCAAGAGACACGGCCTAAACCCTAGAATAATAGGGACATGCAGTAGAATCCCTGCGTCACCAGTACTGTACGTAATATGGGAATATTTCTCAGGTGTCTTTCTGGACTAACTTTTACAATAGATTCGATCTATCCATCCCACTGTTCCACTGATTACCCAATAGTTCATTTCACGACCCTTTCATACAACCCCACTTAATTAAGCAAATGCAACATATATATTCACTATGAGAGAAATCAAAGATGAAAGATAAACGTACGTTGAATTAAAACAGGAACGAACCCATGCTATAGTTTTCATGAGAGACTACATTGGTCAGGTACTTTGATATATACAAGATCGTAGGTCTGCGCAAAGATGCATGTAGCTCATGCAATATGGAACTTTCAAAAGTTAAGGGAAAAAGGAGTAGGTAGGATGTAACAAAAAAAAAAAAAAGTAATTACTTTGAATGAGAACAAGTACTCCATAAACGGAACGAACTGCTGCTGTCTTTTTATGAGAGATGACATAGATCACGTACGTACATTGATACAAGCTCGTATATCTACGTAAAGATGCATGTAGCTCATGCATGGAATAACTTTCGGGAAGTCATGAAGTAGGTTGGGACGTGTAAAAAGAAAGTAATTACTTTGAATGAGAACAAGTCCACAAACGTGAGAATCATACATTAAGACGATACGAGAGAATGAATTGCTCACGAGACTGCGAGGCAGAGCATTGAATGCCACCCAATTAAACATATATTTACTATCTCATGCAAAGGCGCATGTACGTATGCTCCTGTATAGTATATATACTTCTTTCACCAACACGTCTTGGCTGCAATATCCTCTACATATATTCCCCGTCTGCAGTAGCGCAGTCGTCCCCCTCCTCTGATATCTCCTCCCAGAGTGAAGAAATAAGCACGAAAGCATGTCTCACATAACTGTGGAGAGAAACCGCAGGAAGCAAATGAACGAACATCTGAAAGTCTTGCGCTCCCTCACCCCATGTTTCTACGTCAAAAGAGTAAGTACTTATTATTATGTTTGGGTCCATGCCAATATAAGAGACGACGAGCATGCACGTATCTGGGCAGTACAATATCATATATATACTGCCAAGGGTAAAAGGATTCTGGAAACCTTTTCAGATACAACGTCTAAGGAACCAACTAAGGCAATCAGACATGCATGCACAAAAAACTTTGCACTGGGTTAATTACGTTGAACCCAGTACTGATCAGCAGAAGCTCTGATCAATTATATTCCAGCAGCTTATGGAAATTAATTACAGTGCATGGGTACTACTACTGCTAATTTCTCCTTAATTAATAATTGTGTTTGATATTCTCATGTGAAGGGCGACCAAGCATCGATCATCGCAGGGGTGATTGAGTTCATCAAGGAGTTGCACCAGATTCTGGAGTCTTTAGAATATAAGAAGAAACGGAAGAGCATCAGTCCCAGCCCTGGTCTGAGCCCCGGGCCTAGCCCGACAGACCACCTGCAGCTCACCCCTCTTCATGTGGAAAACACTAGTGGTACTTTCAGCTCGGAAATTATTACGGCCGGGAAGGAAGAAGAACTGGGAGCCTCCTGCAACTCTTCACTCGCCGATGTCGAAGCCAAGATCTCAGGCTGTAATGTCATCCTGAGGACCTTTTCCAAGAGGACACCTGGGCAGCTTGTGAAGATAATCGAAGTCTTGGAGACCCATGCCTTGGAGATTATTCATCTTAACATCAGCACCATGGACGAAACTGTACTCTATTCCTTTGTCATGAAGGTATATATACCATATAGTATATATGTAATCACTACGTACAGTAATTATATTTAAGCTTCTGCATGTTAATTAATTCCTGTTTGATGGTTTTTGGGCCCGTGGCAGATTGGACTGGAGTGTCAACTCAGCCTGGAAGAAGTTGTTCTCCTGGTTCAGCAAACCTTCTCACAAGTTGCTACCTTGGCAATTCAGTATGAAGACGATCGCACAGGAAAAGTAATCTCACAGAAATTTAAACATATATATCCTGCATTCAGTACTATATATGTTAGGCAGAAACGCATCAATATGCATGCAAGCAGGTATTGAACGAAGGGTTCTTCTTGAACGTGGAGAATGCATCGAATATATATAGTTATTTTAGGAGTAATGCTAGCTAGTTGACGTTAATCTAAGCCCTTAAAAATATAAAATATATTTTTTATTTTATAAAATCATATATTCTAAAAGATAAACCCTAGAAATCAATAGTTTAGATTAACATGTACGTAGGATAAATACTTTGCAAAGGTGCAACTAACATTTTCCTTATCTTTGTACAGCCATATACATAATCTAAAATGCCAAGAGTTATTTTAGAGCCATGTTTTATGTTTTAAAAAATATATAATTTAAAAAAAAATTATTATTATTATTATTATTATTATTATTATGCATATAAATCTCTTCTATCCTCATAAAAAAAAGTTGAAAAAAAAAAAATCTTCAGAATTTCATTGCTATATAAAGTTTTATAGAAAAGTTGATCAATCAAATGAGCTGGTACACGACGTTGTTTAGTCACTTATGCTCCATTTCGAGTGCACATACAACTCATCGATCACAACTCCCACCCATTTGCCAGATTTTGTCTCTTCCCCCAATCCGACTCCAATATTGCTCTAACAAATTAAGAGAACAAGCGTGTGGGCCAACCCTGAGATGACAACTGCCCAACATTTTTTTGTATTTTGTGAAACCAGAGAAGAGACGAATGGTCCGTAATTGGGCCACGTCTACGTCCCCAAAATAGAAGTGGCCCACATATCCACATTTGCCTGATATGATGATCATGGGCCGGTCTTAACACCTAAAAATGATAACGATCCTCACATGTACTGTCGGGCGTCCATATTGTTGTATACCGACTTCCCCCACCCACCTCTACTGTAACTAACTACGTATGCCTACCTCCTCAAAACGAGCCGGTTTGATTCGTAAATAAAGAGAGCGGTGAGGGTATATTGGTAATTACGTTTATTAGGCAGGTGAATGGTTGACCGGAGGGGCTTGGGGCCGTGCAATTGGCAGCGTCTGATCTGACAGACTGACTGACACCTGGTGCAGCCGCATGACGTGATCCCCGCGTGACGCGGGGCCCAGCAGCCCCTTCCGTGCGCCTGCATCGGGAACACGTGGACGGTCCACGTCTGTTGAGGGATTTCGCGCTGTGTGTCTCGCCCGGTACAGGGGTGTAATAATGAGGCGCGTTGGGGGGTCCACCCCGTGGTTGCGCAAGATTCCGTCGAGAGGACAGACAGCGCCGTTAATGAGTCCTACCGTCTCTTTTGTCTTTCTCCCCCCCCCCCTCCCCCCCAATTTGGTCATTTCCCTACCCAAGTTAAATTTTCAGTAGAAAAAAAAAAAAATGGAAAAAAGTACTTCCGTTTTTCTACCCCTCCCGGCTCCTTCTCGGCTTCCTGGCTTCTCGGCTTCGCTCGGCTCCCGAAGCGTTTATTTATGTATATTTCGTTAGCTCCTCGGGGGTGGGACCCATGGGGGCCCACGCATGATCGTAGGGTGGCCGTGGCAATGACATTAACGGAAGGAGAGCTGGTCCACTGGGGTGCCCGGGAGGTGGGAGCTTCAGTAGAATTATAGAACTGCCCATTAAAGCCTTAATTTCATGTAATGTGTGAAGAATCCTAATTCGTTCGTTTATTCATTCCTTACGTCAAATCTTATGTCTTGATCAAAGAGGTACGCATGAACTGGATCTGGCCACATTAAACTGACTTCATTTACACGTCCAAACATTAATTAATGACGAGCGAGAGAGAGAGAGAGAGAGGGAAAGATATAATGAGGACTTTCTGTTTTGTATAATTTATTTATTTAAGGTCGGAATCTCAGTTCAATCTTGTAAAATGTCTGCCGAGTGCTCCCTGGATCAGTCGTTTTCCCAATGTTTGTCAGCGCGCAAAAGCACGACGACGACGACGACGACGATGGAGTGAAACTGGGAATTAGACGGGAAAAGTATAGAACCATTCTACACACAACGGAGTACGGATTCATTATCTTTCATTCGGCTATCGTTTTACGGGATATATATATAGCAGCAGCATCTGTTTCTGGGCTCGTGACATCGAACCGTCGCTTCGTCCCAGACAAATCTGATCTTGACATCACGCGCACCCCTTTGTCCTTCCTAATACGGTTTCCATAATTCCATTAGTCGGTGAAAATGCCGCCAAACAGATGAGTTTCAGAGCTCCAATGTCCACCGCTTGGATCGCATGGATACTTTGTAACCTTCTCAAAAACTCCATCAGTACCTCCACATAAAATTTTAAAAGACCCGGAAATTTTAGATGTCATATGGTGCGTAGAGATAAGGATTGAGTCCAACCAAAGGTGACACTTAATAATTGGGTGGGTGGAACCTTATTATATACAATACGAAAAAGATGTTGTTCGTAATGTTTCTATCCGTGACATTTATGCAGATCAGTATAGTACGGCGTCTCGTATTTATGTCTTAACCATATTCACTGGGGGCGGACTCGTCCATAATTTTGACAGGATGTATGTGATGAAGAAATGAAGACCCGGTAATTAATTAGTTTTGAAACTTACGGAAGCGAAGTTGTTCTCCTCGATCGTTCGGTCCTCTGTCAGGGGAGAGACCAGGGCGAGAAGGAGAAGTCTCAGACTCTCTCAAAAGTGAGTACTCAAAGAGGTTGCAGGTCGTCTTCTTTGACTGCAAAACCTAAAGAGAAACATGGTGGAGGGAGGCGAAGAAGGGGAGCTATCAGACTAGAGAATTTGATAAGAAGCCTAAACTCCCAAGGTCAAAAGGAGAGCAGTCAGTGGCAGAATTTCCCTCTTGAGTATGCATGCAGTGCAGAAAGAGGCCACCGCTTTACCACCTTCCACTCTGTACCTTCATGTGTAGCACTAGCACGTTCGCCTAAACCAAAACAGTAAACACGAAAGAGTAAAGAGTAAAGACTCACAGACTCCCACCAGTCCAGTCACATGCCGTTATACCTATATATCATCTTCCCCCTTCCCCCACTTCCCCCAACTCAGTACAGGTCTCTCCAATCTAGCTAAACACTAGCATTTACGGCAATGCCTACGAGTTACCAACCACTGCTTGCCACCTTTAATTTCTCCTCTTTAAATATACTCTCGGGAGCCTCAACAGCGAGGGCCTCCACCCACGTGATTCCTCCCATTACAACGCAATCACTTGTGCAGTTGTGCCTCATATAAACCGGAAACAGTTCCCAACTGCAGGACTGCCCTTGTCTCAACCTTTGCGGCACAAATTAAATCTCAATTCCTCTTCCTTCCCTACTCTTACTTCAACTGGACACAGAGAAAGAGAGAGAGAGAGAGAGAGAGAGAGAGAGAGAGGGCCGGAGGACTGTTAGACTGCCTTAGTCTTAGTCTTTCACACAACTCTCTCCGTTATTGTTGCAACTTTTAAGGTGTAAAGCGTCAGTTTATTTTTCCTAACCCAACTACTCTGCTTTTTGGTGATGTTCACGGTTGCCAGGGGTTTGGAGTAACAAATTGATGGGGATGCAATACGAGCGGCAGTCATGTATGATCAGTCCCCCTACTAATATCTGGTTTGGAGTAACAAATTGATGGGGATGCAATACGAGCGGCAGTCATGTATGATCAGTCCCCCTACTAATATCCCTTTCAGATGGTGGGGCGGGTGAGTTTATTCCGTCCCAGTACCGAAATGTTTTCTTGGGTTTGAGCAAGCGCCGAACATTGAGAAGTGGACCAGATTATTGACGGCACGGGTATGACAGTTTTGACTTGCTTCAGTTCCCACCATGTGCTTTGTTCCAAAATTACAAACTTGAACCAATAAGATATTGATTTAAACAATAAAAGAAAGCAAAGAACAAACTGCTGGGCATCTGCTCATGGCAACCCTTCTGCCCTTCCATGCCTTCCCATTCAGTGAGAGGCAAACTTCCGAAAACATTGACCACATTTCTAGACTGCTGTCTCAAACTAATACAAAGGTGACAAAAGCCATTTAGGAGTTAGGACCAACTGCTGCAATTTCATCAGAAAAAAAAAAAAAAACAACAAACACAAACAAACTCGAACGTCCACTGGCTAATTTGGCTTCTTTAGGTGTCAAGTGACCGCTTTAAGAATTTTTAAAACAAAGAGGGAGGAGGGGGTCTGCTTTCGGGACTCAGGAACTGCGATTCTCTGCAATAAAGGGCGGAGGGAGAAGATTCAGGAAATTCAAAAGAGAGTCCGAACTCTTACTCAAAGTGCTGCCATAGCTGTCGCTGGAAAGAATGACAGGCAGTAAAGGCAGCTGTAAAAATGCCACCAATGAGTCCAAATCTCCTGCTGAGTACGACACATTTCTCTCTCTCTCTACCTCTTCGAAAGTATCCCGGAAGATGCTCTGTTTTTATTTTCCCAGATCCGTTCTGAGACGACACTTTTCTTTCAAAAAGCGCGTATCAGATCAGAAGAAGCTTCACATCGGATCCATCCGTAAACCCATTTCTACTTCTTTGGCACCTAATCCTCATACAAAAACAATGCGAGTAGTACCTTCGTTTCCGGCACATATATGGGAGGAAGTCAGCCTTAACGAACATCACCACCCATATTAAGCTTCAGCGAGATAAATATTTCTAGAGGTTTGCCCCAAGATCAGAACTCCCACCAAAGAAGATACGACATGCTGTGGTATTTCCTCCCTCCGTACAGTGTACTTGGTATCGAGGCACCACTCTGCAGTTTTTTTTTTATAAAATGAAATCTAGGCTGTGCAGTCATGATCGACACCACCATGAAAGAAGGCCAGCTTCCGGCTTCCCATCTGGGTAAAGAATATAAGTACTTGGTAAAGAGGTATATTAGATTAATCATATCTCGTCGAACGAGATGCATTATCATACCGAACTGCTTGAATTAGAAAACATACATATGACATTGTCCGATTGGCCATGTGAATGAACAGATGATTGTGCCCATTTCCCACTTTCTTTTTTATTTTTTTTATTTCCCATCTCCGCCGGATTTTTTTAAAAGAATTATCTACGTTATCCTCGTCCATGAATCATAATTGCCACATTTACATGCTTATCTAGACAGATGTTTTTAGGTGGGGAGGGGGCCGGGGTCCCCGGCAATTGATTGGGTTAACAAACAACAGTGATCCATCACGCGTCTGCTGCTAAAAACCCACTTATTGATCTATATCATTCGTCCATATAATGAATAAAGTGTTCCTTCCACTACTCTTGTTTCTTCCTTCAATAATGCGTTTGCAGATTGGTCCTTTGGTCTGCGCACATAAGTATAGTACTACTGTAAAATGCCACTGAGAGAAAAAGGTCACTCACTGATCAGCACCCATCCATCAGTGCTACCACTTACGCGGCATGATCGATCGATCAGAGAAAAAAAATCCTAGCTTGCAAGAAGTATATCAGTGGCCGGACAAACTGTAGCTTCACGGGGAATGAATCAGCTGAGACGATATATATATATATATATATACGCGATCACGGGATTGATTAAGGGATATTAAGATTAAAGAAAAGAAAAGCTGAATATTCCAAGCTAACTTGTTAAGCCGGCTTCTTCCTTGTTTCCGCGGGCTAGCTGTTGAGTACTTGCACCTGTTCCAGTACCCTAAAGCCTCAATTGTTTTTTTCCCGGGTAAAGTAGGAGCTCAAAGCGGGCGGTGGCAACCACGCACTGTAATCAACTGAGAGGAAGGTCACTACTACTCACTACTCGTAGTCGGCAT
Organism: Aristolochia contorta; assembly: GCA_022405105.1. Classification (NCBI taxonomy): domain Eukaryota; kingdom Viridiplantae; phylum Streptophyta; class Magnoliopsida; order Piperales; family Aristolochiaceae; genus Aristolochia; species Aristolochia contorta. The sequence goes on from CM039664.1 coordinate 8,696,611, forward strand.
TTTGCCAGAAAGGAGAAGCCATGACTGACTCCACTGCGAGATGGTCGAGGTATCATTTTTAAGCTCGAAAACGGGGCGGAGGAAGGCCCACATATGCGTAGGAAAGAGTGAACAGAAGCACCTGCAACCCCCCATTTGACAGAAAAGGCCAAGGAAAATTGAAGTGACGATACGATCAGATTAGATGGAAGGGGACGTGCACTAAATGTTAGGTCCTGTAACAAGGTGGGGAACAAAAAAAGGGCGTGTGCGAGGACAAATCCTTGTATAAATCGCGTATCATCGAGTTGAAAGATTGGGCCTATATATAGTACCATTTTTTACCTGCACCCACTTATTTCTTTTGTCCACTTCCCCCCCTCGTTTAATACTAGGTGGCACAGGCACTAGTACTAGTTCTACTCCCCCTCCCGTTCGCCTATAGCCTTTACCAAAATCACTTTATCCATGGTTTTGAGCTGCTTCTCAGATACAGTGATCCCACGCCCGTTCTTAGTGAAAGCCAAAGTGGAATCACGTCTAATTTGGTAGCGCCAACTTTGTTGCTTGCACCCTTCGCGTGGGAGGGAGGATTGGATGGGTGGGATGGAGCGACAGACACAGCTCGGTGGTGGGCCCCGTGGGGGTAACAAACTTCGGGGGTATTTTCGGAAATAGGACCACGTGGGAGGTCTGAGCCTTTGAGAGCTGAGAGTGACCGGAGATGTAGTACACTCCAGGAGTACAAGTAACGGAAGACCGGGAGACCGGGAGACCGGAAGATTTTTTTTTTTTCTCTTTTTATATATATATATATATATAATTAGGGGGCGCTTGCTTGTCGCGGGGTGAGCAAATGAGGGCGGAATATTAAGGCGGTTTTGCACTTTAGCGACTCAGGGCGGGTCCGGGGCACGTGGTGTCGCTGACTCGCTGCGGCGGGAAGACCGGACCCCGAAACGGTGGGGTCCGCCTCTTGTCCTTTTATCTCCCTTGAACACCCCGTAGTACCCCTAACCCACTCTCACATTTACGATATAGTACGGTTTTTTCTGTCATTAACTTTTATCTGAACCGAACCAACGCTATCGTCGACAAATCTTATATATTATTTTTTTTAAACAATTATATGTATTCATAATAAGAAAGAGAGTGAGAGTGGGGTCACTGCTCGGAGACGATGAGGCTCAATGATTGGGGGAAATGGATGGGACACAACATCATGAACTGCTGCTATTGGATGCTTTCTGTGGACCCCGCTAACGTATGCATGTTGCATGATCGCGCGTCAGGGATTCAAAGTTGCTATTTTTGGTGGACAAGGTGAATGAAATACGGGAAATGGCATGGGAGGATTTTGTTTGTAGGCGTTTGTTATGTTACTAGAAGGGTCGCCTCCACCTTCTTAATCAATCCCTTGAATGAATGGCTATTTAGAGAGAGAAAGAGAGAGAGAGGGAATCTATTCCTTGTCCCGTGAACAAGTTATAAGCATGGATTTTCTTTTCTGGGTTTGTAAAAAGGTGCAGCAGGGGGTGAAATTAGAACTCGACGATAAATTATGCAGATGGGAGTACTGAAAACAAACAAAGGGGAGTGAAAGGGGAGTCAAAATTCTAAAGAGTAGGAAAACTGAGACGTGCGAGTCTGAAAGAGAGAGAGAGAGAGAGAAAAGAGCAAAAGGGGAGAAGAAAAGCAAAGTGTGGAAGGGAAGGAATGTGATGATTGTCATGATTCACGTAACGAGCTTCCTGTGCTGCTGCTGCTGTTGTTTTGTTTCCCTCATCAAATCCTTTTCTTATTCGCTTTCTTTTCGAAGATGCATATATGGGGTCTTGTGTATATACGATACGATTAAACTAAAGGTCTCTGTTTCGGCAGTTCTCAGGATTTTCTCCCCAACAAGGAGTCGGAATTATGGGGAAAAAAAAAGCGGCCCTGCTTGCTTTTGGTTACCGAGAGAGTAAGTAAGAGACGAATAATGGAGGGAGTGAAGCCCCTGTTGTTAGGTTTATCTGGGTTTGCGCTGGTGGAAAGAGGAAACACTCAAGTGAAAGTACAAAAAAAAAAAAAAAACACTCTTAGAATGCTCATCCCTATGCAGTCCCATGTGATTCACCTCACGACCTTCCCCAAATCCACCCACCACCGCTCTCCAGTCAAACCCTTTTTTTGGACCATTCCACCGCGTGTGCTCATTTTTTTTTTTCATCACAGGTTAAAAAAACTCCAAACTCCTCCCACCACCGACGACGACGACAACCACCACCGTCACGGCGTCCGTCCTTCCCTTTCTCCCTCCCACCCAGTTCAGCCTTGGGTTGCTAAAACTAATATACGATTCCGTCTTATGTTCCATGTTTGTCCCCTCTTCTTCCACGCACTTAAACATTCATTCACTCACACTCACACTCACTCATTCATTCACACTCACTGAACATATTCAACTCATTAAAAAAATCCGCCTTTGACTTAGTGACAGTGGATTCATATGAATCCGGAACTGCACAAGGCCCGGGGGATGTTGATTATTATTGTATATAACCCCCCGTCTGGGTCCCAAACGGATAAACCCGAGGTGGCGGGCGACCACTCAAAGTTGCACCTAAACCCCGCAACCGCGTATGAATCAGTACCATCATTTCATCACTCCCCATCTGGAATTTTGGGATACCCATAATCTTTTTTTATCTAATCACTTTCTTCATGGAATGGATTAGGTATCATTTGACGGCGACACTGCCAATTATGTCTTTTTTGTCCAATCAGGGGCTTCATTCCACTAACCCTATTTCCCAGGGTGGTAACAGTAATTGTTCCTTAGGATATTTATGTATACCTACTCCACAGGTTCCATTCTTGTCGAGAGTCTGAGTACACTATTAATACCGGGCATTGAGTGCGTCGGCCATGAAGAAGAATTTATTATCACGGGGTGCAAGTAAAGCTCCAAAGCACAGTACCAGTAAAAAGAAAGGAAAGAGCATTGTTGCCACTTCTTATTTCCAACTTATAAACACATATTGACACGTCTGGTGATAAGAAAAAGAAAGAAAAAAAAAAAAGAGCTAAGAAAAGCTCTCTAAGCCTCATTACATTACATTGTCTTCACATCTTGTAGTCATAAGAAGAAACCCAGAACTAAACCCTAAACTCCTTTAATAGAAAAACTATATTCCTAAATATATATGTAGAGGATTGTTTATATATATATATATATAATATCGTCTATTTAACTTAAAAGGAAGGGATAAAAAGAAAAGGAAAAACAGGGCTAAAAATAACTCATTCTTCCCAGTATAAACCACAGATTTTGCTTAAGTGCCACCTTTTCTTCTCCTTCTTTTCTTTTTTTTTTTCTTTTCCTTTTTTTCATCTCTTTCTCTCTCTCGCTCGTACTTTTGAGAGTCACTGGAGGACCGGACCGGACCATCCTTCCAAAATAAACCCCGACACACCAAAAGCAACAGAAACGGACGAGTCACGGGCGGAGGAGGGCTGCGGGGGAATATTCCGATCACATCACGGAACAGCTGTTGGTGTTCTCGTCACTGAAGAAGTGGGCGTACTCGGGCGTCGCCGCCTGGTGGTACGGCGGCGGCATGTACGGCGCGTAGGCCACGGCCGGCGGTGGCCGGGCGTAGGTCATGGGCTGGAACCGCTCCCCTCCCACGGCCGCCTGCCGTTGCTGCTGCTGCTGCTGCTGCATCATCATCGCCGCCATGTACTGCTGGTGGTAGGGGTTGCCGGGCATTATCTCCGGCCCGGCGCCCTGGAAGTACCCTCCCGCGTTCATCGGCAATCCTTGAACCGCCGGAATATTCTGCGGGGGAGGCATACCCCCGCGGACCATCTGAGCCATCGAAGCTCCGCCGCCGCCGCCCCTCAGGTCCATCTCATGGAACCCTTGGTTCAAGTCTTTCGGCGGCCCACCCCCGCCTTTCTTCCCACCACCGCCGCCTTGAGGGTTGTTGTTCCCTCCGCCGGCACCACCGGCCACCGCCGGCGCCGGGTCCGCCGCCATTGGGCATCATCATCGGAGGATTCTTGTTATTTCCGCCTCCGTTTTTACCGCCGTTTTTGCCACCGCCTCCACTTTGGTTCTGATTCTGGCCGTTCGGGTTCTGGTTAGGATTCTGGTTCGGCTGCGGATTTCCTCCGCCCTTCTTTCCGCCGTTCCCGTTCTTTCCGTCGTTGTTCCCACCCTTAATAGGGACTTGCACGTTCTTATTCCCGCCACCATTTCCGCCGCCGCCACCGTTGCCACCGCCGCCTTTCTTGTCATTTACAGGAGGCATGGCATGGGGATTCATGAAAGGCATACCCGGACCAGGGCCATTCATAGGCTTCATTTTGTTATTATTTTCTTTTATCTTCATCATCATCATCTCTTCCTCCTCGTCGAAATCATCGTCAAAATCATCATCCAGGTCCTCATCATCGAAGTCATCAAACTCATCGCTCAGGTAATCGTCTTCCGGTGGCAAATTGAACTTCACCGACTTGGGGTCCTTGAATTGGGGGGGAAGCTTCATATCCTTGAGGTCCTTGAATTGGGGGGGAAGCTTCATATCTTTCAACCCCTTCATCTGTTGCATATGTTGCAGCTGCTGGGGCAGCGGCTGCTGGGGGATCTTCTGGTCTTTGCCTCCCCCCTTTTGACCCTTATCATCTTTCTGGCCTTTGTTATTCGTCTGCATGTTTTGAAACTGTTTGCCGAGCTGATTAATGTTGTTGTTGCCGCCGCCGCCGCCGCCGCCCTTGCCGGAAGACCATAGCTCGGCATGTTTGCCGGATTTTGCGAGCTTTTTTATGAGGGTGGCCGGATCAACGTTGCCGGAAACTGTCACCTTCCCCTGCTCTGCATCTATTGAGGTTGTGTACACACCTAAAGAAAGTGTCGCCACCAAAAAGGAACATGTGTGAGATGACAAAAAAATAAAAGAGGCAGCGAAAACTACCCATTGACAGATGTTGAAACGGATAGACCATCTCAAGACCTCCGCAGAGGAAGGGCAGATTCTAGTAAAAGAAGAAATCTGATTACGGTGAAGTTAAAAACAAAACACTACAGGAGAGGGCCGGAGAAAAGCAGAGCAGCTTCAGAAAGTGAAGAAATCGACCGACTAGACTTACAATTTGTCCAGAAAATAAACCCAAAGAAAAATTAGTAGATAAGGAAAACTGAACACTTACACAGTAAAATTTATGCATATAGGGGAATCTTTTGAGAGATGAAGCAGATCTAAATTGTTCGAAAAGCAAGAATTTTTAATTAAATATTCAACCTTTTTTTCGCAACGGACCGAGACTACGGTAGAAGAAAATAAAAAAGAAGGCAAAGAAAACACACAGGCTATTTATAAATCCGTTCCGTCAAGGATACAAACCGTGGCCTTCAGAAGGCGAAGTTCATCAAGCATATACTGCAGACCATGCTGCGCCAACACTCATTTTGAAGGAAAAAAGCGCAGAAGGGAGAGATAGGAGTGAAATGAGGAGATACCGTCAATTTTCTGGAGCAGTTTCTTCACCTTCTGCTTGCATCCGTCACAGTGTATGTTGACTTTAAGAACGCAGGTCTGCAAATCGAAGAAACAGATCAGAAGAGAGAAAAGAAATGGGAACAGAACGCTATGCTCCCATCACTCAAGGAGAAAAGAGAACAGAAAAAAAATGAGATTTTGAGTAAAGAAGCAGCAAACTAGAAAGAGTACCTGGATCTTCAGAAACTTAACATCTTCTTCTTTACTCATTCCGTCCACCGACGAAGAGTCCCAGAAGCAAGAGCCCAAAGAAGCGAAAGATCTGAGGGAGAGAATCAGACACGGAAAGAAGAAGAAGAAGAAGAAGAAGAGAAACGAGTGAAGGAAAGGAAGCTGGGAAAAAAGTCCCGGAATGAGATCTTTCTTCCTGGTGGGTTTCCTCCTACCGAAGAGAAGAAAGACACAGGGAGGGATGAAACGAATGAAAATATAAACAGGAGGGTTTAGAGGGTTAGTTTATTGGGTCCAGAAACAGAGAGGCAGCAGTGGTGGGTAGACATTAAAATGCCAGGCTACCATTTCTGGAATGCGTTTCCCTCAGTGTGAGAGAGAGAGAGAGAGAGAGAGAGAGAGAGAGAGAGAGAGAGAGAGAGAGAGAGAGAGAGAGAGAGAGAGAGAGAGAGAGAGAGAGAGAGAGAGAGAGAGAGAGAGAGAGAGAGAGAGAGAGAGAGAGAGAGAGAGAGAGAGAGAGAGAGAGAGAGAGCTTAACGATAGGGACAGAGAGGCCGCTCTGGCTTCTCCCTTTTGCCCTTTATTTATGTACTTCCGTCTCGGCTTATTTCCCTTCTCCTCTTCCGCTTTTTTCCTTTCTTTAGTGGGTTTCCTTCGCACGTAGATATTATTAGGCCCACGGGTGAGTGGCTGATACGGCTCGGCTTAACACTCAAAGCCGGCTTCTGAACCCTCTCTTAAGCAAAGGTAACCCGGATTCGTTATCTTAAATAGCATTATATAATAACAGCCAAGAGAGAATGAAGAAACCATGTGTCACAGTGTCAGTGAAAAACTACACCAAATTCACATTTACAATTAATGCAATTCAATGTGCTCCCACTTTTACCGTCCTGGCCTCCCAGTAAAAAAGTGACCCACTACCCGACCCAACCCTGTCATCACTCTGGTTCCGATTTCTTACTCGAACCGTCGGTGGCCGGGCGCGGAATCCCGTGTGGGGCTTTCTAGCTTCAACTCGCGGTAAAGAGGTAAAAAATCTTGACTGCTAATGTGAATCTTTCTCTGACAATAATTGTGTGTGAGCTACATAGGGAGGGATTATGTATCATGTGGTTTATAAAGTACTTTTTGTGTGGATCATAGTTTAATAGCTTATGTGAATTTAGAAACAATTAATCTTACTTCTCTCAGGGTACTTTGATATTTTTCTTTTAAGTGACAAAATCTTAGTATTTTTAATGACATCACAGGGGAAGGGCTGTATTTATGCAGTGTTTTAAAGTGTTTAAAAAGGATCGGTAATTCTAGCTTTAACATTTGAAGGTCATATCTGCAACAACTTTGAGAAAGTAGTTAGGCAAAGTGTTTAATTTAAGATATTATTCTCTTTATATACATTAATGTGTTTGGTGTTGATAGGCACATTTTGTTAGGAACTGTGTGGCATTATTGCAAAATGTAGTTTTGGATTGTCAATTTTTTAAAAAAAATTAATCATAGTTAAGCTATATCAAATGTGTTATTAATTATTACTCGTAAGATAGTTGACTCTCTCTCTCTCTCTCTCTCTCTTTTCAAAAAAATTTTATTAAGAGGGAGAAAAGGAGTGTGGACTTAGGTCCGAAAGGCCTTGGTTTAACTATTTTTAAGTAAATCACCAAATTTCAATTAAACAGCTTTAAGATACTTGATTTTTTTCTGTACTTATTTGTTATCTAATCTTTTTAATTGATCAATTTTATAGTGAGATAGGGAAAATAGCATGATTCTAGATAAAAAGTGAGTATAAGACATTCTTCTAAATAAAGTATCGCTTAAAAAGGAAACATTAATTTGGTGCAACCAAAGTTTGTTAGACTTAAGCCATGTCTCTTTGCTCTTTATTAAAGTTATACCTTGAGCAGGTTAGATGATTAATTTCGTCTAATAGTAGTGCCTTTACTCATAAGGATTGTATATTATTTGGGTTATCTAAAAAAGATAACCCAAAGTGGTGATTTTACCTTAACTAGGTTTAAAATTTGGGTAGATAGTTCTTATTTTATCTATTATTTGGACTGCCACACCATGTCACATTATAAACCTTCACAGTAAAATTTGGCAAGGTTATCACCACTTTTTGAATGTGGCCAAATGTTGAATTTCTAAATACAATACTTGGTTGAAGTAAGCTCATATGATTATATGAATGGTCAAGGATCGTCTTACATGATATGTAAGTTCTCCCATGTTTTTTTCTTATTGCTGGATAGGAACTTCTTTTCTACCCACTAAACATTCTAGAAGACTGGAAATCTTTTGCTTCAATAATGGGTATTTGGAGAAGAAAAACATTTTTTGTCAACCGTGTAATAAGTTATTTTTTGGATGGTGTTAACTTTCATATTGCATATATTTTTTAATTTGTTTTGGGATGAGTCAAGGACATGACCAGGAGATGAGTTGGGGTGTAAGAAGGTGGTGCAAAATCATGGGTAGATTTTCAAAAAAGAAACATTTTTTCCCTGCTTATCATTCTTTTCTTTGTTTTTGGGTTCATACTCCAGCAATTATACCAAGTTCATCTCAAAGTCTAAGGTGAAGTTAAAAATAGTTGAGTGTGAACAAAGCCCACAAGACATTTAGTCTTAAACCATGCTTTTCTCTATTGATGCTCATTTGATAATGTAAAATCTCTGTCTAGCCATAATCAAACAACTAGCGAGTCGTGAAACACTGGAAACTCGTGTCACTAAGAAACCTTGTTCTCTAATTAACCTTTCATGAGATTAATATTCCTCATGTCGGCAGAAAATTATATTAGGCAGCAGTACTTAATGTGGTTGTTAGTAAAAATCAGTGAGGAATTGTCCCCTGGAATTGAATTGAATTAAATCGAATCGGACCCCGAATAATTTGGCAGAGTGGAGAAGCACCGCTATTCTCTCGATCCAGAGCCCTGATGGAGACTCCTTTGTTTTGCAATAATTGAACTGTTGTCTCTCTCCTTTTATAATCATTAAAATCGTCACATCTTTCAATCAGTTGACAAGGCGATTGCCAATCACTGAGACAAAGCTTGGGATCGCAGCAAAGGATGCGGATTTGAGCGAGGTTTCCTCTGTTTTTTGACCTTTAGAGTTTTTTTTTTTTTTTCTTTTTAGACTTGTGACGTTCAAGAATCACGACTTTGGTTAAAATTCAAGAACGTCTCGTCTTCCTCGTCTCCGGCGACAGTGGATTGCGGAACCCACCATTTTATCGTGTTAGTTGCTCGGTGTCTGTCATACGGTGGCGCGTTCCAATCAAAAGGTGGACACCAGGTCTACAATTTCAGACCTTCCAAGCTCTTTTACGACTTCTTCGTATCGCTTTCCGCGAGAACGGAACTCTTTTCAGGTTGGTTTTGGGTTGCTAGGGAAACGTTGTTGTTTTTCTTCCTCCTGCGAAAACAACGGTTCAGAATGAAGCAAAAGAGAGATATCGGGATCAACAGTTAACAGAAAAGAGGGGTTTCGAGTCCAAAAGCAGAAACGGTGGGGAACCACGTTCATTTGTTATAAACGAAGCGCAAAAAGCATGTCATATTCTGTCTTTTTTTAGAACAATAAAAAAAAAAAGGAAGACGATCGTGAATTTGACCGGAAGAGCACCCCCTGCCTCCCTTTCAATTGGCCCCGCCATGATCAATCCCATCTGAAATTTTCATGTGAGTGAAAAACAGGAAGCAATGAACTCGACAGCTAGAGTGGTTACTGGTTTGGTTAGGTAAGTGGGTGGTTGACTCGTAGAGCAATGAGCTCGACAGCTTCGTGGTGGTGTTCCACATTAGGCGGTGATGGGCGATTTCTGGAGACTGTACTCCCTCTCTCCTCTCATGGTCGGCGATGTCCGCCGTTGCTTTTTTCACGGCGGGTTTGTAGCGGAACATGGCGACGATGCTTTATCGAACACAACAAAATACCATCCACAGTGCCACACAGCAACACTCATTGCTCGACTCTGCTCTTTTACTTTCTCGACCGAGTCGTGTCTTCTTCTTTGAGAACAAGGGTCTTAATCCCATGGAACACCTTTCTTTCTAAGCCCTCAAAAGAATCAAAAGCTTGGCAATAGAAAAGAAAAAAATTCAAATGTCCATGGAAGATTTAGAGCTTTTGGCCGTTGCTACAGTGGTGGCCGGAAAGGGGACAAATGCATCCTGTTCTCCTCAGCCCATCGAAACTGAAAACGGGGTTGCCCCAGGGAGGTGCTAAGAATCTTTCTTTAGGATCAATATCTGTACTGATGGTCTTCATCAATGATGATGAACATCCACTTTTCGAATCAATCAACCAAACAAGTCATGTGCCTCAACGATGATACAGTATCGGTTCTCACAAAAGCAAAGATTCCAGCTTGGTAAATGTTACGGAGAATCCCTTCACCTACATCTAGCAACTGTTTTGCCGACTGACGCAGCTTCCCGTCTGGATGGATTCTGACATTGTTGCTTACCATATAACAAGTAGAATAAGAGGACACAGGGATCCGGGTTCAAAAGAAGGATGTTCTCCAACATTGTCTCTGTTTTGGTGTGCTGGATCCTCCCACACAAGCTGATAGAACCCTAGATGCCTTACCAGCATTTTGTGAAAGAGACCAGACACTGAACACAGAAACAGAAAATTTTCAATGGCATGTTGCACTATACGAATGTACCTCAGGAGATGTTTGCTAATTCCTGTCCATCCATCAGCTTTTTGCAGATACAACTCGGGACCCTTTAGATTGGGTCGGCCAAAACTGTAAGAAGTAAAGTAGTCTCTCTCTTAGTCCCATGCCATATTTGTTGTCCCAAGCCACTCAAATACTTCTCCGGCATCCTACAAACGGCCAATACAAAAAGCTTCTATCTCAAAAGAAAGAGACTGTACGCGAGCATCCATCAAGACTCAGATGTAGGAAAAAAAAAATCCAACCCATCATGACACAGCCACTGGTACACCATAAATCCCATCCTCGGAAAGAAAGGTTTGAAAATAAAAAAAAAAAATAAAATAAAACTTTTTGCCCACTTTTTGTTCATTATGTCAAGGCAGTCAAAATTACTATCAAGTTTAAATTAAAAAGTTCGGAAAACTTAAAATCACCAACATACTTGAATAGATGCGCATTGCATGTTCTGCCCTGCAAGACAGTCACAGAGACACAGTATGAAGCCACAAACTATTCTTGAAATGGTACATACATCTTCTACCATGTGGAGTAAAAGCAGGTGAACGGGTTCCAGGTGAAGCTGAACGGCTCCGGACTACAAACAAGGCACAGGGAACATAGCAAGATATTGTTCGACACTGTTGATATACACATTCAAATGAAACTATACAACAAAAATTCAACACCCGAAGGTGTGACTAAAAAAATAATTAAAGATTTAAAAAATCATATTGTGCAGGGGTGACAGGTTGAACTTGTAGTATAACTACTAGGAAATCTGAACACACCCATTCTCACTGCTCATCCTTCTTCACCTTGATTTCGATGAGTTGCTCAACAGGTTGCCGACATATGGGGCACTTATTTGACTGTAACCTCAATACTTTTGCACACTCACTGCACATACACTGAAACGTTGAAATTTAAGGATCAGTGATATAAAGAAAGAAAGTAAAACTACCTCTGTTAAATCAGACAAGAAATGAAATTGTCTTGATCATCCTAAAATAAACTCAACAAGATAATTATCAACTGCACCCACGGAGCAAGCAACATAAACTACCAGTATATATCTGATTATAACTCAGTGGTCCCACATAAACCAGATCAAAGCAACATAAACTACCAGTATATATCTAATTATAACTCAGTGGCCCCACATAAACCAGATCAATGTCATCATTACCTAACCACCCAGAAGGTCTTATTTTAACCATTTTCTTTTTGACTGCAACTTTCACAACACAGTGGAAGTTGCAAATTACAACTAATTATTATACTTAGCAGCATGAAACTGGCGATATAACTTTGATTAACTGACCACGAGATATCACATAGGATACTTTAACGACAATATACCAGATGAAGCCCTCTTCCCTTTACTTTTTTCTATGTATATTTGCAGACATAAAATCTGATTTCAGTATTTTGTACCACTAATACAAACTGGCTTACTTATCAAACATAAAAGGATTCAAGTGACCGCCAAAATATGCAGAGACCATACACATGGATAGAACAAATAAGAACTAATTTGCAAGTTTCTTACCATATGCCGGCAGGGTAAAACGGCAGTGTCTTTTGGTTCAGACATGCAAATGACACATTCTTTTCCTGAACCATTATCATCAAATTCCTCTTCTGTTGAGTTGCCAATCCCAAAAATCTCACGTAACTCATACCGGACACCATCAACCCACAAAATCTGCTTGACTACCTTCACTTCAAAATGTTCATCATTCTTCTTCTCTAGGACTGCTTGAGTGATCTGAACACTACAAGAAATAGGAAGAGGCTCACTGAACAGTTCATCGTCAGGACTCTGTGCTCTAGCAGAGATAACAAGTGGATATGCATCCTCTTCAAACGGTTTTGACAGCTGGTCCAATGCAAAGAAGCCAAAATCTATTCCAGTTCCAGAAGGTTGGTGAAATTTCTGACCTGATCCTTTCTGAAAAGGTACAGTCACTGGAGCTATATCAAGGTAAAGAGGGGAGAAGCTACAATTTTCGCCTTCCTTTGCAAAGTAGCAGATTGTAATACTGGAAGAAAAGAAGAGAAATGTTAACAAAAAAGTACCGGATACTAGTACCTGAAAAGACTAATTTATGAAGACCAATGACTACTACTGATTCTCCTATCGTCGTTGGTTTACTTTGTTTCGTATTGTTGTGATAAAAGACGGATAATTACAACAATCACGATCAAACAACAGAAGCAAGAAACAGAAACATCAGGCTGTGCAAGCATCTAGTTAAATTTTGTGACCGCTTCCAAGAACGGTGGCGAAATGACAATTTTAACAAAAGATTAATATTTTAAAAGCACTAAACAGAAAGTCTCTGACTAGCAAAAGGATAGTTAACTGTTGTGAACTTACAAATATTAAGTGTTCTAAATTTCACTACAATTTCTGCAGTAAATGTCCATCAAAGTAATGGAAATTACAAATCTCATAATTCAAAAAGATCAATTCTTCTCTTTTTGGAATGATCAAAGCCTACTCAATTCCTAAACAGTAGGACTCCAGAGAAAAGTTTTACATTGGAAAACATAATGACAATGCCTGTCCTCAATAATTTAACTCATTGGCAAAGACTTAAATAATTTAGCAAACACCTTCCCTAGGCCCAAAACAGTAGCAAATATTCAGTTCAAATGGCTATTTTTTCTAGTGAAGCTGTGGAATGACCACCTTTCATCGTCTTTTTTTCTCTTTTTAGGAAACTTTAACCCTGGTTCATCCTCTCAATAATGAAGTTATTAGCAAATCACTATGAGCACACTGTAACAAAGAGATTTGATGACAACTAACACATGCAAATAATCAAGGAAGATAGCTTATGCTTTTTAAAAAAAATCAAGAGATCTTGGCTCATCCATTGGTCAAAATATCTAGGTGACACAGCAGAGTTAAACCTAGAATTTTATGGTATCTATGCTTTTGCCTTGTTCTCAAACTTTTCTCTTTAATGAAGTTATTCAGTTATAAAAAATTAAAAGAAAGGAACTCCACAACAAGATCACATGTACAAGTTTTTTGTTTTTTGTCTTTGGAATTGACAGAGTGGTTATTTCAATGATTTAAATCCAAAAGGGCATCTTCATAATAACAAAAGCATGTGAACATAATGATGCCCATATGCATCATAAATGATGAAGAGTGGTCGTCAAATGTCTTGCCTGAAGTACAGGTTTTTAGGCTGGAAAGCAATAACAACTCAATAATATTCACTAATAGAAGATAAATTATACAATTATGCTCTAATTATTACAGGTTCCTAAATATAGCTATATAAAAAGAACCAAGCATTTGTAACTGTCAGTTAAAAAACTTGCCATAATAATAGTCATTAACATTGCAGTTGTTTGTTTATAATAAGAAAATTGTTCATCAGCTTACAGATTGAAAGAGGAAGAGTATTTTCCATCCAAACATGCTCATTATCAAGACACTTCCACCACGTAGCGGGAATTCAAACTTGTTATTATAGATGTAACAAATCATGTATGTGATACAAGTTTTTCACCAGGGCTTCCTGCTTCCGTACACGTGGGCTATGGAGTTTCCCCTCACACCGCTAATTATCCATCTCATCTCACATCTTTATTTACTGCTAAAAAGATCTAACACTTTGTTGAGACTCCAACATATAAACCCTGCATAATGGCTATGACATCTAGGAACTTCCCCTAATAATAAGTTTAGTAAGTGTGATGCATGCATCCTGACAACAAGAGCATCAACTTGATTCACACTGCAATATAGATCAGTTAATAACCAATTTGAATCACTGCAAACACACGGAAAATTGACTCAAGGAAGAATATGTCCAGCATTCAATACATGAAACCAGCCTACACATTATAACCTGCTCCAAAGTAAACCACATAAAGTTATCTTTAAACATAAAGATTTAGTAGAACCTTACTAAATTTAGACATAAAACGGCCAACATATTAAATAAGTACCTAATAATGCTCACATCTAACACTGAAATAAAAAGATTCTATTATGTTCTAGATGTATTGCAATTATCCTTCTTAAAGTAGCTCCCCAAATTTTAATGTTCTATTCTGTTCTAAATATGTACACAGTTGTTCTCAGCACGTCAACTGATAACAAGAAAACCCCTTTTCTGGAGCATAATAAGTATTGGCATGGATATACCATCTCATACAACTCTCTCGTTTCTATTCTGTTTGATTACTGTTAACTATGCTCTAAGATGCACATTTCTAGTCTTATTCTTGTCTAGTCATACATCCATACCTTTTACAACAGTGTGATTCTAACATGCTGAATTTTACATCCTCATTCTCCAATCTGTTCCCACATTATCCACGATAGACCATGACTTGTCTGCCAAAGGTCTTGTAAAAGTAGCTTTTTCCTTCTCAGCTTGTGCTAATTCAAAAGCTTGACACCCTTTCTACCTATGCCATCCCACATCGGTACTCTAACATCTTGCAACCCCTCTTGTACAGTTGAAGCAAGAGAGCAAGCAAAAGTGTATGCAGGCATCACAAGATGACCTTCAGTCTGTATTCTATCCATCCGCACATTGGTTAGACCAGAGAAAGCATATGTCTCGAATAATTCCAGCACCTTGGCCATAGTTTCTCTCTTTTTTTTTTTTTTCGGTGTTCTCTGAAATTACCAAATTCTCATCAGTATCTGACAGCCTATTCAACCCAATCCACAACCATCAACCCAAATACAAAAGAGGTGAGCAGACTCTGTTCTCCTTGCAGTTGACCTCAATATCCAACAGATGGCGGACAATACCTACCACCAAAATTCACACCTATACTGGGGCATACCAAGTATGAAGTAAAAACAGAGGATAACACAGGAATTCCAACCGGTGGGATAACACAGGAATTCCAACCGGTGGGATAACACAGGAAAGCAGTTCGAAGGATTGTATATAATGTTTGGATAGTCCATCCATGTCGTCGAGATCATTATAGATCTAAAAAACCCAGTCCAAAAACTCCACGAAAGCAATGAAATTTGCCAGCACCATCACCATATTTTCACCTCAAACAATGAGTAAATGCGAGAGAAACAAACAAAACCAAGTGGCAGCCCATACCTCCCATCCACAACCGCATCGAAAGTGAATGACACGAGATGGCAATCCGGGTTGTCCTCGTCCACTTCCATCCGAATCGTCTCTTTGCGCACATTAATAACGTTTTTCACCTTTGTCGCCCTGTTATGCTCGACATACGGGGCAGGCGGCTGGGGCGGAACCGGAGGCCAAGGGGAGGATGAAGACGGGCGAAACTGAACCCAACCAGTACCAGTCTGATTAGCGTAATAAGGGTAACTGAACTGGCCCGCAGCCGGAGCACCATACCTATAGGCACTACCATAAGTACTAGGGTACTGTGGACAGAACTGCGAAGGCGGCACAGGAAAAGGGTAGCGAGGCGTAGGATAAGGCGCATTCGCCGCGAACACGTAATTGGGAGGGGGAGGAGGAGGAGGAGGCGGCGGTGGCTGAGTAGGAGGCGGAGGCGGTGGAGCTAGTGGGAGTGGCGGAAGAAGAGGGGGGGTTGACGACGAGGAAGCGAGTTGAGGAGGGTAGCTATGGGGTTGTTGATCTTGTCTCCTTCGGTGGCTCGCGGATTGACCCATGTCTATATGTAAGAGAGAAGAACAAGCGGAAAGGTCGTCAGAAACGAAAAAGAGATTGCGATTCTGAGGAAGCGCTCAAGCGGACACAAAATGTTGCAGGAGATGAGAGCAGGGTAGCCATCTCCGACTTTTTTTGCTTGGAGCGACGGTTTCTTCCATTGACAAAGAGGATTAAGAAGAAATAAGACTGTAGCGTGGATCGTGATAGCCAAGCCGTCAAGAAGCGAAAAAGTGGAAATTGGAACTTCTAGAAGTTATGATCCACCGTACGCCACGTGGTCCTCTACCGATAACCCTCGGACAAATGTACTGCTGATTGATCTAGATATTGGGTACCTCAAAGAAGTACTGCGTAATGCTATGGTCACGGAGACGGTACTTGGCCCGATTACAGAAAAAGACGTGGATAGCTTACGTGGCCATCCACGTTATATGATGAGTCAGCAAACGAAAACTAAAGATAATCGGGTCCTCTGCCCCCGTTCCGCGGCCTCCCTCCTGCCGTCTCGCATCCTCTCTCCTGCAGTCCCGTTGTCGCCTTCCCTCCGTCCCGTTGCCTCCTTCCCTCTGTCCCGTTGCCTCCTTCCCTCCGTCCCGTGGCCTCCTCTCGCTGTCCCGCAGCCTCTCCTGCCATCCTGCAGCCTCTCTCCCGCCATCCTGCAGCCTCTCTCCCGCCGTCTCTCCCGCAGTCCCGTTGCCTTCCTCGGGAGGCTGCCAGTCAGTGGGAGGGAGGTAGTGGGACGGCGGGAGGGAGGCCGCAGGACGGCGGGAAAGAGACCGCAGGACGGGGACGGCAGGAGAGGGTGCGGGACGGCGGGAGAGGGTGTGGGACGGCGGGAGAGGGTGTGGGACGGCGGGAGAGGTGTGGGAGGGCAGGGAGAGGGTGCAGGACGGCGGGAGAGGGTGCAGGACGGTGGGAGAGGGTGCGGGACGGAGGGAGAGGCCGCGAAAAAGGAGGGAGGGAGGCAAAGGGTGCCGATTGTCTTTCGGTTTTCGTTCTCTGACTCAGCATATGACGTGGATGGCCACGTAAGCTATCCACATCATTTTCCTATGGGGCTGAATATCCCGTCCAACTCGATTAGAAGAAGCCTAAAGAGCTTATTGTAAGTTTGTACTGATTTTTACTATTAAAGTCGCTGAATAGCATCATTTGAATTTTAATAATGGAGTAGATAAAGAGTTACAGCATAGCACGAGTATATCCTAATTAGAATTATACAGAAACATGGATAGAACCAAATGATGAATTGCCTCTAAACCAAAAGAGAACCTTGCATAACTGTCACAGCTTCACCTCGAATTTGTACACGTTCTGTGACCTCATCGAGATGGAGGTCTAATCTTCCTCCTCTTGGAGATGCCTGATCCAAACAACAAAAAAGTTATATATAGAGAGGGAGGGAGGGAGGGAGGGAGGGAGGGAGGGAGGAGAGAGAGAAGATACCATGTACGCTATGAAATCTTGTTTATGCAGTTTCTTACTCCAATAAGGTGCCAAAGCACAGTGAGCACTCCCACATACAGGATCCTAGGAGAGTGACATTATAATTTGAGAGAGAGAGAGAGAGAAAAAAATGACAGAATAAATATAATATAGATAAGATATGATTTATGTATAATTTAGTTAGTTTCAAACATGAATCTGTAGTCTATTAAAGAAAGTGGTTGCACTAAATTCTATTGCAAAAAAATCTATTGAGATTCTTTGATCTGTATGACTTAGTAGAGCTACTAATTTGTTTCTTCAGCAAATAGCATACCACGACTAAAAAGATAAACTGAAAAATGCCTATTTTAATTGAAAAAGCCAATATTTTTGTTTCAAAGATGACAAACTTTTGGAGTTTAGCGAAACAGAAATACTTTAAGATAAATGACTACAGTAATAAAAGAGCAGTTGGTTTGTTTATATTCTGAGGAATATTTGCTTCATTTCATAACTGAAGGGTTTTAACAAAATCTTTTCTCATTTAAGATTTGGAAATATCATCAATTTTTCTATTTGAAATCAATCTCCTCATTACCAACATGATGATAATTCTCCCTTCATTTTACAGTTAAAACTTTGAACATCTCTAATCACTGGTGCATTTGAGACCAAATTCTCTACCAAATTCAATGGGAAAAATTGCAACTATGATACCAAATACCATTAGGCTTTGTTGTATTCTGGAGAAAACCCACCCATAACACAACAACAAACTAATTATGAATGGGTGGCACTTAGTCTTTAAATAAAAATGCGTTGTGCTTTCCTAGCCTTGTCAATTTTGAAAGTACACATAGAGATTGATGGCATTAAGGTCCAAGAACTAGTATTACTATGTAACAGTTATAACCATACTAAGTTAGAGAAAATCCCAAGTTACAGACTACAGCCACTCCGGGTTGTAGCTTCAGTCGAATAGTTTACGGACTACAGATTTATGACAGCAGTTGCTATTTCCTTTTCAGAAATCAGATTTAAGCTGCTACTTCAGTAGTATGAAATTTTTCAATGCCACTGGCTTACAAAAAAAGGAATCCTGCATAATTACCAAGAACGTAACTACACTAGGTTATGGCCAAGTTGAGAAACAAAAAACCAACTTCTCAGAAGTTGTTTTTCAATATTCTAGGTATTTTCACTACCACGACCGCATTGTAAAATGCACCACCACACCAAGAATTTTACTCGAATGTAACATACAAAATAAAGGATTGGAAAGAATTGATTGACAGGTAAATTTCATCAATAAACAACAAATTACAAAATTGAAATAAATGAGTCATATGCTTGCAAAAGAACATCATAGGAAAAGAGTGAACAAGAGAATCATTTGACTTGACAAGAATCCAACTTTGTTAAGAAGGTTTAGAAAGAAACGGTATCATTAAAGACCACAAATACCAAGCAGCATACATGAGAAAGCATATCCTATATAAATTTGAATATGAGGCTTCAAATTAAAATTTTGACATACCTCATTGATACCAAAATTTGGACAAAAAAAGCGAGAAAAGAAGTCAAATCCAGATTCTGGAGGAGCAGGTCCAGTTATTATAACCCCTCCCCCAGACCATTTCTGTAGTTCATCAATTTGAGGTTCAAGATCTGAGACAAACTTTCCAGATGACAGCTCAACCTGTAGAAGTAGCAGTGAATCTCCAGCAATGATTTTAAGATATATAGATTTGGGAAATTGTGAGAGTACTTGGAAGAAATAAGACAAAGGAAAGATTAAATAATGCACAACTTGCCAACCATCTCCCCAATTGATTATGAAACAGTGCAGAGAGTGCCCTGTTGTGATTCTATCTTGCAGCTTTGATGGACATATGAATACAAAATAACAGGAATTATTGAAGCACTGAAGCTTTTACTCCATTTAAGCCATTATGGTTATGATTTGGATGATTTACATGGTTAAAGGAAAGCATTTATCCCAGTGCTTTGTAACTCACTCTTTTGTCTTTTTTTTGAATGACTTCAATTGCAGCAGAAATTGCGCGAGAAAGTAAAATTATCATTCTTTACTATGCTAGAGCGCAGAAAATGCAGTTCCCTCAATGTAAGTATCCAACTATTAAAGGAAGAAATGTGAAAAAAAAAACATACAATTAAGTCACCACCAGCTGTTTTCTTCACATTGACAATGGAAGCACCATTCAACGTTTTTGTTATTGGAGGGATCTCTTCTGGACCACATTCGCTAACCATGGTAGCAGGCAAATCCAACTCGATGGAGAAATGTTCTCCTATTTTGCCATTTGAGATAACTGACTTTTTGAGCTGTGTTAGTGCATCAACTCTTTTTGCTGTTAAGGTTCCTGATTTTGTAAGGAACTCAATATTATTGGTTGTTACAACACAAGTTGTAAGGAGAAAATGAGCAGCTGCTAAAGTTGCATGACCACAAAGTTCAACCTGCCAAAATGCAAAAGAGAACTTTGAGGGTCTAAGAGTAAAGGCAAGATATAGAATGGCAAAAGAATCAGAATACCCCACGGGTAATTTTCAGAGCTTTGCTTACATTAATGAAATTTTCTGAACCAATGCAAGAAATCAGAATTATACAGTACAATAAATAACTCTTCTTCTTCTTCCTCTTCTTCACGAAGAGAATATGACGACAACTAGTTTTTCATCTTTTCATTTGCTTCCTCATCCATTTGTATATAAGAACAAATAAATTTCTCTAAGCAAGAAAATAACACTTTCCACCTTATGCCCATGGCTTCAGTTTCCAAATCAAATCAGAAACATTACTTATATCTCCGACAGCTGTGCCCATATCAAACTACAGGTAAACGGGGACATGTTGAAAGGAACAACGGGGCAAGAGAAAAATCATGTTGAAATGCATCAACGACGCAACGAGCCATTGTAGAGTAACTCCATAAAAACAACAGAGAGCATCAACATGGTTACAAAGTAGTAGTCTAATCAAACATTCAACAGTAAAGAGTTTCTCATTTGTACTCTTGCAGTTTCGTGTCTCTGTTTCATTAACTGAAATACACAAAAAAGGATCATTCATAGGATGAACAGGGTATAGATCAAAATTAATTCGGACTAAAAAGTACATGAAAGAGAGTAAAATCATATCTAACGATAAAGACTAGCTCATTTTCGCCGGTCGCTATAATTTGAAGAAATTCACCATCTGCTTCTACGACTCATCCTATTGCTGGTTCCCCTTCAATTCAACCACAACACAAAATCCCTAACTGGGTCGGCGAAAACTCAACTATCCAAATCAACTAACCTCTACAAGTGGAGTAAACCATCTAAGATGGAACCTCGGAGTGGGGTCTCCGCCAGAGACGTCAGCAGCACCGACCCGAGTGAGGAAAGCAGTTTCGGATATGTTAAATTCCTTTGCAACTGATTGCATCCACTCGTCGGTTCTCTCGTCTTCCAACAAGCAAACGGCGGCCGGATTCCCCGCAAATGGAGAATCGGTGAATGCATCAATCTGTAGACGGAGGAATTCAGGAAAAAGCAAACAGATAAATTTTAGCGGGTAACTGGGAAAAGAAGAATCTGAAGGTCATTCGTGAGAACTTAGCGGAGGAATCATCAATTCATTAGAATCATTACCACAGAATACTGAACAGCTTTTTTCGCCATCTTGAGAGTGAGGCAGCCCAGCTCGGGAGGTTCTTCGAATGCTTTTGTTGTGCTTGCTGTGGCATTTAGTTGTCAATTGGCGATTAGTTGACCGCAGTTGCCTTCTCATTGGCCAATTGCCAGTCAACGGCCTCCTACCATCCAGTCAAAATAGGACGGCGTGGTCCAGTTAGCAGTTAGGCCGGTTAGGTTAGATGATGGATATAACTAAATTTAGTTTATTAAAATTAAAAATTAAATATATTGCATTTTGAAAATCTTATAAGCTGCTTAGAATAGGAAGAATGATATTTACATAATAAATTTTAATAAAAAAGAATAAAATTACTTTATTATCCTTCTTTGAAAAGGTACCTACAAAAATAAAATCTTAGAACAACTCATTTCTTTTAGAAAAATGATATCACTAGAGTTAAAATAAGTCAAACTTTATCTCTTATTTGGACTTCTAAAGAAAGATGCTACGTCAGGTTTTAAACCCTTGTAATAAAATATGGTCACATATCCCATTAGTCAACCTTTACCGAATCACATACCTGACCACAAATTATAAAATAATCTCATTATTTCTTTTATAATTTTAGGTGTTAAGGCCGGCCCATGGTGATGTCCATTTTGGGGACACCGTCGTTGCCCCATTAAGGACCGTTCTCCGGAAAAAAAAAAAACATGTTGGGCACTTGTCACCACCTCAGGGATGGCCCACCCGCTTGTTCTTTTCGTACAAGTAGTACGTGGGCCCCAGGTGAGGAAGGAGACTTTTGGAGTGGGTAAGATTTTTGGAAGTGACAAAATGTGACAAATGGTCCTTAATTGGAGTGGGTAAGACTTTTGGAAGAGATCTTTGGAGTGGGTAAGATTTATTATTTTTATATTTTTGAAAAGAGCCGTAATATAAGTAATGCGGGTTTTTACATCCAAGACTTTACATCCTGATATGATCCACGTTGCAGCTTAGTAAAAGATAAACTTGGAGATTAAATCTGCAAGAGTTTAGTTTTTTAAATAAATTATTATCAACTTATTCAATGAGTAAATCCTAAACCCTAAATTTTCACTTACCTAGACTTCCAACTATGCAGCTACGTTAGTATGTAAAACCTCCAAGCAAAATCAGGAAATACTGATATCATTTTTCTTTTGGAAATTCAGAACTGATTATCACACTGAGATCAACCCCTGCAAAAGGAACACAAAGTTTGTCTTCCGATGGCCCATGGCAGATTCAAATTTTTGTATTATGAACATTATTGGTAGAAAAATAATAGACAGCTCTTTTGTAGGAATATATAAAAGATATAAAATACAAACGGCATAAAATAATAAAATCACGAAGATACTATCCATGATATATGCTCAAGAGGAATAGAGAGTTTTGCTATGTTGTTTCCGGTTTAAGGCTGTACATTACAAAGATAACTATCCATGATCGATGCTGATCAAGAGGAACTCAATGTTAGTTATAAAGTCAATGCCGTGGAAAGATTATGCATGTTGTCCCAGATTACAGCAGACCAACTAAGTTGCTGCTCTACTTTATACATTCATATATCTTTCTATGATGTCTGTTGCTTTATTTTAATATTGCTAGCTATTTGTTTTATATTATCAAACATACATCCATGTTCTTAAACACATTTATTCATGCAAGCATTATATATACGTACGTTCCTGCCTCACAGTTGATCTCTTGATTGCCTTTCATAATATTGGTTCAATGTGAAAACTACAATTAGGAAGATTCTGTAATTAAAACAAGTGACATTTGAATAATATAGATATATGCATGCATATGCTAGCTAGATAGCTTGTTGATTACTGTATGCAGAATATATATAAATTTCTGTGCATGAGACTACTTTTCTGGCCAGTTCGATCGTCTTCATAGCTGAATTGCCAAGGTAGCAACTTGTGAGAAGGTTTGTTGAACCTCGAGAACAACTTCTTCCAGGCTGAGTTGACACTCCAACCCAATCTGCCACGGCCCCAAACAATCAAACAGGAACCATATTATTAAACATGCACAAGCTTAAATAATATTATTACTGTAGTGATTACATATACGTATACGATGTGGTACTATACCTTCATGACAAAGGAATAGAGTACGGTTTCGTCCATGCTGCTGATGTTGAGATGAGTAATCTCCAAGGCATGGGTCTCCAAGACTTTGATTATCTTCACAAGCTGCCCAGGTGTCCTCTTGGAAATGGTCCTCAGGATGACATTACAGCCTGAGATTTTGGCTTCGACGTCGGCGAGTGAAGAGTTGCAGGAGGCTCCCAATTCTTCTTCCTTCCCGGCAATAATTTCCGAGCTGAAAGTACTAGTACTGTTTTCCACATGAAGAGGGGTGAGCTGCAGGGGCCGCCCTCGGGCTTGGACTCGGGCTCGGACCAGGGCTGGGACTGATGCTCTTCCGTTTCTTCTTAGATTCTAGAGACTCCAGAATCTGGTGCAACTCCTTGATGAACTCGATCACCCCTGCGATGATCGATGCTTGGTCGCCCTTCACATGAGAATATCAAACACAATTATTAATTAAGGAGAAATTAGCAGTAATAGTACCCATGCACTGTAATTAATTTCCATAAGCTGCTGGAATTGATCAGAGCTTCTGCTGATCAGTACTGGGTTCAACGTAATCAACCCAGTGCAAAGTTTTTTGTGCATGCATGTCTGATTGCATTAATTAGTTGGTTCATTATACGTTGTATCTGAAAAGGTTTCCAGAATCCTTTTATCCTTGGCAGTATACATATGATATTGTATTGCCCAGATAGGTGCATGCTCGCGTCGTCTCCTATATTGGTATGGACTCAAACATAATAATTAGTACTTACTCTTTTGACGTAGAAACATGGGGTGAGGGAGCGCAAGACTTTCAGATGTTCGTTCATTTGCTTCCTGCGGTTTCTCTCCACAGTTATGTGAGACATGCTTTCGTGCTTATTTCTTCACTCTGGGAGGAGAGGAGGAGGGGGCCGACTACTGCAGACGGGGAATATATGTAGAGGATCGATATTGCAGCCAAGGACGTGTTGGTGAAGAAGTATATATACTATACAGGAGCATACGTACATGCGCCTTTGCATGAGATAGTAAATATATGTTTGGGTGGCATTCAATGCTCTGCCTCGCAGTCTCGTGAGCAATTCATTCTCTCGTATCGTCGTAATGTATTGATTCTCACGTTTATGGACTTGTTCTCATTCAAAGTAATTACTTTCTTTTCACATCCAACCTACTCTTTTTTTTACTTCACTTCCCGAAAGTTCCATGCATGAGCTACATGCATCTTCACGTAGACTTACGAGCTTGTAGTACGTACGTACGTACGTACGTGATCTATGTCATCTCTCATGAAAAAGATAGCAGCTGTTCGTTCCGTTTATAAATCACATTTATATATCTTTCATCTTTTCTCTCATGCTCCATTAATTAGGCGGGGATAGTATTTTAGGGTCATGAAAATTTTTTATCAGTCTAAGGTTACTGTATGTGCACGGAACGATTTTATCACTTCCTCTACCCATGGTTCTCTTTATAATGCACTATATATCTTAAACTCGAGTAGTTAGATGAATAGATCGAATGAATTGTACAAGTTAGAGCAAGAGATCATACCTGAACAATATTCCTATTCCGCTGTCCACTTGTCCCTATTCCGGTAGAGCCAAAGAAAAGGATCAAACAAACGAATAGTAACCCATCCATTCCGGTACGTACCATGTTCCTGTCCTTTTATTTACCTAATTAGCTACTACCATGTAGTAGCTGTAGTGGAATTCCGGCCGGTATTTTTTTATTAGTTGCGGATTTGAATTAATAACATTTGGCGATTCTTAAAACCCATAAATTCGCTCAGCAGCGCCAGTATATATGTCAATCCACTGAGGTAACAGGTTTTTCTGAGTAGTTGATCATGTGCTATGCAGCCGTACGTACGTACAAAGAAGAGGGTTTTTAAAGGTTATAGAATCACCCAGCGTTAAAGCCTGATCACTCCTAGTATCGTCTTCTAGAGCCTGCAGGAAAATTGCCTAACTGATCATCTCAATCGTGCATGCAATTGTAGTTCTTTTTTAGAGTTTTAATCCATCCATCCGTAGCAGGCCCATACTACATAAGACAGAATTAATGGTCCATGCATCTACGTTAAGCTTTGTATTAGCCAGAACTGTACATGAAAATGAGCCATTTGATCAGTGCAATGAGTATAAATGCAAAGGAATGAAAATATGTAATTAAGAAAGAATGAGAGAGGATGAGCGTGAAACTGGAAATTCATTTGATCATCAGGATCTTGCTTGATCCACCCATGGAAATTCATTTGATCATCAGGATCTTGCTTGATCCACCCATCCACCCATCCATCCTGGGAGAGGGGAAGTTCGTAGAATCAATGGCACTGTATCAAAGATGTGACAAATATACTCGTCGAAATATGCAACTTGCGTTTTCCTTTATCATGAGCAATCACTGCGAGTACTACTGCGTAAGAATTTAAAGACTACAAAATTAATGAAAAGGCAGAAGGAGAATGATCGATCTGAAAACTTGCTTTCATTATGTTGCTCATACGTCGCAGGCTGAGAGGCCTACCTCCTCTATGCCGTATCATTGAGGGCTAGCTGTGGAAACTGATCATGATAACTGTTTTTCAGTAATGTTGCAATTATCTGAATTTAATAGATAGTTTAATTTCATGTAAAATAAACTATCGAGACTGGTCATGGTTTACTGAGTTGTACCCAAAGATTATCCTCATAACTGTACCACCCAAGTACGTACGTACAATTGAAAATGTTGAATTTCCCCTTCGTTCTGTTCAAAAACCATCAGCATAAACCAGCATCAGTCTTGTTCCCTATCCTTCAATGTCAGGAATCAACCTGATTAAAGAGCAGGGCTAGGACTACTGGGTTTTCCAAATTATAGACAGACGATAAATGCTAAATAGCAAATGATTCTATATGGAACAAGATTTCCGCAGGTTACCTGATATTGTTTTTCTGTAGTAAATATGGTGGGTGGTGAATTTAAGATTTCCGCAGTTGTAAGATGAACAATGCCATGTTACTGAATATTGCAAATTTCAACTGAGTTTGCTCTACTGCTTATGGAGAGTGAGCCTTGTGAAGATGAGGATTTTATATCTGAGCCTTTTAAACGAAGACTCATTTATTTTAATTAAAAAATGAATTAATTATCTTAATTAACAAATTTCCGCATTTGTAAGATGAACAATTCAACATTCTTGCTTTTCGTTTTAATTTATTTGTTTTGGCACGGTACTTGTAACAGTTGAGCACTGCACTGTTCGACACCTTCACATTTGACTGTTCGTATCTAATTAATTTAATTACTTTTATCATGGTTGTGAATTTCCTTAAAACTGTTGCAATGTGATGAGCAATTCAGTATACTTCAAAGACTCTCGTTGGTTTTAAAAGGCTAGATGAGCTATTTCTGGTTACATCAAGGCTGCATCCAGGCAGGTATAGTTAATTACCTTGTGAGTTTTAGCATAGAGATCTAGCAGTCCATAGGAGTGATTCCTGCAGTATGCTACTGTCAAGGATACCTTCATGTTAGATGTCTCTCACTCATAAATCCACATGACATGTGACCCCATACAAAAAAGTGTACGATTGTTTTACAGAAGAATGTGTATATATAATAAGACATTGATCTTTCACCCTTTGCTTTAAATTCTCAGTCACAACATTGCTCTGTTGATTGTACAAATACTTGATGCACCTTAAGGAAACTAGGTGATCTCAAACATAAGGATCTAACGTTATGGTCAACTCCAATTTTGTTAAGCTTATACGCCAAGTGAGAGACTGTTTGTAACCTGGCCTCCAGAAGTGATTATGCATCAGCTCAATGAAAGTAGATAATGCAAAACTGAGAGAACCTCTATAATAAAGTGGTTTCGCCTCTCATCTGAAAACCTATAATCACTCCACTACCCAATTCTTCAACCTTATTGGCTACTAATTAAGCTGAGTGAACATGAGTGATTTTTGTTAGGTTAGCTGTACTACAAAAACAGCGGAAGAAGATGGAAGATAGAAGGGAGAGAATTATTGGATTAGGTATGGTTGGGATAAAGTATAGTTTAAACACGGTATTGTAGGAATAAGGTAATGCTTGAACTTGCATGATGAAGGACAAAATTCTCCATATAGCCAGATTCAGTTTACAACGGAGGTCAAAATTCTACATAGTAGATCAACCTAATATATCCAACATACATTACCAGAAATGCCTTATGCAACAGCGGATACTGCACAATCTGGAGTTCACTGGTTTCCTTGAACTTAAATGGATCAGAAGGTTGAGAAACAAAAATAGCAGCACGTCAATATGGGAACAATTTCAATGTCCATTCAAATAGCCGCTGTATTTCGATTCACTACAAAAGCAAAAATAATCAGAAATCAAAACTCAAATACACCATCTAAGTCAAACTCATAAAGGGGTCTATCAGCCAACACAGCACATTTCTAAGAATTTGAAAAGAATCCACTACTTTGTGATATTAATTTCGAGTATTAAGAGTAGTCAACAGAAAATAACTACATGGGGTAAAAGATTTACAAAATTGTCTGTAATGATCAGAATTCCTGTACATATATTGCAGGTTGAAACAACTTGAAAAGTAGCATTGCAAATAGACTGACTGCAAAGCATCTGTAAAGCAGAAATACAGAGATACAGAGAAGGCAAATTCAATCGAGTATTTCCAAATAGAAGGGCTCATGAATCCAAAGCAAAGCCCCGACTAGTATGGTCTAATTAAAATATTTTCTAACTCCCTTGTACTACAAATATCTTCTAAGAAGTCCTCAAGGAGGATGTTCAATTAAAATCTTTCTAACATTAGCAAATTATATAGAGTTTCACAGAATGTCAATCAAGAGGTGTTTGACATCCATTTCATAACACGATAAATAGTTAAGATAAATATTTATTTCCAAAACCCTAACAGGGATTTTCGTAAACCTATTTTACTCCCTTGTACTCCAGATACCAATATCAACTGGACTATTTGGAGTTATACTCATTTAATCAATCATCTGACAAGCTCATTTGGTGTAAAATTATAAAGCAATCTGTAAGTTCCATGAATTCAAAGTGGAGATGATTGTACCTCCAAGAGCTCTTTCAAACACCCGTAACTGCGTCATGAAACCATAGTTTGGAGATATTTCAGGCCGTCTACTCTTAATAAAATCCAACGCTTGAGCAAGACTCATATGATGCTTCTTCATTAAATATGCAAGTACAATTGTAACACTGTCAAGTCAAAGTAGATTCTTTAATGAGGGTTTGCCTCAATAAGGATGAATTCAATTGAATAGCCAACTTCTAAGATTTCATGTAATCTTTTCTCTTAGTTAAGAAATTTAAACATTAAGAGTGAAAGTTATTTACATAAATATCATTCCATTAGTTGGACACAGTAAAAACGGTTGTTTGGCTCTGTAAGCTGAACCTAGTCTGTTCTAGTATTGTTGAAATCTCATTTCTGCTACCTCAGATAGGTCATTGGAACATACGAATATCATTGCAGACAAACGACTCCTAACATCTATCACCTAGGGTGAATCCTATTTGCTACTACATCATATACTATCTCTCTATTTTTTGAATAATTAGGCATATCAACAATTATTTAAGTCTTGGTAAAAAACACATTGATGTTCGAAATGTCAAGGTAGGTACACTTTTTCCTTTTCTTTTAAAATAGTAGACTTTCTATTAGGAAAATGAGAATGAAATACTAGAAATTAAAAGGCATAGGGGGATAAGTAAAATAACAGCTGAAAAAAATATAATCACCAATCTGGTGAAAGGTTGTCCCCTTCCATAAGGTGGTGGATAGAGGCAACACTCTGCCAAATGATCCAGCAATATACTTTAAGGATTTCCCTCAAAAAAAAAAAAAAAAAAAAGAGCATCCTATCATACTCTTTTAATCAATACAACTACATGACGATATTGTCTTTCTCAAACAAAGAACATGGCTTCCTCCACCATTTCTTAATCTAAGAAAGTCAACCTAGCACAAACTTCTGGCTTGTCTTGGTTAAAAACGTTTTCTTTACCAAAACTTTGGTCCAGGTAAGGACTTTGAAGCTACTGATATTAACTCCCTTTTGCACACCCTTGAAAACCACAACATCTGAAATCATAGTGAGGATTTAACTCCAGGTAAGGACTGTGACGCCCTTCAATAAGAAGCAGGTCTCTCCATCCTGATGATCATAATACCGCCACATTGTCTATATATTAAAGGGATCTGAACAATTATCTGCACAAATGGGGTATAATCATGGTCAAAATCTCTCTGCCAATTGTGTAGCAACAAGGAAGATGTTAACCATTTACTCCTACAGTGGCCATTCACGTCCCCAACATGGTCGGCATATCTTCCAGCTTTTTAACATCAGACACTCATCTGGCTGTCAATCGAGTTGCTGAGATGATCACCAGACTCACTGTCTTTGCCTTTGTCCTAGAAAGGAGTCTGCACAGTTCTGTAACGCCTATATTTGAGAGAAATGGGCAACTGCTACATCTCACAAGGTAACTAAAAGGAAGACTGTATTGACTTGGATCCCTCTACATGAGCTCTAAAACTAAACTTAAATAGCAGCATCAAGAGGTGCCTGAGACCTGATAGTATGGTAAACATCTTTCATCACAGTGACTGGTAAGTTACTCTAGATTATGCTGGCCTGTAGCCAATTTAGATGTTTTATCTGCAAAGACCCATGCCTTACTCTAGGGACTCTGAAAAGCAAGGTACCACTTTAAACTACCTTTTACAGTTGAGGGGAAATCCAAATCAGTTTTCTTTCCATTGGAGTATCAACTAGGCCTAGCTACTTTGTAGATTGCTCTCCCAAATGCAGGAAATACCAAATAAGAGAAAAGCCTATACACTACCTGACTGGCATTCCTAGCTCTCATGATGAGAAAAGTAAGAAATTTACAGATGAGAAGATTTCCATGTAGGAAGAAAAAATTACTTGGGGCCAAGATACAGGGCTGTAGTGCTTGCCCCCCAATACTAGTTTCTTTCTTTCTCCTTCTATTATAGCAGATTTCCAGTGTAGCACAACTTTTCGCTTCTATCACTTCACTCGTGTGGAAGAAATCTCCGTAAATCATTCTCTCTCTCACCGTCTTAGTAATATTTGCAGGGAGGAGAGAAATGCAGTCAGAAGGTTCACCAAATTCTCTTAACACTTCAAAAACAGGTAATATTGCTTGTTGATGCAGTCCACAATCTAGAGTTCTGTCAGTCATCTGACACATTAAAGACCACCAGAACTTAAAAGTAAGACATAAATCTGAGCAATGAATATTATGAATCATCACTATGATCAATCTATGAAAAATCAACTCTCTTTTCTAGCTGTTTTCTAGTGACACAGTAATGAAATAAAAAAATATTATACAGGGTAAGAAGGTAAAATTGTTGTATACAACAGAAAACATGTAAACCTCAAGTTGAGCACTATTCAGAGAAAGCCTTCTTCTTAAATAGTATTTTAGTAATTAAAATATAGATAATTCACCTTCTAGATTTTCCGGCAAAACAATGCACTAAAGCACCACCACCAGATCTCTTTGCTTCATCGATGAAATCAAAGCACTCACTGAAGTACTGCTCTAGATTTGTTTGAGGGCTGTCAAGGACTAGCAACACAAATTAAAAGCCATGAAATTATATTAGTTTTTTATATAATATGATTCAAATGGAAAAAAATAAAAGGTTGAACCTCTCATTTATATTGGTCGAGAAGAACTGTCATTAGTTTCACCACATGCTTTAAGCAGTTTACATGCAACTTACTGATATTAAAAAAGACCATTAAAAGTTGTCATTGAATTTCAGAGAGAAATATGAAAACACCGTAAAATATGCCTCCGCAACACTAGTCCTCCCTGGATGCTATAGAGACTGTCATTTCAGTAAAAGCGGGTACACATTGATGACAAATAAGACAATTTGTACATGAAATCCTTTAAAGTAATATACAGAGGAAATGCAAACTACTCTTATTCATGATATTAGGTTCATCTTACAGAAAGAACCATTCCAGATGAGGAAAAAAGAATAGTGTCACACAGTTATGTAGAATGGAGTATTCCATAGGGGGTAAATGGTTTATTAATGGAATGCAACGACTTATTTGTCATAGCATTCCTTTCACATACAATTTATTCATTTATTTACCCAATGGCCAAAAAGTAAGATGCGCAGTCAGGTAAAATAACAACATGATAGCAAAATAGCTTTTAACAAAAAAAGCCATAAAAATTTCATCATAATCATATGAAAGACTTCAAACAATATCATTCCAAAAAGTAAATTCATGCAGGCATTCAGTAGTCCAAACACATGTAACACAACAAAAATACTTATAAGCATTGTGAGAGCTCTATGGTTTTTCATCGATTTATACCGTGTAAAAATTTACTAAATTACCTTACCTTTAACTGTGAAATTGAGCATGGAATAACCATCATGTTTTGCTCCATTTAGTTTACAGTACCGAGTAATTGGTAAAATTTTCAGAATATCTAATCAGGTAAGAATTGTTAAATAATTTAAAACAGGAAACAAAATCAGGTCAAACAAGAAAATTGAACCCCAGTTATTTCTACCAAAAAAAAAAAGATCCATTGACATAAAAAAATGAATCAAAGGAATTACATTTTGTTAGGAAGCCATAATAAAATTAAAATCACAAAAAAATTTCATAATCAACCACCAAATGGTTATTTCATAATTTAATATGAACAACCACCAAAAGAAGTTCACATGAATTCAATTTGAACAACCACTACAAGAAGCTTATTTAAGACATATCACTTGACATACTCGTCTGTAAATATGAGATAAGACATTCTTAAGGAGGTAATTTTTTAAGTAGGGTCTCCATTTACCTTCAATTTTCTTATAAACGAAATCATTCGGATAAGCAGGTTCCAATGATTGGGCCACCACCAAGATATGGGTGACATTCAGACTTTTTAACAACTCTTTGTTGCAAGCAACTCCAACAGAACCCAGAAAAAGTCCCTAAAACATTAGACAAAGAATTTAATCATAAAAAGATCAAGAATTCAGAGTTTTAACTAGAAAAGCAGAACATGACTTTAACAATTTCGATTAGTTCTTCAGGCAGCAAGCCTGGCTATAGATAACTAAAAAAGGGAGTGATGTTATCAAATAGATGACAACACCAAAAGATTAAGCTTCCTCTAAAGATCACAAATGAGTAGATTATGATCAAATGTTCATAACTTGCTCAAAAACTTTGTATGACCACAAGTCGAAGAGAACAATTTTACATGAAGCCAGATTACTGTGAGATGTATTTTCATGTGCTCTACTACCTTTCATGTAATTAGGTAGACCAACATAAAGTTCCAAACAAGAAAAGTAACAACCCAATGGTAAAGTAATAAAGAGCAACAAAAATGGATTTGAGAAAAACTCAATGGTCCTTGGATTCAGTAAACACTTTTTTTTTTTTGAAATGGTGAGTCTTACTCGTTTATTTCTGATCAATAATCATAAAAATCAATTAATACAATCTAAGATTCAGTAAACATTACCTCTTCAATTTTGCAGGGAATATTGTCCTCTTTTGCATACTTTGTCACCAAAAAGGCTTGTAACAGTTTCGAGATCCTGTTCTTATAAACATCACTCTGAGCCATTGCAAGTAGCAAGAAAAGTCACTTTTCCCTAAAGCACTGAGCTGTTGGCAATCACAACTACCTACCACAATATGATGAAAAGGCAAATTTCAATATTACAGAGCACAATTAACCTTCATATCAGTCTTTACTACAGGTGCCATATGTGATTATAAATGAAGAGAGAGATAGCCACTATTCCACATCACACCAATTACCATTTAGTAGAACCATTGTATAAAAGAAATTTCAGATTGTAAATCATTTGAAGTTTACATTTCTCTCTAAAACAATCTTTTAAAAAGGTCCAAATGGTCCGACAAGATAAAATCCCTTTTCTTTATACAGTCTAAAGTAACAATAATTACGTGTAATTGAAATTTTACTACAGAGAAGAGCCACGTGCAAGAGAGACAGGAGAGGTTGGTATCCTTACACCTCGGGACATGATAGGAAGACAGAAAAAGTTAAACAATCTGAACGAATTAATTAATTACTTCTCAGACAAGGCTAATGAATTATCAAGCATGTTAGAATGAATAACTCCAAGTCATAAAATAGCTCTTCCAAAATGTGCACCAATCATATTTGTAAAGGGTACCTTTTAAAACCAAGCTGTGGGACAGTCAAATCTCTTACATCAGGATATGTCCCCCAGGGAAAGGATATTTCATAAGCACCACAAAACCCTGAAAGTTAAACCTCTGAGGTGCCAAAATCACATTTTGAATTTAATATTGTCCACAGAAAAGTTTCTTCATTAAAACCGTATAAATTCAGTATCTGCAAGGTATCCTGATCATTTACAGGACTCTTTATGCACTTTGGACTAGCACATTCGAGTTTATAAGTTTGCCCAATCACTTCATGTATTTTAAATCAAACATAGTGACATTGCCACTTTTTGAGGCCTAGATAAATGTAGTAGTAAAAGAACAATAATTGGGGCTGAGATGTTTGAGATGTTAACTTATAGTTTTCAATAACTTGAAAGAACGAAGAGAGCTCCTAACAACCTCGGAAGAGCTCAACACACAAACTTATGTTTTCGGGAAAATTATTCATAGCGTGCCTAGCTGTAACTGAGGGTGCGAACTTGGTTTTATAGCATTTTCATCATTATTCATTATAACCTGCATACTCTGAAGCGACAACAGTCTCTTGATAACAGAATAAGAATTATTAATCGCTGCACCCGAAAGCATCAGTAGAAGAAATCTCTTTACTGATCATCTATCTCTTATTCGAATCCCATAATCACCTCTCGTCTTCAGCATAGATAAAATATCTTTCCCTTTCCATTCTGCGCGGACTTTTACACCCCTTAAGCTTCTTTAGTTTCTTATCAACATGGACCAGTCATTTACAGTTTTCATGAAGTAAACGAGTCCTTAGGTCACATTCAGCGATACACAAAATATAACATAGCTGCGGGGCAGACCTAATATTCTGGATAATGCATCTATAAACAGATCAAAAAAAAAAAAAAAAAAAAGATATTGTAGGACTTGCAATTATACTAACGCTAAATTTTTGAGCAAATATTCAACTCGTGAATTCAACACTTCACAACATTCGAAGTAATTTGCCATTTGAGCAATTCAGAAACTGGTATCGATATTAAGACAAACAAAAAACAAAAACCGAGGAGAATAGAAGATTACCGATTCCAATACAGCGTTCCAGATAATCCTACGTGAATATAATCGGATTGGCTTTCGAATTATAGGACAGTCGGACAACCACAAATCGGAGCCGCGCGAACATTCGAGGTCGTTTCGTCGGCAGCTGGCGTTGACTTCTGACAGCCTCGGATTGTCACAAAATCAGACCCACATCATCCGCTTACCTGTGAACCGTGAGACTCGAGGCTCGACTCTCTGAGTCGACTTTGGGACGACTCTGAGACGGATTAACGATTCCGAGGATCTCGTTTGATCTTATTATGGTTTGGTCGGGTCAGCCCAACGTGCAGACCGGACCGTTTTGGTACTTGATATTTTCTAATTAATTTAAAAGGATAAGGTTAAAATTTTTTGCTTCGTGAACCATCCATTTATGACTCTACATGAGGCAGTGAGTGGGCTCATGAGTTATTTTGCCCACCAGCACTTCGCGGTATTTAGGTTATCATAATTCCTTATAACATGATATCTAATTGGTTATAAATTATAATCAAGATTTTTTTATCCGAATAATAACTAAGAGTGGAAGTACTGCAAGAGTACTGCCGGCCCTCGTGATCTTTAAGAGATGGAATCACGGAAACGCTTCAACGGAATTTATGGGACCATTTGCTGCTAAGGGACGGACTTTCGATAACGCTTCTACCGAATTTCTGGGTTCCCCAGAGGAAAAGAGACGGACTTACGATAACGCTTCGACGGAATTCAAGGGACCAAATGGTCAACTACGGGCTTCGGTGGTGAGGTGATTTCGTCCGTTTCCGTCCGACTACGCAAGGAATTAGACTCCAAGACTGGTTTTCCGGTGCATGGTCTATATACTTGGAAGCAGACAAGTTAATTAGAGCAAGCTAGAACAGTTTTCCGTAATTTTTGTCATGGCGGATCTAGTTTGAGATAGACACCAAATAGATAGATATATATAGCTAGTTAGATACAACTGCAAGCTGCTGGGATTTTGTGAAATTGAAATTAGAGCAAGTGGTTTCCCTTAACAGAAGAGAATTACTAAACCCAAATCTCTCCTTCTCCAAATCGAACTGAAGAAGAGTATCTTCCATCTGATGTCCTCCTACAACGATCCAAGCAGTTGTCGCCAATTTCTTTCCTCCGTCCACGAAAGCCAGACACAGCACGCCGTCCTTGACGACCACCATGGAATTAGCCCCGTAAATCCTCCAATAATTCCCGTTCTCGCCGTTCAAAACCAGGTCGATGGTGGGCACGGCCGGTCCCGTCTTCGTGCTCGCAATCCCCTCGGAGCTGAAACAAGCCCCGAACGGCTTCACTCGCTCGACCCGCGTCATGTTCATCGAAGAAGTCGCTTCTCGTACAAAAGCCGCCGTAAAGGCCCGGAAGACGGACCTTTCCATCACCGTGTAAGGCGCGACGGTGCTGATCTGGCCGAGACGACCAAGCGAGGTCGACTTCATGACTACTCTAACTGGGTTTCCGTTAATCTCGACGGAGGTGACGTTAATCAAGTATTTGTGTGAGCTTCGGCCGGAGGGAGCGACGAGGAGGAGCGGCGTGTAGGCGAGGAAGAGAGAAGCGTCGACGTTGCCGGGGAGGAAGTAGTGGGGCCCCCTCGTGGCGAAGAAAGCGACGCCCGGGGCCGACGGGGATCCGGACAAACAGAGGGTAAAGACGTTCGGCAAAGAGAAGGCCGCACTGATCTGGGTCGCAACGGAAAAGTTTGACCTTCCGAGGGCAAGCACGCCTGAGGCGCCCTCGGCGAGGCCCTTGAGAAAATTAGAAGTGGGTGGACAAGAGAGGAAGAACCTGGGAAGAGTCGCAAGGGGACCGGGGTTGCGTCCGTCGGTTCGAGGGAACGCGAGTGAGTAGTACTCCATAACGCTACCCCGCGCCGTGGTCATTTTGCGGCGAGTACTGAAGGAATTCTCGAGGAAAAGAGCGCAGGATTCGTTAGCAGTACTACAATATGAGACGGGTTCGGATAAGTCGACGCAAATGGAGCAGGTGATCAGGGAGTTAAATATGGAGGCGCAGAGGGAGGAGTTGCAGAAGATGGGGACGGAATATTTAGAGGAGCCATAGGCGCCCTTTTTGCAGTCTACCCACGGGAAGAAGAAGCCGAGGTCAAGAACGAGTTTGGTGGGTTTGGGAGGAGTTAATCTTGCGCTATAAACTGTCGCTGTGTACTGGTTGGTTTTTGGATCCTTTGCAAGGGAACTGAGAAGCGGAGCTGCAGTACTCGCCGTGGACAAGAAGATGATTAAGAGGAAAGTAGCAAAGGAAGAAGCTGAGGTAGCCATGGTGCCTACTTTGCTCAATATGCATGGTCGGGATGCGAATTATGTAGATGACGAGCTATGTATATATGTGTTATTTTAACTCTAGCTAGACGACGCTTCGTCTGCTAGCCAGCACTGTTTGGATATTCTTTTGTTCTATATGCATGCGGGCTTGGCTAGCTGTAATGTTTAGTTCAATGGATGAACTTCTCCTTTAATTCTGTAAATTCTAAACAGATAATGTTTAGCTTTTAATTCATAATCTTATATAAACAATTTATTTCTTAATTTTTTTATGTTAGAAAATATTTGTATGATTGATCAATGTTTAAAACTGATTTTATAGAAGAACCAAGAGCGTACCGTACGTCTGTCACATATATTATCTAATTCTTATCATGACATAGTAGGTTTTCTCCTTAGTGAGGTTGCATGCCGTGGCATGGGGTGCAGACATATAATGATATAAGAGTCATGTAGACTTAAATTAGCTATTAAACAAAAACTAAAATTTTTCTGCAAATTAATAATATTGTGAAATATTGCAATTGGGTGCAAAAGACTACTCTTTAATATTGCATAAAAGTGGGTTTAATTAACTAAATAGTGTGGAAAGGAAATATTGTTTATGCATATATACAACCGATGCAAGGTGGTACAATTTAGCTAGGATAATATTAACAGTTAACAGATGTCCTAGGTCTAGCATGACCCTTTGGCTTTACATGCATACCGGTCGCTCACACGTAGTTCATGAAAATTAAAGAAATGTCTCAATTAGGCTCACCTGCATGTTGTTCTGCATGCCGAATTAATTCCCCTCGAAGCTGAAACGCCACCAGGCCATGCATGGCGCCGGAAAACGTCAAAAAAACTTCCAACAACCCATTCCTCTTCGTACACGCGCGAGGTGATGGTGGTCATGGTTGAAGCGCACCTAACGCAAATCTCCCTTTATAAGAACTCAGAACGTCCATGGATGGGGAAGAAACAGTCGGTCGTATTACAAATACGTCTTCCGTATTAAATTTATTCGGTTACTTCATCTCTAGCTGTCGTCATGGTTTCTTCCATGCACATCCGGTTCGATCTAATTGCTCTGATCTCGTTGCAGCTCCTGTACTGTCTGTCTTTGGCTCATGCCGGAGAACCCGTCCAGAGTTCCACGCCCGGCCAGTCCCAACAATATCACCAGCTCGTACTTCCGGTGAGCAAAGACGCGGCCACCAATCAGTACGTGACGACGGGCCTCAGCGTCGGCGATCCCCCGGCTCCGAGAAAGCTCGTCGTCGACCTCGGCGGTCGCTTCCTCTGGGTTGACTGCGAAGTCGGGTATGCCTCCAGCGGCTACCGTCCGGGGAAATGCATGTCGCCGGAATGCGCGCTCGCCGGCTCCGCCGGGTGCCACAGCTGCCTCGCGGGCCCCGGTCGGCCGGGATGCAACAACAACGCGTGCAGCCTCTTCCCGGAGAACCCGTTCACCGGGCGGAACGCCGTGGGAGAGCTCGCTGAGGACCAAGTCTCTCTCGTCAGCAATAACGGGACCCACGCGGGACCCTCTGTCGTCGTCCAACGCGTCCTGTTCTCCTGCGCGCCTGCCAACCTCGCGAGTGGACTCGCGCCGGGTGCCAAGGGAGTGCTGGGACTCGGCCGGTCCCACATCGCCCTCCCGACTCAGTTGACGAATACCCCTCAGACGTTGCGAATCCCACCCATATTCGCCGTCTGCTTGACGCCGTCGGCGAGGCCGTCCCCCGGCGCGGTCATCTTCGGCGCCGGGCCCTACTCGTTCCTCCCCGCCGGGAAAGACCTCTCCGCGACGTTGAGCTACACCCCGTTGCACGTCAACCCGGTGAGCACCGTTCGGGGCCCCACTCACGGGGAGCCCTCCTACGAGTACTTCATCGGAGTGCAGTCCTTGGTCATCAACGAGAAACGCGTCCGGGTCGACGAGTCACTGTTATCCATGAACAGTCAAGGTCGAGGAGGGACGAGGATAAGCACGGTGACTCAGTACACGACCATGGAGAGCTCCATCTACCATCCCTTCGTGAGGACCTTCATCCGGGAGGCCACGGCGATGGGTCTCACCCGGGTGAAATCCGTGTCACCTTTTGGAGCCTGTTTCAGCAGTACCAGTAAAGCGACGACCGCCGGACCTGCGGTGCCAACCATCGACCTCGTTTTGGACGGGGAGAGCGCGACGTGGAGGATTTTTGCAGCCAACTCTATGGTGCAGGTGAACAAGGAGGTGCAGTGCCTGGCTTTCGTCGAAGGGGTGTGAATCCGACGACTTCCGTGGTGATAGGGGGATACCAGTTGGAAGATAATCTTCTCCAGTTCGATTTGGTTAACTCTAGGCTCGGACTCACACCGTCTCTGCTACTCCAAAACACCACCTGCGCCAATTTCAATTTCAATACTGCCAGTGTCTAGGAGGAAGGCTGCATGTCTATATGCTTATCTATGTATACAACTTATAGACCGTTCGAATGGCGGCTTATATAGCCTCCGTAATAAAAATCAATGCTTTTTTAAATCTAATGCCCTAGTATATATTTTGATGAAATTTGACCGCATGCATAAGTGTTTTTAGCAATGTCATCAACTCGGTTGAACCGGAGGCTTTTGGCCCGGTTCTTACCTACTGGATGTTACGTAAAATAAACCATGTGATCAACTGGCCGGTTGGTCTGATTCAACCTCAAATCGGCATAATGGCCATGCTCTCGTACTTACAGAAGTCTCAATTTTATGAAGTTGAAGAATTAGCTGGCAAAAATATTGCATTTGCACTACTTCCCTTTCATTCTTTTACATTTTCACCTGTTCTGGACGCATCCTTTATCTATCCATAATTCATATTATGCGTCAGTTCAATCTTTGACAGGACTAATTGCCGTCTCATGCATTCCATTAATTATCCTCTTATCCGTAATCTTCTCAAATCTACGCGTTGATTTGACAAATGTGGCAACCGCTTGTAATTCAGAAAAAAATTGCTCTTTAGACTTTTAGGACGCTACCAGCTCAATCCGACATTAATCAATCTTACGCTTGGAAGATTCTTATATGCTAATTTAAAACACCTAACGGAGCTTCAATGCCCGCCGCGTACGGCCTCAGTCAATGTTTACTGTTATAGAAAAAATTATCATCTTTAGTTTTCTGATGTCGAAGCCTTCACGTATGCGGGTTTCCCTCCTGGTAGGCAAAATGATCAACTGTGAAGATTTCGTCAATGGGTCAACATTTCATCCTAGGGAAATCTTTTTCGTGGTTTCATACCCTTCCCTAGGTTTTAAAAGTGAGATACAGATGCATTTTATTGTCAATGAAAACAGGCGTGTCGATGAGAAATAACTCTCCATTCAGAGTCAAAAAGTCCGAAAGGGGTTTCACTGTCTTCTTCAATTAGTGGGCGGACCTACAAGTTGTTCTTCATTGGCTGCGCCGAGGGTCGCCGTCGTTGAATTATTAAACCGGCGGCTATATAAGGATGAATTTGGGGACGTCTTCTTTCCATCGCTGCTCCGACCATGGCTTCTCACTATCGTAATCTTCTTCTGTTTAGTACTCTCTTTGTCTTTCTAGTCTCTCCTTCTTTCGCTCAGACGTCGTTCCGGCCGCGAGCCCTGGTCCTTCCGGTCACCAAAGATGCCGCCACGGGACAGTACGTCACTACCCTCCAACAGAGGACTCCTTTAGTCCCCGTGAGGCTCACCGTCGACGTCGGCGGCCGGTTCATGTGGGTCGACTGCGATTCCGGCTACGTCTCCTCCTCTTACCGGGCCCCTCGCTGCCGCTCCTCCCAGTGCTCCCTCGCGAAAGCCGACGCATGCGGCGACTGCTTTTCCGGCCCTCGCCCCGGCTGCAACAACAACACATGCTCACTCTTCCCGGAGAATACCGTCAACCGAACCAGCACCTCCGGGGAGCTGACGGAGGACGTCGTGTCCGTCTCCTCCACGGACGGGTCCAACCCGGGTCGCGCCGTCTCCGTCTCTCGTTTCCTCTTCAGCTGCGCCCCGACGTTCCTCTTGAACGGCCTCGCGAGTGGGGTCACCGGTATGGCCGGGCTCGGCCGGACCCGGATCGCGTTGCCTTCCCAGTTCGCCTCGGCTTTCAGTTTCCGCCGAAAATTCGCCGTCTGCCTGTCCTCCGGCAATTCATCCAGAGGCGTCGTGTTCTTCGGCGACGGACCGTACAGATTCCTACCGAACATCGACGCCGCTTCGTCGCTTATCTTCACTCCTCTCATCATCAACCCGGTGAGCAACGCCGGAGTTACCAGCCCCGGGGAGGCCTCCGACGAGTACTTCATCGGAGTCACATCTGTCCAGGTCAACGGAAAGAGCGTCCCATTGAACTCCACACTGCTCACCATCAACCGACAAGGCGTGGGCGGAACGAAGATCAGCACAATCGACCGTTACACCGTCCTCGAGACATCCATCTACAACGCCGTCGTCTCCGCATTCGTGAACGAGACCGAATCCATGAACATCACCCGGGTCGCGGCGGTGGCCCCGTTCGGGGCGTGTTTTAGCACGGTGAACGTAGGGAGCACCCGAGTGGGTCCGGCGGTGCCATTGATCGATCTCGTGCTACAGAACCCGGACGTGTACTGGAGGATCTTCGGAGCCAATTCAATGGTATATGTCACAAACGACGTCTTCTGTTTGGGCTTCGTGGACGGAGGATCGGAGGCGAGGACCTCCATTGTTATCGGCGGACACCAGTTGGAAGATAATCTCCTCCAGTTCGATCTCGCCTCCTCTAGGCTCGGTTTTACGTCTTCACTCCTTTTCAGACAAACTACCTGCTCGAATTTCAACTTCACATCTAATGCGTAGACGTGACGCCGCAATCTCTTCCTGATTCTACCTGATCTACAGGCTTACAGCAAATAAATGGCCGTCGATGTTATGATTAGGCCTGTCTATGTATAAGACGTTTGTAATGTAATATATGCTGCAGGTTGTAATAAACATAGAAATAATGGAAGGATATTCATTATTAGTATCATATTCTTTTGGTAAATTCCGGTAGAGAGAAAAAAATCGGGTAGA
This sequence comes from Aristolochia contorta, assembly GCA_022405105.1. NCBI lineage: Eukaryota > Viridiplantae > Streptophyta > Magnoliopsida > Piperales > Aristolochiaceae > Aristolochia > Aristolochia contorta. Next base: position 8,738,495 of record CM039664.1, read on the forward strand.
GTGAAAAAAATAGGTAAAGTGAAAAAAATTAGGTTAAAGAAGGGCATCCAGCTGATTTTTTAACCTAACATGTCCAAGGTTGAAGCTCGCCTATGCTTTTGATTCCGTACAAAGAGTCATTCATCCAGACAAGTTTGTTATCCAATGAGCAACTCTGATCACTTCCAAAGTGGAGCTTTTGGCTGCCACATACGAAGATTCCCACCTCTCTCTAAATATACAGTACATGAGTATGTCAATGGAAATCATAAATGGTCATTCATCGTGCCCAGCTTTCAAAGCAATAAGAAGTATTAAAAACTTAAAAATACAATACCTGATGCTTTATTTTTAAAATAGTAAAAACTAAATAATTTTTAAAAGAATGAACGACGTCACTTTTTTAAAGAGAGAATATGCCTTCCTTTCCAAGAAGAAAATATTATGAGAGACACTTAATTGAATAAATAATTCCAAGTAATGGAAGACGCACCGAGCCCACTTCATTGGCTGCGGGGTCACCGTCGTGGAAGGGGGATTATAATGTCTATTTTACCCTTGTAATTATGCCTTTGTAATTTGTCTATAAAGAGTCTTGTAACTCAGAATTAGAATTAGATATGATGCTCGGAGAATTACATTTCCTGTTCATTCGTGCCATAGAGAGACAGTAGAAGCTCTGCTCATGGATTTCCTCCTTTCAACTTTTTTCCGTCCCCGTTTTCTTCTATTCGGCGCTTGTCTTTTTGTCTTTCTAGTCTCTCTTTCTTGCGGTGATCAGAAGTCGTCGTTCCGTCCGCGAGCCCTGGTCCTTCCGGTCACAAAAGATGCCGCCACCGGACAGTACGTTACTACCCTCAAACAGAGGACTCCGCTAGTCCCCGTGAGGCTCACCGTCGACGTCGGCAGCCGGTTCATGTGGGTCGACTGCGGTGCCGGCTCCTACGTCTCCTCCTCTTACCGGACCCCTCGCTGCGGCTCCTCCGCATGCTCCCTCGCGAACGCCCGCACTTTTTGCGGCGACTGCTTTTCCGGCGTTCGCCCCGGCTGCAACAACAACACCTGCTCGCTCCTCCCGGCGAACCCTATTAGTCTGGCCGTCATGTTCGGTGAGGTGACGGAGGACGTCCTCTCCGTTTCTTCCACAGACGGGTCCAACCCGGGTCGGGTTGTCTCCGTCCCTAGGTTCCTCTTCGTCTGCGGCTGGCCCTTCCTCTTGAGAGGTCTCCCGAGTGTGGTCACAGGCATGGCCGGCCTCGGCCGCACCCATATAGCGTTGCCCTCCCAGTTCGCCTCCGCTTTCAGCTTTCGCCGGAAATTCGCCCTCTGTTTGCCCTCCGGCGGCTCCTCCACCGGGGTCGTGTTCTTCGGGGACGGCCCGTACAGGTTTCTCCCGGCCGGCATCGACGCCTCTTCATCCCTCGTCTACACTCCCCTTATCCTCAACCCGGTCACCAATTCAGGAGTTTTCGTCGCCGGAGAAGCCTCCTCCGAGTACTTCATCGGTGTCAAATCCATCAAAATCGACGGAAAGGCCGTCCCCTTCAACTCCGCATTACTCAAAATCAACAAAGAAACAGGATTCGGTGGAACCAAAATCAGCACCGTCAACGCGTACACCGCCCTCGAGACCTCCATCTACGACGCCGTCGTCACCGCTTTCGTCCGCGCCGCCAAATCCATGAACATCACCCGGGTCGCGGCAGTGGCTCCGTTCGGGGCATGCTTTAGCTCCGAGAACATCGGAAGCACCGCCCGAGTGTGTCCGGCGGTGCCACCGATCGATCTCGTGTTACAGAACCCGAAAGTGTTCTGGAGGATCTTCGGGGCCAATTCAATGGTGGAGGTCAGAAACGACGTCCTGTGTTTGGGCTTCGTAGACGGAGGAGTGGGCGAGGCCATGACCTCCATTGTTATCGGCGGACACCAGTTGGAAGATAATCTCCTCCAGTTCGATCTCGCCTCCTCCAGGCTCGGTTTTACGTCTTCTCTCCGTTTCAGAAAAACCACCTGCGCCAATTTCAACTTCACTTCCAATGCGTAATAGTACTACAGATCAGAAGAGTTTGTACTCTCGCTTCCTTTACTTCCTTTCAGCTTCTTCCATTATTTCATGGCTACTCACCACCTCATCCGTCTTGAGCTAATTTGATCTGGCCAGTCAGATTATAAGACTTTTGTAACTCAAAGCACGCAGCTCACTCGTCGATATGCATATACGAAATACTTTGTAATCTTAAATAATACTCGTTTCTCTCAATATGCAGTACTTCTCCCTGCTACAATATTGATTTGTTAATAACAATGGATAAAAAGATTAAATAAGATTAAAAAGGAAGAGAACGAGTGCGGATAATAAACTTATCAACTAACTAGGTGATTGGATTTTTTTTTTCCTTTTCAATTGATTCAATTAATTTGGGATTACAAGCTTATTGATTTATAATTACTCCACCATTACATACTTATTAAAAAAAACAGTAATACTAGTTGTACCTATCCGAAGTCAAAAGAAAAACTTAAAAAAATAAAAAATAATTTTTATTTTATTAATTTTTAAATTTAAAGGATAAACCTTACACTACTGTTTTTTCGGATGGTTGGTTAAGTCATGTATAATACTGTGCATGGGTGCAACTAGTATTTTTCAAAAAATATATCCTAATTTTATAAAATTAAAACTAATATTTAGCTTCAAATTGACAACTAATCAATGTCCCCACTAAATACATATAGTTATAAACAAATTAAAGAATGAATCAATGCACATCGAAGTGCATAAACTAGATAATATTTTTTGCCTGTAATTATACCGTTACCATGTGATGTTGATCAGAGGGTCCTAGAAAGTCTTATTTGTATCATTAATTATTTAATTTGCCCACGAGCATATGAGCTTTTTCGTTTTTTATTCTTATTTTAAGAGTTTCCTCTCTCCTATATCTTATCCACTTGATCACCACCGTCATGGTGCCAGTGGTACATTGCTCCACAAGCCTGACAAAAGAAGAGTATTTCTTTTCAAGGCAGCAAAGCAGAAAACTTGCCCTCCCTTAATTATTTTTCATAATTTGAAAAATATTATTTATAAATTTATAAAATTTATACAAGATAAATTACAATTTCAGAAACAAATAAAAATATAAATTAAACTCATAATTCAAAACATATACCTTTCCTTTATCATTCTTGAAATAAGCATTGGAAAGACTGCTTTTCAGAAATTTATTTTTTTGATTTATTTGAGAGAAGTAAAATCTCCTCTATCAAAGTGCGATTTATCAAAAAAAAAAAAAAAAATCCGAATATGCTTATTTATTATAGCTCTTTTATGGATTTTATTAAAAGCGGAACTTTGGGATGCAAAATAGCGCCTTAGCTAAACGTGCCCTAAGGATTTGAATTAAAATCCATCTTTCGAAATAATGGAAATAAACTAACTTTTAGCAAGTAGGCCAAAAATGAAGATCAGTACCCTTGCAAACATTCTTGCTTCAATCCTAAGGGTCGGAAACCTCTATAAATGTACAGCAGTACATGATCAATGGAAATTATCAGATTTTTTACAGGATAAAATACAACTGATAGATTCTCTCTGTTCAACGTTAGAACAGTACAAATGGGGTCCACTCTTTCTTCTTCATTTATTGGCCTCCAACCTGTCGTTCTTGATTGGCTGCGGGGTGGTCTCCGTCGTGGAATGGATTATAAATTTATGACACGTTGGAATATTCCGTGCCTTTTTCTGGCCATATAATAAGGATGAATTCAGGACCATCGTCTTCAGGACACTTTGAATCAGTAGTACAAGCTCTGCTGTAATTCATCCTTTCATGGCTACTGTTTTCCGTCCCCGTTTTCTTCTATTCGTTACCTCTCTCTTTGTCTTTCTAGTCTCTCTTTCTTTCGCTGATCAAAAGTCGTTTCGTCCGCGAGCCCTCGTCCTTCCGGTCACCAAAGATGCCGCCACTGGACAGTACGTCGCTACCCTCAAACAGAGGACTCCTTTAGTCCCGCTGAGGCTCACCGTCGACGTCGGCGGCCGGTCCATGTGGGTCGACTGCGATTCCGGCTCCTACGTCTCCTCCTCTTACCGGACCCCTCGCTGCCGCTCTTCCCAGTGCTCCCTCGCGAAAGCCGACACTTGCGGCGACTGCTTTTCCGGCCCTCGCCCCGGCTGCAACAACAACACCTGCTCTCTCTTCCCGGAGAACACTATTATCCAGACCAGCACGATCGGGGAGGTGACTGAGGACGTCCTCTCCTTTTCTTCCACAGACGGGTCCAACCCGGGTCGGGTCGTCTCCGTCTCTCGTTTCCTCTTCATCTGCGGCTCTCCCTTCCTCTGGACAGGTCTCCCGAGTGGGGTCACAGGCATGGCCGGCCTCGGCCGCACCAATATCGCGTTGCCCTCCCAGTTCGCCTCGGCTTTCAGTTTCCGACGGAAGTTCGCCGTCTGTTTGCCTTCCGGCGGCTCATCGAGAGGCGTCGTGTTCTTCGGGGACGGCCCGTACAGGTTTCTCCGGGCCGGCATCGACGCCTCCTCCTCCCTCACCTACACTCCTCTCAATCGTCAACCCGGTCAGCAATGCAGGAGCTTTCGTCGCAGGAGAAGTTTCCGCCGAGTACTTCATCGGAGTCAAGTCCATCAAAATCGACGGAAAGGCCGTCCCCTTGAACTCCACATTGTTCAAAATCAACAAACAATCAGGAGTCGGTGGAACCAAAATCAGTACCGTCAACGCGTACACCGCCCTCGAGACATCCATCTACAACGCCGTCGTCTCCGCATTCGTCCGCGCTGCCAAGTCGATGAACATCTCCCGGGTGACGGCGGTGGCCCCGTTCGGGGCTTGCTTTAGCTCCAAGAACATCGGAAGCACCCGAGTGGGTCCGGCGGTACCATTGATCGATCTCGTGCTACAGAAACCGGACATGTACTGGAGAATCTTCGGAGCCAATTCAATGGTATATGTCAGAGACGACGTCTTCTGTTTGGGCTTCGTGGACGGAGGATCGGAGGCGAGGACCTCCATTATTATCAGTGGACACCAGTTGGAAGATAATCTCCTCCAGTTCGATCTCGCCTCCTCCAGGCTCGGTTTTACGTCTTCACTCCGATTCAGACAAACTACCTGCACCAATTTCAACTTCACCTCCACTGCATAATACTGAAGCTCTGACGACGTGGTCTCACTTCCAGTCTGATTATAAGGCTTTCGTAATTCAATCCACGCAGATTACTCTTTTATATGCATGTACGAAATACTTTATAATCTTAAATAATCCTGGTTAATTTCTCAAAAAATGCGCTGCATGCTACATTAATTGGTTAACATTAAGGGTACAAATATAAATAGATTTAATAAGATTAAAGAGGAAGAGATCAGGAGAGGACAATCAATGTATATATCAACTATATATGTGATCCGAAATTGTTTTCCCATTTCAATTGTCAATTTTGGGTTACAAGCTTTTATATCACGTACTTAATATATAGATAATTTGTAAAAATAAAATCTTGCAGATTTTATGGACGACCTCATGACACTAGTCTAGGAAATAAAAAGTGACAGTACTCTAGAAAGTATTGTCATTTTATGTGATCCATTTTTGTTCAATTTAAGATATTGTTTCCATACAAAGTTCCGTTTAATAGATTTGAGTTAAAAAAAGGTAACGATTTGAGTTAAAAATTACACATCAAGACCCCGCGGCTAAAGTTAAAAGAAAAGATAAGAACGCTGGCGTATCGGTCTCTGATCCATTCCCAATTCGATTCCATCGTTTACTCACGAGTGAAGCAGTCGAGATTTGACAGAATATTAATTAGGGCGTTTATGCCTTTCCAAAGTAACTCACCCATTCACGGCGACTTCCCGCGGCATATGCGAGAATATCTCTTATAAAAAAGAAGGCAGAGCGCCGAGTTCCCGACTTAATTCCCTCATTCTAAGATAAAGAAATCCCACCACTCTTCTCTTCTCCGGCCATGGCGGCTTCTCCGAATCTCATCTACGTCGCTCTTATCCTTCACTTCTTCCCTTTCTCCGATGCCAGATCCCCCGTTCTGGTACTACCCGCGAAGAAAATCCAGGGGGCTCGCCAATACGTCACACAGATTTACCAGGGGAACACGCCAGCGGGCGACGAACTCGTTGTCGACCTCGGCGGCTCGTCTCTGTGGGTCAACTGCGACTCGGAGCGCGGAACATCGTCCTGTACTCGTCGGCCGGCTCGTTGTCCCTCCGCCCAATGCTCACTCGCCGGGTCCACCCGTTGCCGCGGACGCGACGGCATGATAAGGCCGGGTTGCGACGGTACCATCACTCGCGACTCCGTCCCGAGCTTGTCTTCGCTCCTTCCCCATTTCTGCTCTCTTCGCTCCTTCCCCATTTCTGCTCTCTTCGCTCCTTCCCCATTTCTGCTCTCCCCGGCTAGAAAAACGGGAACGAGAGGAGGAAAAGTGAAGAACCCCCGCCACAAACACCATACATCAGAACAAATTCAGAGTTGGCAAAATACACATAGGCAACAAAAATTTCCATTGACGCATGCTTCAAAAAACATAAGCACACAATAAAGCTGCTTTTTACAGGTGCGTGATTTGGGGGGATGAGGGAGAGCGATTTGGGGGAGAGGGAGAGCGATTTGGGGGGAGAGGGAGAGCGATTTGGGTTGGGGGAGAGGAACCGAGAGAGAGAGAGAGAGAGAGAGGCCGCCGCGGGAGGGTGAGGCGCGGGGCGAGGCAGCCTCGGGAGGGTGAGGCGAGGGCGAGGCCGCCGCGGGAGGGTGAGGCGAGGGCGAGGCCGCCGCGGGAGGGTGAGGCGAGGGCGAGGCCGCCGCGGGAGGCTGAGACCAGGGCGGGGCCGCCGCCAGAGGCTGAGACGAGGGTGGGGCCGCCGCGGGAGGCTGAGGAGAGGGAGAGGGAGTTGGGGGGAGAGGAAGCGAGAGAGAGAAGAAAAACGGGGTCGAACCAGACTCCGTTTTATTAGTTGTCGACTCAGCTGCTTATGTGGACGACCACGTAAGCAACTTACATAAGCAGGTCGTAATTTATGCGTACTCCTACGCAATTTATGCGCACTCTTACGCAATTTAAGCGCACTCCTACAGAGCGCACAGCATTATCCAAAAAAGTGTTATGAGAGAGACTTAATAGAATAAATAATTCCAAAGTAATGGAAGACGCACTGAGCCCACTTCATTGGGTGCGGGGTCACCGTCGTGGAATGGGGATTATAATATTTGGCATCGTTTGAGTTGTAATTAGTCGATAATAGCTGTTAGTATTGTTAAATATCTATTATACCCTTATAATTATGCCTTTGTAATTTGTCTATAAATAGTCTTGCAACTCAGAATTAGAATTAGGTATGATGCTCTGAGAATTACTTCATTCGTGCAAAAGACACAGTAGAAGCTCTGCTCATGGATTTCCTCCTTTCAACTTTTTTCCGTCCCCGTTATCTTCTATTTGGTACTTGTCTCTTTGTCTTTCTACTCTCTCTGTCTTGCGGTGATCAGAAGTCGTCGTTCCGCCCGCGAGCCCTGGTCCTCCCGGTCACAAAAGATGCCGCCACCGGACAGTACGTCACTACCCTCAAACAGAGGACGCCTCTAGTCCCCGTGAGGCTCACTGTCGACGTCGGCAACCGGTTCATGTGGGTCGACTGCAGTGCCGGCTCCTACGTCTCCTCCTCTTACCGGACCCCTCGCTGCGGCTCCTCCGCATGCTCCCTCGCGGACGCCGGCCCTAATTGCGGCGCCTGCTTTTCCGGCGATCGCCGCCCCGGCTGCAACAACAACACCTGCTCCCTCTTCCCGGAGAACACTATTACCCAGGCCGCCATGTATGGTGAGGTCACGGAGGACGTCCTCTCCGTTTCTTCCACAGACGGGTCCAACCCGGGTATGGTTGTCTCCGTCCCTAGGTTCCTCTTCGTCTGCGGCTGGCCCTTCCTCTTGAGAGGTCTCCCGAGTGGGGTCACAGGCATGGCCGGCCTCGGCCGCAACCATATCGCGTTGCCCTCCCAGTTAACCTCGGCATTCAGTTTTCGCCGGAAGTTCGCCCTCTGTTTGCCCTCCGGCGGCTCCTCCACCGGGGTCATGTTCTTCGGGGACGGTCCATACAGGTTTCTCCCGGACGGCATCGACGCCTCTTCATCCCTCTCCTACACTCCCCTCATCCTCAACCCGGTCACCAATTCAGGAATAATTTTCGTCGCCGGAGAAGCCTCCTCCGAGTACTTCATCGGAGTCAAATCCATCAAAATCGACGGAAAGGCCGTCCCCTTTAACCCCGCATTACTCAAAATCAACGAAGAAGGATTCGGTGGAACCAAAATCAGCACCGTCAACGCGTACTCCGCCCTCGAGACCTCCATCTACGACGCCGTCGTCTCCGCTTTCGTCCGCGCGGCCGAATCCATGAACATCGCCCGGGTCGCGGCGGTGGCCCCGTTCGGGGCGTGCTTTAGCTCCAAGAACATCGGAAGCACCGCCCGAGTGGGTCCGGCGGTGCCACCGATCGATCTCGTGTTACAGAACCCGAAAGTGTTCTGGAGGATCTTCGGAGCCAATTCGATGGTGGAGGTCGGAAACGACGTCCTGTGTTTGGGCTTCGTCGACGGAGGGGTGGGCGTGGTGACCTCCATTATTATCGGGGGACACCAGTTGGAAGATAATCTCCTCCAGTTCGATCTCGCCTCCTCCAGGCTCGGTTTTACGTCTTCTCTCCGTTTCAGAAATACCTCCTGCTCCAATTTCAACTTCACTTCCTATGCATACGAATAGTACTACAGAAGAAGAGGTGGTACTCTCACTTCCTTTCTTCCTCCATTATTTCATGGCTACTCACCACCTCATCCGTCTTCAGCTAATTTGATCTGGCCAGTCAGATTATAAGAGACTTGTAACTCACGCAGCTCACTCGTCGATATGGATGTACGAAATACTTTGTATTCTTAAATAATACTCGTTTCTCTCAATATGCTGTTCTGCTGCCTGCCACAATATTGATTTGTTAATAATAAGGGATAAAAAGATTAAATAAGATTAAAAAGGAAGAGAACGAGTGCGGATAATAAACTTATCAACTATGTGATTGGAATTTTTTTTTCACTTCAATTGATTCAATTAATTTGGGATTACAAGCTTATTGATTTATAATCACTCCACCATTACATATTTAATACCGAAAAAAAACAGTAATGTTAGCTGCACCTGTCCGACATATCTGACGTTCAAGGAAAACTTAAATAATAAAAAATAAAAATTTATTTTATTAATTCTTAAAATTTTAAAAATAAACCTTAAACAACTGTGTTTATTTCGGATTGCTGGTTACGTTATGTACATTAAATAGAACTGTGAATCAACTTGTATTTTTCCAAAAAAAATATCCTAATTTTATAATATATTAAAACTAACATTTAGTTTCAAAATGACAACTAATCATGTCTCCGCTAAGTACATAAAGTTATCGACAAATTAAAGTATGAATGAATGCACCTCGAAGTGCATAAACTAGATAATATTTTTTGTATGAAATTATACCGTTACCATGTGATTTTGATCGGAGGTTCCAAGAAAGTCTTATTTATATCATTAATTATTTAATTATCCCACGAGCTTATGAGCTTTTTGTTTTTTATTCTTATTTTAAGATTTTCCTCTCTCCTATATCTTATCCACTTGATCACTTTACATCATGGTGCCAGGAGTCCGTTGCTCCACATGCCTGACAAAAGAAGGGTATTTCTTTTCATGGCAGCAAAGCAGAAAACTTGCCCTCCCTTATTTATTTTTCATTGTTTTAAATATCTTATTAATAAATTTATAAAATGTCTTCAAGATAAATTACAATTTCAGAAACAAATAAAAACTAAATTAAACTTATAATTCACAATATATACGTTTCCTACAAAATTCTTGAAATAAGCATTGGTAAGATTGCTTTTCAGAAATTTATTTTTTTGAATTATTTGAGAAAAGAAAAATCTACTCTATCGATTTATCAAAAAAAATTAATAAATACATTTAAAATTCAACCACAACAGGAAAAAACGTCATTTTTTAAAGAGAGAATAGAGTAATGATTCGCAGTTGGGTGCGCGAGTCCACTTGCCCTTTCAGAATAAGATAATATATTTTTTAAATTTCGTAAAATATATTATTTTATTCTTTTTGTATGAGCCGGTGATGCACCTAATGGTCGAACCGGTGCATGAGTAATTGTTCGAGAGAATAAGCCTCTCAGCATATATAAGATACATTATGGGAGAGAGTAATTAATAATAAAAAAATACATGCATAATGCTACTACAACTTTCTGTTACAACGTTAGAACAGGCAAATGGGGTCCACTCTTGCTTATTCATTTATTGGTCTCCAACCTGTCGTTCTTGATCGGCTGCGGGTGGTCTCCGTCGTGGAATGGATTATAAGTTTATGACACGTCGGAATATTCTGGGCCTTTTGCCGGCTATATAATAAGGATGAATTCAGGACCATCGTCTTCAGGACATTTTGAATCACTAGTACTAGCTGTGCTGTATTTTCTCCTTTCATGGCTACTGTTTTGCGTCCCCGTTTTCTTCTATTCGGCACCTCTCTCTTTGTCTTCCTAGTCTCTCTTTCGTTCGCTGATCAGAAGTCGTTTCGTCCGCGAGCCCTCGTCCTTCCGGTCACCAAAGATGCCGCCACCGGACAGTACGTCACTACCCTCAAACAGAGGACTCCTTTAGTCCCCGTGAGGCTCACCGTCGACGTCGGCGGCCGGTCCATGTGGGTCGACTGCGAATCCGCCTCCTACGTCTCCTCCGCTTACCGGACCCCTCGCTGCCGCTCTTCCCAGTGCTCCCTCGCGAAAGCCGAAGCTTGCGGCGACTGCTTTTCCAGCCCTCGCCCCGGCTGCAACAACAACACCTGCTCTCTCTTCCTGGAGAACACTATTATCCAGATCAGCACGATCGGGGAGTTGACCGAGGACGTCCTCTCCGTTTCTTCCACAGACGGGTCCAACCTGGGTCGGGTCGTCTCCGTCTCTCGTTTCCTCTTCCTCTGCAGCTCGCCCTTCCTCTTGAGAGGTTTCCCGAGTGGGGTCACAGGCATGGCCGGCCTCGGCCGCACCAATATCGCGTTGCCCTCCCAGTTCGCCTCGGCTTTCAGTTTCCGACGGAAATTCGCCGTCTGTTTGCCTTCCGGCGGCTCATCGAGAGGCGTCGTGTTCTTCGGAGATGGCCCGTACAGATTTCTCCCGGCCGGCATCGACGCCTCCTCCTCCCTCACCTACACTCCTCTCATCGTCAACCCGGTCAGCAATGCAGGAGCTTTCGTCGCCGGAGAGGTTTCCGCCGAGTACTTCATCGGAGTCAAGTCCATCAAAATCGACGGAAAGGCCGTCCCCTTGAACTCAACATTGTTCAAAATCAACAGACAATCTGGAGTCGGTGGAACCAAAATCAGTACCGTCAACGCGTACACCGCCCTCGAGACATCCATCTACAACGCCGTCGTCTCCGCATTCGTCCGCGCCGCCAAGTCGATGAACATCGCCCGGGTGACGGCGGTGGCGCCGTTCGGGGCTTGCTTTAGCTCCAAGAACATCGGAAGCACCCGAGTGGGTCCGGCGGCGCCACCGATCGATCTCGTGCTACAGAACCCGAAAGTATACTGGAGGATCTTCGGAGCCAATTCAATGGTATATGTCAGAAACGACGTCTTCTGTCTGGGCTTCGTGGACGGAGGATCGGAGGCGAGGACCTCCATTATTATCGGTGGACACCAGTTGGAAGATAATCTCCTCCAGTTCGATCTCGCCTCCTCCAGGCTCGGTTTTACGTCTTCACTCCGATTCAGACAAACTACCTGCGCCAATTTCAACTTCACCTCCACTGCATAATACAGAAGCTCCATTAATTCATGACCACCCACCACCGTCATTAGTTTTGAGCAGGCCAGTCTGATTATAAGGCTTTTGTAGTTCAATCCAAGCAGATTACTCTTTGATATGCATGTACGAAATACTTTATAATCTTAAATAATCCTGGTTAATTTCTCTCAAAATGCGCTGCATGCTACTTTAATTGGTTAACAATAAGGGAACATATATAAATAGATTTAATAAGATTAAAGAGGAAGAGAACAAGAGAGGACAATGACATATGTGATCCGAATTTGTTTTCCCATTTCAATTGTCAATTTTGGGTTACAAGCTTTTATATTACGTACTTAATAAATAGATAATTTGCTAGAAAAATTAAAATCTTGCAGATTTTAAGGACAACTTGACAATCTAGGAAATTAAAAGTTACAGTACTCTAAAAATTATTGTCATATTATGAATTAAAACTAACACTAAGCTTCAATCAATGTACCTCTAAGTACATAAACTATTAAAGTTTTGTAAAATTGATCCTTTTTTTTTTTTGCTTAGCTTTTGTATCTTCTTCCCATGTGATGTTGAACACATATTTGTATATTAATAATTTAATTTGCCTGCAGCTCCTCTCACACGAGATAAAATAAAATATTTCTTAGATTCCTTGAAATATGTTATTTTAATCTGCGAGAGGAGTTGTACACGACTGGTACACATCTCGTATTCACGAATCACTCCTCTTTTGTTATTCTTACTTTACGAATTTCGTCTTTTCTTTATCCACTTTGAATTATGGTCGCAGACCAAGCTGAGTTGGAGACCACCTGTTTCTCGAATTTGAAATATCCGACTTGGTTTCTGTACTTGCTCCACATGCTTACTACAATCGATATATACATTGAATAGGTTTATCAACTTCCGTTTTGGTTTGAAAGACATACTTTAAGAAAAAAGATAAATGAATTGGACGAGTTTTTATTTGTTTGGATAATATTTCTTAATTGCTCTTTCATATATTCGCATAAATTATCGGAAATTATTAATAAGGTTATTTTTATTTAAATATTAAAAAATATAACAGTAAGGACTTGTACAATATTCTATAAACTTGAGCATATTGATCCATTTTTGTTCAATTTAAGATATTGTTTCCATACAAAGTTCCGTTTAATAGATTTGAGTTAAAAAAAAGGTAACGATTCGAGTTAAAAATTACACATCAAGACGCCGCGGGTAAAGTTAAAAGAAAAGATGAGAAGGCTAGCGTATCGGTCTCTGATCCATTCCCAATTCGATTCCATCGTTTATTCACGAGTGAAGCAGTCAAGATTTGACAGAATATTAATTAGGGCGTTTATGCCTTTCCAAAGTAAACTCACCCATTGACGGCGACTTCCCGCGGCATATGCGAGAATATCTCGTATAAAAAAGAAGGCAGAGCGCCGAGTTCCCTACTTAATTCCCACATTCAAAGAGAAAGAAATCCCACCACTCTTCTGTTCTCCGGCCATGGCGGCTTCTCCGAATCTCATCTACGTCGCTCTTATCCTTCTCTTCTTCCCTTTCTCCGATGCCAGATCCCCCGTTCTGGTACTACCCGTGAAGAAAATCCAGGGGGCTCGCCAGTACGTCACACTGATTTACCGGGGGAACACGCGGGCGGCCGACGAACTCGTCGTCGACATCGGCGGCTCGTCTCTATGGGTCAACTGCGACTCGGAGCGCGGAACATCGTCCAGTACTCGTCGTCCGGCTCGTTGTCGCTCCGCCCAATGCTCACTCGCGGGGTCCACCAGTTGCCGCGGACGCGACGGCATGATAAGGCCGGGTTGCGACGGTACCACCGGCGACGCGGCCTGCTTGGTCTTTCCGGAGAATCCCGTCACCAGAGTATCCTCCGCCGGCGAGTTAGTCGTGGACGCCGTCCGCTCCGCGAATGGGCGCGTTTCCTCGTTCCCCCGCGGGTTCCTCTTCGCCTGCGGATCGGCCGCCCTTTTACGCGGCCTCGCCGTCGGCGCGAACGGAGTCGCCGGCCTCGGACGCTCTCGATTGACGCTCCCGTCTCAGCTCTCCGCCGCGCTCGGCTCTGAATATCGGACATTCGCCCTCTGTCTCTCTTCGTATTCCGACGGCGTCGTCTTCTTCGGCGACGGGCCCTACAACAATATGCTCCCCTCCGGCGACGACGTCTCCAAGTCGCTCACGTACACTCCCTTAATCACCCGCAACGCCGGCGGCGACATTCCGAGACCGTCCGACGAGTACTTAATCGGTCTGAAATCGATCAAGATCAACCGAAAACGCATCCCCCTCAACTCCTCCACGCTCCTCACGATCGCGATCAGCACCGTCGCTCCTTACACCACTCTGGAGACGGCCATCTTCACCGCCGTCGTCGACGAGTTCGTGAACTCGGCGGAATCGATGGGCCTCGCTCGTGCGGCTGCCGTGGCGCCGTTCTCTGCCTGCTTCAGCGCCGACAATAGTACTCACGCGGTCCCCTCCATCGACCTGGTCCTACAGAGCGAGCTCGTTTATTGGAGAATTTCGGGAGCCAACTCGATGATAACGTTTGCCGAAAAGGGCGTGATGTGTCTGGCGTTGATGGATGCGGGTCCGGCGCCGGCAACGCCGATCGTCGTTGGGGGTCATCAATTGGAGGACAATCTTTTGCAGTTCGACGTCGCTGCGTCCAGGCTCGGGTTCACGAGAACTACTTGCGGGGGGGACTTCCAGAGATTAAGGTCGAATTCGTCTGTTAATGGAGATGTTTCTTCTTTGTAGTTTCGTCTTTCTGTATCATTAATATTCCGATTATCTTACACTGTATTATACGCGTATGGCTCTGATAGAGCGATCGAATGTTGATAAGTACTGGTAATATCTTCTATTCCGGTGATATCCGGTGAGCGGAAAAGAAGCTGAACGCGGCCGTACGTGGTTCCTGTCACATTGTCAAGTTACGCGGCGGTGCGGGGCCGTTACCGACTCGCCGTCGATTCCTTGTTCTTGTCCGTACTTTTAAAGCTTTTGATACTTTTCAATCGAACCTTATCCACTTCCGGACTTATCCAGTTTCTCCATCTGACTCACCGTCGAGTCACCGCGCTCTGCGAGACTGCGATTGCCATTTATGCACATGGAAGGGAAACTTGGTTTCAAAGTCAAATAATGAATGAAAGAAATCTCAAAATCTCTCCCACGAAACCAAGGAGATCATACCGAAGAACTCTAATACTCACATCTAAGGGTTGATGAACGGAACATAAACGGATAATAAACGAAAAAGGAATAGCCGGAATTAAACTGTATACGAACCGTAAACAGGTAAGGTACCCTAAACGGTAAACGTTAAACGGAAAACCCTTACTATTTCACCTTCGTAACCAAACTACTATGACGTATGTTTTATTTGTCAAACTCCCTATGGGCATCATACGTGAAGCTGAAATACGGCTCCTCTCCCATACCGATTCTAGAGCACATAAACAGGGATCCTATTTGGCATGGAAACAAATATCAACACACATAAATACAGAAAACACCAAATACATAATATCTAGGGGAAATAACACATCATTATGATTTGATAGGGCCTGGAAATTAGATAAACCATCGATTGATCTTAGTAGATCATTTGATGGCCCATGTAACCCAAAAGAACATGAAGATCTTATAACTCAAGGAGACTACAATTGGAATGAAATTCGCCGTTAGGGAGTTTTGGCCCCTTAATGTTGCTGAAAAGATTCTAGAAACATCTAGGGAGAATAAAAATCTGGTCTCCAACATATAGACTCCTACGAGTGAGAGATCTTTTTCAATTAAGTCGGCCTACTATATCCTTAAAAACAACTCAAAGGATAGGAAAAATACACCACTATATGGTTCGAGAAACTGTATTTGGC
Source organism: Aristolochia contorta (assembly GCA_022405105.1). Lineage (NCBI taxonomy): Eukaryota > Viridiplantae > Streptophyta > Magnoliopsida > Piperales > Aristolochiaceae > Aristolochia > Aristolochia contorta. The sequence goes on from CM039664.1 coordinate 8,754,266, forward strand.
CACAAATATGGAAATTAAAAATATTTCTGAAACATAAAACTTTCCTATGGATACTAATGAGGGATAGGGTACCGACTGAAAATCATTTAAACATGAGAAGAGTTTAGGTCGATCAGACTTGTTGTATGTGCAATCTTGAGTTAGAGACACCAAAACATTCTCCTAATGCATTGTAATTTCGCTAGGGAGGTTTGAGATCTCTTAATGGAGCACACTCTCCAAATACCCATTGATTCCACTATTAGATCATTCCTTCAAAAGAGCCTTACTTCTAATTGTTCCAGAAATCTTCCTAGATCTTTATATATATATATATATATATATATATATGTTGGCACAACATTATGGGAATTTGGTGTGCTGTAAATAGAAACAAATTCGAAAATAAAAGTATTTCTGCTAGACAAAGTGCAAATAAAATTTTTGCACAATCTAGAATGATCATTAATAGTAAGGAAGTACCAAAGGGTATAAAATGAAAAAGTGATAGATTAAATCAAATTTGGAGCCCACCAAAGGTTGCAACCTTAAAAACAAATTTTGATGGTTCCTCGTTAGCAAACGGAAATCATGCTGGGGTGGGTATTATCATTAGGGACCATAGTGGTTCTCCACTAGTTGGTGCTACTTGGTCTCAATATGAAAAAACAAATAATGAAGCAAAGTATATTGCGTTCTTTTTAACACCCATCATACAAAAAAATTCTTCCCAAACGATTGAGTAATTATTAAAGGAGACTCCAAATTGGTAATCCAATCATTGCAGGAAAACAAGTGACATACTTGAGCTAAAGAGATGAATAAAAGCGTGCCGAGGAATCTTGCTTTCCCTACCTAAGGTGAAGCTTCAATACAAATTCAGGGAGACAAATAATGATTTGATGAAGAAGGTTTTGTTTTTTGCAGGTCAAGGCGAAACAAAAATTCGTCTTTGGATACACAGTATCCCAATTTTTTTGAAAAACAATATCTTAAATGACTGCATTAGGGCATGTTTAAGCCCAGAACTAATCTTTTTGGATGACTGTAATATTCTACAACTTATCTCCTCTCTAGACCATCTCGTTTATCCTCACAACTATAGGTCACATGAATGAAAATGGTTTTATGTGGTTAAGGATAAAAAAATGAATAAAATATTTTATAATACTACTCTATATTTAAACAGTTAAGTGATGTAATTGGTAAGATTAATAAGTTACATTAAATTAGTGTTTAATTTTAATTTATCAGATGGTAAGATATATAATTAAGTACATGAATCAGAGTTTTTAAAAAAGCGGACCGGGCCAGACATTTACCAAGGTTGAACCGGAAAGGATGACTAATCATCCGACTCTTACAAAAGTCAAAACTGGTTTTCCTCCTAATCTGTACATGGGTGACATTAGAAGTGATTACCTCTAAAAACTGTAATGAAGTCAAACGTTGACATAAATGGAATAATAAAAATGTATCATTCATGAATGCCAAAACCTATGAATAATATACCACATTTCTAACGTGCAACAAAAATCGAGTAAATTTAAATTACTTAATTCGAGAAGGGCACTTAAGTAATGTAAAAGTTTTTGAATTGTGATAATAACGTTTTTATTTTTTATTTTTACTACTATCAGGGCTTGCAAATCCTACATCAATTAATGGCATTAATTAACGACGTACCAACGGTGTTAGTAAAATTAAAATTGGCGCAGGTGGTTCTGAAGAAGGACAAGCTAGAACTAAAACCCAGCGTCGATTTGGCGACGTCAAACAGCAAGAAGTTGTTCTGCAACTGGTAAGCTCCGATGAGGGCTGCCTGCGGAGCCTTCTCTCCGCCGTCGACGACGGCGAGGCAGGCCACATCTCCGGCCACCTGTTTCATCGAGTTCGCTCCGAAGATCGTCCAGTTGTGCCCGCTGCGCAGCATCAGATCCACCCGAGGCACCGCCAGACCCTCCGGCGACGCCGACCCGAGCTCGGTCGTGTTCAGACACAGGTCGAAGGGCTTCACCTTGTAAGAAGCGCGAGGGATCCCTTTGGTCGCCTTCGCGAACGCCTTCAGCAAGGCCATGTACACGTGGCTCTTGAGAGTCGTGTACGGCGTCGCCGTGCTGAGCTTCACCCCACCGCAGCCGTCCGCGTCGAAGGCGAGCACGCGCGCGAGGAACCGGACGAGTTCGCCGCCGACGGCCACGGCGTCGACGTCGATGTAGTAACCCGGGTTGGTCGGGTTTTTCACGAGGGGCGTGAAGGAAAGAACCCCGGTCGCGTCGAACCCCCCGGGTTCGAGGAAGTACGGACCCTCTCCGAAGAACGCCACGCCCGGGGACGAACCGCTCCCGGGTAAACAGATCGCGAACCGTCTCTGGATGGAGAGAGCCTTAGCGAGCTGCGAAGGGAGACCGACCCGGGACCGGCCGAGCCCGGCGACTCCGCGGCGCGCCGGGAGGGAGGGACTTGAACAGGGACTTAGGAGCGCAGGAGGAGACGAAGCGGCGGCCGGGAATCAGAACCACGTCTGCTCTCGTGGGGTTACGTCCGTCTGTGGCGGAGAGAAGGATCGTGATAAGGTCGGTGGTCAAGTCGGCGACGGCGCAGGTCTGGGTGACGGGGTTGAGAGGCGCGACGGAGCAGGAGCAGTTGCGGTGTAATTTGCCGGCGGCGACTGGGTTGGTCCGGCAAAGGGGGTTCCGGAAGGTGTTCGCGAAAAGTGTTCGCGAAATAAGGATCCGAATGCCTCTATTTATAGGAAAAATTCGGATCCTTTTTTTCAAATATAATAATATTTTAATAATAAAATATTATTATTATTATTATATTATATTATTATAATAATATTATATTATTATTATAATATTACTATTACTATTACAAAGGGGCGGCGTCTCCCATTTCGGCGTACAGTCGACATCTTTAAATACAATTAAAGATGTCGACCATATGAGGGGGGGACAAAATGGCGTCACCCCCACTCACAAATCTCCACCTTGGCGAATTTTGTTCACCTATATAAAAATAGGAATACTAACTAATGCGCCTTGCAACGTCTTCAAATCCGAAGGATATTGATCAAGTCCAAACAAGATTTGAACTTGATCCCTGTTATCACCTTGGTCAAAGCGTCTGCGGGATTGTCATCGGTCTTGATTTTGTGGACTTGAACTCCACCTTCTCGATGATCTCCCGCACAAAATGATACCGTACATCGATATGTTTGGTCGGGCATGGTATACTTGGTTCTTTGCTATGAATAGCACTTTGACCATCACGAACAACCGCCGGATGTTTACGACCAATTCCCAAGTCTTCAAGTAACCCTTGTAACCAAATAGCTTCTTTTACGACCTCTGTAATGGCCATATATTACGCCTGTCAGAGACAAGGCAACTGCGTGGATGGTGTAAGGTAGACTTCCAGCCGATCTGGTGCTTTTGCAAGAGTGAATACATAACCCGATGGTTGATCACGCTTATCCGGATCACAAGCATAACCGAAAGTCATGATATCCCACTATTTGCTGACCAATACTATCATCCTTCTCAAATATCAACCCAATATCTAAGGTTTTAAGAATATACCTTAGAATCCATTTCCTGACTTGCCAATGTTCCTTCCTGGATCATGCATATACTGCTCACAACTCCAGCTGCGTGTGAAATGTCTGGTCTTGTACACACCATAGCATACATCAAGCTACCCTCTTGCATTTGCATAAGGAACCTTCGACATATACTCTCGTTCCTTATCTGTTTTTCGGACAATTTGTGAAGCACTTAGTTTAAAATGAGGTGCCAATGGGGTACTTACAGGGTTTAGACTTCTCATCTACGTTAAAAGCGTTGTAGTACCTTCTTCATATATTGACTTTGTGTCAAACAAAGTGTACCCCTCATTCTATCTCTTATGATCTCCATGCCGAGAATTTTCTTTGCTTCACCTAGATCTTTCATTTCAAACTCCTTGCTCAATTGAGTCTTCATTCTATTGATCTCCTCTTGATTCTTTGATGCTATCAACATGTCATCAACGTATAAGAGGAGATAGATGAAAGATCCGTCTCGTAGCTTGTTGAAATACACACAATGATCAAAGCGCTTCTAGTGTATTTACGCTTCATCATGAATTGATCAAAACGCTTATACCAACGCCTTGGTGATTGTTTTAGGCCATATAGCGATTTGTTCAATTTCTGAGACAATTTTCTTTTCCTTGAACTTTAAACCCTTCAATTTGAGTCATATAGATTTCCTCTTCTAAATTACCATGTAAGAATGCTGTCTTCACATCCATTTGAACTAGCTCCAAATCAAATTGTGCTACCAAAGCCAAAAGAATTCTAATGGAGGAATGTTTCACAACCGGAGAAAAACATTATAATCAATTCCTTGCACGGTAATGGGAGCTGCAGGGGATCAAATGGTGGCGGCGTCGGAGACACTCGGACCATACCAGATCGCCTGTTATGTCCAAGACGAACTCCCTATTGTCCAGCGGGAGTGTGTATAGGGAAGTCCGATCGTCTTTGTTTATGGGTGCTACGAGAGCTCTCAGACGTGGAGGAGAAGCAGCTTCTGAAACTGATGAACATGAGAGCAGGACGAAGAAGGCGCAGAGAGCAGATGTGAAGAGCCTCTCATGAGCGCCTGTCATTGATCTTCCTCAGAGGAAAGGAGGAGGGAAGTCGACGAGATCAATTCAGTCCAGTAATTAGACGGAATATATAGAGAACTAGTGAGAAGGACAGACCGCAAGCTTCTGATCATCACCGACAAAATTGGCAGCTAATAGACGTAAAGCACCAAAAGCCCATGCACGTGATGGTTACTATACTCTATTACTGTTTATAATTCTTGACACGATCGATCAGTGACTTAATAATTAAGTCAAATTTGAACGTTCAGGAGCGGGTCTCAATACTCGGAAAAAAATATGAATAAGATTATATATTATAATTCGTGAGTTAGTCATGAACACTTGTTGAAGTTTTAATGCTAGATGAAGTCAACAAATTAATTTAGGCGTATATAATCAACACACTGAGATCATAACATTAAGTCTATTCGGATTTGTTTTAAATATAATTATCATGTTGACTTAAACTTGGTACATTTATTTAGTTATTATATAGGTCAAGATTATGGACTACCACACGAAATTTAGTTTAATCAAACATCACACACACACACACACACACATATATATATATATATGAGAGAAAGATTCGTCTAAATCATGGTTTGTCTAACCATGGCCGAAAATTTTTGCATGTAAAAGTCCTATAGTTCACTTACTTTACAGTGAATTGTGTTAGATTCAGTTGAAACTAAGGCCAAGAATGATCCACGGTTCAGTTTTTGTTGAGCACAAGCTAGGTCCTAATTAATCCCAATTCCCTCGACAAACCCTCGTTTAAATTCATAGTAGTTGCTAATACTAAGGGACGGGTACGAGCATAAGGCCACATGACCACATTAACTGTGGCATCATTTATGAACTATATATAATCAACGATGTTTAGGCTGTGAGAAACTAATAATTGATTGTACATGTAAAGTGTTTAAGAAACTCCTAATTAGAAGGTTAAGAACACGAGGGATCATGTGCTCATGGTCAGTGATTAACAGCACTCATAATTAGTCGTACGAGCTAATTAATTACTCCGAACTGATCGGTGAACTTGAGACCAACTCTGCTCATTATATTGTGGATTAATGGAATATTGCACTTGGGAGTACTGTAGATTTTGCATTAATCAAGTACTTGAATTAAAATAGTTCAATATTAAGTGAAATAGTGATTTCTCTTCATAAAAATATTGATTTCATGAGTAAGAACGGTACTTCTATCCTGAAATGCATTTTTTTCACTATAAGAAATCCCTTTATAGTGAAAAAATCACTGTTTCTTCGTTCACAGTTGTATTTTTCTAAATGAAAAAAGTATTATATTTTTTAAAAAGAGAAATCAGTGCTCCTGTGGTGCATGAAAGATCACTGTGTTTTCCCCGTTCAAAGTTGTACATTTCTAATTAAAGAAGTAGCCGGTTCTAAGAAATTAAACCATTGTTTTTCCTAGGGCAAAAGCAGTGCTTTTTTTAACATAAACGAGTTTTATGGAGTTGGGATAAGGAAACGGGTATGACCGGAATGAACACCAGGAATGCATGAAACTGTGCCTTTATTTTGGACTAAACATGAAGAGCATGAGCCTCCTGTCCTCTCTAACCAAGTTCCCAGAATAAATTTCCTACAGTAAGCAGGAAGGTCACGAACGAATTCTTCTTTCTTTTCTTTCAGATTCCGTCTCCCGCCCTCCTACATTAACATGCCCAGGTGAGAATCCCATGAAGTTTAGTTCCAGTACCATATATCGCGGCAAAGGTACTACTGTTCAAGCCCTCGCGATCATGGAACCCAAGATTGATTCCAGGAGCAGCAGCCGCGGCGGCGGAGAAGACGATCAAGAAATGGGTCCTCCTGACGACGCGTTCTTCAGATCAGAAGGACGTCATGATCAGTTACCTAAGATTATCAATCAAAAGCATTGTGGGATTTCCCCCAAGACGGTGGACTCCATGCGCGTGGTACGTTTACGAATTAAGCAGCTCGTGTTCGAAAATTAGGATTTGATACTGTCGCACTGAGAGCACCCGTTTGTGCTTCTGGAGATTTCTTGCTATAGTGAGTGATATACAATGGGGGAGGAGATTTTATGGGTCAAATTTCTAACAAAGATAGTTTTAATGTGGGACAGGCGGGAGCAGAGTTTCTCGGTACATTTTTTATGATGTTTGCGGTCTGCGGAATCATTGCAACCACAAAAATGGTGGAGGGCGCTGGATTATTGGAGTACGCATTCGCCGGGGGTTTTGCGATACTGGTGGTGATTGTCGCCGTCGGACCCATCTCCGGCGCGCACGTCAACCCTTCCATAACCGTGGCGTATGCAGCCATCGGCGAGCTCCCTTGGTCCAAGGTATATATGTTCCCCTTCCACTTCCGAACAGAGTACCGTGAGCAAAATTGGGCACTGAAAAAAATGGAATTTAATGGTGGGTGGGTGGATAGGTTCCTCTGTATGTGCCGGCGCAGATCGCAGGGGCGGCATTTGCCACATTCGTGGGCATGGCCGTTTATAACATGGAGGCGGATTTCGCCAACACTCGACCCCTTCGCGGCGTTGCCATGGCTTTCTTCTCGGAGCTCATTGCCAGTTCCCTCATAATGTTCTTGGCAGCATCCATGTCCGACAATGCCCAAGCCGTAAATCTCACTACTACTTGAACTCTTTATTAAGTTTTTCATTTTCTAAATCTTCTGTTTGTATCCGGTTTGCTTCTCTATTCCATTAACAAAAGGGAACAAGAAACTCCTCTGTTGCAGATTGGACAGTCAGCGGGATTCGTCATCGCAGGAGCAATCGCACTTGCAGTTCTGATCACAGCGTGAGGACTGAACTTGAACCGCACCTGCAGCGATTAACGATCCTATATGCGCGCTAATTTATTCGACGGTTTTGATGTCAGGCCCGTCTCAGGAGGATCATTGAATCCCGTGAGGTCGTTTGGACCTGCAATCGTTTCTTGGAAGTTCGAGAGCTTATGGCTATACTTCTCAGCCCCAACTCTGGGGGCTCTCGCCGGAGCTTTCCTGTATCGATTATTGAAGATTCAACACACCCACCAGTCTTGTACAGCCTCGCAAAGTGAGGCCGCTCGATGTGCAGTTTCTGGAAGTATCATATGCGAAACTAATCTCTCCACTCACAGGCTCACCGGCAATTAAAATGGAGAGAGAATCTTCAAAAGAGCTCTCCCTCCGTATATGTGAAACTTCTCCACTCGCGGGATTTGGGAATATCGGTAAAAACCCATAAAGATTCACCTACTTGGGAACAATTGTGGGTAAGAAGAAATTTCCTGAATCCAGTTCAAACATATGCTATTTAACTCATATAATCTTCCAAACCAAAGGATCCAGCCGTCTTTCATTGAGCAAATAGCCCTCTACCTTCCAAAATATGGAGCTAGATGCTGGGCCAGTTGGACAGCATATCTACCCAGTAGGACTGTCATATTCCTAAAAAAAGATTGAAGATCCTTCACTCAACTTGTGTAAATATTCAACCCACTAACGTGCCAAAATTTGTTTACTTTCCACCTTTACACGGCAAGCTAATAATCCGAGGCAAAGACCCATTCCCTGACATTAACAATCATTGTCCTCAATCCGTCCCACAAGTGGAATGGTAAATCGCGGCGGCATGCCTTCAACCTGTTTAGAAATCAAATAAAATCAAAGTTACCTGCATATATAACCAATCCACGTACCAATCGGACGCAACAAACCTTCGAGGGGTGCCCTAATGGTTCTGCTACGTATAATCAGACATATTGAGAATTCAAGATCCAGCTTAATTGGTTAAGTGATAAAGAAAATCAATAATTTCTCGTAATTTCTCTTCACAACTACCTCATAGTAACATCAAGTGCCATTAAAGATGGTATATATCTACCAACTACAATTAGTCCATAGTACATACAGGATGATGGAGAAACTTGAAAATGCTTCTAATCCTAGTCTTGGGTCTACTCATAAATCAAAAAACCTCCCTACAACCACGCCCAAGTTTTAAGTTACGTTTATGGCCAAACAGGTATCTGACGTGCATCCAAGGTTCATTCTCATTTTGGGTTCCTCAGAACAATGATAACAGAGTCTCCTCGAAGGAACATTTTACTGATAAATCTATCCTTGTTAACAGGAAGAGCTTTCTTCTTGCCTTTACCAGTCTTAGGTACCTGCAAAAATTATAAAAAAAGGGTTAGGGTTGATGTTGATTTGGCAAAATGCTATTAAGTATGAAGGAAAAATTTTTCTGCTCCAACCTCGGTCCACATTTCCCTGACATTTTCAAGTACCATATTGCAGTGTCGATCAAAGGCTCTCACATGGCCAAGAAGCTTCTTATTGTTCCTGCAATTAATTAGCACTTGAGTGTTGTTTTTCACACTCATCATCAATACTGAGAGTGGACCGGTGCTAAATTCCTCCTCTTCCTTCTTGCCTCCCTGTAATTTAGTTGCAAAGATTATGAATACATTGGAGGTTGCATAAGATAATAATCTCAATCAGATACATTTGAAATCACAGATCATGAAAACACCAGCAAGGTTGGTTTAAGGTGGCTTTTGAAAAAAATAAAAAAAACCAACCTGTTGCAGGATGGGGCAGGGAGAGGGCCGAAGGGTGGGGGCTGCAGGGTGGGAGATGCAGGGTGGGGCAGGCGGGGAAAGGTGGGGGCGGCAGGGTGGGGCAGGATGGGGGCTGCAGGGTGGGGAGGAAGAGGGCTAAGGGTGGGGAGGAAGAGGGCTAAAGGTGGGGGGAGGAAGAGGGCTAAAGGGTGGCGGAGGAAGAAGGCTACAGGGTGGCGGAGGAAGAAAGCTAAAGGGTGGGGGAGGACGAGTGCTGCAGGGTGGGGGAGAATGAGGGCTACGGGGTGGGGGAGGAAGAGGGCTACAGGGTGGGGGAGGAAGAGGGCTACAGGGTGGGGGAGGAAGAGGGCTACAGGGTGGAGGAAGATGGCTGGAAGGTTGAGAGACAGGGATAGAGTTGAGAACACACATCAACACCTCTACTGTCCTCTTCTGAGAAACCTAAAATTTCTGTCATTCCTTGGAATTTCTAAGACTTAAAGCGCTACTCTGGGATAAAAAGGGATACAGCAATTAGAGTTGTACTGTAAGGGTGATACAGGGGAAACTAAGTCACACCTTCAAAAATTGCTGAAATTCATTTCTCTCACATTCATATAAAACTGAGAACCTACTTTAATGACAGAAAAGTGGTTCTAATCAAAGCACAGACATCACCTACAACTCCATAATGTGCAAAATGGGGTAGTCAACCCCAACACAGTTAGGCAAAGACTATCATGAGCTGAAGTACACAAAGGTGAGTTACTCAAAGCTATCAAAACCTAAATAACAAAACTACTCTACATACATTTGCAAGGCCCAAATACAGATTTTTGGAAAGTTCTCTTAAATCTACCATTCCATATAGAAACATGCGAAAATTTTAGCATGATTATTTGTCCACAACTGCTTCCATAAGGCAAAAGTGTAAAATGGCACATGATTGTTGGCTTTTATGACACTATTCATGCTTTCAGATATCATCTCCGAGGCACCTCTTTTATACTTCACTATTTGCTTCAAAAATAAGCTGGGACACCCAATAAATAGTCTCCCCTGGACACTAGCTGACTTCATTGGGCATCAATAATTTGCTTTCATAATTTGAAAGATACAAGTTTGAGAATTCATTAACGGAGATGGTAGAATTACAAGCCAGCTCCCCAACCAAGGATTGCTAGGAACGTAATATACAAACAGAGAACTACAGCAGGAAAAAAGAAAAGGCAAAAAAAAAGGATGTTCTTTTCTTAGCAAAATAATAACAAATATAAGACACAGGAGTGACATTGACCTTTATCAAATAAAAAATAGATATAGTAGCAAACAGCAGCAGAGGACCGGAAGACTTGATGGTTCCACTCTAGATGTGACACAACATTGCTACTCATAAAAAGGTTAACTGAACAATACCATATTCCTCTAATTGGTTGAATAAGCAGTATATAAGAGTTGAGAAGCAGTAAGGGCGAGTCAAACAGATGAAAATAACGTAGACCAATCAAAGAGATGAAAAAGAGCGTAGTACAATCAAAAGGATGAGAAACAGCATATAAGAATCAAAGGGAGAAAAACAGCTTACACTTTTCAAAACATGAAACTTGGGAAAACATGGACAGAATATCACAGAGCAAGTTTGCCTTCATAAGTGATTATTAGTCATGGTTAGATCCGTAAGGTAAAGCTCACATGTCACTCAAGTAAAAGAAGAAACTGAAGTGATGACAACTTGTAGGTATACCCAGAGAACTAAGAAAAGTCTCCAGAGAAATTAACAACGAATGATTTTTAAAAAATAGGTATATATAGTGCTCCACTCTCGCTGCTGTAAACATCCTCTCTGTTTATAGGGATGGAAACAATTGTCTAATTTTTCATAGTGTAATGAAAAGAACACTTAATCAAAAGAATATGCAGAAACAAAAGCATCAATCTCTTCAAAAAAAAAAAAAAAAAAACAAAAGAATATGCAAAAAAAAAAGCATGGGCAAAACTTACATCTGTATCCACGTCCATTGTCCTGCTACAGAAAAAAAATTCACCAGTCAGATCCTCGAAAGAAGTAACAAAATAAACAACTAACTGCAGACGAATTTCCACCAAATTAATACTGGGGAAATCTCGTGTCTGAATACGAAAGACGGCAAGAGAAAAAATTATGAGAAGCCAGATGATAACAAGTGCACAGCACAGTACATAAAAGCTAGTATGAAGCTTAACAATCATCCCCGAAAAAATACGTGCTTGAAACATTCACCTACTTGAAAGCATGCGATCTTCAAAACTCAAATCTCTTATTCTCCACTTCTTACTTCCTCGTACCCACGTCAGACGACGGAAACCGCAGGGCTCTAGGGCATTCGATGTTATTTATCTCCCAACTCGATGGACCGAATAAATAAAATGAACCGGATTAATTGGGTTCGAGTCAACCCGGATTTATTTTCTCCACATGAAAAAAAAAAACAGGCCGGTTCGGTCTGCTTAGTGAGGAAGCATCAACTTAATAACCTAGTCTGTTGTCCCGAGTTTTTAATTATGTTTGAGCCGGAGATCACTCGTCCCAGAATCCTGACTGGACGGAGACCGACACTCCAGGCTCCCCCTTGCTTGGAAGCTCCCCGGAGTACCTCTCCGACAACCAATCCCCCTCCCTTTTCTCTCCACGCGTGGACTCTGAATGCAGGACTGCAACCCTGGATAAAAATTTGTTCGGCAATTGGTTGAAGATTTTTTTGGAAGTAAAGCGCAGAGAGGATAATGATCTCGCGCGGTTTCTGATGTATCATGGCTTCAGCTGCGCTAAAGACGCCTTTAATCTCAATTGCACTTCTCTCTGCTCTCATCTTCTTCGTGATTACCTCATCTCATCCACACAGAAATGAAACCCATTTTCGATCTCTCCTCGAATCGTCTTCTTCGCTTGTTTGTACGCCTTCAAATTCCTCCGATTCTCTCGTTAACTACTCCTTCATCCATTTCTGCATTTTCAATCAGGACCCGTATGTGTCAATCCCGTTTTTGTCTCTAATTCTTCTATTCTACTTCTACTTCCTTATCGAAACTGCGCAGTCCCACTTCTCCCGCATTGTCACTACGCTCTCCGACCATCTCAACCTCTCCCCGTCGATGGGTGCTGTCACTCTTCTTGCGCTCGGAAACGGGGCCCCTGACGTATTCGCCTCTATCTCTGCCGTCCGATCCGGCCGGGCTCGAACTGGCTTCGGGGCTATACTGTCTGCTGGAGCGTTTGTCTCTGCATTTGTTGTTGGTCTGGTGGCTGTCCACGCTGCGCCCTTCGCCGTGGATCCTGCGCCATTCGTGCGGGATGTGTTCTTCTATTTGATTGCAGCGCTGGCCTTGTTTTACGTGTACCTCACCGCAGAGATTTACTTATGGCAGGCAGTCGGTTTTGTGGGTTTTTACTTATTTTTTGTGGGTTTCGTGGTATGGATGGACATCGGAGGGGAGAAAGAGAGAAGAGCGATAGACGTTGAGAGGTCTTCGTTGGCTGATGACACTGAGAACACCGAAGTGGTGGCGCGTATGGAAGATGATGAGAAATCCTCTATGAGTTTTTGTGGAGTCCTTGGGAAGGTATATTCTTGGATGGACGTGAACATTTTGCTTTAATTTTTTTTCACAGTCGTAGTTTCAATTTGTTCCCTGAATCTGGGTCTCGCTATCATATATTTGAGTAGTCCCTTCATAGTTGAGATATGCCATTATATCTTAAGAATGAATTTCATTATTAGGTTATAGAGCCATGAAACACTTATTGTTTGCTGAATTATACTTATGATGGTGCGTAGTATATAATTGATTCTCTTAAGAAAAAAGAAAGGAAACCATTTATAAATAAGCTGCCGTTTTTCCCCATGACTGTGAACCTTGGAAACCTGAACGTCAAGTTTCTATTCCTTCCTTGTAATGTTAGAGTGCTTAAAAGCCAGAGTAATGAGATATACCCCTGATGTCGGGTTTGTGAAGGTTTCTTCTGTTAATGTGACTGGTGCTAATTTTCATATGCCTTTGGAGGAGTGATTACATGTTTTAACCGAGTGCTGTTTGTTCCATCCGAAGACCTCAGCAGTTCTATGAAAACAATCACTCTACTTTAGATTAGATACTGTGGCAGGTTCCCAACATTTATAGCTGACCAGAAGGGTTTTAGTTCTATGAAAACAATTACTTCTTGTGGTGTTTTAGTTTTCAGCTACGAACACTGAAAAGCAGTCAGTCTTGAGAACCAGGAGGGTTACCTTCTGGTTGTATGCAACTTCTTTGTATGCAAAGTATTATATTTATGATTTGCCCTACTGCAAAAAACAAATCCTAAAAGGCCGATTGAAAATGCAAAGCCTACTGAAAACCTACATGTCCATTTCAAAAAAAAAACCTACATGTCCATTTCAAAAAAAAAAACGACATGTCATACTCTTCAAGCCTGTAAATGAGCTTGAAACATGTGAAAGAGCTCTTCATTGTCATCCTTCTTATGTCTTTACTGCTATCACACTTAAGGGTTATGCATTGACCCTACCTTCCCCTAAGGCTCTAGTGGTTTTGCAAGTGTATAATACCTTTCATTTGAACAAAAAAAAAGTGTAGAATACATATTTCTGCCTTATAAATATGTGGTATATTTATATGATTTGCATTCGAAACTTTTGATTTAATTTAAATTTGAAGTTTAAAGTGAAAAACATTAGACACAGTATCTTCTTTCTTTAGTTCTTTTCTTATCTCATGCATAAACAAATGTGATATATATTAGGTTCTTTTGTTTTAAAGTTTAATTATTGTTTTATGGTAAAATGAAGGTAGTTTTAGTGTGTCAATACAATAAATGATATTCTTGTGACTACAAAAATTTTTAGGAAAAAGTTGGGTACGACACCCACCTTGATTACATACAACTTTTCCTCTTAGATAAAATTTGTGATATTTATGAATGTTATTTGCTTTATTATATTTATGACATTGTCATCTACCGTTGTCTTTTCATTAGATATTTGTTAAAGTAAGCAAAAAAACTCAAATTAATCTTAATTGTGAACACATCAAATAAAAAATAAATATGAAAGAAGAATGATTCTATTTTGAGTTATATAATTAAAAGGTTACACTATATTTAAAAATTAGGTGCACCCAACTTTGATGGACTTGGGTCTCCATTTTGTAAGGGGCAGATAATTTGAAAAGCTGTTAGACTCAGTGGTCGTTTAATCTTGTCAGTATATTTGCTTGTTCCTTGCTTTCTTCACTGTCCCTTGGGGTCACCCATGAAAGGGAGAAGCTTTTGTGAAAGGTTTTATGGACTTAGGTCTATAACCACATACACATTAACAAACAGACATTTGTTTGATGAATTTTTAATTTCCAATGATTTCTAATGCAGTTTTATCCAAACTTCCAATTATGTTTCGTTGAAGTTTTTAGCTCTGTTAAAGAGTAGATAGGTAACTTGTTAGTGGTATTACATGCTGTTCCTTTTTTATTTATTTATAGAAAGTCTGCTCTCAAGAAAAAGAACTATAGAAAGTCTGTTGTTGAAAGTTACATACTGGTAAATGGTGAACGATTAGGAAGTGTCAGTATTATTTTCTGTCGGATAGATTTTTCATACTGAATACGAATTGAACTGTTTGGAGATTTATTTTTTTTCATGAGTAGTTTATTATTGTAACATACCTCGCAGTTGTGAAAAATTATGGAGGTTTGATTATCAGCATTGCCTTTATAGCTTCTCACATCATCTGTACAATGAAATCGCTAACATACTTTTGTCGTCACTGGTTTGCTGAAAGAGACCAAGGCACTCATGTCATCCATGACACCCTCTTTGATTCCCAAAAAATAACAAAAAATTATGGCTAAACATGGTCTAAAGTGACCGGAGTCATTCTGAGATGATGAAAGTGTTTGATCAGACCTTATAAATTTGAGGTTTGCAGCTTGCTCCACATTTATATTTATTTAAACATAAATAATCACCTAAACAACTTTAAAACAGTTTGTAATAATTGTCTGGTGGGAGCACTAAAATTTAAAAGAATATTTTCTATTTAATATTTTCACAGCATCTGTTATATTTATTCCTTCGTTTATTTGTTTCCTTCTGGCAATCTTTAACTCTCAGTGACTCAGTCTGATGTTGTGTAATTGTTTGAAAACTGCATGGAGAAGTACCTAAGTGTTTCTCTTTTGATGGGTGCTTAGACAGGTCACAAGGCTGTGGGAGTTTCCAGTCGCAACAATCCTAAAGCTAACAATCCCTTCAGTAACCACCTCCGACTGGAGCAGATTCTACACCTCAGCCAACATTGCTTTCTGTCCCCTTGCTATTGTATATTCATTGAGATCATTTATTCCATTTGATCATTCTGTCATATTTCTTCTTCCGAACACTCGTTTCCCTCTCTGGTCTGTGGTATTGTGCACAAGTCTTTTCCTTGCAGTACTCAACTACTTAATCGATACTGAAGTCTCACAGACCGAGCAATTAGCTACCATCCTCACAGGTTTTGTGATGAGCGTATTTTGGATATCAACAGTAGCAGGTGAACTACTCGAATGCTTATCTGTTTTGGGGTCCATTTTGAAGTTGCCTCCACAGATTCTTGGGCTGACTGTACTTGCTTGGGGAAACTCAGTTGGGGATCTTGTAGCTGATGTGGCAGTTGCCAAGGCTGGGAAGCCAGCTATGGCAATGGCTGGGTGTTTTGCTGGTCCGATGTTCAACATGCTTGTGGGTCTGGGGACGGCACTAGTACTACAGACTGCTGATGTATATCCAGACGCATATGAGCTCCGTTTCCACGTCAGTATTATAGTGGCATTTGTATTCTTGTTACTGAGTTTGATGGGGTCTTTGTTAGTGGTGACCTGGCATGGGTTCAGAGTGACCAGATTTTGGGGCTATTGCCTGGTTGGACTTTACAGCGTATTCATTGTTGTAAGTTTGCTCATTGCTAAGTTTCTTGAGTAACAGAGGAAACGGGCAAAGGCACGGGTCTGATCCTGCTGCCCTGCTGCCGGATCTTATTTGCATGGTTTGGAGACTGAGTGGCTGAGAACATGTCTCCCGACATTGGCGAAGGACAGCCACCTCCTGTGCGTCCAGTTTGTGTAAATTGAGGGAGTGGTTGTGTCCGCAAAACAAGAATTCAGACGGCTGGGGCCGTGAGTTATGACACAGAGCAAACTCATCATGTGCCAAATTTTCAGCCGTTGACAGGTAACACTTCAAAGTTTCCTATAACCCAATTTTTGATATATAATTTTGCCAGGTTCTTCTAGTAATAATATTTTTTCTCTGATTGTAATGATCACTTGTGATAGATCAATCAGATCAGTGCTGTAGCTAAAATTTTGCAGTATATAAGATGCTGAAGATGCCACGAATGATTGATTGTCTTTTAGAAGAAATTAATCGTTCTTCTTTTAACTTGGTTTTGAACTGACTCTTGTCAGTTCAAACAATGATGTGTCCACCAATGCTGCTGTAGATTAGTTTCTCATGTCAAAACTAGAAGCTAGGAAATCTTTTTTTGTCTGCGGTATCTTCTATATCAAGTCCAACAATCAACATAGCATCATCATGTAAATCATTTAATATAAGCCCATTAGCAATGACAGTCTTATGAAACTTCTCATGCCATTCTCTAAAATTCTGATCCCATTAAATTATTATATCTTGAAGTTTATCTTGATGGGACGTTCTGAAGAAGAAAAGGACCCCTTTATAATAGAAAATACGGCAAAAACTAAATGCTGTCTTTCGAGAAGGGTATTGGAATTGTGTCGGTTTTCTCAGACTAATTAAAGACATGTTGAGGAATTCCAGACCGCCCTTTATTATTTTATACAGAAATTATGAGATGGGTATTGCCGTATTGGTTTTTTCCACTATATAATCAAACGCTCTAGAACTCAACATGGATCAAAATGCAGCAGCCGAGTATGGCCATAAAGCAATACAGGGGAAATGGAGTCAATCTCCTCCACAATGGGCATAGAAATCAAAAGAGTGGGAAATGGATGTCGACCAAACCGTCCTCTTCCCTGTTCCCTCGCTTCTCAATTCTTAATCTTCAACAAACCTCGTCGTCTTCTACGCAGTCTACATACCAAGAAATATCAACAAACCTGTCCCCCATCTTTCGTTTTCGGATCGCCCACTGATTCAAAAGCCAGTTCAGTCTCCTGAAATGTGAAGTTTTTCCTAATTTAGCTGTGGCTTACAGAAAAGTAATCAATGTAGAACCGCATTCAGCCTACATGTAATTACATAGAATCAATTTTTTTAAAAAAATAAATACCAGCACACGTACTACTTAGTTCGATATTCTATCTTCTCCTCCCTATTTAGAAAATTTAGAACAGAATCTGCGCTCCCACTATCATTCATCCCTCTTTTATAGTGGTCGGATGGGCCACCGTCCCAATCTCCCACTCTCCCATTCCGTGGGACGTCCTTCTCAATCGCGGACTCCACTTGATCAAAAGCCAGCCACGAGCACGAATCCTCCCGATCCAGATTCTCCTCCCACTCAAGCTCTCGTCAATCCTGTTCCATCCTCGTCGTCTTGTTTGAATTATGGGAGTGGTCGTTTTAATCAATCAGTCGATCTCATACATGGTCATCAACGAATTATTTATGCGTTTATTGGGGAATCATTTGGGGCAGAAAAATATCGAAACTGGGTTCCGTCCATGGTTTCGGAGCCACGAATCTGAGGGTCTTCTGTCCTTAACTGCGTTTTCTGTCGTCTGCTTCCACCGATTCCTTATTAAAAATCACCAATCGGAGTCAGTCACCGCCGGTGGAGTTGCTGAGAAGATATCAAATGAGAATCTGCACCCAGTTCTTACGACTAGAATATCTCCCTGCTCTCTTTGATTATCTCGCACGTCACGAAAGATTATCTCCAAGTCTCCTCACCTACTTTATCCGGCGGCGGCGACAGAAATGAATCTGTATCTCTATGTTGTAATTTCACTTTCTAAGCACTTCTGGCTGGTTCTGGCTACAGTCTACGGAGAGTCTGAAAATCTGAATTATTGATCAGATTAAAAAATTTTCTAACTTTTTGGATTTGATGTTACTTTCTCATTAGGAGTAAATTTAACATTTAATTCTCTATGTAAATCAGCATCATGACTAAATTCTTTTTTTATTAAAAAATTAAATTAAAATTTATTTTTCTCGAATAAAGAAATACTTTTTACACCTTGAAATATGGATGAAAGAAGAAACCTTTGATGAAGAAAAGAGAAATAACTAACTTCTCACGAGACACGAGTTGAACATCGGAACGGTTTTCATAAGGGGTTTATCGCGAGAATGCATAACAATTTACGAGTTTTAAGGGGTTTTTACGCATATAAAGAGAATAGAGATTCGACGAACAAAACGATATGGAAATTGACGATACAGGTTACAATGCGGTGCAGAACGAAGAATCGAGAAATTCGTCCCTCGAGAAATACAGGCAGTATGGAACCGCCGGGACGCGTGTTCACCGGAGACTCGCGGGCGTGTTATTCCAGTGCTCCCTCGGGGCCCACTGTCACGTGCGAACGTCTTGGGTGTTATCTTCTCCTCATTCGTCATTTCGAAGACAATCGACGCGAAAATGTCCGCTTTGCCCTCCCTCCTTGTTTTTTATCCTTATAAATTCGGGCCGCCCTGCTCCCGTGCTTGTACCATTCGTGTCTTCTGATTTTGGTTTTGGCTCCGTTATTATTATTATTTGGAGAAATTAAGCAGCTGGGAAGGGAGTGCAAGATGTTGGGGGTGTTCAGCAGCGCGGTGGTGACGCCACCGGAAGAGCTTGTGGCCGCCGGAAGCCGTACGCCGTCGCCGAAGACGACGGCGGCTAACTTAATCGGCCGGTATCTGGAACATCACTCCGATGCCGTCTCCGTACGCATCGGCAGCGTCGGTCACCTCGCGTATTCGCACGAGAATGAGGCCTTACTAAAGCCGAGGTAAATCTCAGTACTCAAATTGCGTGTTCTCTATTTCTGCGTCTAATTGGTCCGATATCATCTCAACGGAAGGACGTGCCTTTGCTTAGCTAAAGCTTCTGGGAATGATAATTTGAACCTGGCGTTCTGCTACGAAATATGCTGGACGGAATCATAGCTGAGCGAAAAAGAATGATTTAAAAGTTAAAAAAAAGGGCAGGCACGGCGATCATATTTAATCGGATTTTTTTTTAAGCTGAGGAAAAAAAATCAGTTGCTAGCTCCGCCTTGATGTGTTTTTTTTTCTTTCTTAATATGTTTTGATGAGTAAAAAAGAAAAAAAAATCGTTGTCAGAAGAAGGTGGAAGGTTTGAGATTGTGATTCCATAATTTCTTTTTTTTTTTCGTCGACCGATTTGGGTGATCTACCGAAAATTAAGACAGAAGTATGACATTAATTACTGAGATGATCCTTAATTTGCAGGTCATTGGCTGTGAAGGACGAGATATTCTGCCTGTTTGAAGGGACTCTCGACAATCTGGGCAATTTAAGACTGCAATACGGTCTGTCGAAGACGGCGAACGAAGCCATTCTGATGATCGAGGCGTACAAGGCCCTCCGTGACCGGGCTCCGTACCCGGCGAGCCACGTCGTCGGCCATCTCAGTGGGAGTTTCGCCTTTGTCCTCTTCGACAAATCCACTTCCACGCTCTTCGTGGCTTCTGTAAGTATTAACTCACCGCGAGTCTTTAACAGGAGTTCCCTCATTTACTCTGTCTTTGTCCTTGTGTTAATTAACCTATCACTTCCTCCTATATTACTAATTACTTCAAAAAATGGGACTCTGAACTGGTTTGGTGCTGTGACAGGACCAAGATGGCAAGGTCCAACTCTACTGGGGAATCACAGCCGATGGATCCGTGGCTTTTGCAGACAATGCCGAACTGCTCAAGGGAGCCTGTGGCAAGTCGCTCGCACCTTTCCCGGAAGGTAAAGAGTCAAAACTCCGGAAAGTGGATTAGGAATCTTATCTTTTCCCACCTAATTGTTGCCTTTTATTTAGCTAATGATTCACGCCATCAGTCGGTTCAGTAGTCACAAATCATGAGAGAGACAAACATGTCGATCTAATCCTTGTGAAAAATAGTGGATGACTCTGTATACTAACTTGAGTTTTGCAACCCTGATTAGGCTGCTTTTTCTCCACTGCCTCGGGAGAACTGACCAGCTACGAGAACCCCAAGAACATAGTCACCGCCGTCCCTGCGCCGGAGGAAGAGATATGCGGCGCCACTTTCAAGGTAAACAACCATCGCTAGCTTGTAACTCGCTTCCACTCTAATGGCACTTTAATGGTGGTGGTGGGGATCGGAGTTCCGTTTTCATACGCGAAATGGGAATTTTGACAAGAAAAAAGACATGTTCGTCAAGATGAATCAGCTGAACCTCCATCCATTATTAGGATGACGAAGTTGACGCGGATACTACTCGACACATGTCACACACATCCCCGGACCACCACCACATCCCATTATATCCCAATTCCCATGCCAGCTGCTATCATCTTCCCGGGGGGGTGGACCCTTATTGTATTTATTCTCTTTCACTAGTACAAGTTTTTCTAACGTCTTATCTTCTCGTTGTCCCTGCGTCAAATTACCAGGTGGAAGCAGCGCCTGTTTTTGCAACCACTCGCTAGGAAGAAAGGGGGAAAAAAAAAGAAAAAGTAGACAGCGACGACATGTTCTACTTGCCCATTTTTCTCTGTACATAAATGAAGATGGTCAGAGCGTGTTGGAGGAGAAAAAAAAAAAAAAAAAGAGATGAGTTCAAACTGACGTTACTAGGTGATGAACGAGGCTTGCTGCTTTAGGCTTGAGTTATTTATTTATCACGTTACCCACTTATGTACATATACGTCTTTGCTGTTGTACCATGTACGCCTTAAATTAAATAAGAAGCTCCTGTTCGTGTTGCTCAAGGCTGCTTTGTTCTAATCTTCAAGGATTATCATATGCCATTTAATTTTTTTTCTTTAGCCCACGTATTGGAAGTGCGGAACTCGATAATACAATACTCGTGGGGTCCTCATCCGAAATTAAAGATAAGAGGATATCAGGATGCAAGTAACAAAGATGGAATTGAAGATTCTGGATAAGGATTAGAAAAGGATCTGTCGGTCACTTTATAAAGGAATCTCTTCATTCTTTTGCAAGACGGTGGAAATTTAAATGTCAAAAATTATTATATTTTGTTTGCAACTAAATACAACTTTTAAATCCTCATACAGATATAAACTAATTAATGTTTTAGGCTGGCCTACGTATTTAAGCTCCATAATTTCTTCCTTTGATACTCAATCCTTCCCCTACATATCAGTCTGCCCTTTCTTTGTCACCCCATTAAATCTCACTCTGACCGAAGTCGATTACTCTGGTGGTTAATTAAGCTAGAGCTCAAGCTTGTTATATGAAATTATCAATCATATAATATCAAAATTAGAGAATGTTAAAAAAGGATAAATCCACTCATTTAAGTCGCAATCTAGAACTCAAGGCTGTTATATGAATCATATGCAATGCCATTAGTTGGAAACTTTAGTGACATCTATTGCTATGCGTGTGATATTACCATTTTGTGGACGATCTTCATTTCCATTTGTATCTTAATGGATCTTTTGTGGAGTTGTAATTGTAACTGAATTTAAATTTTTAACCGGTCATAAAAGTTCGGCAAATTCTTCGATTTCCAGCCCTGAAAGATGTAAACAAGTCGACAGAAGTTTCTGTTCAGTACAAAATTACTGCAGATTATTGTGTAGCGCGAATCGGCCTCCCCGTTTTTAGTGGAATTCAAAGCTGAAAGCAACTTTTGCCCGCCATGATCAGCCAGAACAGCAACAGTAGTTCTTCCTCTTCTTCCACTGGTGTTGCTGTTAACCCTTGCCCCATCTGCCTTGATTCCGTTAAGCAAGAGGCGTATCTTGATCGCTGTTTCCGTAAGCTCTCCCCTCTCTGCTTGCTTTGTATTCTTCGGTTTTATTTGCTGAACTGCCAAAACCTATCCTTGGAAGGCAAAATTGATTTGTTTCTTCTCCTTGGTACTTGAATAATGGTATTTCTCCGCCCCTGTGCTGGCATAAAGTCCGTTTTAAATATAGTAGTGACTGGTTGCACGCAGAACACAACTTGTGGGATCGCGAAAATGGGTATAATAGATACTATTAACAGTAAATGAGCAAGCTTCTTGCCCGGTGAAGCTTCAATTGAGCGAAAACTTACACGCAAAATGCAGATGACCTCCTGACAGATCCTATATACCTTCTCGTTTTCATCCCAATGAGAGTCATGTCCTGGATAGAAGAAGTTTATTTTATACTTATGGTTGGCGTATATATTAATTATTTTCCAGTTGAGATAACTTCTAGTTCATAGATGAATTGTGAGATTTTAGTCATGGTCTCGTGGATAATACCTGGATAGCTCGTGATGCTTGTGAGCTGATTCTGATCCACAGATAAATTCTGCTACACCTGTATCTGCCAGTGGGTCAAATTGGCTTCTAGCAAAGATTTCTCCTCACGCGCCTACGTGGTTTGCCCTCTTTGCAAGGTAGGTTACTAGCCATAAACTTGTTATATAACTTTGTTACTATCAGCAAAATCTATTTTATTTTTGTTTGGCATCAGTGCCTGTCTATCGTTAATACCTCGACCTATAAATGAGTCTCTAATATCATAAATGAGATAGCTCATGGAGTTTCGTATCAACTGAATAGTCCACATGAAAAATAAACTGTTCTAGTGTAATCCAAAAATGGGTACATTTTGCTCGCGTTTGTTTGATTGCAAAGAGCGAATGTGATAGGTTAACCTGTTATTTGTCACTATAATTGTGATGTATGATGAGAATTGGATTGCTTAACATTATCATATAGATGATGCGGAGCAGATAACATTTTCGATTTTTTAGTAATTATCTGAGGAAATCAATAAGAGAGACTACTTAAAGCTTCTGTAAATTGTTTACTACATTCAGGCAAAAGACAATGACCTAAGACTTGCCACAGTAAGGTCATATTAATGTGAAACGTCTTTAAAAAAAATATTTATGCAAACCAATATAGTAGTCCATGGATTAAAACCTGTTTTGTACTGGTTACAAGGAGATGCACAAAATCAGGAATTGATTTCCTTTCAGCTGTTTGGCTAGAGAGATAATGAGACAAAGAGTTCAGAAGATAAACCAATCCTTTTTTTCTCCATTCATAACAGGATCATTGTTTTTAACTCTGAAATTTCTTGTCGTATCTGAGAATACGTTCCTTGTGGATAATATGCAGAGAGAGAACTTCTCTATAGTTCATGACTGTGAAGGAGAGTCATTCCAACAACATTATGTGAATCAAGAAAAGGGGTATGTTTATGGTAGATGTTGTTTCCTTTGCATCAAACATAATTCCCCTGATATCTTGAGGAATTCTGCAGTTATCTATTAAGTAAAGCTCATAAGGTTAGGTTGCATTGCTACTCGACTGAACCCGGTAAGCTATGGTAAAATTGTTCTAATGCTTTCTTTTTTCTCTTTTTTCAAATTTACTCTGGTTTAGAAATCTTGTGAATGATTCAGTGCAGCAGATGCCTTGTATCAGAAATTTTCTGTGCAAAAATACTGGAAGTCACATAGGTATATTCGACCAAATAGATGGTTCCAAAGTTGGTTAAAAAGGGAAATCCAAGCACTGATTCAGGTTGCAATCTAACTCCTGTCCTTGTAACCTCATCCATTAATGTTTTTCTCTCAAGCAGAGTTTAAGAACTTTCGGTTTCTAATATATCATGTCTTGTATCTCTTTTAGACGCTTATTTCTGGTTGTATCAGCTGCTTTTACATGGTATCAGAGCATTAATGTCACCTGAATAAGATATTTCGTTATCTTCATCCCATTTCTTCTTCAATACCCTATGCTAGTTACGCAAAGGATAAGAGTTTAGTGAATGCAATTTGTGCCAAGATTACTAATAGTGCTAGTGGTATGACAGATCTAAAATACAGGTTAGTAGTGTCAACTGACTGGACCAAATCATGTGCTATGGTCATGACCAGTTAAGATTTTCTAGGGACCAAGAAAAAGATTAAGTATTTTTTGTGAAGATCCACTTAGTCAAAAGATGGAAACATGGAACTCTGACAGCAGTCAAGTGCAGTATCATGGAAACCCACTTAGATTGTTACTATGGGTAAAGAGACTTGATGAGAATTTGAATTATTGCTTTCACATAGGAATAACCATTCTCAATTTTATACACCAAAGAGGTACCAGGCCTGTTACTGAAAATTTTGGTCAAATGAGAGGGTTGACTACAGAGATTAGTATACACCGCCCTTTTCCGACCTGGATGAACTATAGAAGAAGGAATATGACGGATCTTACTTTAAACTATTCCAAAGGACAAAAGACCAGATTTTGGCTTTACTTAAGTTTTGTGAAACACTAGCAGTAATTTCATCTGCAACGTGCATTTTTTCTTGGCTCGAATGGAAGTGTCTCTCTATGGTTGCACTTGAGATTAGCCTTAGTTATCACAAGTTGATATTACTTTTTTAAACAAGGAAAGGAAAAAAGACACATAAATCTATGCACAGTTGTTATTGATCCTTGGCTCTGTGGCCACACCAGAGTGGTCTGTAGATGAGAGCTCTTGAACTGAATGTTGCAAGTGTTAGTTGATGTAGGTTTAGTTAAAAAGTGAAGAAACGAAATAAACATTTCCCCCTATGACTTTCTTTTGGTCTATGAGTTTGTATACTGCTTTCATTTTTAACTTTGTTCTGTTCACTTAATTGAACACTGGCCATTCTAGCATTGACTGCTTCATTTTCATTACTTATAGGTCGAAGATGTTGATATTGTTGTGCATCATATAATTGGTTGTTTTGAGTTTTCAAGAGGAGGTAAGCAATTTCCTTTAGCTTCCACCATAGTGGATGCTTCTCAAGTTTTTGGTTGTATTATACAATTTGTACTGACTTTTTGAGTCGGTACCAAAACAACAATAGGCCTCCCACTGTTTCCAATCCACTTGCCACTGCGTCCCAGCTGCCCCAAGCCCCTCAGTTTCTGTGCATGCCTGGTTTTGGGTTCCTCTCCAGTCAAGCCCCTTTTGCAGTTGCGCACCACAGAGTTGGGACCTATCGTGCGAAAGGACCTGAGGCCGTGTTGCACAAGAATGCAAAAGGGGTTTGAGTGTAACATTGCAAAAGAGAACCAGAGAATATTCTTAGTTTTAAGCCACCAGAGAGACATACACCTCCTTTGCTATGTTAAATTTCAATTATGGTTTTGTCTTTGGAAAGGAGAATTAGAATTACGTATGGTGTGTTAAAGCCCTGCATCTAGCAGTATTAAGAGGATGGTTTGTGTTGTTGATATCTATGGAATAAGAATTCTCTCTTTTTGGTGTATGCGACATTAAGGATTTCTAATTCATCCCCAAGATGTTGCTCAAAAGCGATTTTTTATTTATTTATGAGTCTATATAATAGTGTGTTATTTCTTGGAACATTTGCAGAAATGAAAAAGACAAGTTCAAGAGTAGTCTCAGACAAAGAAGAGAAGACTTTCAAGCGTCCATGACTGATGCAGCAAGACCTTTCTTGTTGGGTAGAACCGAAAGATTTGTAAATGAGGCAGAACTGTTCCTTACTTCTGGACTGACCATTGACGCATATGATGAAGTTTATATGCAGTGTCTGGGTCTGGAGACTCCAATCCCTGAAGATAACGAGGCTGCTGATGAACTAGCTGGTCAAGGAGCACAAATTTCTAATATGGATATCTTTTACGATGACACGGAAACAACTGATTGAAGGCTGAAAGAAGCATATGTTAAAAGGTCCACAATCCCATCGGAAGTGTTCATGGGACCAAGTCCCCCAATTCCATCAACTCTTTGAGTGTCCTGATGTTTAAATGGCTGCATTTATTGGAGCGCAAATTTATTCTTTAATTAGTGCCTTAACAGGCAGTTGTCATTTTTATTCTCGCTTATTTGTGTTGGTAGGTAAAAAGTCCCACATCACCTCTGAACTTGAACATCCGGAATTTTAAGTTGGGAAGATGAGCCTTGTCATATTAACAGTCATCTGGATGTAGAATCAGCCCTACAAATGTTCGTTAGATGTCAGAATCAGGGGAAGAACTGTACTCCGAAACTCTACAGCGAGGAAAAAAAAAAGAAATAATTGGACGACCCATAAGCTCTAGCTTTTGTGAGGCAACATCATGTACCCAATACAGGGGGTATCAACTTGATTCCTGACAAAAAGCAACAGCACGAGACGGACGTATCTTGACTGAACTCGCCACCTATAATGCATATCAAACAGTTACCAACTCTCTGCAGTGGAAATAAATGCTCGATCGAATTCGGAACTGGAAGATCTTTCATGTTTGTAATTTGAGCACACTTTGGCATAGTAAGGTGAGAGTGGCCAAGAAGATGTCTGTAATCTAATGGTGAAGGAATTGCGGGTACCTATTCCAATCAGGTGAGAAACAGTTGGCGAGAAGTTGCCGACAGAAGATGGATACCTTTCCACTGACAGTCCTCCTAAAGAGACGGTGACGTCTCTTGGAAGTTGTTGGTTAAAGATTCATTTGATGTTTCATCGCCAGATTCTGGTTGAAACCCATTAGTTCCAAGGTTTCGTCAATCCTGATATTGATGTTGAACTCAAAACTAGCAAATGACCTGGCCGCCGGTTAGATGTGATATGATCTCAATCAGGGATGCTACATTATGAGTTCATGGTGGTAACAGCAATCTGACTCAGTTTTTTAAATTGGGTTAAGAAATCAGATTTCACTTGGTTTATTCCCGTTGGATTTGAGTCTTGAGACGAGTTTTAAAGGAACCGAATCAACCAAATCAGAGCAGATTTTCAAGATGCCAAAGGTCCCCTATCCATGTTTCCCAGATTCTTTTATGCAGTAATAAACGCGTCCAAAAGGTCCAAACACCACTGTAAAGGGCGAAGAAGGGATTGTGAATCGGTGAGCTTTGCTGTTTACGGCTGTTAATGAACTGAAAGGGTAGACACTGGACACTGACTCCTTACAAAAAGGACTCTGATATGGGAATCTAACTTTACTCCGTGGTTTATGCTTTTGAAGTGTGCCTACTTGTCATATTGCCCCGTTCGTCTCTCGGCAATCGAGGGGAAGAAAGGAGAAAGAAAAAGGGATGGGATGCCGTAATGGGATATCTTGCAATCTTATCCATCGCTTGGATTTTGACCCTTGACCTCAATTGGGTGCAATATTGGTGATGAATCTAAATCTACCCACAGTCCGCAAGTCCCATCTCCTTGAGATCTTTATGGAAAGCTACAGAAACTCCGTTGTTTGCACTCTAAGAATTTAATGTCCGTTGTCACATTTGATGCTGTGTTCAGGCAAAACGAAGAGTCATATTAGGATGGAGCGAATATCTGGGTTAAGGAGATTCATGCGTCCCTATCCTTGCTTAGCTGTAGAAACCTCAACCGAATCGTGCTTGCAGAGTATTTACTCCTTTGTATTGGATTTGATTCCTCATTTATGAGAAGAAGTGTTGGGTTTAGACCAACATTCAGTCGTTAATCGCATCCATTTACAGAGGAGACATTGTATCACACAGTGATCTCACCGTGATAAAAATTAGCCATTGTTCTTCCTCGCCATCACAGAAAAGCACCCAGGTGCTCAAAAAAAAAAAAAAAAAACATTAAAAAAAACATTTAAAAACATTAAAAACATTAAAAAACATTAAAAAAAATAAACTTGGACGGTTAATGAGGTATTGGGTGATTTGTTGCTTTGGGGTCTGCAAATGTTAAGATCTCATAAGAATCTCAGCTGACTGAGATCTAGTTAAGTTAGTCTGCTTCTGAGCAACCCTGTTGAGTATTAACCCCTACGCATTAATGGAATAGCTGGTGAGTTCGTAAGGACTGTTTTGCAGTTCATATACTTCATACATACATGCAAAGCCAGAGAGAAATATTCCCAGGAGAAATTTTCATGTGCTTCACCCAGGACAACTCCCCCTAGTCTATGCATAGACGAAGAAACATGATTTTATCATACCATATCAGTACTACAATAGATGGAAGGGCCAGAAGAATAGGCAGAAAAAGAGGCAGAAGAAAACGAGAAGAATCTGAGTTGTTGCTTTAATTTCACTTATGTGAAGATGAGGTGGAAGAAGAGGCAGAAGAAGAACGTAGGATCTGAGTTGTTGCTTTTATTTCACTTATGTCAAAATAAATAATAACAGATAGAATGAAGGAAGAAATTGAGCATGATTAGCACAATAGAACGGATACACGAGCTGAATCAGTTCAAGCGCTTGATGCTTTCAACTGTAGCTTGCTCCGGTTGATTATCGATATCTCTGTAGCCATAAACTTCTGATCCACACAGGTAGTACTTCTTCTTTTTCTTGTTTTTATTTTTCCTCTTAGTCTTCTCAACTCCTACCGACAGAGTAACTAGACGGCAGCTTCACCGTCTCTGTCGCATGAGAAACACTTCTGGATTTGTCAGGCTGCTGCCCGTAGCTGCAATTATTGAAAGAAGCAAACTTCCGTGATCTGTTTTTCCTTCTTGGGACGGAAGATCTGGGAATGAACACGCCGGTACCCTTTATCTCTCTCCTCTGGGTATGCTCATGCCCGAAGGCAGACGGCATCGAAATGGGATGAAAAGCGTGGGAGAAGGCCTGAGAAAGAAACAGAGTCATAATAAAAAATCTGCATCTCAGAAACAGAGTCATAATAAAAATCTGCAAAACAGAGTCATAATAAAAAATCTGCATCTCAGAAACAGAGTCACAACGAATATTAGATGGGAAGGTGAAAGTTGAATCAACCCCAGGGGTATCTGCGGTTTCCCGAGCAGATTCTCCCTCAAAAGCTCCAAGGCGAGACAGAGGTAGAGCATACCTGAATTGAAACGGCAGGACAGTTCCCGGGCGAAAACTCTTCATCATCATCCATGATTAACAAAGAGATTTGCTTACTGAGATCTGCAAAGAACACATCATCTTCCACTTCCATGAATGCCCTTCCCACTTGATCTAGCTACACAATGGACTGAACTAGCTAGCTTGTCCAGCAACTCTGACACCGGATGTTTTTTCTTCCCCTCTCTCCGTCTCTCACTCTCTCTCCGAGTCACAGTTTCCTCTTTTGTATTCTCAATTCAGTTGAGTGAGTGCGGACGAGGCTTTAATAGAGGAGAATGGGAGGAGAAAGTAAGTAGCGAGGGGGAGTTAAAGAGTAGTAGGAGTGGGGTCAGAGTAGCAGTTGGCCAATCTGTCGGAGCCCCCATAGATATGATGGCAGTGATATTATCCGGATGAGGATTTGCCGGCAAGAGCCATGCCAGGACATTGATCCAAGATAGAACTCAGCAGACAAATGGCTGTGATTGTAAATGGGAGCTGGAGATGAGATTCTCCTTCTCTTTCAGATATCTTTCCTTCTTTTATCCGCATTACATGGATGTCATTATGCATGGAACATGGTATGGTTCCTCTTGTCATCCACCACCTGGACTCCATCCAAAGTCCAACCTTCCAAACCCCCCCTTGTAAACCCTGTTTCGATAAAGCACCGAGCGCGTATCAATGGGGGGAGGCACAGGCACTGGTCCCCCTCTGGCCGTCACCATGTTAATAACTTCTTTTTTCCTTTTTTGAACTGGGTAGTGATCAGCAAGACTCCCAGTCCGTAGGTCCCCCTCCCTGTCAGTGACAGAAAACCCATTCCGTAGTAATACTCAACTTCATTTGCTCGGATTAGTTTAATTCGTGGCTCACAATCTCAGTTTTTCTGCTCAAATATACCCTGTGCATTCTATAACTAGGAATCCTCCGATCCCTTCTTCTGGGTTTAATTCCTTTTTCATCTTTAAAGTGAGACAGAGAGGGGGAGAGAAGGAGATGTCTGAATTATTGGTGTCATGTGATCACAGGCT
Organism: Aristolochia contorta; assembly: GCA_022405105.1. Classification (NCBI taxonomy): domain Eukaryota; kingdom Viridiplantae; phylum Streptophyta; class Magnoliopsida; order Piperales; family Aristolochiaceae; genus Aristolochia; species Aristolochia contorta. The sequence goes on from CM039664.1 coordinate 8,784,445, forward strand.
TTGCTAACTGGCAGAGGGACCCATTGGGTGTCCCAGAGAATTGAATGGGTTCAAGGGGGGAAGAAAAATCAGAACCAGAGATTGAGCTCCGTCGTATTAAAATATCTCTCTTTGGTCGAGAAAGGCGGAGCCATGAATCAGATGGTGGAAAATGGAAAGTGAAATGGGGGAAAATGGCACTTGGCTGAGTCTCCCCTCCCTGGATGCTGGAAGCGTAACAAATGGCAGGAACCGTGGAGAAGGGACTGTACGGTGGGGGGGAAAGCTGGCGACAGCTCTCTCTTTTTTTTTTTTTTTTTTTTGTCATTCATTGTGTGAAAACCGAAAGCCGATACCGTGACATGCGGTCGCACTCCAACTGTTCGTCCAAATGCCTTAGCTTAGCTGGGAACGCGGAGAAGCCAGGGAATTGTACACAGATCAAGTCCATTAGATCTGCGGGCTGTCGTCCGCGATGAATGCGGTTGCTCCATTCACGTACTGAGAAAAAAACGTAAAGGAAACTCGTTTAGTTTATTTTGTAGTCTATCAACTCGGCGCAGTGGAATGTGGTGCATACCTTTTCCTTTGATTCGTTACTGCCGGCACTGATGATTGCTAATCTAATCACTTACAATTCTAATAGAATAAGTCTATGCGTACAACACTGTAAGCATTCCCCCTCACAGTAGCGTGGGACCCACACTAGGAATATTGTAATACCCCACCACTACAGTGAGGGGATGTACTCATTGTAAGCGTACGCCATAGCATTATTCATTCTAATAAGACTATTGTCGTCAAAGCAACAGACTTGGGGATTTTAAAAAGAAAAACTCTGGGATTGCAGTAACCAAAGTCATTGACGTTCAACGTGCAGTAGTTGTACAACATGTATTTTGGAAAAAAGACTATTGTCCTCTTCAAAAGACTACTTTATACTCTCTTTCTTTTGTGGTCACGAAATCCAATTTTACAACTCAAAAACAGGGTCTTCCATTGTAGCATAAACCAGAGTGATAAATGCAAGAGAACCGTCATCTCCAGAATCTTCTAAACAAGAGACCACCTTCTATGGACTCAATTCAGATAAGGCAAACAGTGTCATTATCAATGGCAATCTTCCTTATTATGTAAAATTTTGTAAAGATTTATTTCTTAGTTATTAAGTTTCCAAGTCAATCTCCTAATGTTACTGGGACTCTTCTTCCTGTAACTATTTGTACACGTGAAGTCTAAGAGATCAATAAGAAATTATACATATTACATGGTATCAGGTCAACCTTAGGTACAAATCCTAGGCTGAAGTCTTCTTCTTTTCCGAACGACCTCCTTCGTAATTTCTTCCTTGTCAAGCTTCTCCAATGGCCGCCGACCAATCCAAATTCTTCGTTTGCAACTCCTTCCATCTTCAATCACGAAACCTCTATAGTCCCACCTCTCGCGGCCTCTCCTGTGATATCGGCTCTGTCCATGGCCAGTTCAACATCACCCTCTCCAACATATCGCATTATGCATCCATCAAGCTTAATCGCTAGAATTACTTGCTTTGGCGCTAGTAAATGCTTCCAGTCTTGAACAATCAGCAAGTCATGGGCCTGGTCGACGGTTCAGTCACACCACCACCGCAGTATCTCTGTTTATCTCGACAATATTAAGATAATTGTTGATGACCTCTCTGCTTCAGGACAACCCCTCGACAACTAGACTATCACCCACTACATCGTTTCAGGTCTCGGACAAGAGTTCGAATCTTTTGCACAATCTGTCACAAGCAGAGATGAGCCCTACAGTTTTGACTTGCTACAGAATCTTCTTCTCACTTAGGAAGCATATTATTCAGATGCAACAACAGTTCAATCAGTTCGATATCTATAGTTCTCCGTCCGCTAATGTTGCTGCCAGAGGTGGTCGGGGTCGTTCCTCCCCCAGGGGACATGGTCGCCCTAACCATGGACGAGGTCAGCAATCTGGTGGAGCCCAAGGTCATGGTCAGCAAGACAAACGCGACAATGGACCTCACCCAACTTGTCAGATTTGTCATAAGATTGGGCATCTAGCAATTCAGTGTCGCAATCGCTTTAATCTCTCATACCAGCCCGCCAGTCCTCCACCTTAAGCATATTCGGCACAGACTAACCCGAATCATGACTCAGCCTGGTATACTACCTCTAGTGCAACTAATCACATCACTTCGGATGTCTCTCAGTTTGCTGAAAATAGTCCCTACACATGTTCAGACCAAGTAATTCTGGGAAACAGATTAGGTTTGCCTGTTTCCATTGTCGGTACACTTCCTTTTATTAGTTCAATTTACCTTCGCTATGTTCTCTGTGTTCCGACTTCTCATAAAAATCACCTATTAGTTTCTCGTCTTACTTCGGACCATAATTGCACTGTTAATTTCACATCTAATGGGTTTCATGTACAAGAAGCCAATTCGGGACACATCCTGCTTCAGGGGACGGAATAAAAACGGTCTCTACGTCGTTGATCACGTTGTTTCACCAACTTGTTTACTTTCTGTCAAGTCTCCTTTTTCATTCTGGCATAAACGTTTAGGTCATCCGAATAGGTCTGTTTTACGCAATGTACTTAGGAGTTTGAATGTAGAAGTCTCTAATTTCAATAAAATGGCAATATGTCATAGTTGTTGTGTGACAAAATCTATTTCTTTGCCATTTTCATTGTCTTCTTCATCGTCTCCCTCTCCTTTGCATATAGTCTCTGCCGACGTGTGAGGGCCATGCCCTACTGTCTCGACTATTGGTTTCAAAGATTATGTATTGTTCATTGATCATTTTAGTCGATTTACGTGGTTGTTTTTACTTCATTCAAAATCTGACGTTTATTCGGCGTTTCTGAAATTCAAATCATCCGTTGAAAATTTATTTTCAACAAAGATTAAATACTTTCAATTAGATGGTGGATCTGAATTTGTCAATTTTCGGTTTAATGAACTTTTCTCGTGTTGACAGAATTTCGTGTCCTTACACACCACAGCAAAATGGGATTGCCGAACGAAAGCATCATCACATTGTATCCATGGGCATGACCTTACTCGCACAAGCGTCTATGCCAAAAAAAACATTAGGATTCAGCTTTTTCTACAACCACTTATATCATAAACAAACTCCCCACTCCGGTTTTATCTTCCAAAAGTCCGTTTGAGCTTCTTTTTTGTCATAAACTGGATTATTCTTCTTTTAGGATTTTCGGATGCCTTTTTATCCTCATTTACGTCCTTGTGCATCTCACAAACAGGATGACCAGTCGGTTCATGTGTTTTTCTTGGCTATCACCCTAATTACAAGGGCTACAGGTGTCTTCATGTTCCCACAAGTCGCATATACATCAGTCGCAGCGTGAACTTCGATGAGACGTCATTTCCATACTCCAAAGAAGTTTTGCTCCCAACTCCATCAGGTATGTCTTCTATGACCAAACCAGTAAAATTGCTTCCTCTTCCAATGCATATCAGACATTCTCCCATTCTGTCCACTCCCACGGCCATACCTGATTCAATCTCTCCCCCAGTCAGCAACTCCCCCTCCACTCCTTTGCAGTCCGACACTGACCATGCCTCCAGTTGTGTCCCCGAACCACTTGTCTCTTCTCCAGCTCCTTTACGTCCTTCTGAAACTTCACATACTGCTTGTCCTAGTGCTCTGCTTGCCACCCATCGCATGACCACTCGACCTATGACTGGGTCACTCAAATAGAAAATCTTTGTGACCACTCATCATCCGTCTGTTCCACTCTCTTTCCCAGTTGAACCGACGTGTTACTCTCAGGCAGTCAAATCTTTATTATAGGTTGCAAGTGGGTATTTCGAATTAAAACAAAATCGGATGGCAGTATTAACCGCTACAAAACATGTCTTGTGGCGAAAGGTTTCAATCAGCGGGAAGGGCAGGACTACTTTGAGATGTTTAGCCCAGTCGTCAAACCAGTTACAATTCAGGTAGTACTTGCACTAGCCGTGAGCAAAGGGTGGAGCATCAAACAATTAGATGTCAGCAATGCTTTTCTGAATGGCGACCTTGCCGAAGAGGTTTATATGTCTCAACTTTCCGGGTTTGTTGATTCTACTCAACCGATTGCAGTATGCTTCCTTCGGAAGTCGTTATATAGTTTAAAACAGAACCCCCGTGCGCGGTACTATCATTTGACTTTGTTTCTTCTTGAGCTCGGATTTGTGTTATCCCATGTTGATTCTTCTCTGTTGTATCGATATAGTGTTGGCTCTATTATATATATTCTGGTATATGTGGATGACTTAATTGTTACAGGGGACTCTGCATCAGCTATGTCTATTGTTATTCATAGCCTTCAAACTGAATTCTCAATGAAAGATCTTGGTCCCTTGCATTACTTCTTTGGCATCGAAGTCACCCGCAATGCAACCGGTCTTATCTCTACCAGTCCAAATATGCAAACGACTTATTGCATCGCCTCAAACTCGCTAATGTCAAACCACTCTCTACCCAGTTGCTACTGGCTCAAAATTGTCAAAATTTGAAGGTGATCTTCTCCATGATGCGTCTGAATATCATTCTATATTTGGAGCACTTCAGTATTTGATGCTCAGAAGACCGGATATATAATATGCAATTAATCAAGTGTGCCAGTTTCAACAAGCTCCTATTGATGTTCATTGGTCTGTCGTCAAACAGATTTTAAGGTATTTAAATTAACTATATCACATGGGTTTCTTCTTCAACCAACAAGAGGCGTTGGCAATGATGTTTATTCTAATGCTGATTGGGGCGGCTGCCCCGATGACTGACAATCTGTCACCGGCTTCTGTGTGTATCTTGGGGGTTCTCTCATCTCTTGGTCGTCCAAGAAGCACTACTGTAGCCCGCTCTAGTGCTGAGGCTGAATACAAAGCATTGGCCATAGTTGCTGCAGAGGTATCCTAGATTCTTCATATATTTCGTGAGCTGCGTATTTTTCTACGGGACCCTCCTATCTTATGTTGAACTTCACTATCATTTCATTCATGAGCAAGTATGCAGTGGACAGCTCCGGGTTAAGTTCGTCTCCACCCATGATCAGGTAGCTGATATCTTCACCAAAGGATTATCTAGAGGGCAGTTTGGCCAATTTTTAGTCAAGCTTAGTGTCTTTCAAAAGACGTTAACCTTATGGGAGAATGTTAGAGAACGTCACTCCAGAATCTTCTATGGACTCAATTCAAATAAGGCAAACGGTGTCATGATAAAAAACAATTTTCCTTATTATGTAAAATTCTGTAAAGATTTATTTATTAGTTACTAAGCTTCTGAGTCAATCTCCCAATGTGTTTGGGACTCTCTTCTTCCAGTAACTATATTTACAAGTGAAGTCTAAGAGATCAATAAGAAATTACACACATGTATACAGTAGTTGTAGAACATGTATTTTGAAAAAAAAAAAAAAAAAAACTATTGTCCTCTTCAAAACACTACTTTATACAGATCCGTAGTACTTTCTTTTGTAGTTACAAAATCCAATTTTACAATTCAAAAACAGGGTCTTACATTGTAGCATAAACCAGAGTGATAAACCAAAAACATCTGGAGCACATGGGTTATAATTTTCCCGAGGAAGAACCACTGCCCGAATTACTAAATGTTTATAGGTTGTTATTTGACATTTCTGTTTGTGCATCACGAAGTGAGTAGTTAGGACTGGATTATAAGTTAGGATAATTTGTGGCCCGTGGTGGACGCCGCTGCAAGTGATGCAAAATCTTATTACGGAGCTCCATGTGGATTGGAAATTCTCAGCTACTCCGAAGCATTCAATCTAGATACCGAATCACCTCATCCACATCTTCTTCTCACTCTTCAATTTCAACGGCATTTTTCACACTGTGAGACAATATCCAGCAGAAACTTTTAATGCGATTCTGTCTCTGACTAACTCATTCTCCGCCACTGCTCGTGGTTCCATCCCCACCCTCCTGAGAAACACGCACCACAAAACCACTGCCGCAGTGGGGGACTCGGAAGCCTCAGAGAGTGTGCGAGAGTGGGAAATGACGACGGGCTAGTAAAGACAAATGGTTGCTTTAGATAAAGACAAGACGCAAGAAGATACAGATTACCGGATAAACAATCTTCGGTTGATGGAAGAACCGATGGAGCTCGATTCGTCCTTTTGTTTCCCGATCCTGTTAATGTACAAAAGGGCGGAAGAAGCGCGAGAGGAGGGAGAGAGAGGGAACGAAGAAGAGCAAGTGTGAAATTTAGGCGAAAAAAGATGGGTTCTTTTGCCAGATTGATGGTTCTGTTTGGGATCTGGGCTGCGCTTCTCTGTAAATCGGTCGACGGAGCTCCGAACACGAACTTGACCCGGGTGCTCTGCAACGGCGAGACGTTCACGGGAGGGGATCCCTTTACCCAAAGCCTCGCCTACGTGTTGGACGACCTCGTAGCTTATGCACCGGCGGCGGATCGCCATGACTACTACAACATCTCGCCTTTCCCGATCGCTTTTGCGTACGGACACGCCAGGTGCGTCGCCGCCCTCTCCGGCGCCGACTGCGAGACTTGTCTCAAGTCGGCCACAGATACGATGCTTGCCGCCTGCGTCAGCCGCATCGGGGGCCGAGCCGTGCTCTACGACTGTAACATCAGATACGAACAATACCCATTTCGCGACTAATTAACGCCGAGTTTTTTGTAAATTCTGTCTGTTGTGTTGATGAATGAAGATGGGTTTCCATCGTAGGACCACCAACATTCAATTTTTTGTATTCTGAGATTGTACTTCCATTTGTGAGGCCCAACAGTTGATAAAGATCAAAAGATCGTCTCTGCAAACACGAATATATCTCTCTCTCTCACCTGGGACATGAGAGCGCGACGACTCGTAACAATTTGGGAGCCACAAATGTTTTTCCTTCAACAATGAGCAACAAATATTTCGGTTGTGGGAGTTAAAGTAGCAGGGACCATTGAACGAAAAAAAAAAAACACGTCAGGCCCCTCCGGCAGTGTCCATATCTGCAATTCCGTCATTTACCCTTTAAACACAATCCGCAACTTCCTCAGTGATGAGATCGTCTTACCATTCGCAGCAGTCGCACCAGTCACATGAACTACATCCATAGGTAGCTTGCCCATTAGGTTATAAAGGGATACCTGTAGATTTGATCGAGTCATTTCCTCCAGGACTGGGGGTGCTTGCATGTATAGATTCTTCCCTCGATGTGCAACACTTGCCTTCGGCATACGTACTATTGGATGCTCCCCAAGAAGCTCGATGAACTGTTTCTCAGAGTCAAAACACTTTTAACAATCAGAATCCAGAGCAAAGAATAACAGACAATTTCTATGTCAAGAATTTACAATCATAGAGAAATCCTCTAGCAATAAAACCTTCTGAAGAGTAGTTGACGGGTCCAGCTCAATAAGAACGCCAGGCCCACAGACAAGGCAATCCTTATCCCTGACAAACTCTGTCACTTTTGTGTGAAGGCCTTCCAGACCATTATACCTGTGGTTGTGGTTGATATCAAACAGTTAGATGGGTGACTGCATATCAGATTCATACTTTCTCAATTAGAATGGATTTAGACGCCAAAATATTTTTATGCCGAAAAGTCTTTTTAAGGACTACTACAGCAAATTACAGGGAGAGACTCACGTCAAATAATTGGACAAAGTCTTGCTGCATCCTGTTGCAATCTTGAGAGCTTCTAAGGCACATGCTGCAGATATGATAGCATTTGTTGAAGCTATTGCTGGAATTATGTTCTTCACAACTCCCTACAAAAATTTTAGTACAAATTACCCGTTTTAGTACTATAGAGACAATTACAAACTAATGGACAGAGGACAACAAAAATAAGTAAATCAAAGGAGAAAGTTCAAAATAACCACTTGATTGTTTTCCTGAAAATCAGTATACCTGAGTGAACGAATAGGTAACACCAGGAATGCCAAATAGCTCAGCTCGTTTGACCGCCTGTGGAGTGTGGTGAGAGTAACTGGTAGAATCTTAAGAATAATAAACATCCAACTATTAATCGACACAATCAGCAAAAACAAACCTCAGAGTACACCCACTGCATATGTTCAGGATCATCTGCATCAAAGCTTTTTCCTCCATGCACCTAAAAACGGCAAATGTTGATAACAAAGCAAGATAGCTAAAAGAAGACACCTCAAATCAAAATTGAGAGGATAAACACAAAAGAAGCAGAACAAAACACTTTAAAATAAAAGAAACAGAGAATCTAAGAGCATACTTCACCCCATTTAATTAAGTGGGCATATTCAATGCAGTGTGCAGCAGTTCTAGGTGTTTCAGCAAGTGTACATAATGGGAATTTCACTTGTGGCGGGAAAAGCCAGATTGTGCACTCGAAGCATGGAGTCACCCCAGGAAGGATAACCCTGGCATGTCCTTTGAAACCTTCTGTTCCACCGTCCACCATAGGCTTGATTGTTTCTTCCAATGGGTTGTCATCTGAATCATACTCTGGATATAAAACAAAAAAAAAAAAAAAAACATCACCATAATATCCTAAAGACAACTGGAAAGTTAAAATTTTGTTTAAGTGTTGGGAACTAGACACAAAGAAACAGTTGAAGAGATAGAGAATGAGAGAAGTGCTCTTAAGCTGACAAGAAGTTCTCCGGAGAGTTCAAAACCCTGAATTTATAAACCAGTAAGAGGGGTTCGACTCAACATCTCAAAGAACACAAATAAGCAAGTGCCCATAGCGCTATCTTTTAGTCCTGAATTAGTTACAGAAAATTTAGGATATTTAAAGAAAGTATGAATCATCGCCCAAATTAATTCAATCCTTTTCCATACAACCCCTGCTCAAAATAATGAGCACACATATCTCTAACTAAACTCTTACTCTCTACATGAACATAGAGCTACATCACATGCAAGCTATGACTTAGCTTATCTCATGTCCATGAAGCTATTACTTATTTCATGTTTCGCATGAAACCTCAGTTTATATTGATTAGGACAAATCTTAGAGATGAGCAAAAAAAAAATAAACAGGATTCACGTACATAAAATCAACATAGTTGGACAACCCTCAAACGGATGGTGATGTAATATTTGAAGCTAAGGAACTACGGATTCATTTTGATATGCCAGGCCAGTATATAAGATCAGAGGACAACTTCGAATCCCGTTTCCAAAATTAAAACACGATACTCTTCACAGTTCTACATCCTAGAATCATGTCAACAACATAAGCAATCATCACTTTGGTGATGGGTACAACTCTTGCATTCGTGATCAGGGCATCTTGGTCGTCCAACTTCCTAAAAGTGTCTTTTAAAAAAAAAAATAGTGTGATTGCATCAAGCCCCTTGATGCATGCCCTTATAGAGACTGACCCCAAAATCTCCCATTATAAATCCCCATGTGCAGCACAGTAATGAAGTTAACCAGCTCCTAAAGTTTGTAGCTCATTAAAAGTAATAATCTAAAGTTACACTCCATGTTCAACAAGTGAAAATAACCAAATCCTGTTCGTGCACTATAACCTTCTCAATTCCCACCAATTCTTCCTGTCTACACTCTGGAAACTACCCAAATTCAAGGTCATCATGTTATGTGCTTCAGTGAACAAAATTCATCATTTGAAAGATACTAGGCAGAGGAAGAATCAGTCACCCATGGCTGACATAGAAAAATTAATTTACTGAACATGACAAAGATGAAATCCTTGTGTTAGGTCAACCTCCCATGATGGATTAAAAAAACCACATTTCAAATGGTTGAAGTCTGAATACTTCATTGTTCACACGAACATTGAGGTCTGCTCCAGTGAATGAAATTTATAATTGAAAGCCACTAGGCAGAGGGAGAAGCCCTAATTTATGAGGTTTTGGGGCTTCATATATCCATGACATCAAATAAGATACAGCCCAAGTCCATGTTTAGAAGCACATTTGCCACACTGACGGCTAACAAACTTCCCTTTTTAGTTCACAGGCCTCCAGAGGTAAGAACCAAATATTTATAAAATAATAATCTAGCGGTGATTGTGATGTAGTAACAGAGCTGTTGTGGGTTTGTGAGTTGTGGGGCCTAGTAGGATTTATATTGTCCTTTAACCTTTTTTTTGTTCCTTTTAGGGTTGTACAAAGAAAAAAACAATTTTTGAAGCTTGATCAAAATTTCAGAGAGCAGGTCTATGTTCTTGGTCTTCTAGATTTCGTGTGAATCTGTCCACTCTTCTTGACTTCCATCAGATTGGCATCAGAGCCTAGCGACTTGGGATTTTGATGGCAGATGGCAGTAGCAAGCAGCAGTTGGCTGGCGACAACGATTGCAGCCTTGATGCCCTTTGGGCAGCTCATTCCGCTCTTGGCCATTGTGTAGACATCCTGGCAGCAGAGTTCCACCAATTCACGATTGAGATGCGGATTCAGAAAATCTCAGGTTTGGTAGTTTCCCTACTCCGGCAACCACACCGGATCCTTTGGCAACCAAACCAGATGATGGGAGAAGAACTGCTACGGCGGAGTATGGTCCTCGGTGTCCCCGACGACAACCTCCAACAACTTGGGCTGATTATCCTGAGTCTGATGAGGCTATACAGCCCCTCATCAGAGGCATGTTCTTTTAGATTCTAAAGACGATGATGTACAACAATGTGCCTCTCACTCAACTCGTCGTCCTCAATTCACAGATCGAAACACCCCTTCAAGGTAAAAATTGATATCCCTTTTTCGATGTACATTTACATATAGAGGATTATTTGGATTGGGAGCATGTTGTGGATACATTTTTTCGATTACATGGATATTCCTCTGGAGAAACAAGTGAAGTATGTAGCCTGCCGACTCCAGGGAGGGGCAAGAGCCTGGTGGCTTCAGCTTTTGCAGACACGACAACGTGAAGGTCGTGGTCCAATTCGGAATTGGATCCATATGAAACAATTTCTACGAGGCCAATTCCACCTTGTTGATTTTGAACAATGCTTTATCAGCAATATCAACGTCATGTTCAAGGTTCTCGCCTTGTTAGTGAGTACACTAAAGAATTTCATCGGCTTAATACAAGGACCAACATCCACGAGAGACAAGCTAAACTCATTGCTCGCTATATTGGGGGATCGCGTGACACAATTCATGACAAGCTTGAGTTGAACTCTCTCGTCGCTGTCTCAAGCAATCAATTTCGCTTACAAGGTGGAGCAATAATTGGCTCGACACTCTAGCACGCATTCACGCCGCCCCATTGATTCTCCTAAGCGGTTGGGTACTTCTCTCTTCTACAGTGAGCCCCCTACATTTGAAAGGGAACCCTTCCTTCGTGTTGGACAGCAAGAACACCAATAGAACCATTCCAGCTACTCATGAAAATCCCTATCAGAAGCCCGCGGCCATTAAGTGGTGTAGGTGTTTTCAGCAGGGCCATAAATCCAATGAGTGCCCACAGCGTAAGCAATTCCACATTCTAGAGGGTGAGGCAGAAGAAGAAGAAACATGGGAACTCCCTAATAACGGGAGTTTGACGATATTTATAGTGATGAGGGAGAATTTCTGACCTGCATTCTTGAGAAACTTTTTCTGAGTCCTCGGCAACCAAACACTACCCAACGACATTCCATCTTTCGGACACGGTGCACTATTAAAGGCAAGGTATGTGATCTTTTAGTTGATAGTGGGTGTACATAAAATATAATCTCCAAATCAGTTGTCATGGTACTCCAACTACCTACTACTAAGCATCCAAACCCTCATAAGATCGGGTGGGTTCGAAAGGGCGTTGATATTGTTGTGAATGAGATGTGTTAGGTAACATTTTCTATTGGCAAGAGTTATATTTGTGAAGTTGTATGTGATGTTTTGGATATGGATGTATGTCATAATATTCAGGGGCGACCATAGCAATTCGATATGGGGGCACGGTATGATTGTCATGCCAACGCCTACGTGTTACAATGGAAGAGTAAGAAGATACGATTGTTGCCTACCCTGTCTAAAGCACTACCCTACCCATCCAAGAAAGTGTCACTTGTTACTGTTTCCGGCCAACTTTCAAGGATGTTGAATGCATGTATTATGTGCTGGTCGCTGAAGCCAACCCCATGTGTCCCTCTGTTCCATCAAAAGTTCAAAATCTTCTCCACTCATTCCAAGATATGATATGTCAGGTTAGTATTACAAGAACCATGAAAACAAGTATTCACTTTTATACCCGAGCTCATAGAAAGATACTTCTCCCCATATTATGTCAGCAAAGGTATATTGGATCTCATTAACCTCATCTCAAACTCAAATGCAGGTGCTAGTAAAAAAATTTTGGCCTTACATATTTTTGAAGGCCTCTACAAAAAGCACACATTTTCCTTATATTTCTTGTCTCACATGAAAAGACATATAAAACACTGTTGAAATTCTAAAATTATTAAACCAAAACCCAGTAAAAATCAGTGGCCAAAAAATGACAACCATTATGTTGATAACCATCAAGCAACACATAAACATCCCATCTTATTCAGAGCTTGTCAAAATTTGTTGTTAGCCTCTTCATTCTCCTCTATCATATGCAAGAATAGCTAACTTGTCAAGGAAAACAAACATCCAGCTTGTTTACCAAAAGCAACTTAAGACGTCTAAGGTCTGTTCAAGAGGTACACAATAATAATAAGTCTAGCGGAGAAAATGGTTCAAAAACCAATAAGAGCATTTGAGAAAAAAAAAAAAAAAGTAAGAAGCATACCAAGAAAGCTACAGGCCACAGCATTGATGTAGCTTCGAGCCTCAACGGAATCAAGGCCAAGAGCGATAATGTTGAAATCACTATAAAATTCTAGATCTTTATCTTCAATACGGCAAAAATGAGGCACTATATTTACTCCACTAACTCTTTCCATAACACGCTGTGCGGCAACCTCGGCTTTGGGTTTTCCAACATCCTTAAGCCTACAATAATGACTTCGTACATTAACGGCATTCTAATGATAGCAACAGAAACGTAATATCAAACTAATCCAGTGAGAACTATAACTCGGTTGCTCACTAAGAATTACAGAAGCAGGAGAAGGGTGCTAAGGCAGTAGGATGGGGTACTAAGTACATGTTCTGACTGAAAAAAGAGAGGATATTTTTAGTTTACTTCAGGCTGCCAATAGACGGGTGATAAAGGACTCGCAGGTGTCCGACATCATAAAAAGATTCACAGTTGCTCAGAAGAAACGAGTGAAATTAGCAAAGAAAACAACCTGAACAAGAATTGGCGATTGAGATTGGTGACCTCAATTCTATCCATGTCAATGACCTCCAGGTTGCGGAAACCCGACAAAGCCAAGTCTTTTAGCAATTCGCATCCTAGACCTCCGGCACCCACCACTAAAACTCTGGCATAGGTTTGAAGATCGTCTCTCAACTGCACGTAAAGGTATACGAAACTCTTTCATCAGATTGGGGATCATCAAATAGTAGACAGGGAGGGAAAGGTAGAATCTTACTTCGGGGCACGGCTCGAAGTTGGGTCCAACAAAGTTTCCGGGCCTGAGAAGAAGCTTGTCAAGGTCTCGCCACCTGCCATTCGTGGTGGTTTCGGCCATGGCGGATGTGGGATTCCTTCGTCCCTCGCGAAGTCGCCGCAGCGACACTCGGCGAGCTTCTTGCTGATTAAAGTTGAAAGAAATTGGCTTCTTTTCTACGCAGAGCAGCGGAACCCCCTGCGACTGCAGAGCTACACCCCCACTCGCCGACTACATGATCAGCTATATATTTTATATTAATTAAATATAACACAAAAAAAAAACTTCAAGAGGATTGCAAAACGACGCGAATGCATTTGCACTTAAATTTTCATTTGATGTAATTGAGATTTTATTTATTATAAAAATTTTAATATAGAATGAAGGTGATAAATCATGATATTAATCTTAGTACGAAAAAAATAAAAGCAACCTTGTAAAATATAAATAATTAAAAAAAACTAGATACATGATACATCTATATTTGGTTGCACTTGAGCCCATAATCTTTTCTTTACCTTTTAAAGAGATAAAACTTTTTTTTCCTTCATATTTACCTCAAAACAATCATTATATAATAAATTTCTCATGCATTATCTATCAATAGTATACATACATCCATATATTTTCCCTAAATATGTTAATATAAGTTTTCAATAGTAAAAATAATATTAATCCTTAATTTTAAAGTCTTTTAAGGTTTTAATAAGAAAAATGGTGACATCGTAACATAAATGTATAGTTGGCGGTCAAGGTTAAATAAAAGAGCGGTGATATAGGCATTGCCAAGTTTTACTTTGAGGGTTTAGAGCATGACATGTCTACCTATTCTTTAGGTAAACTTAGATCTTAAACCTTAGACTACTAACTAGGCTGCCAGTAAAACACTTACATCCCCATGTAAAAACTCACATTAAAAACTCACAGTAATAAAATCATTTTTCCAAAAAAAATCTATGGTTTAGAGTTGAACTATAGAATAAGTATATTATATTTTATTAGAAAAATAAAATAAAGAGATATATAAAGTAACTGCAATACTTATATCATGGTTCTTTCAATAAATAATATAATAATTTTATTAAAAATTACATAGAATCAAATTCCACATCCAAATATCCACCGCAATAAATTTCAACGAGAGAAGTGATAACCTGCCAAATTTTAGTGTAACGGTTTACTAAGTGACATGATAAATAAAAAAAATTACCTATTTTTTAGGTAAGCCTAAACCTTAGACCTGGATTACCAACTAGGTAGACAGCCGAATTAAAAACTCACAGTCTGTATTATTCAGGAAAAGAAAACTTTTGATTTTTGAAACCCACAACCCGCCTTTTGATTTCATTTCAGCTAAGAAGCAGTTTTGGAACAGACGCAAGGCAGCGAGCAGTCGTATGTAAGATTTACTCTTCTTCCTGCCGTTGAGGCCAAGGAAGGACAGTTTCGTTAGAACGCCCGCCCAGCGTCCGCCGGCCATTGAGCCGAACCTTTGCCACACATGTTTGGCCTCTCTAGTCTCTGCGAACCTCTAGCAGCTCACGAAGTACCACGACCCAGTTCGTTCAGAAACCAAACATTCAATCAGTTACCCAAATTTCCTCATGTCGGCATCAGTGCTTCCGGTAATCGCCGCCGACGTCGGTCCTCCAAAACGGAGAAGAAGGTGCGGCAGTGCGTTTCATTTGTTGCATCGAATCTGAAAGTGTTGCCCCGTGCATTTGATCTCCTCTTCGACGGTGTCGGGGGAGCGGTGGAGGCTCTGAATTTTGGAAGGGTTTTGGTTGGGGAGGAGGGTCTGATTGGAATCGGAGAAACAAACTGGGGTTTGAGGCAATCCTGATCTCTGTGTCGGTTTCGGTGTTCCTGGTTTTGAGGAAACCGGAAGAAAGAGAATTGGGGATCAGGATTTGGGTCTGGGTAACGTCTTTGTTGGGGACGATGAAGAAAGGTTCGGTTCCTGCATTTTTCTTTTTTTGTGTTCTGCTGGCATTGTTGTGGAGTACGAAGCAAAGGGATGTAGATTGGTTCTTCCACAAGTTTGCAGGCTTGAAGAGATCTGTCACGGGCTTCAACACTAAAAGAAGAACATTAATCTGAAGAAATGCACAAGGAGAAATTCTGAGAGAGAGTCAATTTGATACTTGATTTCCAATTTTCTTAAAACAATATTTTTTTTACAACTCTTCACTTTTTGTTGGGAATGTTTAGTTTTTTTTTTTTCTTACCTTGAATTATGCGATACGGCGTGTACTTTGATGTGTAAGAGGCTGCGAATGAATTTGTTCTATTGAATCACAATTTTTTTATGTTAAAATTTTGTCAAACAAAATCAGGTTAACAACCGAGGAAGTTCAGTCTTCATTCTTTTTACTTTCAATTGGCATCACTACCCATGGCTTTTAACTAAACTAAACGAAATTAGCAGTTGTCTATTTTTCTGAGACTTGGCATTTCTTTCAGAGTATACATTCACAAACAGCTTTTTAGACTATAGAGACATATCAAGAGGTACTTGGAGGAATATCTAACAATCAGTGTGGAGATTTTTTCCTGTTAGAGATGTCACTGACCATAGCCTGTGTTGCAATCTGCCACCCTAAAAGGCCTTACGAGGTGGGACAGTCTCTGCTGAATCGTTCACTTTCCCATGCCTGCACAGACCCAAACAAATCTCATTTTCCACAAACAATGATGTTTTTCTAGTTATCTCTCCTGTTATTTTTGCTGTTCGTATGTCTTTGGTTGCTAATGGAGTTTGTACCAATTATGGATTAATCAGAACACCTCCTAATTCAGTTGATAGGTTCTCCATTGGGATTTGAGGCAAGAAGATACATTGTGATTGGACAAGTGTCGACCCACTGGCTACTCTTCTGTACAAATAATAAATTTATTCCTGGTTGAGCTACTGGCGATTTCAATTAGTGTTTGATCATTGACAATCTCTCATTAAAACTTGTGAGGTTTATGAGGGAGCTGAACAGTGATTTGTTTCTTCTATCTCTGGATCTTTGATTTGATTACATTACTTGTGGTGTTGTTGGCATTAGAATCAAAGCTGGTGGTACTTTTATGAACTATTTGATACTTGTGTTTTGTAACTTTTCCATCATGTACAGGAGGTGTTTCAATCGTAAACAAGGGACCTCAGTTTTTTTTTTTTTTTTTTTTTTTTTTTTTTTTTGAAGAGGACTTCAACTATTTATTAGTAACCTTATTTTTTCATAGCTAAACACATGCATCCGCAATCTCCTTGAAAGATTTAAACTTCAGCTAAGATCATATGGCACTTACCTGTTTTGGAGAACACAACCACTGTTTTTGTAACTTCTGTGTGAAACAACCGTCATCTTCCTGCACATTAAACTAGCTGTTCCTCAAAGAATTTTAAAATCCCAATGCCTGCACCATAGGTCAATAATGATATGTCATGTGGAAAAACTCTCAAAATTGCCTGTATTGTACTTTCCATCTCGACCAGCATGGGCCAAGTTGCTTGGAGAAATGTATGATGGAGTCAAAACTAATTATCCAAAAATCTGGTTATTTTGGGTGTGGTCCAAATGACTGCACATAGCAAAGACAGTCACTCATCGATCTACTATCTTAGATGAGTCTCAGGCCCTACTCCTCTTCATCTTCTGGACTGCCATCATCAATACATTCCTAGGGTTCTAGACACATGGAACGAACTTCTCTATGCCCTTTTTTTAACTAGATCCCTATCATCTTCAAATTATTTTTCCCTTCCCAAGTTCAGAATTAAGATTCAGGGAAGTATTTCTAGTATTAGATATTGGAAAATATATTGTTTAAGGATAGAAGAAATTTGATTTCTTTGCTGATGATGGTGGTGTTGTGTCAGAGGGCTATTTGCTGCTATTTGCTGCTATTTGCTGCATTTACAAACAACGAATTTGGACTTTGATAGCACAAGAAGGATTAAAAATATAAATCACAGCCATTTGCTTCATTTACAATAACAAATTCTGGCAACACAATTGGAAAATGACATCCATATAATTAGAGTTCTTTAATGCAGGATAGATGAACAGAATGGCATGGAAAAACTACAAAATCTCGTCTCAGTGTGTGGTCAAATTTGTATCATCATTCTATTCTACCTATAGTGTTCCACTATGCTGGAGGAAATTGGATGGCCCTTATCGTGCTGTATTTGACAGTACACCGTTTATGCTGTACCACACAGAAGAAACAAACACTGATAATTCGCATCTTTACATGTCCTTGCATGTAACTAATAAATCCATTTCCTAGAAATTGAAGAAGTTGAATCGTATGCTTCATCTGTTGAGCAGGTTGCCACACATCAAAGAAAAAGGGACTGGTAATTCACTTCTTTATTTATGCAGGAATGAAATTAATAAATTCTTTGCTTAGAAAATGAAGACGTCAAATGATATGCAAACTCAAGGGACTTGCTAAGTGATGTGTTGGAAACATACTGTAAAGTATACTCGAACGACTGCAAAATGAGATGTGAATTTGAATTTAACCTGTGTAAACCTGATGACCATGCATTTGCTTGATAACTGACATAGTACTTTATCATATTTATTTTCTTATTCTATTAACAGCCTGATATTTGCCTCAAAACATATGATCCTAAGTAGAAGAGTTGGATCAATCAAAATTGATAATTGCCGTTGCAGCAGTCACCAGTGATCAATTGGCAATATCTTCGGAACACAACATTCCATCAAAACGCATAAATTTCTCATTGCTATTTGCAGCAACCATCCGTAACCAAACGGGAAGCATACTCAGAAAGACAATTGCCAAAAAAATAGTGTTTCACTATACAAGAACAATGAACAGCATGAGATGGTCTCAAGTACAAAAATTATCCCCCATCCCACAGTACCTTTTTTATCTACACCAAACCGTTGCGCAGAAATTAGATGGGAAGACCCTATTTGTCACCATAATCACCCAAGAAACCTTTTAAGAATGTGTATCACCACCCACTGGAGGGTAGAGAAGAATTGGGAAGAAGATGGGAGCCTTGCCGGAGAACAAGTGCATAGAGAAGCTCATTCCATGCATCTGGAACCCCCGGAAGGCACCAATGACTGCAGTCCTGGCGATGGAGCGGTGCAGGGCTTAAGGTTGGCCCTAAATAGTAGACCGAAGAATGACCGTCTTTCCTAAGAGCACTCATCTGGGTCACATTCAAAACCACCAAATTTTGCAGAGGAGCATTCCCCATGACCACATTGCTCACCGCTTCAAGTAACTTAGCCCATGATGGCCGAGGCGGCAAGTGCATTACGGACAGCTCGGGGACCTTCTCCAAATGACAGCTGCCCCACTCTTCCAATCTCCACCCCTGCTACGACGGCAGGAATGAAACCAATATAGGTTTTATTAAATAAAAACAAACAGAACAGGAGAAAGACCAGAAATGCTAAGTAAGAAAAAAGCTGAAAGAGGAAAACCAAAACAAACCTGAAGTGGACAGGAGCATACGTGCGGAAGAAGACCTGGGTCCTGTTTCTGTTCACTTCTCTACCAATCCAGTCAAATACTGTTTCGATCGATTTCCGGTAGGCATTATCCACACTCATCTCCTCCTCCACTTTGTTCCCAATTTGGAAATAGCAGCCCCTACAGAGAACAAACAAAAAAAAAACTCATTAATCCAAAACAAAGAATCAATAATTCACAGAAAAATCAGACGTTCAAACTGTATGGGTTCACTAAAATCGCAAAGTTCGGTGCACGGGCGAATGCTTTCTCACTGAAAAAATTCAAAAAGGGGAAAAAGAAAGAGAGAGAAGAGAATCGACAAGTCGTACTCTGGTTTTCGAAAACGATCATCATGTCACGTCCCTCGCTGTTTTAAAAGTTAAAACGGTCGATTTCACTTACTGACGGAAACACTACTCCCGCCCATCTGCGACAACCCAAATTCCAAAAAGCCAAAACGACCCGTGAACAATCCTCAATGTAAGAAATGAAATCCCAGTCCTTAGTTGACGCTAATTACATACAAAAAAGAAAAGAAAAGAAAGAAACCGACAAGTGATGCAGTCCCAAGCAGAATATGCTCTGTCACTGACCTTTAAAAGTTTGAAGAAACCCTGCAAAGAGTAGAAACTCCCTTCAAATAAACTAACTCTAAGCGTCTCCAGATTGGGAGTTTTGAGCTTCTCGGTTTTACGGCAGCTCTGAGCTTCTCGGTTTTACGGCAGCTCTGAGCTTCTCGGTTTTACGGCAGCTCTAAGCTTCTCAGAGATTGGGAGTGTGTCTATGATGCATTTGAGGTAGAAAACGCCAGGGAATCCGGGGTTTAGGATGCTAAATCCTCTTTTGTGGAGTCAGAGCAAAGGAGTTAAATGTATTCGAATAAATGTTGACTGCCCAGAAAAAGTACGACTCAATATCTTAGATTATAGACCCTCTGATTGCCAAATTAAAACCTCCTACTCGGACGTTTTCATTAGTTTTCATGGAAGAAGGATCGAGTTTTGAAGGTTAGTTTGCTTACCCTCTTACGGTCTTCTCATAGTTCCACCAGTGCCCTGTGTTGAAAATCAGCACATCTGCATCTTTCCACTGTGCAGAAGACCAATCCATCTTGTCCAATTTCAGGGTGGTCTTGGCTTTTGCCGGAGCTCCGGCAGGGGGCCGACTCTGAAGAACCAGGAAAGGGGCCCTGTAATACTCGATTGTGCAGTTGAAGTCCCTGAATTTGAATACCAGAAAGCCTTTGTGCTTCGTAATTGGACTTCCGTTCACTTCGTAGATGGCATCCGTGTCAGGGACAGCCGCGGACAACATACAAAGGAGAGACTCCCACTGATTTCGCCCAATTGAATCCCCCACAAATGCTAGTCGCCGATTTCGTAACTTCTCCAGCATCTTGTATGCATCGAACCTACAAAATCACGAGTACAGAGCCTAAGATAACCACATTTTGGTGAAACAAGGAATGATCAGATAATCAGAATTCAGAAGCGAACAAGATGAGACTTCATTCCCGCAGTAAACACTTTTGAAATAAACATTATAAAGAGTTAATCGAACCCATTTTTAAGACAGAAGGAAGACTACCCACTTCATCAGAACAACGACTGATGAAATTGTCGATTGCAGACAGACCAAACGCACGAGAGAAAAATAGCTCCAAAAAAAGAAAACATTTCTACCCAAGAACATATAGAATTTAAAGAAATTCAACTAACAAATACAAGAAATAAAAGTTGAAGAGAAGAAATGACGGGAAAGAGTGCGGTTTCCTGCTTTTCCAATCAAAGGCGGAAGATACAAAAGAACTAATTGCAGAAAATGAGATAGCAGAAAGGATCTACTAACGAGAAACCAATCACGGACCACATATTCAAGAAACGAAGTAATTCATAAGAAATCTAACATCGCCATAAATACTCGCTCGAATACGTTAGTCCAACGAATATAACATTTAAATTTTGAAATTTAACTGGCAAAATGTTAAAAAAGGGAGGTAAAAGATGAAAAGAGGGGAAATCGGAAAAGAATGATGTTTTTATTTTCCGGGTAGATAGAAAGAACTAGTCGCCGAATATGAGAGAAATGGACACGGAAAATAAAAGCAAGAATGTTCACGACTGGAATCCCATACTCAAGAAATAAAAAACCGAAACCCAATATTCGAGAAATAAAGAACTCATAGGAGACTAATCATCGCTACCAATACTCACTCGAACACTTTTTCTTGTTCAACGGAAGATGGAAAATTAGAAGAAAGAAAGAAAGAAAGAAAGAAGGAAAGCTTAAAAAGAACCTCGGCAGGGAACATCGGTTGGGCTGCCATCTCCATTTCGTGTACAAATCGTCCGGCCTTCCATTCTCTAAACACCGAAACCCATCATCGAGATATCTACAATCCTTGGACTGATACAAAGGGTAGCTTTCATCCCAAACCCAGTTCCCCTCAAACAAATCGCACCCCTCCATTCCGACCTCCAAGAAGCTTGGTCGCTTACTCTCAACCCTATCATATCTCAACCAAAAGAACCTCTGCGACTGTACACGGAACCGGAATCCTCTGGTAACAATCTTATAATCTAAGTAAAAGAAACAAAATAGAAAGCATATGACAGTAAAGGAGAAGAAGCCCAGAATCCCCAACGGGTCAAATGGCTTCAACTGCTTCAGTCTCTTAAAAAACTCCATGAGAAAGAGAGAGCAGGGGGAGATTTTCCGTCCGCAGGGTTGTATTCATCAGAGAAGGCTCCCCTTGAGATGATTCTCCGAGCGGGGGATGATCTCAACTCTCAAGAAACCGCAGATTTCTTCTCCTCCTCTTTTCTACTCGGAGAAGTTTTGATGTCTGAAAGGGGAAAGATACAAAGAGATTATTAGACTGCAGAGATAATGAAGAGCATTCATAGAGCCAGCTTTTAGTATCATATTTCTGTATTCTCCGCATTTAGTCGCTTACCCAAAGAGGCAAAAGAAAGGAAACCCGACTTCAAGGCTAATGGTTTTACCTTCCAAGATTATCTTCCCCTGCAGCAGAAGAAAGAAACAAACCGATTTCGCGATTAATCCCTCTCTTGCTTCACTGACACGTCTCCTCGCTTTGGCGTCTCTTTCTCTGAAGAAACCAGAGAGGGACAAGTTGAGTTCCTAATGCGCAGTTTTCACTTTTAATTTAAAAAATCAAGTGCGCACCGGCTCTTATATATTTAATTGTTTTTTTCGTCTCGGTAAAAACGAGAAAAGTTAAAGCAGTATCTTCATTCTTCAAACATCAGAACCGGGCTCGGCTTCTATTTTCAGGGTTTTTATTGTTGGACCGTTCGGTTCACCGCTATATAAATAATTTGACAATTTTTTTTGCATAAAAAGTTAAAAACTGAGTGATACTGCATCAAAGAGACACATAAACAAGTTTTAAAAATGTGAAATGACAAATTATTTATATCTTATAATGTCCAAAAATAAAATGTTGAACTTTTTTTTACCTAATTAGTAATTACGATAGATGGTACAAAGTTGGTGATAAATGAGGATGAAATTTGATACACCTTACAATAAATTTAAAATGGAACCAATTTTTTTTGGTTTCGGACCGGTGGTCCGCAATAATGAAGAGGATAACTACACCCGATACCTCCGAGCGAAAGGACGCAGGAGAAGAATGAATAATCGACCCGTGAATGACGGACGCAGCAGAAATGGACACATTCGTTGCTTTTAATCTCTCCATTTCGAAGGAATTCCGGCACGGTCAGATTGCCATTATTATTAATGGTGTGATGGTCGTACGTGATAGAATCCGTCGTCGGCGAGTGGAGAAAGCGACCGGCTGATTGGACCTCGACATCGGAAGAGTGGAGGAGAGAAATCCGGAGCATTTGTGGATTGAGGGTGAGAGGCGTAAGCGTTACAGTACAGGGAAGATGGGAACTGGGAAACATGGTTCGTATGCTTGAGGAGCGAAAAACCCAGAACAGACTCCGCTGATGGCGCGATAAGTGGGAGACGTAGTGGTGGGGGGTAGGTTCCCAATTAAGTCGTGCGCCGTTATGCGCACATGGTGTTTGACATAATGTCTGAGTGGGAGGACCGTGAGGATTTCTCTGTCATGGTCACTTGGTACAAATAGCCCCTATTTAATTATATCATCGAGGGGGTTTTCGTCGTCCCGGTTGATGAGGTCCCCTGAGAAATGGGAGCAAGGCCGCCGGGGCTCATATATTAAGACGGACGTGCAGCTCGTGCTTGAGCATGACGGGACTCAGTCCCAGTCAACTATAAAATGGCCGGCGCGTCTGGGATTCTAGTGAAAGAATAGGCAATGTGACGAACGAGTTTCTCATATTCTAAACTCCACATCCCGCAGCGTGCGCAGCAACGCACGTTTCATAGTCTGTCCACACACACAAACGACACCAGACTCAGATTCTTACTGAAACAAATGAGAAGAGATCATGAACCACCCACCTGATTGGCTTTGTCTAATTGAATAACAAAGCCTGGGATATGCCTTGTAAGGATGGAGAAGGGAGCTAGATACTCATTAGAAACAGGAAAAGTCAGAAAGGTATTTTTGCGCTGTAAGCTTGGCGGACAAGCATGGTAAACACTCAATGCTTATGATTTCGTCATCAGATTCCTCTCCTCTCCCTCTGTCCTTTTGAATATGTCTCATTTAGTCTCATTCATCAAGCAATTCTGATTCGATTGTTAGCACGATGATTACTGTCCAAATAGTAAGTTTACCGTCAGTGGTACAATAATAGTTTCTTCAAGAGTACTATTTCTTGTTGAAAGGTGGGGCTCATATTTCCCCTCTCATTGCATCTCCTTTTGTGACACTGCAAAGCTGAAAAGTAGAGGAAAGAACTGAAGCCCATGCTGATTAACAATAGCAAAAAGGATTTCAGGAATCACACTCACTCTCCCTCTGAGCTGATCACTTCGCTTTCTCAATGCTCATTCCCACGCAAGACATATTCTAAACTTCGTGTGAGCTCAATGGAAGGTTGAGTTCCAGCTTCGGAGGGGCGAGAAGAGGAAGAGAGAGAGAGAGAGAGAGAGAGAGAGAGAGAGACACGACCCTGTTCCAGGAATCTACCCAGACCAGTTTCAGGAAGGTACCTACCTCCCTTGTGAGTTGTTTCTCGAGAAACAAACAAACTGACTGCTGTTTAAACCTTTTCTTTGTTCTTTCTTCTCGTCAAACACCTGATGAGCACCGGTGCTTGAGACCATCCGTTCGGACTGATAAAAAAGAAATGCCAAAGGATAATTATCATTGAAAGTGATGTCGCCGACGTAACGCATAAGAAGATAAGGTCGTGGTGCACTACCAGGCAGAGATGATATCTAACTGCAATTGAGAGAGTTATTAAAGAAAGACATACTGTCTGCCCCCCATCGATGATTGCCTTTTCTTCTATTCAACCTTGACGGAAAGGACCCAAATTCATTGTAAGCAACAGTAATACAGCTGGAGACTTGAAAAGGATGCACGTCTCCGAGTCAATGTCGCCCTTCTGAGTATGCGATAGATAAGGAATTGCCTTCGGGAGCAACGAACGACTGCCACGCTCTTCCGTCCGGGAGACAAAACAGGTTCTGCCGATAACGCCTTCATACATAGTACCGGAAGTGGAGGGAAAGCTTTCTTTTTTGGCAGTTTAAATGGAAAATTTGATTAGTTACGGCCTCACAGTCGCTCTCTGATACGCAAAGCATCATACGTTTCAGAAGCTATAGATTACAATAACCTGTAGAAACCGTTATCCATTTTCCGTAAAGTGAAATCGGACACCATTGTAATCAAGGCCGAAGACGTATCCGACGTAATACCCACTACCAGAGCTAGCTTCTCTGCTTATGAATCGTGACTGATTAGCGTCCTTGCGTAAACACGGGAATCATCAAAGATGGAAGGAAATGGCATAACAGAGACATAAGTTATGGAGTATTTAAAATTTTTCAAGTCGAGGAGACAAACCGAACAGTCAAGGCATCAAAGCAAATCTCTCTAGGACCAACAAGTGAATTTGCTTTAAAACCAAGCCTCTCTCACAGGCTCAAAAGGAGGGGTTTTGCGCAAAACTAGAACAAACTTCAGGTCATTTCTTTGAAACTTATGAAAATTTAAAGCTGCATTCTACGAGAGAGGGAAATCCATGGTGCAAAGGTCAAACAACTTAATTCTATTAGTACGCAGCAAAGCATAATCGACAAATTAGGAAGTCAAGTCCCATACACTAGATTCCTCATGTTACATGTAAAAGTCAGGAGAGAGAGAGAGAGAGAAAAGCCTGACCTTCTTTTTACAAGATGTAGTAGCAAAAGGTAACAAATGCAGCAATGCCACAAAATATACATAGTCTATCAAGACGGCTTTCATTTCTCATCTTTTCCTCCTTCAGCTCAGTCTGGACTTTTGAGTACAAATGACAGGACTCTAAAACCTCACTGTAATTTTTGCTCCTCCGGCAGCCTAATGCTTCTTTAAGTACCAATAAACTGTTTCTGCCGTTAACGTGAGCGCCCGCCATATCTTCAACTGCATGCTTAGTTCTGTTAGCTTAAGTCTCATCTGGCCACTACTTTCTGCTTCATTGGAGTGAACTACTCTAAACTTCATACTAATTATACACTCTACAGCTTGACAGGGAAGGATCTGCTTAGCAGGAAGAACTGATCCAAACCTAATTAGAAAGTCCTTGTCTGTGGGCCAATGTCTTTGTCCTCCAAGAGGGCTCCAACTTGCAAGATTAGCACACTGCTTCTTCTTTTGGTTCACAACTATCCAACTTAACCTAATCCCCTCCCGGAGCTCCCTCCAAAGTTTTCCGTCCTTTCTTTCCTTCTCAATAGATGTAACTGAAGGAAGCCCGTCAGCAACTGTGAGAATAACCTCTGCATCATGATCATTCTCCCCATCAGAATAACTTAGTAGATCAATTCGAAATGGACAGTTGTAAAACCAACCATGGAACCCATCTGAATCAGGAATTCCCCAAATAACCTTCGAATATATCGCTTTATCTTTATACCTAATGTCCACAATGGAGACAAAATCTGAAGGTGATACACTGTCGTGTTCGTCATGATCACCGTAGTAATCTGCTTCAAACCATTCCTCAAAATACTCAAGATCAGGATCCCACTGAACTGTGGGAACATCTTTGTTCACAATAAGTGGGTAGCAGTCGGCATAAAACTTCCGAAAACCGCCCATGGAAGAAATTAAACTTCTAACATCTTCTCTCTTGGTTGATGGCCACAGAGACTGACAAACGTTCTCCCATATAGTCTCTTCTCTTGATATGGAATGGAAATCAGCACAAGCACATCCTGCGGTGGCTAGAGTTGCACCATCAAGACGTCTTAATATGTCATAAAATAGGTCGCTGCTCAGTGATGCCATACTCCCTACTTGCGTGGCTGTAGCTGTCATGGAGAATCGATCATCTAGACAACATAAACAACAGAAAGGTCATTTTTCAATTACAAGTCAAGAGAAGTGGAAGCTGCCAGAGAAAAGAACGTTGGAAATAATGTCTCCTACGATGGACTCCACAAGAATTTTCTAGAATGCAAAAAGTAAGATTTCACTTGCTCTCTGCATTAACATATTTTTGTTTTCTAACAGTAGTAAGAGGAAAACTTCTCCCACAGTGTGATCAAGATAGCCTTAGCAAGTAGTCATGTGACTGCAACTATACCATTGACATGAACATACAACTATTACACATTTATTTAGTTCTGAATTACTTTTCAGTACTCTTAACTGTTATTGCAACTAAATCAACGAAAAGTTCTAAATTTACTCACACTATGCATGCTTCTGGTCTATTTTTCAATGCTCTTACTGTTACTATAAGTAAAATCAACAAATAAAGCCTTAAATACTATGCAATTTACTCCCACTATATACATGCCCATCCATTGCTCAAAACCTTAACCCCTTAACCAGGTAAATTAAAGGCCAAAAAGCTTCTCAGGACTCATGGCAACCGGTCAGCAAGAAGATGCAGAATCTACAAGAAGCTAATGTTATGCTGTTGGAAAAGAAATGGTTAAAGGAGAAGAGCTAACAAGGATGGAAGAAACCATTTTACAGATGTATAATTCAAACATGAGATAATTTAATCTCATATAAAACAGCAGCAAGGAAACGTGAATACCCGCTACAAATGCCCACCCGAGAAGTAGATGAAAACAGTACGAGCTTGAAACATTAAAGTGCAAGAGGAACAAAACTAAAGCCTGCTACTCGAAGAAAACAATTAAGAAGACTGAAGTATATCGGCTCTTCCGAGTAGCAATTCCCTCCTCCAACCAGTTATGCAACTGAGAATATATACGAACAAATCACTAGTTCAAGAATGGAGAATTTGCAGATCTAGTTGAAGAACTTATCAGCCCTCGAAAGAAATTCGGAAGTGAGGAACAAACCGCACCAGAATCGACACATCCGTAACGAATCAGGCGACCCCAGAACGGATTGAAGAAAAACTCGTAACGAAGATAAGCCCAAAACCCTCCACCTCAACCGACCGCTGGATCATCCTTTCAGCCGCCCGTGGAGCATGTCCCGAAATAATCAGAGAAGATCCAACATGGGAGAATAAGACGAAAACGCAGAAGAGGGAGGAAGCTTCCAGATTTCGATACCTCCAGGAAGCGGCGACGGGATTCGGGTTTCCTCCCCTTGCTTACATACAAAAGTTGTAGACGGTTTTGCTTCACGAGACGCCACTCTCGCGCTACAATCTGGAAAACGAGATTGCAGATTTTCTTTCCTTTTCTGTTCCTCTTCTCAGGATCCCTCCAGAACCCCAAAATAAAGAAGACTGCTGAAAGCGCTTCTAAAAAGATTAAAGCGCGAAAGGACGGTTAGGTTGTCAACTGTTCACGTATCCCCTACGTAGACCACGAAATTAATAAAAAAGAAATACGAATTTTGACGTTCACTGTTCATTGCAAACTAAAAATCAATCTTTTAGAAATAAAAAAAATGGTTGACAGTGAATCTTGAGAGTTGAAAGCAAGAAATCATAAGAATTATCGGAAAGGAACTGTATTGAGTAAGTATAATGTAGCCAGAAATGCAAACAGAGTCGAAGGAGAAGCAACAGCAGAAGATCAGGCGCCTGCAATCTTTTTCTATAATTAATAGAATAGATTAAGGGTTTGTACTTTCAAGAATCAAGACTTACCAGTACGCCGTGGCTTGTTGGTTGGTGCCGATTAAGACCTTCAACTAATCTCCTTTACTTAATTCCTATTCCTCTTCCCTATCTTCCTTCATTACCTCTGCACACGTCAATCTGAAATTTTATTTGAATATCTTCCTAGAAACTAGTGCTAGAACATCTGGGTTTCCATCTTCTCCACCTTTCGGAGCCAGAATTCTAAGCTACGAATCTCGCAGATACTGAATTCTGGACCAGAGCTTTGGAGCGTAGCTAACCTAGATATTTTCTCCCAATCTCCCAGATACTGAATTCTGGACCAGAGCTTGGGATTGTATCTACCCAGAAAAAAGGTGAAAGCTCGTGCAGGACCCAAAATGTCCTGGACTGAACCTTTTCATCTGGGAAGATTTTTTCATTTTTTCTTTTGTGCTCTGCCTTTTGTTTTGGAGAGAGATCGGATACCAACTACCAAGTTATGAATCCTGCTCCTCTTCTTCAATTCTGACAAATGGCTCGTAAATTGGGGCACAGTGAAGTCAGGCCATTCAAATGGATGAGTTGAATGAGAGGAGGAGAAAGGCTTTAGGCTTTTATTGATTTCAGATAACCACAGAGATCTCAGGCCTTGTGACCGAAATTAAATATGGGAGCGCTCTCTGGTCGCTCTCAGCGAGCCTAACTATTACCGACGTTTCCTGCGGATAATCATTCAAAGTAGAGAACCTGTTCCCGGCAATCTACCAGTGGAGTGAAGCCACCACATGGGAATGCTCAAGCTACAGCGATTTTTTACCATCTGCATTGATTAGTCATTTTCTTCAATCTTGTTCCTGCTGTTTGACCTCACGGGAATGCCTTTATTGCTCGACGATTTCAAGATTTTGAACATTATCGGTACGGCAGATTTCTTCCTATCATTTCTACATGAATGATCTGATTGAAAAACAAGTCATTGCATTACCAGATCCAAATGAGACAGTGAACAGAACTTAGATAGGTGTTATTCTCCGAATTAAATATCATGCGTATACAAGAAACTGCATGAACACAGCGGAGTCAAGCAAGATACAAGGGGGCTCTGCTCGTGCTTCCATTAATACCCAAATTTTGAAGTAAATGCCGTTTCTGGCTTCTGTAGCGCCCCCTGCAAATGGGTATTCTTTTAGTTGCCAAAGATTGAAAGTATTTTCTGTAACAGGGAAGCTCCGTCCGTCCTTTTCCCTCGTACCCCTTGTCTTGTTTTCCGAAGCTAACCTGATTCCTTCGAAATCTATGTCAGTCGACATGATCTGCGTTATGCCTTATTAATCAGAAAAGATTTGGTTTCAGTTAAGAGCGCGATGTCTATTCCAGTTATAATTCAGATACGTGAGCTTAATATTTTTCGATTTGATTGGTGATTCATGTTAAGCATTCATCATCTCATAAAGCAAAATGATACGGCCCTGTTGTCGTTCTGCGATTAAGCAGGACAATTATCTCCCTTGTTCAACTAACTTCTAGCATCTGCACATGCTTGGCTTAGTGGAGGTACAGAGCAGTATATGAGCCGAATAGTTCCTTCATACAATTAAACGGAATTGATTGAGAAGGTGAGGGAATGTTGTTGTTTTTTTTTTTTGTTTATTCATCCAAAAAGATTCTCTGGCGGTTGGATTCTGGAGTGAAGAACAATGGGTCTTAGATTTTAATGGCGTATTTATATTTTAGTCTCTTATTTATTTCTGTCATAATAATTTAATTTTTAAAATAATTACCAAGATGAAATATTTAATGTTGTGTGACCTTTTATTGGGAGTTTTTACAGTATGATGTGGTATCCTTGTTGGTAGTCCAAGTAAAAAATAAAATAAGAACTATCTTCCTATTCTATATAAATGCCTAAACCTTATACCTGGAATGCCAATTAGGATACTAGGAGGATAAACACATCAAGATGTAAAATCTCATTGTAAAATGTTGAAGTACTAATATTATTTTTCAAATTGAAAACTCTTAAATCAGCTCACTAAATTAAGAGCAGTGATAAACATACCACCACATTTTACTGTGAGGTTTTGTAGTGTAACTAACGTCATTGTTGGCAGTCTAGGTAAGAGATAAATTAGGATCTTTAGGTAACCTTAAACATTGACCTTATGTAGATTGCAATCTAGATAAAGTCTAGAGTTTAAGTTATCTAGATTGACTTTATCTCTTGCCAACAACTCCTACAAAGTCAAGTTATAAACTCTCACAGTGAAATATGGCCTATGTATATTATCACCAGTCAATTAAAAATTTATTTATTTTTTCAATTATCATAAAACATTGGTTTTGGCATAAAACCTGTGCTTGTCAATTTTACGAAGAAACCACTATTTTGGGTAGTTTCTGACGTGTGAATTACCGATATGGCCCTGCTTCAACGCCTAATAACTGACGGACTCTGCTCTCCGTCGAGGATTCGAAAGTAATTTCGTGTTTCTAGTTGCTCTATCCAAAAACGGGCTTTGCTTTCTACTGACTAATGGTGGAGAAATCAGGAGAAAGAGCAGCTCGCAATGACTGAGCGGACCGAAATGGCGAAAGGGGATTTTGGTGCCTTTATGGAAAAG
Organism: Aristolochia contorta; assembly: GCA_022405105.1. Lineage (NCBI taxonomy): Eukaryota > Viridiplantae > Streptophyta > Magnoliopsida > Piperales > Aristolochiaceae > Aristolochia > Aristolochia contorta. The sequence continues at coordinate 8,815,164 of CM039664.1, forward strand.
TTCCTCTTGTCGCCTCCTCCAAGTTCTGACCCCGTTCAGCTCCCCTTACGAGGTCTTACCTTCGCCGTCAAAGATATGTAGGTTTTGTTCCCTTAAACTCCCTGAACACGAGCATTTCTTCTATGAGTCAATGCCCCTCTGTAATGCTGGACAAAACTGAGATTAATCAACTTAATGAATTTGGCGATGAACCAACTGTACAAGAAGATATTAAAACCAAGGAAGTGTGTTAGAATACACTGTTGACTGCCATCTGAAGAATTCGATAATGATTTGCATAATTATGTAAAGCATGATGAACAGAAGAGTTAATGATGATTGGTTATACTAATGTCTGTGCCAGAGTTATATCATCTGCTATTTTCTGAGGCCACTGATGCAAAATGGTTGCAATAGGAAGATAGAACATTTGCCTGTTATTAGGATTCAGGACAAGAGTTTAAACTCCACTTCTTCAGCAGAGTGGTGAAAGGATTGATGTGGCTCAACCCTGGAAAATTAAGACAAGGCTTTTATATGATGAAGAATTGTATTGTTTACAAGTATTTGAGAGACACCTGTGTAGGATGTTCAGGGTGCCTTTAAGGAGTACCCAAGTTAGAGTTACAAAACTTGTCTTTCAGGTAACCTGTAAATGGAAAATCTTATATGTAAGACTATGTAGTACTTGAATCCTGATAGATGGAAAATGTCTCTTTAAACTGGACACGTGTCCCCAGGCTACCATTGTTTCTCTATAACATGATTAAAGTGTTGCTCCGTGAATTTCTGTCTGAAATAAAGAAAGGACCCCTCTCTACTCTGTCTCACTTCAAGAATCTACTTTTTTTTTTTTTTTTTCACTTTCATCCAGTACCAGACATTTCTTTGTGGGCTTAGGTTAATTGCTATTACAGATAGTCATAAAATATTTCTGGGGCCTATCTTTTGGTTTGAATAACATTAAACAAAAACTTCCTATTTTACAAATTTATAGACCTTTTTTGAGGAAAGTAATTGGATTGCTGACTAATGTTTCATCTCAAGGATTCTTTTTCATATCGCTCACTCTAGACATTTTGATGCAGTTTTGATGTTAAGGGTCACGTTACTGGATTTGGTAACAAAGATTGGGCTAGGACCCATTCACCTGCTATCTCCACATCTCCTGTTGTTTTGGCTCTTCTAGGTGCAGGGGCAACTAGTATGGGTAAAACTATTATGGATGAGCTGGCTTACAGGTTAGCTCTATGAGATTCTTTCCTTAATATAGACATCTACAGTTTCAACTTCACAAATACTATGTTTATCAAAGTGGTCGAATATCATTTATCCTCTGGTTGAGACATATGTAACATGAAGATCTTTTTTGTTTCTTGTGACAGTATAAATGGTGAAAATAAGCATTATGGTACACCAATTAATCCATGTTCACCAGATCATATACCGGGAGGATCATCTAGTGGATCGGCAGTAGCAGTAGCTGCAGAACTTTGTGATTTCTCCATAGGTATGATTATTAAATTTAATAAATTATTGGCACTCTTTGCTTGATGATCTTTTAATTAATACATTCAGATGCATAAAGAACAGAATGAAAAAAAGAGAAATAAGTCAGAATTGAGTGATAGAAGTATGTTCAACACCAATGTTGGTTTTCCTAGTAACACATATCTGATGATTTCTACAATTTGTGTGTACCCTGTTACAGGAACAGATACAGGAGGAAGTGTGAGAGTGCCTGCTGCTTTCTGTCATATTCTTGGTTTTCGTCCTTCACATGGAGTTGTTTCTACCATTGGTGTTATACCTATGGCTCAGAGCTTTGATACTGTCGGTGAGAACCAGTTTCTTCCTTCAACCCAATTCTCTATTTTCTCATAGACTAATGCATTTTAACGTACAGGATGGTTTGCCAAGGATCCTGCCATATTGAGTCAAGTGGGAGATATTCTGTTGCCACTTTCTGATGTAGTCTTTACACAACCTAGTTCATTCATAATTGCAGACGATTGTTTCCGTCTCCTGAGCATGCAAAGTGATCAAGTTTCTGGCGTTTTTATTAAGGCCATTGAGAAATTATTTGGAGGTGTCTGGTTTTCTCTTTATTTTGTGGCTTCATGTGTTTGATTTTCTCTTTCATTCTGTGGCTTCATTCTTTATTGTTCCGATGTTCGTTGTGTATACCAGTAATAATGCTTTTATAATTTCAGGTGATATTATTCGCAATGCAAACCTTGGTGACTATATCAGTCAGAATGTACCTTCTTTAAAACATTTTATGGACATCTCGAGTGAAAATCAAGAATCTTCAACATCCTTGATGGCATTGTCGCAGGCCATGCGACTGCTTCAAAGGTCCGACATATGCTGTTGAACCAAGTTTTAATCTTTTTACAGTCTCAACATAATTCTTTTATGCTCTTTCTTCACTTCCTTTACCATGAATTAGTTTCCTTTTCAACTTGTTTTATTCTTTTCAGTATATATTAATGTTCACATGCTGAGTAATTCTCATAATATGGAGCATAGATATGAGTTCAAAAAGAACCATGGGGAGTGGGTCAGCGAAGTGAAACCTGCGTTGGGTTCTGGTATACGAGAACGAGTTGCTGATGCCATGAGGACATCCGAGAAAGACATTGACCACTGTTTTGCTGTAAAGTCACAGCTTAAAGCTGCTCTAACTGCTCTCCTGAAGGTGTTAATGACATCGGGTCCTTTGTTCTAAATTATTTGAAATCGCAAATCTGCATGTACTTTACGTTGTAATGCATCAAAAGGTGCTTTAGTTGATCCATTAGGCAAGGTGATTCTTTTTATTCATTATCTTTTCGCAGTTCTGGTTTTCCAACTTAATTCTATACATTGAAAGAGGAAGCACATTCCACAGACGAAGGATACTGTGGAAACACAAGTAGTTGCTGGTGATCTGAAAGCATTGTTCATCTGCATCCCTTCTTGTCATTTCAGGACTATGCCTCTTCTTTATGATATATTCTGTCATCTGCTGTTGTGATGTTGTATATGAAACTGAGATCAGGTAGTGAACATATAACAATCACATCTCCTTCTGGAAAACATATGTGATATACTAAAACAATCACATCTCCTTCTGAAAAACATATGTGATATGCTAAAAAAATTACATCTCCTTCTGGAAAACATATGGATATAAGTGTCAACCCATAGTCCATACCAACAGAACATCATGGTAGTTGAGAAAAGAATTTTGTGCTCAGCATGATTTATCTTTGAGATAACTGATAATGCCCCAAAGATAATCTTTTCTTTTCTTTAGTAAACTTCCAGGATGTGATTGTAGCAAAAATATAATAAAATGATGAGCTACTTTATCTTAGTTGAGTAGAAACAGCTTGCATAAAATTTTAAGAAATTTCAATTCAGATAATTGAAAAACAAGCAGTCTAAGTTAAATAAATTATTTCCTTTTGTGACATTTGCAGGATAATGCTATCCTGGCAATCCCAACAGTCCCTGGCCCCCCACCCAAACTGCAAACAGAAGGGACTATGTTGGATACTTTCCGTGCAAAAGCATTTAGTTTGCTGGCCATTGCTGGAGTGTCTGGATTCTGTCAGGTATCCAGATATTTTGCTGAAATTTAACATCTGCATTTTTAAGTGTTACCTGGAAAGAATTTTTAAATTTCTTGCTTACTGATTGCACTCTATGTAAACTACAGGTTAGCATACCATTAGGAATGCACAATAACCTCCCAGTGGCAGTTTCTCTCGTAGCTGGTCATGGCATGGACAGGTTTTTACTGGATGTTGTGAAGACCCTTTATGACACTCTGAAAGAACAGGCCATTCATGCCACCCAACAGGAAATATAAGGACAGACATAAGATTTTTCTGCTAGATTTTCTTGGAAAAATCAATGTATCCTTGATGTTGTGCCCCAAATATCTTAACAAAATGCTATGCTGCATAGGTACTCTGGCTACGAAGAAGTTGTATCATTATTTCATTTCTGCCATTTCAGCTATAAAACCTTCTTCTCTACGAAATGCTTTGCGCTAAGCTATAAATTGCCTAAAATTTTGCCACTTGCCCAACGAATCTGCATTTAAATCTGTGAAGTTAAACATTTGTGTGATTAATGTTGAAATCACAATATTGTGGTTCCTTAAGCATTCTCTCTGTTGAAATTGTTGTTGCAGTTAATATCCTGCACTGATCCAGGAAAAAACAGGTAGTCCACTATATCCTTCAACTCTTATAAGTTTTTCAAGACAGCATCTTACTCCAATTTCTCTGAAGTACTGGTACAAGTACAATTCACCGAGTTTGTTAATATAGCTTGATAGATGATACTGATGCTCCAAGCCATTGATTTCTCTTGTTATTGCTCATTTTTGCAGTGCAAATGTTGTAGATGGAAACCCATAACTTTGTGAGGATTACGAACAAGCTCATCTTTTCTGAGGTAGACAAACAAGAAAGGACTTTCTAATTCATCATCCAGGGGGTAGTCAATTGCTTTTCTGAATCACCGATAACCTTTAGGGATTGTCAAAAGCTTCAAGAAGTTGCAAAGGTTTCTGATGAGTGGAATTAAGTGAGTCACTTATGGAGTTCAGAGACTCAGTCACAGTCTCACAGTCTGTGATCCCTAAGATTTTTAGAATTGTGGAGAGTTTCTAGTTTTGGTCTTGAACCACCCAATCTATTCAAAAGTGGGTTGTTGCAACCTTGGCCGCTCAAACAGAATTCAGCCACCCAATAATGAATACCCCGGTTATTAAGGGCACGAGGAAAGCCATCAATTACATCCCACAGATGTTAAGTTTCCATATTTTAAACACAGAGTGCATGAAAGGCACTCCATGGCATGGTGGAAGGGAAGTACGGAGGTGACACAGTATGTTTTCCGTGGCACGGAATTGAATAAAATTCTTTGGTGAAATGCCCTCATCATTTCCCTTTCCCCACCCCACCTCTCTCTCTCTCTCTCTCTCTCTCTCTCTCTCTCTCTCTCTCTCTCTCTCTCTCTCTCTCTCTCTCTCTCTCTCTCTCTCTCTCTCTCTCTCTCTCTCTCTCTCTCTCTCTCTCCCCCCTCCCCGGTTTTGTCTTTTCTCCTCCATCACTCTGTCCCTATTTGCATCCTTGCCTGCCACTAGAAGAATGCTGATATTCAGAATCATCGCTGCTGACCCCCGGCCCCGTCCTACCCTTATTTTTTTACGAGTTTTTGATCTCCCAAATCGTCCCTGCTTTGGGATGACGCGTAAAAATTCCTTGTCTGCTTCGTCGAAAGTTTTGAAGAACGAAGTTCTGCGTCGTCTCTTCTGGGAAGAAAGAAGGTGGGCTTGTTGTCGGAATTGGGATAACATAAAAATGAAGCATTTGGGGACGAAGAGTGGGAGAGATGGAGGCGTTACCAGACAGAGAGTGGTGGCTTTCCAAGGCAAACGCACCACTCAAGGCACCAACGCACTCTAGTCGTGGTGCTGTCCTTTCTCCCTCCGCCCTCCTCCCTTACTATCTATATACGCCCTGCGTACGTAATGCCTTATCTTCCCCTTCTTCTTCATCCGTATCAATCCATCCATTCCTTTTCTCCTGAAAGCTTGAACACCAGTGTTGGTTGATGATGCTCATGCTTGCTTATTCAGTGCAGCAAGAGAGCTGGGTGTGTCGTGCTCAATTCATCTGGACGTAGACTGTATGTCAAAATGCACTTGTATAATCTCAAAGAGAAGACGTATTGGGATCATGGTCTCTTTCAGGGTGAGCAGCAACGAGAACAAGAAAAACGGCACTTGGGTTTGCCTTATCTCCAACAAGTTCATCAGATAGATCTCACTTTGCATCAATGAAGGAAGATCATTCAAAAGGAGAGAGGATTAAGAGGTTAAGATATGCTACTTCAGTCACTATAGTCTGAGAGGTTATATATGCATGGATTAGTTTTCATTTGCAATCCTGGATCTATGTATTTTGCAAATCTCAACCGAGAAGTAGCTGCCATGATCTGTACTCCTTTCAACAAATTAAGCAGTCTGAGAAGGTCCCTCTTATTCATTACTTCAGGATGTGGTTGAATGGATTACTCAGTACTATCTATTCATATTTACCCAAAATTGTGAATTTTTTTCCGCTTCCCTCTCTTTTCTCTCTCCCTCTCTTTGGCAAAATTAGAACTTAGGACCAACCTTCCATCCTAGAATAAAAAACTCAGGATGCATGCCTTCATTGACCATCAAATTCTACTAAAATCAAAATTCTACTGACTAAAATTCTGTTACTCGTATGAATATGTAATCTTCTAACTAATTAGCTTCCGGAAGCAGACATCGTATCTTTTTTTTTTTTTTTTGTCTTTTACAAATCTTGTAAAGAGTAGAAGTTTCAAGTTAGATCTTTTGCAAAAAAAAAAATTATTATTTGGATTAAATATTCTTGGAGAAAAGTAGATATCGTATTTTTGGATTAATCTTTACTAATAACTATATAACAAAAATTTGTACTTAATATAATCATAACGAAAAATATTTAGAATATCCTTTTTTAAACTTTTATATTAAAAGACAAACAAGAGATGTTAGTACAGTGCTCTCTTGCACTCGGTAAAGACCCGTACTTTTTAAAAATATATATATTTTAAATTATTTTTGTAGAGAGCCGTACTTCGCCTAATTAAAGCAAGGTTTTGTGACTCTGAGTCGGACCGGATTGGTGAAAACAACGGTCACATTCAAACTTGCACTACCCGTAAATCACGGATTAATCTACTAGAAGAAGTATTATATTTTATCTCATTGTATTTATATGACTTTATATATATATATAACATTCGAAGTTATATATCTAAGAAAACCTTGTAAGTTCATAATTTCATATATACAAGACCTGTTTGCATGCAGATGATGTAATACTGACCCTAAACCCATTTGCTTCAGATGTCTCATATTTTTGGTCAGTATTTGGCCAAAAGTTACTCCCCTAATTCAAGCAAAAAGGCCACAAAAAGTGTAAAAGTTCCAAATAAACATTGTATGGAACATTCATATTGGAGTTTTCGCTAGGCAAATAAGTGGTCCTAGTAAGAAAGCTAGTTGATTACCCATTAACATACAGTACCTCCAATTAATATTCCTCCAACCCTCCGTTAATAATCTAAATCTTATCAACCAAAGCAATTAAGTCAGTACTGATAAGTAAAACACGGAAATTAATTAGCTTGTGATCAACTTGAAAGAGGTGATCGTCCATAGTAATTAGTACCGGAGTGCTTCTCATTAACACCCGAAAGAAAAACTGGGAAGCAGATTAACCTGCAATCTTGTCGATCGTCCGACATGATTTAATTTGCGAAACACAACATGGGTCGGTACGGCGATGACCTCATTAGCCCTTCCCCACTTCCGTTTCGTCCAGTTCTCTCTTCCTCCTCCCAACTTTTTAGTGGTCACTCATGTAAACGCGTGTTACACTTGTCTCAATCGGGTTCCACAACGCCATGAAAGTGGGTCCTTTGTTGCAGGTATATATATGCCTACCCCGAGCTTCTGCCTTTTAACATCTCGAATCAGAAGAGAGAATATCACATTTCGGAAAAGCAAGCTAGCAGAGAGAGAGAGAGAGAGAGAGAGAATGGCGACTGATCATGTAGTTCACATCAGGGAGGACGACGAAGATCACGAACGAGCAGCTGATCATGATCACCATGTGGGGAAGAAGGAGAAGCCGACGTTGTCTCTTTTCTCAGCCTTTTCAGCTCAACTGGTTAGGATTAATGGAGGGAACGAGAAGTACTGCTCCAAGTCCCTTATTCACAGCATCAAGGTCGGCGTCGCCCTGGTTTTTGTCTCTCTCCTCTATCTCGTCCGTCCCCTTTACGACCAAGTCGGAGATAATGCCATGTGGGCTATCATGACTGTCGTAGTTATGTTCGAGTTTTATGCAGGTATACATATATACGACGCATTGCACCCGTTTCTGTTCCGTCATGCCATGATCAAATATTGGCTCTTTCTTCTTCTTCACCTACGTTATACGTTAATTATTTGCACGTATATATATACATCTTCTCCCCTTTTTGCTGCAGCTTATTCAACTAACTGAAACATATTGCAGCTATATTAATTAACAGGCTGAAATATCTGCCTCTGTTTGAAAAAAATCTCCTAAAAGTGCTGCTGTTATTGGGTACATATATATGTATGTAATATATACTTATGCTGCCCTATTAGAAACAAGGATTAATTAGTAGGAGGATTAAAACGGGTTTTGTGTCATTGTTAATATCCCATTTCCTCCATTGAGAAGTTAGAAGATGTCTTAATCTTTGTTTACTAAAAATTTTAAAGACCAAGACTAGCTACCAATCAACTTCGAGTGATATATTTATACATGACGTTTCATGTAGGTGCGACACTGAGCAAGGGCTTGAATCGTGGGATGGGCACTATCATGGGAGGCGGCCTGGGTTGTTTGGCAGCTTTTTTGGCACGTCAGGTTGGCGAGATTCCCAGAGCCGTGGCCATTGGCCTCTCTGTGTTCTTCTTCGGTAAGTAAAAGGATACATCGATCGTTAATGACCTGCACATGATATCTTCTTTTCTTATTTGTAATGACACCAAATCATCTTGTTTGTCCTTGAAAGTACTACAACTAAATATTCCGTCCCCCACCATTAAACGATCTTAGGAAAATTAAGTATTTGTTTATGGAACTAAGTGGAGTGTGACTCACAGTTGGCGTAGCTGACCAGAACGTGCATGTCGCCATGGCTGTGTGGGTCTCACGCGCCTACCGATCCTCCTTTCCACTTTTTTTTTTTAATTATTTTATTGACTGAACATTAGGAAAATTCCCAGAACTAGGAACAGAGTAGTAACAGTAAGAAGCAGAATTCCAGAACACAAGAACTTATGCAGTAATTAAATTCGTTAATGACCATGCATGCACGTCAAGGACGAATTCATGATTCTATATATTTTCAGGATCGTTAGCGACGTACGCCCGGATGGTCCCGAGAATCAAGCAGAAATTCGATTATGGGGTTATGATCTTCATCCTCACATTCAATCTGATCGCTGTTTCCGGCGTCCGCGGCGAGGAGATTATCAAGCTCACAATCGATCGCTTCATGACCATCGCCATGGGTTTCTGTCTCTGCATCTTTATAAGCCTCTTGATCTTCCCCATCTGGGCTAGCGATGAGCTTCATGGCGCCTTAGTAGACAAGTTCGATTGCCTTGCCCGCTCTATTGAAGGTGAAAATACTTCTCTGCAATTTTATTGATCATATTATACATATACAAAGTTACAGAGACCAGAAAATAATATGGGTCCCATACAATAGAGAAGATGGATCCATGCACCGCACCCATGATCACCACAATAATTAATATTAACTGTGATTTAATTAATTAAATAAAATTGATTGGAACAGTAACATTATTTTAATTACTAATTTGTACTAATTTTAACAATATGCATGTATATATATATATATATGTGGCAGAATGCTTGGAAGAGTATTTCAAGCCGATTGATGAGCATACAGAAACAAGTCCAAAACCCAGTGATTGCCTCTCTGTGCTCTACTCTAAAGCAAAAGACGAGTCACTGGTATGAATTAATTAATTGGAATATCGAGTCCTAAAACAAATTGAAACTTCTCTTCTTCATAATTAACTCCTCTCAATATACTTCTGCAGGCGAATTTTGCAAGATGGGAACCCTGGCATGGCAAGTTTGGCTTCTCTTATCCCTGGAACAAGTATCTACATATTGCCAAGCTGCTCAGAGAGTTGGCTGCCAGTGTCTTTACATTGAAGGGATTTCTCAACTCCCATACTCAGGCAAGGACTTCTCGTACATGCATATCAGAGTATTATGATATTGACCATCTTCAACATGATTTTTCATGTTGTATTAATCCCTTTTGGTTCTTTGTTTTTTAATGCACAGTGGTCTCCACTTTCTTCAAAAATGTCAATCAAGGAGCCCTGTGAAGCTCTTGGCACTGTGCTGAGCTCCACCTTAACAGAACTTGGTGACAGTATCTTCAACATGCGCAAATACCAGAGACAAGAATCAGACGTTGCCAGCAAAGTACACTCCACGAGGCAGATACTGAGCCTGGCCTTGTCTGATTCTAAGTTCATCATGAAAGTGGAAAATGGGTATGATGCCATTGGTGGTGGATTGCTCGTGAGCTTTGTGATCTCTTTGATGGATATTGCAGACAAAATTGAAGCATTAGCAAAAGAAATAGAAGAACTGGGAAATGTTGCTCGTTTCCCTCCTCAATAGAAACGACAAACTGCAAAACCCATATCGTGTATCCTGGGGAAAGCCAGTTTTTGTTCATTAATGTATGGATATAATACAATAAAATTACCAATGTTCCAGTTGTCAGCAAAGATATCTTTGTGCGTTTACTGTACTCCATGTATACATAGCACAACTACAGTAAACAAGGAATTGAAACAGTACTGGATCGAGCAACAATCTTGTCTCCTTGCAGACTCCAACAATATTAAGAACTGAAAATGGCTACTCATGTAATCATCAAGAGCAGAAGCTGGAAATTGAAGGTTGCAGTATCTTCCTTGGAGAAACTGATCAGTATGGACATTTTGATCAGTCAGTATATTCTCTTTTAGTACTGAAAGGGGCGTGTGCTGTACTTGCATGTAATAGGGATTGTTCTAGAAATGTTATGATGATGATGTTATACCTTGGTGATCAGAGTCATGATGATGGTTTCTTAGTGGAAGTAGGTGGTTAATTAAAGGTAACTTCCTGACCATAGACCCGCAGTCTGAACAGGAAAACGACGACTACAATTCCACTAATCAGAGTAATACATATGAACCGTTCTTTCACCACTCACCAATGCTTTGGCTTTCATTTGTAACACCGTTCATTTTATCTTTTATCCTTTCTCATGAACATCATAAACCCATTAAAAAGACAACAAATCCAGATGGGACGACTTTTTCTTTTGATTAATTGATCTGCCTTCCGACTCCAGCCACACACATTCCTTTCAAGAGTTTATAATGGATAAAAAGAACTTTTCCCAGACGCTGTTGTTTGACAAAATGTCACAAAGAAAGGAATCCTATGTAAACCAGGCTAGTTTTGCTTACTCTGTTCAACATTCCAACAGTACTCTCCGCTGACCCAGGAAAGAAAACTTTCAATACCAGAATTCCTCACGGCACTTCACCTAATGACTGTGCAAGACTCAAAAAACAATCTGTACTCTTTCTGCGTACTTAAGTTGCCCAGATCACAAAAGCGACAATGTTGATAATGTCACTGAGTTATAAGTGGAGAAGCCACTTTATAAGATAAGCTGAGGTGCAAACCACTCTTATATAATTTACTACACTACTACTTCTCATGCTGCTGAAAAAATGCTTTCTTCACACAATTTAGTTCTCTACAGAAACACTTATTAGTGGGGGTGTGAAGCTGTGGATCAAGACCAGAAAAGAAAACAAGTTAAGAACATCATCAGGAAGGAGGATCATCGCAGAGTTAATGAATTAGGAAGAAATTCACAGACGACATATGTCATCCTTATCACCTCAATGCGTGGGGTCATGGCCCCCCTTGTTGGGGTAAGGTTTTGGAGCTTTCTGAGCACTGCTGTTCTTGATCTAAATGGAACCAATTGTCACAATAAAGTCAATCAGGGTACTATTTCCATTTAGGTATGAAAGATAAGGTGGTAATGTGCTTGTCATGACGGAAATGTTTGATAAATGTGGGACTTCCTTTTCTGTTATTAATATTCTATGTGAAGTTCTTGTTTCTTGAAGAATGTAACGCACTCTTCTTGAAGAATGCATGTATCCCACTACTCAAATGTGGTTGTACGTGCTACAGTAAATAATTATTATCGCCCATGTTGTACATTTTAGTGGAGAGCCTAAGGCTGCCACTACTAGCAATGTTGTTAACCATGTGGCTATCATTGATACATATTGGATAACACTAACTAATTTTAAGGAGCCAATATCTTTTTAGTATAAGATATCGGGAGAATTAGTGCACTAGTTTAAAATATAATTTTTTAATTTATTTTGATAAAATTTCGTTTTATTAATGATGATGGGTTAATATCAATTTTTTTTAGAAATTATTTAACTTTATAAATACAAAAGATGGGGGTCATCAAATATTGAGCCAATCTACTCAAATTAAGTTTAAACTTCATTAACTAATTAAACGAGTATCTTACATAGTGTCCGACGTCCGTGCTTGATTCGAGCTTAAAATAACTTGAACTGAATCAACCTAAGTCGTCCACCCCTATAGAAAATGCATCAAAATGAAATTCCTGTCTCAAAAAAAAAAATAACATTGATAAAATGAACGCATAAGGTTTCCTTATGATAAGGTACCCGTGTAAAACGTAATCCAATTGAGTAGGCGGGTAAAATTCTTATTTAATCGAGTAGGCGGGGTAAAATCCTAATCTAAACGTGTAGGTGGGATAAAATGCTAATCTAATCGGGTGGGGTGCGGTAAACTAATCTAATGGGGTAAGCGGGTAAATATCGGGGTAATGTAGTTTCTGTTGTTTCAGGATCATTTTTTTTTCTTCAGTTGACTTGTTCGAGCTGCATTCATTCGATCCAAAAAAAAAAAAAAAAGAGAGTTGCATCTTCTGTTTTCATCAATGGCTGCCCTCTCTATCCTAGGTCTTTTCGCAATTTTCTTCTTCCCTCTTTGTCTACTGGTTGCCCTCTCCTTCCTTACTCGGCCCCGTTCGACCAAGGTACCGATCAAAGGACGCCATGTTTTCATCACTGGCGGTTCTAGTGGGATTGGCCTGGCCCTTGCATGCCGTGCCGCTGCACAAGGGGCCCGGGTCTCGATCCTCGCCCGAAGCATCGAGAAGCTCGAAGAGGCTCGAAACTCCATCCGTCTATCTACAGGGGTTGATGTAGCCATCTATAGTGCTGATGTTAGAGATTTTGAGGCTGTGTGCCGAGCGATTAATGAGGCGGGCCCCATTGATATCTTGATTTGCAATCAGGGTGTATTTTTGCCGCAAGAATTGAACTCCCAGGAAATGGAGGAGGTGAGTTTCATGATTGATGTCAATTTGGTGGGCACATTTCACTTGCTTAAGGCAGCGTTGCCAAGCATGAAGAGTAGGTCAGATCGGCGGCCTGCCTCCATAGCTCTCATGTCATCACAGGCTGGTCAGGTAAGCTCCCGTATTATCACTTTTCCTCCGTGGGTTTAATTTGAAGTTAGTATACTGAAGTTGATGAACTGGTATTGTGAGGTCAACAACACCGTATCTATAGGAAGCAACAAGTGGATTATTTTTTTTTTCTTTATCTGAAACGGAAAAGTGGAAAATTGTAGTTTATGCACTCTCTTTGTCCTAGTGTTCTTACACACATTCAGTTTATTGGTCAATTATTCGTTGTTATAGCTTGGTAGAAGCTGCCCAGCTTCTTCGCCTATGATGCTGGAAAAAGATAGGCTTTAATTGCCCGAGCACTTGGGAAGATGAGTTTTAGAAATTTGAACTTCGTATCAGGGTGTTTTCTTTTAGACTTAGGCCCTAGAGACTGGGCACCCATAATCCTAAACCTCGTTATCCAACATGATCATGTGGAACTATATAAATGATACAAGAAAAGATGGATCCAATAACTTCTGCTTAATGCTGAAATGAAAGAAAAAAGAAAAAGTCACAGCTGATTTAGAAATATTAATGCATCAATTGGAGTTTGTCCAAGATGCTACCAATTTATTTCTTCAGTTTTGGGCATCAAATGGGCCTTGGTTGCTAAAAGCACTTCTTAGTAATTGGCTTGCTCTATATGGTGATAATTTGTTGTGCAGTTGATTTGAAACTTTAAAAATATATTTGAGTCTTGAACATTTGGTTGGAGGTAAATGTAAGAGTCAGTGAATGTGGATATCTTGGAAACATATGGTTGATGAACTGGTATTGTGAGGTTAAAAACACCGTATCTATAATCTTAAAAAAAAAAAAAAAAACACCGTATCTATTGGATGCTACAAGTGGACTACTTTTCTTTCTTCATCTGGAACGAAAAGCGTAAAGTTGTAGGTTCTACACTCTCTTTGTCTTAGTGTTCTTATGCACATTCGGTTTATGGGTCAATTATTCGTTGTTATACCTAAGCTGAAGATGCTCGGATTCTTCGTCTATTTTTTTTTGAAAATGTTGTGAACTTTTATTGATATCAGAAGCAGTATTACATAACATACATATAGTACATGGTTACAATAACTTTTTGCATATTCTGTTACAAAAAACTATAGCAGTTAAGCAAGTGGCAGTATTGCCCCTGTCATTGTACATGATCTAGATGTGCTATGGTCTGCTATAGAGTTAGCTGACCTACTTCCCATTCCCGGACTGTATCTTGAATTTTATCATAGTAGGCTTTTAGGTGCCATGGGGGAGGGGAGTCCCTTTTTACCCATTTGATTGATAATTCTGAGTCTCCTTCAATGACTAGAGGCCTTTTCTCAGTATCCTTGTAAATTTTAATGCCTTCCAAAATTGTCCTGGTTTCAGCCTCATTTGATGTACAAATACCAGCCAGCCCCGAGAAAACCAACAATACTTCACTTAGGCCCCGGACTAGGCACCAGTAATCCTACACCTTGTTATTCAATATGATGGGGTGGAATTATGTAAATGATACAAGAACAGATGGATCCGATAACTTCTCCTTAATACCGAAATTAAAGAAAAAAGAAAAATTCAAAGTTGATCTGGAGCTATTGATACAGCAAATGGAGTTGTATCAAATGGGCCTTGATTGCTAAAAGCACTTCTTATTAATTGATTTGCTCTATGTGGTGATAATTTGTTGTGTTTGAAACTTTAAAAATATATTTGAGTCTTGAACAATTGGTCGGAGGTAAATGTAAGAGTCTCGGTGAATGTAGATATCTTGGTTAAAAACACCGTATTTATTGGATGCTACAAGTGGATTACTTTTTTTTTCTTCATTTGGAACGAAAAGCGGAAAGTTGTAGTTCCCACACTGTCTTAGTGTTCTTACGCACATTCAGTTTATGGGTCAATTATTCGTTGCTATAGCTTGGCAGAAGATGCTCGGCTTCTTTGTCTATGATACTGGAAAAAAGAAGGTTTTAATTGCGGAGAATTTTTTTTTTTTTAAAATTAATTGCTGAGAACATTGGAAGATGAATTTTAGAAATTCGGAACTTTGTATCAGGGTGTATTCTTTCACTTAGGCCCCGGACTAGGCATCTGTAATCCTACACCTTGTTATCCAATATGATGGGGTGGAACTATATAAATGATACAAGAACAAATGGATCCAATAACTTCTACCTAATGCCGAAATTAAAGAAAAATTCAAAATTGATCTAGAGTTATTGATACAAAGGTAACTATACAGCCAACTCAGGTTATCACTGCCTTACAAACAGGGGGGCTAGTAGAAATGTGGCTGCTGCTGCCTGAAGGGAAGAATACCTACTCGAGATTTACTACGATGAAGGGGCATTCAGATTTTAACTGACTTGTGCCCCTGTGTGCGAGACAGACCGAGTCCACTAATCATCTTCTAATCCACTGCGAATACAGCTGCAATATTTGGACATTCTCCCACAGCATGTTTTGTGTGAATTATGTAACCCTTGTGATCTAGCTGGATTCTATCCCTTAGTTAACTACTTTGGGCCTGGGCCAAAGGGGTGGGTGACATATTATTGTTGTTTGAAATTTATTCCATGGATGATATGGAGGGAGAGAAACAATAGGGTCTTCCAAAAGCGTGTGAAACCATGGAGAGACTTGAGCCAACTAATCCTTCACCAGGTTATTGGATGGCTGAAAATTCAGAGTGTGTTTCATGGCATAGAAGCAGGAGCTATATGGAACCCTTGGGCAGAACATGCAAGAGGCCAAGAAAAATGCAACTTCTGTTCAACCTTGGAATTTTGACGGATCATCTATGGGCAACTATTGGCATCTCAGATCCGTTTTAGGGTTTAGGGTTTAGGGTGTAGGGTGTAATACTTCTCACATATGCAGCACCTATTGGCATCTCAGATTCGGCCTCTGCAGAGGCAATGAGTCTTCTACAAGGACTGAAGTGTAGGAGGACTCATAAGCAACCGCAGAGGTGAAATACTTCTCACATATGCGGCACCTATTGGCATCTCAGATTCGACCACTGTAGAGGTAAAGAGTCTTCTACAAGGACTGAAGTGTTTCCAGCTCTCCCAACTTTCTGGGCCCTCCATGTTGAGGGAGATTCCAAATCTATCATTTCATGGTGTAATGGAGATCTGTTGATTTGAAACTTTAAAAATATATTTGAGTCTCGAACATTTGGTTGGATTTAAAATGTAAGAGTTTCTGTGGGTGTGGATATCTAGGAAACATCACTTTAAATAGCCCTGAAGGTGTTTTTTTTTTTTTCCGGTATTCTTGTATCTTTTGTTTAAAGATATGCTTTAGAAAGCACTTATGCATCTTTTTAGTCTATCTAATACAATCCTTTCAAACTGAAAAAATGACAGCATTTAATTGTAAATTGTCTATGGTGTAAAAATAGTTTGGATTGTGTTGCTTTTCTTTTACTGAGTTAAGTTCAGTCCTAGTCTGCTATCTGACACACTATGAAATCCTTTATGATTTGGCTGAAGTGCAAATTCATCTACTGAGGCGTGAAACCATAACTGAATGTTATTTAGCCACATCTTTTCTAGAAAAGTAGGAAAGCTGCATTTTATTATGGTAGGCCATACCAAATTGCTGCTCTATTACTAAAACACGTTGACATAGTTTTTAATATTTATCTACCTCATAAGAAAGTTATTTCTCTAAGAATTATTTTACCTTCACGATATCAGGTGGGAATTTATGGTTATACAGCATACTCAGCGAGCAAATTTGGACTCCGTGGGTTAGCAGAAGCACTGCAACAGGAGGTCATTGCAGATGATATTCATGTATCTTTGATATTCCCTCCTGATACAGAGACCCCAGGACTAGTGGAAGGTTTCTTGCTTTTTATTTTCCATTGGTTTCATTTGTATTTTGTGATTCCTTTGCAAAAGCCATGGATTTTGTTTGTTCAGCTAGCTCATGCAATTTTGGAGCTTGATGTTTGTTTTCTAAGTGATTTTGGTTGAATCTTGCAGAAAACAAGAGAAAACCAGAACTCACCAAAATTATAGCAGCCTCTTCAGCCGCTGTGAAGGTTGATGAAGTTGCAGAAAAAACTCTAAATGGAATAAAATGTGGAAGATTTATAGTCCCATGTAACTTTGATGGAATCATGCTTTCCATAGCAACTGCTGGATTGTCTCCTCAGAGTTCTTACATTATGGCATTTTTTGAGGTGATGCTTGCTGGTTTCATGCGCCTACTGGCCCTATGTTATCAACGGAATTGGTATGAAACAATAGAGAGGTGGCAATCCCCCAAACATAGTAAGTTCCTTAAACATGTATAGGCCATGACTGTCATTCTGTTATTCTGTTTTCCTGTTTTATGTTTTTTACCTACACACTACAGTTGATAACTATACTGAAAGTGAGTGATTAGGTTTGATTGTCTAAATGTGTAAAGTTTGATTGGCAGTCCAGGGTGGTACTGACTACAGTCACAAGGTCACACATTTAGGTTATCTATTCATTGATTGCCATCAGTTAAAAGTTTTTACCATAGTAATCAGCTGATCATAGGAACCAGCCAATTTTTCTCATATTTTAGGTTGTCTTCCAATATTAACCCAGGCAGGGGATTCAATCTGGTTAAATGTGGTTCAATCTAGTGGCGTGGTTCTGTCTGTTTATTATTTGTGCTGGAGGCTATGAATTAAATGCAAGATTACGTGAGCATTGCCATACATTTCAGTTTTAGTCAACTCAACACTATTTTGTATTGTGCATTTTAAGTTGGTTTTAGATATGCATATTCTCTCATGATTTTTAGGAACAAAGAGTCTTTCATTATCTAAATGCCATCTGACCTTGAGGTTTTCTAACTATGCCCTTGGATTCAGGGAGCAGCTGAGCAAGTTGGGGTTTATCGAGCAACAATCATAATATGAATGGATATACGGATAAATCTTCATTTGGAGACAATTATCTTCACTGTCATATGAGTCATATCATCCCAATGATGTCATTATCAGCCATTGGGCATCATCACTGATTTTACTCTGTGGCATGCCTGATCCAGTTGCAGATCAAACTTCTCCATAGAAAGGGCAGCTATTTCACATTTGATGTTACTTGGGGTCTTTTGAAAATCAGATACTGCAGAAAGTTCATATTGTTTTATGACAACACCAATTTGTAACCCTAATCCTATCACATCTATTAGAATTCTTGTCATTTCTTATCTTTTATGACATTGCACTTACAGACAGCAGATCTGGTCTTTCTTTTGGTCACTGCTCCAGATCACCCCTCCAGCCGCTCTTGACTTCCCTTTCGTAATTGATCAGTGGGGTACCATAACTCCCTAAGAGGGGGAGAATGATGCTGGGGGCCAGTATAATCTACGGAATCAATGGGAATAGTGGAATAAAAGGATTTTAGAGGCAACCATAGAGGCAACAATGAGTTGATACAACACTAACCTCATTTTCTGGCTGAACTGCAAACCGGAGTTCCAGGAGATTGATAGGTTTGGCCTCAGAACTTTTTGGGCTACCATTGCCAGAGTAGGTTCTTATCAGCCAACCATTACCATGTGGTCACCTCCACCCAATGGAACCTTGAAGTTGAATGTGGCTGGGTCCTCAAGAGAGAACCCTGACCCCTGGTATGGTGGAGCATTTAGAGATCACGAGGGACAAACCATTCTAGCATTTGCTGGACCTCTATTGGTCACTGATTCAGTAAAGGCTGAAACCGTTGAAAATCTTTGTTGAAAGATTCAAAGGAACTTAGAAGTTGAAGGGGATTGTATGAATGTCATTGATTGGTGTAAAAAAATCTCAGCTCCACTTTGGAGACTAGAGGTTTGTTTTAGAGAGAGATAGAAATAGGTACAAATACTTCTTGTACTTGGAGTCAGTCCCAAGAGTTTAGTTAGGGAAAGTCTCCCTCACCCAGCTTGAGGTGAGAGAATCACCTTCCCCTCCACCCTGGATGTAATTTTGTAATCTCAATTTCCAATGGAATTTAGAATAACCTCAAAAAAGAAAAATGAGGGACGAAGGGGGAAGAGAGAGAGACAAGATACAGACTTTCCTGTCCATGTCAAGATTTTTATTCATTATCTTTTGCATTGCGTGCCTTTAATTCTCCTACTCCCATCTGTCTATCGAATCTTGTGGACCTCACATGACAAGATTGATTATCTCCTTTCAATGAACCGACTTGGGAAAACGTCTACCCAAAACCAGTAGCATATATACCAAAACTTAACAGCATAACGCAGTTAATAGTGATACTTGCTTAAAGGTTAATTTCGTTATTATAAGGTGATCAGGTAAAGGATGACAGAACTGTAGAAGGAAAGGATCATATATACACATTTTATCAACTGATGGGGATCATAATGCTTAGTGTGCATTTATTTGCATTAGAATGTCTACTGCGTATAGTCTCACTGGTTCAGCCTCTATAATTCATATTACAGCATATGCATGCAAATAGTTCTTATAATATTCCGAAGTTTGTAGTTAGGATATTCCTTGCAGAAGATTCATGAACCAAGATACAACAGCAGGACGAATGGCGCTGTACAAACTTAAATTCCGGCCTGCCTGCTGTGTAGGTGGCTGTTCTTAGCTGCAGTAAGCTTCCCGTATAGAGCTATTTTCTGAAATGAGAACCTCCATTTATGGTTGCCAGTGTGTTTTTGGTAAATGGTCGTTGAAACCATAAATGCCAGCTATTGAATTTGGCCCATCGTATAGCTGAGTTGCAGGGGATTTTGATCTTTTGGACCAAAATAAATGTATTTTGGCACATTAAGAAACATTATTTTTAGAATTTATTTAAAATAATGTTTATCAATACTACAAGTGTATCCAACATTTATGATTGAGTGTTAATTCTTTGAGTGGTGATATGCCTATGGTGACTTTTTACTACGAGTGTTTACAGCGTGATGTGGCATTCTCGTTGGCAGTCTAGGTATGAGATAAAATAGGAACTATCTACATATTCTATAGGTAGCCCTAAACCCTAAACCTTATTTGGATTGTTAACTAGGCTTCTTGGAAGACAGCAACATCAGGATGTAAACTCTCACAGTAAAATGTGAAAGTACTGATATCTTTTTTCTAATTTTTTTCTTAAGAGTGGTGATATACGTACTATCAAAATTTATATTGAGGGTTTACACCGTGACGTGGCGTCCTCTTTGGCAGTCCAGGTAAGAGATAGAGTAAGAACTATCTTCCTATTCTATAAGTAAGCTTAAACCTTAGACCATATCTGGACTACCAACTAGGCTGCCAAGAGGATAGCTACATTAGGATGTAAAAACTCACATTAAAATATGGTACTACTGAAATCATTTTTCTTTTGTTAATTAATCAAATAAGTCTTTTGTAGAATAAATTTGATGTAAAAATAATCAAGGATATAATTGTAGTAGTTGGAAATTTTATCCTCTCAATATGGGGAGAGCAATGTTCACCCAAAAAGCATGGTAATAAAAATAGTATCCCTAGCTAATATAATTTGATATTACTTGGTAAAGCGATATATCTATTCTTAAATTTTTTGTGGTGTTTTTTATATATTTTGTTTATAACATATAAACCTATTTTTTTTTTAATTTTGTCAAAATCATCGAATGGACTCTTTTTCTTGAAACAGTCATTAACAGAACAAACTTAACTGATTAAACAACATAACAGCAACAACACTATGTTCAACAAAATCAAGTGGTCAGTAGGTTGACAATAGAGCCTTTTATCAATATTGTACTAGGTGTATTAACTAAGTAGGTTTACTTTAACATTCCAAACTTTCATACTGAGCCAGTTTTTTTTTGATGACAACAGAGAGAGCCCTCTAAGTAGCTTCTATGAGGCTTCTCAGGAAAAAATGGTCTCTTTGTAGTATTGACGAGGTCTGAGGGCTGACTCTTTTGTGGAAGGAAGAAGGAAGCAGTACCTAACGACGTTAAGTTGTATTTAGTAGAGACCACAACCAACAGGCCACGGCTTGGAACGAGCAGGTATGAACCGTCCGGTAGACCGACCAGTCAAAAAGCCCATCACTCGCATTTTTGTCCCCGTTTTTTTGAGTTCCTTTTCATCGCATTTCCCAGTCTTCGCCTTCTTCTTCAACTCCCAGTTTTTGTCCTTCTGACCACCTAATTTGCACCCGCCGGAACTTTCCGTTCCTATGAATTGGCTTCTTCTGAGAACCCTCGTCTCCGTGATATACATATATACTTGCGCTCCGACTTAATTAACTCGTGAAGTACTAGCGAGAGATGGATGCAGCCATAGTCATGACAGAGAATCCCCACTTTGTCGTCGTCGGCGGCCGCGGTGGCTGGCATTAATTCCGGTGCCGTCTTTTAAAAGAAAGAAGAGAGGAGAGAAGGGATGGATGCATGTCGTCCGAAACTTCAAGAGATGTTACAGGCGGCGGTGCAAAGGGTGCGATGGACTTACAGCCTCTTCTGGCAACTGTGCCCCCAGGAAGGGTAAGTATTATATATCGAACACCCTTTTGATCAAACTTTTCAATAAGATTAATTACTTGGGCAGCAGATTATTTTCTGGGGTTTCGATATTATACGCGTTAATATATTTGTGTATCATGTATGCATATGAGATACGTGGGGTGTAGTAGTAGTGTGCAGTAGACTGATCAGTAAGTATATTGTAATGGTGGTGGATGTAGGGTTTTGGTTTGGGGAGAGGGGTATTACAACGGCGCGATAAAGACGAGGAAGACGGTGCAGCCGATGGAGGTGAGCCCGGAGGAGGCGTCTCGCCACCGGAGCAGACAACTCAGGGAGCTCTACGATTCACTCTCGTCCACCGGCGGCGCAGGCGCCGGAGAGAGTAGTACTGACCACCAGCAGCCACCTCGCCGGCCCACCGCCGCTCTACAGCCGGAGGATCTCACGGAGACTGAGTGGTTCTACCTCATGTGCGTCTCCTTCTCCTTCCCCCTCGGAGTCGGGTCAGTACCATACTCAATTATACGTACAGCTTCCATTTATGCAACTCTCTTAATCTCATTTCGTTTCTCTCTCTCTCTCTCTTTTTGTTTCTCTCTCTTTTTGTTCTTTCTCTCTTTTTGTTCTCTCTTTTTGTTCTCTCTTTTTGTTCTCTCTCAATGATCTGCTTACTCTTAAAGTCTCATTGTTTCGTACTGGGACAGTTTCTTCACATTTACTACTGTATACTGTCATAATAAAAAACAATTCCCTATGTATATACCAACCATTCGTGGGATCATTAATTATATAATCCAGCTAGCCTTCTCTAGCCTCTCTTTTCAACGCTGTAACATCAGTAGAGAGAGTCTTTCTTTTCATAGCATTTTCTTCTGCTGCTCCTCAGTGACCTCTCCCAAGTTGGATATCTCCTCTCCTAAGTCTCCCTTTCGAAGCTCAAAATAGAAAACAGTATCTATGGGCTACTGTCGGGGAATAGATTCCACGATCAGATAGATGATCATTCCCAATATGAAAGTGATCACTAAAGTTTCCCCACCTAATTTGCCATGACATGCAAACCAGAAATTAACTCTTCTGTCTCCCTCCTGTGTCCAAGTTTGAGAATTAATTATATATGTTAGTTTTCCACATGCTGCTGCTGCTGTTAGTACTGCTGCTGCTTAGCGTTATTAAATTTGCAGATTTTTTTTTTCCTGGGTACGTACGTACGTACTCATAATGGTCAGTTTTCAATATTTATTATGTATATGCGTAGGCTTCCAGGTAAAGCATATGCCAGGAGGCAACACATGTGGCTTACGGGGGCCAACGAGACTGATAGCAAAGTCTTCTCAAGAGCAATTTTAGCCAAGGTAGATATAATTTGTTTTAATATTGAAACAAACATTAATAATGATGCGGTGAATGTCTCATCCCCTTGAAAGTTTTATATTGATTACTAATCTTCAGTTTCGTTATCTAATATTTGATCATCTCCGTCTTCCTGCCTCCTCTGGATCCGCTGCTTATATATAATGCACGTATTAATCCTGCAGAGCGCCTGTATCCAGGTTTGTAACTAGTAGTCTGCCTTCAATATATCAGTTTCTTCCTTAAAAAAACCCATATTCACACAACTGATCTCAACTTTGTCATCGTCTTCTTCATTCTGCTTAATTATATAATATCTGTGTTTTGATTCAGAGTGTCGTTTGCATTCCCCTCCTGGAAGGAGTTCTTGAGCTCGGAACAACTGAAAGGGTACTATACAAACTCATGAGAATTATTAACAGATTTTACTTTATGATCAGCTGCCGAAGCATCAACTTAAAGAGTGATTTAATTCTATACTGTAAAAAAATTAAGCAGGTTCAGGAGGACTCTGGATTGATAAAGCTCGCAAAGAGCTTCTTCTCGGAGGAGCTGGTACAACAAGTGCCGATGCCTGCCCTTTCGGAGCAATCAACGTCGAACCCCGGATCAGTTGACCAGACTTTCTTCAGGTCGTCGCCGCCTTTTCCCACCGTTTTTACCGCGCTGAACTTTCCGAGTACGGGGGAGGCCGACGATCACAGAGGGAAGAAATTACAAGAGGAAGATGAGGAAGATGAAGAAGAAGAAGAAGAAGAAGAGGAGGAGGAGGAGTCTGAATCGGAAGCAGGAACCGGAAAATACAGCCTGAGGATGAAGAATGATTACCCGAGTCACGACGATCCCGTCCATTTGTGGGGACCATCGGAGATCTCTCACGTCGACCCGCCCCCGAGTCAACCGGTACTACTCGCTGACCAGCCGATCGAGTTGATGCAAATGGAGATGTCGGAGGACATCAGGTTGGGCTCCCCGGAGGACTACTCCACCGCCGCCTTGGACTCTGAGATTCAGATGGTCGACGCGGGCGACTCGGGCAGATTACAAGCTGCAGACCCACAGCAACTGCTCGAGTCGTACAGAGTCGACCCGAGTCACGGCTGGCCACCGCCGCAGGAGGCGTTAACAGCCGGCGCCGGCCTTTCAGGCTGTCTGAACCCCATGGAAGAAGTACTGAGTCAAGAAGACGCACAGTACTTCCAGACGGTTTCAGGCATCCTGGAAACGAACGCAACCCGATGGGCTATTTCTCCTCATTCCTCCTCCGCCGCCGCCTTCTGCGGCTACCCCCACCAATCCGCTTTCTCCACGTGGACCAATTGGGTAGCGGACCCACTTTTCCGTCCCGCCGCCGGCGACTCCTCCCAGCGCGTGCTCAAGTACGTCCTCTCCACCGTACCCTTCCTCCACACCGCCAAGTCGCCCGACGACGGATCCACGAGACCCTCGTTCCGCAAAACAAGCGCGACGACCCAACAAGACGAAATACTCAGCGCGAACCATGTCCTCGCGGAGAGGCGAAGGAGAGAGAAGCTCAACGAGAGATTCATCGTCCTACGCTCCCTCGTCCCCTTCGTCACAAGGGTACGTACTGATCTTAATTCTCTTTCTTTTTCTACGATTAATCGATGCGTTTTAGTTCTGAATGTCAGTTGATGCATTTATGATTAATTTGCAGATGGACAAGGCTTCCATTCTCGGCGATACGATCGAGTACGTGAAGCAGCTCCGAAAGAGAATACAGGACTTGGAGTCCCGAACCAGCAGGAACCCGGAAGTACTACCGGACCCCAGACCGACAACCGGACATAAATCACCTTCAGACCAACCCGCCGCCGGCGACGACAGAATCACGACCGCCGGAGCTAACGTTTCCGGCGTGGACGCGAAGAGGAAAGTAAGAGTGGTGGAAGGAAGGGGCGGGGTAGCAGCGCCGGTCAACAACAGTCTCCAGGTCTCCATTATCGAGAACGACGCGTTGCTGGAGTTGCAGTGTCCCGACAGAGAAGGGCTCCTTCTCGAGGTAATGCAGACGATGCACCGGCTTCGGATGGAAGTCACGGCGGTGCAGTCTTCCTCTACGAACGGAGTCGTCGTCGCAAATTTACGAGCAAAGGTGAAAGAGAAAGTCAATGGGAAAAAAGTCAGCATCGTGGAAGTAAAGAAGGCGATTCTCCAAATCATTCCCCAGCATTAATTGAACTTCTGTGTCTATCATCTCCGCTTGCGTCGTGACTGAAAACCGAACACAGATCATACGCATACATGCATATATACTTCAAAAACAAACAATTAATAATCTCTTCATACTGATCATCAACCAGAAAAACTATCGTTTCATCTGCTAATTTTGTATCATAAATTACGTAAGTGTCCATCTTTGAGTTATTCATCGCTGCGTTCGTATTTAAGTGATTGAATGTAGTACGCAGTACTACGACAGAAATTCTAAAAAGAAGGGTATGTGATCGGCACTTTAATCATATACTAAGATTTACTTTTATGAAGTTCTGATCTTTTCATACTCGAATAACTCTATTTAATTTACTATTTTTTAAGCATAAAAACACTTTTCAACAACTGTATCAATCTTCCTAACGGCATATAAATTCTTTTATATATATGATATTAAATTATTTGATCATAAACAATATAATTAACTTTATATATGGTCATTTATATTATAATCAAGTATGTAAGGTTTTGCATAGTAACGGGTTTAGGGTTTAGAGTCCAAGGCCGTCCAAAGCCATATTGATGATGTCAGCCGTTCAAAGCCAGATCAATGCCGCCATCCAAAGCTACATTCGATCATGGCTGTCCAATGCCAGATCTGATAGAGGATCCAATCTTAGCCATCCAAAACCATATCCATTCTAAGCCGTCCAAAGGTAGAACGGATCTCAACCGTCAAAAGCCTGATGCGATCTTGCCTGTTGAAAGCCAGATCCGATCTCGGCCGTTCAAAGCCAGATTGACTCCCAATGCCAGATCCGATAAACGATCCGATCTTAGCCATCTAAGCCATATCCATTCTCAGCCGTCCATGTTAGTGTATTCCAATATCCCCTCTTGATAACACTTTATCCTAACAGACTTCTGTTTCATTATCAGATCTTATCCTCTGTAATCTCTGGACTTTCTGTTTAGCACAGTACAAAAATACTTGTACTCTGAGAATAATATTCATAAAATTGCATATTGTCTTACATGGTATCAGTGACCCTGGTTCAAGGTCTTTTGAGCTTCAATGGCCAATTCTTCCAACGTTCTCTCCTCGGCTGACGGTCAGGTCGACATGATTCCTCCCCCTGCCGTCAAATAAATCCTCCAAGAGGTGTCCACTAAGCTTACCCCAGATAACTTCCTAATGTGGGAGGTTCAAGTAACTCCTATGCAATCACGATCTTCTTGGCCTCTTCGATGGCAGCCTTCCTCCAGCAAATTCTACACTCGACGAACTTAATTGCTAAATGGAGCCGCTTGGACCAAATGGCGCTTGGCTGGCTTTGCAGTCACTCACTGATTCTATATTACTATATTACCTTGGTTGATGTCGCTGCCACCAAAGAAGCATTGGTCTACAGAGGTTTACAGAACGTTCCAAAATTTAACAATTGAAGACGGAGCTACACACCTTGCAGCGTGGCAGTACATTGTCTCTTGCTTTTGCTAGTGCGGGTAAACCCGTGGACAATGATGATCTTATTTTATGTACGATTCCTCAGCAAGCAGGCTGAGACTACAATGACCCCTTCTCCACTGTAGTTCACCCTGCCACCATACGCCTGGTTCTCTTACTAGCAATCTCTTTAATTAACTGGCCCCTTCGTCAGCTTGACGTCAAGAATGCATTTCTCTATCAAAAGCCATCTTCATCGGGTCATCTATCGATGTCATTCAGCGCTTTATCAACCGTCTACAGTCCACATTTGAACTGACCTCCTTCATAATTATGGTATGGCAAATTCGAATTGAAGCTGGTCTGTACTCTAAGTCTGGCTGTCCCCTCACGTGGTGTTCCACAAGCGGATTTGCTATTTTTCTGGGTAATAATTTAATTTCTTATGTGTCTTAAAACAGAGAAATTTCTTCATATAAGGCCACGCTCAACACAGAGATCATATGGACACTTAATATTTTGAAATTTCTTTATGTTCGCCTACCTACTATACCGACCCTTTACTGCGACAATGAGAGTTCAATTTTCTTGGAAGTTTGGAGGTTAAAGATAGAGAAAGAAAATTTAAAACGATTATAATATATATATATATATATACATACATAGATGCAAAACCAACATCGACCGACCCTTTTACTACTACACTCTATCGACGTACAAAACAGAGAAGAAAATACGTGGAGAAAGACTTGATGATCACAAGCATCGGAGACGGACACCGGACTTATAATACATAGATATATATATAAACCGCAAAATACATCTGACTTTCATATCCTCGATCTCGAGCGAATATCGATCTGATCCTTAATTTAGCCATTCGCAATCGTTCCTCCTGCAAATCGATCGACAGGAACAACGTCACCCAGTTTTAATAATAAAAAAAAGAAAACGGAAAGAAAAACAGTATTCATGTATAATCACTCACTAATTACGTACGTACCATTGGGATGGAGGACCTGGCCAGTAAAGTAGGACGAGTCGGTGGAGGCCAAGAAGACATAATAACAAGGAGCGATCTCGTGGGGCTGTCCTGCCCTCTTCATCGGCACCTCGCTCCCGAATTTCTCCGTCTTCTCGGTGCTGAACGACGCCGGTATCAGGGGAGTCCACACGGGACCCGGAGCCACGGCGTTGACCCGGATCCCCTTCTCCACCTGCTGCAAAGCCAAGCTCCTCGTAAACGTCACTATCGCCCCCTTGGTCGAACTGTAGTCAAGCAACGACGGGCTCCCCTTGTAAGCCGTCACCGACGTCGTGTTCACGATCGTGCTCCCCGGCTGCATATGCTTCAAACAGTACCTAATTCCATAGAATGGAACCCACCCCACTAATTATAATCTTAAAAAACGACGACCCAGAAATCAAAAAACGATCAGATAATTCACTCACTTGGCCATGAAGAAGTATGCGAAGATGTTGGTTCGGAAGACCCGGTCGAGCTGCTCCTCGGAGATGGCCTCGAGGGTGTGCCGCTCCTGCTGCTCCGCCGCGTTATTGACGAGGACGTCGATCCGGCCGTACGCGGCGACGACCTCCTCCACCACCTTTCGGCAGTTGTCCTCGTAGCCCAGGTCGGCGGCGATGGAGATGGGGTCCCCGGCGTTGCCGGACTTGGCTCGCTTGAGCATGATGAGGGTGTCGCGGGCGTCCTTCTCCTCCTGGGACATGACGTAGGTGAAAGCCACGGTGGCGCCTTCCAGGGCGAAGCAGTGGCACACGGCTCTCCCGATCCCGGAGTCGCCGCCGGTGATCAAAGCGACTTTCCCTTCCAGCTTGCCGGACGGCCTGTAGTCCGAGCTTGTCGACTGCGGGGTCGGGTCCATCGCGTGCTCTTTTCCCGGTTGACTCTCTTGCTTTTGCCTCGAAACTTGTGCTCCTCATCATCATGACCACTCGCCATTGCTATAAAACCAAGTGATAAAGGTGAAATAAGAAGAACTGGGTTGTGGGCTCTTATAATTCCTTCCGTGGAAGAAGCCTGCTGTGAGGGGAAAGAATCACGTTCAAGCGATAGATCATACAGAAGAAGAAGAAAAAGAAGCAGCGCTTGGTGACACTGGAAAGCTTCCAAGCTCCTGGACCGATTATAAACGGCAGAGGGCGAAAGGGAGGGAGTGCAACGTGTCCTCTACGTGGCAAACACAAGGGTTACGTGGTATATAGCACTCATGTTACATGTACTTGCAACCACCTGTCCTAGCTCGTGTCTTCAATGCTTGTTACAAAACGGCTCCACGTAGGGCTTAAAGAACTTTAAATATTCAAAACCTTGACTTTTTCCAAACGGATATTCTGGTTTAAGTTAACTCTAAAATTGACTAAGTAATCCCCCATTAGTTTGAAGATCATGTAATCACATAATGTAGCTCTTAATTCATTCACCAAAAAGTTGACATCAATGACGGACGACATATTTAATATATATATACGAGAGGATGAGCAGTGAGCAAGGCTTCGGAGATTTTATCAATATCAAAACCCGCTGTAAAGTTGGGAGTCTTGGTAAGAAAAAATAATAT
The DNA here is from genome assembly GCA_022405105.1 of Aristolochia contorta. Lineage (NCBI taxonomy): Eukaryota > Viridiplantae > Streptophyta > Magnoliopsida > Piperales > Aristolochiaceae > Aristolochia > Aristolochia contorta. The sequence goes on from CM039664.1 coordinate 8,844,342, forward strand.
CCAGATTTTATTTTGAGATTTTATATCTTGATAACTGCAGAGTTGAAAGTGGAGGTAAGAAAAAATCTAAAATTAAGGGTTTACCATAGAATAGGTAGATAATACAGATTTTATCTCTAAAGTTAAGGATTTTATATCCATCCCCATGTGTTTCAGTGCGTGCCTGCATCACGCTCCAGCAGGAGAAATAATGTTATAAATAAATGCATTATACCCAATTGATCGATTAATTAAATAATTCGATCTCCAATTGATGAAGAACAGCAGGGGAAAAACAGAGTGTAATTGGATTTGGAACTGAAGAATAGCAGAGGAAAAAACAGAGTATAGTTGGATCTTTTGTATTTCAAAGTTTTTTGTTGTCTGATTATTATTCATAATGTTGACTAAGAAGCATCAAACTGTTTTACACAATGAACAAATTTTTAATTCTGTAATCATACTCAGTTGTCCTCCACATGAAGCTTACTCAAACGGAAATAAAACAAAACTCTGATAACTAATTTTAGGTGGAATAAGTGTTTTTTTTTTCTGTTTTTTACCATAGATAACCTCAAAAATTTGAAATACAATTGCCTAAGTTTTTATGTATATGTCGGATAAGTAATCATGTATAATGATATGGAATCTAATTCGTTTTCTAAAGATACTTTAATTTAAATATGCGAGATTTAAATGGCTATTCTTTCATGGGAAGACCGGATGACACAAATGGATCAGTAAATTATTAGGCAAAACCTATTCCTGAATAATAAACCACAGTCACAATAATACACGCGCTTCTGCAGAAATAGGAAGAAGTTGCAGGACACTTCTAAGCTGATAGGAATTGGATGTTGTTCAAAATCCTTTTTAGAGACATAACAGCACACCAGATATACAACAGGCGGAAGGAATGCTGAAAGAATGGAGATTGGCCGCAGTGGGTCGGAGTACGGTGCATTTGTCTTCTAGCCGCATCCCAACAAGTTCACACATCATGACCGGCTCCTTAAAGGCAATGCTGTTTTCCTGAATTTTGAGACCTATCTCCAGCTAGAGCGCTCATAAATGGAAGTTTAGATGGTTGATTCAAACCCTCTGGCACCATAGCAACCCTGGCAGCATGAACTCCCTCAGTTAGTTACCTTCACATGAGCAGAAGAATATGTAGTAAATGAATGCCATGACAAAAACCAAATTCTGGTACAATTAGCAACCCCTTGTCTCCCTCTAGGTTCCTCTCTCTCGGAGGCCGGATTGCTGGAATGGAAGACCTATGACCTCCCCATTTTGGCAGATGAAGAGGGCACCCATCTCCTTTCCAGAGAGGAGAGCAAGAACCTTACACAAATGGGCTAACACTTGAAGGCATTATTACCCTATCTTCGAACCTCTTCTACATTTTGACATAATTTAGCACTGTTCAATTCTTAATGAAGATACAAGCATTTGGATTAAACTTCTATTTTTCCTACAGCATATTTTAGGAAGTTTGGAAAAGAAAGAAAGAGGTCGCTACATTGAGATTCTGATGTTTGCCTAACGCTTAAGAACTCTTGATTCCTTTTTCTGAATTAGTACCGGTTCATGTTTTCAACCGTGAAACCCAAACTGTCATCAGTACATATTTGATAGCCAAGACTACTTGCAAAACTACGATTCAGAACCACAAAACAGATAAATGTCATGTTCTGGATTGCAGATGAGAGCTAAGCGTATATAGAGATAAAAACATGTAAATAGCATTCAACCTCCATTCTAAGCAAACTTTGACATTCAAATTTCAAATGCTTAGAAAAACTTGCCAGAGGAATCATCAATTTGAAATGTAGTCAATAAAAGTTGTTCTAAACTTTTTCCAGGACTAGAATCTTACCTACAACATTCAACCTCGACGTCATGAAAATCATGTTTGACCATCTAAGCAAACTTCAAGGCCCTTGCCTCCAACAACGACCATGAAACATTGAAATCCACACCCTTCAAGTTCAGTGATCACTTTATCAATCACTGCACCTGCTAGTACTGGTCATTATTAAGGTACCACAAAAAGTTCTGTTCCTCCTCTCCCTCTCTCAGTCAGAGATACGGATAAAGATAGAGATATAGCTAAATAGTAAAAATTAAATAACACACAAACACTGCAGAAAAGCGACAAAGAAGAAAAAGATTGATCAGGATACATGTTGGCAATAATGTTAAAACACAGCCTCCACCTCCGGCTCCAGTTAACTTAGAAGGTAACTTGTACTTCAACGTGGTTCTGAGCACAGTTTCTATAGAAGCATGGCTGACACCCATGCACTGCAGTAAACCTTGATTCATTTCCATCAGCTCTTGTATCTTCTCCTCGTTCTTGATGATGGAGAAGTCATTGGTAACAGGAGTCTGAATAATTGCAGACAATTCTTTGCTAATAGAATCAACTGCTGAAAACACAGAAGCCATGGCACCTGGATATCTCAAGGCTCTCTCAGAAACACCAGCAACTAATGCTTTTGTGTTCCTCCCTACTTTCGTGTTAGTAATCAGCATCCGAAGAGGAGTATTAGATTTGATCTGGGTCAATTTACCCGACTGAAACATGATCATGTTGCCTGTTAAACTATACTTGTTAGTGATCTGCAAACACTATGTATGATTCTATTTGGTGGAGATATAACTGTCTAGATTTTTTTTTTCCCAAAGAAAAATAGCTCATTGAGAAAAAGACTACATACCAAACGTGCTCACAGTATTGTCAATTCCAGAAGGCTTCCCATGGATCACCTTTTCACCTTCAAAAGCCCATTTATTGACCAATTCAAGTTCTCCACTACCAGGGGATAACCAACCATGCTGGTTGGAGTTTAAGCTTATTGAGCCCGAAGATGCAAGCAGAGCTGCGGATAGTGAAACACAAAATGCTGCAGAGGATCCCAGACCCGATCCCAACGGAAGATCAGAGGTGACAACAACTACAGCAGGCTTAAAACTGATAGGAAGTAAAAACAAGTATACAAAATCAATACCTCATACAAAGAAAAGAAATTTCACTATATAGATGGAACAAAAGAAAAGAATAGAATAAATTCCTCAATTTCTATACCCCCGGATTGCAGTATGTAAACACAGAAATGCAGAGACTCCAGAAGCAAGCCCAATTTTGGCCTCTGGAATATTCTGTTCCTCAACAAGACCGGCAACTGATTGCAAGGTTTCCAGTGAGAAAGATGAAGGGGAAGCATGAAGCACAGGAAGGATCTCCTTCAATCTTCCAATAGACCAAGAAAAGACTAACCCCAAATCTTCAAGTCGAAGTTCTAATAGACCATCTACACTATCTGCAGGAAAAATGAATCAACCAGGAAACCAGAAATTAAATAAACAAAGAATCAAATATTAATTAAAACAGTATGTAAGGAAAGAATGAAAACGGGGTACTTTCTGTCGTTTCATTGGTGAAATCCCCAGGAAAAAAAAAAGATAAAAACACAAAATAATCCCATATTATTCCACTAAAGCAGCATAAAATGCCATTGATTGAACAGACAGCAAACTATTGCACAGCATAGCCACACATGAAAAGAAGGGAGAATTCAGTTCTTCAAACAAAAGTACCCGGCTCCAGATTAAACTACATAACAGTCTTTTTCTACTGAGATGAAAAAATAAATGAATCTCTCCTTTATCCTCGGAAGTCGCACGCTTAACTATCCGAACAGGGTGATTAATAAACCAGAATGGAATTAATATCCGATGACGGAATTGGTTATTTCAGGATAATCCTAAACGAAACAGCCAAACTAACGAAGAAGAATATCCTGTTAACGTTTTAGGAGAAAAATAAAAAAATATGAGACTTCAGAAACCGTAGCTTTCGAATTGGAAGAGCGAGAAACATCGGGAAAAAAAAAAAAGAGAATCAAGGCAACAGCTCACATCCTGCAGTAGGACGATTGACATATTTTGACATCAAAACACTAAGCTTTAACGTAAAAACGCGTCGCCGCCACCATGAGACAAACAAAGAATGCACCAGAAATTAAAACAAATCAATGAAAACAATCAAGGAAAACCAAGTCGAGCTCGAATCTATCCAAACCTTCGACGCTTGGAAAGCAAACGGACACTTCAGTGTTTAAATCAATGGAAGCAGCGACTGCCGTTGATCCATGAACAACTGCGTGTTCTCCGGATAGTATAATCTTCCCAGGAGCACGAGCGCGAACACGAACCTCCATTGCTCGCTCGCTCGCTCTCTCTCTATCTCTCTCTCTTCTCTCTCTCTTGGCTCTATCTCAATCTCGACCCCAATGGCAGAGGGGAACCCTAAGGCAGTATATCTAGTTTAACGAAGAGATTTTGCTCGTCCGACATGAGACTAGAATCTTGGAACGGAGCCCACGACAGGAGAGAAAATGCACCCACGACAAATGCGACAAATGCGAGAGTACTCGACGAGCTGTCCATTGATGACTTTACATTTTTGCAGGAGAAGGCTCTGAAAAAAAAGCAACTCGTGCGCCCCAACAGCGGAATCGACGGAGACACTGATCCATCTGGGTCTTACGTAACCAGCCGGAAAATCTCGAGACCAGAAGACCAGGATTAAAGAAAAAGGATTGAAAAGAAAAGTAGAATACTTTTAATGTATTTTTTGAGTGAAATATAATTTTTATTTAAATGTGAATGCCAAAGCAGACACGAGAAAAGACGTCGTTTAACGAGAAAAAAATGCCAAAGCAGACACGAGAAAAGACGTCGTTTAACGTGGCGGCGAATTGGGAACGGAAATCGCCAATCGAGTGTCCGATTTTGACTTAGCCGTCTGCTCATGTTCTCTGACCCTAGAGTGCGCAGCCACCCTCCACCACCCGTTGCCTTCTGATTATATTTCGACAAACTCCAATGCACGGCCGAATTGGGTCGGCTCCATCCCAAATAAAAAAGAGGCAGTGCTTTTAAGAATGATTCACATGAAGAATACTTCAAAAATACTACTTCAAAAAAGTAATGAAATCAACCACTTTAAAAAAAAATAAAAATACTACTTTTTAGTGATAACAGGCCTCGATCAACGGAGGGTATTACTTTATATTACAGGTGTTAATTATAATAACACCCTCGAGTAACGCTCTGTTGCTGCTTAATTGGATTGTTTCTTTGGAATTGGAATTATGTTATTGAGGCTACCACATAAATATATAAATCAGCATTATCGTTCATTTATGTTAAAAGTGGGATAGATAAAAAATAATGGGCAAGCACCAAAATAATCCACTAAATAATATCCTTATCTTAATTTTATAATTCATGTTTCATAAATATAATAAGATTAAACCTATTTTATAGAATAAACTAGCATCAAATAGTTTAATAAAAATAAGAATAATACTAATTGCACCTAACCCCACTTATTTATCCCATGTACTTATTAATCTAAACCATTAATATCTAAAGTTTATCATTTAAAATATAAAATTTTATAAAATAAAAATATTTTTTTACAGTTTTAAGAGATTTAATTAACATAGTATGTGAGCTAGGTGCACCTAACATTAATGCTAACTACACGTATGCTAGGACTACCAGCCTGATACCATCGGTACCAGTGTAAGTGTGGTTAACATTTTCATATAATAAAATTACAATAAGATAACATCATTATAATGTATGAGATGATATATAAACATCAAAAGATCTTACAAACACCAGAAATGAAAAGCAGTCTATCATCAAACAAACACAACTACCACACCCTAAATTTTTTTTTTTAAAAAAAAAAAGTAAATTATTAAAAAAATAATAATAATCTTACAAACCAAGCAAGAAATATTTTCAAGTAACTAGTAATTACTGAGATCAGAGCGTTTCGTTTTATATCAGATATTATTTACAGGATGATCAATTGCAGAAGAGCTGGGCAGAGGGTCGGGTTTCAGAACTACCTCAAAGCGGCTTCAGGCAATTGGCATACTCGTGGATGCTCGTAAATCCACCAGAGTAAAGGTTCCAAAGCGCTAATTACAAGTGTTTTCCACTCGGGAAACCCCAGGACAAACTGTAAACGTAACGGAAAATTTAAAACCCTGAACTGCTAAAAGAAAAATGCAGCGAATAAACTGAGGTAAAGAGCTTGATTCCCATGTGAGCGCCATCCATCATTGGTCCTGCCAGTATTTTAACATGTATTAGAAGCCCATACTCCAATAGTTCGTCAACTAATACTTAACAGAACCATTTTGTCCATGTAAGAGGTGCTTGTGAGCATTATATACAGATTATGTGCAGCAACCACATCGGATTTTTGCTATCGCCTAGTACTTTCCTGTCATCATTTCCAAGTTCTAAAATGGTTATCATAGTGTATTACCAAACGATGAGAGACAAAAAGCTAATGTTGTTTTCATACAGTCCAGTCCTTAAAATTTAATGTATAGGTGACATTATATACAGAATAAACTGGCATTCAAGTAGTAATGTAATAATCTAATTATCAAACACATGCAACAGGGAAAAACAATGATGCTTCACCAACTGAAGCTGAAGGGTATTATCAACATACATCAACACTGTCGCTACTACACGGCATTTGCAAAAGAACATGCTTCCAACAAAATCTGAAAAAAATAAAAGATAAAAGAACTCTACTTAATTTGATGAAATTATATGAAATGCCAAAACAATATCAGCAAGATCTCGAGCAAGAAAAAAGTGAGGGAATCAAATTAAGCATAGGAAGGAAAGGCAGAAAAGGGATTACCTGAGTGGTCCCAACATGACATTCTGGAACAGTGGTAAGAGAGCTAGAAGCATGGATGGATCTGTTTGAAATCATATGCCAAGCAGTTCCATTCCCACCTATATTGGTATCATTGGCCAGGCGTTCTTCGACAACTTTCCCACCATGTGACGATTCTGAATCCCCTCCATCTTCTTTGGAGGAAGAAGAGCTTAATGTTACAGATCTCTTGAAAGCCGGATCTAGGCGATCAATTATTCGGGTAACACCTGCTGTTACCTCACGTTGAACTTCTTTGCTGAGCTCCTTAACTGAGTTGTTGTGTGCCATAAGTTTTTCCTTCAAACCTTTTGTACTTTTTGAGATGGACTCCTTGTACCTGTAGCATGTCAAGTTGAAGCTGAATTGTTCAAATTATAAAATAAGCAGCAGATGAGAAAAAAAAAATAATATTTACCTGGAAGAAGCTGCAGATAATTTACCCTTCAAAGACTCAGAAAATGAGAATAACTCTGAAGTGCGTGATCGTTGTGGACTGTCTGGTGGAGTTGCATAAAATCTGGAAAGCGAGGAAAAGTCAACCATGGTTTGGTTGGGAAACATCTTAAGAAACACACCAACAGTAAAAGAATCCACTGACCAAAAACCAAGTTTCTAACAGACACGTTTGATCTAAATTTAACATCATTGACATCACGATTTGAGAATTGTTCAGGCAGAAAGGACAATAAACTAGCAGCATTGAGATTTCTTTGATGCTAGCTAGTAGTGGCACTAAAAAAAACTAACGCTAAAGTGCTCGACTGAAGTGCTGATGCAGAGAATCCATAGATGAAGGTTGAAATATCCTTAAGCAAGTGTCACCATGCTGATTTCATGTGATTGGTCTTCAGAATATGCTACTTGACTCTTTTAAAACACATAAAAAGAGCCATGTCTACAAACCTATCTATAACAAAAAAAAAACGTAAAAATGTAAGGGGCACACATCAGACAATGATAAAATCCAGCTCGATGCCTCCTTCATGGAAATATACAATCCAAATGATTGGAAACAGAAAAGTCCAAATGTTGGAGAGATGGAAAAGGAAAACTAATTTATAACCTATTCCTGATGTACCTGGGGCTAAAAGGAGTCCGACTGCTTCCAGCAATATCAACTCCAACATTCATGTGAGATGAAGGCCCCAAAAGGTGATGCTGCTCAGCCACAGCAACAGGTGATAGGATGACTCAGAAAAATCTCCACTCGATGGAGAATTTTCTGTATCAACAGTTCTCTGTACTTGTGTATAAAATTGATTTGATGGTGAAGAGAAGACAAACGACTGTGTTTCATCCAATCTAGATGTTCTACGTCTGCTCCTCCGCCTAATCTGATGCACTCCATCTGTAGCTGCAGCGGCCAAATGTTGCAGGATACGCTCATCAAAATCAGCATCTGAGTAGGCTTCCCCCTGGCATTTCAATATTAAGATAAATAAGGAGAGGCACATAATCACATAGGATGAAAATAAGTTCCAACAGGAGAGCACAACAAACATGAGTGAAATCAGTGTCCTCCAGACGTAGGCGACGAAGCGAAGACACATTTAAAGTCCTAGTCCTTGAGCTTTTTTCGATCTCCACAGCTGCAAGAAGCTCTTGGCTGCCGGTGGAAACCACGATGCATTTGACAAAAACAAGCAAATCAGAAATATAACCAACAAAAGATGAGTATGTCAATGTCAAGGACAATGAAAGGCAAGGAGAAAATAAATAAGCTTAATTGATAAGCCAACTATAAGAAAGATAATGGTACCTAGCAGGATCCTTCAAGACAACAGTCTGCCAACAAATTGGGCACTCTTTGCTTCTTTGAGACCTGAGGATGTATTCCATACACAGTCAGAAAGGAACATCAAAAAGATGTGAAGGGGGTAATATTAGATTGTGTAAAACCTGAATACTGAAGTAAGTAGGCCTACCAGTCCAGGATGCACTGAAGATGGTACTCATGTCTGCAGCGAGTAACCTGATACAAATCAATCGTGTCAAAAGGGCAGATTACCAACCAAAAATATCAAATGGTAAAGGCATACATATGGTCTTGACCGCTTATATATCTGAGGCTTTGAAGATTGCACATCATTTGTCTCTTTATTAAAAAAAACAATTAATCAAGCTGTAAAAAAAAAGTATCCAATTTCTATAAAGGAAAGGCACATCATGGGTGATCGATCGAGCAAAAGGCTTCTCTTTTCCTTATTTTTGCATCAATAACTGCTTTGATTTGATTCCATCAAAGTTTGCTCTGATCCCACCAAGTGAACGAATAGAAGTATTTGTTAAAAAAAGAAGAGTAACAGTAGAAGGAAATTGTTATGTCGCCAAAGAATTCAATAAATAACTTCTCAGATAATTCCATAAAACCGAACGTATAAACTATTCAAGTTCCAATGCGAGCCACTAAACCACTCACGTACGCTGCAGTCCACTCCATTATCTTTTTTTTTATCAGTAAAAATGGATTTCCAATCTAAATTCAATTCGGATAAGATCATTCGAAGCTAACAAAGCCTCATTCCACCGTAATGAATACGAAACATACGACAGTAAAATTTGTCAAAAAAATAAAAACAAAAACCAAGTACAGGGATTGAACAGTCATACAGAGGCGGGATCATCGGAGGAGAATGGTTCCAGACAAATACTGCAGACGTCTTCACCGGAATCTTCGGCAGAGATTAACAAAGTCTCCGCAGCTGAACCGAAATCAGCCATTCCCCGACGAAAAGCGGTGAAAAATCAAACTGAGAAGAGGCGATACACAATAAGAGAAAAAAACAAAACCCTAGCGAAGTGTGACGATCAACGGCGGTCGAGAAGGAGCTCTTATTCTAATCAAAGTCCAAGTGAGAGAGAGTGTGTGTGGAAATTGGCAGCACGTTGGGAGGAGAAGTGAGCAGAAACTGCAGGAAAAACCGATTCCTACGGCAGGAAGAGTAGGACAAAATCGCTACCGCCAAAATCTCCATGGAAGTTTTTCGATTTTTAAAACTTTTAACGAGCGAGTCCTCTCCTCTCCGGTCCTTCCATTGACTCGGCTCGAGTCGAGCCGTCTCCTGAACGGCAGATACACACCCGGCACGGGTCCGCTGACTCGTTCTGAGTCATCCCTCTCCGAGTCTCCGCACAGAACCGTTCCGGGTTCAAGTTCCAACTTCGAACCATATATAGATACTCGCTGTCGCTTCTGAGTTCTGAGTTCTGCTGTCCCTGTCTTTTATATCGGCCCAAACTTCCCTGCATCCGATACTCCGCCCACTTCCTCTATTGTCTTGTTCCTAAATTATTGTTTTAAAGAAAATTTCTCTCATATATTATGGGGCTTTTTTCTTGTTAAAATTTTCACTTTAAATCCCTCATCGCTCGTGTATTTTTCAAAGAGTAAAGCTACACGCACTTTAGCTGACGCACATATCCGATGTACTCGTTAATCTAAGCTCTTAAAAATATAAAAAAAAAGTTTTTTTATAAAATCCTAATTTTAGAGGATAAACCCTAGACATAAATAATTTAGATTAGATAATGACTCGTGCACCGGTTGGATGGAGCGGGGCACTTGCTCTCTTCAAAAGAGAGTAAAATATTGTATTTTTTGGGTTATGTAAAATATAATATTTTACTCTTTTATTATCTAACGGTGCACGAATCATTACTCTTTAGATTAACAAACGTGTGGGATAGGTACATAGGCTAAGTGCAACTAGCATTATTCTTTTTTAAAAGTGGTGATATCTATACTATTTACAACGTGATGTGGTGTCCTAGTTTGCAGTGATAACTTTATCTGAATTACCAACTAGGCTGCCAGTAAGATAGCCACATCAAGATGTAAAAACTCACAGTAAAAGTTCACAAAATCATTTTCCTTTAGTTATTGAATAAAATAAGTAACAAATGTTTTCCAAATCTTTAAACTATGATAGTTTTAATGTATAAAAAATCAGAGATAAACTAAAAGGTGTGCATTTTAGAATTTATCATAAAAATGAGTAATAGATAAACTAAGAGGCATGCATTTAAAAAAGTGTAATGCTAGTTGTAACAATTTAAAATACTTAAAAAGATAATAGAAATAGTTTTTATTTTATAAAATCCTAAATTCTAAAGGATAAACTCTAAACAGTGCATTTCAGATTGGATAGTAGGTCGGATGAGTACTGCATGCAGCTAGCATTTTTTTTAAATTATCATTAAAATTGAGTAAAAATATAAATACACCAAAAATCATCTTATTGTCTATTTTAAATTAGAAAAATGATATCAATATTTTGACATTTTACTGTGCGGTTTTACATCCTAATGTGGCAGTCTTCCTCGCAGCCTAGTTGGCATTCCAGATAAGGTCTAGAGTTTAGGCTTCCCTATAAAATAAGTAGATAGTTTCTATTTTATTTCTTTCTTGAACTACCAATGAGGATGCCACATCATATTGTAAAACTCACACTAAAATATCACAGTGCACATATAACCAATCTTTAAATTATATGTGACTTCATTTAGATGATATTTAAAAATCTTCTTCGAAGAATCAATTCTTAGGTATAATTATGTTTATAAAATAAAATGTTTGGTGTAAGACTTGAATGTTACTCAAACACAGCTATCGAACATATAAAGAGGGGATGGGTGAAGTTAGATTGGTTGTTATTGCTTTGGTTATTAATGATCTAATGCTTCAATTAAAAAGTAAAAATAAACATAAATAAGACAAAGGGAGTAGTTAATATGACTTTTCTAGGTGTGGAGGTTTTTTATTATGATCATATAGGGTTGTATTATAAACAATAGGTTTCCGAAAAGTTTAGAATAATTAAATATTTTTTATTTTTAAACTTTGTTTGTGAAATAAAAAAACTTACGATAATTTTTTAAGAAGAAATTGATCCTCCAACCAAAATTTAAATGTAGCGATTTAATGTCCGGTTCGGTTTTTAAAGACTTAAACATGGCTAATAATGTAAAATCCTGTATACCGGTTATTATATATATCGTATGCTGTAAACGGCTGAAGCCTGGAAAAGCTCTCCTCTCTGTCGTCGTTGAGTCTTCCTCTCGGTCCTTCTCTCGTAGAGTCTTCGCGGTTGTTCTCTCGTGGAGTCTTTGCGGTCAGTCTGGTACGAATTTCATTCTCTATTAATCTCGGATTGATTTTCTTTCTTCCGATTCAAAACTTCTATGTTTTCCTTTTCAAATGAGGTGATCGTATCTCCTATCGAACAAACTTTCTGTTCTTCCTTCTCTATTAATCTTGGATTGATTTTCTTACATTTTCTTTTCCTTAGTCTCTCATTAAGATAAAGAGAAGATTGAAATAATTTGATCATATCTCCTCCGGAATAAATTTTCTTTTCTCCTTTCTCTTTTAATCTCTGGTTGATTTTCTTCATATTTTCTTTTTCTTAGTCTCTCATGAAGATAAAGAGAAGATTAAAATAACTTGATCGTCTCTCTTACCGAACGAATTTTCTTTTCTCCTTTTGTCTTTTAATCTCTGGTTGATTTTCTTCATATTTTCTTTTTCCTTAGTCTCTCATGAAGATAAAGAGAAGATTAAAATAACTTGATCGTCTCTCTTACCGAACGAATTTTCTTTTCTATAAGAAACTTTCGTATCTTGCAGATTAATGGCCTGAAATACCCAATAATCTTACCCATAAATTCAGATAGGAAATCTGAGCTTCGTTAGAAAGATAATTCGAACCAAATTTCTTTATAATTCGGCGGGGCTATTATATGGACTCACCTTTCGAATCCATTAAACTAACATCGTTCCCGTGCTCAGGCACTCCTCCAAAGTCGAAGAATAAACAAGTCTTGTTATGCGTACCAACAATTTATCACCTGTAACAGCTAAATTCGGAACAGTTCTCCGGCTTTGCCACACAAATACTAATGAGGCATGCTGTAGATTAAAATAGTGCAGTCCCAGAATCAAAATAGAAAAAATGTGAATGGAGAATTGTTATAAATTGGAGTTTAAGTAGTTCTGATACTTGTTGTTGACTTCCCACCCAGTTTCAAGGAGCGGAATCTCATAAAAGCTATTCTTCTTTTCTTTTGCAGGGTAAGAACTCCTCTCAATCAATGGAAGCTGTTCGTGATGCCGACAGAAAACTACTTTATATTTTTTGTTTGCTTTCGCAAGATCAGTTGTGTTCAATGCACTAGTTTTTTAATCATTTATCACAGTGACTCCATTTGTACAAGCTTCTTTTGTACATGGAATCTTGTTTTTGTTTGATGTAATTTTTGGTTTTCCTTGTCAGGAAATTGTACAATTTTTTTTTATCCTTGTATAATATTTCTTTTCCACCCTTCCTGTGCAAGATGAGTTGTGTTCGATGCACTAGTTTTTTTCATCATACTCCATTTGTACAACCTTCTTTTGTACATGTAAATTTGTTATTGTTTAATGTAATTTTTGGTTTTCCTTCTTATGTAAGTCAAGAAATTGTACAATCTTTTTTCTCCATCCTTCTTATGTAATGCTGACAATTGTACAATATTTCTGTTCCACCCTTCTTATGTAATGCTGACAATTGTACAATATTTCTGTTCCACCCTTCTTATGTAATGCTAACAATTGTACAATATTTCTGTTCCACCCTTCTTATGTAATGCTGACAATTGTACAATATTTCTGTTCCACCCTTCTTATGTAATGCTGACAATTGTACAACAATATGTAATGCTGACAATTTACAATATTTCTGTTCCATCCTTCTTATGTAATGCTGACAATTGTACAATATTTCTGTTCCACCCTTCTTATGTAATGCTGACAATTGTACAATATTTCTTTTCCACCCTTCTAATGCAAGGAGACAATTGGACAATGTTTCTTTTCTATATGTAGTTCTTCGATTTGTTCGGTTCCATTGTTTATAGTTTGACAAAACAGTTTTAACGTGTTTTGTTTTAAGGTTTGGTTAATAGATTTTTCTCGTTGCCGTCCAACATATTACTACATAACGTATAGATAATTGTCTTGTTTTTTGCTTTTGTTGTATACTGTCGCAGAATATATCCAAAGACAGAACACAATTGAATGTGTAATGCTGCTATACAGAGACAGTTAAGGGTGACAATATTCAAACCAAAAAAAAATCTAAATTCTGAAACACCTCACACTATAGGCCTTTTCTGCAGTGATGGACTTTAGTTTTTAAAGTAGTCAAAACCTTATGATAGTTCCTATCACCGTACTCTCCTGTTTCACTCTCCTAGTCATAATCTTCTTTTACCTCATCATCTTTATATTCCTTCACTTTTATCTGCACCGGAAACATAATATAAACTTAGCATAGGAAACCGTGATAGTCTAGAAAACACTTCAACTATAATTCACAAATTAACAAAGAGTTCCAACAAAGCAAACGCTTTTAGGATCAACAGGTGGTTATAACAAAAACATAATGAAATAATGTAGAGGGAAAGGCAGAGAGATTCAATTTTTCCTACTAAATTTTTCATGGCACTATGTGAAGGTGTTAGTAGGGAAAACCACCTCTTGCGTCCTTATTTGCAATTCCTTCCTTCCCAGATGGCAAAGAATGGCCCTCCTTAGGTATAGATATCAATTCATGTAAAGCACTTAACACTTTTAGGCTCACTACCTACTTGTTGCATATGATAAAAGACATTCATGGCCTCATCAACACAATTGTCTCTCCCACAACCATGTTTAACACGGTTGTATGTGACCATCCACGTCTACCACCTCATCAAAAAGCATTTTGGCAGCAGCACTGTCACCATGCTCCACGCCAGGTAAACCGACAAAAAAAAAAAAAAAAAAAAAAAAAAAAAAAACCAAGAGCAACCAGATGGTCTTTAAATAGGACCTCTAGTTAAAGATGTCCAACCCAATCATCCTATTAGACTCTGGTTGACGTCTAACCGAATCATCCTAAACAACCAGCATCATCTCTGCATTTGTAGACCTTGAGCTTCCTCTGACAACCAACCATAGTTAAGGTTTCAACAACAATCAAGATTTTAAAAAAGTGGACAGAAATAATGTTTTGGACACTACAAAATGAAGAAGATAAACTACACATCGAATACAACAGTGAAATTTAGCACAACTAATCAAACTTGATTTTCTTGTAACAGAGACTCCCTTTTTACTTTTTCTTCCTTTTCCCTGCTCCCACTTGGGTTTCCCCCTCTTCAGCTCCTTTTTTTACACTACAGAGAGAAGTGAGTTCAAAATTCCGCATGTAAAGTTGGCATGACTAATGAATACCACCATGTTACTACTTGAAAGATGGATACATTTTGGATGTATATGACTGATACATTTTGGATGTATATGACTGATGCATTTTGAATGTATATGACCGATACATTTTAAATTATGAAGGTGGATCAACATACCCATCAATTTTCAAATCAATGAGCAATTAGGAGAAATATTGTACAGAAGTCTCCAGAATATTACATTATCTTCAACTGTGAAGCTCTATTCTTTACTTACCCAATGACTCCGAGTGGCTATTTTCATCCTTTTATTTCCTTTTTCAATGTATGAAGACTGTAAGGGCCACTTCTCGCCCATCTCTTTCATTATTTCATTGTATGAACGATTTCCACTAACTATTTATTTGGTTACTCATTGGCAGGTCCAGAAATATGGATGTTCTAGAGTATGACTTTTCCTCCCGTGGCACCCAAATCACATATCATATCATTTGCATCCTCTGTTTGGTCCTCCTTACAGTTTTTCTTTCGCACAGATTTGTTCATCGCCGCCTTTTGGTAGTGAGACTCTTGTCCACTGCCATTTTGAACCTCCTCGGTGTCCTTTGTTGTTTTGTTTACCTTCACCGCCAGTTATGGACCACTTCAGCTATTCTTACACTTTGTTTACTCATTGTTTCATTTCTTATCGCATTTTACTCCATACCATTGCCTTCTTCCACATCATCCAAACCTAAGGGACTTTCTAGGTCCAAGATCGATACTCTTCCGACATACAAATTCCCTATCTTGAAGGACTTAGAGTTGGGTATAGCCACTGAAATCTGCTCCATATGTTTGGACGACTTTGAGGACAGCGACACTTTGAGACTACTTCCGAGATGCAAGCACGTCTTCCACCCAGCTTGCATTGATCAATGGCTCCTTCATCATCTTAACTGCCCGATGTGCCGCTTGTTGGTGCTCGGGGACTCCCCCGTTCCATGAGTTTCCACATACAGGTACATGATCCATATGGAAATATAGCTCCACATATTCCTGCCTTTCTTATTTTTAAAGTAACATATAATCTGTATCTCTTAATCACATATCTTGGTTCGTCCTTCACTCCTTGCGGCATAGTTCTCTTAATTGTCCTATCTGAGTACTGTTCATAGCCAAAAAAAAAAAAAAGGCCTGGTAATAGGCTGAAAAAAAAGAGCCTGGTAAAAGGCTAAAAAAAAAAAAAAAAAAAAAAAAAAAAAAAAAAAAAAGATGCTTTCAATGGCTATGAGAAGGAATGATGGCATTAGGAGGATGGAGAAATCCTAAATTGCTAATCAAGGAGCTGATTGAATGAAAACATAATATTTCCTTGTGATTAAGAGACTAATCAGTATACTAATCTATAGAAAGAAAGGAATTGGATGCTACAGTATTACACTATTTTTATCCAACCCTGGATCATGTACCTTTAGCCTTTGAGAGTCATTTTTTATGTACTGCAAAAATTGTACCTCGATGAGGCTTTGTAATCCTTCATTTCATAGTGGAATATTTCTGGACCCTGTGGTTTTTTTCCCTTCAATTTGAAGGGTTTTTCCACGTAAATTTTGGTGTTCTCTATGGTTTGGTTGATAATTTTGCTTTGGCTCATGGTTTAGTTTATCTTTTGCATGTTCTAAATGGAGATATAGGGCAACAAACTCATTAACATGAATTCGTGTCCCTTTTCACACAGTATTGGATATAGGTAAATGCATATAGGGGTACAAATCACTGCTTACAATTCCCAAATTATAAAAAAAAAAAAAAAAAAAAAAGATTAAAAATGAAAGAAACAGAACTAGAGAAGGATGCATGCCAAGTAAGCTTACAATCAAATTACTATAATGCTGTTTCAAAAACTAATTTTGAAAGACCCATAGAACTTACATGTTTATTCTACTATAGAATCAGTTTATTATAGATCTCTTGTCAAGTTAAGTACTAAGAAAACTCGTACATCAGTCATCAGTTAACACCATAACATGAGGATGATTTCATCATCACCTTGAACACTAATTGGCAAAAACCCAGCAAAGACCTGTCAAATGGTTTTAAGATCTGAGCATCCTTGATTGGTTATATAAAAACCACAACAACCGGAAAGCAGTTTAGCAAAATCAACAGCAAAATCTTCACCAATCAACTTTTTATCAAAGTCAACATAAAAAGAGAGAAAGATCAACATAATGGCCATACATATTCTGCATGAAGGAAAAGTTCAAAAACTCTGACAAGATGCAAGGAGGAGGAGGAGGAGGAGGAGAAGGAGGAGGAAAGAACGTAACAAACAAAGAAAGAAAAAAAGGAAGAAGAAAAAAAAAATGAAAGAAAAAAGAAGAAGGAAGAAGAAGCAGGAGGAAAGAAAGTAACAAAGAAAGAAAGAAAAAAAAAGAAGGAAGAAGAAGAAAAAAATGAAAGAAAAAAAAAGGAAGAAGAAGCAGGAGGAAAAAATGTAACAAAGAAAGAAAGAAAAAATAAAGAAGGAAGAAGAAAAAAAAATGAAAGAAAAAAAAATGAAAGAAAAAAAAAGAAGGAAGAAGAAGCAGGAGGAAAGAAAGTAACAAAGAAAGAAAGAAAAAAAAAGAAGGAAGAAGAAAAAAATGAAAGAAAAAAAAAAGAAGGAAGAAGAAGCAGGAGGAAAGAAAGTAACAGAAATAAAGAAAAAAAAAAGGAAGAAGAAAAAAAATGAAAGAAAAAAAAAGAAGGAAGAAGAAGCAGGAGGAAAGAAAGTAACAAAGAACGAAAGAAAAAAAAAGAAGAAAGAAGAAGCAGGAGGAAAGAAAGTAACAAAGAACGAAAGAAAAAAATGCAAGAAAAAAAAAAGGAAGAAGAAGCAGGAGGAAAGAAAGTAACAAAGAACGAAAGAAAAAAATGCAAGAAAAAAAAAAGGAAGAAGAAGCAGGAGGAAAGAAAGTAACAAAGAAAGAAACAAAAAGAAGAAAAAAAATGAAAAAACCAAAAAAGAAGGAAGAAGAAGCAGGAGGAAAGAAAGTACCAAAGAAAGAAAGAAAGAAAAAAAAAGAAGTAGAAAAAAAATGAAAGAAAAATGAAAGAAAAAAAAGAAGGAAGAAGAAAAAAGAGAAAAAAACGAATGAAAAAAAAAAGAAGGAAGAAGAAGCAGGAGGAAAGAAAGTAACAAAGAATGAAAGAAAAAAAAAAAAGGAAGAAGAAAAAAAAAAAAAAAAAATGAAAGGAAAAAAAGGAAGAAAAAAGAAACAAAAGAAAGAAGAAGAAGAAAGAAAGAGAAAGAAAAGAAGGAAAAAAAGCAAGGAAGAAGGAAAATAAGAAAAGAACAAAAACTGAAAAGAAAGAAAGGAAGAAAAAAAACAAAGAAGAAAAAAGAAGGAAGAAGGCACCAGCGCCAGCACCAGCACCAGTAATTGCACCTACCGCTGACACCAGCAGAAGAAGATGAAGAAGAAGCTCCTTTCAAAGTGCAAGTTACAGCATGCCATCATTGTATTTTAGACTGACCCAGTCTATTTTCTCCGCATGCTTGAACTTAAATGAAAGAAAGGATTTTGAAAAAAAAAATTCTAGATTTTTAAGAGTTTTAAAAATTGAAAGGCGAGCATGCAGTATGAATTGGTACAATTTTGAAAAGAGTCGCTGTGTGTATAGGAATTGATTCAATAGATTGCGCACAAAAGTGGCCTTCCCAAAAATCAACCTGTGAAACAAAGAACTATAAATCGATGACAAAGCCTTAACTCGATTCACAGTCATTGGAGTTAAATTTCAATTGATTAAAGCATGGATTTGTCTTCCAGACATTTTTTAAAACTATCACAAACTTCAACTGACATCCAAACCACCCCAGCATCCCTTCATCAAAGCCAACCAGGAAAGATTAACCCCCTACTTGCCTTTATCAAGTGTTCGAAACTTTATTAAAGGCCACGTTATTTCAAGCCCAAACAACTTATTTCAATCAAGTGGACAAGATAATTCCCTCTCCTAGCTCTCACAATCAAGTCAAACTTTCAGGAGGCAACCATTATTTGTGCTTTTAGTTATATTGGGCTGGAGAAGTCTTGGCGATAAATATAGCACAAGGGAAGGTTTTGAGAGGGTTATTGTTAATGTCCCACCAACAGAAGAGAAACGCTATCAACTGCACCACAAGAGTTAGAGGTCTTGGATAAATTACGATGGTATGAACAGTTTGAAGCAGAACACAGGTATGTGCAAGAGAATTTTACAGGGAATGC
Organism: Aristolochia contorta; assembly: GCA_022405105.1. Classification (NCBI taxonomy): domain Eukaryota; kingdom Viridiplantae; phylum Streptophyta; class Magnoliopsida; order Piperales; family Aristolochiaceae; genus Aristolochia; species Aristolochia contorta. Next base: position 8,863,536 of record CM039664.1, read on the forward strand.
TAACCCACAAATAAATCCTCTGGCAAAATCCTGATTTTTTTTTGTTTTTTTGAAAGTTGGTATTTCATTCAAATCTAAATCCCATTCCCCTAAGGAGACTTGAACCCAAGACCTCCCATTACAAACCCCCCCATGTGACCACTGAGCTATGCTCAAGTTCACTTGCAAAATCCTGTATATTAGCTTCTCAATTTGAAACACGCTAAACAGCAGCATCCCAAAAGATAATCTTTTTATAATAAATCGAGATCAAGCCACAACTAGAGTTTTTAGGGTTCTAAAATTAATTTTTATCAAAATTTTAGCACTCTCTGGTTTTCAAAATTATATGGCTTTAGTCAAATTTATTTTTTAAGGCCAATGATATTTTTAAACATTCTGATAAAAATGGATCTAGAGAAAGCTCCTGACCTAGTAGAGTGGAAATACCTGGATTTGATTATGGAGAATTGCTAGGAAATGGAGATGGTGGGTATTTTTCCTGAATATCTACGGCTATATTTTCTATTAACATGAATTGTGGACTGATTAGTTACTACAAGAGTATATGTGGTTTAAGGAGATCCTCTATCTCCTATGTTATTAAATCTGGTCGGTGAAGGACTCACAGCAATTGCAAAGGCTCCATGCAGAGTTGATTGGCTAAAGAACTTTTACCAAATAAATTATCCCCATAGCCTGTTGATGACACAATTCTACATAGTAAGGGAACACTTGAGCGGGTTCTGAAATTCTAAAGCATCATTCAATGGATTCTCAGGGAAGAAGGTGAATAGGAGTAAAACAGTCATAAATGGAGTTTATTGGGGAAGAAATAAATGGAACCCTTGGCTCAAGCTCTAATCTATCAAATAGAGTGAATTGGTGGGGGTTGCCAAGGTTGAACAGAAATTGCATTTTTCGTGGACTCTCGCATGTTCTGCCCAAGAGTTCCATATTGCTCCTGCTTCTATGCCATGAAACACAGAATTTTCAGCCATCCAATAATCTGGTGAAGGATTTGTTGACTAGAATTTTCAGCCATCCAATAATCTGGTGAAGGATTTGTTGACTAGAATTTTCAGCCATCCAATAATCTGGTGAAGGATTTGTTGACTCAAGTCTCCCCATGGTTTCACATTGTTTTGGAAGACCCTATCGTTTCTCTCCCTCCATATCATCCATGGAAATATATCCCAAAACAACAATAATACATTACCCGCCCCTTTTGGCCCAGGCCCAAAGTACTTTACATTACTCGCCCCTTTGGCCCAAGCCCAAAGTACTTAACTAAGGGGTAGAATCCAGCTAGATCACAAGGGGTTACATAATTCACACCAAACATGCTGAGGAAGAATGCCCAAATACTCCAACTGAATTCGCAGTGAATCAGAAGATGATTAATGGACTCGGTCTATGTCTCCCATAGGGGGCACAAGTCAGTTAAGATTCTGAATGCCCTTTCGTTGTAGTAAATCTCAAGTAAGTATTCTTCCTCTCAAGCAACACCATGCAAAGAAGATCATTTTCTTTGGGCAAGAGAGTGCCCACGCAGCACCAGCCACATTTCTAATCATCCCCCTGTTTGTAAGGCAGTGATAAACTGAGTTGGCTGTATAGTTACCTTTTGGATGTGGCCTCCAGATAATATCATCCTTTGCTAGGTAAACCTTACTCAGAGCTTCAAGCAATTCAGAAATCTCAAATGCTTCAGAGTCTGTCAAATTTCTTCTAAAAACATGTTCAATGGGGGCCATGTCCGAGATGTAGGCCGCTTGGTTACTGTGGCTCACATTCCATGAACTCGATGGGAGGAGAGAATAAAATAATATTTCAAATGAATAAGAAACCTCAAGAGGAGATCACAAGAATCAGTGAAAACAGAATTACCGGTTGGCTGAGTGCAATTAATGATTTTAAGGAGCTAATAGGGGAGCAAATCAGATCTGCAAGGAGTGAGTTAGCTCGGCCAGTTGGGATGCCTATGCAAAAATCAGCCTATCACTGGATTCTACCAATTGGCTATTTAGAGTTGAATTTGAAGGCTCATCCAGGGGATACCCAGGATGATCTGGCTATGAGGGACATATTAGGAACCATTTAGGAGAGTCCTCGTTCACTTAGTCTAGAACTTTGGGTACTACTGACTAAACCACTGCTGAGGTGACAGCATTGTTGAATGGAGTTAAAATTATTACAAGTAACATTATGATTAAAATACACAGTGAAGGAGATTCTAGAAATGTTATTTCATGGGGAGAAAAGAAGCAATAGCTGTAATTTCATTAACAATCTCTAACCTGTCCTCCAAGAGATTACCCCCAATATTCAGTGCATTTATTCTATTTACCCGAGGACCGAGCTGAAGCAATACCATGGAAGAATTTTGAGTTGGTGTCCCCTCCTTGAGCCATCTAGAAATGTGATCTTTCTCTTCTTGTTTCATTTCAGGGAAATAGCCTCAACATCATTCAACCGCCCCTATTCCTCCACCACATCCAAAGTGTTGATTTGAGATTGCAAGTTATCCTCTCTAGCCGATGCAGCAGTCCTTTTAGCTCTAACCCACCAGTTATTTTGTCTGTATGTTTCTTTAGCATATAGGAAATCTGCATCTGTCGGTCATGCAGCGCCTCTCTGTCTTCCACCGATGCTCAACCACTGGGATAAAGTCCTCTCCATTCCACCAGTAGTTTCGAAACTTAAATTGTTTCCTTCCCCAATACACAACTTTTGTATCAGCCAATATAGGCCAATGATCGGATATGACCTTCCAAGCACTCTGCCAACTATCAAATATTTTCTACACTTCTGAGCAATGGCATAAACATACAACCAGATAGAACCAAAATTGAGGCCAAATCATATCCGAGTTGAGTTAGTGACTCCCTCATCCAATACCAGCTTTAAAAGTGGTAAACTCATTGTTGCCCCCAAAAGTGGGTGGTTCCACCTTTGTTTTGAGTGGTAAATTTTAACTCGTACAAGACCTAGCTTGACTGGATTTCAGAGGCCTTATTGCTGGTATATGGATGAGGATTTCTTCTCTTTCCTATTTCTTTGGTTCAAATAAGGTTTTACTATGTTATGGTTCCCTCTCACTCCCCTCAAAAGAATTATGTTATCGTTTCTAACTGGAAGGCAGAAGTACAGGACACTGTAGTGGGACCAGTTCAAGTTGCAGAGTAGAAAGGTGAAGAGTTGATTAAATTGTTGACCAGGGTTGAGCTTTCTCGAGACAACAAAATAATAGGAAGAATGGAGGATGAAGAACTAAACATAAAACTTCTATTCTTTTGAATCATACTTAAAAATCCAGCTTGAGAGGGAAGAGTAACCTCAGTAGTCTCAAACAATCTAAGTACTTCCATGGAAGATAAGTTGTGCAAGCAGAAACGGTTTAAAAATTCAGTAAATAAAAAAACAATAATAAAAGTAGAAGGCAAGTTCATAAAGTAAAGAAGGTTTCAATTAATTTTTTGAGAGAAATCAATTCGACTAAGCAACACGTAATTTTCCTTTTTCATAAATTAAGACTGTGAATGTCCACTGGTTTTTTTCTTAATTATTTGTTGTATCTCTAATGTGCTGTTTTCAAAAATAAAAATGGGTGTGATTTCCACAATGATAGTCTAGTTTAAGTAAATTTTTTTTTACTTATTTTTTCTTTTTTGAAGAGGTTGAGTTTATTTCAGATGGAATGAGAATTCAGTTTACAGACTGCCATTTCCTCTATGGTGGATCTCTCACTTCCAATACGGGGAGTGTCACTCCTTCTCTAGCTACTGAATCAGAAAGAGGGTTTGCTGTCCTGGGGATGTGACTCTATTTACAATTTATGTTGTTGCATAGGACCAGATCTCTCTAAAGTATACAATAAGTCTCCATGGGGTGTAGATAGCTTTTTGCACCAGTTGATCACGTTCAAGCAGTCTCCTTCGACTTCTAGGCTTCCATGAAATCTTTCAAAGAAAATCTTCAGGCCATGATGCATGGCCACAATCTCCGCTTCCACTGAATCAGTATTTGGTAAGGGGCCAGCTAAGGAGAGCAGGCTTTGACCAGTGTGGTCTCTAAATGCGCCCCCGAAGCCAGTCGGTCCTGGGTTACCTCTGGAGGATCCATCTACATTGAGCTTTACTACCCCTTGTGGTGGTAGGGTCCAAGGGGTGTTTTGGATTTCAGATTGAGGAGTGGGCAACCTAGCTATAGTAGCCCATGAGACTCTTACACAAGAGCCGTTCATGTCTTGTAGCTTGGGCATGACATTTAACCAGCAGAGCATTCTACTGAAAATAATCTCACTAAGCTGATTAGCTTCCATCTCTCTAGATGAGAATACCCACCTGTTCCTCTCCTCCCACAAGCACCAGGTTATGAAGAGAATGCAAGCTCCTACCATTGTCTTTCCTTTCTTGGTTAGCCTCGTGTTACGCTACCATTCAATTATTTCAGGAAGGCTTTGGAAAACTGGGGTTGGGGTGTCAAATTGAAATTTGGACCAAAAGTTAGTCCAAACTTGCTGAGCAAAGTTGCACTGAAGCAGTATATGCTCACAGGATTCTATCTCCCTGTTGCACATAGGGCATAGGTTTGAAGGTAAGGTCATCCCTCTCCTCATTAGGTTCTCCCTCGTCATTAGCTTCCGGTGGAGCGCGGTCCATAAGAAATATTTTGCCTCAGGAGGGCCTCAAAATTTCAATGCCCAGCAGCCTTGGTGCTCTTCTTTGTGCACTAAATCCTCTATTGCCAGGTATGCTGACTTCACTGTGAACTCCCCACTGGCACTATGCTTCCAGATAATTTGGTCTTCGCTATGTGTGTCAAAGAAGTAGTTAGACACAATTCAATCGAGCTGACAGAGGTCAGCTGCCTCCTCGTCCCTTAGTTCTCTTCTGAAGTGAGTGCTCCAGTCAAAATTTCTTCCATTCCTTGATTGCAAATAGGTAGATATTGCAGCCTCTAGAGTCCTTGCAACACGAAAGAGTCTTGGGGAGGATGATCTGAGGGGTTCATCGTTTAACCAGATATCCGACAAAAGTTAATTTTATCCCCCTTACCCGGGAGGAATCTGATCATACTCCGAAATAATTCCCAGTTCTTGTGGACCTGTTTCCCAATTGGGGACAGTGAATGTCCCGGGTGCCAACCTAGCATCCATTCTGATTCTGAAATCCCCAGTTTAGACCTCAGTAGTGATGCCCATAGGGGGGATTAGGCTGGTTTAGCCTCCAACACCATTTCAGTAGTAAGGCTTGGTTAAAGGAATTAATTTTCCTTATTCCTATCCCTCCCAAAGTTTTTGGTAAGCAAACTTCCTCCCGTTTCACTTGATGGAATTTAGATTCAGTGCTCATTCCTCGCCAAAGGAATTGCCTCATCATTTTCTCTATCTCATTTGCCACGCCTTTGGGGAATTGAATGAAGGAGAGCATATACGAGGGACTGCCCAGCAAGCAGGCTTGAAGGAGGACCTGCCTTCCTGCTTTTAAAAGGTGTTTCCCTTTCCACGATGCAAGTCGTCTGTGCAATTTTTCTAGAGTAGGGTCCCAGACTTGTTTGTGAATTCTCCCCTGAATTACCGGCAGTCCTAGGTGAGTGAGGGGGAAGTTACTGGTGCTATACCCTAGTTCCCTTGCAGCTTCATCTAGTAGGCTCTGTGGGGTGTTTATCCCTATAAGAGATGTCTTTCTCCAGTTTATCTTCTGACCAGTTGTCATTTCCATTAGAGTAAGACCAGCCTTTAATCTCTGTATCTGAGGGAGGGATCCTTCACAAAATACCATCATGTCATCAGCGAATTGCAGGATGGGGGGTGCACCATCCCGGAAGAGTGTACTAAGCCAACCAGCACTCACGAATTGACGAAACAGGGCAGCCATTCCTTCTCCCACTAAGTTAAAGAGCAGAGGGGATAGGGGGTCGCCTTGTCTGATTCCCCTCGTGCTTTGGAAGTATCCAAAAACGCCTCCATTTATAGATATGGAGAATCAGGCTGAGGAGATGCAAGAGTAGATCGAAGTCCTCCATTTGAGACCAAAGTCTATTGTCTTCATGACAAGATCTAGGTGTCTCCAGTTTACTAAACATCAGCTAGTTATTATTTATTTATTGATTAGTTTACTTGCTCCTCAAGCCCGAAATGGCATTATTGTAATTTTGTATTTTCAGACTTTATTAATGCATGTTTTAGGGTTGTAGGTCATTAAGACCGTACAAACTCTTTCTCTCCTTCTCTCTTCCCCTTCTTCCTATCTCTTCACTTTTTTCTCATCTTCTATCTTCCTACATTAAATCAAACATGGTATCAAAGCGGATCTGTATGTGACAACTCGTCACTTGCAGAGGTCATGGGATCTTCTTCCTCTAGGATTTGTTGTACAAGTTTGATGGCTGGAATAAATTTCTCCTGCTATGAGAATAAGAAAAAAAATCCCTTTCTTCTCTCCCTGCCACAATTTAAAGCTATGGGTCGTACCATAGTTTAAGTGTTAGATGCATATCTTTGTGCCCTCAAAAGGTTTTTTTTATTGCTGCTGAATCACTGGAACTGTGCTAGTGTTGCTGATGTTATCTGTTGTGTGGTCAGAAGTTAAAGATTCAATTTTTCTCTTTCTTCTGCCATTGTCGAAAGGCTTATAGTCTAAATTCATGTGTAAGTGCTAGATGCACGGGTTTTCTACTGTTGTTAAGTTGTTGGTCTCGAACTGCTGGTGTCACTGTTATACTGCTGCGTGAAAAGCCTCAATTTTTACTGCCTTGGTAGTCGTGTCTGACTGTTTTAGCTCAGCAAAGGCTGTCAAAAGGTGTTTTCTAGGCTTCAGAGGTTTCTCCAAGGTTTTAGAAACATAAAGGTGTGATCATTCTAACTTTGTGTTGTGCTTACATAATCATACTTAGGGCTGATGTTAGCAACTTTTTAGTTGTGAATTTCATACTCTGGCAAAAGATTTGGATGTCTAGTTGTTACTGCGCAAAGGGTGACCGCTAGTATTGTTGTTTAAGTGTTTTACACGTTTGGTGCCACTCCAAAAGGAGTTATTTTAATGTTATTGGGTTCGTAAAACCCACTTTTTGCTATTGTTATTGTTGGGTTCGTAAAACCCTCTTTCTGCTACTGCTAATGTGTTAGCTTTTGTTTAACTACCTCAGGATTCGAGCAGTCTCTCACCATATTACTTGAACCTGCAGAAATAACTATTCTACTAATCCAGGTAATTCTAAACTTTTTCAAGACTCCCAGGTATGCAAATACTGTATTTTTTTCATGCTGACATCATCATTGCTAATGTTGATATCAATAAGTTTCAAGAAAATTGTGTTGTGATTGGTTAGCTGGTATTTTTCGAGGCATATTATGTGTGATTTGTGAACGAATTAAGTTTTCTGGGTGTAAATTTATGGTGTGCTGACGTCAGAGGTTATAGTGCTCAAATTCAGATTTTTTGTCTACTGCACATTGATTTGGTGATGCTGAAGTGTTTTTGGTTGTTGGATTCTATTTGCTGAACTTGTTTAGTGCTGATTGGATATCTATTTTGGACATATGAGTTATTCTTTGGTGGTTTGCTATCAAGTTTACTAATGCTATTGTCGACTCTAGTGCCTCTACCGGTGTTACCAGACTTACAAGGATACCATTCAGTTTGCTACACCTAAATTGAATGGTGAATTATTTGTTATGGACTCTCGATTAAAAGTATTTGAGGGCCAAAATGAAAAGTCTTGGTCACTTTCTGTACATCTTGGACATTAAAGTTGCCCAAAGTAAGGGGAGATCAGTGGTTCTATTGTAGAGAAAGTATGTTATGAATATGTTTTCTAAGAGACCAAAGCATATAAAGGTGGATTGTCACTTTATTTGAGATGTTGTCCTACAAGGCAAGGTAGTCACTCCATTTGTTAACTCTAAGGACTGACTGGCTGATCTGCCCACTAAAGGTCTTAGAAGAAAAAAAAAATTTGAATATTTTCTCTCCAAGCTAGGCCTTAATGATATCAACACTCCAGCTTGAGGGGAGTGTTACAAGTCAAGGGAAGTTTAGCAATTTTACTAAACTTCAGTAAATTATTATTTATTTATTGTTTACTTTACTTGCTCTTCAAGCCATGAATGGCATTACTGTAAAATTGTATTTTCGGACTCTATTAATACATGTTTTAGGGTTGTAGGTCATTAAGACCGTACGACCTCTCTCCTTCTCTCTTCCCCTTCTTCCTATCTCTTCACTTTTGTCTACTCTTCTATCTTCCTTCACTAAATCTAACAGTAACTTAGTATCCGCTCTCCCTTTTCTTCATTTCTCCCACTAGCTCCTCTTTTCCTTCTTACCTCTTGTTTTCAAAAATTTGACACCATGCAACCCAGTATATGAACTGAAACTATAACCGGGGGAACCCTGCCATTGTAATTCATGATATGCATTATTTAAAACAGCAATAAAAAGTATTCACTATTTCACATGGAAAAAAACAGCCATGATACCAAATTGAAAATTGGACAGCTTTAGATCTACAATCAAACAACAAAAGGGAAATTTCATCACCAAAAAACCAAAAAGGGCATGCTCTCCAAAGAAGATGCAGATCCAAATCAAGAAAGTGACACTTAGTGCCTAAAACTCACCATTTAGCCCCTGCAACTGTTCAACCTCCAGTACCTGTTCATGGCAGTACGGGATGTCATATATTTTGGTGATTCATAGCACTTCTTCCTCTGGATCAGTAAGATGGTGATTTAGCTTTCAGAGCACCTCCAAAGACTCAGACGTTAAAAAAAATAAATAAATAAAGCAAATTCTATGGAAAATAGTTGTTAAAACAAGAAATAGAAAGATCAATTGAAAATAAAAATAATTATACAGCCAGAAAAAAGCTTGCAAAATAGAAAATAGATGTTCGACCTTGCATAGTAGGAGAGGAGGATTTGCTGGCTAAATGAAGAAAAAGATGGTGACCAGAGGTTGTAGTGCTCATGCAAAAGAAGCAGACACAAAGCGAAACAATTTGAGGTTAGGGTTTGATGCTCATTCTCTTGTTCTATTTGGTACAAGTACACAATAAAATTTTAAAAGAAATCTTCACAAAGCAACCAGTAAGCTCCTACGGCCTACTCAACTAGGAAACATCTATTCTTTAGGAATAGACCACATTACCAGCAACTTAAGCACTTCAAACAAAGAATCTGCTCCTTCATTTCTTTACAACTCAACCTACTTCACCTAGCAACTTAAGCACAACGACCAGAGAAGCTTCTCAAGTGCATCCCCTACTGTAAAGCCTATCTTGTCCCTACAACATCTGCCAACCCCTTTCCAGCCTTTTATGCTCTAAACGACATACTAACCAAGTTCAATCACTAAAGAGGTGCATTGGCGTGTCAAGAGCTGAAAACATGAGAAAACTCAAAAGAGACACTTTTTGGGTCCCCTTTTATCCAGTTAGCCGCTGATTGACAGTTTACACGACACCTTTTACCAAAAGGATCGCCAACATAGAAACAGCCATACCGGTTGGAGAAGCTTCAGGCGATATATCATCTGCTTTTTTCTCTAACTTTTCTCGGTCAGCAACTATATCTGAATGACCATACTAATCTTCCAGCAATTAGTATGTAAAACACAGATAGATCAATCAACGATCCGAATTTTGACATCTAAAGCAATATGCGCTCACTGAGTCATAGGATAAGAAAGTAAAAATACCAAATGCAGATAGACCATAAAGAGAGGCCGAAAGACGGCTTAGGGTTCTATATGCAGAGCTCTCAACGTAATGTCCTTGTCATTGCCCAAACCGAGTCCGACAATTTATAACATCTGGCTCTCTCCTTCCGGGAACCGAAACCACGAAATTAATCAACTTCTACACAGAGAGAAAATAGACGTGGGACAGAATAATAAATGTCCAGCATAGAGAAGAGATCTAACAAAATTTAAAACAGAGAAAAAATTTTAAGGCAAACAAAAGTGATAGCAGCAGATTAAACGAACCAGGACAAAGTTCTATACTTTCGAAAGTTTTCTAATTTGGAATACGTTAACGCATCCAGTTATCTGAAACATATTTTCTGAAGAGAGAATGGGGGAGCGACGGAGAGAGGGTGGCTGGAGGTTTAATTGACGGCGAACAACTGAGGTACGCTCACCATGTGAACACCCGAAACAACCGAAGTACATGCACAGTAAAGTGCATATAGCATTTTTCTATTTTTATGCGAGTCCCGAGATACCTTCGGATGGATCAATCTGTTTGACGATCGACTCCCCAACCTAAACCTGCAAATATGGGATGATGAAGTCTCCGAGGATTTCCTAAACCTGCAAATATGGGATGATGAAGTCTCCGAGGATTTCCTAAACCTGCAAATATGGGATGATGAAGTCTCCGAGGATTTCCTAAACCTGCAAATATGGGATGATGAAGTCTCCGAGGATTTCCTAAACCTGCAAATATGGGATGATGAAGTCTCCGAGGATTTCCTAAACCTGCAAATATGGGATGATGAAGTCTCCGAGGATTTACTGCAAGTAGTGATTCCACAAAAAAAACGATATCTATTTCATGATTTTAGATAAAATTTAGAGTTTTTATCCATAAAATAGATAAATAATATTTTATTAAAAAATTAAAATTTCATAGATTTTATCTCTAAATTTATCTACTCTGTACATATAATGTGAACATATCAAGCACGCTGAGCAAATAAGCTCCTCCTAATCCACCCCATATATAAAGCTCAATGTTTGTTCCCTACCTACCTCAACACAATCCATTACTTATGCATCCTTGCACATAAACTTGACCACAAGTAAATGATGCATCAAAATTGCAACGAATACCCACCCACCAGTAAGGAATATATGTTTATGTAAATGGTGCAATTAGGACTGTGTAACAAGAAGAAACATTTTTTAAAATCTACGTTCACACAAATTAGATAGATAAGTGAGTAAAATTTCATAATGTCCTTCATTAAACCTTCACATGAAACTTAGCTTGCCCAAGAGAGCGGTTAAATATAAGAGTAATGCTAGACGCACCTATCGGATGCACATACATGTTAATCTAAGATCCTACAAAATTTTTTTTTTATAAAATCCTATTTTATAGAAGATAAACCCTAAACATCAATAGTTTAGATTAACAAGTGTGGGGGATAAGTGTGTAGGCTAAGTGTTAACTAGTATTATTCTAAATATAATTTCGGTATTTTTTATCAACTTAGACATATAGGACTCCTAAATCAGAGTTCAAAATGGATGACTGATATCACTTTTATAATTTTTATTTCCACGTATATGATGGTTGTTTTGACTTCTACATTATGACATTTGCTTTCACAGGCTACATCCATGATATTACTTCATTACTTCAACACATCACGAGCTGCCCTCGGAATTAGTCACCAAAAGAGAGAATGTAATTAGAATTCAATCAAAAGAAATAAAATATTATTAGTTTTTAAACTAGTTTTGTGAAATAAAAAACTTGTTATAGCTTTTTAAAAAAAAATTGACTCTTATCCGGTTAAACCTCCGATCAAACCCGGTTTAACCGGTTCAACCAAAATGAAAAGTTTACTGGTTTGATGACCCATTCGATTTTTAAAAACCTTTTTATATAACCTGTTCACAATACTAAAATACATATAATTGTTGTCGGTTATCCAATCTATCTCTCCCTAAAGCAAAATTAATTATTATGAAATTTAGTTATTTTAGTAATTATAACTCAATCAAAATAATTAAAATAAGAAAAAATATTCTCACTTGCTATCATATGTAACTGATTGTTGATTGCCAATGCAGCAAAGTTGTAATAACCATTAAAATAGTAAAAATTATCATATAAAATTTAAAAAGTGTCCGGAAAATAAATTTGTTATTTTTTTAAAACTAATAAATTAGGAAGAGGAGAATATTAGTTCACGAAAGCACTAGAAATGCCATATTGTATAAAATAAGACGATAAAAGAATGATAAAATAATTTTCATTATTTTTAAAAATAAATAAAAAGTTGCATATTGCAAATGAGATTTGGACAAATATATAATTCTTGATTTCGGGAGTTTGCTATAAAATGGAATTTTTTTAGAGGAAAAGGAACTATTGGAATTTTGGATCTAATTATAGCTATTAGCTAACGTTGGGTGACTTTTTTTTTTTGAATCAACGTACATGTTAATCAAAACCATTGATGCCTAGGGTTTATCCATTATAATATAGGATTTTATAAAATAAAAAATATTTTTTTACCATTTTAAGGGCTTAGATTAACATGTAAGTCAGACATACGTGGACTAGGTGAACCTAGCATTATTTTTACCGTTTAAAACTTATCTAAATATGTTTTAAAAAATATCTATTATAAATATATTTATGAATAATATATTTATAATCTTATCATGATTACTCTAGTGTATAATTTCAATAATTAAATTGAATTAAGAGAAAATTTACAATAATACTATGAATAAGTAAATACAATGGAAACTAATTTTAATTACTTTTTAAAAAGTGAAAAAAGGGGTGCTGCTAATTTTGGACTCAGGTCCAGCTTCCCTAATGATTTCCTTTTTAAATGGGAAAAAATTTCCCTGATTTGAACCAAATTCTTTATGGTCATCATTAAGTACTAAATAGCCAATGGTATCGCTTGTTATTTGTTGTCATAAAGGTTCATAAGAATCATTACTCATAAGGTCTCTCTGAAAACAATGAATTCAAGGAGAAGCAAAAAGGGGACGACTTGACCAGCTCCCCTGTGTCCAACAGTCCAAGTCTCGACCCGACCTCCCGAGTGAGGAGCTTCTTTCGAAATTCCTTGCGGAGTTCGACCTCCCGAGGAAGGAGCTTCACTCGAAATTCCTTGCGGCGATAGAGAGCCTTCCTGTGGGACGATCTCGTACAACTTCGCCGGTTACAGGTACTTCTTAAATGTTTCATAAAGTTCAGACTTTACCCTCTGGACTTGAGATTTCTGCTTTATACTGCTGGTCAAGGTTGTTGGAGTTTTGGCCGAAAGATGTTTTTTTTAAAACAAAAATGTGTTCAAATGCGTCGCCCCTGTCCAGTTAGTTAGAACGACCTTAGCTGTTCTCTAGTTTCTGAGTTCCTAAGTTGGTTGTAAAGAATTGCGTAATTTGAAAATCTTGCTATCTTAAAATTCACCTTTTTAGGTTTTGGGATATGTTTTTACTGTTTCGTATGATGTTATCAGTGGAAGAAGGTGACTTTGATTGGATTGGTTCGCAGTTTATCTTTTTGTTACTTTATGTGTATTCAGAGAACTACAACTTTACCTCTTTCAGAGCAAATGAAGGCTGATAGCAAAAAGAAATAAGGTTGACAGAGGAAGTGATGCTTATGTATTTTATTTTTCTGTAGAATTTAGGGAATTGCGGACCATGAAATTCCGAACATAAAAGAAGTAACTCCGAACGTTTTCTTTGTCATTTATAATTTGGCATGGTTATTAAACAATTACTGGTAACATAGATAACATAGCATAATTCCGTTTAAAACTCAAGTATAATACATACTGCAAAAACACATTATTGGATTTCCTGAAGAATCTGATGTTAGAGGATTAGACTACTAATAGAAGTCTGTATCTTCAGATAGAAAATTATGTATTGTTCAATGTCAATTTTATTATATAAGTGTGCTGGTGTTAATAAAATAGGGAGTTGGAAGTGTATGAACTGCCTTAGATCATGGATTGGAACTCTTACTATCATGACCTTCAGAATGATGATCCCCATAGAGTGTTATTTTTTATATAGAGCCCAAAGCAGACGTCTCAAAAGCAAGAAAGTTGGCACCTGTCTGGCTATTAGTGGCTATATCATCTGTTGCCATGAGAAAGTTTCAGTGTGCATCAATTGAAGTATCCAGGGAGGTTAATAGAAAGTGTCAGTCATGTAACAGCCATATATTTGTGTTTCATCCATTCCTCATTTCTGAGAAAGTAACTTCTGGTGTCGAGAGGTATATCCTGCAGTTAGATAAATTTGAGGCTTCAGTGATCTATTAATTTTTGTTAGACTCCCTAAAGATAGGCAACTATTTTCAGTTCCAGGTAGGAATTTTGTAAAATTTTTTATAATATGTTGAACTCCCTAAAGATGGCAAGGTATGCTTTGAGATTATATGCTTGAAGAAGATTTAAATTTAAGCTGCTTTTTACTGTTGTTGTTATGCAAATAATAGTTGATATTTTAATGAACTGATTGTCTGGTATCTCTTCTTTACCCTCTATCAATTGGTTGTGTGGGGATACTGTAAGAAACAATATCTGATAGAAAGGATAAATGATATAGAAAGAAGATTAAAAAAGACACACTGCTTTTTATCTTATTTCTTCTTTTCTATGTGAGAATGGTCAAGGTATCATAGGGTTTTTTTTTGTAGATGCTTGTATTGAAAGGTTTTTGTTGACTGGAGCTTTTCTCCGGATATTGTATTGTCGGGCCTTAATAGAAGCTCGAAGGCGTGGTTGTAGGATGTCGTAGAATGTTGCTAAGTGTAGGTTTTCGTGCTATGAAACGTTAAAACTGTTGCAAAATATGCTGCTACTGTTGTCTAGGGAGAGACAAAAGTACCCTTAACTGAATACACCATTCACTGTAGTCATTCTCTTTTCTCTTCTTCCCTTTTCTTTCTCATAAATGTTCAATGTTCAATGTTCAATGTTCAATGTTCAATGCTATCTGCATTTGACAGATAGAAATGTTGGCGAAAGGAAGAAAAGTAGGGGTTCGGGGGGAAGAGATGGCTGCTCACTATGCCTTTGGCCCGGAAGATGACATGATAATCAGACACAGGCTTCTCACTCGCACCACTACTACAAGAGGTGAGCCCCCATTGAAGAAGCTCCAGAAGAAATTTGCAGCTTTTGTCCTTGAGGTAGACAAGGACGCAGATAACTTAAGTGACTGTGAGAGACTGTACAAAGCGTTTTTACAAGAGATGGCTACTTTTGAGCTTCCTCTTCTTAAAAGTAAGGCAGTTGTTGATGCAAACCTTCGTGAGAAGGAGAGTTTCAATGAATTGCAGGAAAAGATACAGAACCAGATCTTGCAGGCACAGGCAGATATAGAAGACTTGAAGAAGCAACTCGAGGAGAGTAAAATTGAACGGCAACACAAGGAAGAGTGTGAAGCAATTAGAAGATTAATTGCTCTTCAGCCTCCCAGATCAGAGACTCAAAAGATTATTTCAGACCTTGAAACAGAGATTGCATGCTTGGAGGCTGAAAATGTTGCAACATCAAGAACATTGGAGCTGAGGAAGAAGCAGTTTTCTCTTCTTTTGCATGTGGTAATAATTGATTAAGAACTCTCTTTTGGGTTGTTAGGTCGTTTAGATTCTATTTGTTTTATGCTCCTGTGTTTTAGTTCTATGGCTGCTTATTTCCCTAGTCACTTTCTGCAGGTGGATGAGTTGCAGAACAATATAGAGGACGAGCAGAAGAGTTTGGCCGAGGAACTGAAACTTGCGATGGAGGAGCAAAAGAACAACTTTTTGGAGGATGGTAATGGAGCTCCAGAGGCCATGGCTGTTGATTGAAGTTGCTGATTGCACCACTGCAGCTTCTGTAAGAGTGACTTTTACGGCTGGTTGAATGGCTCCATTCTACCATTTCAAAGAAGGAAAGCTCCAAGTGGAAAACAAGACATTGCTTGAGCTTGAGCAGGGTGGAACTAACCGGCTAGTAAACATTACGCGAGGAGGTCGCTTTGTTGTCGCACCAGCTTTTATATTACTGTCTGCGGTCAATCTTGTGAGGAACAACGGCTAATTTTACCCATCTCAGTGTATCATTTGTTGGCCTGTTATCTGGGTAGCAAATTTGGCCTTCATAGTAGTTATCATTGTTTTTTTTTTTTTTTTTTTTTTTTTTCAGTTTTGCCTCTTGTATCAGATTTATGTCAGAAGGCATTCAGTCATTTTAGGGGAAAAAACTCTACGCTATCAGTATGAAAGCACCGTCGAACTAATTCTAAGTAGTTGTGTAAAACCTTTGTTCGGCCATGTAGGAGGTATTGTTTGTTGGTTTTGGTTTAATCCGTTTGAATCCGGTTTATGTAATAATTGAATTAGAATTTAAATTTTATTATATTATTATACTTCTTAGATTGGTTTATTCAGAAACAAGTTGAAAAACACGTTAATCTTGATTTAATTAGGTTGAATCGGTCGGTAATAGATAACAAATTTAATTTAAAAACATTAGAATGTAAATAAATTATTATATCAAAGACATTAAAATAATGCTCTGTGAGGAGCCTTATTAAACGAGAGGACCAAAGCTTCTATAATTAAAAGAATCAACAATCTGAGGAAGAGATAATTATTAATTTATTTATCCATATGATAATATATATAATAGGTAGTCTCATGTCTGTGAGATGGTCTTTTTGGTTAAATTTTCATGACCCAATATCAGAACTTCAGGAACTACGGGAGCTGCCGCGCCCAGCACGGATAAGAGCTAAGTGTAAACTCTTTCCAGTCGCAAACTATCAATTTTCTGCTCTTCAGCTGCAACTTTTTTCTTGAAATGGTTTGCTTTTCCCTTACGCGGTGTCATTCCATCGCGCGGGCCTCTGTTTCCTTTCTCGAGAACTCTAGCAATAGACATGCTGACGTTGTGTCCACTACAACAAGCAATTCGAAACGTTTTCTCGGACTTACTTGCTTCGCTGCTCTAGCCAATGCGCAGCAGATAGCCCCAACTTTGCGAGAACTCTGTGATGACCGCGTACCGGAACATGTTTTAAGAAGGCAAGTTTACCTGTACATGATAATGGTCTTCTATATGCTGCAGGGTGTTGTCCATCGGATTGTGCACAATTCCGTTTCTGGGTCAGCCTAAGAAGTTCGAAAACTTTTTGGTTTGAACCGTTTTAGAATTCCTGTAATAGAATTTCCGGAAGTTCAGGCCTTGTGGAATGGAGTTGTCTGCACTTACTTCTGGTTCCACAAGACTCGTTTCGTCGTATCGTAAGATGGCATTTTACTTCCGATGTGTTTTGGTGTTGCGTTTTTATCCAGTAAAGATTTTTTCTTCTCATAACAAGGGAGTTATTCTTTTACGCTCTCTTGCTCTGTTTATAGCTAATCCATCGAGCACTGGGCTTGAGCCTTTTTTACGTTCAATGGACAATTTGCCTACAAAAACAAAACAATGTGTTTGTATTTTCACGTTTGCAGGGCCGAAGAGGTTGGATTTTGTAAACCTACTGATGTGCAAAGGCAATCTTTACCGATTCTACTCGCTGGACAGGATTGTATCATTCATGCTCAGGTTAATTTACTCACTTGAAGTTGAATCTACTGTTGTGTTTGGTGAACGAAATTCCAAAGAACATTTTCACAAACATAATCGCTGAAAGAGATTTAAGGCGTCTGGTATTTTTATATTTCGCAAATATTATACTCAGGTTAATTCTATATCAGAAATCTCATTTACTACTTTATTTGTTCCTTTAGACAGGCTCTGGAAAGACATTGGCATACTTATTATTAATATTTTCTGCAGTAGATTCTCGGAAATCTGCTGTACAGGCGTTGATAGTGGTTCCCACCAGGGAACTTGGTATACAAGTGAGTTCCTTGTACCTTTCTATTCTAAGGGTTGGTTCTACTTGATTCCTACTCATAATCTATATATTTTTGTAAGAAAAGGTCGCGAAAGTTGCTCGGATGCTGGCCGCAAAGCCTATTGAATATGAGCTGGAACAGAAGAATTGTACTGTCATGACCATTTTAGATGGTGGGATGTTGAAAAGGCATAAAAGTTGGCTAAAGGTGCTGGATACAGCCATGAAATACTGATTAGTTCATCTAATTTCTTTTTCCTTATTTTCTATGCTTTCATGTTCTGATACTTAAGTGAGTATTTAATTTATTTTTCTATGATTGAGCTATAGTGCAGCTTCATGTTAATGCATCCATCTATTTGAATCTCTCTTGCAACCAAAGAACCTATGCATGAATGAGTCCATGCATCATGTTCATGTGTTGCCTCTTCCTTATGCTGCATTTTCTTTTCGTTCTTTAGTTGCTGACAAATTATGGATTTCTTTGGGGGACAAAAGCATTTTACCACTCGGAGAGATTTGCAACATGTTGCATTGCATGTACCGAACGTTCTGCAAGTTTTGTAGATGGCATCCTAACTATTGTTCTCTGTTCAGGCAGAACCCCCACAGATAGTGGTTGCAACTATATCAAGTCTGTGTCAGATGTTGGAAAAGCAAACTTTTAAACTTGACAAATTGAGGGTTTTGGTCATTGATGAGGTGAGAAATAGTCCTTTTTTCTTAAGGTTCTAAGCACTTCATTAGAAATGCCTTCTTTTTTGGTGTCAGTAACTGATATGTTGAAAGATATATACATATTTTCTGAATATATGATTGTTTGTTATGGTTAGTTCCTTTGGAAAAATCAGACGATATAAAGACCCATGTTGCTCAAACTAATTGATGAAACTTTTTTTCCTCATAGGTTGATTTCATGTTCAACTCATCAAAACAAGTATACTCACTTCGAAAGCTTTTAACATTGTACTCCACAATAAGAAACCGACAAACAATTTTTGCAAGTGCATCCATCCCACAACACAACCGCTTTGTGCATGATTGCATTCAGCAAAAGTGGACCAAGGTTTGTTATTTAAAAGGTCTTAGTGTTAGAGATAATTTAAGGGCTTGTAATATAGCTTTACCCATTTTTTTCTTGCTAAAAATGTTGAATTTACATCTTTTTCTGATGGCAGAGTGATGTGGCTCATGTTCATGTGAATCCAGTAGAGCCTATGCCTTCACGTTTATTACATAAATTTGTGGTGAGACAAATGATGCTAATGTTGTCACTACTTTTGTCTTTATTGGCATCATATAGGAGAGGTTTTAGTTTATTATATGCTTGTCATTAAGTAGTTTTGCACAGTGACACATGTACATATGAAGGTGGCGACGGATCCTTTCTAAGATTAAAGTTACCTCACCTGCTGCATGGTTGTAGCAAATTGATATTTAACTGCTACTATGATGAGTCTACTTCCTCAAGACCCTTTGCAGGCTTTTGTCAGCTGCTATAGTATGTTGTTACTGAAACCTTCTGATGGTGACTTATCACTAATCTACAACATGAATGTGTATTGATGATGGTCTTGTCGTTCAAATATGATGTTTATCACCTAAGTCAACATTCTCCCATGCATAATGGATATAGTCACTTTGACGTCATCTTTTCAAGTTACCTATCTTATTCACTTTTCAGATGCCTTTTTGTATTGAACAATCATATGATGGAAAAATATTATGGGAAATACCAGAGAAAAATATATTTTGATATCTTTAATTCACTAATAATGTGTCACTCCTTGCAGGTCTGCATTAGAAGGGAAAAGCTACATATCATGTTATCGTTATTGCAAGTTGATCTACCCAAGTCAGGCATAATATTTGTAAATGAGCAGGTCTGCCATGTGCTCGTGATTGTGATGGAATGGAATGATTTTAATATACTTGGCTAATTTATTTCTGTTTAATAATGAATCCTTGACTTTCTCTCTCTCTTTTTTATTATTTTCAGTGTATTACTCTCCATTGCATGATTATCTCTTTAGAACAATTTCATGCCTTTTGTGGTGAGCTTTTTTCAACCTATGTTCCATTTGTGCAGTCAGAGAAGTCCAAAAAGGCTGGAAATCCTCCAAGTACAACAAGTGTCATTGAATTCCTAAAGGCTTCATATCATGAAAATGCAGAAATACTACTTTTGGAAGAGGAAATGAATTTCAATGCCAGAGCTGCTTCTCTTACGGTCAGCATTCCTTACTTTGATTGACCTTAACCTTTTTCAGATGTATTGTTGGAAAAAGCAAGTTTATCCTTAAAAAAGTTTTAGTCTCTTGATTTGCTGGAGATGGGGAAAATTAAATTTTTTTTGGAGAACAAGAGTTTCTATTTTAGTTAAGGGGATTCGATAGTTTTTAATACATGTTGCAACCACAGATAACGATTGCTACCTTGTCTTCTACATTCCCATCTTAGTCCTGGAAAGCTCTTTAAATTTAATGTTTACCATTGAATTCTACTTTTAATGTGTTCTTTAAATTTTAATTTGATGAAATGAATACAAACTTAAACATTATAATGTTTGTTGGAAGATAAAAAAGAACTGTTTAACGATAATTTCTTTCCTGATACATGATTCCTAGAAAGTGGATAAATACTACTAAGTCTTGGTTCACTTGATTTTTGGTATGCAGGAAGTGAGGCAAGGAGGCTGTATTCTGGTGGCAACTGATATAGCAGGAAGAGGTGTTGACCTTCCCGAGACAACACATATATATAACTTCGATCTGCCAAAAAATGCAATTAACTATCTTCACCGGGCTGGAAGGACAGGCAGGAGGCCATTTTCTGATGATAAATGTTCAGTCACAACCTTGATAACAGCTGAGGAGCGATTTGTGTTGCAGCGATTTGAAAATGAGTTAATGTTTCAAAGTGAAGAGATCAGCTTAAGCTGAAGCCTGAACATGGTTCAGATGTAAATGATGTAATGAATATTAATACTCTGATTGTTTTGGTCAGAATATTAGGGTTTGTTGTTTTCAGTTATCTGCGGATGCCTATTCACTTTTGTATTTTTATCATTGTTTCACTTAAAAAGAGTTAAATGCTGAAGTTACTCTGTAGATACACATGGAAGCTATATAAATAATTAACACTAGGGAAATATTTTAAAAACAGTAACACAAAAGCTACTATAATTAAGTGATATAATCTGACCCGTAGAGGATGAGCATGGTGTAAGACTTAGCTAACCTGTCCAGGTTGCACAATTTGGCCAATGGGATTGAATTGAAGCAGGTTTTTATTTCTTTAAAGTCTTGGCCTAGATAGGTTTATTTCTGGTTGAACCCAGTTCAATTAGTCAGGGCAGTCCTGGTTAGTATATAACTAATTTGTACCTGTCTCTTGTAAAAGGAGAAAATAAGGTTGGAGCTAGAAACACAATAAAAAGGAAATTTTCTTTTGGCGAACCACAGGCTGTTAAATTTTTTCACAAGACAAGTATCTTTTTGTCCATTTTTATGTTACTTAAATTTTCTCAGATTATTTCTTCTATTGTTTTCTTTAAGGTACTAGACCAATAGAAACACATTTCTTTAGCCTTGTATTTTTCTCTTTGAATGACTCTTATGATCCTTTGGCAAAGGAAAATTTGATTAGGTTAGATTTGAGTTAAAGAGTTCCAATTTTTTTGTATCCTTCACAAAATATTGCAAATTGTCCTTGTGAACATTCCCATTGTTCTGCAATGTTACCTATAAAATTCAGTGAATGTACATAAGCAATTTCAAAGTTCTGATAGTTTTCTCTCTAAGCTAAACAGTTGCATGAAGTGTTTAATCAAATTAGTTGCCTGCTGATAGAATGGGGCTTACTGTGTCACATTCCCAATAAGAAACTAGAGGAAAGATAGCCATGCTTAACAGAGAAAACAGATAGTGCTGTAAATAAGTTGTAGTTGTTCATCACTTCATATTTGTCTATAAAGTTTCTATTTCCTTTGATAGTATGCTTGTAGTGATTGGGAGAAGCTAGAGAAATGGCTGAACGCCCAGAGAGATTGAAAACTTGGAAATTGTACATGGCCTGGAATGATCATAAATTGTAGAATGAGAAGTTTTGAAGAACATATTCACATGAACTCAAAATGAAACCATTTTGACATGTCAATCAAGAATTACAAGTTCCCTCTGACACTTCTCCTTTTCTTTTTGTGAATCCTCATTCTAAACTTACTCATAAAAAAATCGGGCTACTTATATGACAAAGCCATCCTTGATTGTTGAGTTCTTTGATATGATTGTGATTCCAGAGCGGATGTAGAATCCATCTGAAGACCTATCAGCCTCCTGTATACCCTGCAAATATATTCAAAAATAAAAATAAAAATGGGAAGTGACATCCAATGATAAGTTGCACTTTAGTTTATCTACAGGTAAAAGAAAGAGAGGTGGTAGAATCACTAGAATGGCTGGATATTTCAGGATGTTGGCCAAACTATGTGATACAGGTCTTAGCCCTTAGCCAACGCGTTGACTACTTTAATTGGTTGTATTAAAATCTGTAAAATATTGCATCAAAGCATTTGTACCTCTGAATTAGCAATTGTAACATTTTTCCCGATTCTTGCATTCTTGTCAATGATACAGTCCCTACACGATATACAGCAAGTCTTGAAACACAATATTGCCAATGAGAAAATTGAAAAAATGAACTGTTGTTTGCTGCACCATACTTTATTTTTGTGTTCTCTCCTATGCCAATTGGAACCCTCCCCTCAGCCAACAAGGATGCCACCTCTGCATCAGTTTCGTAGTAATCAGCTCCGAGCATAACTGCGTCCTGAGAAAATCTTTCTGCTGTTGTTAATGCAGAATCCGAAGGAAGCGTAAAAACTTCTTAAAAAAGGAAACAATATGGCGTAAGCTAATTCAAAGGTTAGCCTCAAATAAAATCAAACCTTTAAATGGGCACCAGAGTTTATGCGAGACCGGATACCAACAACACTGTGCTCTATCATGCAGTTATTCAAGAAGCTTCCATGAGATACAATTGAATCAAGTATCTGCAATTCAAAAATCATGAATTTTTCCAATTATTACTACTTAAGAGCTGACTACCGTGCATTAGAGATCATATACATTTCAAAACGAATCTAGAAAGTATATCAGATAAATTTAAAAGAATAAACCTTGCTGTTGTCAATCTTTGATGGAGGTAAGTTTCTTCGGGATGTATAAATTGGTTTTGCTGCATCATAAAAACTAAAATTTGGTGGCTGCAAAGCATGGCAAAAATTATGAACATGAGTAAATTTTATTTATTTATTATTATTTTTTTTTTTTTTTGTAAAAGGAGAACAAAATATCCAAGTTTTGATTGATCTAAAGAACTCATAACAACTTACATGTGAAGTCAGGGCCAGATTTGCCTCAAAAAAGGATCTGATTGTTCCAATGTCCTCCCAGTAGTCATTGAACAGATATGCCTGCCAAAAATATATTAAAATATTATAATAATAATAGCAAGATAAAAATTTGAAAATTAAAATTTCCAGGCCAACTAGAGAAAATTTGTCTCTAATAATAAATCTACTGGAGTGAATTTTCAGACTACAACAATTTGACCTTGAACACAGTCATTATATACATCAGTAGAAAATAACAATTATTATTAGATTATTATCAGTTATTAATCTTTGTTTGCCAGTCAAGTAGACCAATCAATTTTAGTTTAAAAATTGAAATCCAGGTTTGTGTGAACACGTATAACGAGCTAAGCAGCTAATATGTTTTATTGGGAACTTACAAACCAACTCAAAGATAATTTTATCCAAACCTTGATGAAAAACTCTTTAGCTGATGCAGGTATTATTTCTGATCCAAAGTCATTTGCAGTTGGAAAGCGCCATCTGAAAGTAATGGATGTTAGTCTTTATTATTATGTCTATAACTGCTTTCTGATATAAAAGTGTGAAGAAAAAATAAATCAAACTGCAAGAGGTAAATTTTATTAATTATAGGCTAAAATGCAGTGCTCGTACCTTAGAAGGTTAAAAAAATTATAGGCTAAAATGCAGTGCTCGTACCTTAGAAGGTTAAAAAGTATCTCTTTCTTGAATATATATACTCCCATAGATGCAATATACGGTTTTTTTTCTGCCTCATCCCTCGTAAGCCCCAAAACTGTAGTATCCACTCCCTAAAGAGCAATGAGTAGACGTGCTTTTACTAATAAAAGAATCATTTTGATGGATTTTGATGATTGTCTGTAGGGAAGAAATAAGATTGGGAAGTTACCATTGCCTTCAGATCATCTCCTTTAGGCTTTTCACTGAATGAAAGGACCCGTCCTTTGTTGTCTATCTTCATCAAACCAAAATCTGAGGCACGGCTGTGAAGAAAAGCAAAAACTTCAACAGATAATGTGAAAATTATTTGAAGCTTAGATTGTTGAAAACTGATAACTAATTAAAATGTCAATAAAGAGCTAGAAATCTTAGTGATGATGTTAAAGTTGTAGAAACAAGCTGATCTTTGGTAGGCCTACAGAAGATTGCACTGTAGATAAAAGACTACAGACATGGAGTTACTTATTTATTGGTTTACTTGTGGCTTACCTGTCATCCATTGGCAGACATGAGATACTAATATCTGCGCCGCTTTCCCGGTGATTCTGATAATTAAAAAGAAACATGGACGTTTAGCACATGAGTGAACACCACGGTAGATCAGTTTTGACTGACAAGTGACCAACTTCACCTGAATAAAGTCCATGTAGTCCATACGATACAAGTGGTCTCCAGAGAGGATCAACACATCTTCAATTCCCTTGCTTCTGGCATCCTACTAGTGGAGGCAAAGCACAGGTAAAAACAGAATTGATAAGTCATTGAAAGGTATTCCATATGATTCCAAGAAGAGCACTTTGAAGTCTCTTCAATAATTGTCCAGATGAAATATGGCTGTAATAGTTGTGACATTTACATGGTACATAGTTACAATAGAAATGATACAGGTATATCTGGACCTTCCTAGTCAAAATATGTAACTAGTGGTCCCCAGCTAGGAAACACAGGACACTTCCATGGGTAATAACGGAGCTAGAAAGTAATAGACCAATGAAGGCAAAAGATTTATTCAGTCTGAGTAGAACATTATTGGACAAGGTTTCAATGATGATGATGGTAGAGGATATAAGTAGTTCTTGGTACCTCAAAGAGCCAATGAAACTGTCGAACAGCATCTGCAGTCCCTTGAAACCACCGCTTGCCTGCTTCTCCTGGAGTTTGAGTTGCTGCTAGAACCTGAGACAAATAACAAGGAAATTTTTTTACTCAAAAGGGAAAAATACAAAAGCAAAGGAGGCCTCTCCAAATACAAAGAATCAAATAAAAGAGGGGAAACAAAAAAAGAAAGAGAGTGAGCGCCTGGCAGGCTTGACTAGGGCCTACGCGCCTAGTCAGATGCAAAGTCGTAGGCCAAATGAAGATATTGTCAACTAAGACGGTTTTTGTACTAAAACATTCATCTGTCTCGGTAGATATTGTCAACTAAGAGGTCCAGGACAACAAATATCCTCGATGTCAATGTAGAACTTCAAATGGAGGCTGGGGAGGCTTGCTGTGCACAACCAAGATATGACTACTACTATTCCCCCCTTACTGACACTGGGGATCAGAAGCATAAACTGTATAACTACAGACCCTGACTCAGAGTTCTTTCATTGCTGAATCACAATGTTCAAAGGGAGCAGAGAATACAAGAAGGATGATCCAACTGGAATCTCTGACCACCACCCATCTAGCTCCTGGATTCATGTTCTCCATTAAGCTACCATCGAAGTTGAGCTTTAAAATATAGGGAGACGACCTCACAACTGGCTGCATGATACGATGATGAGTCAAATGGATGGCAATTAGCTGAGTGATGAACATGAGGGCTGTCATTTACTTGACCGAGAAAGGATGCTATGAGTATTCCACCCAATGATTCCTCCAAGAGAATGGGATTTCAATTAACAAAATTATTCTATTATGCTCAATTTATATGTTCCAAAATATTGCCACTATTCTAAAAGAACTGATAAAGAGTTGGGGCAACATGTATAATTTCAAATTTCCTTAGAAAAACTGACCAAATTTTGCTTAGAGACGGGACAGTAGAGCAGAAGACCCAGTTTGGATTATGAAAATTGCAGCTCGAGTCTTCCAAGACTTGACCATTCCGAGAGAGTTGGTTAGCTTTGAGTATTTTTCCTTTTAGAGGTGCACTAAATTAAGTCAGTGACTATAGGAGGTGTTGTTATCTTCCATACTACCACCTAACAAGGGAAGGAAAGGAAAATTATGCCCAAAATCTACCTGAAATTTAAGTATATTGATCTTGGTGGAAGCAGTCTTCCAGAGAAAAGCAAGCCTATGAGACTGGGTAATTGTTTATCTCAATGAATGATCCAATATGGGCAATGCACCATAAAAGAGAAACAAATGCATTTATGCATCATATGACAACGTCAACTATTGACAAGGTGAGCACAAACATAATATTTTCACCAATGTTGATGCCACTGATTAGATGGCAGGAATAATCATTCAAACGACATCTATGCCTCTGATTACCATAAAATGGGAATAATAGGTGGCAAAATACAAAAAGCAACACTTATTCATTAGAGATTTATCCCAATTTAAGAAATTTTGTATTCTTAACCAACACTAACGTCTTTTTATCTTCATAATCGTGTATTTGTGAATAATAATCAAGGAATTGTGTGTTTTTAGCACCATTTTAGTTGAAGTACTTCAAATGTTTCCAGGCATTAATGAGCTCTAACATTAACTTAACCCTCTGTATTAGATTCAAAGAGTTAAAATACAAACCTCAACAAACCCATCCCCAAAGTTCAATCCATTCCCGAAGTTGTATGTGCGTGCTAAATGTCTATTTAGGGATGCAGAGTTGAACTGTGTCAGAATGTACACTTTATTGATCCCACTGTTTATGCAGTTGCTCATGGGCACATCTATCAGTCGATATGCTCCTCCAATTGGTACCTGCATCAGATAGACTCTAAATAAGCAACAGAAGAAAATTCGATGTCAAGTGGATGCAAGTTCAAAGTTTATGGCATCAGAAGAACTCAAGCATGGGAGACGTTCATAATATGCTAAGAATCACAAACTCATGGTTTTCGTAATGAAACACCACTTAGTGAAAGCCACAACTAAGTTTCGGGAGAAAAACAGTCCCTAGCCTGAGCAGAACTGCATGAATTCTGAAAAATCCATTGCGAAGTAACAATTGGTTATCATGTATCCTACCAGTCTACGTCCGAGAGACCAAATATAAGTTACAAATCCTAAGTTCCCAGAGAACGCAATAACTCATTTTTCCCTTTGTTAGTGTATTAACCAAATCTAACCATTTCGAGACTTAAAACGCTTAGTAACGTCAGGCTATTGATTTTTATCTGCCGTCTGTTAAAGCTCGAATTCTGACAACCAATTCTACTCAAATCAAAAAGAAGTTTTAACTCGTCATACCAGTTACAGTTCTTCCATAAGGTCAAAGTAAATTTCAGCCATTGAGTTGCAGTCATAGCGGTACCACGTACACAGAGAGAAGATGATCCATAATGAGACTCACCGCTGGCTTTGCTCTGGTTTTGGTGAGTGGGTAGAGACGAGTTCCTGCTCCCCCTCCTAGTATCACAGCCGCAACTGTCTGAGCATCCCGTCTTTCGAAGTCCAGGTCCCGTAGCTGAAACATATACAACGACATTCCCATTAAGCAGTGATTAATAGAACTTCAATTTCCCTCCCAGTAAAGGAGAAGAAGGAAGAAGAAGCAAGATGCACAAGCAAAAGATCAACGAGTAAAAAAGCTCACCTTTGTCGCCTCACCTGCAACATTAGTCGTCACCGACATGCAAACGTAGCTTCGGCGAGATTTTCGCTCAACTCCGCTCCGTGCATTATCCGCTGCCTTCACCTTCTTACCCATCATCTCCCCGTCGACAAACGCCGGCGACCTCCTACTCCCCAATCCCCTGGCGCCGCACACTCGCCCGGCGGCGAAGAGAGAAACCGACCCGTCCGTGGTCGAAATCGCCATTTTTAGTTTGGCTCTTAAATCTTAAGATCCAGCAAACGAAGACTCACATATATATACTCGACTCTCAGAAGAAGAGAGGCTGAAGCAGAAGCAGTACTACTACTTACTCGCAAAGAGTATATGCTTCTGAGAGATTTGGTCACTGTTATCCGAACTCCATAACCTCCTCCACCAGTTCCTGCATTTAATGTAGACCTTTCAAACGAAACCAAGTGAAATTACAGCAAAACCAAAGGACACGCTCGAGAGTGAATCCGATCAGAAGGTTATTCCAGTCATATTCTCCTTTCCAGCCAATGGAAGCTCTTCCCGGAGTTTTTTGAAAAGGACAAGGACCCGCGTACGCGAACTCCCGCCGGTCCACCGCGAATCTGGACCGTTGATCTCGGTAATAGTCAAATTAAGTCAAACCGTGTCTGAATCCGATCCTGGTCCGTCCGATCAAATACTGTGACGTCACGGTTCGGATTTTGACGGGGCTCCGACTAGGTTCCGATTTAACCGAGCGGTTGTGAGTCTTGTGACGAGCGACCAGCCGGTGGGTAACCGGTAACCGCCTCTTTTACCGTTCCTCCGAATATTTTTTTCAATTTGTGAAATTCGATTGAGGAGCAGACCGACACGTGGAGGGGAAGAAGCGCAGATGCGTGCCTTGTGGAGGGCAGAAAAGGACACCTGTGAGGCTTCTATGTCGTGGAAAGAAGGAAAAAAGTAAAAATTGAGAAAAGTGATAAAGAAGAAAAATCAAAATTTGAAACCGTTAAGAAGGCGAAGTGGCAACCTACCTGCGTGTTTTCAGCATTTCTCTGTTTTTCTTCGCCTCTTTCTCTAGTCGCGGGGGTGCCTCTCTTTTCTTTCTCTTCAGTCTTCGAGGTCGATGGCATCTCGGGTCCTTCTGCTCCTCTGCGCTCTTCTCTTGTTTTTTGTTTCTGTGAGATCCGATGGTAAGATCTTTTACTGTTTGATTGTTGATCTTGATTTTGGGTATTTACTCTTAGATTCCTTCTTTCTATCTCATGAGTCAATGCCTCTTTTCTCGTTCTCTCCCTCTCTTCCGGCGACGGTATTAGATTTTAAGTGTCTGCAGTTTCAAATTGATTCGTGGGATTTGATTTGTTCTACCGGTTGTTTTCGGAATAGGGGCGGCCGTGAGCCTTCGAGAAAGTGAAAATTGTGAGGATCGCGAGTTTTTTTATTGAGCGGGCGATAGTTGTGGGTGTTCTTAGTTTTAGCTTGAGCACGGTTTGGTGTTTGTTCTCTTGGTGGTTCTTGGATATTTGAAGCAGTTGGATCTGATGAGTTTGTTAATTTTTTTTTCTTTAATGTTAATTTTAGGCCAGCGTTATGGTAAATATTCGTACTGTTATTCGTTCCGCATTTAGAATAAGAGAGACGAGTTACCATCTTGGTCATCATTCTCTGCTTCATAGGCAGTCGAATCAAAATTCAGTATTGGGATAAATCTGTAGTTTTTCTATTCTTTGCCTTTGTCTATTACGTTATGATTCTTGCCACTCTCTCCATCCTGGCACTGTAGGATGCTGCTTAATTATGTTGGTTGCACTCCCTTCTAGGAATATGGCAGCCAATCTGGTTTATGCAAGCTATTGTGGCTCTCTAGATGCTCTTGGCTGTTGCTGTTAATGTGGCTGCGACGATTTTTTCTGACTCTCATCTACTTAAAAGAACACGCATATAATATTTTGTATCTTATCCTCACTATTCCTCGCATAATGCAACTTTCTGACGTATGATTTTTGAAAGCTAATCCAATTGAGAAGTGGTACGTTTTTGGGGTGTGGGAAGATTCAGATATATTATAAAGCAGCACTCAAGAGGAGGTTTGGGTGGTTTTGGTCCTCTTGAGTGCTTAGAACTAGTTCCTTGTAAAGAGTTCACCACTAAAAGCTTTTAGTATATGAGAAGGTTAAAGTGTTCTTTTTGTACTACTGTTTTCATATTGTTCATAAGGGAAGAAGTGGTTGCACCATAGGTGTAACTAAGTTGCTGAAACATGTCAGTTTATTTCTTGCTCTTCTTTTCTATAGGCTTATTACTTGTATTTATTTGGACTAAAGTGTTCTTCTTTTCTATAGGTTTATTACTTGTATTTATTTGGACTAAAGTGTTCTTCTTTTCTATAGCTCACTGGTAACACCAATTGTCTTGTTCTTGTCTTCTACAGACGAGGAAGAAAAAGTTCTTACTGGCATCAACAGCTACAGGGCAGGCTTAAACCTGTCTGCTCTCACAAAGAATGACAAAGCAGAGTGCCTCGCCGAACAAATAGCCGAGGAGTTCAAGGACCAATCATGCACAAACTCAACCGGAGCCAACACCGTACCCGGTACAGAGGCCCAACTCCCCAACTACCCAAAATATTTGTCGCACTGCCATCTCAACATAACAAACACCCGAGATGGCATTATAAT
Source organism: Aristolochia contorta (assembly GCA_022405105.1). Classification (NCBI taxonomy): domain Eukaryota; kingdom Viridiplantae; phylum Streptophyta; class Magnoliopsida; order Piperales; family Aristolochiaceae; genus Aristolochia; species Aristolochia contorta. The sequence continues at coordinate 8,893,659 of CM039664.1, forward strand.
GCCGATCTGTGTGCCTGGTCTGTCGCCGAACCTCGTTCTCGCCAATTACACCCAGAGCCAGTACAACAAATACTTGAACGATAGCCAGTATACAGGGGCAGGGATCGCTTCGGAAGACGACTGGATGGTGATTGTGCTGAGCACGAGCACGCCTTCAGGGAGTTTTGTTAAGGCCGATTCATCTAATTCCGTTCGAGTAGGAGGTTGGGGGGTGGGATTGTCTCTGATGGTCGCTTCGGTTTTCCTTGCAGTGAACTGAGTGTGTATGTTGTGTGTAATGTTGTAGAGCGTAGTTGCCAGGAGAGTGTACTCAACTTTGCTGTTATATCGAATTTTCAACTTGATGTGGTCAGATTTTACTGGCTAAGATAGAGAATTTCACTTCCATTGCGTCGGCGCCATTTGTTCATATTAGCTGGTATGACAGGAGTGAGGATGTTCGTCACGATTTGCTTGATTTTTAGCAGAGAAAGCTTGCTTGTTTACATAAGAAACCCATGATCAAGTCTTGAGAACTTGTTATACAGAATGATTACGAAGCTTTATCACAGAGCTCCTAGATGTAGTTCAACAGATGTAATTTGTTCTGTTATCTCCATTTCCTTCTTTAATCTCAATTTAGAAAGACCCGTGGTTCTTCCTCAGTGTTGAAGCAGGAACAGAACTCCCATGACGATAATCAAATATAACAAGATAAATTTTCTTCCTAGGAAGAAATGAAGTCTTCTAATGCAAGTATAACTGCTTATAGAACACACAGTCTGACCATTCAAACGTTTTAAACCCCGTCTGATATGGCTTGGACATTGAAATTCAGTTAAAAATCTACACTTCAAAATACAACAGAGGAGACGTTACTCCAAATCAAGGCAAAATATAAACTCTACAAACAATTTAATAGAACAATTTAATAGACGTTACTCCAAAATTTGATGGCGCGGCGCGCAGAGAAATAAGTTTTTCTCCTGTCTGCATTTATACAAATCATCCGAATAAAGATTAAACTAACTTTATGGGTCGGTTCACTCTGCAGACTGAAACATCTGATTGACATTCTTGCAACTCGAGCCGTAATTGTGTGACCAAACCAACCCCATCTGCAGAATTTTGTGCCGTTGTCTTCCCTCACAGGGGCATAATATGTTTGAAACGTACATCTGCAATCCCTGCATTGACACAACTCGAGGCGTAATTGTATGACCAAAGCAATCCCAGCTGCAGAATTTCTTGTGCATTCGTCCTCCCTCACAAGGAGCATAATATGTTTAAAACATATCTGCAATACTTTCTCCCATTTTCTTCAAGTCATCTTCTGATAATAGGGTTTTCTTGCCGCCATTGCCAGCTTTATCATATGGCTGTGCCATCTTTCGCAGAAACTGAAAACATATGCAAAACCATTTTAGCACCCAATAGGGAAAAATGTCATGCGAGCGGACTGGTGTTCAAAGTTATTTTACATACATCACGCGCAATATGCAAAGCCATATCAGTGCTCAGATTAAGGTGTGCATCACGCAGATGCGACAGTATCCATCCAGGTAACTTCGAGCGTTTGTCATGCCGGCTATATCTGCAAAGACGGATCAACTTGAATTCAAGACCTTCTGTTACAAGACCCTCTGTGTTACCAGTGAGCTATGCTCAGGTTCACAATTCCACTTCATTTTTCAAAAAGAAGAGACAAGAAAATAGTTGGTAAACTAAAAAAGCAAAAGACTAACATGCAGGGAGGTTAAACTATACGCGGCAACAACATAAATTGTAAATGGAGTCACATCCCCAGGACAGTAAACTCTTTTGCTGATTCATTAGCTAGAGAAGAAGTGACAATCCCCCAATTGGAATTGAGAGATCCACCATGGCAGTCTGTAAACTGAATTCTCATTCCATCTGAAATAAACTCAACCACTTAAAAAAAAAAAAAAAAAAAAATGATAGAACAATTACATTCATGTTGGGCAGCATAGAACTTAAACAAAAGTTTTTTTTTTGAAGAAATTGATTCCATTACATGTGTTATTAATAGTGGCTACAATAGCCTAATACTTTGTAGTCTGAGAGGCTCGAACTTGAGACCTCCTGCAACACACCCCTCGGTGTTACCACTGAGCTATACTCAGCTTCACACTTAAACAAAAAATTTTACGCTAGAGAAAGCATGCAGACCCCTAGGAGGAAAAGAAAAACAAAATGTGACCATCGTAAGAGTCAGAACTGAGCTAACTAAAGCTTTGTAGATTTCCAGCATATACATTTATTAGTGAAGAGGAGACTTGAGTGCCAGCTTCCAAAACGCTTTGCTTTCTGTACTCAACCAAACTTTTACAGCATATACATCCTCCTCTTATAATGTTAATTTTTTTTCATTTTATGTTTATATGGAAACATCTCGACTAGGCATTTACTAAAATCCACAGGGCTAATGGGAACAAAAAGAACAAGAGGAGTAAAAGGTATCATGGAATCCAAATGAAACATGGTCTCCATCAACCACGAAGGGAATTGACGACTATTATATAGTGTGCAATATCTCCACACATTTGTTGTTGTCAGTATATGCTTTGTGCCTTCAGTAGCCTCACATGCATACAAACCGTTCATATGAAGACATTTGTAGCAAAGCAACAATTTTTAGAGGTCAGTCCTCTGGAACATCTTTCAAGGACCTCGCCAAGTGTAGTGGATTGCGTCTTGCCCCTACAATAATGTTACCTCTACATGTTTGACAACATTGGCACATATCTCATAGTGCTGAATTTTATGTGAATAAATGCTTAAAGTATTAAAAGTGTCATACCTTTTGTCAGCAAAAATCATCATTCCATAATCAGCCTTTGACCGAATGACACGACCAACACATTGAGCAGCTTGCCTCTGCATATGAAACAGCCAATTGCATGAAGCTTGCAAGTTTGCAACCAGAAATAACAACTCATGAAGAATTTTCCACGCGCGAAAACTTCTTCTAAATTAGCATACCAGAGCATCGAAGGTCAGAAAGTCTCCTTCTTTAATTTGAAATGTCTCTCTTAAATACTCTAATCGTGCAAGCAATATTCTGCAATGGGACAAAATAGTCAATCAATAAACTTTAAAACCATTTGTTTAACATCATATCTAAAAAATGCCAGCTGACAATGGAATCATCAGCAAATTAAGAAAGAAACATGATCTGTACCTGCTTAGAGTATACTGAAAAGGTACCCCAAACATGATAACAAGTCTACCATAATGACGATCAAAATCTATACCTTCGGCTACTTTCCCCCTGCACAATCCCAAAAAGATGATGGGAGCAGTCAATTGCATTATCTAGATTATTATGAAAATATTTTGACACTATGTAATTTCTTCATCCCATCACTGAATCCCTAGGTTGGGATCTGACTTCTTTGTTTAGAATTCTCATATGATAATAAATCAAGAAAGAGAAACTGAAAAAAAGAACTACCTGGCAACAGAGAAAAACACAGCACCTCTCCCACAATCACAAGCCCTACGATAATTATCCAGAGCTAAGGTAGTCTCTACCACATCCTGAGTTTCAATAAATACTAGTTTATGCTGCATTACTTCCTGCAGCAAAAGGAAAACATTTTTCAACACCCAAATAAGCAAATATACAAAATAATGAAGCTTTCATATAATTTTGCAAGAAGTGTTAGGAACAAGGAAATATGTATAATATTTCCAGAAAAAATAAACTATGAAAGCTTAAGTAAAATAATAATCAAGCAAATCTCATTCATAATTTACCTGTAAAATACCCATCTCATTCCAGCTATTCACAATGCCATCCATGTAAGAATAACTGACGAAGAAACAGACAACGCCATCGGGTACAGCAGCCACCATTTCTAGTAGAAGCCTTCCGTAATTCCTCACAACACCAGGATCACTACGCATGTCAAATTTTGTACTTACAGGAAGCTGATCACTGAAATAGCACCAATAAAAAATATCAGCAATACATAACAGCAAATTTTGCTGCCTTAAAATTTTCATCACCATTCTAATTTTTTAAATGCAGTACACCAATAAAAGGACAGACAAGATCATCTAGAGGTTCAAACCTGCCACGAGTGAGAACCATAGGACATATGCAATCCCTTGTTAAGGACATTGTGAAACTCCGGCTAATGACTGGATTGAAATTAAGAAGACGCGGATATAGATCAATAGGGCTTAAAGTTCCAGAAGTAATTACAACTGATTGGAACCGCTGGAAGACAGGTTGTATGGCAAGAGAAGCATCATGGCAGCTAAGCTGGATCACCAAAAATAGAAGTAGACTTTGACATGAGATACAGAAATAGATAAAACTACTAACTAACATGGGAAGTATGATTGACTGATTATAGGACCAAAAACTAAGGGGCCTTTCCAGAAAGAAGCCATCTCTAAACAATTCCTCAACCTCTTGACTACGATTTCCAATAGTTATGTTAAGTAGCAAGCCATCAATGGTGTGTTCATTCTTGGTGGATCTTGGTTTGACAGGCTAAACCTCAAGAAATGTAGCCATTCTTTGCCCTAAAAGAAGTTCCTCTCAGGATTATTTAGGAAATTGCATAAACCGGGAAAAAAAGATTTGATATTACCTGCAAAACAGGGTCTGGTATGTGTGGCATTCTCTCATCAAAGGGTTCTATAATGATAGAGAAACCACGAGTGTATGTTCCAACCAAGGTTGCAAAGTCACATACAGTTTGGATGTATAGAAATTCATCTGTGTCAGTAATTTCAAGGGTTAACATGAGAGAGTGCAATCGGTCATAACAAAACTTGAGCATCTTCTGGTCAATGCCAACTTGAGAATTGAGCGAAGCGACAAAACCAACTGGACCCTCAGTCTCCACATTTTCAGTTTGGAGGCGTCCCTTTAGGTATTGCACTAATCTCCGTAACACAGATATAAAATGTTCTGCTCGACGAATATTTCCAGGCACAGCTTCTTTGAGAATATCATCAGGCAAGGCAGGATTAGCCAGCCAGGTATCAGATACTGCAGACAGAATGGGACCAGACTTACAAGGAAGTCACAAAATTTAGAGACAACCAAATAGAGAATAGAAAATAGCACCTACTGGCTAAGTTTCCTCTTTGTGCCAAACCCTCCACAAGGCGGTTATATTCTGTACGTAACCTGGTGGCATCTGTGGCTTTGAACCTTTCTAACATATCAAACATTTTAGGAATTAATCCACAGCAAAACAGCAAAGAATAATATCTCAAGAATCTTATTTAATACATTTATGATAATGGAAAGAATCCCTCAGTCTCTTATTATTCGTTACTGGCCTAACCTAGAATCTGTGACACAAAATATAACTTGCCATGATTTTGGAGCAAGTTGCTTCTCTTAACACCAACTTCCAGTTAAAGAACGTGTACTCATGTACTTATGCAACAATAACGAGCAAATATATCTTAAGAGATTCATTTAGAACAAGCCATACCTTTCAATCTCCTGCGCCATCTTGTTAAGATTTCTGGTTGCCCCATCTAGCGTCTGTTGTCTAACGCTTACACTGAGGGCCTCGATGCATACATTATCAATATTATGTGCTTCATCAAATACAACAACGGTTTCTCTCTGCATTTCTTTTGAAATTATTCCAGCCACCTAAAGAATAAAAGAGATTCAGGAAAGGTCCGAAATACACTCTGGAACTTGATTAGAAAAACAAAAATGCCTAGTCTCATAGTAGATGCAACTTCCAGACTTAAGGCAATTGAAGTTAGTATAAGTTTTCTTGCTAATAGCAGAGTCTAAGTGATTAAAAGATCACATTCTCAACCTTGGGATCAAGCAAATACTGATAACTATAGACCACAACATTGGCGTACTGAATCATATGCCTCGCCAAGAAGTAGGGACACCAACCCTTTTCCTTGCCAAAAGTGCGAAGATCCTGCAGCGTGTATACTCCTGGGGGTAACATGGCGGCCCCTCCGGCCCTGTCGAACTTCTCGAAAAAATCACAGGCCGGAACGTTAGGGTTTTCAGCAGCAAGTGCCCGGACCCAGGAGGCAGTAAGCTTCCGGCACGAGGCATCAACGGAATCGCGAGATTCGGCCGATAGGACTTTTGGGTTGACACAAAGGTTCTTGCGAGAGGAGAGGCCGAGGGCGAGGAACTGCGGCGACGCCCCCGAGAGGTGGGTCTGGATATGGTAGTACAGAAGCTTGAGCTCGGCAAGGGTTTTCTCCATCTCGTGAACTGTCCGTGTGCAGTAGATAAGTTTTGGGGGACTGGAAGGGTGTGAGAGGGCATAACTGATAATTAGAGAAAGAAGGGCAATGGTCTTGCCGGTGCCGGTGGGCATTTCCAGGAGGCAGTGGCCCTTGGCGTCCAAAGCCCTTTTCATGTCCAGCATGTATGCATACTGTTCCGGGTAAATGTGCGAGTAAGGGAAGTAAACGGTTATATCTTCGAGCTGAAACTTCATTTCTCCGGCGGTGGCTTTCTTCTTTTCAAGTCCTGCTTCTCTAAGAATCTGCGTTTTTGGGTTTATGCGCAGCTATCGTCGTCTCCGCTGCATCACTGAACTCCCGACTGTTTTTGTTGCACTCGCGATGACAAGCTTGGGAGCGGGTCCTTTTATGTATTGCAAACCGACGCCGAAAACGGACCGGAAATCGGGGCAAAAGGCCTGCTAACCCGGTCGAGCTGATTTGACTCGATCGGACCACTTTTCTGGTTCACCGGCCTGGTCGAGTATTATTTTAGGTTACGATTTGGGCCTATCCGAGTTTTCAAATGATCTCCTCTCGAGTCGCCGCACCAAAATTTTAAAGTTGGATCGCTCGTCCATTTTACCGCTCTCTTTCTCCCCAAAATGAGAGAGAAGGGAGGAGCAGAGAAAGAAGCGGAGTCGAGATTATCGTCGATGGAAATCGAAACGAGGATGGAGGTGTTGGAGAAATCTACCATCTCTCATCTCGTGAAAGAAATTGTAGGATTCGTCCTCTACATGCACCAGCAGATCCCTTCGTAAGGCCCTGCTCTCGTCAACGGCAAGTCGACATGTTTTTCTTCAATTTGCATACATAAAGCACGCAAAAATATCCCTAAGTGACAAGTCCAATGTTTTCAGCTTTTCTGGTCGGTTACGATTTAGTATTTATGTTTACTACCTGCTTTTATTTCGTAGGCTTTCAAATAATTTGTATCTGTTCTTTAAAGGTAATAGCTTCAGCCTTCGGTGTGATTGATAAAATCTTGAGGGAGAAGCATTTCGCGTTTTTTATCTGGAAAACTATGTTGAGCTTGCTAGCAGAATGTCGTTGGCATTTAAAATGTTACAGACTATTGTTTAGTTTTGGGAAAAACTAAGCGGATTTGCATGGAATTGTGAATTTGCCTTTGATTCTTTTAATTTTTGTCATCCGCTGGTACCACCTAACTGTAACCTACTAACACTGCTCAATGTGTTGGGCATTACTTAGTTTTTGAGCAGCTAATATGCTTGGTTACTTCTCCTAAGTAAAGATCTGGTCCTTGGGTACAGCCTTTTAATTTTGTACAGCTACCTTCATCTGATATTCAACCTTTGTATTTTGAGGAGTGCTAACTATCATAATAGCGCCCTTTACAAGAGAGAAACGAGATGTTTTGAAGAGCCTGTTTTTTGGTAAAAAAATAAAAATAAACGTTATAAACGTTAGGACAAGCAGCAAGGGACAAAGCCTTCGAACCAGGCCCACGTAGTCGAAATTGATGATGCCACAACTGCAGTGGTCGTCGAAGTTTAACTAGTCGAAAACAAGACAAACTGGGTGCTGGATATTGGAGCCTCTAGACACTTATGTGCCAATAGAGAACTCTTTCATACCTTTGTGAGCGCTGTAGAAGGTGAAAGTGTCTACATGGGAAATAAAAGTGTGGCTGGAGTGCTTGGCAAAGGAAAATTTAATCTCGAGCTGACCTATGGGAAATCCTTAGCCTTGCACAATGTTCTTTATGTGCTTTCCTTACGAAGGAATTTAGTATCAGGTGCCTTATTGGATAAATCTGGTCTAAAACTTGTATTTGAGGCCGATAAAGTTGTGATTACCAGAAAAGGGGAGTTTGTAGGAAAGGGTTATCTCAGTGAGGGTTTATTTGTCCTAAATATTGTATCAAAAGTTATCAATGAAAGTTCTTCTTCTGGTTTGGCTTATATTACTGAGTCATTTAATTTTTGGCATGGGAGACTCGGTCATGTGAACATGGCTTCTATTAAAAGACTTAGAAAACTTAACCTAATTCCCTCGGTGGATGTAAAAGATTTTTCTAAATGTCCTGTGTGTAGAAGCCAAATACGCTAAGAAGCCATTTAAACCAGTTGAGAAATGAAAACCCAAGTGTTAGAGTTAATCCATTCAGATTTAGCGTGACTTGTGAACACTCTTAGTAAAGGAGGTAAAAGGTATGTGACCTTCATAGATGACTTCTCTAGGTACACTAGAGTTTACCTTCTAAAAACTAAGGATGAAGCGTAAATAATGTTTCAAGTACAAGATGAAGTTGAAAATCATTTGAATAAGAAAATTAAAAGAGTTAGGTCCGATAGAGGAGGAGAATATGGAACTCTATTCCTTAAAGAATTTCGTGAAAAGAATGGGATTATACATGAGTTTAGTGTTCCTAACACTCCACAATGTAAACGACATAGGCGAGAAGAAAATAGAACCCTCAAAGACATAATGAATGCCATGCTTGTAAGTTCGGGTTTCTAGACCACATGTGGGGAAGCCATTCTTTTTCGCTTGTTATATTCTTAACAGAGTTCCCCATAAGAAATTAGATAAAACTCCATATGAGTTATGGAAAGGATTCACCCTTAACATGAAATTCCTTAAAGTGTGGGGGTGCCTTGCCAAGGTGAGCTTACCAGCTCCTAAGAGGATTAACATAGGACCTAAAACCTATGATACAAATCTCTCACCAACAGTGGAATAATTAAGCACAAGGCTGTTGCTGCATAGTCACTTTCTTGCCCTAGGAAAATGGCTTTTTTCTCATGGTGTTGCTTGAGAGGGAGGATTCCCACGAGAGATATACTCCACAGAAGAGGAATTCCGATAACATCAGATCTTTGCCCTTTATGCGGGATTGCAATTGAGCCCATTGATCACTTAACTGTCCAATGTAACTACAGCCAAAAAATCTGAGATTACTTTTTGGGAATGTTTGGGGTAAACTATGTTCTCCCTGGTGACATTGCTGGACTACTCCCTATGGCTAGTTACTTTGGACATGGGCTTAAGGGCAGGATAATGTTCAGATGTTGTTGTGGCTATATCCCATGGATGATTTGGAGAGAAAGGAATAGAAGGGTCTTTCATAGTGTTGCAATGCAATGGGAAGATCTTTGCCACCAAATACTTCATCAGGTGATTGGATGGTTAAAAACTCATAGCCTATTTCACGGCATTGATTCTGGATTAGTATGGAGATCTTGGGTTGAACATTCTAGAGAAGCCTGTGTGAATGTACCTACCATCCAACTTTGGAACCCCCCCGCCTGCCCCTCTTACAAGTTGAATTTTGATGGATCTTCCATAGGCAATCCGGGACCTGCTGGGTGGGTGGACTTGTTCGTGATCACAGAGGGCATGTACTTCTCACCCATGCGGCTCCCATAGGCATTGCTTATTCGACACTAGTCAAGCATTGAGCCTTCTTCTAGGCTTAAAGTGTGTTACCAACTCTCAGATCTTAGGCCCCCTCCACGTGGAAGGTGACTCCAAGACAATTATTTCCTGGCTCAAGCGGGACTCTAAGCCTCCATGGAGGCATAGGTTTATATTTAATGAGATAAGTGCCTTAGCTCTAGACAACTCTATTGTAAGCTAGAACCATGTACTTAAGAGTGTTAATGGTAGGGTTGATGAATTGGCAAAAAAAAGAGTCAATGAGCAACACCTTGTTGTTTGGACACAAATAAAACACAAATTCTCAAAAAAAAATAGGTTATGCAGAAAATTCAGCTGCTTATAGATTCATGTCATTAAATGACAACTCAATTTCCGAATCTAGAGATGCAGAATTCTTTGAACACATATTTCCTTGGAAGAAACAAAACACTAGCGTAGATCCTGGTCCATTTAGTGCACGTTCCTCCCTGCCCAGTTCTTCTACTAGAGTAAATGAATATGTAGATGAACCTAGGAGAAGTAAAAGAAAGAGGACTGAGACTAGTTTTGGATCAGATTTTATTACTGCATTTTTAATTGAGAACCCTGATAAAATAAATGAACATGTAGCTTCAGTGTTCTTAATAGGAGATGATCCTAGGAATTATACAGAAGCAATAACCTCGATAGACGTTAGTTTTTGGAAAGAGGTTATTAATAGTGAGCTGGACTCAATTATGTCCAACCATACATGGGACTTAGTGGACTTGCCTAAGGGGTGTAAACCTATTAAGTGTAAATGGATTTTTAGAAAGAAATTAAGGCATTACGGTTCCATAGATAAGTTCAAGGCCAAACTAGTTGTTGTAGGTTACACACAGAAGAAGGGCATTAATTATTTTGACACCTATTCACTTGTGACTAAAATAGCAACTATACGATCTTTAGTTGCATTAGCAGCTATACATAGCTTGGTTGTGCATCACATGGATGTTAAAACCGCATTCCTCAATGGAGATTTGGAAGAGGAGATCTATATACAACAACCTGTGGGGTTTGTTGTTAAAGGTCAAGATGATAAGGTGTGCAAATTGAAGAAGTCCTTCTATGGTTTGAAACAAGCTCCTAAACAATGGTATGAAAATTTTCACCACACTTTAATCACGAACGGTTATGTGGTAAATGCCCCAGACACATGTCTATATTCAAAGGTGTGTGGTACAGACTGTGTAATAATATGTCTATATGTGGATGACATGTTAATATTTAGAACCAAGGAGAATGTGGTGATTGAGACCAAGACATTCTTGTCATCCCAATTTGATATGAAAGACATGGGAGAAGCCGATATAATTCTTGGTATGAAATTAACCGAACTAGGTTTCTCAATGAGCTAGTATCATTATGCTGAGAGAATGTTGAAGAAATTCAACTGCTATGATTTCCTGCCTATGAAAACTCCTTATGATCCAATAGTCCACCTTAAGAAGAATGAAGGCAAGAGTGTCTCAAACCAAGTACGCAAAAATTATAGGAAGTGTGATGTTCCTTATGAACTACACTCGCCCGGACATAGCCTATGCAGTTAGTAGATTGAGTCGCTACAAGCATAATCCAAGTAGCGAACACTGGACTGCACTTTATCGTTTAATGAAATATCTGAGAGGCACCATGGATTGGGGACTGCACTTTGGTAAGTTTCCCGCTGTGTTAGAAGGCTATTGTGATGCCAACTGGGTGTCTGACAATGATGAAGTGAGTTCTACAAGTGGTTATGTTTTTACCTTAGGTGGAGGAGCGATTTCGTGGAAGTCTGGTAAGCAGACTTGCATTGCTCGCTCGACTATGGAGTCTGAGTTTATTGCACTTGAGCTAGCAGGTCAAGAGGCGAATGGTTGAGAAACCCATCGCGATGTGCCACTTTGTGGGGAGATCGAGTGCTTGTCTCCCTTCACCGTGATTCTCAAGCAGCAATCGGAGTTGCTAAGAACAGTGTGCATAATGGCAAGAGGAGGCACATACGCATTAGACATAGTGCGGTTAAACAACTTTTGAAAAATGGAGTGATTTCTTTGGATGACATAAAATCAGAAAGAAATTTGGCTGACCTTTTCACTAAGGGTTTACCCAGAAAATTAGTTTTGGATACGTCGAGGGGGATGGGCATTAAGCCTTGTCATTAAGAAGAAAATGATGGATGCCCCATTTGAGGTCAAACGAAACCACTTTCTTTCTTGATATTGTTTATCCATCCCTATGGCGTGATATTGAGCTTTGGCTCTATGAGAAATTGTAGCCCATTCTTTGGGTGGTCCTATAGAGACGGACTTGACAATTTCACGATGTGATATTGAGTTTTAGGCTCTTATATGAGAAACTGTAGCCCTTTCTTTGGGTGGTCCTAGAGAGATGGACTTGACGGTTTCCTGATATTTATTGAGGCTTTAGCTCTTATATGAGAACCTGTAGCCCTTTTTCTTTGGGTAGTCCTATAAACGGACTTGACGGGTTCTTCATCTTTTTCCAGGGTTGAGCATTTTATTGCTCTTAATGGATCCATAGCCCTGTGTGGTGGTGTTGGTGATACGCACTTGATGGATCCACCTACGTGAGTGTGGGGGTGTGGCCGCCTCCTATGAAAGACTTGGGCTTGTCTTTTTAGAGCGCTCATGAGAAATCTTGAGGTTAGCGCATGGCCTTATAAAAGCGCAACGCCATATCGCGGAGTTTGTTTGAGAGTAAGAGTTCGATGCGTGTTGTGAAGGTCTCAAACTTGGTTCACTAAGTTCAAGAGTACTTCACTTGGTGGATCCGTTTGTTGCCTCATTTCACTACATATCAATTCAAATCGAAAGATATTGATACTTAGGTATTTGGCTCTTGTTGTGCCCAGAACAGAAATCATTCTTGTGTGTCATTCATATGTGTCATTCATGTGTGTCATTTTGTGGGGGATTGTTGGGTAAATGACTTGTACGAGTCGGATCCGTGGTTCGGGTCCGGATTCGGGTCCGGATCCGATAATTGGATCCGGCTCGTATCTAATGTTACCCTAAGATCTCCCGACAGCATTTGGGGGAGAGGTTAGGGTTTGAGGCGACAAGAAGAGAGGAAAAGAGGGAAAGAGAAAAGGAGAACAATCTCTTTCATGCCTTGAGAGATCGGCAACGGCTCTTAGCCTAGGCGACGGACTTCTGAGAGGATCACTTTGGAAGAGGCGACGACCGTTGAGCGTGGGGTATAAAGAGGGTTTTCCCGAAAATCAGAGGTATGGGAAAATTGAGTCCTTCTCTCATTTGATCTCTCTCTCAATCGTCCTATTCTTCTCGGATTCTAATCTTTCCTTCTCTTTTACTCTTTGTCTGAATTCGATTTCTGTTCTGGGTCATCTCCGGCGACTCCACTTCTTCGGCGACGAGTGCATCTCACCGGAGGAGAGTTGCGTTACCTTGGGAGACTATCGGAACATCGATTGTGCATCCAAGATCGCCGATTAAGTCTTTAAGGCAATGGGTTTTCCACGCCGCAACTTTGGTTTTCAAACGGATAAGTTTTCTGTTTTTATGTCAGCGTGATTTGCTTGATTGTTTTAATTGATCTATTTGTAATTCCGACTTCAATTTTTTCCATAAGTAAAAAATTGATTTGAACTAGCTGTCATTTATAAACAGAGTTCTGGAATTAGAGGAATTCATCTTTTCGATCCATCATTCAATTGTTTGCTGTAATTTAGATTAAAATCATATTCTCTGTTTATGTTCCTGATTCATTATCTTGATTGCATGCTGTAATTGGGTCTCTGATTTAATTTGATTTTTTTCTTCTGTTTCAATCTTATTGTTCTAATTCTGTTGGCTTTATTAGAGTAATCTGTATTGCATTTATTTTGTTTGTGCAAAACTGTATGAAAGGACCAGATTAGTATTTCTAATTAATTTGCATGTTATAGCTTCTTATATTTAATATGCTCATGCTTCTAAACCTCCATCAATTTAAAGACTTAATCGGCGATCTCGGATACACAATCGATGTTCCGATAGTCTCCCAAGGTAACGCAGCTCTCTTCCGGTGAGGTGTACTCGTCGCCGGAGAAGTGGAGTCGCCGGAGATGACCCAAAACAGAAATCGAATTCGGACAAAGAGTAAAAGAGAAGGAAAGATTAGAATCCGAAAAAAATAGGACGATTGAGAGAGAGATCAAATGAGAGAAGGACTTGATTTTCCCGTACCTCTGATTTTTGGGAAAAACCCTCTTTATACCCCACGCTCAACGGTTGTCGCCTCTTCCGAAGTGATCCTCTCAGAAGTCCGTCGCCTAGGCTAAGAGCCGTTGCCGATCTCTCAAGGCATGAAAGAGATTGTTCTCTTTTTCAGTTATACTCTTTCCCTCTTTTCCTCTCTTCTTGTCGCCTCAAACCCTAACCTCTCCCCCAAATTTTGTTGGGAGATCTTAGGGTAAAATTAGATACGAGCCGGATCCAATTATCGGATTCTGACCCGAATCCGGACCGAACCCCGGATCCGACTCGTACGAGTCATTTACCCAACAGTACCACCTAACTGTAACCTGCTAACACTGCTCAATGTGTTGGGCACTACTTAGTTTTTGAGCAGCTAATATGCTTGGTTACTTCTCCTAAGTAAAGATCTGGTCCTTGGGTACGGCCTTTTAATTTTGTACAGCTACCTTCATCTGATATTCAACCTTAGTATTTACAAGAGAGAAACGAGATGTTTTGATGAGCCAGCTTTTTGGTAAAAAAATAAAAATAAAATAAAAATAAAAAATAAAAATAAAAAAAGGGAAGAAGAAGAGAGTAGGCTAGGAATAAAGAAGGTAGCCGTGTCAGCTTATAAAGAGAAATTTTTTTTTTTTCCTTGCAGAGGTGAGATTTGGACTAGTTTTAGGGGGCTATAACATGACACTGAAAAGTAATTATGACTTATTGAAGTTTTTGACATCTTCCACAGTTCATCAGCTGTCTCGGAGGATAATTTATCCATTTTACAGATCATCTATGTCTTCCTAATGGATGCTAGTCTTGATAATTTCTGTCATTTAATATTTCAATTCCAGCCTGTTGCTTTTTCTTTTGCAGTGTCCTGCAGAACCTTGAAATAGAATTTGATTCTTTAAAGGAAGAACGTCAAAACTTGGTATGTTTGCTGAAGGAAGATGGTTCTTGGGTTTTACTTTTTAAATATTCTGCATCCTGAGGAGTGCACATTTTAGGAGTCTGTTCAAGTGCAAGCAGAATTAAAGGCAACTTCAAGAAGGGAGCACAGAACGAGATTAAGACATGTGAAGCAGCGCATCAAGAGTTTGGAAAAGTTGATGAAGAACATCTCAGATTTGTTTTCAGCCTTTGAGCTGACGTTAAGTGAGATACCTGAAGTATCTGGAATTGTAATGATTCTTGGAGGGAGCCCTATACGGCCTCTCCATGTCTATGAACTTTCCTTTGCCCATGGAACAACTGTTCTTGAAAATCGACTGGATACAAATAATCGCAGAGCGGCAGAACTGCTTTCTAAAAAGGTTCATGCACTGTATTTCAGTTACCGTCGAGTTTTACAAAATATTCTCTCCGACTTAACAGGAATCTTTGTTGCCAGGCCATTCGAGCACTGCTATCAAATGGTGCTGGAAGTGTTTCTTATGCAGGTTATTTCTCTGCTTTTCTACTGGCTCAATGTGTACTATTGTTAACTTTCAAGAGAAAATGTTGTTAAATGATGCTCCTTCTCCATAAAAATAATTTCTTTTGCAGGTCCCATGAAGTTGTTTATTTTAGTTAGAGCGCCGACTGCTTTCAACCTTCCTGGGCATTTTCTTCCCAAACGAGATTTCAGATACAGCAAAAAGGTATGACATCTTAGCACTTTAATTAGACCCGTTGTTAGAGTTAAAGTGCAAGGCATTAGCAAATATGTTAAACGGAAACCAAGAGACGAGTGTTCAGAGAAGCTATCTAGATGTATTTGTACTGTTTCTTTTTTTTTTCCGTCCCAATCTGTTCTGGTTCTGAATGACAAGATTTTGCATGAATTGTCATGACAGGTATCGCCTTTCAAATTACACATCAAATGTAGGAAGCTCAACCAGGAGACCTCCAAGTCACAGCATACCTCTCAGGCTGATGAAACCAGCTGCTTGCTGGAATCTGCTTCGAATGATATGATCTGGTAAGTTTTCTCATTTGATAATTGGTAAGATGAGATACCTTCAAAACATGAGTAAAATCACAACTCACAAGCGACTTTTTTTTTTTTTTAACTTGGAGCTGATTCTCCTTATTCTGTTATCTAGTCCTGTTTGTTGGGTATTTGGAAAGTTTCAAGCCTTTTACATGAGCAGTCTTGGAATTTCAGAAAGATCTCAGCTGTTCTCTTATGGTATATGGCGCATAACGTATTCTCTGCGGCACTCTTTTTACAGGTTTCAATGCAAACACACGATCAAGGGCATAGCTGTGAAATCCCCCTCACCAGGTGAATAGAACGATTTGCCGGAAATTGGTTCGTCGAGAGAAGGTGTTGTCCATAACATCTCTATCCATTTTTCCGTTTTTCGTTAAGCGCTGATGGGTCAGTGTGCTTTGTATATTTTGGCAGGGAATGCCATCGTATAACAACTTTGGTACTTAAATGCTTTTAATGATTTACTAACGTCGTTGCCGGTGGTAGATTATGACAGTATTTGACCAACTACCAGCCAACCTAAAAAATGCGAAGGCTCGCAATGTGAATGATAATACCACTATCCATTTTTTTCCTTGATTCTCCCTCCCTCTCCCTCTGCTTGTTCGTTAGGCATATCTCTGATGCTATTCACTTATTTGCACTGAAGGAAACATTCGTGTAGTGTATTAAAGTTTATGGGGTTTATGTGATCCACCCTTCTGTTTATAATGTGTACTTTATTTAATAAGCGTCACTCATAAGAGGGTATAGATGCTTATTTGCGATTGTGTTTATGTACTCTGATATGAGACTCTTTGAATACCATAAATGGGTGAGTTTTTGTCTTGTTTTTCTTAACAGTGATTAGTGTAAAGATTTTGGGTTGGACCGACTTCTTAAATCGAGTTTGTCCTGACCCAGTTCAAGAATCCTGTGGAGAAAAAAAAAAATCTGATTGATTTGGCTGGGTTTAACTGGTACTGAACGCATACTAAACATGTAATAAAGAGAATAGAAAATTGAGACAGTCGAGACACGGAAGGTAATTCATTTCTTTAGGCCAATAAGCCTCACTTTCAGGAGTCTACATATGGCCCGCATAAATTATGAACCATGTTCATTGGAACCGGGTTTTGCGACCCGAATTTTGTTGCACCTATGGCCTCAGGGGCCCAATACGGTGTGGAGTATATACTGTATCTATACGCACTCGGATACGGGCGCACTGACTGCATATTTGCGCCAAGGACAGTGTAGAGTAAAACCAGCGGAGAAGCCATTAAAGTTGCATCCCCCCTGTCTATCGTTGGTCGCGGTTCAGAGGCTCGCAGCGTTAGTGGAAAGAGAGATTGCGAAACATGCCAGACGAAGAGGAGGACGATGACACTTTTGGTGACTTCGAATTCGTCCCCTCTTCTCCTGCCGCCGCCGCCGTGGCTTTTCCGTCTTTCCCCGCTGTCTCCGAACGCCAGACGGCTTCTGCGGAAGATGACGAATGGGGAGACTTCGTTGACAGCACGCTTGAATTTTATCGACCGTCCGACGACCTCTTTGCCTCTCAGAACCCCCTCTTAGTTCCTCGAATGTCCACTTCTCAGATCCGTTTGGTTCCCTTCAGGACGCTCTACCTGAGCCGCATTCATCGCCTCTGAAATCAGAGGCTAAGCAGTGGGAGAGGCCCAAGGGAGCTCTGCCTCTGTCGATATTTGGCGATGAAGAAAACCCGGAAGAGGAAGAGACTGATACGGCTAGTGTTATGTTCACGGGTGCAGACGTATCCCCGGCCAAAAAGATTGTAGAAAATGGATCTAGCTCAGCGAAATGGATGACTAATACGAGTATGACCGATCTTATTGCAAGTTTGTATGGTTCCACGGAGCAGATCCAAACTGAAAATGCAATAAAAAGTGATTTGATAACCAATGACGATGACTTTGATGAGAACGGTTGGGAGTTTAAGGATGCCTTGTCAGAAATGATTGGCGCCAATGGCGACTTTCCAGTAAGCTGCCTAATTCGGGGAACAACACATAGGCTTTTGCTAATTCTTATCTTGGCTGTTTTGATAGAGAATTTTGATTTTCGTTCTATTGTCTTGAACTTAGGAAGAGCAGAAGATTTCAGAGGCTTCGGGTTTAACAGGTGTTCCATTTCCCGGTAGTGGAAACCAGGTGATCGATATTCCTTTTTTATGCTGCTCTTGATAATTTGTTATTGCGAAGTAGAGGATGTAATGCTTGCTATTGCATGTGGGGAGAAACTTCTTTGATTCGCCATGATGCAGTTAATCATTTCTGCTATAAGCTATTTTAAAAGAAAAATTCTGCTATATGCAATTAAACTTTATTTTCTTTTTCAACTGTAAACAGTAATTGCTTTGGCATTGATTGAATATACCAAATAATTGGTACGAAAATCTTATCTCGTCTGTCATATGCATGATTAGTGCAAGAACCAATTGTTTTTGGTTAAACATTTGTTCCTTACTGGGAATAATAGAGCTGGTTGTAGATTGGTGAGTGCTCTGTTTTATAATCATGATTTTGTGTTTCATATGCCCAGGAGGATATTAAGGTAGAAAAAAGAGCAGTTGGTAGTTTATCTGCTGAAAATGGTGATGTTGATGAGGACTTTTGGGGTGTCTTTGGAGGAAGCGAAGGCTTTAAAGTATGTTTTAGCATCTTATCATAAGTTAAATTTATTAACTTGTTGATTTTTTTTTGAAAGTTAACTTGTTGATCAACATTGAATTTTATCCTTTTTTTTCTTTGTATTTCCACCAACAGTGAAATTTTGTATCGATGTTGCATTATTTCTTTCGTTAAAAAGTCATTTTCCTTGCTGTTCTGGAAAATTTTCTGGCTATAGAACTTCATTGCAATATTAAAGCCCCGTTGACATATGGTTCTTGTAACAAGAATATATGGAGTTTTGAGTCTGCATGCATGTCACCAGGCAAATCATATTGAAGCTCAACATGGAAGAAAAAGTGATTCCTTTGATGAAAATGGTAGTTTTCGAGATGAGAGCTGGAAATTTAGTGATGCTTTTGCAGAATTAGGAGCAGAAAGTGTCAACTCTGGTGTAAGGCTAAAATTATTTCCCTTCCTTTTTTTTCTCCTAATCCTTTAACTTATGTTTTGGGTGTAATCTGAAATGTCTTTTATTATATGGGTCCTTGGGTTTTGGGTGTTAGACAGAGCAGAAGAGTTTGGAGGTTTCAATTTTCGAGGAAGTAGCATCCAGTGATAGCAGAATGCAGGTCACTCTCTCTTTCTCTCATACGCTCTCTTTCTCTCATATGCTCTCTCTTTCTCTCATACACTCTCTCTTTCTCTCATCTCTCTCTCTCTCTCTCTCTCTATCTCTATCTCTATCTCTATCTCTGTTACTGGAATAAGGGGTGTCAGTTGGAGAGTTTAAGCGCAGTTTAGCTCTAGATGTAAATGTTATGCATTGGGTCTTAATTAAGTTCGACTCCAATGAGTTTTTATCTCTATTAATGGAGAGTAATATGAACGATAAGGAAGCCTGCAAATTCTAACAGACTTTTTATATCTTTGTTATTAATCGATCCCCCCCTCCCTCTTCCCATTCTTTTGACCTTTTCCTTATTGTGTTTGTGTTGCTCTAGTTTGTTCTATTCTTAACTCCACCAAAGCTTTCTTAATAGAACCCTTTTCTCTTACTGTTGTCAGCAAAACAATTGGAGTTCTCAAAATGTCAAAATGTGGCTGGGTAGGGTGCAAGAGATTCATTAGAAATTCACAAATTGACACTCTTTCTATTGATCGCAATTACAATTATTTTTAAACAGAAGTGGATCTTGAAGTGGCTGCATTTATTCAAAGAACAAGAATAAGTAAATATCTTAATATAGTTCTAACGTGGATATGCATTGCATAGTCTAAGAATTCCTTTTAGGTAGCTATTTTTGATGAGATGTTTCATTAGACTGGTTTTTGGGTATCTGACAAAGGTTTGCACATGTTTAGTGGGTTAGAATAGTGCCCTAAAAGCATATTATTTAATCTTTTCACAACCATTTACCATGACCATACCAAGTTGGTGTAATCTATGTTATCTGTTAATAGGTAATGGTGTGCCTTGATTTTGCTACAGTTTGGGTAAATAAATAGAGTGACGACATGCGTTTTTTGTAGATTGCTTCAGTAATGACATTGAATTGTAGGACCCTCCACTGTTACAATATATTGATAAAATTTAGAAATTATAGTTCATCGATTTGTTTTCTAAAATGACAAGTTAACAATTTTTGGACGAAAAATTGCCCTGAAGTCGCAATGGAGCTTCAACACAGACCATACAAGAAGCAGCCAACTCATCTAGATGAGTTGAAGTAGTTGATTGCTTTATATAGTCGATAATGAGGACATTTTCATCCAAAGATTGGCGGAATTGATTTCAGAAAAGAAAAATGATGAATAATTATATCTACAGAATGCCTATGACCAGACTATGTAAGCTTATGTCCTGCTTGATGTACCAGATTGTATCATATATTCATTTGTATGATTATTGATCAGCAATAAAAGAGAAATTCACTGTTTCAAAAAATAAAAATTATATCTTCAGAAATTCATCAATACATTGTAAGGTTTTTTTCAAAAACAAATTCTGTTATAACTTCTTTGCGTGTGTCGACACACTAAGCCTTCATGCTCTGCTTCCCTCCTTTTTTTTTTTTGAAAGTTCTCTGCCACCCTCTTTGAAGTCATATAAATTTATTAAGCTGTTGTACCCTTTTGGGGCATTACAACTAATTTCGCCTATTATGCTGGCAGAATACTGAGAAGGGAGAAGATCCACCTGAACTAGCAGTTTCTTCCTTTTTCAATGGAACGCTTGATTTTGACCATCTCTTTGATGTGCAACGTGATTTTGCCCCAAACCATTAATTGATGGAAAAAATGGGATGAATGGGTTTAAGGTAAAAGTGGATGCAGGCCTTAATGACCTTATATCAAATTTCTATGCTCCAGAGGAGCCGATTTCTGTTGCCAATTTGGAAAAAAAAACTGCAGAAAATGGAGTTAAATTGTTGCAATCTGGATTGGACAATAATTTGGTCAATGGTGATTCTGACTGGGATGAAACTGATTGGGAGTTCAAAGATACGTCCTCAGAAACCAAAGTGGAAGACAAGATTGTGGGATCTTGGATCAACATGTCTCATGATTCAACTCCCAATGTTAAAATACAAAGTTTGTGGAATTTTACTCTAAATTGAAAGAAGAATCTCATGCTTTGGCTCTCTACCATCTTGAAGGCCTCAAGGTCAGTGCATATTCATTATTGAAGTCATTCTTTGAACAAAGTTCACCATCCTAAAGTTGTAAAAATGGTTGATTTAGAAATTAAAAGTGGCTGCTGCTCTTTCTGGAGAAGATGAGAAAGTTATGGTCTTGAATGAGGAAATCCAGGTGTGTATCTTTTGAAATTTCCTTTCAAGAAACTAAAAGCTATGAGATAGTTCTCTCGTTTGTTTAATGCAAGGGTGGTGTGTTTCTACTTTTTAAGATGATCCACTTGAAGAAAAAATTTACTGCAAAACCATTACATGATTTACGTTTTGCCCTTTCTGTGTCTATAATCTTTATGAGAGACATGTTCTCATGTCTTGAGTATGTGATCCACAAAAAACCTGGCAGCTGTTGTTTCCTATGTGTAGAAAAAAGTAACTCTTTAAAACATTAGAAGTCAGCTGTTAATTGCATTTCCTAGTAATGGATATGTTAGTTTTTCTCTTTGGTTCCCCTTTAGTGGCACTCTCAGAGCCAAGTAAAAGTCTTAAATGCTTTTAGATACATGTTTCTGGAATGATTGTGTTGCATTAACTTGAGAATATACTGAATAGCTAAAACCTTTTTTATTCTGAGTGGAGATAAATTTTGATGTCGTTTTACTTTTTTCTGTTTTTCAACAGTCTGCCTATGCCAATCTAAGAGAAGAAACGGTGGCCTCCAAAAAAGTTCATCCAGAGGACTATCCTCCAAAAGTTGGTCATGATAGGGAACTGCTTCAAACTCTTCAGGATCCAGATTTTGGAGTGTTTGATCTAGAATATCACCTCTCCTCGCAATTATCTTTAGTATGTGTTCTTCCCTGTTTCGTGTTTCTTGTTGATGTTCTGAAGTGCTCATGGTATGCCTAAGATGTGGGAATTCTTTTTCTTCATCATAAGTTTGTTGATTGTATGTTTGATTAACTAGCTAGATTACTAGAAATGCTTCAAACTCTTCAGGATCCAGATTTTGGAGTGTTTGATCTAGAATATTACCTCTCCTCACAATTATCTTTAGTATATATTTTTCCCTGTCTAAAGTTTCTTGTTGATGTTCTGAAGTTGCTCATGGTATTCCTAAGATGTGGGAGTATTTTGTTTCATCACAAGCTTCTTGATTGTATGTTTGATTAACTAACTAGATAACTACAATAAACAATTATGTATTTTCAATGAAATCACTGTAACTATCTTTAACTTTATATTCATGGAAATTCTGATGAGCAGCTGTTCATCAAGAAGGTGGTTGTGTTTTTTATATTATTGGAAGCATATGTATTTCATTTAACTAAAAATGATGGAGAAAAGGGCTTCTGGTCTGTCAAACGCTTAGTACATAAATGGGGGGAGACTGTTGAATGGTTCATCAACTTATTGAGTAAAGCTTGTCTATTGCTATTAGAATAGAAAAAGGAATAATAATCTTCAGTTGAAATGCAAAACTGCTGAGCTAACCATATATGTAGCAAAATGAGTATATAAGTGCCAGGAATCTTAATAAAATATGTAAACTGTTGGGCAGTCTTTCTGAATTGTCAAATTATAAAACGAATAGTTTCTTTCTTACACTCACATGCGCAGACATGCATAAGCACATGCGCACGCGCACGTGCGCACACACGAGTACACACGAGCACACACGAGCACACACACACACACACACACGCATTTAGCGCACGCACACACGCACACCACACGCACGCACACGCACACAGACACGCACGCACACACACACTCGCACACACACGCACACACGCACGCACATTCACGTACACACGCACGCACATTCATGCACACGCGCATTCACGCCGTGCACACACATATGCACACGCCGGACACGCATGCACAACGCTCGCACACACACACTTAAAAAAAAATGAAACAGAAATGGTTTCCTGTTAAATACTTCAAAAAACCAACAAATGGTTTCAGTTTAATACACCTAACTCTTCTGGTTTAATGAATAGGCACAAAAAGATCTGAATGCAGCGGTTTGGCTATTCAAACATGCAAGTTTGGTGAATCATATCCTGAGCATGGCATCAGTGGAAGAGCAAACTGCATATATTAGCGTATGGTCTAAAATGATTGCGGTTTGTGCACAGGAGTTGCAACATGGCTCCATGATTTGGAAACAGTCATTACAGAAGAAAGTTCACAGAGAATTATTACTTAAATCCCAAGGTATTTATCCAAATGTATGTTACTTCATCTTTTAGGCTCTCAGAATGTATTACCATTTGTTTCATTTTGTAATGATGTTACGTGCAGAAAGTTTGGGCAGTTGTGTATGGACCTTCGGTTTTAGTGTTGGCCAGTTATTTTGAAATGGAATCCGTCCCAATACAATGATGGTATCAAATAAGAATATTCAAATGGCCTCAGACCAGCTTGTGTACAGTTTTGAGTTTGTGGGTGAGTGTTGAGTGTCCTACATGGATAAAACCCTCTACGGTATCTCTTGAAGATCATTCATGAAATTCAGGATGTTAGTCTTAATTGTATTTTGAACTGGTATCACATTCTGAGATCTGCAAATGGCATAGCTGACCAGTTAGATAAAGCAGTTCCCATCCCTTGTTGTAAGGGTCATCTTCCTTGATTGCTGTTTTCTGTTTTGCGTTTGGGTTTGAAATATGAAGTAGTGGGACAGTAAGTATCTGAAGTGTTAATCATTTTGGGATAGAAAGACAGTCCAACAATCCCTATTATGCACATTTCTCTTTTCTGCCTCTTGGATTTAACTGTTTTCTCAGTTGAAAAAGTCTGAGGCTGAGATCCTTCAATTTCTGTGGGTGACTTTTCTGCACTAACCCGTGAAGGCCTTTGTGCAATCTTCTTGTATACCATTGCTTAATCTACTTTCTTGTTCATTCCTGTTCATAGTAGGAAAGTTCTTTGTTGTAGCCTTCTTGTTACTAATTATTATGATTTAACTGCATCAGCTCTGCAGTATTTTGCTGCCCTTGGAGAAATATATAGAGTGGCTGAAATTATAAGAGTTTCATCAACACTGTACAGACCATGGATACTGTTAAATTCTGGACAAACGACAAATATACAGAACGTTTTGAATGATTGTACAACTATATGGTCCAAAGCGGGTATTAAAGAAGTACTGAAAGGAATATCTGATTCATTGTCCCTTGAATACGATGGATCAATCAAATTGCTACTGGAGTCTATCGACTCTATTTCTGATCTGGATGCAGATGCTCTCTGGAGCTCTTCATGGCAGGGATATCCAGTTTGTAGAATATCTTTATTATCATCAGGTTTAATGCAAGGTAAGTAGGAGAATGTTGAACCTCTCATATTTCTGTAAAAACTAAGGTTTAAAAGCATCATGAATTTGAGTAGAATTTTTCAGATATATTTGTTGCAAAAATACATTTACACATTTTTCCACCTGTGCAAATTTTGCAGACATCAAAACTGTACTTTGGAATGGGGAGCATTTTTTTGCCACACTAGCAAACCTGTGGGCCAACAAGATCTCATGCAATCCCCCTCAGTTGCCATTCATACACGTCCGTTAAGTGACAGATTTGATGTGAGTGTTATTCATCAAAAATGATTTAATGGAGTTTCCCAAAGACGGCCGGTCGCAGAATACCAGGGAAATCTGTGTCTAGGGTAAACGAGGATCAGTGCCTTGGATTTCAAGGGAACTTGAGCATATCCTTTTACTCGAATTTCCACGGCTGTCCCAGAGTCAGACAGGGAAGCTGTTTTTCTAAAACAAGGATCATTTAATGCTGCGTGGAAGGACGGACGATATTTCATTGTTTGTTAGCCAAAGTTGTATCATAAAATATTTGTTGTAGAAGTTATATTTCGTCCAAGTTGATTAGACGATTCATTGAAGGGTTCAAAGAGTATTCTTTCGGGGTGATAGATGTGAGGGATAGAAATAATGATGAAGTAAAATTTTCTCATTCGCAGCAGCGTAGTTCTTGAATGATCTTTCATTGTGATTAATTCCTGCAGCTGTGTTTGATACTGGTTTTGGTGCTATTAAGGTTTGGAGTTTATTTGACAGAAAGGTACAGAACAGAAAGATAAAAATAGTCTATAGAACACCCTCTGTAGATTTTAATCTATATTAAGCAGCCGATACACATTCAGTACTTGCACTTTATGCACCTATCAAACTTACGTTAATGGAGGTACTAAGGAGTTGGTTTGTTCCAAAAATTATTTGTCAATTTCTTTGAATCTGAGAATCATGAGAATTTTCTTACGCATTTTTTGTACAAAATTATTCCATCAATACTATTTAACCAGATATATGGAGTTCTAAGAACACTTGTATAAACTAAACAAAACTCATAAGTTTTGTAGTAAACCAAAAGAAAACAAGAACCAAACCTTATATGAAACTGCAATCTACTCAGAGATCATGTTAGAAAAATGACTAGTGAATTCTTTATTTGGAAAAGTACCTTCAACTAACAACTCGGGAGTATTTCTATATTTAACTTAATAATTCTCGTAGATAAGTACTGTCTGAATTCCTCCACAGGAAACCTCCTTATACTCTCTTGTAGATCCTCTTGGTACAAGCTCTCCATCTGCTAACTCATACAAAATGTTTGAAGTGCTCCAGCTGAAGAGTAGAAGAATTTATTGCTTGGTACAACAAAGTTGAACATTTATACTTCCTTTGATTAGTCATACAATATTCTAAACCAAACCTTGGCAAGTCAATACAACTGAAACCAGTTTCCAATCGTCCCCCACAAACGGTCACAAAAGGAAAAACAGAAATAATGTTCCAAAGAGCCACTGTCAGTAATCTCCATTTTCACATACATAGCTCAAACATGTTTGATTTCGCTGCAAAAAAGACATTTAAACTGCTTACCGCAGTCGATCCCAGCCTAAAAAGTGGAAACTAATGAGAAGGATTGACATGCTTCCTTGAAACAGATCCTTAACTACACACGGAGTACTGGATTTAACCACTTTGACTCAGGCTAGTTCTGAGACGATGCACGCAAGTCTTCCCGGTAGGACCAACTCCTGCTACCCAAGAATCCAGCTGATGTCAATCAGTCAGTAGGAAGTTACACCACAGCACTCAAACTACAACATGAACAAGGCTCGGTCAATGTTCATGATGATGACCATGTACAGTCGAGAGCACTTAAAAACCGTGGCTTCTCACTTTTTTTTTGGAGGTTCTTGTCAAACGGCCTCACCCAGAGATATCAAGTTTCCACAAGCATATGGATGTGATCAAGATATTGATTAATCCTTGCAAAATAATTAAAAAAATTCAAAATTTGAATAAAAATTTCAAACACAGTACAGCATTAAAAAATGTTAGAAAGTTCTGACTGTTACCTAAGTACACAACCCAGGCTTAGACACCGTACCGCCTTAATACTTTGGTCAAGGTTGGCATCACATTATATGCTTGATACGATCTTCTAGTTCAATAATTGAGCCCACCTACAACGTTAATAATCAAGAACTTAAATGCTAGATTTGTGAATCTTTAGTGGGTAATCTAGGATTTTGTTCCATGGAGAGTAATCCAAGTGAATACAGGTGGGAGTAAAGCAGCTGAACAACAAATCACAAACATTTCAGGTAATTGTAGTAAATCATGGGATCTACAAGAAGAGATATGCAGCATGAAGATGAAAATTAACTTGAAGATATCCTGCTTGCAAGACTCCCAATGAACATGCTTTTAGGGGTGAGACCATGGTTCTGACCATCTCCTTGTTGTGTGGCTTGCGTTAGAGAGCACATGAAATATTAAGATTGACCTTTTGTCCCTTCCAACCTAGAAAAGAACTCTCATGGAAACTGTGGAGAGGCTAAGACAAGATAGTTTTTTGTAGTTGATCCCGTCATCCTTGCCAATCTCAAATACTATTACTCTTTTCTTAGATGGAAGTCAAAATGTGATATTCGTCAAGCATTCTCTTGTCTACACTAACAGTAGTATTCTTCCATCACGAATTGAGGTAAATATAGTATAAGACTAGTACCAAAATAAAGTGTTCGGGGAACTAGACAGACAACAAGCATAAGAATGCAAAGACATACAATGATTAGGATTGATGTGAATCCAATTGAGAATCCTTCATTGATGCGCCGCAAATAGTGATCAAGTAAGGTGGAAGAGGTAGCCAAAGCGCTTAACAATAACCCACCTGCATATTTATACACAATCAAAGTATGATGTCAATAATCCAAATAATAACGTCACTGATTAAAGAAAGTCAGTATGTTCAATAAAATTCTTTAACAGAAGATCACCCCAGAAACGAGTTGACGCCTGGATCTTAGTCAGGTACTCCACTGTTGCTCGTCCAGGCTTTATGTTTGGTATTCTGGCACCCATTTTGGTCATGTAATCAGCTATTTCCTTTGGTAAGTTGGCCTGCACAAGAAGGCATAGTAATTAGAGAAATCATAAAGAGCAATAAAGTTTAATGAACTTTTATGATGCCTTTTCTTAGGGGTGGCAATGGCTTTGTTAAATGGGTCAAACCAACCTGATCCAGCCTCCTTAAAGCAGGGATGGATTTCAAACCTGCCCCATGGTGCTGAGAAAGGTCTTAGACCAGAATTAGACAAAAAAAAAATTAATGAGTCGGGTATGGATAAAAGCTGATCCAACCCTTTACATAGATGTATATACACTACGCTTTATATTTTTATGATAATAGCCTTTGCAGTATGTATTTATACGACACATATACAGAGAAAAGTACAAACTAAAAATGCAGAGTATAATGAAACAGAAAGGGTTGATTAGTTGAGTCTGGTAAGATTGGGTACCCACAAGTTTGTGGGGGGGTGGGTAGGGTAGGGACAGGGTGGGATGGGGTGGGCCCGTGTGGGGATTGGAGGGGACATGCAGGAACCAGTGGAGACGGGCTGGGGACGGGTTGGAACGGGCTGGGAATGGGATGGGGATGGGATGCGAGGGGACATGCAGGAACCAGTGGAGACGGGCTGGGGACGGGTTGGAACGGGCTGGGAATGGGATGGGGATGGGCAAGGGCATCATGGGGATGGGGATGGGGATGGGGATGGGAAGGCCATCATAGGGATGGGGATGGGGAAGGCCATCATAGGGATAGGGATGGGCAAGGCCATCATAGGGATGGGGATGGGCAAAGCCATCATGGGGATGGGGAAGGGTAAGGCCATCATAGGGATGGGGATGGGCAAAGCCATCATGGGGATGGGGATGGGTAAGGCCATCATGGGGATGGGGATGAGTGAGGGTGGGACAGGGATAGGATAGTAGCAGGATGGAATTGGCACAGGCCAATATAGGATGGGACGGGAATAGGACAATGCAGGATGGGGCCGTGACAGGATGGGGCCGTGACAGGATGGGACAAGACGATGATGGAATGGAGATGGAGCAAGAATGGGGCAGGGACGAGACAAGGACAAGACGAGGGCAAGATGCAATTGGAATGGAAAGGGATGAATTCAATTTTTAACCCGGTTGAAAATTGAACTTATTTGCACTTGTAAGTCAGGTTAGTGGGTCGAGTTTGATTTTGTAGGTCAGGGTTGCACTAGTTTCAAGTTTTTTAAAACTTGACCTGTTATCATCCCTAGTCTTTCTTTTACCAACACTTGCACATACATACCACCCCCTATGCAGTCGGTCTATTCCTCTTTGTAGAGCTACTATACTTTCAGCAACAAAATGCACATTACACATTACACTTTTCTTGTTGTTACTTGCACTTTTTCACAAAACCAAATCCAGTACAAGCATCATCCAAGTCAGAACCCTCAGTATAGTTGTTGATGCAACATCCAATAGATCAAGGAGTATTTAAGATATTACTGCACTTTTATGTAGGTTCCATAATTACATGGATAGGCAAGTTTCATTATGTCTCTTTTCATGAAACAACTTGATGCATATTCAACTTGAACTAATTTTACTGAAAGAAGTGATGGAACTTGAGTGAATAAGAGTGCAGTGATCTTAAAAGCATGGAAGAAAGCATACAACTTCAAAGAAGGGGTATATGTTAGATAAGTAAAAAGAGGAACATCTATAGGTATAGAGTAAAGAAGACACCTACAATGTCAAAAATGTTGAACACGAAGACAAAAAATGCATATACAGAGTAGAAAACCCATGGTTTTGCACCAATAGAACTATTTGGATTTAGAATCTCCTTCACGTGTTCCCAAAATGGAGAGCTAAAGATACTGCCAACAAAAATTCCACATTAGATTGAAAATGAGTTTGCTAAGAGTTGTATATACAAAAGACCATTCTATTCTGTGCATTCTCAGTTTGGTGGGAAAAAAGCATATAGCAGTAAATTGAACTTATTTAAGGTGGGTGGGTGAAAGGAGCAGATGTGATAAGATTGGATTTTCCTTTTTGTGTAGACTGACAGAATCTACTAAAGGAAACACTCACAACCTTGCCATAATGCTAGGAAATGCCAAGAGATAGGTAGTGGTGAGGACTGGCTGCATTCCTGCCGGATTAATGTTGAAAGGGATATAAGGTTCCACCTCTGTAATTGGAGAATCAGATCTGTCCCCCAAAAAAAGAAAATAATTGCATAATTAGCTCTTATAAATAGATATTATGAAGCATGCTCATGCATGCTAAAGCCAAAAGACTTAAGCTAGAAGATGTCAAGCACTAATTCCAGATCCGACCTTGCAGCAGAAGCAAGCTTAAATCCGTAATATTGCAGCTTGATCTTCCTGCAACCTTCAGTGACAAGCACTGCCCACATGGTAACAACAGTAAATATTCCCGCTACTGCAGTTATAAATGGCCAAACACTGACAGCACTGCCTGCAAGAAGATGGCATACGGTTATAATCACTTACCCTCGAATTTATGAGTAGATTAAAAAACTTTTAAAAGATAGACCATAGCATGTACCTGAAAGCTGAGACAACATTTTGTACAGAGTATCTGTATAACCAGTCAATATTCCAGCACATATAATGAGAGATGAGCCTTGACCTGCAAAGGCATCACTAATTAGAGAAAGTAATAAATTTCACGCAATAGGTACATAACATATCACTGGAAGAGACACCTGCAAATGTTCGATCCTAGTTTTAGGTGCCTTTATTATCCTAAGGATTAGATTAATGGTTATCTTACATTATGATAGTTGTATCGCCATAACATTATTCCCACTTGAGCTAAGAAAGTTGGAAGGCTGTATTTGAGGGTCGAGTTATAATTAAAGGTAAATTCAAGTTATCAAAGCTCGATAATCCTCTTCTTGTACTCCTATTTCTATCTTCCTTTCAAGTTTCTCGCTAGCCAGCCTATAGATGCAGGACACAAAAGTTAGGAGGTATCTTGACCGGGAAAAAGGAAGAAGATTTATCTTCAGTTGTATAATTGCAAAAATCAGTATCATCCAAAAAATTTGCAAAAGGAAAATAATGATATGAATACTCTTAAAAGTTTTTGAACGAGCACCTCATATTTTACTAGCACAATGCCCAAAACTTTAATCACCCTTCAAACTTGTTAACAACAAAACAAAAACTGTGCACAGAAGAATGAATTAAAGGGACAAGACACAAACCATTTCTCCAATCAATGTTATACATAAAGAAGTGCACTAGAGACATTTACTGCATCTGTTGGAAAATGCAGAAAAAAAAAAGGAGAGATTCAGCTTTTAGCATATTGAGTCATGTCATGTAGCAAGCAATGACGGGATCTTCTCTCAATTTTGGCTGTGTCGAACCTGGGTCTTTCACTATCATAGACCCCTAGCTCAAAGGGGAGAACCAGAGGGTGAAGTACAATCAAGGAGGTGTCAGTATGAACCTCTAGTGAAAGACTCCAAGAGTGGTGACGAAGTTCTGAAGCAGTCACTGTAATTTAACTTGATTCTATTAGTTCTGAAGACTCATTCCTTCTTAGATTCTATTAGTTCCAAATAAAGAATCTAATATTAAACCGGTTGAACTCTGTCGTCCACCCGTGAAAGATGGAAGTGGTGAACATAGAATAGAAATTTGTCTTTCAAGCTGTCCTTTTATCTCCTTTATTGGTGTTTAATCTGCACGATTCTGCAGTTTTTCCTGGTTTTTCTTTTTTAATCTTCATTTTTTATATAATTGGAAATTTTACGGCTTTAAAATTAAAACATGAGAAAGAAAATCCAAAGAGATTGTTTAGAGATGGTCAGTAGAATATCACTAGTAAACTCCCAAGGAGAAAGATGCTTCTAGAATCAGTATCCTAGTATTACCAAATCCAGCTTCTGATATTTTGTCACAAATCCATGTCATCGTCATAGCACCCAGAACCAGATAAAAACTAGTGATTATAACATGCTTGAATCTGCAAATTAAAACATGAGAAAGTTAAAGGCACTCCTGAATCAGTGAATTAAAATATGAAGAAGTTTTTAAGAATAAATAAGGCTTATTTAAATGTGGAAAAGTAGAAAAGAAGCATCAGCATCAACTTAAAGAAGATTTTTTTTTTTTGAAAATTAAAAGCAGATAGTATATACTTTATCTAACATACTTGAGGTTAGCATTTGTACTCTAGCTATCTAATTTAGCTTTTTTCCGCAATAAGAGTATTCCACCATTTTCACAAAAAACACAAAAAAAAAGAAGGCAGATATTAAGGTTTGATGCAGGGTAAATCACGCTAATTGTCTGAGCGTATAGGATAAGTCAGAAATTTAGGCTAGAAAATATCCTTGTTTATTAGTTGGGAAGAGGCTTTTGAGCTTCAGCTTGTCATTTTGGGATGGATCTTGACCCAAATTTAACATGTTATGAGAACCAACTCTGGCTAATGCTTATGTTCCATGTGTCTCTAAGTTTGTTCTCTGTGGCTTGTTTATGTAGTTCTCCATGTCTAGCAAGTTGTTGGTTCAGACCTGGACATGAAGGGAGTTTTGGTAGGTAAAAGGTCTGCAACTCCGTAGTTAAACATCCATTCCACATCTCAGGCTAGTTGTCTTACAGAGGAAATTCTTTTACGTGTAGAATAGTTCCACAATACTTTAGGATAAAAAACCATTTAGTGGGTATAAGTTGGGGAAATTCCTAATTTTCAAGCATCATCTGAAGAAGTCGAATTTTTAAGTGAGGATATTCCTGGTTTTCAAGCTTCCACTGAAGAACTCAAATTTTCAGGTGGTGGTTTGTAACAAGGAGTAACTTCATGTCAGTACAATTTGTCAAGGACTAGACTTCCTAATTAAAATTGAATTGAGATTTAATGAACTGATAACAACTTGATGCAAAAGAATCTGAACTAAAACAGAAATTACCACAAATCAACACTCTACGACTTTCCTTAATTTTCAGGAGAAAACTTAAAACTGAACGTTTCCCTTATTTTAACTCTCCTCCCTCAGGATCAAAAGGAAAGCTATATCACTTTTACTTCAAAACCTCACTGCCCCTAGCATATCTCCCATGTGACTCACAGAAATTATGGGAGTGTTCCTCAGGATCAAAAGGAAAGCGTGTGCATAAACTCCCAATGGAGGACAGATTGGTTCTCACCTCATGCAGCCTATAAATAAACTGGTCCTGACCTCATAGAGCGGACAAAATCACTTTATGGAGCTCATATATAAACTGGGTTTCACCTTATCGAATAAAGAAACTCCTAGAGGAACAAAGTGTAATTAAAACTCACCTTCAGGAACCGATAACACAAATAAATTAGGAGTACAAGTGGGCATTGGCTCACAAACACAATTCACTTTATGCCATGTTAAAGATTGAGCTAATCCAAAATGACTAGCTATTTAAGAAAGCTAAATGCTCAGCCTCATAACCCAATCACATTTCTTTAAACTTTTCAATATAGGTCCTTTCCTCCCTCAATTAGTTCCTTTGCATCAATTATCTAGAACATATCTAATTATTTAACAACACTAAGAAAAATACAGAAGATTTTCATTTACCTGTAACTAGTTGCATATATTGAATATGGAAGGAGTAACAAGAGATAATCACGGCCTCTAGTATAGCAAAACCAAGTGAGATCCACCATCTGAAACAGTGAAACAATTTTATCTACCATTATTACTGCAGAGCAAGCAAACAGAGGATACGTAAAAACTAAAGCACAAAAGACTTTGGTCATTGCTCAGGAGAAGAGTAAAGAGACATACATATAGCGTTTGATCTTCTCATGACCATCTAAGCCTTCTTTCCGCAGCTTCACTAAGGAAGGAAGAATATGACACAGCACCTATACACATGATTAAAATCCCTTAAACCTCTTCTTCAGCTTTTCTCAACAGGTGAAAACGTCAGTCAAGATTTATACAGCATCATGCACTTTAGCCTCTTCTTTACCCAAAAATTTATATGGAATCAGAGTAGGTAATGTGTGTGGGTTGAGGCTCAGAGCTCCCTAGGTTATTATTTTGTGGTCTCTGTCAAGTGAGAACAAAATCATTCTTGTGTCAGGTGCTCCATTGAGAGTTTGTCCTCGCGATACAAGTCTTTCACATGAGTCTAGACTTGAGGGGGAGTCTTGAGTGAGAAAAAGTCATATATTAAAGAGTGAAGAAAATTTGATATTATGGTTGACCAGTAGGTGTTCAAAGTGATTGGTCATAATGGGAAAGACCTTGACCCAGCTAAACAGTTTAAACCATGCATATTAATCTGATCAAGGAGTTAGCTAGTAGTCTAAGACACCACGAAACATCATATGCAAGCCAACATATTAACAAAACAAGTAAAGGGAAAAGGTAAATAGGACACCTGCATCAGAATTGATGCTGCAATTTGAGGACTGATTCCAAGCTGAAAAAATGACAACTTAAGCTCTGAGGACAAATCTCCAAGTTCATCTGTTAAACAAAGAAAAACAATGAGCTCGGCTTAACATAATTTACCTCTCAATTGTGAGAGGTGACAACAAACTGAAAGTAGATCTGCACATTCATTAATTTGGAATTTCCCACAGTGTTCTGCTTAGGTGAGCCTTGTTACGAATATTGATATATGCCATGCTTTAAACCACGTATGCAAGGACCAACTTTCACTAGAAATTAATTTCTACTCCTGAAAAAAAATTGACCTTGAAGAAAGGGGAAAATACCCCTACTTTAACCACAACTTCCCTTCATTTCAGCTTTTCTCTACTATTGGACAGCACATGAGAAAAAAAAAACTTTAAGACTTGTAGCTACAAAACTGCAAAAAGTTTGACATTATTTAGAAATTAACATGTAATGCCACAATATGACACACCCAGAGCCACTGAACTGCTACATATGAGCACATAAAATAAAACGGATCTCCCTGGTGTGCTTAAGCCACTGGCTACCACTCGCATGAATCAGTTCAGGCATACTTCTGTATCGCATATAAAGAACAAAATTATCACAATATGGTTATTTTGTCCACTGGGAAAGCTTAACACAATACCTGATAAAGGCAAAGGACTCACCCACTGATCCAGAAACAAAGCTCAGATAGTGCTGGGGTATCAACCTCCTATCAAAGCCTGGTAAAGGAATAAAATAACCAATGCGACTAAGTACAATCAACAAAGCTGTCACAAATAATCTCCGCCTTATTTCACTTTTAAATAAAGCTTCAGCAGCATTGTTGACAATAGATCCCAGTCGAACAAAAGTTAAGAACCTATTCTTGAACCCCGTGGGTTTGAATTGTGATGCCCTAAAAACACTTGGCTCTGTAACATTCCTGTGATGTCTACCATCATCTTGTAAAGGTTGAGATGCATAATCGTAGTCAGTTCGGAGTTGATCAGTACAACATATAGTAAAGCCCCCACTCAAGTATGATGTAGAGCGCTGCAGTCTGGTTGACCTTTCAACAAAGAATGTTATATGCTTCAAGCACTGAAAGCGAGCCCCAGCATGTAAACAGTGGCTTGATAAGACATTTCTTTCAGACAATTTACCTGCTTAGAAATAAGGTGGGAAGTCCCAATCAGACAACAAATCATCGCATAATTCTGGTTGGAGCATAAAACAAAACAACAAATTCAACCAGACATGTGTTCTAGCTTGTTGTGTTGCCTTTCTCTGAACTATTCGAAATGGTATATAGGGGTGAGTTTTTTTTTTTTTTTGAAAAATTTAAATGAGGGTGAGTAGGGGTTTAATATTTACACAAACTTGTTTACTCCTTAAGTTCACATTTTTATCTAAAGCTGCCAACACAAAATTTTGGACAAAGATTTTGGAAGAATTCTCCGCCCTCCTTTAAGCCATTAAAGTAAGTTTCTCTTGGATTATACTTGGCGTTCCCTCCAAATTAATAGGACTTTCGACATAATGGATCTTTTCATTTTTCTTTCATGCATAGATTTATGCTTTGGCTATTCTCTATATTTAAATCAAGAATTTCTATTGGTTTTTAATGCACAACTGAATACATGGGATGGTCTTTATCAACTCCCTCATAAGACGGAAAACTAGAGCTCTTAGCTTTCCCACTAAATTTGAAATTTATTCAGTTCGTTTGAGCCTTGGATTTCCTCCTGCTGCTTAAAAAACAAGTCCCGGCTAAAGTAAAACAAAGAGTAAAAACTATGTACAGTGGATAGAAGTTTATTCAAGCGTACACCCACAACTCATTCACTCATTAAAGTTACAGTATATAACCTTGGCATTGGAAATGAACCAGATAAAGGCGAGGAGGAAGCGAAATGAAGTCACTGAGCTTTCAGTTGCCGAAAAATGAATGGAAAGTGGAAAGAGAGCGAAAACGTTACCTCCTCTTCTATTATATCTACTGTGATGAAGATTAAGGCGGAGACATCCAGCAGGCGAGAAAGTTGTAGCTCCCATGCCGAAATTTCAAAGGCTACAACCTCCTGTTCTTGCTTTTCCGCCAAAGACGAGTGGTCTTCAAATCATGCACAACGTTCCTCGAACGATCGGGATTAGCGATGCACAACAGCACAATTTCGACACTACACACTTCGTATTGCACAACGGGTTTGGGACTCCAACTCGTCCTCGCTACCGCGCAACGGCCTCAACCCATTTTTTAAGTGCATTTATTTTTTTAAGACTGTCAATAAGCCCAAAACGGGCCCAAGTCCGGGTGATCCAAATCAGTGGCAATTTTGGAATTTGGATATATTGTCCCAAGACCAATAATTACATACTATAATTCTTATAACATGTATAATCTTATTACTTTAGATAATACTGCCTTTTTTTTTTACGTACGTACGTACGTATAATAGTGGGAGGGTATTTATCAACCTATAGGAAATTTCTCTAAAGGTGTTTTTCCAAAGAAGGATAATATATAATACGAATTTACCCCATTTTAATTAAACGCTTTATTACACAACTATATACGAACTCTGATATATATCTCAAAATTGATGCTTGGCATGATGGTGTAATCTTTTATATATTAGCAGTAGATGCAGCTTATAGAAAAATATGAAACAATAATAAAAAGACCGAACAGTATCTAATATATATTAATAATTACTTTTGTTGATAATTTTTTTATTTCTAATTCCCAATATATGTACATTAGTTGCGGATATCATTGATCATTTACAGTCATGCATCATTCCTTAACGTGACCCAAAGAAACCGGGATACATGGGAACAAAAAAGTATATAAACCTAATAACTAAGTTCTTAATTTGTACTAATTATTCCTGTACGTGCTATAATCGATCGACAACTATTTGAAGTTTTCGATCGATCTTTATGCCATTATTTTAAAGATTAGACCAAGATTAAATACTGCATGCTGCCGTCATGAGTACTCCGTGTTTCCGATCAACTAATAAGTCCATTCCTTGGGAAGAAATATCTCCGCCGAAGCTCCGTCAGATTTGGACAACACCTCAGGCGGCTTTTGCAATCTCTTCTTCAACGTAATCTCGTTCATGAAATTCTTATTATTAGATAATTCGTCGACGTTGTTGCAGCTATCTTTCTCCGCTACTTCTGCGAGTAAGTACAGAATGCATATATAAATATCATTTTTAAGAATATAAAAAAGGGTGGCATACCGACCTAGTTATATATATATATATATATCATTAATTAGATTAATTTAATTTAGAACATGATGTAAATTCCTAAAGGAAACGCATGCATATACCTCTTTGTGATGAGAGTGGGGTGCCTAAAGAACGCACGTCGAGGTTCAAGGCTTGGACAACTCGACTAGGGAGGAGAACTGGTGAGCAACCTGCAGCAGCATATATAATTATTATTCAACATGTTTTAGTCTTACTTAATTTGGCGTCCTTAATGACGATGATTATCGGTTTTGTATTTACGTTATCGAGTCTGACATGCAGTTTGAATGCCTACCTGCAGTTTTCCTATTGGTAGTTTGGCCGGGTGGTCGAGGGAGAAAAAACCCGGTTCCACAGGATTTCTGGCCGGAATCAAGAAACACAGCTTGCATTCCCGGCCCTCCTCTTGTTCGATTCGACGGAAACCTCTGCTTATGTCGCAATTTCCATCCTCCAGGCTTAGTCAAAGTAGAATAATGGTTTGTAGTTCTACAACGTAATAACAATTAATTAGTAAACAGCTAGCTAGCTACCACATAAATTAAATTTCAGATACTCACGATATGTGCATATCAATCTTAATTATGATCAGTAGTACTTTACTAATGTTTTCTAGTACTTCTTAGATATGTTTATGGCTAGATGTGCATGCATCTTAATTCGACCTCATCCATTGAAATCACAGAATGTGTTATATAGGGCTGAACCTGCCATGCAGAGATTTATGAAGTTCCATGATTAATTACGAAGAAGCTGATACTCCTGATGCATCCACAGCCACTATAAGCGCGCGCGCGTCCGTAAATTAATTAACTAGTATATATATCCCAATTATACATGTTTTTGAATGAAATCAAGTTTTAATCCATTTTAAGTATTTGGTTTAATTGTTATAATTAATTGGTATATCAATATTATCAATCCTAGCTATGCAATGGTTCTACGTCCTATTCAGCGATCGGATGGAGTACTCATCCACTAGCTAGCAGAGACGGTACTGAATGTATGGTACTGTTCAAAGAACAAGAAGATGCAGGTAATAAGCTGAAGAAAGGCTGGGAGAAGGAGATATATAGAAAAAATATATAACAGATATGATAGGAAAAAATTGAGGTAGATTTTTAGGGATACAAGAAATACTAGTCATTAGTTCTGCCATATATATATATATGATTAAGCATCTAGCAGCTAGTTCGATACTAATTATGCTTTTCATTGATTAAAAAAACGATGATTTCACCAGTACTTTTGTTTTTCTCGTTCGTCCGATCCGATCAGTAGAGGCTTATAAATTCCAGATCAGTCATATATACCTGCAGTACTGCCGGCGGCGGCGCCTTCTCCTGCAACCTCGACGAGTGATGCCGGCGTTGTTGCGACGACTGTAAATCCACCTGCGCGCAGTTAACCGAATTGGAAACAAATACAAGATCAGACGAGAGCTGGTGATCGAGAAACAGGATAAATCAAGTATCGAGCTCGATCGCTCGCGCGCGATAATAATAATATATTAGCTAGCACGTATATGCATACGTACCTCTAAATCGGAAGGTTCGTCGAGAACGTGAGCGGGAAGCCACAGCTTTGCCTCCTCTAAACCGAGCACCACCATCCCGTCCACGCCTTCCGCCATTTGATCAGAGAGCTCGAAATTAAGCTTGCTGCTGCTGCTTCTTTCCTCCTTTTCTCTTCTTCTTCTCGCTAGCTGCAACGTACTCGATCCAACCACGAACCTGCTACGTAACCAAATCACCAAGGGGGGCACGTCGGAAAATATAGATGACCAGGAGCCTTCTATATATATATATATATATATAATAGAAAAAGCACGAGAACCTCACGAAGTCCCCCCCTTCATTTTTCCATAAATTACGAGACCTACCCCATGCCTGATATATACAGCGAAAATTATCTGAATCCACCAACCTATGCTGTCAAGATTTTGAAGTTAATTCCTTCAGTTTGTGACAGCAGCGTTCGCGACTAGTGGCGAATTCGTGAATTAATGGAAAAATAGGGGCAATAGTTCGTTATGAAAAGGAAATTAGTCCAGCGACCGACGTGAGAGAGACCTGGAAGTGGGTTTGGGTCGAGTTCGGTGAACTTCTCTTCCCTCCACTGCCACTTCATCCCCATGGACCCCACCAAACTTACCAGTTCCTACGGTTACCTTACTTGGTGAGTCCTTAGTAGTTAATCGAATATGGATTAGAGCCGACGTCCGTGCATGTTTTCTCTATCCTACGCCACCCGAACCACTTTCTTTCCGTGCCCTCTCCCGGCCCCACCTCCCCGTTCCTCCTCTGTCCTCTCACCCACCATTCCAACCAAATGTCCACGTGTTTTTTTTTTTTTTTTGACCAGTGTTATATAAAAAATATACGGTAACTCTGTAAGTATCAAATGTAAATTTTATTAAACCCTTCTTAACTATGAAAAAATAAACAAATCAAAGAAGATGTTCAAAGAATGGTAAAAGAGACTTATTCTAGTTCACTAAAACTTGGTGGCGTCCAATTTTCTTGTATTAAAAATGTTATTTATGATCTCATATTTTATAAAATCATTATCTAAATTTTATTTGTAAATAATATATTAATAAAAATTAAAAAGACCCTTTTGACATGTAGTCGAGACAAATAATGGTAATGAATAAACATTATAATTAAAATTTAGGTATAACCATCTTTGTTGGAATTAGGTTCTCGCTTACAAAATAAAATTTATACTACTAACCTGTTAAACTGAAGCCGCTGAACTGCTTTTTACTGCCGACGAGAAATTACGTGGGGAACAGCTTGGGACAGCCCAGATTTCATTTCACCGGCTCCTTTGGGCCCTCTCTCTCTCTCTCTCTCTCTCTCTCTCTCTCTCTCTCTCTCTCTCTCTCTCTCTCTATATATATATATATATATATATATATATATATATATATATATTAATATCCGTCTCTTCTTCAAAGTTCGCCTCTTTTTTTATTTATATATTTATTTAACGATTTATTGAAATTCATTCAATTTTCCGTCAACAGGCACAGATGCACAGGGCAGTGTGCGTCCTGTACTGCTTTCCTTCCTGCAACTCGCCGTTTTTTTTCCACTGACCAGGACGTAAAAACTCTCACGCATCTCGCTGCCTTTATTCTCTCAGTCGAACAAAAGCGAGCCAGAGGCAGCTGGCCCTCTAATACCAGTGCGATGAGAAGCAAAACCCCTCTTCTAGGGTTTCTCACATGACTACTCGCGAAGAAAATGCTGAATGGTCGGTCCGGATTGGGTATATATCCGCCGGACACGAGAAGAACAAGTAGGAATCTGCACTCGCCGGCATGTCCGATCCGAGTATTGGTGCAAGAGACGATGTTATGGGTTCGAAAAGAGTGGCGGATCGATATCTCAAGCGAGAGGTTCTCGGGGAAGGCACTTACGGTGTCGTCTACAAGGCTATTGATACCAAGGTAACATATATGCTCGTGCATTTTGCTGTACCGTACCTTCCGTAAAAGGAAGCTAGATGGCTTGATTTTACTCGATGCCGGGGAGGTTTTGGGGATTCTTTTTTTTTTACTGGAACAAGTATAAATTTTACTTAAAATCTTTCTAACTCGACTGAGCAATTTAGACGTCCCTTAGGTGGTTATGGGTGCATTGCCATGACAGCGCCTTGTTTGTAGTTTCTAGTGTGCTTTTCGCTAATGATAACTCAAACTGCTTATGTACTGGACTGTAACACGGGCTTTTGACTGATGGAATGAAATCTGCTTCTCTACGTGAGTGTAAAACGTATTCTGATGGTTCCTTTCATTCTTGCGAGTTATGCAGTAAGGGACTCTAGCATTTCTGCTCCTTTATTCAAAGTGGGTTGTTTTGCCTGAGATGTTTCTGTGAATCCTTGAACTGGATTAATTAGCGTGAAAGAAAAAAAAGGGAAACTTCTAGCTGTTTGTGAAGCTTATTCGTACTCTTTTAAAATCGTGTAGAAAAATGCATTTATCCGTACTAGCTGCTGGCTGCTCATCTCTTCCTCATTGCTACAAGTAGCACTCCTTGTGTAGGAAGAGGTTCTCCAGCCTACATTTGCTTAAGGGAACCGAAGACACCTTTTACCTATTCTGCCTGCTATCTCTCTCCTTGTACGTTGCTGCATATAGAACAACACTGTTCTATGCAGAACTGTAACCTCAGATGAATTGATTGTTATCAACAAGTTGACTGATTCTTCACTCGCTACACTTGATACCATGTTGAAGAGAACTCTGGTCTTTTCTGTGAGGTGTTATATACTAGGTTTTTTTTATTAAATCCAATTTCTTGACTGGTTGGATACATTTTATGGACTTGCTTAATCTTGTGGACTTATGTGACTACGTATGTCAACCTTTCTCTTTGCAAAATTTCCATATACCTGTATATATATGTTGTGTTTGTTACGACATGTCATTTAGGTGTTAATATTTCCTGTTTCATGGACATGTGCAGACTGGACAAACAGTTGCAATTAAGAAAATTCGTTTGGGAAAGTACAAGGAAGGTGTAAACTTTACTGCACTAAGAGAAATTAAACTGCTTAAAGAGCTCAAGGATCCAAATATCATTGAGCTGATTGATGCTTTCCCTCACAAAGGGAACTTGCATCTCGTATTTGAGTTCATGGAGAGTGACTTAGAAGCTGTTATTCGTGACAGAAACATAGTTCTTTCTCCAGCTGACGTGAAGTCTTATCTGCAGATGACATTAAAAGGTCTTGCTTATTGCCACAAAAAATGGGTGCTTCACAGGTACCAAGTGTTTACGCTTCTTGTAGTTTTTTGTTCATTTATGTTGTTGTCATCATCATTACCAACTTATCTGTACAGGGATATGAAGCCAAATAATTTACTCATTGGAGCTGATGGACAGCTAAAGCTAGCAGATTTTGGTTTGGCTCGTTTATTTGGGAGCCCAGATCGGAAATTTACCCACCAGGTACTGCATTTATTTGGCAGGGGGATAGATTTGTTGATATGGAGACATCCTATGTCCACGTTTCATAGTGATTTGTTCCCTTGTTCTTGTAATGGTTTCCTATGGAATTTCAGAAAAGTAAACACAGGATTTGGAGAGATGCTTGCATAAGAAGAACAGTAGTTAAATTCTATAGAAGGGAAAAAAGAGGATATTTGTACTTTACCTTGTTAGGTTTGAGTTTCTAAGTTCACAATAATAAGCTTCTTAGTGGCCTATCAATTTCACTTTTCAGCCTCATATATTGTTTTAAATGTCTTCCTAGTCAGTAACGCTTCATCACACTTTCAATTTTTTATTTTATTTGCCCAGTGTCCCATCAGCTTAAATGACATCTTGCTCCTTTTATAAAAGTAAAAAAAATTTTACTTCGTTTCTCGTCGTGTTGTTATATTGTAGTCCATATATGATATTTAATACCTTTTGGCCGGATTTTTTTCTTTTGAAAAGATGAAGCTTTTAATTATCAGTAATACAGACACAAAATGAAATTAACATACCAAAGAGGACTATGAGGAGAAAGCCCTGTAAATTTTTTCGTATTACTGTTTGTTGAGTCAACACTGGAAGCATCCAAATGAACCCCCTCCACTTGCCATCCTGGGATTCCCTCACAACTGCTATCAAAGTTGAGTTTCAGGAAGGGGCCACCATCTTAGCCATACAATTAGATATAGAGTTTATAATGCACAAGGGAAATGAATGTTTCAACATGTCTACTTGGAAAAAGATAATGGAGTG
Source organism: Aristolochia contorta (assembly GCA_022405105.1). Classification (NCBI taxonomy): domain Eukaryota; kingdom Viridiplantae; phylum Streptophyta; class Magnoliopsida; order Piperales; family Aristolochiaceae; genus Aristolochia; species Aristolochia contorta. The sequence goes on from CM039664.1 coordinate 8,936,530, forward strand.
CATAACCCCCTCAATGAATGAACCTTTACTTGTTTTCGAAATTTCTATTATTGTACTTTCCATTTGCTCATAACTGTCTAATCTGTTGTGAGAGTGGACAGAAGGAGAAGAGGACATACTGCTTCAATATGACTTGCACAGAATTGTACTGGGCCTTTTATTGTTGTGGAAACACTAATTTTCACTATCTGAAACCTATTCTTAGTGGCAGTTTTTTGGTCCAGGTGTTTGCTCGCTGGTATAGAGCACCGGAGTTGTTGTTTGGCACCAAACAGTATGGCTCTGGGGTGGATGTGTGGGCTGCTGCTTGCATCTTTGCTGAGCTGCTTCTCCGCCGGCCCTTTTTGCAGGTGAACAAGATTTTTGAGTTAAAATTTCCTTGCTTGTTTAACTGGAAGTAGTTGCTTTTCTTCTCTCTCTCTCTCTCTCTGACCTATTTTGCTGAAGAAAACAAATAAGTTTACTGTTGAATAGTTTGTTTTTGGACGAATATTATCTTTTACATGTTAGGCATGGCAATGCTACTTGAAGATATGATATTATGATAAGAGTGTCAGTTGGTTTCATGGTTTTCTTTCCTCCTTCAAGCTCGATTTTTTAAATTGTTACTTGTAGATCCAATTTTATTCGAGTTGGCTTTCATGTGACCAAATATTTTTTTGAATCAGTTTGATGTTTTTTCAGTCTCTCCTTGGACCTGAAATTTTTATATTCTGTGTTGTTTATATTATTATTACTTGGCTCAGTGGTTTTAATGTTAAACTGTCAGGGTTCAAGTGACATTGATCAGTTAGGAAAGATCTTTGCCGCATTTGGAACACCAAAGCCATCTCAATGGCCTGATATGGTTTATCTGCCTGATTATGTTGAATATCAATTTGTTCCTGCACCTCCACTTCGATCACTTTTTCCTTTGGCCAGTGATGATGCTTTAGATTTACTATCCAAGATGTTCACATATGATCCAAAAGCAAGGATTTCAGTTCAGCAGGCATTAGAACATAGGTATCTGCCTGCTCTTTTTTGGCTGGTATTTTTCTATCAAACTTCTATGTTTCAGAGAAATACTGATGATCATGTGTGTAGGTACTTTTCATCTGTTCCTCCACCAACAAAACCAGCATCACTCCCAAGACCTCCTAAGAAGGGGGAATCTCTTAGCACTAAGCCCGTGGATTTCAATCCACAGGAAGCACCTGTGGTATTGTCACCACCAAATAAGCTGAGGAGAGTGATGGTTAACCGTGATGGATTGGATGGCCAGGTTGCGGAACAGATTGGGGGTGGGTTTAGACAGAAGGGTGAGGATACAAGTCAGAGCAAAAATATTCCTATGTCTATAGATGTTGCTGCTGCCTTTGGGTCAAAGCCTCCACCAAGACCAACACTAAACAGGTAATGATACTCATTTAGGTTTTGTATATGAAAATTACAGCCAAATGCATGCATCTATGCAGAGAAGGGAGATATTAACCAGTGTAGTTGCTTTTGTTGTGGTGCTTTTGGAGTATGGCATTCTTGACCTTGTGGGGCCTGCCATTTGATTTTTGAGAAAGGCAGTTTCATTGAGAGGCTGAAAAGCCACTACAAAGCAAAGCGGGCAATGTTTTCTAACCAAAATCTTTAGGCAAACTGCTGGTTGAAGTTTTCTTCCGTCTCCTAAGTATAGCTTTTATGATTTCAATTAGATTACACTGATAGAGTGCTTCTTATTTGTTTCATATTTGTGCACAAAGAATTAGATGTGTTTGAATGGCAATCTTGTTAATTACTCTGTTATCGTTTTGAAAAACATAGGTAAATCTCTTAGCACCTCTGCTAGAGATTGGGACTTTGACTTAATCACCCCCAGTCTCTCTGGGGAAATGAGGTGTAGTGTACCTCTGCAATCAACAATGAAAGAAAAGGAAGCTAGTCATTGTGTTTCAGACAGTATAGATCTTTCATTAGTGGATTTGAGTCTTTGATTTGAGGACCGAATTCAGTTGTATCTTATTTTGATTTCTTCGACAAGCTTCTAGGAGTATCTTCAACAAGTATGCTTTGCAATAGAATAAGGCATAGACACTTGTGTGATATGTGGAGGGATCTGGTACAGCTGCTCATATTTTTTTTTCTCTGTTTCATTTCAGTGCTGACAGATCTCACTTGAAGCGAAAACTTGAATGGGAATTTGAACCAGAATAGAGAGAATCCAACAGAAATATACCTTTTAACATAAATGTGGTGGAATCGAAGTCCAGCTTTCACAATAATATATGCCAAAGTCAGGGCACCTTGTTTTATCTGATTCCACTGATAGTTATTACTTAAATGTGTGTTCCCCTTGTTCGCAAGATATATTTTTGAAGCGGTGGCTGTGAGAGATTTGGTGGTGTCACATGAATTATGACAGATTGTACTCATCATATTTGCTGCACCGAAAGATATTCCAATGGTGGGGGAGGGAATAGGTTCTGAAGGTGCTAATTTTTTTCTTCTTGCAGAGAATTGTACACTAAGGGTGAGGTGAAGCTATTTTCATAACTTTATCAGCTATTTACATAAAGTTACTTGAATTTTCATCTCTTTTGGTAAGGCTTGTTTTGGTGAAACATTTACTCCGGTATGAGGAAAATAAGCCCAGCCGTTATTGCATTCAGTTTCCTTGAAATGATTACATTTTCATTGTTCAAGGTACCGTGTTCAACTGTAGAAATTGATTGTTTCTATTATATTAGAAAGTAAACAGCTTTGTTGTGCTGCATTTTATGTTGTCTTCTACGAACATCGGTGCAGGCCATTTGCATCTTGTGATGACTATTCTTAGTCATGGGTTAAGTTAAAAGCTTAGATTACAGATGGATTTGTTCGAATTTGCATGCCAGGGCCAGGCTCGACGCTTTTGAAGGCTATGTTTCGGCTTTATATATTGAACTGCTTTTCAATTTTAGAAGAAAGAGGTTGCTTGGATATAGCTAATTTTTTATCGCTTTCCGAGCTTAAAATTTCTCTTGACTCGTTTCAAATATGGATTTAAAAAAAATTTATGAGTAAAATTGAAACGAACTCTCCATCACGCGTCTTTAAGGAAAACTGATGTAAAATGACCAGACTCTTGAGTTACAACTGTGTCCCGCACCACTAAACTCGAAAACCTGAAAATGAGAGTTCGGTATTTTTTTTTTATTTTCTTTTGATCCACACAGAGAGTTCAGTATTTGAGATCAGAATCCGTGTCTGACTCAGTAAGGAAGCCTGGGGACAAAGCCCATGGTAATTCTGCTATTGCGGCCCAAGGAATATAAGAATTTCGAGTTCGATCAGCGTAAGAACTTGCGAAGTGCAACTTGGAATTTGGAACCTGGAACCGTATCACGATGCCATAAACATTAAACAGTGAAGATGTCTCGGCACCCATTTGCGTTGCCATTAGTGTTCGCATCTCCTCAGTTCATAAACCCTAAATCCTTCTTCAAACAAAAGCTACTAACAGCGAGTCATTCTTCATCGTAACAGAACACCGAGCAGTAGGAGAAAGGAAGAGATATTGAAGGAAGATGCTGGACATTAATCTCTTCCGAGAAGACAAGGGAAATGATCCGGAACGCATCCGCGAGTCGCAGCGCCGACGATTTGCCAATGTTGAACTCGTCGACGACGTCATCCGCCTCGATAAGGAATGGCGTCAACGTTAGTGATTGATACTCACACCACTTCCTATTCTTCTCTGTCTCTCATTTTGTGCGTCTAACGCGTCTCCTCGCTTATTATGTTTATCTAAAGGCCAATTCGAGCTGGACAATCTTCGGAAAGACTTCAACCGCATCAACAAAGAAATTGCCCGCCTTAAGATTGTAATTATACCTTTACTATTCATCTTTATTTGGAGAAAAGAAATTGCTTTGTTTGCCGTGTTTTCTTGCTTATGATTTAATGAGGTAATGTTTTGTTGGTGAAGTCTGGCAATGATGCTACTGAGATGATAAAGAATACGGATGATAACAAGCAGTTGACCGCTGAGAAAGAAATTGAAGTCAACGAAGCTAGAGCTGTATTGTATTCTAAGTTGGAAGCAATTGGAAACCTTGTACACGACAGTGTTCCTGTTAGTAATAATGAGGTACGAGTTTTTATTTGTCATTAGTTTGTTTTTGTCTCACCAATTAGTTTTACAAAAGGTGCTTAACACTGCATCTAAACGGGGTGGTCTCTCACTTTCAAAAAATTGCTTTGTTGGTAACTCGACCACATGATATTTTCTTTCTAAGTGATGGAAATTTCCATCTGACTAAAATTAATACGCAATTGTAAGAGAGGGCAGCTTAAGAATTCCGTTCTCATGAATTTGGTAGGTTTCATGCACTGCAATTGTCTGTTATGCTAAATTTCATGTGTCTGCAGGACAACAATGCAATTGTTCGATCCTGGGGTGAGAAAATGGAAGGGAAGTTGAGAAATCATGTGGAGCTAGTTCAGCTTCTTGGAATTGCAGATCTGGTGAAGGGTAAGTTGTTGTGGATGTTCCTCGTAAGTTTAGGCCTTTTCATTTCATTGTATTCCGTTAATTTAAACTTCGAAATGGAAGGGACTAAGTGTGTTGACTCTTATCTGTTTATCATTAGAATTGTTCATCCATGAATAGTGACATAGTATCAATAATGTAGTTTTTGCATGCAAAATGTCGACTATCCTCTACTATGATTTTACAGAAATAACATGGGTCTACTACAGTGACATTAAAGCACAAAAATTGGAAACTATTGAATACCATCACTAGATTGGTAAAATCTCAATGGTCTCCTAGGTCAAAAAAAAAAAAAAAATAAAAAATAAACAACGGTGTTCTCTCTAATTTTTATTTTCTCTAGTAGTATATAAGGCTAGCTCCGTTTGCTGACTGAGTTTTAACTTCTGAATATTCTGACATGTGTGAAGGTGCTGATGTGGCTGGAGGAAGAGGATTCTATCTGAAGGGTGCTGGGGTCCTACTTAACCAAGCATTAATAAATTTTGGCCTTACTTTTTTGGCAAAACGACAATATGAACCACTTCAGACACCTTTCTTCATGAGAAAGGATATCATGGCAAAATGTGCTCAACTAGCTCAATTTGATGAAGAGCTATACAAGGTAAATTTCATAAATTGTTCATCACTAAACAGGAATTTAAAATGTAACTTGTTGTTTGCAAAGCCTTTCTACTTTTTCCCCTACCCGACAGGAGACATCATTGGTTTTTGGCTTGATAATATCAGTAATATTCTATTAGTTGGGTTGGCTGATCTGATTCTTCTCTTCAGAAGCCTTCAGTTTTTAGACCTTTTTTTCTGAATTTTTGGTTTTTTAGATAATTAAGTATTTTCTACTTATATGTCCAGGGAATGTATGCTTTGACTAGCCACACAAAGAAAGAAAATAAAAGTGCATTTCATTCCTTGAGTACTACTTGCTCAAATAGAAAAATTGCATGTTTATTAAAGCTAATGATAAGATTGTGGAAAAATGATGAACATAAATGTCAGAGATGAAGAATAATGAAATTGAAATGACTTGATCTTTTGACAAAATTGATGGTGCTTGCTATTGTATTTTGCACATGTTCTCTCCTCAAGAGCGTAAGTTTTATTTGCAAGCATGCTTGAGCTCTCATCATCTCTGAGAAAAAATCCTTAAATCTTTTTTGCTTATCTCATTGCATCTGTTGGAGGATCCAGAGATTCAGTTTAAATTGGAAATGACTGTGCATGTTGGTGACTGCAGTGGAAGGGTTGAAAAAACAATATCATGTATGGTCTTTCTCGATTTATTACTATGCTCCGATATATTGTCCCTATATTTTTAATTGATGAGTTTCATCCTTGTTTTTTGAATTTTTCTGGATTCTGCTTTATGAGCTGAGTGGTAATTCGTGCATAGTAAATGCTGATGTGTGAGTGTTCTAAATGCAAATTTCTTATATTAGGTCATTTCCCATTTTGTCTTAAAGTTTGTCTTTTTCAGTTGAAAGCCTAATCTTCTCTCTGTTAAATATTGACTTCTTACAGGTAACTGGAGAAGGGGATGACAAGTATCTGATTGCTACAGCTGAGCAGCCACTTTGTGCTTATCACGTGGGTGAATGGATTCATCCTTCACAACTGCCCATTAGGTAACTTTAGTGTTTACTTTTTCAAGGCCGTTGTTTTGTTACAAACAGCAGACAGTTGGTTTTGACTCTCCTTTATAGGGCAGTACATGTTTGCAGACTAATTAAAGTGAAGCAGTTGTGTATTATCTATGTGCTTCTTTTATATGTATTCATTTCTTTATTTGTTCCTTTTCATGGAAAAAAAAGTTGGAATGGGTAGGAAATTGTATTAACCTGGTTAACTGCTCTATTTATTTGGAATGAGCAAAAAGTATTCCTCTACCCATTCATCTACAGATTTTGTGTGGGTGACCTGATTAGTAGGTACATTAAATTCAGAATAACCTGTACCCATATCTATTTCATTTAGTAAACTGTAACAGGGTAAATCCTCACACAAGTTTTTTTTTTATTATTCAAATTCCGTTTACAAACAAACAATTTGGATGGGAGAATGGGTATAATGCTGAATCTTTCATGATTTGGGCTTTTAAAAGGGTATTTTTCAATTAATTGGGGTTCAATAGAATATTATATTTCATTTCAGTTACAATATGAACCTGCTTCTTGATTCTGGTGCTGATTGGAAAGAGTGGAGCTTTGTGTAGAATATGTAAGGCAAAGGCCCTTGTACTTGCTTGTTCTCTCTCCCTTCCCTTTTGCACAGAAGCAAGTTGGCGAAGGGAGCTGGGGGAGGGTTTTTCTTGGAAGGAGGAAATATCTTTTTCTCAGTATATTTCATGTCTGTCAACGTCCATTTATGTCATTTACATGCAGGGCGTGCTACTTGTCTTAAGACCCTAGTGTCTGCAATACATATTTTTCCACGGGATTGTTTCTATATAATGTCAAAGCATGAAACTGCATGCTCACTATGTGGCACGGATTCAGCTGGAGTGATTTTCTGGATTACTTTTGATTAAGGGATGTTAATTACATAAAGAAAGATAAGGATGATTTTGTTGATGAATTTAGGTGCTTGCAGATATGCTGGATATTCAACTTGTTTCCGTAAAGAAGCTGGTTCTCATGGTCGGGACACCTTGGGCATTTTTAGAGTCCACCAGTTTGAGAAAGTGGAACAGTTCTGCATCACTAGCCCAAATGGAAACGACTCTTGGGAGATGCATGAAGAAATGATTAAGAACTCTGAAGAATTCTATAAGGAGGTCTGTTGTGCAATCCTGAATATTTCAGTGTTTTATTTTGTTATTTTCTGGAAGTGATATATTTTGCTTAAAGCTTTTCATGTGACACATAATGCAGTTGAATATTCCATATCAAGTTGTTGCTATTGTTTCTGGAGCATTAAATGACGCAGCTGCAAAGAAATATGATTTAGAAGGGTGGTTCCCGGCATCCAAAACTTATAGGGAACTTGTTTCATGCTCAAACTGCACAGACTACCAATCGAGGAGACTAGAAATACGATATGGCCAGAAGAAGGCAAGAGATTTCTATCTCACTGTTCCCTGTTATGGAATCGTAGAAATATCTGAAAACAGTTCAGTTAGAAAATTATTTATGGTTGTTGGCTTCTTGAGTTCAGCTTATCTAAGTGAAGGTGGGGCAGTGGCCAAACAACTAATTGTTTTTTATATTGTCTGCAGAGTAATGAACAAGTGAAGCAATATGTTCATCTTTTGAACTCTACTCTGACTGCTACAGAGAGGACAATTTGTTGTATTCTTGAAAATTATCAGAAGGAAGATGGTGTTGAGATTCCTCCACCTTTGCAACCTTTCATGGGGACTAGCTTCCTCCCTTTCCAGAACGTCCCAGCTTCAGATGCAAAAGGAAAGAAGCCCAAAGCTAAGGTCTTTATCTATTTCATCTATCTAGCATACCTGACACCCGAAATTAGTACACACACATATATTTTTGCTATGAACTTGGATTTTTGTTTGGATTCTGCAGGCTAATTCTGTCGTATAGGAGGACCAAAAAGCTAACGACAATGTACTATTACCTCCAGACAAAACTTTCGTAGAACATGCACGCAGAAAAAATGCTCATCGGATGGTCAAAGTAGTGGGACCTTGAGTTCTGTTGAAGGTACCAGCCACTGCGCTCTGGAAAAGTATGAATTTTGGAACAGATATCTAATTGAACTATGTAATTGTTGGAGAGTGGTGTTTCTGTAAAGATAATGACAACGACGAACGATAATTCATGAGCAAATTGTGCACCACAAATCTATCTCTTGATTATGTTTGCGTTGGGGATGATTTTCTCTCATGTTGTCTCCTAGACTCAAAATTCCAGGAAGGAGTTCGAGAATATCAAATGGTAATGTGGCTCGAGAAGGAGACGAATCTGGATTTCTTAATTTAATGCTGCAGTCTCTTTAAAGCCTTAGTTTTTTTTTTTTTTTTTTGTAGAGTTTGATATAATGCCTTAGTTATAACCATTATACTGAAGCGATCATAGGGAAGTACCTCCATCTGAATACTTGTGATTGTGACGGACCCAGGAATTTAAGTGGCACATAAGTACTCTCGCGTTGTAGTTTCATTTCTGTGGACGAAACCTGGATCGTGTTGGATTTGTCACGTACATACTGGTTGGAACCGATAGATTGATAGTGAGATTCAAAGTTTTGTAATAACGATGCTTTCAAGCGTTCTTTGTTTGATGAAGACAATCTTTTCAGTTCTAACCGCACAAATTTTCTAAATGCAAAACCCAACTTTAAAAATTTTGGGAAGCACCACTCTCTTCTTTGGTTCCCCAATCTTGTAAATAACCTTCCTGTAAAGAATGGTTTCCTTTCTCTAAACACCAATCCTTTTTAGGACAATCCTCAATCTGAAAAAGAAAAAAAAAAAAACAAACTTCGGTTGCTTGAACCAGTTGCAGCATTCTAGTCTACAGCGTGTAAAATAGCAGTGTAGACCAGATCCGATTAAATAACGATTGCAAGTTCCAAGATTATAAAATACTCACTGGGAACGAGGAAGGTACCCTGCCAATCACAATTGATTAGTGATGGCCACCTCTATCCTTGACGTCTGGGAGCTTGTCTTGTACAGAAAGAAAGGCTCCCACTTCAAAATGGTAGAAGATTACGGAAGAGAGAGAGAGAGAGAGATCACAGAGAGAGAGAGAGAGATCAGAGAGAGAGAGAAGTCTCGTCTCGTCTCGTCTCGTCTCGTCTCGTCTCGTCTCGTCTCGTCTCGTCTCGTCTCGTCTCGTCTCGTCTCTCTTAATATTGGATTCTTAAAAGTTTGGAACCCTCTACGTTAAAACCTCAGAAATTTTTATTCGACGGTCTTTTTATTATGGAATAAGAAACAGTTAGCCTGTACTTGTTTCGGACAAATGAAGCCATCTTGTCCAGAAACCACAAGGCAGGAGCTGCTCGAGGATTTCTTTAAAACGTAAGATTGTCTTCTCCAGACTCTTCTTTTGCTTATTATTAACTCGTATGAAGAAGACAGGAGCCGACTGTAAATAATTTAATGGGTTTCAGGACGAAGCTTTGACCTGGTCAGGGAACTGGTTGCGGGGCTCGTGAGGTAAATACGATACAGCCCCATAAACTCAAAGACGACGGAGCTCGTATTGAGATACATGTAACTTTGTGTGATTACGGAAACTCTTGAGGCAATGAACTACTCTTTCTTCTGCATCAAACTCTGTCAAAACTTCAGTCCCAGGAAAAACCGGGTCTTATTCAAAAACCTGGAAGCTTCAATTATACATCAAGTAAAAGAAAGGGAACAAATAAATTTGATAGAAAAAATCATGGTCTTCAACGCAGGATTACGCGTATGACTCCTCAAACAAAAGAAGAAGTGGACTGGTGCTCGGAAAACTGGCATCTTCTTGTTCTACACTACTTGTTATGTAATGGGTCCGGACAGGAAGGAACTTCTCTTTTCGTATCCGAGAAAACATCCCCAGTACTCTGATATGAATAACGGGCAACCCCAGTACTCTGATATGAATAACGGGCATTCGAAGCTTGAAGGTCTTCCTGCTGTACCACCTTTCTCTGTAGCAGTACTCTTGCGCCAAAAACTTTCTTCTCTGCTACTCCCACGCTAAACAGAAGAAGCAGAAAGAACCCGAGTTTCGTAGTGGAGATTAGCATTTCTTCTTTTTCTTCTTCTCCAAGAAAGATGAGCGGATCGACTGATACAGACAAAGGAGGAGATGAATGTGCCAAACCACCCCTTCTTATATGCAGGAGGAGATGAAGAAAGACAACTTCAATTCCCAAGCAAAAAGAAAAAAGAAATTGTGGAGGGAGGGATGACAAATGTGTCATATGAGGTATGATCTCATTAAAAGCTCGACTTTCTCCATGTAATGGCCCACTCCTGTCCATGTGATAACACAACCAATTGACTACTTGCAATTGTTTAATGCAGTTTCTCTCAACACTGCTGCACTGCTGCAAGAAATTAAACAACACTGCTGGCATTGTTAATTAAATCCCGAAAAAATTTTCTAAGCAGAAAAAAAAAAAATCTGTTTCGTCTTCTTCATTCACTCAGAAATATAAAGAGAAGAGAAGTCCAGTTTTCTGCAGTTCGTTGTTGATTGGGGAACCACTGTAGAGAGGTTTGGTAGTTGCCTCTGTACTTGCAGACAGAAACTTACCTCACTGTATCTATGTTTGCATTCTGTTGCTTCCATATATGGCCTCTGGTCACCCCTTCAGAAGACACAAAGATTGCAACTCCCCTGATATAAATCCAAGATATTAACCCATTGTTTCCATTAAATGGAGTCGAGATATTTTTTTTGCTGCTCTCGTTGGTGATTAGGAAGGATTGTTCTGAGATTTTCTGGGGAAACTGAAGTTATTGTTTCTTATGCCAGGATGAGACAGTAAGCATCTCCCGGGTAATTATGGCAAAAAAAGAAGTTTGTTAAGAAATCTTTTGGACTGTAATTAACAAGAAACTCAGAAAAAGAAAGAAGTACGTAAACAGTTTACAGCCCCCATCATTAACGGGGTGCAGTTTCCTCCTAACCATCATTGTTTATTAGACTTGAGAACCTGACGAACGTCATGCAAAAGAAAGAATCACCTAAATCTATTAAACTAGACAAAACCATGTGTGAAAAGTTGTGCCCAGAACCTCAAATTCAGGATAAATTGGTTGACTCTCCTGACAGTTTCTGCTATTATATGACAGTACCATTACCCTTCAAAAATGACGGGTTTATTTCTCTATTTAGCAGAAAAAGTGAACTCTCTCATTCTTGCTTTCCCACTACTGGGTTTATTTAGTCTTGTATGCTTTTCTTATCAACTTGGTTATCTTCTTCACTCTTCTTGTCTTGATCACTTGTCTTATTTGATTAATATTATTGCACCGTCCTATTTGAAATATTGTTCCTTGTTTGGGCAACAAGTTTGAATTTGTAAGACTGAACAAGACTTTTATGTTTTTATTTGTCTAATGGTCAGTTTCTCATGTTCCTGATTGTCTCTTAATCGAAGTTAGCTCTACATGAGCCTAAATTAATGATGTTTCACAATTCATGTGCTCAGTGCAGTGAAAATAAAGCTGGAAAACTGCCGCTGGTCTTATCTATATTCATCTAGGAAAGCTGCACAAATTTCTGGGACTCGAATAGTGATTTCAAAATTTAACTTGAAGTCTTGAACCATTGAAATTCAAGATATTCTGGAGTTCAACTGCAGTGATCCCTTCTTTTGGCTGACAATTTGCCAACGAAAAAAAAACACTCTGTGGCTGTCGCTGTCACCCATGAAAAACCAGTAAAGAGCTGTCTTTTCAGTAAACTGGCCAGGACAGGGAACATATTGTTTTTTCACGAGTCCAGGCTGCAATAAGATCGCACTCCTAGATTTCAGAACTAGCATTGGATCTCCGAGAAAATGATGGATTTCATGCTTTCTATAGTTTTTGTTATGAAACGTAATCTTTACATGGATTGTCCTGCTTCAAACTAGGAGAAAATTTGTGGATATAGCACGTGTTTGATTCTTATTTTATGTTACGATGCAGCAGACTCATTAATATCAAACAAGAGTGGAGTCTGTTATACGGGTCGTTTATCCGAACTGTTGTTAGGAATTAGAATATCTGATTCCATTTCTGCATCAACATGAGATCTCATTATTGCGTTACGTCGGATCTGCTAAAAGTAGTCAATCTCACCTTATAAGAAAAAACATTGAAACAATTGGATATGGCCATAATCCTGTAAAACTAATGAAAACTTTATCATACAATTTACTTCTAATGTCAGTCCCAATTGAAGAAAAATATTGCTTTTACATGAAAATCACAGGCCATATTCATGCATCCATGCATTGAGGGATTCAGCAGTGTCGTTGCTTTTGGTGTGGTTCGGTGCCTTGAGCATGGCCTTCTCTACCTTGTGTAAAGCCTATATATACTTCTTTGCTTCTTTCAACTAGTGTACAAATGAGTAAAGCCGAGACGTACAGTAACAAGAAATAGACAAGCCACTTCTTACTATAGAGTTAGATGGTTGAGGATCCATTTTACTACTTTTGGTTGAATTTGAGAATGCAATAGCCACGTTATCAATTTCTTGAGTTTCACTTTGTCAAAAATGAATGAATACAAATGATGAATTCAGCTAATAAGCGAAGTTCCACTAACATTCTCCAGCAACTCAACATCATACACAAGTGAAAATATGTAGTATCGCCATCATCAAGTTCTTCTCGTTAATTGCCTACTGTGATAGTGAAGAAATAAACCTTGAGCACGACAGCAAGAGCTAACTGTAGCACAAAGATCGCCGCCACAATAAAAAACCAACTCTCACCAGCTGCCCTAATGTGATTTCGAAGATTAAGGGAAACAAATGCAGCTGACATAAAACCAGCAACACCTGCCACTACCCATCTAAAAATTTCCACTGGCACAATAGAGAGACACTGCACCGAGACAAAGTATGTCAGAAAATCCTACCCTATTAATCAACCAACAAACAGATTCTTAAAATTATGCTTAGGAAGTTCATGATTTGAATAAATATGCATAGCAATAGACAAGCACTGAAATAAGCGCAAAAGTTAAATTTGCATTACTTTTTTTACACTCCCCAATGGTGTCAATTTTCATAAATACTCAAGTAAATAAATAAATGGAAAATATCCAAAAACACTTCAATATTTTATATAAAACATTGACTAATTTTCATTTCAAACAACCTCACTAAAAAAATATTTTTAGCCTAAAAGAGGCCGTTTACTTTAACTTCTGGTTAAAAAACATACTATTCCTCAAATACCCTTAGCATAAATTTTTACTTATGAGAGTTAATTTCTAATTTTTATTAATGTATCCATATCTCATACTTGAAAAGGAAAAAAATCAGGGGCAAATAAATGCAAACGATGTAAAGTGTACTTTTGTACCTATTAGCAGATTTTACAAAGGATAGATAAATAAATAAATAAATAACTATCCACTGAATGCTTTATTGTCTGAGTTTTTGTATATGTAAAATTTCTTCTAGTGAAAATTTCCCCATCCCACTAAACCTCTAACAAAGGAGATACAGTATTGAAAAATAAACTTTTGGATTGTCAAATACCAAAATTTCTTTCATCTACTTTTGCTTTCAACATCATGCTAAATGAGGACAAGCCAAGACCACAAGTTCCTGCATGGAAGTATGAAACCCAATATCCAGCAATGTAACCCACAAAATAACTGAGGTTCCCATTAACAATAAGTTAGCCTACATGGATACGAGAGGGAAACTCTTTCATATGTTTTGTAAACAACTGTTTTTAATCATTTTGTTACTCCAGCAACTAGAAGTTCATTGACAAACTGGCTTCACCAGACAATACCGCATAACATACTGCTATAAGTAAACATACAGAACTTGCACAATTTTGCAATAAATAGAGAACTTACCGAGGCAGGGATGAACACAAAGAGAGAGTATCCATACAAACACCAGAGCTGGACAAGACCGGAGGGGGCGGAGAAGTATTTAAGGATGATATAAAGACCAAGAGGAACAACTGTAACATATCCGTAGAATAAACCAGCTGACCATGTGACCAAGTTTATATCATAGTCCCATTCTTTCTTCTGAAGTTTGTGTGCCACATAAGTAACAACCGTGCAGATAGCTGCTGCAACAAATATTAAGGTCGTGCATATCCAGAAGGGCCCATACCTGTATGAATTCATGAACAATATGACTCAAGTTTTCAAAGTACACATCTCAGAAGAATATACCGAATAGAGTATACACGAAACTGGGATAATGATGAAAGTTTCTAGCTTAGCTGTCAAAAGAGAATTAAAAATCATTGCATTGAAAAGGTAACTGACAAAAAAAACAAAACCCTGCAACAGGAGTATATTAATCTAAAAATGTAAAATAACTTCCTCATGGTTCCAATGGCCCTAAATGATCGTGTCTCTACTCTGACAAAAAAGTTATCAAATTCAAAAAACAAAAAAATTGGCTAAAAAACTGTATAGCAGAATTAAAGATAGTTTCTAATTTGCCTCTTCCTTGTCCTTTCCTTTCCTCATTTGATTTGCAGAGTACAAAAATTCCATTCAAGAATTTTGTTTTGAGAATTCCATTCAAGAATTAATTTTTTAGAATTCCATTCGAGAATTTTGTTTTGAGAATTCCATTCAAGAATTTTGTTTTGAGAATTCCATTCAAGAAATTTGTTTTGAGAATTCCATTCAAAAATTTTGTTTTGAGAATTCCATTCAAGATTTTTGTTTTGAGAATTCCATACAAGAGTTTCATTAAAATACCATCATTGAATGGACTATCCATGAGCAAGAGAACTATACACACAATTTACAAAAAAAAAAAAAAAAAAAAAAAAAAAAACTCCTGCTTATATATTCTTTCTTATGTATTTTTTTATGCTTAACCTGTTTATAAAAAAAATAAGCATTACAAAGTCTTTGATTGGCAACTATTATGAATCTATTAGCCCACAAACATAGAGATACAAGTATTCAAATAAAGAGGGACTTTACAAGTCAAACCATGACAGAGAGGCTTCACATAATAATTTATTAATTATACCTAACATAACAGCATGAAACGCATCCTAAATACTATGAATCAAAGCATCCAATATGCTAGAGACCTACACAAAATTTTATCTAGAATTACAAGGTTTTCATAGAGAAAGGATGCAAAAAGACTCGTATTATATGTTCTGCATTTAATACCAGTAATCAAGGAAGATTAAAACCTTTTCATGTAAAAGAACGTAGAATAAAACTAACATAAGTTAAACAGGGCTCACAAGTCTGGATTGTCAGCTGTCTTCTCAGAAAAGGTTCCTTTAAATGGAAAAAGTGAGTCTTTTATCCTCTCCAAGACATCAGAAGTATCAACATCAAAGTACGGCTTGTATGTTCCAATGGAGAATGTTTTAAACCAACCAGTTGGCTGAGCTTCCTCAGAACTATGATTAGCTGGTTTAGAGAAAGAATCTGCCAAAGATAAACATGACCTTCAGTTCTCAACACAAAAAGCAGCTCAAAAACAGATTTTCTTTATCTTTTTTGAGAACACGGCTCCAAAAGGGACCAAAACTAACTTTCAAAAAAAGAAAAGGGACCAAAACTAAAAGCAAAAGCTTGTAGTAGCACTGCAACATACACAAGTGAAAGAACAACGAACCGCCTCCATTTTTTTTTTCTTTTGGAAAAATGCATCTTTCAGGCTTATTAGTATCCAATGCTACACTATGTCAAATAAACCAATTGGCTTTCGCTCATGCAAAATGAAACTACTTTTTAAATATTTAAAATATTTCCTTTTTGGTTTGCTGAAATTTGAAGCTTCCGATGCTTTCAAAACAAAGACAATTTAATTGATCAATGGCCAGGTCAAGTCCATCCACGACAGCGCATTACCACTCATTCATGTTGGTATTTGTATTCTGATTTGCATGTGTGGACCTTATAAGAAAATTCAACTAATAATCATAGCTTAATTGGAGTGATGAGTAGTTAAACTTTACCGAGTTAGTAACCCTTGGAACATACAAAATACAACCTTCATATAGTTACACAACAACGATAATACAACTCTAGCTAACATTATTAGACATAATTAGAGCCACAAAACCTGACAAAAAAAAAAAAAAAAAAAAAAAGTGAAACACAAACACAGGATTGAAGAAAGTTACACCTGTAATGCTTTACTTTGAAACAGGGATAGTACCAAACTTAATATATTTTAGAAGCCTCAGAACTTAGAAAAATTACTAGAAAATGGATGAATGAGATGGTTAACATATTCGACAACAGCTCATACAAGATCAACCAAATTCAATCTTTGTCTTCCAAACATTAAAATAATGTGCATCAAACAGATCATAATTGGTATTAATGGGATTGCTTCTCTTTGCTTCATATTTTCGAAGAGAAAAAAAACTATCATTAGAATCATAAGAAATAATTGGCATTAGCATTGTGTATACATAAAAAATGTCAATAAACTCTTCCACTAAGATGGCAATTAAGTATAATATTCAAGAGCATGATTTCCTCAACATAAGTGTTGGCAGCTGATTGAATTTTCATTCCCCGTTACCTTTTACATCATTCAAGACCTGGAGCACTGACCCTTCCAGAATAGATAAACAACTCGAGTCTTACAATTTAACAAAGAATCCCTTTTCTCAATTTACTGGAAGAAGCTCTAATCGATCCACAAGTTACGCAAGCAATATAGAACATTCCTATTGACCCAAAAGAGAGCTCACAAGCAATAGAAAGTAAGGGAAATCACAAATTAACAGTCAGAAATTGCACTTAGGAAGTACTCGCTGAGACTAATTGATCCCCTAAGTCGAATCAAACTGAATTTCAATAGATGAACAACCAGGTATAGAAGAAGTAACAAAAGACAAAAGGAGAAGAAATACCATCAGCATCCGCGGGAGGGCGGTAACCACCGGAGATCTTTCCCTGCGTTGCAGAAGGTGGAAACGTCTGAAGATTCGAGTCTGCGTCCATTATCAACAAAAATCAGGATTCAAGAAAATCAAGCCGGGGCAAACACAAAACCGAAGAACGAGAAACCAGCAGCAAGTTGCAAAGCTAACCTGCGAATTTGACGGCTACGTGGTCCGCTCCAGAGGCAGCCTGCAGAAAGAGAGCGAGATCTGAGAGATCTATAAAAACGGAAAGAAATGGAAAAAGAGCAACGTAATTAATTAGAAGAGAAAAAAAATTACAGGCACAGATCCGGAGACATTTTGGCTGTCTAAAGTGGTATACCCGCTCGACATCATCTTGTTCGAACGGGAATTCGCGAAAACGCTGCTGGAGGTTCTTCTTTTTTATTCGTTGCCTTCTTCCCGGAATGAGAGAAAAGAAGATCTCTACAGGGGCTGCATTCGTACGAACCAAGCTGCTGCTGAAACTTGTGCGACTTAAAAAACGCGTGTCCGAAACTCTTTTTGTTGTAGGCATCCCCGCAATGGTCTGGTTCGGGTTGGATCCCATTGGGTGGGTCAACTTGAAACGGATGAATCAAAATATATACCCATACATACTAGATAAAACTCGTATCAGTCTAATTAAACGTCAAATAATAAAAATTATAAGTATCTGTTAACTGATAAATTAATTATTTAAATTAATGAATAAAAATAATTTGTTTGATGAAAATTTATTTTAAAAGTAAAACGTAAAATGTAATTATCTCGCATAACATGAATATTATTAAATAACTGCTTTGGTCCAATTTGCATCCTCAAAATAATTAGTAGTAGTGTCAAACATTGAAGAAAAATTGGATAACTCAAAGTATAGAGTTAGTTTATAACTAAAATCTTCCTAGTTCAATTTATTTAACATTTTATGATTTTCTGCAACAAATATTTATGAACATGTGAATATATTCAGAGTTGTGATGTTTACATTACAATCCTCCTCTCATTTGATGAAAATTGATATAATTATACAGTAAAAAGACATGTTTGTTAGTTAACGATGATTATAACTAAAAGAACTATAAATTATTTTTATTTTTTGGGGAAACATAATGGGAATGACGTAGTTTCTGATATATAGTTTCAATTCCTCCCAGTGATTAAATTCAAGACTTTTATCGGTTTTGCTTGGTGGTTTTAATCAGATCTTCAGCTGAATTCGTAGCCCTTATTTCTCCCTTGTAACCATAGATGCCAACTTGGTTTCTTGTTCAACTTCTTCTGATCATCTTGTCGAATCGAAAGATGATCCTAAATACATTGTCCTTTGGAATCATAGGAGAGTCAAGTTTGAGAATAATCAAAAACTAGTTGTCAGATGATGTCTTCTTCGATGAAACAAATAGCATTCAACTTTCTTATTTTCTTCTATCTTTTCTGATTTCTATTATGCTCAGTGTCTCTGTTTGCTTCTTCAATCTTCCTCGTTTAAATTATTTAACATTTAACGAGGGCGGTTCAAATAATTTATGCCGGCCGTGCTCCGTGCGCGTAGCATTCTTCAAGTATTAACAAAAGAATTACTTTTTAAATCAGGCCGGTTGACTGAGGAAGGTAGAAGACGGGTGGAGACGGTTTGGTAGCTGATAATTATAAAGACCGCGGTCAAACCGTTGCGCCGACGCAATCAATCCACACTTCCTCCGAGTATTGATGCGGACTCCTCCGAGTATTGATGCGGACTCCTCCGGGACGAAGACGAAGAAATTTCCCAGCAATTAGATTTCAGATGTTAATAAAAGCAAATTTTAACCATAAGCCAATTCGCTTCAAGTTTGCTTCGCCCCTGCCTGATACGAGTGATCGATGGTGCTGGGTGCATCTCTTGGGGTTTTGATTAACCAACAGCAACGCGATGAACTTCACGGACAGAATCTCCAACCAGACTACCATCTATTATTCGCAGGGAAGATATAATCGGGACTATTCGTCACCCGATAGAGTAGCATCTGCGGGTGGAGGCTCCCCGGCGAAGCAGAAGAAGGGGAAGGAGTCTACCAAAAATTGGGTGATAAGGTCTTTCTATTCCAAATCTGCAAATGAAAATAATTTTACTATTGCTGCCATAAATCCCAAATCATTAGCTGCGACTATTGACGATGGCGTCAATGGAAACTGGGGTAAGGAGCATTCTCGGGACCGGAAAGAGAAGAATTTGTACGATGGGAAGCCCGTCATTTTCTTTCAACAGTCTGTTATCGACTCTCAGGTCGAGAAGTTCAAGTTTTGCTTGGTGGGGAAGTTCCCCAAATGGCGGCCGAGATTGTCCCAGATCAGAGAATGGGCCACCGCGAAGTGGAGGCTTAGAGGCCAGTGGTCGATCACCTTACTGGATCATCGCCATGTCCTCATTACTCTGGACAACGAAGACGACATGGTCCGTGTATGGGGGAGAAATCGGTGGTTCGTCGGGAGCCACCTGATGAAAGTGTTTAAGTGGTTTCCGACCTTCGTTCCGTCCAAGGAGGAACCGTCCTCTGCCGCGATATGGGTCTCTCTGCCTTTTCTTCCTCTGTTGTTCTTCCAGGAAGAGCTTCTGTCTCCCATTGCTGCTTTGGCGGGTAAGGTGTTGGGCATCGACGGACCGACGAGAAACCTCTCTCGAACGAACGTGGCGAGGGTGTGCGTCGAGGTCGATCTCCTCAAGGACGTTCCTCGACAGGTCTGGGTTGGGGTTGGGGTCGGACAAGGAGGCTTCTGGCAAGATCTTTGCTATGAGAGGTTGCCTTCCTACTGTGTTGATTGCAGGCAACAGGGGCACTCGACCAAAGCTTGCGAAGCCAGTCGAAGGCATTCTGAGAGTAAAACCGCGAAACTGAAACCCAGCGTCAAGAATCCGAATTCCCATACCAGAACGGAGAGGCGCTCCCAAGAATACTCCATTAATACCAAGAGGTTTCAAATTTCTCCCATTATTGAAGATGAAGATGGGCGTAATCAGGCCCGACGACAAGATTGGAATCAATCCAAGGGAGGGAAAAGAAGTAGTGGAGGGTAATGCATCAGAGCCTTCGGTTCCATTATCACCTGGTGGAAGCTCTTTTGGAGAAGAGAGGAGAGTGCTCAAACGCTTGTACAAGTGAACATGTTGTATTAGGAGAGGAACCAAATCATCCAGACAGCGAAGGAGACGCAGTCCTGCGAGACGAAGACGCTCCTTTACATACAGAAGTCGGTGGGACAGGTTTTGGCGTAGTAAAGGGAGAAAGCTTTCACCGGGTGGAGCGGAAATCCCCTCCAAGAAAGTAACCTGCTGCACATCTCCTTCATTTAGATCTTGCAAAGCAATCAGAACATGAATTAGCTCCCCTGTCTCAGATGGAAACAAATTAGGCAAATTGGATTTAGAATCACAATTGAAAATCTTATAGTTTTTTTTTTTATGCAGAATGAAAACCACTTCAAAAAGTTTAATCTTCTTTTGGAAGACGAAACAGAAGGAAATTCCAGCCGTGGATTTGAGGCCGATGAGGAAGGAAATTCCAGCCTTGGAGTTGAGGCCTATGAGCCCTCCGACCGTCATGATATTCAAATATTCAGAGATAGAGAAAATGACTAAAACTTTCGGAAACAAAATCGGGGAAGAAGGCTTTGGTAAGGTCTTCAAAGGGACGCTTCCTGATGGCCGAGAGGTCGCGATCAAGAGGAATGACCCGCAGTCGGATCAGGAGGTGGATGAATTCCAGACGGAGATCGAGGTGCTGTCGAAGCTGCGGCACAGGCACCTGGTGCCCCTCATCGGTTACTGCCAGGAGAACAATGAGTTGATCTTGGTGTACGAGTATATGGCCCACGGGTCGCTGGAGGATCACCTGTTCAATAAGGACAAGAGCAGCAACAAAGCGGCGCTGTCGTGGGAACAAAGGCTAGAGATCTGCATCGGGGCGGCGAGGGGGCTCCATTACCTGCACGGGGGGTCCAAGTACTCGATCATCCACAGGGACGTGAAGTCGTCCAACATTCTGGTGGACGAGCAGTGGGTGGCGAAGGTATCCGACTTAGGGATCTCCAAGACGGGTCCGAACCTGGACGAGACGCACGTGAGCACAAGGATTTTAGGGACTCACGGGTACGCTGACCCGGAGTACATCCTGCAGGGGCGACTGACGTACGAGTCGGACGTGTACTCATTCGGGGTGGTCCTGTTCGAGGTGCTACTGGCGAGGCCGGCCATAGACATCAGCCTGCCCAAAAAACAGGTCAACCTCGCCAACTGGGTTCTGCACTGCCGGAGGAAGGGCATCCGTGACCTGCAGAAGGTGATAGACCCGCACCTAAAGGGGAAGATCAACCCGGAGTGCTTGAGAGTGTACGTGGAGGACGCTGGGAAGTGTCTCGCCAGCTGCAGCGTCGACAGACCCTCCATGGGAGAGGTGTTGTGGAACCTAGAGTTTGCGAAGCGTTGCAGGAGAGCAGCGGCTGTTAAAACTGCTACTCCATCCCTATCCTTATCTCAGATCTGCTGTATCTCTAGTCAAACGGGATTCACCAGACTCCCGTAACAGATGGCTATCAGTTGTATTTTATTTCCTTATCAACATGTAACTCTCTGTATATAAACAGATAGCATACAGTCAATAGAATCATCTCGGATTATCAATTCTTACATGGTATCAGACGTCTAGGTCTCTACTTCTATATTATGGTTCCCCTTCTCTTTTATTTTCTGCCAACCATGTGGACCTCCTCCTCTGTCCTTCCTACCACTGCCGAGGAGAGCAACCTGCCAATTCCAATAGTCAAAAACATTTCTCAAGAGATCTTTTATTTTCTTACCTGTGTTGCGCAGTCACAACCTTCTCGGTCTCCTGGATGGCTCTCTCCCTCCAGCTCACGGCTCGCCTGAAGACCTTCCCAAATGGAAGCGACTGGATTAGATGGCCTTGGGCTGGTTGCTCCAATGTGTATCTGATTCCATTCTTCCACGCCTTGTTGATGCTACAACCACCTTTGGTGCTTGGACTACTCTAGAGGAGGTATATGGCATGGTTACACGGTCACGGATTCAACACGGTGAAGACAGAGCTTCACACCCTGCAGCGTGGCAGCAAGACTGTCCACGAATATTTGATTCATGAGAAATCGCTTGCACTCGCTCTCGCCCGGTCAAGGGAAAGCCGATCGACGACGACGATTTAATTCTTTGCACTATCAGAGGACTCGGCTCTGAATTCGACCCTGTTTTAGCGGTGATTGATTCCCAGCCCACTCAGCCCTCTTTCAATTTCGTGTCAGCTCTTCTGCTAGACCATGAAACTCGCCATAGGGCCACTCACCCGCCTGCTGCACTCATTGCTAATTCCAGCAATGCTCATCCGAATTCGAGAGAACTTCGCCCCCCTCCGCTGCTCGTCGAGGCCGTGGCCAACCGCGTCGACCTCCCTCCAACCGTGGTAGGCCCTCAGGAAATCGTGGCGGAGGCCGCATCACTCCCTCCTCAACTCCCGACACGGACGGCTCTTTCATGTAGTCACGTTACAAATGCGCCATCCTTATCATAAGGCGAACAATTGCTAGGCGCCTCAATCCGCATTGCCACCCTCAAGCGCTCTCACGGCGAATTCTCATTCCATCCCTCTCTCACGAGGACTGGTTTCTCGACAATGGGGCTACTCATAGCCTAACCTCTCGATCCTATTGATGTGTGCGGTAAGACCCCTACTTGGGCTCGACTCAATCCTCATTGGCAGCGGCAAATCATTACCGATTTCTCACACTGGGAGTACTACAATTTTTTATCATCTGGTATTTCCGCAACATGTCCAACCTCGCTAGTTCCTCAAATATCTAAGAAATTGCTCTCTGTCTCTCAACTCGCAAAACTCACAATTGGTCTATTTTATTTAAACCGAATTCTTACCTTATTCGTGATCTACTGAGACCAACCGGATGCTGCATCAAGGGCCTAGTAAAAGCGGGCTCTATCCTCTGTCCCTCCCTCCAAAGTTTGTCTCTCTCCGCAAATAAAACCAGCTCAGCACTCGGCACAACCGCTTGGGCCACCCGTCTCTGACAGCGCTTCGTTCGTTGTCTTCTTCATTGCATATTCGCCTTCCTTCAAGTTCGCCGCCTTGCACTAATTGTCGGTTGGGCA
This sequence comes from Aristolochia contorta, assembly GCA_022405105.1. Lineage (NCBI taxonomy): Eukaryota > Viridiplantae > Streptophyta > Magnoliopsida > Piperales > Aristolochiaceae > Aristolochia > Aristolochia contorta. The sequence continues at coordinate 8,959,698 of CM039664.1, forward strand.
AGAGTCGCCGTTGCCGCTTTTCTCACGGTCCAATCCGCACCAATAAAGCCTTTGGACATGCTACTTCGTGATGTGTGGGGACCCGCTCAAGTACCTTCTCTTTCGGGTTTTCGCTTTTACCTACTTATTGTTGACGACTTTTCCAGATTTGTCTGGTTATTTCCAATGAAACGAAAATCTGAAGTATTTACTGTCTTTCAAAGTTTTCTTCCTCTCATTGAAACTTCTTGTGCAAATAAAATCCGATGTATTCAATCCGATGGTGGAGGAGAATTCATGGGTGCAAATTTAAAATCTCTCTTTCAATCCAGAGGGATCACTCATCGTTTATCGTGCCCTGGAACACCTGAGCAAAATGGCATCGCCGAACGAAAACATAGACATGTGGTTGAAACAGGTCTTACCCTGTTATCCCAGTCCAAGCTTCCACCCACGTACTGGACCTATGCCTTTCTTGCCGCTGTGTACTGTATTAATTTGCTTCCTACTGTTGTGCTTAAAAACTCGACTCCTTTTTATCGATTTTTTAATCGTGTTCCAACTTACTCCCATCTTCGATCCTTTGGCTGCCTGTGCTTCCCATGTTTACGCCCATTTCATGTGGCTAAATTAGATTACAAAAGTTGCCCTTGTATTTTTCTGGGCTACAGCAGTAATCTACAGCAGTAATCACAAAGGCTATATCTGTCTCGACAAAAACTCATTACGCATTATAATATCTCGTCATGTCACCTTCAATGAGAGTGAATTTCCCGGTCTCCCTACCCCAAATACACGTACTGTCTCACGTTTTATGTGCAGCAAATTCCCAGCCACTCCCGCAGAGTTAAATCCGGAAGCACTCCTACCATCTACAACGAGCGCGGCGCCCTCTTCATCCCCGCGCGATGCTTCGCGACCGGCCGCAGCACCTTCCCCCTTCCCGCAGTCCGCCTCCTCCCCAACTCTCAGAGGCCTACTCCATGACGACCCATCAACAGCTCCACCGACGACGCCCGCGTCGTCCTCCTCATCTCTGTTGCCGCCGAATCGCCCTTGTTCCAGACCGCGCTCCCCGAGCCCACCTTCCCACTTGCCACAGAAGGTATCCTCCCCGACTCTCAAAGGCATACTACACGAAGGCCCCTCACCCGCACCACCGGCGACGCGCGCGTCGTCCTCCTCATCTCCGTTGCCGCCGAATCGCCCCTGTTCCACACCGATCTCCCCGAGTCCGCCCCTCTGCAATCGATTCCGCACACGGCGCCCTACCGCAAATCGTCGCCTCTGCCGCACGCCCCATACTCTCTCCGCGCGTGCATCAACATCAAATCAAGCAAGGAATCCGCCCGCCTCTCCCCCAAATTTTCGAATGGTACCTGCTTCTATTACATCAAGTCGACTTTCAGGAGATCCTCCTCCCGCTACTGCTGCTCACAGGCCTCAACTATGCCCTCCTGCCGCGATATTGCCTTCAGTTGATGCTCCTGCCCTTACGCCCTTTCGAGCTGCTGGTCCCCTGCCCCTGCTGCCAGGCCGTTCATCAATTCGGCTCCCCGTCTGCCCTGCTTCTTCCTCTGCTGCGACTCACGCATCAAGCGAACACCAACCATCCACCACTTCAAGCTCTCTCGCCTCTGCAGCCGCCGCTTCTTCCCTGCCCCAAACCGTTCCATCTCCGGCTCAATCAACCCCGACGACTCTTGCTCCAGCATCGTCAACTCGGTCTCACACAATGATCACTCGCGGTATGCATGGAATTAAAAAGCCCAAAGCATTATTCTCTGAACGCTATCCTCTGCCGGCCAATCTCACAGCTGACCTTACACATCTGCCTCCCGAGCCAACAAGATTCTCTGATGCAGTTAAAGATCCACGGTGGCAAAGCGCGATTGAGGAAGAAATGTCAGCACTCCGCAATAATCATACGTGGGTTTTAGTTCCTCGACATGCAAATATGAACATTGTGGGGAATAAGTGGGTGTATCGTGTTAAACAAAACTCTGATGGAAGCATCGCAAGATACAAAGCCTGGCTCGTAGGCAAGGGCTTTCATTAGCAACCGGGACGAGACGTCCATGCAACCTTTTCTCCAGTTGTTCGTCCGGCCACAATTCATATTGTTCTATCTTTGGCAGTTTCACTCTGATGGCCTATTCGACAGTTAGACATTAAAAATGCCTTCCTCCATGGCGACCTATCAGAAGCAATATATATGAGTCAACCTGAAGGGTTTGAGGACTCTGAACATCCCCGTCACGTCTGCCGGCTTCAAAAATCCTTATACGGTCTCAAGCAAGCACCCAGAGCATGGTATCTTAAACTCAATCAGTACCTACAAAAATCGGGCTTCCATGGCTCCCCTCATGATTCTTCAATATCTCTCAGACAGCAATCGGGTGCGACATTAATTCTTTTGGTTTATGTCGATGACATTATAATCACGGGTTCCTCTATGATAATCATTAAACAGTTCATTGAAGATCTCCGATCCCATTTTGCGCTTACTGATCTCGGCACACTCAGCTATTTTTTAGGCATTGAGGCAGCACATACATCAGATGGGTTATTTCTCTCACATCGACGTTATATTATTGAGTTGCTCATGAACTACAACATGGCCAATGCCAAACCCATAAAAACTCCTATGTCCAATGAAAAACTCTCCTCCCAATCCGGTGAATTACTCACTGATCCTACTATATATCGCCAACTGTTGGGCAGCCTTCAATATCTAACGTTAACCCGGCCAGATATCTCATACACGGTCAATACCTTATGCCAATTTATGCACGCCCACGTCAGCATCATCTACAAGCAGCCAAGAGAATATTGCGATATCTCAAGCATTCTCCAACATTTGGTCTCAAAATCACTCCCTCTTCATTTACACTCAACGGGTTCGATGATGCCGATCGGGCTGGATGCCCGATCACCGATGATCCACCACTGGGTATGCAATTTTCTTGGGCCAAAATCTCATCTCTTGGGTCTCTCAAAAACAAAACTGTAGAGTTTCGATCAAGCTGCGAAGCCGAATACAGGCATTGGCCTCGCTTTCAAGACGGAAATACTATGGACATTACATCTATTACGCTTTTTACATATCCGCCTGCCCTCTATTCCAGTTCTTCATTGTGACAATGTCAGCACCATATTCCTGGCCACCAATCCGGTGGTTCAATGCCGTAGCAAACACATTGAGCTGGACATCCACTTCATCGGGGAAAAAATTACAGCAGGAATTTTTCAACTTTGACAAATCTCCAGCTCGATCAAACAATGGATATCTTCACCAAACAACTATATCGTCCTCGATTTGAATATCTATGTTCCAAGCTCAACGTGATGTTACCCCTTGAGCTTGGGGGGGGGGAAGCTCAACGTGATGTTACCCCTTCAGCTTGCGGGGGTGTTAAAACTGCTACTCCATCCCTATCCTTATCTCAGATCTGCTGTATCTCTAGTCAAACAGGATTCACCAGACTCCCGTAACAAATGGCTATCAGTTGTATTTTATTTCCTTATCAACATGTAACTCTCTGTATATAAACAGATAGCATACAGTCAATAGAATCATCTCGGATTATCAATTCTTACAGCGGCAAGGGTACTACTGCCGGAAGAGCGGCTGGGAATGATCCTAGTGGGTCTCTGGTGCAATCAGTCTAACCCTCTCCTTAGTAGCTGTGCGGGAAGGAAAGCATTGAGGAATTTGAGGACCTGATCAACACCACTACGCTTGATCCGGCTGCTGCTTTTGATGTTTGATTTTGCTACCGTCATATTTCTATCTGTTTTGCTTGTGGTTTTAATCATGTCTTCAACTAATGTTTACGAAAATCTAAACATATTTAGAGGTTTAACATTTAATAATAATCGATGAGATTAATGATTGGATTTAAGATTACATACTTTATAGCTTAATGATTGGAGATTAATCTTGAGGTACTAAGATTCACTTACACCCACGCTCCTCAGCCCATGGCGGCCCAAACGCTTCACGGCGTCAATTGAAATGGATGAGCTAAAATTTGCCCAGCTTGGTCCATCAGTGTCGCTTGCAGAAGCGCAAAGTTGTTGCAATGGTTGTGTCGTTTTTTCTACTTAGAATAAGAGTTTACGTTAAGACTCATTAACTTTTACAAGATAAATTGGCCGGTTGCTATATCTAAATGTTCACAAGATTGGGTGTCGCACTTACTCTTATGCAACAACTAAGCATGTAATTAATTCATGAGCATCAATAGATACTTTATCTCATGCAAAAATTTCACACATCCATATTCTTTAAATTAAGCTCGTCCACGGGACGTGAAGACGGACAACATCCTCGTAGACGGGCGGTGGGTGGCGAAGGTGGCCGACCTAGGGATCTCCAAGACGGCACCGAGGCCGGGCGATTTTAGGGACCGTCGGATACTGTGACCCGGAGTACCTTCAGTGGGGGCATCTGACGTACAAGTCAAATAGAACTCTCAAGTTATGAATATCATACACTTTAGAATATAGTTCCATGATATCTATAATGTGAAACATGGATACCAGCATGAAGCACTGTCACGAGGAAATAGTGCACAGAGAATTTTGTGTTTAAAGGGAATTCAAAGGAATTCAGTCTTAGACATTAAGGTCACTAAAAGTAGAATCTCTATATTTCATACACTTTAGTTTGAGATATTTTCCTAGTTCTCAATCATTCGTGTGAAAGTTTATTAGCTTAAACATTTAGGTTCTATACACTGATTGACATTGTGCTTCCTGGTTTGCTACTTGTTATTGAGACGGGGTTTGTTAACTCACATGACCTGCTGTCAGGACTCATGTAACTAAGGTAACCGAGTAATTGAGGAAATAAGGACAACAGTATTTCATCTTCGTTCTGGCGCTAAGTGGTGCCTTTCTTTTAGCTAAGGATGTCCATCTCTCGAAATTCACCTTTTATGTTTTCAGCACTGAATATACACACAGTTATTAATGCAATTGATCAAGGGTGTTGATAAGGATCATGTAAGTATTTCTGCCTATGAAGAAGACTCGATTCTAGCTACAGCCATTTTATCCATTTGGTAATGGAGAAGCCGATATAAAAAGGAGAAGCAATGAGAGAGAAAAGCAAAGAAAGAGAGAAGCGTAGAGATCAGAAGAGAGAAGCATAGATTTCAAAAGAGAGAAGCGTAGATATCAAAAGGGAGAAACATAAAGATCAGAAGAGAGAAGCGTAGATATCAAAAGATGGAAGCATAGAGATCAGAAGAGAGAAGCGTAGATATCAAAAGATGGAAGCATAGAGATCAGAAGAGAGAAGCGTAGAGTTCAGAAGAGAGAAGCGAAGAGAGAAGAGAGAAGTGAAGAGAGAAGAGAGGAAAGTTAAGAGAGAATCAATGAGAGAAAAAGAGAAGCAAAGTGAAAAATGGAAGTGAAGAGTACATGAAGCTGTAATCCCCGTAATTTATGCTGAGAGGAGTTATCTGATGAAGAATCTTATTGGGAGAGAGATTTGGGGGACTTGAAAATTCCACCTGAATGGGCGAGACACCGAATTCTCAGAAAGGTTCCCAATTTACACGTTGAAGGGAACTTCGATTTCTCTCCTGATTTTAAGGAGAATTGGGAGTTTCAGGAGGTGTTGGAATGACTAAAGGAGAAAGTGAAATATTCTGGGACTCTAATGTCTCACACATCGGTTTCACCGTGCAATAACCCCCTGTTAGCCTACTCTGCAAAAGAAAGATAACCCCCAATGGCAAGAATCAGGAGATTCAGGACTCACTACCTATCAAGGATACTTACAGAGCAAATAGCATATGTTCTTGCTGACCTGGCAGCAAGCTTCAGATAAACCGTGAAATCACCAGTATAGGAGCACAAAAGTACAGTTTCCAGAGGTTTTAATTAGATTCTTTATCTCAGCTTCTGAATTTGAAGATTGAACCATGACTTCTACATCTGCCCGCAAATAACATGATCCACTCAGTGACAAGGCACCAACAGCAGAACATAGGGGTAACAGTATATGACCCTGAAATACACCTCAGAAAGCACAAGAGAGCAAAATTTGGATAAATCATACGAGTGCTTCGTTCACAGAGAAGGCAGAGGTTCTAGATATGATAGAGAAGATGTATTCCAACTTACCCCGAGGGTGCTCTTTCAGTCAATCAAATTTGGCACTGCACCACCTACATAGTCAGAAGCCAAATCATAAACCCTACTTTTACATTTAACAGTGTTTTTTGTAACACACCAGAAAATAAAATTCAAAAAATGAAACAAAATGCTAGTAAATGTCATATTTTTATATTAATAGGGGGTAGTAATCATGTGGTTAAGGATAAATAAGGTGAGAGAATTGTAGCCTGCAAGCATAATCTCATTATAATCTTAAAAGTAAAAGAACTGAGAAACGGTGATAGAAGAAGCCTTTCTTAAATAATGGGAAATAAACAAAACTTTCGGTTTGGAAGTTAGACCAATTACAACTTCTATATGGTGTGGCTTCAACGATGCTGCTTTATAAGACTAGCTATTGCCAACTATACTGACGGCCTATGCTAATTGGCCCCCAACAGCAAAAGAAACCGGCTCCCCAATCACCTTTAAGCAGCCATGGAATACTTACATGGGGTTCAGGTTCAACATGAAACACTTCTGCCTATTCAAATCATCCAGTACCTTGCAACTTTTTTCAGCTATTCACTACCCCAGTAAATTGCAGCCCTTTCCTCATATAAGACAAACTCAGAATCTCATCATGAGAAAACACAAATCCCTCCACCATCAACCCCTCCTCCCTCATGAGAAAACCTCCTCCCTCCCTCCCTCCCTTGATTATCAAGCCAAATGCCCAATTGAAACCGTAATTTTACAATCAAAAACCTTTTGTAAAAGAATATTTTAGACCATTATCAGCTTTTATGATTTCCTTCCAGTAAGGTCTCATAAAACAAGGCTGTATCCACATTTGAACAATATTTAAGGCTCAAGAAAAGACTTCTTGAACACATCTAGATAAAATGTTGTCAAGGTGATTAGCATAAACCAAAAGTTGAGTTAATACATGAACTTTAATTCCACTCGCAATATTCTCAACAGAACAGGGAAGTTATGCACACAACAGTACCAACCAAAACTCACAGTAGACCTAAACACAAATATGCTGCAGAAGTGATCTCCAAATGGAAGAGAGTTTCATACTAAGTCATCTTTGCCTAAAACAAAAAATTTCAAGTACGAGATACACCCTTTATAAACACTTCTTTGAATCTCGTATCAAAAGTGATATCAACCATATGAAAAGGGAAAAAATCAACAAATTAGGACATTAATCTTCACTTCAGATTAAATAAAAAAAAACTTGGACATATTCATCCATTTACTTCAGGCAAACCTAACACTCTTTCCACCATTTCAAGCTCAACAGTAGAAGCTGATCAGAAATATTATGCAAAATCATGAATTCTTGATTCTGGAGGACCAGTATAAACACCAGAGAAATATTACTACAGCAAGTCAAATATTATGGTAAAAATCAGACAAAAGAATTCATTATTTTAAAAAATATTCCAACGAAGAGACTGAGACATTTACCTGCTATCCTGATGCTACCATTTTGTAGTTGGTAATCTTTTTTCCACCAAAAACTAAGTCAAACCATGGATGGAGAAGTCAAACCAGGATGACAACTGTTCATTTTTTTACTAGCAGTAAGCACTAAAAATAATCATGATCTTGACTTCCCGATCTTTCTCTTCTCAAAGTTCAATCCCAGCAACTTTCAAATGAATGGGAACAGTCAGGGTAAGCATAAAACCATTCTTAATCTTGATAAAATAGGCAACTCAACTGCCCTTTAGTTTGGTGCTATTTTTATAATCTTACAAACTCTACTTCTTTATCTGATAAATCATTTAAAAATTTAGTCCCAAACTCTCTCCTAGGTTTTGCTGAAAGGCCTTTTGCTAGCATTTCCTCGTCAAATTGCCTTGCCATCTCAACCATACCTTTCTGCAACAAAGCATCAATCATCGCATTATAAGCAAATCCATCAGGACTTAAACCTTGTTCCTGCATCCTCTTCCACATAAGATAAACATACTGCAGAAAACCCCACCTCCCAAATTTCTTGATCAACATCACGTAAGTTTCCATACTTGGTGCAGGCCCACTTTCGCTCATTCTTTCAAACAGTTGTAGAATTTCTTTAGGCCTACTAAGGTATTTAAAGAAACAATGGTATGTGATAGCATTTGGGCTACAGCCGTTCTTCCGTATATGATCAAGATACCTGTAAGCATCCCTGATCCTTCCCGATTCACACAGGAGCTTTATAATGGTATTGTAAGTCACGATATTTGGCTGCAGACCTGACTCCAGCATATCTCTATAAAGCTGAATAGATGCATCTGCACCATCACAAAGGCCAACCGATTGAAGAACTGTATTATAAGCAACAATATCTAATTTAATATCTTTTTTCTTCATTTCTTTATAGATTTTAACAGCCTTCCATGGCTTCCCTGACTTGGAAAGAATATCCATATAAATAGAATAAGAATGGACATCACGACGTACCCCATTGCTTTCCATTTCTTCCCAATACTCTCTACACTTACTCCACCAACCTATCTTAAACCACCCACGAAGAATCATATTGTGGACTTTAGTGTCCTCAAAATAATTCGACCTGGTTTTCATACACAATTCCTGAGCTTCCACAACATGCTTATATTCACAAAGGGCGTCAATAAGATTCAGAAAAGTTGCTCTATCGTTTAAACCAAATTCACCAGCCCGATCGTAAGTGTCAATCGCCTCATGAATTAGATGTGCAGCTATGTACCTTTTGAACATGATACGAAACGTGACTCGATCAGGCGAAATCCCACCATCACGTTGCATGCGTCTTATCAAATCCCAGGCGAGGTTGAACTCAAAGAATTTCCCCAAAACGTCGATCATGCAATTGTAGGATTGTACAGTGTGTTTGAACTGGCATTGCTGCGGGGCCCAATTGAAGAATTCGAATGCCCGATTCCAATCGTTCCCATAACTGGAGATAGTTTCTACAATTGCCTTCTCACTGAAATCGACTGAAGTAGACGCATCATTGGGAAATTTTCCAGAAAATTTTCCCTCGTTCATCCTTTCTGCGAAGTGTTCATGGAGGCTTCGGAAAGCAAAGGGCGACAAAAGAGAAGGGCAGAACTGGATGACGTGATGACAGCGATTGGCAACTGAACCGAAAGAGATCATTCTAGGGTTCATTTCTTTCGATTACCGAGTGCCTCTTCCGTCATGGGATCCGGACTCCGGAGCAACAGCGAAGGTACCACGGCGTCCCACCTCTCACCTCTCAAAAATGATTAGTTTTTGGCGCAGTCTGCCCTCTGCAGTCTCCCTCGTAATTTTAGTATTTTACACGCTTAACCGGCAATATGGACTTAGAAAGCAAAATTTTTGTGCGCGCATGTAGTTTTTAGTTGAGTGATATAAGTACCGGTTTTTACTTTCAAGACTTTGAATCCGGGGCGTTCACATTATAGCTTAGTAAAAAATAAACTTTAGAAATAAACTTTGCAAATATAATTTGCTAAATTTTAGTTTCTAATAAAATATTATTAACTATCAGCCACGCGCCAACTATGCAACCACACGCGAGGATGTAAAACCTTGAAGTTAAAGTATTAAGTACTGATATCATTTTTCTTTCAAGTTATATGTTCTTAAATTTAATAACCAGATTCTGGATTTGTACAACCGTAACATTGCACTCAAAGAGTGTGGAGTCGTAATAAAATAATATATTTTTTGGGTTTTGTAAAATATATTATTTTATTATGTTATAAGTGGGCGAGTATATGAGTCTCACGCTCGCTGAGTGCACGAGTAGCATGCACACTCGCTGAGTGCACGAATCATTACTCTGCAAAAAATTTTTAAACTATTTCATGTTTACGTATAAGAATTTATTTATCCTCATAGCATATCCTTTTTATTATAACACTTGTATACGTTCATAAGAATCACCTTGCTATAAATATTATTACGTATATTATTTTTTATAAATTAATAATATACAAGTTTACAACTATAATGTTTATTACTTTTTTTATTTTTATTTTTGTAAAATAATAATTACAACTATAAGTCTATAATGTTTATTTACTTTTTTTATTTTTTATTTTTTATATCCGTGTTTTAGCCTGTTCATTCAAATAGTGATTGGATAAAAAAATAAATATGGAATAACTTTAACAAGATACTTTAGAAATAATTCAAAATAAAGAAAACAGAACAGAGTGCTGTATAAAATTATATATATCTTGCAACTTAAACGAGAACAGAACAACAGAAATAAACAACTGATGGCTGAAAGCTCAAACACGCTTCCTTGAATTACATCTTGAACATCACAAAAGGGTCTCCCAAGTGTACAAACAACTTTATTTCCTCGTGCAAGTGAAATTAACTTGAAATGGCTTTTATGGGTCACCTACTTATTGATCCCCTCTTCACAAAACAGCAGTTATAGAAAAAAAAAATTAAGACTAGTATTTTCTTATACTATCTATCTACAGGGGCTTGGCAGGAGCAATCACACGCTAAGCAGTCTTTAGCAGACTCCTACCGACAAGTAGATACCTTCGAAGGGCCAGGATGAGAACCCAAGTGCTCCTTGAGATCTTTTCCTTGATCATCAAAAGCAAGGCAGCACTTAAAACGGTTTTTAGAATCTGAGCCTGCAACCCTTTAAAAAACCCAAGAAGCCCTTCTCTTTTCCATATGGTATAGAGCGCCCCAGTTATAGTTTTTTTAGCTTTTGGCTGTGGGCTTTTTGTTTCATCTGATTCAGAATCGGATGCCTGAATCATCACTTTACACCTGCCAGCAGAAAAATGTATGAGGCATCGAGAAATTGGATAATAATGAGCAGTAGTAAAATGGGAATGGAAGTATTTCCTGTAATATATAAAGGTAATATTTGACTACCTGATTGCAGGATAAGTTACGCAGGTTGCAATGCTCTTTGAAACAGCGCCGAGCATAAAAGCATTGAAGGCAGAAAGAGATACTGGAGCTGATTCCGAAACTTTGCCCTTCAGTAATCTTTGCTTCAATTGATCAAATACTGTGTACTGCACAAATGAGGTGATCTAAAGTCAAACCAAACTGTGGATTTTATGTGCTATAAACCTACAAACCCACGAAATAAAATTTAAAAATTCCAAAAGAAATTAAATGAGCATATATTCTACACTCTTCCAAAGGCCAGTATAATATGAAAGATAGGTCCGGTTCACATATAACCAGCAAAAGGGTCAAGCAGTGCACTAAGAACAACTGATATTTCTCTTGGGTAGATCAAAGCAATCGCACGCCAATGATGCAACACGACCGAAAAAGAAAAAAAGAGCTGTTTCTAGATATGGCACTCTTAAATGATGCATATAAATGCAGTCAGCTCGAGGGAGTACCTCCTAATATGGCTTTCTAATTATGAACATGGTTTATTAAAGTTTATTACAAAAGTACCCCTAAAAAATTTCAAATTTCATATTTTTCAAAAATAGCAACTTTTACAGAGTCAGGAGAGGAAGAGGGATGAGGAAAATAAAAACATTAAAATTCATTAATTACTTTACACACACAGAATGGCAGTAGTGGAGTGTTAGATAATGTAGATGAAATCATTTATGAAAAAGGAAGGGATTAAAATGTGTAACCATCAAAGAAACTTGCAACAATAGTATTTCATCAACATCAAAAACAAAAAAAAATAAATTTTTGAAACAGAGTTAAACATTTATTATCATGGCTAAAACATTTAACGGCCAAATGCAGGAGCATCAAATGATCATCATCTCCCAATTGCTGCAAGGCAAGTACATAATAAAGGTGATATGCCCAATTGAAACAGAGTTAAACTTCTATCGTTTCTTATTTTTCAATCTCGAATAATCAGTTACCTGAATAGAAGGATTTGAAGTCAAGAGAAGTGATATGCCCAAGCCATCAAATGCCTCACTCCAAGAGCCCTCCGCAAGTGTTTCCCAAAGTCCTTTGGATTTTCCAAACTCACTTGTTTGCATTCTGGACCCTGCTGTATCCAATGGCTACACATCAAGTTAGATGTTAGATCCTTCAAAGTTTAATAACTGAAACCCAAAACAACAACATGGAAGTTTTTAACACAAAAGGCAAACTTGGCATGTCGTCCAATTATTGGGAACAATTACCTGGGTCACAATAGCTGTGCAAGCTCCTGCAGCAGCAGCAACTAACAAATTCGCAGCGGTTCCAAGGGATTTTGAACCACTTTTTTCAATGTATAACCTTTTAAAGTAGCTATAACCATAAAAATAGATAAATGAAGATATTAAAGACTGCAAATTCTTGGTCCCAAGTCCCTGGTATAAAGATAAAACCTGGCGAGTTGAAATTGCTTCCCATAAGACATCAGTTATATTCCTACAAAAGCAGTGAATAACAATATTAATAATTCCATCATATCGATAGAGACAAGTATCACACAAAATTCCATGGAGTACTCAAAATCTTTCACTTAGAACAAAAGAAAAAAGTTGTTCATACACCATCAGTCCTTAAATTCCATGTAAAATGATATTGAGAAGCAATAGAAAAAGATAGGAACGTGAGAACTATGTGAAAACCCTTTGTATTTAAATCCAGAAGATATTAAGTTGAAATTGATAGCATGAGCAGGTTGGAATGCTAAGTCCTATTTGGTTCTCATATACAATTAGGATGGATGGGGGATGGGCAAAATTTTTGTGCTTAGAAGTGCTCACAATGTCCTAAAATAGCACGTCTCCGTTCAATTCTGAGAGTCCACGACACTATTATGCTTGTACTCTTCCAGAAGACAAAGACAGCAAAAGAAAGAGTAAAAGAAAAAAAAACAACAAGACTATAGTGCTATGCTACAATCAATAAATAATATGTTATACTTCCAACTGGAAACTACGGTGCTTGTACTTCTCCAGAAAACAAAAACAGTGATGACAAAAAACCACCAATAAGACCATATGCTCAATTTCTGTACTGCCCCAGTCAATGATAATACGTTATGCTTTCACTCATTTTGATTTACTACTCATCTGCAAACTCTAACAATCAAAAGTTCCACGAGCAGTAATCTCTTGAAAAGAGATTGTACATCAAGCTAGCATTCATCTAAAACTCAAATAGGTTCTCTTCACCAGCTACAACAATGAATCAGAAGAAAATTACTGAAAATGGGAGTGAAAAAAAAAAAGATGCAGAAAAAAGACTTGTCGCGACCAGAAACTTATGGCCATTAAAAAGTTATAAAATAAAAATATAGATAAATGTTAGACACATATACAACATTCCTACAGAGGAAAAGAATTCTTGACCTACATGATAAAAAAAAAAAGGAACAACATTTTTTAAAAGATACAAGAATCATGAGGTCATAGTAACAATAAGAGGTCTGAGAAAAGGCAAAATGTGAAAAAATTCCATCTAAAAGATCTTCGCGCCAATTTTTCCATTAAAAATGAATCGGCGTGTTAAATAGACACACAACATCCACGGTTGAATTAGAACAAACTTGAAACGACAGAGTCCGTCGAACAAACAAAACCAAACCCAATCCAAGCAAGCACCGAAAACTATCAATAAGAAACACAGAGCTAACAAAAAAGATAAAAAAGGAATCGCCGGGAAGAAGATCAAAAAATGAAAATTCATACTAAAAAAGAGAAACATGGCTGATATAAAAAAAAAAAAAAACGTATAAGTAAAAAGAGACCCACTTGTACTTCTGGTGACCTTGTGCTTGGACTTCGGCCTGGTACTTAGTCTTACAAGTGTCAAGCGGATACAAAATTGTAGTACTCAAAACAGATCCAACTGCCCCAGAAGCAGCTTCCGAAAGAGATTCGAAATCGGCCCCCATTCCAACACCCAATTGCCCAAACTCTTCCCAATCCGTCGACTATAAGGAGAGAGCAGAGAGAGCAGAGGGGAGGGAGGGAAAGACAGCTCGACACGAAGGATGGTGGAACTGAAATTGACGCAGAGAGTTGGAGACGTTACATACGTAACCGTGTCTCCTTGGGAACTGCGAAACACGACGACTAAAGGACGGTAACGACGAAAGGCGAAATAAGCTCACTTTTCACGAGTTGGTGCAGAATCGACAGATGGGTCAATTTGCTTATTTTGTCTACCTGAATCGGTTCGGTCAATTTAGCCCTGCTGTTGTAAATTGAGGGTACAAGGGATTCATTCCCCCAAAACTCTTGGCTTCTGCAGTTAGATATGTAAACGAATCGGTGGGCGATTAACGGAATCAAATATTAATTTTTGTTACTATTTTAACATGTATTGTTACTTTTACCGTTTAATAAACGGAATGGAAATAAAAATAACTATTTTGAACCCTTAGTTTTTATTCGATTACCATTTATATGAGAGTAATATTTAGTTTTAAATTTAATCTATCCAATTATCGAGTGTAGTGAATATTATATTTTATTTTTATATTGTATAAGGTGTGTTAAAATGAAGAAATAAACGTTGTATTATAACTTTTTTATAGTATTTTTATTTTATTTTTTAATAATAATCGATGACCCATCGAGAAATCTAGATAATAATAAAAAAAGGATATAAATTCCCATAAGAGCGGTGATATAACTACTGTAGGGTTTTTAATTCTAAGACTTTACTTTCTAACGTGGTGTCCACATTGCAGTTTAGTAAGAGATAAACTCGGAGATAAAATCTGTAAGATTTTAGTTTTTTAATAAAATATTATTAACCTATGAGTAAACCATAACCCTAGATTTTCTCCTACCTAGATCGCCAACTATGAAGTTATGTCAGGATGTAAAACCTCGAAATAAAATCATGAAGTACAGATATCATTTTTCTTCTCATAAATAGAAATGGGCACAACCTTACATGTTCTATTTATTACTCCATTTTGAATATAGTTTACCAAAATAAACAAGTAAAACTTATTACTATAATTTTTATAATATACATAACCTATAGGAAAGCTGAGCTATTTCTTCCATAGAATCTTATACTTTTAATAGTATAATTCAAATTTAAAAGAGGATAAAACTACTTTTTGTCACCTCTCTTTCTAGAAAGGTGTCGAAGATGATTAAGCCATGTCAAGTGACTAGGCTTGTATTCCTTTCATGTAGACTTGTCATATGTGCAGGATTTCAAATGTAATATATAGAATTAACCATAGTTTGGATGCTAGTGCCATGGAGATGGATCAACCCACTATAGAACACATTTTTTTTTTATTGTAAACTTATTAGGAGAATGAAATTTCGTATTACAAACCCATAAAGGCATAAAACAAGAGATAGAGAACTTTTTCTATTGAACTCTTTAAAAAAACCCATTTTTTTAATTTTGAGAAATTTATTTATTCTAAAGGAAGAGAGGTAGAATGCCACTTGATAAAGTGGTAAAAAACAAAAATAAAGTCACATGAGATTTTTTTTCTCTATGGTTAAAACACAAAAGAGTGGTGATATAAATGTTGTGGGTTTTTACTTCAAAGACTTTACATAGTGACGTGGCGTCCACGTTGCAACTTAGCAAGAGATAAACTTAGAGATAAAATTTGTTAGATTTCATGCTTTTAATAAAATATTATCAACCTATTCTATGGTTAAAACCTAAACCCTAGATTTTCTCCTAGCTAGAACGCCAACTATGCAATCAAGTAAGATGTAAAACCTCGAAGTAAAATCATGAAACAATAATATCATTTTTCAACACAAAAAGCCTACTTAGGTACGAATAGAAGGTAGGATATTAGTTTGAATTAGTATCTTTTGTTTCTAGCGTGTAACAAAATGCCAAAGTTATATATTTGTGGATTAAAAGATAAACTTGTGTCAGTTTGTTACTCTTAGGATAGTTCTATGTATTATATTATTTTGACCATGTTTCACTGAGGTCAGGATGGCCGAGTGGTCTAAGGCGCCAGACTCAAGTTCTGGTCTTCGAGAGAGGGCGTGGGTTCAAATCCCACTTCTGACATTCTTTTCTACTTTTTGTTACCAAATCGTCTTTAAATGTTTAGTCCTTAGATAATACTAATAATATAAAGTATCTTCTTTGTGATAAACTCCATTACACGAAGTTTTAGTTTAATTAACCAAACGACGTTCTTTTTGTAGAAAATCCTCAAATTAATTCCTAATCGCGATTACATCTCTTGAGTAATGCTAGCCATTTTCAGATTTCAGCGTTCTATACAATAACATCCAAGTATTCTAAGAAGTTCGTGAGAATCTTCGTACGCGTCGAATCCACTATTTTGCCGAATTTGTGTCCGATAGCAGTTACTGGAATAGAAGTATAACTTTCGTTTCTCACGAGAGATATTCTCACGGTATCCTAGTGATCCTAAGCTCTCTTCGGACATTGGTTTAAAATTAGCGCGAGATAAGCAGATGCTTTTAAATCAGCATGCCTGGTTGTAGTGGGGGGACGGGACAGTGTTCCTTACCTGAAGAAGATAACGAGATAAGGTTCTCTCCTCCTTTATCAGGATTTCCAAAACCCTACATTTGTTTCAACTGTTTGGTTTCTCTGCACCTCTCTGCTATTTTTCTTCTCATTTTCTCCTCTGCACTCAGGCGAGGACATTTGCTCATTGAGAATAACAGTTGGGCAGTTCAGTTTTACCTCCGGTCGTCCTTCCATGATTTCCCTTCCTTGTATACATTCAGTTGCCGGTCTTCCCGAGTCTTCTGTATTTCCTAGTATAGACAGCCCGCTCGTATGGAACCACTGTAGACGATCAGCATGGACACTCCGGGCATTCCAAACACCGACATTGAAAAAGTCGGTGAGCATAAGGAGCTCACTGTATCCCACTGATCCATCGGAACGGCGGGTTAGAACTTTGTTTCCTGGAGGATTTAAGCGTCCGGAGATAAGAGTGCCGACGCTTGTGTTAAAATTGAACTCTGACGATGTTTTGGGGAGAGAGGATTCTTTGAGCGTGGTCGATTCCGCGGTATCACAATGGGTCGGGATTGTCATGCTGGAGAGTGGTGAAGAAAGCGGTGGAAGATTATATGAAGCTGCCTGCGCATTGAGATCGGTGATCAGGGACAGGGCGTATTTAGTTATTTCCGAGAGAGTTGATATTGCTGCTGCAGTGGGGTCGAGTGGGGTTGTGCTATCTGACAAAGGTTGGTGACTATCATATGGAGACCATTGTTTATTTCTTATAGAATTTTCTTAAAAATAACGATACCATTTAGCTGCCAAACGTAATTGCCATGCAAGAAGTAGTCCATAAGCAAAGCAGGAAGGAAGGTTCTTCTTTTAATTTTTTTTTTTTTTTTTTTGAATAGCTTCATTTTTAAAGTCAGTTTGGTGTTCTTGGATACTGATGAGTGAGCAGAAAACCGAAGATGATGACATTGGCCTAAATGAAAAAAAAGTGTATGATGAACCTTTTTAGTTTCCAATAATAGTTCTTAGAGAAAGACTGTAAGCCAGAACAATTTATGCATCTTATATACGCTAGTACACAAGGGAAAAAGAAGCTACTTACATCTTTATTTCTGCATCACATACGTTTGTGTGTACAAGGGAAAGGAATGCTAACGGTCCTAGATCTATTTCTCTGCATCTAATATGTTCGTGTGCACATGGGATAAAAATTAGCTACCTAGATCTTTATGATTGATGTGCATACTGTATTGTACTTGACCACTAAATTGTAACTTCGATCTCGGTTGATCCTGTGGGTTGTGGGCATCCATCTTGAAAAAACCTTGTTAAAAAGTTGGCTGCAAAACAAACTCAAAGCTAGTTAACTGTTCTATCTAAGGTCACCTCGTGAGGAGCTTAGGCCATCTAATGAGGATCAAATTTTGGAGCTCAGATAAATTATGTGATGCCTTGTTCTTAAGTAAGAGAGACAAATTTTGATAGTATCTTAATTAAGATATATATGTGTTTGATAGTTAATAGTTGCCTGTCTCGTTTCTTTTTCTGGCAGGTCTTCCTACCATTGTTGCTAGAAATATGCTGAGGGAATCAAAGCCAGAATCTGTGGTTCTCCCTCTGGTAGCAAAAATTGTTCAAAGTGCTGACTCTGCTTTTAATGCTTCCCATTCTGAAGGTGCCGATTTCTTAATAGTAGAAAATAATGGAAAAAACTCAGCTAATGCGTTGGTCAATTCTATTTGTCAGAATGTGAAGGTACCAGTTTTTGCAATGGTTGACTTGATTGGAGAGACTGTCCCTGTAACTGATGCATCGGAGTTACTACAATCAGGTGCTAGTGGAATTGTTATATCTATGAAGCTTGTAGAGATGTTGAGTGATGATATTATAAGCAATTTATTTACTTCAACATTATTGGCAAATGAAAGAAGTCGTGAAGGACTTTCCAGCTTTAGCAAAGTTGGTTTAGTATATGGGGAGAAAGTATCTCATGAGAAAATGGGTTCGTTGGAGTTTAATTTATTCACAGAGAAGACAAAGCAATTCATAGAAGCAGAACGATTGCTTTTGCTCGAAGCCATCTCTACTATCTGCAAAGCTGCACCAATGGTGATCATCTAATATCTAATACTTGGTAGTTGAAGATTCCCTTCAGATGTTAGCTATTGATTTGATTGTATCCTGTCCACTATTCTCATACTGGCATTATTCATCGGAGTGACAGATGGAGGAGGTTTCACTTCTTGAGGATGCAGTGTCTCGACTTGATGATCCTTTCCTGCTGGTTATAGTGGTAATTTGTGTGTTGAACTTCAACAAATCATGTTAACACGGGCTTATAGAAATTGGTATTATTTCTGAATTTCATAGAACTTCCTTTTATACTATACCAGTGGCATTGACTAATTGAAGTAAAGCTTTTATTATCAAACTGATGAGACTTGTCTAAGGAACGATTTCTGCTCGTTGGTTGTAAGTTTTTGTTTATTGTTACTGTTTTAGTTGTTAAAGAGTCTATAAGAAGAAAATATTAAAATTGTAGCACTTCAATGTCATACTCTAGATTTTGAACCACATAGTTGAGAGGCAAATGGGAAAAGCGATCCAGTCCGAATTTGCGACGGAACCAAGATTGGAGGCTCGGTACTACTGTAGTTCCTTATAGCTTGTCATGCTTTTAAAGTGGAACAAGATAGTTCACTATCTTTTAACACTATTAATTTAATAAAGCAAAAATTAGAAATAAGGACTTACTATTTGTAGTTTGTATTTCTAGCTAGGATTATACTGATTTTGGATTTCATAAAAACAGTGGCATTTCTTTTAGTCAATGCTGAGGTTGTTTCAAGTTAGAAAATGTATCATCATGGTTTAGAACAGAATGTAGTATTCTGTACTGTCCACTTGGGTGGTTGAGTCATAGTCCCATCAAATTTGCATGTTGCTCCTTTCCGAAAATTTTAAAAAAATTCTCTATTTTGAGAATCTGGTATATCTCCTATTACACTACAGTCACCCAACTAGCACACACACACACACACACACACACACACACACACACACACACACACACACACACACACACACACACACACACAGATATACATGTCTCATAAACATTGCATACATGAATATATTGTAAGCAGGATATCTGTCAATGCATCCATTTTGAGAAGGATAGATAGTTTAACAGCATTATTTCCGCCTAAAAGATTAGTAATATAACCATCAACTGATTGGTAATGATAATTAAGGATGCTATTGGTGCTATGTTGCTACATTAGCACATAATTGTGGGTTTGTGAACATATCATTTTAGTATGGCTTGTATGCTTTAGAAGTTGGTAACTCAATGGTGTTCAGAAATATGTATTGCTCCAATTCTTTGAGTAATTCAATTTTGTTATACTATAGGTTTTTTTTTTGGTAATTTTCCATTGTGAGTCATGATATGTATCAATCAGTCATTGACATATAATAAGGTTTTCACTTAAGTATAGTCACTGGGTGTTTGCTTTTTCTAAAAACTGTCTCGTCCTGTTTCAAATCTCACTGATTTTATCAATTTTTCAAAAAAAAAAATCTTACTGATTTTTTTTTTTGATTTTGTACATTGTCAGGGAGAATTTAACTCGGGTAAATCTACTGTTATTAATGCTCTTCTTGGAAATAAGTACCTTAAGGACGGAGTTGTTCCAACAACTAATGAGATCACATTATTATGCTATTCTGCAATGGAGTCTAGCCAGCATGAAAGGTGTGAACGGCATCCAGATGGTCAGTTTATATGCTACTTGCCAGCTGAAATTCTTAAAGATGTGAGGCCTTTAACATATTTTATTTGTTTATTGAAGGCTAATGCACTTGAAACAAATGCATGTTTTATGGTTCAATGACATAGGGAATTTAAATTTTCTACCTAAAAATAGTTAATTTATCTCTTATAATTCTCAAAATTAAGCCTTTGTGATTATCATGTGGCTGAACTTAGATACCTATTTATAGATACACTGCCTTACAACTAATGCTATTAATACTTATACTCTCTAGGCGATACATTGTAATGATTTAATATCTCATACTTCTTTGTATTGTAATTGTTTATAGTGGTGCATAAGTTGTTCATGATGTCTTGGTTGAGCAGATGAACATTGTTGATACTCCTGGAACTAATGTGATCCTCCAGAGGCAACAACGCCTTACTGAAGAGTTTGTGCCCCGTGCAGATTTGATCCTTTTTGTCATCTCTGCAGATCGTCCTCTAACTCAAAGTGAGGTATTTTGAGATCCTCCAGTGCTGTTTTTTTTTTAAATTTTAATTTAATTTAATGTTTCTGAAATTTCCTCCAGTGCTGTTGTGGAAAACTGAATATGTGGCATGTTTGCTCGATTTTTAAGGAAACTGAATATATGGCATGTTTTGTTAGTTATAGGAACTATATTGCTGAAGATGAAATTTGGACATAATTAAGCCGTTGTGAAAAGCTGAAGTGATGCTTATTTACTGTTATCAGGTGGCATTCCTTCAATACATGCAGCAGTGGAAGAAAAAAGTTATCTTTGTTCTGAATAAAGCTGATATTTACCGTGATACGAATGAGGTTAATTTCTATATTTTTCTTGTCCTCTTTTAATATTCTTATCATGAAAGCATCTATTAATTACTTGTTAGCTGGTAAAAAATGTTGACGTCTTTCCTGTGATTATGTTTTCTTGTTTTCACATGCATTTTACTGTCTTGTTTTTAACTCATGTATTTTATTGTCGTACTTATAGCTTGAAGAGGCCACCATGTTCATAAAGGAGAATGCACAGAAGCTACTGAATACAGAACAAGTGATTTTGTATCCTGTATCTGCACGGTCTGCCCTGGAGGCAAAGCTTATGGTAGCTAATAATGGTTATGCTAAAGTCTTGTCAAAGGAACCTATATGGATGACAAGTAGGTTCGATGAACTTGAGAAATTTTTGTTTAGCTTTCTAGATGGATCTACGAACACAATAGAGAGAGTCAGACTCAAGCTTGAAACTCCAATTGGAATAGCTGACCGGTTACTGACTTTGTCTGAAAAATTGGTGAGAAAAGAATGTGAGGTTGCCAATAAGGATCTAATCTCAGTCAGGGAAATTGTTGGCAGTGTGAAAGATTGTGCGCTGAAGATGGAAAATGAGAGCAGTTATTGGAGAAAACAGATGTCATCACTGGTACTTTTCATTCTCTACTGAGTCGATCTTGGTCATTGATGTCATGCAATTTTTAATTTTTATGTGTATGTAGTGGGGAAGTGTAAGGGAGTTGATGAAGTTTGTTTGGTTTTTTGATGTTATGTAATTGCTTTGTAGATAGTAATCAGTTATTTGAGACTGTTAGCATAAGACATTTGCTTTACAAATGTGGATCAAAGATTATTGAACAACTATTACATCAATTTGGGAAAGGGTACATTTAGGTCTCTTTGTAAGCATTTTCTTTTTTAGTCAGCATGAATTTCCTTTGGCATTTTTGAATGAGCCGTCCTGTTGTTTAAATCTTTGAAGCATGAATTGAAGTATTTTTATAATTGTGGTTGTTTATGGATAGTAATCAGTTATTTGAGACATTTGGTCCAGATATTTGCAATATAAATGCGTATGAAATATTATTGAACAACTATTACATCAATTTGAAAAGAAGTCTTTTTCTTCTTTATGACACCACTCTTTTTCAAAAGAGAGTCTCTTGAAAGTCCCTTAATGACACCACTTGTGTTCTTTCTTTCTTATGCTGAGA
Source organism: Aristolochia contorta (assembly GCA_022405105.1). NCBI lineage: Eukaryota > Viridiplantae > Streptophyta > Magnoliopsida > Piperales > Aristolochiaceae > Aristolochia > Aristolochia contorta. The sequence continues at coordinate 8,981,938 of CM039664.1, forward strand.
ATTGTGTGTGTGTGTGTGTTTAAATAAGTGGTGAGTCATTTTTTTTCACAAGCCAAAGCTATATGTTTACAGTTTGAGAGGGAGCATTGAAGTTCTAATTAAAATTTTATATAGATTTTCTTACTTTTTAGGAAAATTGCTTTATGTGGGAATTTGTGTTCTTGGTTTAAGGGGAGTAAGGACATGGTTATAATTTGTCAATTTGTTTAAAATAGGGGAAAAAGGGGTTACAAACCCTAATCCTGTCAACTTTTTTCTTGTACAAATTTCTTTAATACATTATAAAATGTGTGGTGTAAAATAATCAATCTGTAAAGTGATCAAGGTGGGCTTTGGAAAGGCTCAGTCATTTTTTTTCCCTAGTATTTGAATAATACACCAGATTCCAGAATTTCTGAAGCAACTAGAGTTTGTTGGGCATTTGTCATGTAGAGCAATAAAAAGCTTTTATCTCACATCTTGCTGCTGGAGCTTGATGCAGTTTAAAGTAGGAAAAAGCTTGTGTTTCTTTTAAACGAAAATTGTACCAATTATTTGCAGATTGATGCAGCAAAAGACCGTGCAGTGAAGCTTACTGAATCTACTCTTCAATTATCAAATCTGGATCTTGTTGTGCAATACCTCTTTCAAGGGGAGACATCTAGTTCCTTTTCTCCTACCTCCAGAATTCAGAATGAAATTATTGCTCCTGCACTTTCTGATGTTCAGGTAAATCCGTCCTGGTTGTTTTCCTTTTTTCTTAATAATTTTATGCTCTGTGTCAATTTGATTGGCATTATCAAGTGTAGCTTTATTTCAACTTTTGAAGCCCAGAAGATAGCTGCTGTCACGATTTTCAAATTTTTTTGGTCAATGACTATGTTCTCGTAAAATAGAAAAAGCTTGAGAAGAACACAAAATAGTGGATTAACTTACAGAAAAGAGAAGAATTCTATTAACCGTCTGGTTCTATTAGTTTGTCTCTGACTGTAGGCGTAGGCTTGCAATTTTAAGTTCTTGGAAATAAATTTATAAAAACTATAAAAATATATTTTTGCTATCTTAAAATAAGCCTCAAATTGATTGTAGCTTTATTTTTCTGGTGATTGCTTTTGCACTCTCGCATTGTCAGTATAATCTTTGAAGGGAGTCATGATCTTACAAAGGAGCATTTATTTATAGTCCTCTCTGGGTATAAGCCCATTTTGTGTAGCCTTTTAGAAATCAAACGGACCTATTTAGAAGAAATCCCGTAGATAAGGAAATTGTATATAATATTTTGTTTGTTTTCTTCATAAAATAATATTATAATATATTGTTTGTAATGATATATAATTAATATTTCTGTTTAAGGATATGTAAAGACTATTTTCTTTTAGTGGGATAAGTACAATATGAAGTGAGAATAACAATTAGAGTAGGTAATGACACCAAGCTATATATTGCATTAGAATGTGTATCCACTGCTTCAAAATCCCACCTGCATGTAAAACCCCATTGGTTTTTAAGAATCCATTAGGCTACTACAGACTATAAAGCCTCAGTTTTGTTGATCAGATGAGATCAGGACTTATTCAAAAAGGTAAGTACTAAGAATAAGAAGAAACTGTAATATCATAAGACCTTCTGGAGTCTGGACCTCTCAATTTCTAGCGCTGCAGTGTCAGATATATATATATCCCCTGGTATATTGATTTCTCAATGCTTTAACCTCACAAAACATTTGGCTGCATATGTTACATAGCTAATTGATTGTTAAAATTCTTAAAAGATTCCTGAAATGCCAAATGTTTTTCCAAGATCAGTTGTATTTTCACTGCATGCTTTATATCCTAAATTTTGTACAGCAAGTGGAAGGCCAAATAGTTTTTATGCACGCTTTGTTTGTCCTTTCTTCCTTTCTCTCTCTCTCTCTTTCTATAAGTATCGTCCGTCTTCAGAATACATTTATCATTTTTCAGAGGCTACTACGGGAATATTTGACATGGTTAGAATCTAGTAATGATCGTGAAGGAAAGCGCTACCAGGAATGTTTTACAAAAAGATGGGCGACTTCTTTAAACTCACAGAAATTAGTCATTTCAGAATCCTATGAATTGTTAAAGGGAGGAGATGGAATTAGCTTGAAAGTACTGGAAGACTTCAGTGCTAGTGCTGCTGTAAGGCTTTTTGAACAAGAAATCCGTGAAGTGGTGAGTCTCAGGCTTAACTCTTTAGTTGTTTTTTTTTTTAGGTACTTGATTTTTATTAATGCAATAAGAACTGAACTTGAACTTAGATCAGTGGTCACATAGAGGGTTGTGTTACGACGTCTCAGGTTTGAGTTTCTTCAGGAGTGAGAATTGTATTGGATTAAAAAAGTGTGTTCCTCAAAAAAAAATAATGCAATAAGAACATGCAGTTACAATCTAGCACATGATCCTAGGGGCGATCCCTCACTACAAGACTGTGTAGAGATACACCTTCCCTAGCAAGAGCATCAACAAGAGAATTTGCTAATCTTGGGACATGACTCCAAGTATAATTTGTGCTCCCTAAATCCCATGTCCTCCAAAATTTTGCAATAAGTCTCCATTTAGGGGGTGCAATCCTTTTACACCAACAAATTACATTCAGCAAATCATCTTCCGCTTTCAGATTCCCTGTGAACCTCTGCACAAAGGACCATTGTGTGTCTTTCCTTTCGTTGAGTCCAAGATCCCAAGAAGGCTATCAAAAGTACGGAGGAACCTCCATTATTGTGCTCCGAAAACAGCTTCAGATATTCCTATAACTGAATTAGTATTCCTAGATTAGCCAATTCCATGGTGTATTCATTGGCCAAGGAAAGGATTTTCCTCTAAATCCTTGTTCTAAGGGCCCCTTCCTCATTTGCTCTCTTAGTAGTATTGCTTTGGCTTGCATTAATAACTTTTCGCGTTTCTCAAAAAAAAAAAAGTTGTTTTAAATCATTGAACATTATTCTCTCCAAACTTTTGACTTGTTTGATTTCCTGAGTATATGCCAACATCATCAATGACAGCATAAAGTCTGAAGATAAAGGAGCAGAAGGCAGACAGCTCCTATCATAGCTCCTATCATAGTGCTGTTTAAAACTTGTGCAGCCTTTATAGATGATTTTAATGAATAGGTTAATGTTAATAGAAAATGACAGGACTGGCCCATTGGTCCGGGTCAGTCAGTCTGGGTCCTGGATTGGTCTGGAAGTTATAAACACAGGGTAATGAAGAAACAATCCAACCTCATTTCAGAGAAAAACAATACAAAAGCCAGCTGAGCTTCCTATTTTTGACTGTTTAACTTTGAGAAGAGGTCTGCTGAGACCAATCTTACTTCCTCCTTTAATTACATTGAGATGAGCAGAGCTTCTGTGTCTGTTTGCAGGCTGGTGGAGGCTGCACAAAGTGCTCCTCCTTTTTGTTTGCAAGGGACCCATACTCTCCTTACTCGTTCCACATGCTGGCAAGGGGGAGAATAAAAGCCTTCCCCTGGCCAGTGCTAACTTTATTTTGGGTTCTCTTCTTACAACCGGCTTGCATGTTAACAAAAATTCATATTTGTGAGTTAAGAGACATTTTTTGTGTATTCTGTAAGCTCTTGATGTATTCCTTTTTTATCGTTGCTTTGTTTTATTAGAACAAAAATTCCTTAAATGTGAGTAATATCCTTAAATATTTTTATAAAAACACAATTTATGTGATGAAAACGAGGAAACACTCCCTTTTATGGTAGAATGATCAATCTTTCTGCAGCATCATTTTATTTCTTATAATGTGGATGGTGAGCTATTGTTTTCTTTAATATCTTTGTTTTTCCCTCTATGTTTGGTATCAGGTCTTTGGAACTTTCGGTGGACTGGGGGCTGCAGGACTCTCTGCTTCACTTCTGACATCTGTCCTGCCAACCACTTTAGAAGATCTTCTTGCTCTTGGCTTATGTTCCGCTGGAGGGTACACCCTATTTCCACTGGCTCTATCAATTTATTACTCAATTGTTGTGGTCAACATGATTATCCAAGAGCTTCAAATTACTGATGTTACACATGCACCAAACTGTATAGGGAATCGAATTTACCTCTTTTTTCTGTTTGGCTTACGTTGAAATTTTTTAACCCTCCCATCAATTTGAGAAGAGTGCTCAAAGCCCATTTGCATAGGAGTGATCTTATTTGAAATGGAAGTCCTTAGTCAACTTCCCATTCTTTTAGATCAATCAGTTGGTGTGTTATCCTCTTTAGGTCTTGAATATAATTTTTTTCAAAAAAGAAAATGGTCTTGCAAATTCGTTTAAAAAAAGATATGATATTTGATCTGCTTTCTTCCCTGTGTTCTCTCATAAAATTAATAGGCTATATGTTGTGCATCAGAAACTGATCTATTCTTTTAGAATGTCAAAAGAAAGAAAACTGTCTTGTAGGAATTAACCAAGTTGTTGTTTCGAACTAGCCTATTGATGGACTGTTTTCAAGAAGAGCAATATTTGTAAGTTACTGGGGACAAATTTAATGTTTAAAATGTGGAACTTGTGATTATTGTTCGGTAGTCTGTGTTTTACTTACTAAGGAAAAATTTAAATGCGGTACTTGTGGTTATCGTTTGATGTACTATCTTTGGTCATCCTACTATAGAAATTCAGCTAAAATCAACATAACTCATAATTTATAGGACCAGAAAATTATTTGATAAAATAAGAAAAAATGTAGATCTTTGACCAGGATCGTATTTACATTTGTCACTTTAGCTTTTGCATAAAAAAGTTATTAAACAGGGCTTAAGTTTTTGAACAGGCTACTGGCAGTTTCAAATTTTCCAGCACGTCGTAAAGAAGTGATTGATAAGGTAAAAAGGGTGGCAGATTCATTGGCATGCGAACTTGAAGAAGCTATGCTGAAGGATTTCTCACAGGCTATTGAGGAGCTGCAACGCTTTGTTGAATTCAGTGGCCAACCATACCAAGATGCAGCGCAAGATAGACTCAACTATCTTCTGGAAATTCAAGAAGAGTTATCGAACGTAGATATGAAAATAAAAAGAATAAAAATTGACGTTCAAAATCTCCATGTTGCTTGATCCTTAAGAGTTCATCGACGTTGGAGAGGAAGAGCACCAAAGGCGTCTGCGGGTTAGCTATTCTCTTTGTAAGGCTTGTAAATTTTCTTCTTTGTGATTTTATTAGGCTTCTTCTCCTCTGGTTCTGTGGGTTGTACATGGGGACTAATATGATGCTGTCATGTGGTACTATTGCGTCAAAGCAAATAAAATATGTATTTCATACTTATAGAGTCTGATATTGTTATTCCTTGATGATCTCCTCAAAGCTTCGGAAGTGCAAGACAACTTCAGTTGATGATGCATAGATGCTATTTGTTTAAAAATGCTTTAAAGTACAAATGCTTCACGCCGCAACACGCTTAAATCTTGATCCAGATGTGAAATACGTAATTTGGTTGTCATCATATTACTGTCTGCAGGGAGAGTTCAGATGAAGTGGTGTAAAGTATCATCAACTTGACTAGGGAAAAGTTGTCGACATGCAGATAATCAGCATTGCAGATTAAACAACATAAAGCAGGTGACTTCAGCTCTCTCACATACAACTCAGCCTCATGTGTTTGAATGATGGAGAAGGAAGAAGGGAGCTTTCGATACTCAGGTTTGAGTTTAAACTTAAAAGAGTTTATGGATGAGATCAGCCATTAGCTACATGACAAGTCTGCATGGGTGTTTTTACGTAGGCCTCTGCTTTCACTTGTATATTTAACGAAGGAAAAGTTGGCACTAGCATGGGGTAGTCAAAAGGCTGAGTAGTGAGTGCGGCACTAGTTTACATGGTTGCTTCTGTAAGCCATCAAAGTGGATTCCTCAGCTTTCTCAACAACAGTCTTAAAAGAATGGAAGAATCAGGGGGGGCAGACAATATGGCTTTGCTTACTTAAGAAACTACCACTTTAGATTGGTCTCTGTTAGGCCTACCTTAATATGAAAAGATAGGTAACAAATTTCGGTTGAGACTTTTCCTTGTAGGGGACATGGGCACAAATTCTCAGTCACCCCCACTACGAAAGCTTCTTTCAGGTGTCTTTTAATTCGTTTTTTTTTTGTTTTTTTGTTTTTGAATGATTTGTGTTCTTGTAGGGTCCTCTTCTTATTCTAAAGCATGTGAGCTAATAACCACCAAACGGTTATGGCCTCCTGGTATCTGCTTTTGGACCACCTACAAATCATTTCCCCATATAGCTTCCTCCTGGTTGTCTGCTTTAAACCCAATTATGGATTAAGCTTTTATCTGGAATCTCTTCGCCATTAGAGAAGCCAAACTCAAACAACTTGCACATCAGCTATTTGATATTTCTACTGTTCATACTCAAATTGACATCCCTCAACGAGAAGGTGCCAACCTTCATCCCTCCCGGCTCCTCCCAGTCTCATTCTGATTCCACTTCTCCTCCCCCTATCTATTCATTCATTCACAAAGGTCGAAAATCGAAATACTAGAAGAAGCCATAAAAAACAGGGGAGATTGATAAAAATGCAGTCCCCCCTCCCCCCGCCCAACATTTATAGGAGTTTAAATAAAAAAGCAAAAGGCTCCCCACTAGCGAGAGAGTTGCCTTGCATGGGCCACATGCAGAGAATGTCCCTTCTGCATGTGAGCCACCTTGAGGTTGGTAACGAGGGGCCGTACCAAATAACAACCAGATCAATTAAGGCAACGGATTCAAAAAACCCTGAAGGTTTCTCCGCGTTCTGTCTCTCCCCAGATTAGATCCATGAAAGCAAAGACTCCGTAAAAGCCAAAAGGGGTTGCTCTATTGCAGCTAATAATTGACAATCAGAGGAAGACGAGTGTTTTTAAAGCTTGAAACCAGAGTAACGAGGGGAAACGGTAGACGCGGTCGGTGCACTCGGCCGATGTAAGCAAGTGTAGGCGGACAGAGGAAAAGCAGAGGCGGATTCTTTTGTGTCTAAACATGCCTCTTTTTAACATTTCTGCTTTCGACCCTCTTTTTACTCTACAAAGAAATATTAATCAATGTCCTCCCTCCCTCCCCTCAACCCCCTTCGGCGAATAACGGCAAAGGCAGAGAATCTGCCGCTATTGGAAGAAGAAAGACAACGGAGATTGTTTATTGACGACAAACTACCTCGCCTGGGCCTGCCCGACTAAATTACAGATAAACGCGTCTTGGTGGATCACGCTGGTAAAACGGCAAATACCCATTTACTCTCTCTGATCATAATTTAATTGGGCGAGCTCTGAAAACTCAGATTGTTGCGAGCCTTGTAAGGCAAGAAGAAAAGAATAAGTGATTCGAGATGTTTCATGGGTGACGAGCAGGCTGAGTTGGCTTTGCGGCTAAAGATGAAGTGGCATTTAAGAAAAATCGCTTTCAAGAAATATACGGGAGAATCCAGGGATTTCTGTGTATTTTGTTGGTTTTCATTTGGAACTGTGAGACAGGGAGAATAGGAAAGTCGGGGGGGTGGTTTGCACTTTTCGTGCGCAGTAAACAAGAAGCCTTTTCCGTTTCCTTTTCCTGCTCTGTTTCTCCTTCCCTCCACCAATATTTATTATGCTGACTCGCTGAGTGAGAGAGAGGAGAGATACTTGCCTAAACCAGTTTCGCCTTAAACGAGAAGAAAATCATACCCGAACTCGTTAATTAACTAAGAAAATCGTAAGAACGCATAGGTAAAAAAGGAAGCCTTTGCCTTTTCTTGGCGTTTCCTATTTCTCTCTTTAGAATTGCTGAATTCGGTTTTCCTTTTCGTCAAAATTCCAAATCCCAATTCTTCTGATTTCAGTATGAATTATAAAGAAAGTTGTCTATATGGGAGTAGGAGTGTGTGGCAGAACAGAGGTTGTCTATTTTAGTGGCGTGAAAGGGCCCCCCCTCCCCCTCCTCTCACACCCCCCCTACAAGACTAGTAGACGCAACTTTTCCCCCACTACAAATTCTCACTGCTTCATCCTCCTCTCATATTCTACTTCTCTTCTTCTTCTCCTCCTCCTCCTCCTTCCATCTCCACAAACCACCACGAGGCTCTGCAACTCTTCCCTCTCTCATCTCAGAAACCGAAAACCCACTTCTTACATTCGCGTTACTATCACGACAACAGCCCGATTTTCTTCTTTGAGGATTTCTGCTCCCTCATCCCCCATAGCCATGTCTAGTAGAGTGTGGCAAGCTCTTCAATCCTGTCTCGAGACCCCCCAAGGTTCCCCCTGGGAACCCAAGCCCGGAGAAATCCCGAACGCCCGAGCACGGCGCTCCCTGAGTGCCAGAAGCCTGGAATTATGCACTGAGAGTCTGGGCTGTGAGACGGGCACCCTCGATTTCTCTTCCTCCGACGACGACGATTACGAAGATCAGGATCGAGTTGGGTCGAATAAGACCAGGAGCCTGTCTCTCTCTCCCCGAGTCTGTTCTGCGCGTAAACTGACGTCGCGAAGCTGGAGCTTCAACTCCAGGACGATTAGCTCCGACGACGAGAAGGGCCGGAATTTCCCGCCGCCCCTGACCTCCATCAGCGGCGAGGACAGCATTCAGATGAGCTCTCGCCGGGAGGGAGGAAGATTGGTTCTCAAAGCAGTTAACGTTCCTTCTCCCCACGCTTATCTACAAGCGGAGAGGAGCGAGGGGCGACTCACTCTTCGCTTCATTCGTCGTCCTTCTCCCCACTCCAAAACAGAGGAAGCGCGAGTCTCGGAAAAGCAAGCAGAAGATAACAACGTTGTTGAAGACCCAGTCGAATGCAATGTTGTTGGGAACTTAGGCGTTAAAGAGGAGGAAGAAAAAGAAGAGGCAAAAACCGAAGAGGAAGAACAAGCGCTGGAAGAAGACGCAGACATTAAGTACAGTCTTCTTCACCCGGGCTGCTGTTTTGATGACAGGCCCAGTTTTCTATCGCCTGAGAACAATGGTGTTAATTGCGAAGTGGGCATAACTGATAAACTCAATAGGTTTACCAGGTGCAAGGAAGGTAGACATGGTAACCAGCGATTCCCCTGGGAACCCTTTTGGGTTGCCACCTCCTGACCGTAAAATCTTCCCCTCCAGAACTACACCCATTGAAACAAGATTTTACTTACCCAAGCTGCTCTAATTTTGTTTCTTGGCATTCTGGGCTTGGACCGATGATTTGATTCCTCTCTTCTCTCCTTTCCAAATTCCTAATGTTAGTTAATATGGTTATGTTGTTCACTAGTAGAGCCTGAGATTGATTCTCTAGCTAGCCTCCCCGGTCTGTCCTTTTTTCTCTTTCACATGTATGATGTACCACTACCTGCAGATCAACTGAGGCTTATTACCCTTTTACAGAAAAAGAGCAAGAGTACTCTCTCTCTCTCTCTCTCTCATAAAATTTCTCCTCCCCGAGGCCGCTCGCTTTACACTCGCACATTCTGTTATCCTTTCTTCTTCGTTCCGTGCAATTCTCACTTAAATGCACTCTTCTGTACTGTTGGCCCATCGTGTCTGAATCACATGGAACTTTAATTGTAGAATGCCTAAAAGCTGATGTGACTCTTCAAAAATTGTTTCCAATTATATTTCCGATTCGTTACAGGAACGAACGAAACCAAGTGATTAAATACTAACCACAGACAGTGCGTTCGTCGTCTCCCACGTTTGCGAACCCCACGAACACAAGAAGCAATCACGTAACGACGGATCAGTTTGCAATTCGAGCATGACAAAGTGTTCGTTATACCCGTGATTTGTTTTGCAGAATTAGAAACAAAAAACATCTATGCATGGCAACGTTTTCGTTTGCTTTTCTTATTTTTCTTGGTAAGGATTAATGGGAGGAGGAAGAAGAGAAGGCGTTGGAAGGGGAAAGAGAAAGAAAACGAATTCAAATCACGTGGATAGAGATGGTGCCAAATTTGGGAAACGAGCAAAAAGAGAAGGAGAAGCAGAGATGGTTGGCACGGCGTCTTCCCCAAGTGGAGAAGGGGGAGAGGGAGGGGGCTCTTCCTTCTTCCTCTTCCTTCTCATAATATCTCCTCCTCCTCCTCTTTCTTTACAGCAAATCCCTTATCGTCAGATTCACTCTTAGACGACTCCTAAAGATGGATCAAACAAGGTGGGTCAACTCACTCTTAGATTATCTTATGATTCGTTTAAAAAAAATCACTCTTAGACTCGATTCAAATAGTATGTAAATTGTGATCAAATGGTGATAGAGTACTGAGAAGGATTACTGAAGTTGCAAGAGATAAATTTGGATAAAATATGGGCAAGATTTTAGTTTTTATTTTTAAATATTATCTTTCTATACTATGTTAAACTCTAAACTCTAAATTTTCTCTAACTTGAAATCTTTAAAGTAAAATATGACAATATTGATGTCAGTTTCAAACAATTAATAAAAGGAAATGCTAGTTGCACTAAGTACCTATCAAATGTATCAACCAATCAGAAACATAGCTATCGAGAGTTTATCTTTTAGATTTTATGATTTTATAAAATAAAAAATATTTTTTATTTTTATAAGTTTTTCTATTAGCTGGTACATTAGATAAGTAGTGCAGCCTAGATGCAGCTCGCATTACTCTTAATAGAATCATGATTATCCAAAATGGCGATGGCGGCTGGATTTACAATGTTTGGACCCTTTGAGTTTAGCTTAAATTGATCAAACGCAACCAGATCATTGAAATCCACGGTGATTCCACTCACGTAAATTATCAACCCTGACTGAACCTCTAAGAAAATTAGCAAGCTAAGTATCGGAGTCTGAGTGGAGTCTCACTATTATCAACCTCTCAGCGAATCGTTTCCTGTTTCTAAATCTTAATTCCCGCAGCTTTTTTCCACCATCGCAACGAGAAGAACCCTAAAATATTTTAAAATAGAAAGTGGATCTAAAGAAAGTCGTACGGCAGGGAGTACGGAAGGCATGAGGGCTCCACAGACAGGAATCACGGCCGAATCCCCTTCCCCATGTGACCGTCGCGCGTCGCCGAGCAACGGTGCAAGTAGGACTCAAAAGGAAGTTAAGAAACTTTAGGACGTGTGGGGTGCACCCCCCTACCGTGTGGGGACAGGGGACCCCCCCTCCCGCCTTCCCGTCCGTTACAAACTTCGGACAACGTACCCGTAACGCGTACGTATACGGGAGAGAAGATAAAGGAAAACGAGGAGAGAAGGCGTCGTGGAGTTTGGTCCTCCATTCACTCCCTTAACACTGAAGGGCTCTCCCCCTTTCAGGTCTAGGTATATATCATTGTGTCTCCCTTCCCTTTTACCTCTTCCTACATTCATATCGTTACTTCCCCTACTCGTAGGGTTACCCTCCATGGTTGCCCTTTTACAAAATTACAGAGACCTCAAAAAATCAGATACTCTTATATAGTGGGGGACAAGGCAAGGTCCCTACGGAGTCGAGTCCACCAAATTAGAGGGTGACATGACCTAAACTTGAATTTTTAGGTGTTCAAGTCGACCATTAGTTAGAGTCTAGGGAAGAAAACTACCATGCATGGACGACAGAGCGTTTGGAATATGTCACAAGATCGATATGTCTCTCCGTATATATGTCTCCCCGGCATTATCTAGTAAACAACCACATTTATAATTTAGGGTAAAAAAGTATTGGTTTCAAGGGTGTTGCATGTAGCATGAAATGTAGGTTTAGGGTTTAGGGGGAAGGAGGAGGAATCTTTCATTCATAATTTGGGGCGATCCTTTGGTCTTTTGACCCCCCCCAAAGTAGGGAAAGAGATTCCACTGAGTTGTTGCCTTGTCCAATCCATATATTGCTCCCCCTCTTTCCATCTCTTCTTTTAAAATTTTGACTAAGTTTATAGTTTTTTTATTTTTTTCATTAAGGGTAATCTAATCATTCTATAAGTACCCTAGAATATTTACCTTCTACACTTAAGAACCACGTAAATATCAATATCTAATGTTCCCTTTTCCATTTTTGGCAAAATCATCTAGTCTAAAGTCATTAGGGTTGAAAATCACAACCTTCATTATATATGCCTTAGAAAAGAAGCTTGTCAGTGTTGTAACAACTACTGAAAGTACAATGTATCATTTCTTTAGAGCAGTTTTAATTTTGTGGACCGCGAGCTTTTGGTTAATATAATCGCTAAAATGGTTGGTTAGGGTCTAATTGATGAGCAGCCATATTTCGCAGTCAAATTCTAATATTCTATCTCACCCATCAGTCATCACTAATTAATTAAAGGGAGTGATGATAACCTTCAATTGTGAATAATCGAGGAAAGAATATGGGAGAAAAGGGAAAACATAGTCAATGTCATTGCTTGGATCATATGATTATTTAACATGTGATGGTTGGGAATATTCTCTCCACCCGCCGGACATCATCGAAGATATTGTCTTTAAGTTCAAGATGTACTGAAACTTTTATCAACAATATTGGACAAAAAGGTTCAGAAAACAGCTTGATAATAATGACGTCCTCGTATTGTTTTACGATAGATAACTTATTATTATTATTATTTTTCATAGGTTTATGTTCGTTTAAAGTTGGTTTATGCGTAAACCAAGGTAATATATATATATAGGAGAAAAAAAAAAAAAGAAGGTTTTGAGATGACAAAGGTGAGAGTGAAAAGCAAATTAGCTATGAAGGGTGAAAAAACGGATATATAAAGGACAAGAAAAAGCAGAAAGAAAGGACGAGAAAGCTGGAGTTTGTTGGGGTCTACAGATAGCAAGTGATGAACAAAAGAGCATCCTTGTCATTCAAAGGGAAGGGAATTGGCATACCCATCTATTTCAATTCGAAACAGGTCCCACCACCCTTTCCTTCCAACCTTAGATACAAGTGAAACCCAAAAGGACACCTCACTTGTTTTTTTTTTCCTTCCTTCTATAGATTAATTACCAAGAAATATGTATCATGAAAATATTTAAAGTAAAAAACCAAACCCAATTCTCACATCTAAATTATAATCCATGTTAATGTATAAAATTAAAATATTTATCTTATCAATTTAATTTATGTGACTTGTGGAGACTGACCATGAGCCGATGAGTATGACCAATATAAACATATATACTGTAGATTGGAGGAAAGAAAAGCCTCGTCATGCCAACATGTCAATCAAATCCTTTGGTTAGGTTGTCTTCTGGACAATTAATGTCCACCATCCACTCTCCACAATTCCATTCCACCCGGGACGGGGACACAAAGACAGACACACATAAAGGATGTGTCACCCATCCATTTCAAATTAATGAGTCTCTCTCTCTCTCTCTCTTACTCTCTCTCCAAATGTCTAAGTTTGCTGGTTTGTCTCCTGCTTACCCGTGGATTCATCAGCAGCAGATGGAGAGTTGTCTCAGCTTGCTTACTATTGATTCAGCAGCAGATTGAAAGGATAACTTATTCGGGAATATTCTCCGGTGTTGCGCCGGAAGTCGAATTAAAGACGACATATGGGGGCTGAGTTTAATTTCAAATTGCTTTGTATCAAGGAGAAAGGTGGCTGATCAGGGAGAATAGAAATTGTACCATATTGAGAGAAGCGAGCAAAGAAAGTTGTTTATGTTTTATTCAAGCAACAAGGAATTGTGGCAACTATATTTAATCAAATCTTAACCCGGTTGGTAGTCTTCAAAGCAAGAGAGCTCGATCAATGAGTTATTACGCACTCTTTAAAAGGTGGCTGCATCTAGGCAAACCTCCTCATCACCTAATTAATTAGATCTTAACTCTCTCTCTCTCTCTCTCTCTCTCTCTCTCTCTCTCTCTCTCTCTCTCTCTCTCTCTCTCTCTCTCTCTCTCTCTCTCTCTCTCTCTCTCTCTCTCTCTCTCTCTCTCTCTTCTCTGTACTTACGTACTGATGAGGCAGCGTCAATTGTCAGCCACTAAACCCAATAATTCCACGTTCTCATCATTCCCTCTAAATTTCAATCTCATCTTCTTGTACAGTCAACAAAAAATGTCCCCCATCTGATAAACATCAACTCTCTCTCTCTCACTCTCACTCTCGCTCTCTCTCTCTCTCTCTCACTCTCATTTGCTCTCTCTCTCCACGTTCTCATTTGCTCTCATCTCTCTCTCAAATTTCAATCTCATCTTCTTCTACTCTCAACAAATTTGCTCTCTCTCTCTCTCTCTCTCATCTGATCAAACTCTCTCTCTCTCTCTCTCTCTCTCTCTCTCTCTCTCTGCTCTCTCTCTCTCTCATTTGCTCTCTCTCTCTCTCTCATTTGCTCTCTCTCTCTCTCTCTCTCTCTCTCTCTCTCATTTCTCTCTCTCTCTCTCTCTCTCTCTCTCTCTCTCTCTCTCTCTCTCTCTCTCTCTCTCTCTCTCTCTCTCTCTCTCTCTCTCTCTCTCTCTCTCTCTCTCTCTCTCTCTCTCACACACACTCTCACTCCTCGTTTCATTGTTTCTCTCTCTCTCTCTCTCTCTCTCTCTCTCTCTCTCTCTCTCTCTCTCTCTCTCTCTCTCTCTCTCTCTCTCTCTCTTTCATTACCGGCAAATAATGGCCAACCATGATGATTATCAACAAGCAAGGAATTAAGAAAGACGCGGATGAGAACAAATTAGACGTTGATGGAAGCATGCTTGCATGAAGGATTTTGAATAGATAATGTCGGGGATGGCTTAGCCGCGCAGTCATCGTCTTCGTCTTCGGAGAATGGAAAGAAAAAAGTCGTGCACATGAAAAGATCTGAAGCAGTACTGTATGCTGGTATCCGGCCATCCATTTCATGATATGGTGGACATGATAATGAAATTTTGGTGCTTTTGTTAATTAATGTATTTTTTATAAAATAATTTAATTTACGTTTTTTAACAAAAATATCTTAAATAAGTGCCATATGTATAGAAGTATGAGACTGGTCTACTAACCAAGTTGGACCAGTACCCTTCCTGCTCATTCACTGATCTCAAGGGTACTTAATCCGTGAGAGTTATTGTCGTTTTTACCATTGTACTCGTCTTAAAAAACACTTTTCACCTGAATGGTCAATTTATTTTTTTTAACAAAACAAATGAAGTTACTTCATTGTTGCTTGCGATATTAAAGTAGTTTTATTAAAATCAAATTAAACCAACCGGTTCAAGCCCGTTATTAATATCAACGTTTAATGGATCAGGACCAACTAACAATTTAAATATCAAGAAATTTAATTGAAAGTCCTTACTGTGTAAAATCTTACTCACTGTAAAAACTTGCTTGATATTGGTGGTGTGGCTACGGCCCAGAGCCCACAGACCACGGCCCAGAGATGGAAAGGAAACTGACCTCCGATGCCCTTGAGACGGGTAGGGTATGATATGATCTGGGCCGTTCGCATGGTGGGGTTATGAGTACGTGTCGGGTCCACTCAAAACGTCGGCAGAGCTTCTATTGACCAGGCAACGGAAAGGCAATGGATATGGTGGGGCCCGTGTAGATCACATGTGTGATTGAGGATCTTGTAGTAATTTGACAGCCACGGAGCTTTTGTGGATTTGAGTTTTGGAGCGAATGAGAGAGAGAGGCTCAGAGGGGGGTGAGATGAATAATGATGAAAGTCTGACGGGAAATCTGTGGATTCCGAGAATGGGAAAATGGATGATGCGAAGAAGATTCAAACAAGATCTAAGTGGGGATCCAAGCGTGGTCCACTCGCCTGAATCGACGCCGGATGCCCCAATCCATTTCGGAAATTGTGACCTTCTTGTCTATTTCCTCCTGCTCATTTCCTCCATGTTTTTCCCCTCTTCCTCTGTTGTAATTTACTTGCCTTTTCATCGTCAATCTCTTCTACGTAATTCGCCATTACAATAAGGTTTGTTAGAAAGCGAAGCAAGATCGACGGATGCAGACGCATATAGAGCTCGCTTATTACTGGTGGCTTGATGTTTCCTGATGAATGATGATTAATGTTTCTTCTGTCTGTCTGGGAGTGAATGTGATGATGATTATGCCACCCACGCAAGTTGGTCCAAGAATCCGAAGCTGTGATGTTAACCGAACCTTATTTGTCATTCTCTCGGTGAGTACGGCGAGCACGGCGAGCACACATGCAAGGTGGGTTGTGTCTATTGGGGGTCGGCGACGCTGTTCCAGGGCTCAGTGTCAAGTTGCACTGTCCGGAAGACCGCTGATTGGGAATAACATCGGAAAAGAGAATAATAGGCTGCATGTGGAGTGGCAGCACCGAGTTGGCATTCCAATCAGTACTGCGTAGTTGATGAGGGTCTTTGCTTTTGAGTCTTTTTGACCCGATCCTTGCGTTTTTAGTTGTCTCGCTCTACTTGCAGCTTACTGGATCACATTCGGATTTCCACCTTACGCGCGTTATCCCTGGCGAGCCGCGTTCTTTATTTTGGTTAAGGTGCCTTGCAACTGTTTGTTGTTTTACCCGACTGAGTTTTCCGTTCCGGGTTTTTGGACCATCATAGTCCCCGAGATCCGGAGGAAGGTATAGTGCCCAACAGGCACAGAGACATTGGCATAATTGGTGAGTGAGAGCTTCGGTTTTGGGTGGGTTAAGATTTAAGAAAGATACGAAGGCAGAGGAGATCTTGATCATGAACGTGTTGAGCAAAAGCAAGCAAAGGTGTGTCAGACATGTTACCTGTGTTGTCTCCGTGACATTGGGTCTCGGGGGAGAGAGAGAGAGAGAGAGAGGGAGAGAGGGAGAGAGAGAGCAGGATTTGGAACGCGGCGCTGAAGCAGGCAGGACAAACAAGATCTCGATACTGACCAGTTGTTGCGACGAGAGATCATCCTAAAGCAGGGCTTGTTTGGGGTGGTGGGGGGTGATGCCCGGTGGCTATATTCGAGACCTGACAAGCGTTCCCTCCCTTTCCTCACTGTGTTGATCTCCCGCATCCTGCCCTTTCACATCACCCACAATCCCCGCCCTCTTTTTTCTCTCTTCCGAGTCTGCTGCCTACCACCACCCTACCCTCCCGCACATCATTTTGTTCCCACAATTACACATGTCCCTCGTCCTCGCTTCTCCATAAAGCTCGGCATCCTCTTTCAACTCATCTGCTCTGGCAGCCCAATTCCCAGATGACACTAGGCAGTGGATATTTGTCATGGCTGTTCTTATTGCTTACTTTTTTTTTTTTTTTTTCTTCTTGCGATTTGCCTAGTGGGTGGGGATCAGATCAAATGCAGATTCTTGTAAAAGCCAAAGCTCCGTTCGTTCACACAATCATGGCTCACAAAAAAACCTGGCCTTTTGGATTGCTCGTTTTAGTTCCAATCGGACATTGACATGTAAACGTACATTTGCAAGCATTTGTACTCTTGTACTCTACCCATCAAAAATATATTTTCAATTTGGGCCTCCTTCCTTTGCAGATTACTGTTGGGATATGGAAATCAGAACGGAAGGCCCTCTTTATGACATGGCCCTCCCGTACTGATGATGATATTGGGCGACTTTTTTTGTGTTAAGCTCGCAGTAGCTCACGATGCTTCTCAAAGGCGGTCCCCTACAGACTGGGCTTTCCCTAAACCTGTGAGGCTGGAGACTTCTGAGCTCGTCTGTTGGAAGTATTAGTCCAGGAAAGGGGACCCTCTGGGCGTACTCTCGCAGCACTGTAAACATCTCCCTGTTAGCTTTTACAGTTAAACACGTGGGGGTGAGCCCATTTTTTTCAGTTAAAAAGAGACGATAACTGAGGTTTCACACGGCCATGCTGGCTATCGTACCAGCAGTAGCACAGTCCAATATATGTAAATATCGGATCTCGTTTCCTGCGAGATCGTATAGACATGATTTAGAGGAAGTGGGGGCAGTGCAAAGGAAAGGGCCCCTGGGTGCACATGGAAGGCAGGGAATCCCCTCCTCCTTAGTACATACAACATAGAAGAGGATAGAGATAATCTTACCCATTATGAGCACATGGATAACTGAAAGAAAAGAATCAAGTTATTTGAGTAAATAGTAGAATAGGATGAGTAGTGAAATACCCACTATCCGCTCAACCTAGTCTCGCCTATTGATATGTCTTGGATTTGGTGCATTTACATCACAACCAAAAAATATATGGCACATTGCACAAAGCTACGGAGGTCATGTTAGCTGTATTATATTATGTTACAGTGTCTTTTTTTGGGATAATCTAGTACGGAAATAGTCACACAACTAACATCGGCACGTAGTTGTATTTCTTCACCCATTTTTTTTTTTTTTTTTTTTTTTTTTTGTGTTTCGCTGTTTATCTTTCTGTTGATTCTGTTCCCATTTTTCTCTCTTTCCACCTCAAAATCTCATTGGTAGTGACCAGCATGTGCGCTTTAGATCTCGTTGGTAAGGACAGGGAACTGCACCTAGAATCTCATACGGTAAGGACAAGGGGCTACGCCTCAAAATGTCATCGGCAGAGCTAAGAACAGAGAGGACCGTGCCTCAAATATAATTGGTAAAGGACAGTGAACTGCTATTCAGATCTGATCGGTAAGGACACCGGACTGCGCTTCAATGTCATCTGTAAGAACTACGGACAAGGGGCTGCGCCTCACATATCACATTGGTAAGGACTGGGGCTGCGCCTCACATACAACATTGGTAAGGACAGGGGCTGCGCCTCACATATCACATTGGTAAGGACGGGCTGCACCTCACAAATTAAGGACAGGGACTGCGCCTCAAATCTCATCTGTAAGGACTAAGGACCTGCGCCTAAAATCTCATCTATAAGGACTTTAGGACGGGGCACAGCGCCTCAATTATCAACAGTACGCCAAGATGTTCATTGTTCTACGTACGTTCCAGCTTACTACCCAGAATTGAGCTTGACGACGCGCTTATTCAAAACAAAAAAAGCTCCAGGAGCTCAAAACCATCTGTCCACTCTCACCGAGCAGGTATTTGCACTCGCATGCTAGCATCCGATTTGCCACCATTTAAAAAAAGTCAATCTTTATATTGCACCCATGCGGACCAACTGCACCTTCGCTCAACAAGATAAACTAACTTCCGTCTGATAAAAATCTTCACACATTGGGGTAAGTATGATTGGGAAATATTTTCTATAAAATTTTGCAAAATAAACGGACCGAAAAATACTCTAGTCCCATAGTTCAAATAAAAAAAAAAGCAACTAAAGGTGGGGATGGAAAATAAATAACAACATGATGTTCTATTAAAATCTTCCTGATTACAGCCAACGCAGGTAGGTAACTTTTAACTCTGCTGCAACCCCGGTGCTCTACATCTCAACCCTTGCCAGTGGCCACGGATTTAAATATTTGAGCCCCCTACACACCTCATCGACGGCTTGAGTGAAGAAAGCCTCTAGTCGACCATCTGGCTCAAGGAGGACCAACGAGTTTTGGCCATTATAAATTATCCCCAATCTGAGCAAAAAAGGGAAGCCAAAATTTTCTAGCAAAAGTGAAACAAAAACTCAAGCCGATACATTTACTCAATCACCCAAATATAGGCACCCCATAAAACAGCACCTCTTGATGGAGCAAACGGCCATCAGAAATGACAGACCCTGTAGTTCATCAATTTGCCTACGAGAGGAAAAGAATGCCTTACTGAAGAGAATGGGAGGATAAAATAGGAGAGGAGACAAGCGAGAGAGAGCACCTGCATGCAACAAATAGCTCAATCATCAAGGTAATAGTAGGAACCAGCGTGTTTCTGTTCTCTGTCTTTGGTGGACTCCAATTTATTAATTCGTGGCCGATAGTTAGTTGGATCACGCCTGAATGTTATATCCAGATGCTGCAAACCAAAAAATTAGGATTTCACAATATTTTCAAAAGGAAAAACTTAGCCAAGTTGTCCGTCATTTAAAGGCACATAGATAGAGGTAAAAGGGTGTTTTTCGCTTGTAAGATTGCAAACCTTCTGATGTTCGGGGAATTGAAAAATGCAGTATCCATAAGAGAGAAGAGTAAAGACAGCACATGTACACACTGTTCTATGCCTAGAATTTTCTCTTCTGCCATCCTCTAACATTGAGGAGGAACAAAAAGAGCAACAGAAACAATATGAAACTTAAATCACGAAGAAGCCACTAGCTTTAAGTAGCCAAACATACTTGCTAAGACGATAAAACAACTGCTGCTTCAATAAGTTTTAGGCTAGGTCGAGTTAGGCACAATCAGGCTACAAACTTGTACCTTCGGGAATACAACACTTAAGACAATTACAATCAAGGAAATCTCTGAACCTAGACAGTCACCTGGCAAGATGTGAATAGCATATCTGGGAGAGCCATATTCAATGCATGCCACAGTAGGTGAGTGGTCTGGTTTGGGAGTTCCCACTGCTCTAACTTCAGTTCAATGTCTTGGATTAATTAATGCAGACTTAAAGGGAATTGATGATTCTTCTAAACAAGTGAAATTTTTTCACATAAATCATTACCCAATGAACATTTTACTTTTTCAACCAAGACAACCTAACAAAGTAGCCATGACAATTGACACGCACATGCTTAAATGAGAAGGAGATTTGAAAATAAAAGAAAAATCCCATAGGAACTTACAGATAAAAAGAGATTCATTCCGGTTAACAGGGACTGAGGGCAGTTTGCAATACAATCAATAGATGGTTTCCCCTCATACACAATAACTCTGTCTGCCAGATAAGTAGCCATGATGAAGTCGTGCTCAACCACAAAAGCAGTTTTCTTAGCATGAAGGATAAACCTCTTGATGACCTTTGAAGCAACTATACGTTGCTCTGAGTCAAGATAAGCACTTGGTTCATCAATCAAATATATATCTGCAGGCTGCATTAATGGAGAAAAAAATAACTTTCATGAACACAAGAAGTAAAAGCACAGCTGAAAAGCAAATATGAGGAAGAGCTTGAATTAAGGAATATTATCTGAAACCACAATTACTGTTGACGACTTCTTTAGCTTCGTAATTACGGTTACTGAAGGATTCTTTAAACCTCATTTTCCATAACTCAGAATTCATTCCAGTTACCCAACATCCCAAATGCTGAACTTCAGAGAGGGAGAAAACTTGTTTTCCCCCTCTTTCTATTTCCATGTCAACTCTAATGATTTTGTAGTATTAAAACTGACAAGGTATTAACTATGGTGAAAAATTTAAAATTAATGTTAAAAAAGTATTTTAGACAGAAAAAGGGAAGTAATTTTAATCTAATTATTACACTTTAACACAAGATTAATATTTTCGTGACTTTATTATAATAAATACTTTAAATTTCATATAGGTTCTTATTGCCTCAGATGATAAAATATTAATATAAATTATATAGCAACCAAGTATTTTAATTATACAATGTTTAAGTGACTCAAAACACCAATTAGTCATTCTAACAACAAAATTTTGTTACATAATAAATGTATAGAAATTCCTAGGGTCATACTAAATCTGAAATTTGTATGTTTTAGAATTTTAATCCTATTAATAAGATTACAATGTAAAGTTTCCTCAAAAGAAATTACAATATAAAATTTCCAGCAATTGAATTCTAAACACATTAAACCCCCTTTAAGCCCACTACTTAGTAACTTGTCATGTCTACATATCCAACTAGTTATGGACAACCAGAGAGAAGAATTAAAATAGCTGAGGGTAACTGGTCGGGCTAAGTCTACAATAATACTTTTTTTCTATATCATAAATTAGAGATGAAGAGGAGCCGTGAAAGCATTCCTTGCAACATGAGCTAAAGTACAGAGATGATGATGATGGTGGTGGTAGTGGTGATGACGATGGCGATGATGATGATGATGGTGATAATGATGCTGATGACGACAATTATAACAATAACGGAGATAACACTGCCGATGATAATTTCTTAAATTTTGTTTATGAATTTGAGCAACCATTTCACATAGTACAAATTGCAAGATTACCTTTCCAAGACAGAGACAGAGTGCAACTCTCTGCAGTTCTCCACCGGAGAGATTCACAACTTCTTGATCCATCAGTTGTTCAATTTGCAAGGGCTTCATAACATCTGACACAAACTGAGGATGCATATATGAATCCCGAATTTTTTGATGGAGTAAGTGCCTGACAGTGGATGGAAATTTTGGACTAATTTTTTGAGGTTTGTAAGACACATTAAACTCAGGAATTTCAGCATCAGAACTTTCCACCACATCAGGCTTCAGCAGTCCAGCCTACATAAGAATGATGCACACAATTAGCTAATGAAAAACATATGAAGGAAAGAAATACCAAAATCCCCATTGGCCAGAGAGAATTACAAAATATTTGCTGGGGTCAATTGCACCACCTTATCAAAACATAATCAACGATGAGCACAGTGAAAAATCCTCAAATCAGTTAAATATCCATCCAGATACTTAATACCAAGTAAAAAAAAAAAGCCGTAGCTTCTACACCTGATAACTAAGAAGCTGTAGCCTTTTTTTAACTAAAAGGAACTCTTCTTCTAGATACAAAGTCTAATTTTCGGGAAAGAAAAATACTTTACCAGCATACGTATGAAGGTTGTCTTCCCTGTTCCATTCTCTCCCAACATAACAATGATCTGTGAATCAGTAAATTCACCTTCAATTACTTTCAGCTTGAAATTGCCCTGAGTTTTACTCATTGTAGGATATCTGTAACGTGCATAAGTTTGAATCTCTTCAGCACTTTCTTGAGGGGTCTCTGCTACCTGAAACAGTCATGTAAACACAAGAATCATCAACATACATTCAAAGTTCAAACTGAAAGAAAGCCTTCGCATAAGAATAAAACACATACCTAGCAACTCGTTTCATGGATCATAAGTTTAATAAGGTAATAATCAGAATTTTGAAAACAGATAGGAAACACAGAGAAAAACAGAGCTAGATATTAAGACAAGATTACACAAAGGTGTAAAAGGAAAAGGAGATTGAAAGACAAGTTAAATCATATGTCTGCTCTTGAGTTGGTTGTAATCGGTCAGAATGAAAACACTGGATAATGTTTCTTTTCTGATACGAAAACAACCTACACTTCTCAACCACTACAAGCCTAAATACACTAGACCTCATGCATGTCATAAACAAAACCAAATTTCATGTCAAAACAGTTCTAACATGAATGTGTACTCTTCATTACCTTAAAAGTAAGTGATTCCTCCCGGAACCTCAGATTCTCAGTAGGAACAAATCCAGCCAAAAAAATATTAATCCCTTCTCTCACAGAAAAAGGAAGGGTTACAACACCGTATGCTCCAGGTTTCCCATATAAGCAGCAAATGAAATCTGATAAGTAATCAAGGACGCTGAGGTCATGCTCCACCACTATGACATAACTGGATCAAGAAAAATGCATCAGTGTGCACAAAAATACCAAACAACAATATTCTAAAGTTTATGCAAGTAGTACTCAAATCAGAAAGCCTCAGAAGTGTGGACATCAGCTATGTGATTGCCACATACCTGTTAGGTCTCAGCAAAGATCGGACAACTTGGGCAGCTTTAAGCCGCTGCTTCACATCCAGATAACTTGATGGTTCATCAAACATATAAATTTCTGCATTTTGGATAGCAACCACAGCAATTGCAAACCGCTGCAACTCTCCACCAGACAGATCTCCAACATTTCGATCAATAACCTGATTCAGTTCGAGATCATCACAAAGTTCAGCCTTCATATCTCTCTCATCTTTTTGGTCAAGCACCTGCCCAACATTTCCCTGCACTGCTTTTGGTATATGATCAACGTATTGTGGCTTTATTATGGCCTGCCAAATAGCAAATTGATATGTTAGCATAAAACTAACTAGAAAATGCAAAAAAGAGGAATTATGCCAGATAAAGTATACAAATCCGTTCACCAGAATATCAAATATACATCATCAAGATATGAGATGCTTTACAGGTAAGATATAGGATGCTTAAAGACAAGATATCAGATGATTAAGAGTGGAAATATCAAACAAGCATGGAGAAAGAATAGCAAGTGTTCAAATCTAACTTTCTCATAAGATTTATGAAACTACGACTAAACATGCTGAGAACAAAGTACTGCTTAAAGAAAACTAAAAAACAACTATAAATCGTATGGTGCTTTTTTTTTTTGAAAGTTGTGATTTTATTATCAAAGCTGATTACATATGCAGACTTATGGAGTCCAAACAACCAGTTGCTGGTTTTGGACTCTAAATCGTATGGTGCTCAATATTAAAAAGAAAGTGTATCACCTATAAGGTCAAGCACAAATTGTACACTACACCCAAGCACAGCAGAAACAACATGTACCCTTAAAAAGCTGAATACTTGGACCAGCAAACCAGTGCCCAGTTCTTTTCCAGCAAGATTTGGATGGGATAATTTAAAAGCTTGTTTTCTAGAGCCTAATTTTTAGAAGCAATCACGTTGATAATGAACCATACATCCTCATGGAGAAAGGTGAAACTTGACAAACACAGTACAATTTATCACCTATATAGAATTATGAATCTTTATAAATTATATTCAGTTCAAGTTTGAGGTAATACAAAATTTCAACAAAAACGTCCTTTTCTTTCAAGAATTCATAACCCTATCAATAGAAAACTAAGATTTCATACCTAAAAACAAGATACTATCATGTATTCTCAATAAAGGAATTGAGGTAATTCCTTGTCTATATAATTGGCAGTAAGAAGGGGCTTTAAAAACGGTGTAACTATGGTGTTGGGTTTTGTGACCTGTTGACATCGAAAAGAGCATGCAAACAGATAATCACTAAGTGAAAAAAGCAAGAAAATTTACATGCTTTGAACCCGGAAAGACATAAAGTGGCCCAAAAAAAAGAAGCAAGACCTTTTAAATACAAGTTACATATATAAGAATGATAGTCACAGAAAGGTGATAACCTTTAGATTATCTTCTAAAATGCGAGTGAAATAATTCTGAAGCTCTGAACCGCGGAAGTATGTCAGTATTTCCTGCCAATCAGGAGGATTCTGCAAAAGAAAGAGAGTGAATTGTGTTATTTAAAGATGAAATAAGAAAAGGAAATAGACTTTGTAGTCCAGATTACCTTAAACCGGCCCAAATTAGGTTTCAATTTCCCAGCCAACACTTTCAGAGCAGTTGATTTCCCAATTCCATTTGTTCCTACAAGTCCTAGAACTTGACCAGGTCTTGGAACTGGCAGCCTGTAGATCCACATCAAATCAGGAAAGAAGGTCACTAAATTTTTTTTTTTTTTTTTATAAATTCTGCATTTTATGGATCTGTATCCATGTCATACCTCATTAACAGTTATACATATATAAATAAAAGTCATGTAGCACCTGTGCAACTTGAACGTGTTTGGACCATAACGATGGGTAGTGTCCTTGTCCAAATCTTTAGGCAAATTGATGATCTGAATTGCTTCAAATGGGCATTTCTGCACAAATCAGTACAAAAAATCTGTTAATCATACCTTGATCAATATATGAGTACAATAAGACATAAGAACCAATAAAAAATTGCAGAAAGTGAGGAGATTAATAAAGAAAAAATTGGAGTAACATTTCCATTCTGATAGATCCTTGAAACTACAGCTGGTGGCACAAAGAATTGTTTGCCAACTATTAACTAAAATTTTATGTTGAATGCGTAGTATGGCATATGCACTCATATGGTGTGGAGAAAAGAGTACATAGGAATAAAGTTATTGTTGATTAACAATCTTAAAAACATTACAGATATTTACAGCCATTTGAAAAATGAACTGGTATTCTCCCTATACGTGTAAAAAATAAAGGTATAGCATATCGAAAAATACCTTGACACAGATACCACATCCAATACATAGCTCCTCAGAGATGAAAGCAATCTTCGAGGCAGGGGTGACCTCAATACACAGTTTTCCTAGATAAAAGAGGACGATCAAGATCAATGCCAAGCTGAAAGCACAAACCAAACAACATATTATTCTGTTTTCCTAATTTAGATCTAAAATTATTCAGACACATTTAATTGGATACTTAAACATTGCGCAAGAGCAAATCACAGCCCTCCGTTTATTCACATAAAAATAGCTTATTTCCTGGAGAAATCTAAAACAACAAAAAAAAACTTAAAATCGAAGTGAAGAAATCTTTTTAGAGTGAGCATTCAGTATAACCCCTTGGTTAAGCCTCATAGATAAATATAATATAAAAAACAAGACAACACTTTCAATTTTTATAGAGTTTACAAGAACTTAGTCAAGAACTTTGGCACTGCATCAGCTGTCATAATTTCACTGTGAATTGAAACTCGCATACTAGTCAAAGTGGAATCCGTGATAGTGTTCATATATTATTTCTGCAGTAGTGATAGTTTCATTTAAAAAATTGGACCTTCAGAAAAAAGAAGGCAGGCCCGTAAACTGTATCTCAACCAGTACTTTTTTTTGTTTAAATGGTACACTTAATCCCTTCTTTGAGCTTCAGTTAACCAAGCCAGAGGGAAAAAAAAAGTTAATTTGTTGATGACTTCTGCTACGGAATATATTTCGGCTGCCACAGTAAGCCATCTACAAGTGCCAGCAAGAAGACATATATATCAGTAAGAGTATCCTCTGAGATTTTTTTTAGAGGCAAAATAAGGAAATCCACAAACAATATTTTCATTGATTTATAGTTATTAGCTATAAATGTGGTTGAATAACACCACAATAGAATTTCTAAAAACTTCGGAATTATATCCGCCACTCGATTTCAGCAACTTCCAATATTCTACTCTCCCGAAAACAAAATAAATGACATTGACAACATTAAACTGTTCCTCGTATAAATCAGTTAATAGAACACTAGCTCCCAATAATGAATTCAAGAGACGCACCCTGAAAGTATCATCAAATTTCAAGAGCTGATTATTTCCCAAAAGCTTGGATTAAGATGGAAAAGCTTGAGCAGACTTAGAAAGTCAAAAAGAGAACCAGTTGAAATTACGCATACCTGTTTTAACAACAGGACAGCTCTTCTTGCACTCCTGTCGGCATTTTTTCGGCTTGCATCTATCTGAACTCACGATGGCAATTCGAGTCAACCGATCTGCCATCTTCCCAGCTACAGACTACCTGCAGACCAACATAAAACCCTAAAATGCAAACACAAGCAGGACAGGAAAAAAAAGAAACGGAAACCGCCCCCATAGCTTATCTTCAGAAATCGATAAGAAATTATTCAACCTCCCGCCAGGTCAAAGGGGAAAGTCGTAGAAACGGAGGAAAGGGAATAAAGAGAAGCACGAACGGCCAAAGAACCTAAAATTGTAGCGACTACCGTCGACAGAACGACTGGAGAGGCAGGGAACTGCTGTAAGCAGAAAAACCGATTCAAACCGACAAATATCGCGTCAAAAAAACCGATTTTCATAAAATCGCAAGATGCTCTGTTGCTAAAAGTACCTTGAGTGTTATGCAGTCTGATCTTCCCTGCCGCCGCTACCTCTGGAGACACAGAACGAACCCGAGGGCAAAGAGTGGAGAACTTACGCTAAACAAATTCCCTTTTCTTTTATGGGTAAAAAAGAAAGTGCCGATGAGCGAGAGAGATACAGGGACAGGGTGACGCGGGAGTAGCCGTGAAAACTAAAATTACGATACTTGACCCCTCGTGGAGTGTGTTCAACACGAGCACCGGCCCGCGAACGGGATCAGGTCAGGGGTCCGTGCGACCTCTTTTACGTGGGTATTTTTTAGACGACAATCAAAACATATCTTTTTAAATTAAAATTAAAATATCCTTTACTTATGAGTCGTATAATATCGAGTTATTTATCTACCTCTTCTGAAAAACCCGGACTGACCCATCAATTCGACCGGTTTTGACTTGGATCTCTGTAATTTCCGGTAAAAATAAGAGAAACTAATACATTGAATAAATGAAGCATTAAAGTTTAAGTTTATAAAAATTTTAAGGAGCCCTAATGAATTAGTTGTGGATGAGTTATATGACTAGAACATAATGTTAGAACCATCACATGGAACTATCTCTTGCAAAAATCATTGAGATAAGCATCAGAATTTTTGTAGATACTTAGATGTTATTATTTTATTTTTACAGAAGCTATTGTTATAATTTATTATCATTTTTATTTATATTATTATTTTCAATTTTTCATATATTATTAGAGTCTCTGTTTTTTTTTTTTTTGGGTAAAGATGGGTCGGGCTGGGAATAGGCAAGCCGAAGACATATACGGAAAGAAGAGCGAGTCCGATTTTCAAGCCACATTTCGGGTTTTAAACGGATGTCGGTTTACGGTCGAAACGGGCTCTGGGGGGCAGACCTGTTTACTCAAAAACCTCGCCTTCTTCTCACAAAACGCGGCGGTCGGACGTAAAACCCTGTACCCTACGACACTGCAACTTCTCCACGCAGTACGCGCGGAACCCTAATTGCTTCCAAAAGCGTCAAGGCATGCAGAGGCTCTCCAGGTGCCATCTCTCAAGCTCTCGCTTCTTCCCAAATCCGAAGCGTTCCTTCTCTCCTTTTCGAGATTTTGGGTAAATATACCGGGCGGAAGTTGGATATATTTTCGAGTCCAAAGAACCTAGTTTGTGGCAATGTGAGTAATCCAGTCAGAGTATCGCGTCTACCGGAAACTGCAAAGGTCTCGGCGAAACAAGAAAATGTCAAAATACGAAAGGTGGGGAATTTTAAAGAGGAGATTCTCGCGGCTGGATTTCAGAGAGAAGAAACCAAGCACGACCTTCACGTTAGATTCTGTGAAATAGCAGCTGAAATGTCGAAACGCAGTTGTGTTAAGCTTGAATTGAGAACTGGTGCAAGACCTCTCCGATGCCGTCCTGTCGATTACAACTGTCTGATGAAGGCGTACAGCCAAGCCAATGAAGTCGATGAAGTTCTTCGGTTATTTAACGAGACGATAGAATGTCAATGTAAACTAAACATTACTTGTTTTAACACTGTTCTTAATTCTTTAGTGACTGCTAATCGTTTCAGAGAACCTGGTACTCTTCGTGATTTTATGGTTTCTTTGGAGTTAAATCCAAATGTATCCACTTTCAACATCCTTGTAAAGGCCTACTGTCGCTGCTCCGATCAGTTCGATTCAGCTTATATGGTCATCGAAGATTGGATGGGTAATAGTGGAGTTTCGCCTGATGTAATTACTTTCTCGACATTGGTTGATGGGCTTTGCAAGGCTGGAAGAATTTGTGAGGCTTATGATGTGTTGAATCGGATGCTAGAAGAAAAAAAAACTAGTCCTAATGTTTTTACCTTCACACCTATTTTACAAGCTTTATATGGTAAAAGAATGACTAAAGAAGGGAACAGCTTGTTTGGATTTATGTTGAAATGGGGCTGTCCTCTAAACACTGTAGTATATAATATCTTAATTGGTGGGCTTTGTAAAATTGGTGATATTGATAGGGTCAAGATAATGCTGGAACGGTGTACTGCAATGGGTTGGAAACCAAATTCTATTTCTTATAACACATACATGAAAGGTCTCTGTGAGGCGGGAAGAGTGAAGGAGGCATTTGGACTTGTAGAGATTATGAAAAAGGATGGGCTGAGTCCTACCAATTTTACTAAAAATATTCTTCTTGATTACCTCTGTCAGGCATCAATGGTTGATGAGGACAAAAATATAGAGGGGCAAAGCTCTTGGTTAAAATGGGAGGGTGACACTGTAAGCTATAATACCCGGATGAACAGGTATTGCAGTCTGCGACAATGGAAGCCAGTTTTAAAGCTTTTTGCTGCTATGTTAAAGAAAGGTCTTGAACCCAATTGTTACACTTATAACATTGTGATCAACTGCCTATGTATTGCTGGAGAACTGATGTATGCTAAATCTATAATTTGCAAAGGATTGTTTGTGGCCAACCTCGTGACATACAACATTCTAATTGATGCATTTTATCGGGCAAGGAATACAGTTCAAGTGCTTGATCTCTATGAGAGGATGAGGCAAGAGAACATTACTGAAGACATATACTCTAAGACTATTAAAATTAAGAATCTTTGTAAAGCAGGTATGACTTCACAGGCTAGTGATGTCCTTTCTGCATGCATGGAGATGGGTCTTACGCCAGATTTGGTTATGTACTCAGCTCTAATCGATGGTTTGGCAAAGCATGGGAAGCTTAGTGAAGCAGTGGAGTGGTTGAAGAAAATGCTGGCGCAGGGTTTGGCCCCTAATGTCGCTGTATTTGATTCTATAATCAGTGCATTTTGTCAAAAGGGCTATTGCAGTACAGAAAAAATTTGGTGTGTCTGTATTGTTTTGGATGAAATGTTTGCAAAGTGATAACTTTTCTCTTCTAGTGGCTTATAAAATGGAGAAAATACTGGTATTGTTTGTTACTTATTACTTCATACTTCTACTTTTTGTGGCTCCTAGTTTGTATATGTTAGCAAAGAATTCACTTTGTTTGCATATATCTTTGCAGGAAGCAGTGTATCTGGAGAACAATGAACTTGTTTATGTATCAACGAATATATCCGCCGCATGAGGTATGTCAACTGATTTTACCTTAATATTTTTTCTTATGTAGCATTTTTCTTGCAGCTTTTTCAATGCAGCATTTCTCTTGCAGCTTTTTCAATGCAGCATTTCTCTTGCAGCTTTTTCAATGCAGCATTTCTCTTGCAGCTTTTTCAATGCAGCATTTCTCTTGCTTTGTCACTTGTTGTATCTTTAGTCTTCTGTTTCTTCTGTTCCGTGATTTGCAAGATGAGTGCAAGTGGATTCTCACAATAAGCATACACCACATCCAAGCTTTGGCTGATGTGGTCGATTATTCTCATACATGGTTTACCCAGTTTGGAATTTACACTAATCATAAAACCTAGATTACTTTCTAAATTAATGGTCTTCATTGTGAAGTAATCTGTATTGTTCATTGAGCAGGAGCATCCAGATAATAAGGATGTGTCAGAAGCTATCTTTGGCGACTATATTCCAAAAACTACTGAAAAAACTAAGGTAACTTATGTCTTATGTAGCTTTACTGCCTGTATCGTTTTGTATGATATTGTGTGGTACATGAAAATTGTTTCATGTTCGTCAAACTTGGGAAGATTTAGCTAGAGTCTATTTTTTAAAAAATATAATTTTTGCTGCAAAAGATACCTTTGATATCTAATCTGTTTTAGCCATGAATTGGGACGTAAATGAAGTTGGGATTCACGGAAATTCACATATGATGCTTTCTTATTTTGTGTGGTAGATTGAATTGTTTGAATTCTTTCTTGGTCATATATATTTGGACCCCATTTAGTTTTGTTTATCTGATTTCTGCTGCAGAGGTGCACTGGATTGTACTTGTTTCGGGTATGACAGTAACAACATGAATTGGTAACATAAGTTTTTCTGCACCTGTGTATCTTAAGTCATGAAGTTGCTGCATTTGTTAGAAAAGATAAATTTATGTTTTGTCTAAATAGCAATGTTTAGATGATTTCATCTGGTGCATCACTGATCTTAAGAGACGAACAAAGCAGATCTGGGAGTGTTAAAAAATTTTTGATACTATGTGGAATCTGATATAAATGATATTTTTGTGCTAAGCATGTTTTCTGGTGTTCATTCATCTACATCATATTATTCTCTACCCAACATGATCGTGTTATAGGAGTTCTATTCACTTTTATTCTTCATGTTTTAATTTAACTTTTTCATTTAAAATATTGCACTCTCAAAAGAATTTGGCAGGTGGCTGTGGGAAAAGTAGAAATACATTTTCTTAAATCAGTGGAAAGATTCTGGAACTGGACTCAAGATATGGTACCTTTGCGCAAGCTTTGCAGCCACCGGGCCCTTACTGAAAAAGAAGTTACTTTTTCCATTCTTGCCATCTATATAATAGGTACTTCAATTTGATTTTGAAAAATGATATCAGTACTTCCATGTTTTACTTTGAGGTTTTACATCAATGACGTGGCAACTAGTTGGTGGTCCAAGTAAGAGATAATTTAGGGTTTAGGGCTTATCCATTGTATAGGAAGATAATGTTTAAAATAAAAAACAAAATTTTGGTAGTTATATCTCCAAGTTTATCTCTTACCTGGACTGCCATGTAGACGCCATGTCAGGATTTAAACCCTTGCAGTAATAGTTTGCAGTACTTGTATCACTCCTCTTTGATTATTATGTTTAGTTGTTGTAGGCTTGAAGTTGTTGGAATAACTTGTCTCTTGATTTTGGTCGTTTGATCTGAAGAAAGTGGTTTTAGTTTCTGTTTCATTGATTAAAAGTCTCCACCAGTTTTTTCTAAGAAATAGTCTCTATTAGTTGATATCTTCAAATAGTTACTCTTTTCACTTTGTTTTAAACTTTCTTTAGCATCTGTCTCATGGAACAGGTTTTTGTCTAATCAACTCCTCCGGCATTTAGACTTTTGGCGGGAATATCCTTTTGGTATATCTATATCGTTGGTCAATATCAATTACTTGGCTTCACATGCTGTAAAGTGTTGTTAGACAAAATCGTTCCCTTTCCTTATGATTTGATGGGATGACTAGTTCCAGAACTTGCTTTTTATGTAAATTTTTTCTTGCGAATCCGATTTTAAGACCTTGCTAGGGGTGTGAAATTTGATTTGCTTATCTGTTCTATTGAGGGTGGTTTTATTTTTTTGACATAAAAACATTCTTAAGCCGGGGGAGCCAAATCAGGGGGACATTAAAAAACATTCTTTTGATGTGATAGATTCTCTGAGAGAGAACTGCATTCCTTTCTATTAATCAACGTGTTATACTTTTTTCGGGTAAAGATGTCATCACTCTAAAGCTTACACTTGGCGGGTTTCATTATGTCACGCATACAAAACTAGCTGCCCTATGTGATGTATATTACGAAACTTGACTGGAAATGTCTTATCTGATTTCTTAACACTGATGTTTAATATTTTCCTAAAAAATGAGGATGTTTAATTTTTTTATGAGTTCAAAAAAGAAAGGTGCCATTTATAAATTTACGTTGATGATGTTCTTTTCAGCCAGTGGTAACCGATGTCCATGATGATTTGAAGTTAGCTCAGCACCATACTGTGCTATTATTCAACATCTGAATGGCAAATCAAGTTATTGGTATAGTGTAAAATTTGTCCATCTATAGTTGCTTTCGTTTATTATCCTTTGAACTTTGTTGTGTTTCTGAACATTTTAGCTGTCAGTTTCAAACTGGTCGGTAATACTTGTTGGTGTATATTGGTGGCTTTTTTCTGTTTCAGGCTTTCATGTAATTGGTGTGGGTAGATGAAACCTCTGGATGAGCAGTTCGATACCCAGTTGTCAATAAAAAGTATTTGATCCTTCAAGGCTATCCAGCATAGGAGACTGAAGAATAACCTTCAGTAGCTTTTATCCTCCTTCTGGAAGCTCCCCTGAAATGACTGACTTGCAAACTTATTCGGTGGAGTGATGCAGAGCTGAAAGGGTCGTTCCAAAACCCCCAGGCTAGGGACCGCAAAGGGGATCAGTGAAGAGCATTGGATTTGCAATTTCTGCCCACTAGCAATGAAGCAAATTTTGCCATCCCTACTTAGGTTGCCGCCTGTTCTTTGTTTACTTTGTCAAATTTGTCTAAAACGGATATCAGTACGTATTGGGATATGAATTATAAGATTTGATGTTTACTATAAATTTCTAAACTAGATGTTAACGTTCATTTCCAGATAATTTATTCTATATATTAGGGGTTTAAACAAAACGAGTTTGGTCATTCTTACCCTTTTTTATTATAGCAACCTGTTATGTTTCTGTTTCATCTGATTAATTTTGAACTAATGGTGTTATCTGATTGAAAAGAAATGATCTGCACGCACAAACTACTTGGTGCAAACTAAATTTACACAAGTTTTGAAAGTTTATTCCACAAAGTCAATGTTTCTTTCCTTTATATCAATCCTGTCGCGAATTCGCCTAAACTTTACAGAACTCGCAAGAAAAAACTGAATCATACACAATTCAAACAGAGATATCAAGACAATATCATATCGCTTTCCTTTAAAATTTCTGGCTCGAAAATCCGACTGGTGGTCTCTCTTTCAACCCTCTCATTAACACACCGCCACTACCCGTAGAATTCCTGTTCCTGAGTGGCGACAATCGATTTTTCAACGGCGACGCCAATCGATTGACGAATCTGGAGGGCGAAAAGGAACGCCTCGATTTCGAGCTTTTGGGTGATCTTTTAGCGAGACCCTTGGGGCTCAGAGTATTCGACGATGGTCCGTTCTTCATCATTGCTTGAATCTTGGGCGGGGACTTGATGATGAACCTATGCGGCGTTTGTTGCTTCGGTCGTTCAATAACAGGGGACCTCGTCCGGCAGAACTTAGGCTGTTTGGAAGAAGGCGAAGAGAGGAAAAGTGGATTGGGGAAAAGAACAGCCTTTTTGGCCCAAGGTCTGTTTTTCGGGGATACCCGATTCGCTGCAACATGTCTGACTTCCTTCTCCGGTTCCTTTCTCGTCGGCGAAGTCTTAAAATTGATGCGCGATCGGACTCGTTGGAGTTTTGGAGAACCGGATTCGAACCGCAGAGGTCTCTTCTCCGATTTCCTTTTTGCTCGTAAGTGAGATTGCGTGTTTTTCGACGATGGGCTTGTTTTGCGATCGCTGATTGGAGTTTTTGGATCCGTCGAGGTTGACTTGTTGTTAACCTTTGAAACGGCATCGACGATTTCTCTTGCAAATCGGCTTGTTTGAAGTATTTCCGAGACTGTTTCGCCGAGCAGCATCGCCGGTAAGGACATCCGGCGCCATTCGCCTGTTTCGATCAATCGAAGAAACTTTCGTGAGTGAAGAAACAGTTTAACCAATTGGAACTTCGGTTAAAAGTTGGATCTTGAAGCAATTGAGGACTTGCGAATTGCAGACACCACAAAAAAAAATCTTGTATGATCAGATGAAACTGAAATGACAGAGCTTGTGAGACGTCGAAGTACCGATTGTATTTTCCGGCCATTTTCTGGAAGGCGATATCTGGTCGGCGGCTTTCCGTAACCTTCATCAGAAAAAAAAAAAATGAAGTCACCCATTAGAACACAGAGCAGGCAGAACAGAAAGCACATCGTTTCCCCAAACGAAAGTGGAAGCAAATCCTTATCCCAAATGAAAGCGGAAGCAAATCGTTTCCCCGAATGAAAGTGGATGGATCGAATGACGGGATGAATAACTATTCAAATTCAACAATGATGAACGAGACCAACAACAGGAAACAACGGATAAGAAACTTCAATTCCAGTTGAACTCACAGTGAGGTGGAAAGGGAGACAAGGAAATACCTTAAAGATTCCTGCTTGCACCTGATGCTGGTTTTCAAGTACCCTCTTGTGCTGCGGGGGCTGAGATTGACTCCAGAAAGGGTCTTTGTCCCACCAGAGACGGTAAATTGAAGCTCTTGCAAGCGGGCCATGCACTTATCAACCTTTTGAATTGAAGAAAAAAAAGAAAATAAAAAGAGGAAGCTAAACACAGAGCGTCCCAGACAAGGGTCCATGAAATGAAAGAAATACAAGGAGACGATGGTGCTGTTACCTTCTTTACGGTCTCTCTGAGGAGAAGTGGGTTCAACGCGGCCACCATTTTCTTCTCCGTTGTCGGAGACCTGGCCACCATTTTCTCTCTCCCTCTCTCTCTCCCTCTCGCTACCTCGACCTCTCTGGTTGGATATCTACAAAAGGAGCAAAGATCAGCGAATCGAAGCTTTGGGTTCGTAAGATTCAATCATGGTAACGTATCTCTGGCCCCAACGGTCATATCTGAGACCGCCTGCAAACGGCTACTTGCCCCCCATCCTCCTCGAGTGGACCTTTTTACGATAAAGAAGCCGGCTTTTATTTTTAAATTCAAGCGGTTTCTCGCTCGAGCGGAAACGTAGGATTACGTTCTTGTTTTTTAAATGACATTGCATGATCGCCGCCGTTCGATGCCCGATATCACCGGGCCAGTGTCAATTCGTTATAATCGGATTTCTTCTTTTCCCCTAACCATTGTGGGTTGGCCGATGATAAGTCTGGGAGATCCGCTGGTTAGGCTACTGCTACTTATGACAAGGTGTTTTGAGTTCGAATCTGGACCAGGTCCAACTGGAAATGATTTGTGATCAGAGCTGACCAACTCACTGGGTCACACAGTTTTCTAATAAAACGGGTTATGGTCCCAAATCGAACTTGAATATCATCCTCCGTTTCCAATTCAACCGGGTCGGACCAGCCAGTCAGTCCGTTCTTTTAAAAGACTACCAATAAGGCAATGAAATACAGGGGATGGCAAACCCGACCAAGGCAAGCCAGAAACCCCACAAGAATGAAATTCCAGCTTGAGTGGGGATGAGTTGGAAAAAGTCACTCTTGGTCTTTGGGTCTAAGAATAGTTTTTCCCAAACCGGGGTTTTATTGGACGGAGTCAACATGAACTGTCGAGGTGGGGTTTGATTAGGAATTAGAGTAAAGATAGGAGTGACCACCATGGTTTTCAATACTAGTATCGGCTCGTTTCCTTACTTGAGGAAACAAAACACGAGGGTGTTTTTATTTATAGGAAACTAACTATTGTGTCTTCTCATATCAACTAGTTTAGAGAAAACTTGTCAATACAGAACTCGAGACTTCCAACGATTGGAAATACGAATTTTGAGGATCAGTCTATCACTATATTCTCATAAGTGAATTGAGGAATGTTTTTTGGGTTTTGGAAGTTGGGGTAACATGACGAAAGTGTTTTGTTTTTTAGGCAGAATCTGACCTCGTTCATCGACGGAACTCTAGGTGGAACTGTCGCCGGTGGTCAATTGAGTTGTCCACGGTGAGGTTAAGGATGACCCCTTGCAGCCCGGTCCAGTAAACTGGACCGGTTATGTCCGGTTGGGTAGTGGTTTAGTAAAAAAATAGCCTTTTCCATTTAAAACCCAATTAAAGGCCTTGATAAAGTTGGCTTTGGATGAAATTTACACCATAAGCAAATATATTTGTTATTTTATGGTATATTTTTCAGAATTTTTAGAATTTTTTCTAATCTTCAATTAATATAATATAGTTGATTGATGTGTTTAGTTCTACGCGCTTATATTTTATTGGGTTGGTTTAGTGAAGAACAAAGAGAAATGCAAAAACAAAAAAGTGATGTCGTGAGAATGGATTACGGGGTTTGATACAATTAAGAATGCGGGGTTGGGGCAGAGCAGAGTGCAAGTCAAGGTGAGGATAGAAAGTAGGTACAATTGGTAGAGACACAGCAGTCTAAGTGACAACGCGAGGATAGAGAGTAGGTATAATATATGGACTAAACGAGATTAATAGATTATGGGGTTAGTCTCTAGATTAAAAATGGGATAAGATTTTTACTAATTAAAAATCCACATAAGACCCAACCTATATTCTTACCTCTATCTACCTTCTTCATGCACTAACTTTTCCAAGGCTCTTTTATTTCTCCCCGAGTTTGATCAACTTTTTATAATACTGACTCATTTCCTTTCAATTTGATTGATAACAAACGTTCTTTTCATCACCGTCACAGATTCACACGGCATTTCTTCATCAAACCGAAGATATACATCTGCAAATCCTGGTTCCCCACACTCGATACCTAAACACCAAATGCCATTTCGCTCTTCACCTTCTTACACAGGCAAAAGCGAAGTTTCTATGCCGACCACGCCCGTCCAATGCCGCCCAACTCCATTTTCAATTCTCCTTCCTCGCTTCCGCTCCCCACTTTCTCCGCCCTCAACGCCGCGCGTCTCGAACCAAACGAATAAAAAAGGTCTCGATTAAGACCGGAACTCAAGACCCCAGCTTTCATGTTTCATTCTCGAAAGCTAACTTCCATTGTTTGTTACACTACTTGGCCTCCATCACATGATCGTAGTATGTTCCACAGAGTTTCTCGAGTAAATGCCACGCTGCGTGGGAAAAATTGGAGATGATGAATGATGATGGGTGTTTGTTCGGTTTCTTTTCAGATTACGAGTTTCCTCTCGTACATACGACACGTGTACGATTTGTCGTCTATGCGTGATGACCATGCATGACGACCATGCCACATCGGCGGCACACGTCCATCCCTAGCCATCTCTCGGACACGCAGTCTTATCCCTTTGACTTGCCGTCAAATCCATCACTGTTACTTAATTGACCCCCTTCCCATGTTAAATTACGTAAAAAATGGACGAAAGCAAAAGGTTAAAAAACGTTGTTTATTTCTCGTGGAGTGCGACATATATGTATGTTTAATGGATTAAGTATGTTATTATGAGGGGGCTGGAATGAAAGTGGAGCAGACATACATGGATGAAGTTGGAGACATGCATGGTATGTGGCCGCTCGTGAGGGGGATATATTTGGGAGTGGTGGTTTAGTAACTGTGTGGGAAGGGAAGTAGTTACAAAACGCGCATTGGAGTGGGTTGTGTAGAATGTGAATTGCGACCATTTCAAAGCCTGAGCGCCCTTTTCGCTCTTGCTCCGGCTTTTCTTTTCTCACACAGGCGATGGCGATGGACATGGCGACGATACAGTGCATTGTCGGTTTCCTTCTTCTTATGCTGCTGATCATCCTGATCATCGTTTTCTTGGTCTGCAAACCATGGCGATTCTTCTCTTCTTCTTACTCTCGCAATCAATCGATCAAGGTAATCTTTTGTTTCCGTTATCATGTGTCATTTTTCTTTTAATTCTGCGCTTTTTTTGCCGTTTTCTTTTTTGGCTTTTGCATTTGGTATGATGAGAGGAAAGTTATTCTGGATTTAGCTGACGGATCAAATGTATATTTTTTTCTAAATATATTGTATGTATCGTCCTGTGTAGAGGCGTTGTGTTCCGTAATTTGGTGTTTTATTTTCGTGCTTTTGCCATTCGAGATGTTTTATGGACTTTTTGTTTAATTTGATTTCTTCTGTGAATCTCTGACGGGGAGTCTGTCGCCTTGATTGTATCGACTAGGAGCCAATCCCGTTTCCCCTTGTTTCCTTTTCATCATGAAATTGTTGGGATTTTTATGTTCATATCATTTATGTTTATGGCGCATCCTTCTGCTGAAAATCAGTGTTGTATTTCGGTCTATTTGTTTTGCTTTGTCTCACGGCCTGAGAAGAAAGAATAGTGTTCGGCTGGGAGGACGATAATGCGAGACTTGTCTGTAGGAGTCAAGTTGGAGAATAATTCTCTTTTTTTATTAAGTCTGAATGTAGCATAAAGAGTCTTTGGTTCAGGAACACTCTAAAACTTCGGCTGGATTGCATTCCACGAAGCTCATCCGTTACTTTCCATTAACCAATTATTCCTAAAGCTTTTCTATTGTTGGTTTTCTCTCTTTTTTCAATTATGAACAGAAAGGAATATTTAACTAATACAAACATAAACTATCATGGAAGAGCAAGAAGCGAGATTGTCAGAGAGCAGAGCGCTCTTGATAACTCTGTATCTCTGTGCAAGTAAAAGACCAAAAAAAAAAAAGGAAATAAAAAGAGCTAGTCTTGAGTGTACAAGAGAATGTTGTAAGCTACAGATAGACGCTCTTAAGTTTTTAATACTTATCTTGTATCTCCACCCAGGAGTAAACAGTAGTGTTTTTTTTTTTCTTTCCTTACCTGAGGAATTGCATCTATAAATTTATTCGACCCACGTGCTAAACTGATGTTAAATTTTTAGCATTTTTCAACAAGTCAGTCGACTTTAGCAACAGCATCCCCTTGGTATTCAAAAGCAATTTGCTATTCTCGAGAGTTTGATAATCTAATCCTGCTGATGTAGCCTGCCAAATCCAACTGGTCTTGTGAACCTGGGCCATCTGATGGTCACATCATTAATTTCGAAAAGACTACTAATAATCTTTTAGAGGAGGATTTCTCAATATCCCATTTTTGACAACATCAACAGTAAATCTGGGTTAGAGAAGGTGTTACATTGTGTACTAGTAGAGTTATGAACCAGTTGAGGCCGTAAATGGATCTGCTATTACTAACTTTAACTTTCATTGGCATGCTCTCCCTGCTTGAAACCGCTTATTTTAAATTAATTGAGTTAAAGCAGATGAAAACAATTGGTTGACGGTGTTTTGATCTTAGTATGTAACTTTTGTCATCACACTGTTACATGAGTATCTTAATTTACACTTTAAGTAAATTTGTATGGACCTTTTTACATCAAGCGAAATCTCATTGCTCAATATCTTGCAACGGTTATGGGTACATGAATGTGTAAATGTCTGTCTTTATGCATTTGAGGTAATTCCATATTTCATCTAAACTTCATTGGCTTAGTTAGTTTTTGAATAAATTAGTTCCTTCTCTAAATTTTAACAGTTCCTATAAGTCTAGTATGACTGCTTATTGGCATACCTTCTGGAGCTATCTGTTTCACATCTCGTTACACATGCTTTATCCTTTTCTACACAATTACTCATGCTTATTTTATATATTAATTTTCATTTAAAATTTTTATATGTTGTTTTGTAGGATGATCTTGAAAAGCCTCTTTTCTCCAACGATTTGAATCTGAGCTTAAGCCAAGATGATGACTTAGCTAGTGTAGTGGTGGGGTCCAGTTTTCAAAATGAAGGTCATCGTAGCATGGTTGTTAGTAGAGAAAGGACATTGTCAACAGATACATATGCTAATCAGGGTATATACTGTTTAAACGCTGTCATTGAGTGTGTTGCTTATTCTGTTGCCTATGAAGCATCTCTGAACTGGCAACATGGATCATATTCTTTTTTTGAGTGAAGGCTAAAAAAATTGAAGTTCAAACGGTACCTCATGCTTCTTTTAATTTCATCCAGGTGCTAGCTTGGTTTTGGATGTCAGAACTGATCCTTC
Organism: Aristolochia contorta; assembly: GCA_022405105.1. Taxonomy (NCBI): domain Eukaryota; kingdom Viridiplantae; phylum Streptophyta; class Magnoliopsida; order Piperales; family Aristolochiaceae; genus Aristolochia; species Aristolochia contorta. Next base: position 9,022,566 of record CM039664.1, read on the forward strand.
TGAAGATCTTCTTACTGGTCAAACCCTTAAAGGATCATCAGTAGCAAATTGGCCTGCTGTAGTCCAAAAGCATGTTATGAAGGATGAACCATCTGTTGACTCGCCACGTGCATTTGGGGATAGTAGATGCCAAATTTCTGTGCAGAAAGCTGCAGAGTTTCAAGGTATTCTCTTTTTCTTTTAAAGCCATGCATTGTTTAGGTAATGTTCAAGCTTTTGTGCTGATTTTGTAAAACATGTAATCCTATCTTTTTTTGTTAGAACTGCAGGAAGCTGCCTGACCCTTGAGGTCATATCTGGTCCTTCTTGTGGGCTCCACTTTTCATTGCAATCGACAAACATCTCTCAACTTCCGCTCACTCTGGGAAGAGTTCCTCCCAGTGACTTAATATTGAAGGATTCAGAAGTTTCAGGGAAACATGCTTTGATAAACTGGAATTTAAATGTAGATACATATTTTACTTTATTGCACTTTAGGGCCTTTTTGAATTGTGATCATCTACTTAATGTTGATTTATTTGCTGCTGGCAGAAGTTGAAATGGGAACTGACTGATATGGGTAGTCTGAATGGGACCCACTTGAACTCTCGGGCAGTGTGCCACCCAGATTCAGGACGAAGACATTGGAGTGAACCAATTGAGATTGCTAATGGAGACATAATAACTCTCGGCAGCACATCAAAAATACTTGTGAGGCCTTTCCCCTTCCCTCTCCAACTCTTTATCTCCTCTTTCACACCATTGATTGGTGACATAATAAATTGCTGATGAGAATGTGTAAAGCTGTAAACAACAACTAAAGAAAGAAAATAGACAAGAATATGACATTTTAAGTCCTTAGTCCTTATTTGAGGGGAAGTCTTCAAAAAAAAAAAAAAAAAAGATTTAGGGGAAATATTATGTAGGGTAGATGCAACATTATTAATGGTTAATAAGTGCTGAACACACTCCATATGCATTCTTTTGAGATTGCTATATAGTTTAAGGGGTGTTCCAACAAAATACCAGTGTACCACAATTTTCTCGTCAACACAGATAATTTGGGAGCAAAACTTAGGACTGTGTTAGTATTTTCGCCCAAACATTTCAAGAACCTCATTTTTTGTGGTCTATTACATCTTTTGATTCTATATTATTGTATTTGTTTACTTGGGAGAAGCAGAAGAATGCTTGGTCATTACTTTAATGGTTTTAATATAAATCTATTGTAAAGGAAGCTTGAATTGCATTGTTGCCTATAATTTATTTTTAAATTAAGAAAAAACCCGTAACTTTTCTCAAAATCATATTTGCATATAAGTTTCCTCCAAAAATAATATCCTGTACTTAGGAATAAAAAGTTACCTATAAGTTTTTTTGCAATACCTTATCTATTTTCAAGATTTAAAATTTTAAATTTAGTATTCTTTTCTTACTTGAGTTGTTAACAGTTCTTTATTTTTTTTTTACCTTCACTTACTTTTTACTGCCATTGTGATGCAAAGAAAATTTGTTGTTGTTAAAGAGCTTGAACTTACCACATTGTTCGGGTTTTTTCTAGAATCTGCTTTTGCATGTCCTTATGGAAAGTCAGGCAGTTATCTGAAGTTTGTCTTGGTTATTTATTATTATTTTTTTGCAGAAATTGCTGTATTTTCTCATCATACGCTCTTATTTTACTACCATATCGTAGCTTCATGGAGGGTGATCTCCACTTTTGTTTCTTGTGGCATGCATATGATAAATTAAAAGTATCTAGTGCGATTTAAAAAAAAAAAAAAAAAAAAGAGAACTGAAAGAAAGAAAAATAATCTGTTGGTGGAATACACAATGTCATACTTTCATCTGTATTCTTTTTCTTGTATGTAGAATGTAAATTTGCACTTTTTCTTTTCACCAGTATGTTCCATTTTTTTCATCATATTTTACTCAATATAATTTTCAAAAAAAATCTGACTCACTAACATTGGGTACTTGTTCAACTTGCCATTTCATCCTATGTTATCTTATTTTTAAATTAACAGGTTCATATTATGCCACCTGAATGTCAAATTCCCTTTGGAGTTGGTATTGCATCAGATCCTATGGCTTTGCGTCGAGGTGGAAAGAAGCTTCCTATGGAAGATGTCTGTTATTCCCAGTGGCCTTTTCCTGGAGTAGAGCAGGTCTGATCTTTTGTTTTTATGGAATAAATGTTTTCCTCCTTTCCTTTATCTCTTTATGGAAATCTGTTTGCATATTTGCAGTTTGGACTATTTGGTATTTTCGATGGGCATGGTGGGGCTGGAGCAGCCAAAACTGCAAGCAAGTTAGTTTATTTGCACTTGAAGTTGAATATAAATGAGTTTCTTTAAGTACTTATTTCAGTTCTGACACAGACATTTGGTAATTATTTTCATTGCCTAGAACACTGCCTAAGATGGTTGCAAATCTTTTGTCAATCAAGGATAAAAGAGAAAAGGTTCTTTATCGTTGTGATGCTTCGGATGTCCTCCGGGATGCTTTTTCCCAGACTGAAGCAGCTATGAACCATCAGTATGAGGTTTTTTTTTCTCATATCATTGTCTTTTTTTGTTCAAAAGCTTTGCATGGAGCTGCTGTTTGACAGATGAGTTGTTCTTTCTTATTTTTCTTTTCAACAAAATGAAATGTTGTACCAGAAAGAAGGAAATTTGTTTTTGAAAGGTGGTAATGAAGTCTCAATGCAGATAACAGTTAATAATAGTTCCTACAACTCTTTTTTAATATTGTTAATATCTTTCCTGGAGATTGCAGTTTGGTATTTTTTATTGTATCACTCTTGCTACTTCTTGAACTAGGTGTCTTATAAGTTCTTTTGGTAACTTTAGTCTTCTAGATGGGATTCTGGGTTACGGTGCCTCTATATTGCCTTTATTCATGCACTAGGATTCTTTTAGGACAAGAAGGCACATGACTGACTTCCTGCTAACTCTTTCATCTTTCGTTTTTGTAAGTTTGTAAATTTTTGTAGCATTTGTAAAATTTGTAACCTTTTAAGGACACAATTTCCTCAGGGTTGTACTGCTACAGTTCTTTTGGTTTGGGCGGATAACCATGAAGATTTCTTTGCGCAGTGTGCAAATGTTGGGGATTCTGCTTGCCTTTTGAAGTATGTTCATTACAGTTCACCTTGTTTACTTAGTTATATATGTGTTTTTATATGTATGTAATTCAGTAAAACGGGATAGCAAACTTGATGTATATTTAACCTGAGTTATGATGAGTAGTTCGCTGAACTTGATGGCTAGTCCACGATTCATATGGTGCATCAATTTGGTGATTACAATTTTGGGAGAAAATTTGGCATTTTATTGACAAAGCAGAGTGCATCCTCTAGAGCAGCAGAAATGATCTCATCTTCTGGTGGCTGATGATGTGTACAAAATGTGGACTAAGGAGCCACCATACTATCTGCTTGAAACACATTATGAAAAAAAGGATTAGTTCTTTTTACTTGTAGTTGTTCAGTTTCCTTGTCTCCTGCATCACTTAATTGTGTTATTTATCAATTGCGTAAGTTTGTGACTTTGTTTATTGTATACTAATGGACAAGGGTGTTTTTTGTTTCTCCATGGTAGTGTTGGTGAGAAACAGATGACAATGACAGAGGACCATAGAGTAATTAATCCATCAGAAAAAGCTCGTTTGAGGAGTACAGGACCCCCAATTGGAGATGATGAAACTCGCCTTTGTGGTGATGCTCTTTTCTGAATCTTGATCGAGATTGACAAAATGGCATTTGAGTGGTCATAGTTTATCCTTTGCCATCTATAGGTTTAAACATTGCTCGAATGCTTGGGGATAAGTTTCTGAAAGAACAAGAATCTCGGTTCAGTTCTGAGCCTCATGTAAGTGAATGCGTGCACATACCTAAAGGTAGCAAGGCCTTCGCACTTATGGCAAGGTAAAGTCCATACTGATCCCTTCTTCTGAACAGTATTATATGAGAACAAAATGTTCCCCGAGGAATCAGCCAATATTAGTATAATTAGACCATCAAATGTATCTGTGAATCTTTTTTTAGACGTAGATTTATACCTTTGAAACGTAAATGAATGCACCGAGCCATATTTTTCATGCCATTTGTGTGGATAACTTTTTCTGTCTTTGAAAACTGTAGCGATGGCTTATGGGATGTCATAAGCATCAGAAAAGCGGTGCAGTTGGTGTTTCAGGTACAGTTGGTCTAGCCTGTCACTATAGAGTGGTGAATAATTATGAGAAAATCACCTCCATCTCATGTGGATTCTGTTTCAACTTGTAATTCTTCAACTGTGCAGGCCAAGGAAAAGTTCAGTTCAGATCAGGAGACGTTGGCAGAGAGGGTGGCTAATTTTGTGTTGAGTGAAGCGAGAACGTTGCGTACAAAGGATAACACTTCCATAATATTTTTGGATTTTGACGTCAACAGAACCATTGCCTGTAATTAATATATGCCTAATACATCCAATTTTCCCTTATGGCGATTCTTGTGGTGTCTCTCTGGTTTCTTCCACATTCTTTTTTCTTTTTTTTTTTCACTGTTTGGCTCTTTCTTTGTTTAACACATTTTTTTTATCTCTTACCTCTTGTCCGAGCACATGGACAGGCCTGTACAGTCTCAAAATGGTTTGGACTATAAAGTGTCTAGACATTAACCTCTTATATCCATATTCCATATCATTCACAAAAAAAGTGAGTTTAAATTTTAAAGAAGAGCAATTTTATATTGATATTGACTTATTTCTATTAATAAGTATAATAAGAATTTAGATACAGAAAAACGATTGCAACAAAGGCAGCTCTATTTCTATTTTTAGCAAAAAATACTTTCTATCATAATATAATTCCGTCTTTTATAATTTATATTTATAATAATTTGATTCGTAAGGTAAAAAAAGTCGATCATTTTACTTCCCCCCTCACCTTCCCTTTACAAGTGGGGCGGCCACCAGGCAATTTGTCTGTAATATTCTTAAATTAAAAATAATAAAAATCTCTGAATAAACTTAATAATATAATGAATAATGTTAACGGTACGTTACTGTAGTAACGTCTGACGTGGATGCCGCATAACGTGGATGCCTTATAAGGCATCCACGTCAGCTGCCTCTTTGGCAATGAGAAACCATACGTTAACGGTATGCTACAGTAACGTACCGTTAGCATTACTCTAATGTAATTTACTCTTCAAATTACCTCTCCCCCCTCCCCCCCACACACACACACACAGTGAATCGGCTTTCTCCGCCATAGTTTAGTCTTTTCGGATTTCTTTTTTGGGTAAACCCTGCGGCGCTTAGAGGGTTTAACGTTGGGGCCGGGGTATCGTCGGGTCCGTCCTCTCAGACTCAAGCTTATGAGAGACGGAAGGGAAGGGGAAGAAGAGATGGGGAAGAAGAGGCGAGAAGCAGAAAATGAACCAGAGCGGATGAATGGAGGTGTCGTTAATGGCGAGAAGAAGAAGAAGAGAAAAGCAAAGAAGTGTGATAAACCTACAGTCAGTATTGCTGTTGCGGGATCCATTATCGACAACGCACAGTCTTATGAACTCGCCACCCGTGTACATAAATCACTGTAACTCTTTGTAGATGGCATTCCATCGAAAACTTGCGTTTTGTTGTAATTGGAGTTTTATTGTGTTTATTCTGTCTGTCTCAGTTGGCTGGTCAGATTGCCAGAGCTGCTACCATTTTCCGAATCGACGAGGTCAGCTGCTCTCTCATTATATGGTTCGTTTTGAGACTCTTCTGTATTTTTACATCACTATTAGGCGTTCGAGCTTGATCAAAAGCCGTTTCTTAAACGGGATTTTCTTAAAAATTTATTTCATTTTATGAAATAGTGTGCTTGAATGAGTTTTTTGAAGTATCATGTTAAGGCAGTTCTTGGTTAACGACAGTGATCCTTCGTTATCACTTGCCCCTTTGCTATATAGGTTGAACTCGCGATTTCACTGAGACATCCTACTGAGTGCATGAATCTTTATTGCACACGGTAGTTACTGGAAGATATTTCTGAGTTTGCTGTTGTCATTTGATGTACAATTTCAGAGATATTCCTGTATATCATATGGAGCAAATCTCAGCACGTGTCGGCTCTCTCATATCCAAAGAGTTATGAAACCTATTATTAACGATGGTGCCATATTGACCACACTTAGAAATTTTTTGAAAACCTTCCATTGTTGCTGTTCGATAACGACACTGCTTTGAATACTTTAAACCCTTTTACATTGTACATTTCTTGAATGTGCTTGACCTCTTTGTTAACAGTTTGTGATAAAACTGAGTTAGAATGGGAGCAAACAGACATACGAGGAAGGATAATTCTCAGAAATGTTGTTGTGAAAGTCTTCTCACTCTATCTGGTTATTTTTCCAAAAATCAAATTTGAATTCGCAGGGAAACATTCTATGATAAAGTGAAAACATTTCCTAGGAAGTCCAGCTAAGACATCTGTTGTATGAATGAACTGCAGATTTTGGCCTCAAAAGCTAGCATTTAGAGGGCGGGCAACTTAAGATATATGTTTATATGAAGTACACATAAAGCAAACATTGGCTTTGTCACTTATGGTGTTGAAACTATTTATTAAATATGTATGAAGACTCGAGACAGGGAACACACTGTTGACAGTGTAAAGATTGACTGGTAATGTTTTGTGATGAAGGTTTCAGGAAATTGACTTAGGCTTCAATTTTGGTTTTTACCCCAAATGTAATGAAACACGACTTGAAAAACTCTGCACAACCTTTTTGTACTATATATCATATAAATCAAATTAGATGTGTGAAATTTGGTTCTCTTCTGAGAAACCTGGTAGTGGGGGAAGACCTCAGGAAGTTAAGAGACTTAGGACAAAAGGGAGAGGTGTTATTTCAACGAACAAGTAATTAGAGGCTTGATCAAGATATCTTTCTTCAATAGTTCAACCAAAGTTTGGAAAAAGATTACTGTAAAGACATTTTTTTTTGGAAAATTTGAAGCTCTTTACCTGGTAAGACATGAATTCATGACCTCACTCTAAAAATCATCCATGTGATCATTGAGCCAACGAACTAAGTTATGACAGTTGTATCCACGTGATAATTGAGCCAAAGACCTAAATTATGACAGTTGAAATATTATTTCTTAAGAAGCTCATTTTTTCACTATTTTCTCTTTCCTGATGTCTCTGGCCAAACCCTAAACCCATTGATTCTATCAAGAAATAAATTATTGAGTGTTGAGGTTTGGGGTCTTATATGCATGAAAAAGTGAAATTATTTGGTGTTATCAAGGAAGTTAATGGTCAAAGGTGCCTTTTTTGTGATCAAAGAGTTCCTCTTCATTTTTTGAGAGCATTCCCTGTCCTTTAGGCACTAATTGATTTGCTGATCCTGTCATGGACTTGCTGATTCTGTTATGGACTTGCTGATTCTGTCATGGACTTGCTGATTCTGTCATGGACTTCAAATTTTCTGTTATTTTTGTCTTTATTTTCTTATTTTTTGTAATTCTGTGTTTTTACCTTGATTTTGGCCATCGGATGTGCTAGTCTTTTTTATTTCTGTCTTGAATCTCTTTATTATCTTGTACATTTTTCTCCTCTCGCTTCATGATATTATCATTTTCTTTTCTAAAGGGCTTCTCATCTCACTTTTTTCTATCTTGTTATTTGCAAGCTATTTGTCTAAATTATCATCCTTGACTGAGCTTTGTGGTTCTGGTTAGTGGCTATCCATGGTGGCCGATTAGATGGACGTTCATCCTGTAGTGAAGATAAATGATTGTAACCGCGATTATTTATAATTGTAATTCTTCTATGGTATCTTTTGATATCTCAGAATTCTGTATGGTTGTCTTTTTCAGATATCAGAATGGTAAACTTGCATTTGTCTGGATTTGCACCTGATGTAAATAATGTTAACAAATGTGAATTGGTTGCTGGATGGTTTTAGGCTTTTGTATAAAAAAAGATGGTTTTAGGCATCCTTTTCTTAAAACAAAATATTCTGAAGAGAAAATTCGTTTGTACGAGCAGATAGTGGTTTTTGACAGTGAAGGTTCATCATCACAAAATTCCAGTGTTACAAAAGCAGAGGATGCTGACGGAAATGGCAGTGGGGCTACATTTCTTGTGAGAATTTTGAAATATCTTGAGACACCACAGTATTTACGCCGGAGTCTCTTCCCGAAGCATAATGACTTGAGATTTGTAGTAAGAATTTTTCTTGTCTTCTTCCTAAAATGACTGTATATATGAAAATATCATGCCCAATTGAAGGAATTTTTATTGATTTGAAAAGATATCAATATGTTGTTCATCAAGGGGAATTTGTTTTATTTTTGTTTAGATGTATATGCCTTGTTCTTCATTGATTCTCTCCCGTGTTCAGGGTCTTTTGCCTCCTCTAGATGCTCCTCACCATCTGCGCAAACATGAATGGGCTCCGTATCGAGAAGGTAAACTTTGATAATACTGAGCTCGGCTGAATACATATTGTTTTATTAGTACCACGGTTATATTTTACCATAAATAAATCCTAAAATGCAAGCTCGAGGTTCTCTGATCTGCCCTAGTGCCTATTTAGATTGAGTCTGTACTTGGGTAGGTTTTTCTAAGTTCTTTTATGTTTCACTGGCCATTGTCATTTTGTCTTTCATTTACCATAGGTATGGCATTCAGCTTGGGCAGCTCTGCCATGCAAAAGATCCGAAGCAAAATTTTTTACCCATGTTCCTGTATTTACCATTGCCCTTCTTTTGCGTGTGTTGTTGCATCATTGTAAGTATCAAGAAGGGATTTGGATATCAAACACCTATTAGGACTGTAAATGGATCTGGATATCATTCGATCTGATTGAAATCCAAAAAATTAGGTTTCATCAGAAATTGGAAAAGATTAGGGGTGGGTATTGGATTGGGTTTAATGGGTACTAGCTCCCACCCAATTCAACCCGACCCAAAAATTCAGGGATGGGTTGAGGTCTTCTCTCTAAGGGTTGGGGATGAAGGGGGTAATAAACCCTGTAAAATTTCATTTCACCCAAATCAGACCTGCGAGGATGAATCACAATTATTTTTCTTTGAAAATTTTATAAAATAGTGAATAACACGGTTGGGTTGGTTAGGGACTGTTCAGGGATAGAGAGGTCTGGGATGGGACTCGGCAATGGGGATAGAGACAGCGATGGGGTGGGGCAGAGACAGGGTCATGGGTTGGGATATCGGGGTGGGGACAGGGTCAAGTTTTTAAAACCGATCAGGTTTTTTAGCAGGGATAGGTTTTAGGAGGGTCGAAGGTCTGACCAGACTCATTCCCCTGCTTACCTTAAAGCTTTGCGATTTTTTACCCCACTTTCTATTCTCATCAGATAATTGTTGGTATAGGCTACTTTTTATGGGCAATCATTCAGTTTTTCGGACCAACCTATATATTGACACACTAGGGTGACTTTGTTTGTTCAAGCAGTGACACCAGCCAATTTGAGTTGAATTCTTTTAGATTAGAAACTTCTCAGGCCTTCTGTTTTCATTTTACCTCTTCTTAATGCTTCGGCATAGCTCTTAAATGGTTTTATTGATACCAATTGATATCTAGCCTAGCCCTTTGGTTCACCTTGCCCAGAACTCTGGACTGTATGTGTATGTCTAGGAGTAGTGTTAGCTATTAGTTCAGCTTGGAAAATGCATAAAACCAGGTTATTAGAGCCCAGCTCAACTTGTGATTGGAGTTTTTTTTCAGCTCAACTTGTGATTGTTTTTTTTTTAATTATTTTGTGAACCCTTTTATAACAAGACTTTGTTGAGATGGGTTTTGATGGGTGGAGTTTGAGTGGGTTGACAACAAAGTAGGAATAGCTGTACGAAATGTCAATACTTCTGGTATGTTTAAGGTTTGTGAACTCAATATATATTTGTTGTGTTTTCTTATTGTCATTATGAAAAATAAGATCTAGCTTTTGTGAAATCTGCTGGTGAATGATGCCAATTTGCTTTGGTAATACAGGTGTAACTTTGAATGAGCGACCATCAAATTCAGCTGGAACACTAGTTGATGTTGGGTTATCTAAGGTCCAAACCTTGAATTATCCCAATGTTTCCTGGATATAGAGTCAGCACATATTTGCTTATGGTTGTGGTTTTAATAATTTAATTTACAGCACTTCATCTATTTTTGTTTTTGAAACAAACTAGCCAATCATCATACTAATAGTTATTGTCAGCATGAGGAAATGATTTACAGAATTTAAAGATGCTGTGGTTAGTTCAATTATCTTGATCTTCTAAAAGATATTGCAATTTTTTCGCTTGGATTAGTACCTGTATATGATGATCTAGTATTTTCTTTGCTGTCAGTTGTACGTTTTTATTTATATTAAGAGCTAGGATGGACCTTGTACATATCATGCTGTCGTTAGTAATTCATTTGTTTATTTGAAATATAAATTCTTGACATGCAGTTAAGATATATTGAGCCTTTTGAATAGTTTTTTATATCTTCAGCTGTGAATATGGTGATTGTGAAACACATCAATATGGCTTATAGTATATGTAGCAGTGTCTTGTAAAACTCCATCAAAGTCGTTTAGTCCATTTGTTACCACCTAGTGACCACAGGATATCTTCTTTAGTTAATCTTGAGCTCAAATGTTGATATTAGTTTAGTCATTTAGCTATTCGTGCATTCTGTGCCACTTGTTTATGATTTTGATGTCTCAAGATATCATTGCTAAGCTCAACTCTTATACATTATGGATAAAGTTCCTGTTCTGCAGTGTATTTATAAAACCCATATAAAAAACCTCTGTTATAAATGTTCACTGTTATAAAAAACCATTTGGAAAACTGCTGCAGAATGTGGCAGTTGAGCAAGTGCTGGAACCTGGTCTTCGGGTAACTGTTGCTATGGGTACCGAACGTCACTTAGAATCAGGTAAATGGTGCTTGGTGACATTCCCCTGTAATCTTTCATACATTTGTCTAGAAAGGGTCGTGTTACTGCCCTTTGTTACTGTTGAAACATAAAATGATATTGTTGTGGAAGGCTTTTTCTTGGCATTTGTAAACTTTTTTTTTTTGATAATGGGCATTTCTAAACTTTCATCATGGCTTATATGCTTTGACTTTCCCTACTTTTATTTTAGAAGAAGAAAAAAATGGGAGGAGAAGATTTGGAACTTAAAAAGAGATGAGAGAGATGTTTGAGTGACCATAGAAAGAGATTAGAGTCAGACAGCTTTTTAACAAATAATATATGAGAGATGCACCTCTCTGCCCCCATTTGCTCGGCAACTAACTTTATTTCAACGATGAGAATGTACTTGCACTTTCTATAAAAAAAAATGCGGATTCTACACATTGACAACCACACGACCTCAAACAACTCAAACCCTAGAGATACAACCTAAACTATCTTGAGCATTGAATACATATTTTTAAACCGTCCACATAGTCTCTACCAACTAAAACCTGAGATTGAATGACCTTGTGAGCTTAGGGTTTGCAAAACAGATCAATTCTTATTTTCTCTGGCTGCTTTTATGTTCTAGTGGATGAGAATTGCATAGGCACACTATCTCACTACATATTGTTGGTGGTTAGGCTCCTTTTTGCATCATAAGATAATGAGTATAAATATTGTATATATGGTGTAGATATGTTTTCTTGAGAAAAACACATTTATAAAGTGAGATCATATACTTCTCACTATCCGACAGAAATTTGCTATTCATAGTTTACATACTGTTAAACAATGGAATCGTGAAGCTTAAAAAAAGAGCCGCCTTAGAAATACCCCCGAGTCCCTAAAAAATCACGACTCAGCTGAGAAATAGTAGAAAATCTATTGGAAAAGAAAAACTGCATGAGTCACATAATTACGTTTAGAGTGCCTTCTCAACACATGCCTGAAATGACTCAGAAAACTAAAGTATCTCTGATTTGTGTAAGGTAGATGAGTAGTGATTCGCGCACAGGAGCTGTGCACGAGTCGTGCACTGCTCCTCTCACACAGATTAAAATAACATATTTCACGGAATCCAAGAAATATGTTATTTTATCTCGTGTGAGAGGAGCTGTGCATGACTCGCCCACAGCTCCTGTGCGCGAATCATTATTCAAGGTAGATGCATATGGTGAGGTGATGTATTAAAAGCAGAACAAGCATCATCAACTTTTAGCTGTCTCGTGAGTGATGGTATCTCAAATATATAATCAATTTCTCACTGAGCAACAATTGGGTATTCTATTAGAGAAGTGTGTCAGGAGAATAAGATGCATTTCTTTAATGATGTTAGGGTTTGTCATTTCAAAAAAATAATGATGCGAGGGTTTGTAATTGTTCCATCTGCTATGAAGTGCTTCAGTTTAATTAAGGTACATTGTGTCTTATTCCTGCTATGCATTTAAGCTTCTTCCTGATGGTTTCAGTTTTGACTGTATAGATCCTGTGTTAAAGGTTGTCAGCTCAGTAGAACCAAAAGAAATGGGATTATATTGGGGGTACAAAGTTCGGTATGCTCCTAGTATCAGTTCAGTGTTCAAGGAATGCTCTTATGAGGTGTGAATGATGGTTATATTTATATTTTCTTTTCACTCATTAAGCAGCATCTCTTCATTTATTTTCTAGTACAAGCATCAAATTCCGTTGACATATTGATTTATCTGTGAAGGGTGGCTATGATCATACTATTGGTACGTCGGAGCATGGTTTCATCATTGATTCATCGGAGCTCATGATGCCAACATTCCGGTAATTTACACGTGTTTCACTTGCCTACATTCTAGAGCTGACCAAAATGTTTTTCTTCGTGATCAAAGATTGAGTCTGCATTTCAATATTAAGAAAAGCTGCTATTATCCTTGAAATTGCAGTTTGAAGTTCTACTTAAGGTTTAAGAGGATAATTAATTCCTTAAAAGAAAAATACATCTATGCATTTAAGGGCTGTTCTTCTAAAAACCATATTATTAAAAGCACAAGGCTGGGGAAGGACTTCATAGAAGAAATAAGTAAACTAGCACTCAGCGGTGATTATCTCAAGGGCCAGAGGAAGCAAGTGTTCACCAGGGCGACATTTTTTTTCTATGAGAGCAAGGACATTTTTAGCTCGAGGAGGATTAGATGGCAGCACACTCTGAGAGAAGCCAACAGTCTAGCAGACAAGCTTGCAAGAGACTGACTGACCCGCCAATGCCTTGTTTTTGGATCATCCCTCCCTCTCTGATCGGTTGTCCTACCTGTCTTCTCTTTCTGTTTGTCTCATGTTTAGTTTTAGTGTAGTGGTCATCATGTTTATTGATTCTTTGTAACAGGGGCTAGCCCTTCAATTTTCTTTCTTTTGTACTTAATCAATACCCTCTTGTCATTGCTCTCTCTCATACACACTCTCTCTCTCATACACTCTCTCTCTCATACACTCTCTCTCATACTCTCTCTCTCTCATACACTCTCTCTCATACTCTCTCTCTCATACACACTCTCTCTCATACACACTCTCTCTCTCATACACTCTCTCTCTCTCTCATACACACTCTCTCTCTCATTCACTCTCTCTCTCTCTCTCTCTCTCTCTCTCTCTCTCTCTCACACACACACACACACACACACACACACACACACACACTCCCTAAAAAATTCCCTCATGTATGAGGATACACATAACAGGCCTGAGTTTGGATATAAATTCTCGATGAACATGCAAACTGGGTTTCTACTCATGGAGCCCACTGGACTAATAACCTCAAGAGCACAAACAGGGCAATATATTATGCGCACAAATTGTTCTATATAGTGTCAGCAACTGTGTGCATGGAGAAAGAGAAATGTGCCCTCATTTGCTTTAGGTTTCGATCTTTGAACCCAATTTATTATGGTTTAAGTGCAAACAAGTAAAAGGATTTGTTTACTTAAAGTTGCATAACTGACTCTTTTATAACCCTTTCCGATTTAAAATTTTAAAGCATATCAACGTAACTATTCAGTCATGTAGCCTGCCTAATGTGGTATCGGAAATGATCAAAGTACCCTTGTGAACTACAACACAGTTTTATCTAGATAATTTGTCTATTTGAGTGTCAGCGTCTTAACAATTTCCTACTCATAACCTGCGTTATTCAGTTGTACCCGATTTATTTTCGTTTATCTAACATTTTTGTCTGGTCAACGTCAGGCACCTACTGATTGCTTTTGGCGGCCTTGCTGGTCTTGAAGAGAATTTTGAAGAAGATAGTAACTTTAAGGTATTTGGTGTTTGGATTTTTTGGTGAGAGAATTTCCTTTTTTTTAATTATGTCCTATTGCCTGATATAGATGTATTTAGAAATGTTTTGATAACAAACGAGTTTAGTGGAACATTGAAATTTTTGGAAAGTTGTTGTAGACTTTTTCTTTGGAAAGAGGAAAGTTGTAGACTTACGTGCCAAACCTGGCTTTTTCTTTCCTCTGGCCCTGCTTATTAATGGCATTGGAGGACATTGCCACCTGCATTAAACTTCATTGACTTGGCTATTTTTCCTAATTGACAGTGGAGCCCATATATTTCTTTTTCATTTACTCTTTGCTAAAAAACCAGAAAATCCAGGATGTGCTTAATTTTTCTTCTAAATTACCACTGAGCAGCTAAATCTAACTTAATGTGTCTTATGAGAATTGTCAATGGATAAGATTTTAAACAAGCCTTCATATTATCTTCGCTTAGTATTGCAATGAGAGTCCATGCAGTCAACAAGCATTATTTTTTACCCATTTCTAGCACAAGAAGAATACAAACGTTTGTGCTTTAAGCCAATTTGCTTGCCTGATTTCTGATGAGTATAACATTTGCAATTATCATAACTCTGACCTATTACTAGCACAAGGAGAAGAACAAATGATTTTTCAATGTCTATTTGTCTAACTATCCGTTTTCAACAAAAAAACTATCAGTTTAAAGCAAGTTGGAATATCAGCAAAATATTAATGACATCGATTAAATCAATTATTGCATGTCTACTTAGTTAAGTTGATGAATTTTGTTATCTTAATAGGGGAAAGATGTACGAGATGTCTTCAGTTCCTATATGAATACATGTCCTCATCAAGGGAGTAGAACAATTCGAACTGAGGTATCCATTTATACTAGCTTTTCCAGCAAAAATCCTTCTTTAAAGTTTGCCATGTTCTGATTATGATAGAGTTTTCCTTTTGTTTCGTTTCTTTTATGAATAATCCTATGTCCACGGCGCACGGCCCCTCACATAGCATTATTTTAATGCCCTTGATTTTCGCATTAAAATAACGCCTTGGACATAGCATTACTCTTCTTTTATACTAGCATGGTAAGATTCTATTGTGGATGTGTCTAGTACTGCAGACCCTGTGTTCTGCTATGAACCATGATCTGAAAGAAATGCTTGCAGTTAGGTGTTTGTAGGTGCGCATCCATGCCATATGAATAATTCCTAGGTTATCCACGAACTTTCGCCTCAAGAGACCCTGTAATTGTTCTGAAATTTGTTGTTGACTTTCCTTTAATGTCAAATGTGTTCTTTTGGGTAAGAGTTATGCTACCGAATCCATCGTTTTAAAGTGTTTAAAATGAGTGCAACTTAAATGTGCAGGAGGCTATCTTCATATCTCTACAGTATTTTCAGGGACCAATTAAACGAGCCTTGCAGTGATATGCAGAAGCATAGAAGCTCTTCAATTTTTCTAAGAGCTGTCAATGAAATTATGCGAAATGCCATACACTGCAGTCGCTAACAATTCTGTCCTCGAGAGTATTTTTGTAACAATATAACTGGTTTTCTAGGCAAATTGTGCAGGAAACTAACAAGTTTAGTCTAAATTGTAATGCATGCTTCATTACCATCTTGATTCCGCTCCATGTGCAAACTATTTATAGTTTTGGGGTAATCCTGCTATTTCTTTCTTGTTGCTTATGGAAATAGTGTGACTTGTTCCCCAAAACCAGGGTTTCTTGTTGCTTTAGTGACTGAACATCTGGCTCGGGAGAACCTCCAAGGAATACTGGTCCTGCTGTTTCGGCCGCTTTGGATTGGGTAATCTGGGTAGTTGGTAAAATATCCTATTCCAACCCAACTTTGAAAAGAAAGCTCACTGCCACATTGCCGTTGTACATATGGCTACTGTATTGGTGGTTGATGTAAGATTTTGCTATGCATCTAACTTTTTTATCCTCATATTTTTACACCATTATATTCTATCCATGGTAATTATGCTCATATATTTAATCAATATTACCTTGAGAAATTTGCGTACGTACTCAAAATCAAATTATTTGACTTTCATTTATAACAAGCCCGATTTATTATAAGGACAAAGTAATAATAATATTTTTGGGATTCTTTAAAATTAAAACATTAATGCATTTGAGCAATATTGCATCCAGAGCTCAGAATGATCTGTCAGAATATGTTCTAAATCATCGACTTTCTCGTGTTTTTTTTTCAACGATTGCAGATTCTTTCATCTAAGAGTATATTAACTGACTTGAATTATTAATAAATAATTTATCAATATTTCTAATAATTAATGGAATTTTTTTATCCTGTTATTTATAACCATTATCTCATCTTTAGTGACCCTATTCTTAAAATTAACTAATATTAGAAAAATAACACAGCACAAAATTCAAAACTTCATAATTCATATACCCATAAAAATCGGCCGATATATGATAATATGTTCCCGTGTTCTTCACGACGCCTTGTTTTTTTATTCAAACCAGAGGAGCGGAATTTAATTAATCGCAAAATGAGGAAGCCATACATACATCGTTTATCGAGTTTACGTTCAGTCATCCGATATAGTTATACGGGGGCTAAGTGTGGCCCGTATGCATTCCGAAATGAAGTTGTTCTTGAAACCGATACGCTCCACTACTTGTCTGGACGTTATGTACAGTTAACTTCCGATGGCTTTTTCAGTTTATTGTGAACCTGCCAATCCTTAAGTGGATCAGATTCCCGCTCTCTGAAACATGGCCATGGCTGCTTCCGCTTCCTCCCTTCTCTCCTCTGCTTTTCTCGCTGCCAGTGTCGCTCCTCGTTCATCCAATCCTGGCCTTTCTATGTCTCCTCTGACCTCTCTATCTTCCGCAATTTCACTTTCTTTTTCTTCTTCTTGCTCTCTGTTCAATCCCATCCCCAGACGCTCTTTCTCAGTTTCTTCGTCCACCCCATCTTCTTTCTATGTCATAGCCAATGCAGGTACGAGTACAAAGAAGAAGGTCCTCATTGTCAATACTAACAGCGGTGGCCACGCTGTGATTGGGTTCTATCTCGCAAAGGAGCTTTTGGGTTCGGGGAATGATGTTACCGTTCTTACTGTTGGAGAAGAGAGTTCGGATAAAATGAAGAAACCTCCTTTCAACAGATTTTCTGTTAGTGCTTTCCTTTTTTATTGGTCTATCTTCTGTTAGTCCTCGTTGTCATTCATTTTTTCCCTTTTTTATTGGTCTACTTGCTACTCCTATGTTTTCTGTTAAGAATAGAATTTTATTTTCACCCTGCAATCCATGATAAGGAGGTGCGAGGAGCCTGCCTTTTTCTTTTCTCTATCATTTGTTTCTTTTATGTATTTCATGTCGTTTGTTTTTTATAAGCAGGATGACTAGTCTGATTTTACGACAGGAGTGACTTTTATACTTTGTAGTCCTTTTTGCTGACTCTGATTCTTTAGTAACTATATAGTTTAATGTGTGATTATGAGTATGACGTCTTTCTCATATTGTCCTTCGTATTTCAGGAGCTTGTGTCTGCAGGTGGTAAAACAATATGGGGAAACCCTGCCCAAGTTGGCGATGTGGTGCAGGGTGCGTCGTTTGATGTTGTGTTGGACAACAATGGCAAGGATTTGGATACTGTCAGGTCTGCGTGTTTCTTTATCTTCTTAGACAATGAGAAAAGGGTTGGAACCAATCTCAATCGGAGCAAATTTTTAGAAATCGCAAAGCTGAATCACAAAAATAATGTCTCCTAGTTGTTTACTAGGAAAAACTACGTTATGGCATCAATTTTTTCAAACATTGAAACCTTGTCAAATTGTGAAGCGGAGGAGTTAAAGGAAAGAACAAGCAGAGAAAGAAATTTAAAGTTAAAACAAAAGCCAGTCTTTCTCTCAAGAACCGAAGTGCTCCATTTTTCATTTCACTTAAGCGGTTGCGTTTTTTTTTTTTCACTTGAAATTGCCAGTCGCTAGAGTATTTAAACGGTAATATAATTATGTCATTAAACCAGTTATGGTTTGCCATATTGGACTCTATTGAGCACACGGAGATCATGTTTTGGTTTTTAGGTTCCAATGCAAACTTAACATAAAATGGAGAATCATTCATATGTATGGTTCAAAAGGAAATCAAAATAGGGAATAATCTTAATCCTAATCTATGGATCATTTTGATATGTAGATGTGGTTTTAGCTGAGGTTTGAGGTTTGAGGTTTGAAATAGTTAGCTATGTTTTATTCAGCACTGTAAACAGTTTGAAAATGAATTATTCTGTTCAGAGTTCAAGTTAGTTGCCAAGGTTGTAGGCAAAAGTTACATGTGGAAGGAGACTTCTTTAGATGGGAATTTAAACAAACGTAATTAGAAAAGGAAATATGTAAATCTTTCTTTGATCACATACCATATTGAGGTCAAGTTTGTGCCTGATATCAATGTGAATCATAGGCCTGTAGTAAACTGGGCAAAGAATGCTGGAGTACAACAATTCTTGTATATCAGCAGCGCTGGTATTTATAAGCCAACGGACGAGGTTCCTCATGTTGAAGGGGTATGTTTTATGATTTGTCTTAGGTATCTCAGGGTCTATTTAAAGTGGCTACTTCTCTTAGTTAAACTCTGGCATTGCAGGACGTTGTTAAAAGTGATGCTAGTCATGTTGGAGTTGAGAAATACCTTGGGGAAGCTTCTTTCAGTAGTTGGGCAATATTTCGTCCACAGTACATGATAGGGTCAGGAAACAATAAAGATTGTGAAGAATGGTTCTTTGATAGTAGGTGTCTTTCTTACTCCAGTTGTTAATGTTTAGCTTTTATTTCTGAATTAATTCATCATATAGTATTTTTGGCAATGCAATTATCTCTGTTTTTATTCAGTTCTTATCCAGTTATGATTGTAAAATGTATGCTATTTAAGATATTATTGCTAATTTTAGTTTTGCTGCAATGATTTGGTAGTCTGATGGGAAGTCTTCTGTAGTGTTTCTAGGTGTTAAGCAGAGGGTTTCCAATAACTGGCAGTTTGTGGCATTACTCAAGCAATCCTTTCTATATATATTTCACCTAGCTGCTGATGACGCGATCTACTTCCACAAACACAGTTCATATTTCCTTTGTTTTTGACTTTCAAATGTCAGGACTAGTACGGTTTATTGTACTTTAATGAAGTAGGCAAACTCTTTGTGTTGTCAGCATGCTCTAACAATGGAGGAATTTTTTTATATGGCATTCGTTTATATAATCTGCAGCTGTCGAATGAATTATCACTCTATGAACCTTAAAGACTTCCATTATTATCTACGTCTTATTGCTCATTTTACATGTAATCTTGTGGTGGCGACTGCATGCTGATGCAATCTGGTGACTCTGGGTCATATGGATGACAAAAATCTCTCCATGTTTATCTGCAAATTTGCATAAACCATTTTATTGTTGCATAATAGTACATTAACATGTTCGCTGTAGTAGACCCACTAAAATATATTCGAACCCATAAATTTGGCCATTTTCTTAGCATTGCGATGCCTCACATGCTCATTTATGATCTTCACAGGAATTGTTCGAGACAGACCAGTCCCTATTCCTGGGTCAGGAATGCAACTCACTAACATTGCCCATGTGAGGGACTTGTCTAGCATGCTTGCTTTGGCAATTGAAAACCCATCTGCATCAAGTGGAAAAATCTTCAACTGTGTGAGTGACCGTGCTGTAACTCTTGACGGGTTGGCAAAACTCTGTGCTCAGGTTTCTGGTCGTGACCTGAAAATTGTCCACTACGATCCCAAGGCTGTTGGAGTAGATGCAAAAAAGGCTTTTCCTTTTCGCAATATGGTAGTCTCCCCCTTCCCTGCCTCCCTTCCTCCCACTGTTTGTTGATTGATTATAATTATTAACAATTTAATGTATGCTGTGGGATCATAATCTTGATCATACTTGAGCAAGGAGATTATGAACTATTATGAATCCAATAGCTTGGATGGTGATTAGAGAAGCTTTTCTTAGTTGAAGCGCACCTCTTGATAGTATTTTTCTTTCTCCTCTGCAGCACTTCTTTGCTGAACCAAGAGCTGCTAAGGAGATCTTAGGATGGAGCAGTACTACCAATCTCCCCGAAGACTTAAAAGAGCGATTTCAGGAGTATGTGAGCATTGGAAGGGACAGGAAGCTCATGGTGTTTGAACTTGATGAGAAGATACTGGAATCTCTTAAAGTTCCAGCCACCGTGTGACAGAAGCGAGAGGTTCTGAGCATAAAAAGGACTGCGAATCGGAGATCGCTTGTGCTTGTGCAATAATGCTAAGTATTTCATAACCTTCCAGATTTTGTAAGATTCAATAATACTTGTGTCTAAATAAAGGTTAAGATCATTTTCTTTCAGTCCAATATACTGTCGCCTGCTGGCCCAAGCTTGATGTATCTTTTGAACGAATTGTGAAAACTATAGATTCATTTCCATCCTACTGACCCAGCTAGTCCAAATCCAGTTAGTGTAACGATTTGATGCTTTAGAACCAAACTAAAAGATGCTTTGACTCTGATTTAACTGGATAAAACTAATGGGTTGGATTCGTTTTTTTTTTTTTTTTTTTTTTTGGGAGGGTCTTATGACAAAAATAACTAAGTAGACCTCCTGATTTATATAAACATTTTTAATTTTTATGATATAAATATTTAGCGTATTATGTCACGCATTTTGCCTTATTAAAGAATGAAAAATGATATTATTATTTCTATAGTTTGATGTGGCTGTCCTCCTAACACCCTAATTGGCTGTCTAGATAAGATTTAGGATTTAGGGTTACTCGTAGAATAGGAAGATAAATCTTACTTCCTTTAGTTGGACTGCCAACTAGGATGCCATGTCACACACTTCATGTTAAAATATGGCCGCCCCATCACACAGTAAAATTTCACGTTAAAATATGACCGTAAGCATCCACTCTTAACGTATATGAGGCTATTGGTAACGTTTAAGTCCAACCAAGGTGGGCCTACTTTTTATTCATCCACATTTAGATTTTGGAGCGGGTCCGGTGCACCCTGGTGCCGTGCGACCGAGTGCAGCCCCTATGCTCGAGTACAGGTTACGGAAGTCGTACTTTGCAGGAACTTTTACTTAGCCCGCGGGCTACATGCCGTTGGCGTTATATATTGTTCTCTTCATAGTCTTTTTTTTATATCATAAGACGAATGAAAGGCTTAGATTTGCGCGGAATAGAGAGAGAGAGAGAGGGTTTTTTTTTTGGCGAAGTGAAAGAAAGAGGGGGGACTGGGAAGAAAGGAAGGCGCCTGTCGTAAGACGGGACTCGGCACTGGGCAGGTGTTTTGAAAGCACAGAGGGTGAAACAGAACCGAAATATAAACGTCCCTTAACTGATTTTTGTAAATTTCGAATAGCCGTTGTGTTGGCGCCATGGTCGCCAAGCTCGAGAGCCCTCCTTCTTCCCTCGACAACTTACAGAAGACCAAGACATTGATCGGTGCCCTCAATCTCGTTTCCAGAAATCTCCCCCTTCCTCCGGAGATATTCGAATCTGTCTCTTCCATCTACCACTCAGAAGCCGAGTCCGGTGTCGGCGATGCGAATGATGATGGGAATGCTCTTCCTGATGATCCGGTAGGTTTCTCTGTCCGTACTCTTGGCGGTCTTTCTATCCTTTCTTCTGGAATCGTACCCGTTAGCTGCTTTCTCTGGGAAACTGATGTTCTATTGGTTTAAAACACGTTTCGTGTCTCATAGCCTCAGTTTGGAACAATTTTCGCATATTTCGAATTAATGGGATTCAATTACTTCATTTCCTTGTAAACTATACGCCGTACACGATACAGTCGGCTTTTTCAGGCGAATGGTCGATAGATACGGTGTTAATTACTTTGAAATATTGGTTTTTTATGTACTGTTTGTGTACGCTCTTTTGCTCCATTTACCATTAAAGACGTTCTTTAATAGGTCTTGTCATCTTAGGTCTTGCCGTCTTGCAGATTTTGTTATATATATGCGGTTTTGATACATCTTACCTGAACGTCCTTACAGACTTCAAGCCTTTTTTTTTTTTTTTTTTTTTTTTCATTCAGATGTTTCCCTCGGATGTCACTATTTATGATGTAGTATTTGGAAGTCCCACCCAATTTTATTCTTTTCTTAGACTCGTTGAAACTGATGTTCTATTTGTTCAAAACAGAGATTATTGTGTACTAGCCTCAGATTGAAATAATGGTTGGATGTTTGGAATTAATGAGCTTCAATACTTTATTCCCTTGTAACCTATATGCCATACATGATGCAGCCGGTGTTTTTCAGCCGAAATAGTCAATAGATATTTGTTGCTTACTTTGGAGAAATTGGTTTAGTATGTTCTGTTTGGCTATGCTCCTTTGTTACCATTAAAGACTTTCTCTATATTTGATGAATAAAGAATCGGTATTGCCATCTTAGGTCTTGTCATTTTGCAGACTTTGTTATCAATACATGGTTCTGATACATGTTACCTGAACATCCTCACTGACTTCAAGCCTTTTTTTTCTGTTCTGTTTTTTCATCAGATGTTTCACTTGGATGTCACTATTTTTTATGTAGTGTTTGGAGAGCCCACTCCATTTTTTTCCTTTGCTTAGACTCGTTCTGTAGTCATTTGGAAAATATTCAGCAATTTGATATAATTCTAGATAACGAGCTGCTCATGTCAGTTACATGTATGAGTCAGACGTTCAAACATGGTATGAGAAATGAAAATTTACACTAAAAGAAGGCAAATGCATTTTTCTATTTTACTGTTGAACTTCTCTAATTTAAAAATCTTTATTCTGATTACTTCTGAGGAAGAAAGATATTGACACATTGTAAACTAGAGCTGGAACCTCAAAAAATGTTATAATCGTGTGCAAAAGTTACTGTTCTTTTTCTTCAAAACATACTTATAATGACCTGCTACTGACTATTACCCATTGTATTAATAATTCATTTGTTTCTTTGATATTGAGAACTATAAAATCAGCAATGAGGAAGTTGCTGTAAGCCTAACTGCTAACTGTTTCTTGTCATTTAGTGTGAGCTTCATCTTGGTTGCAATTGTGTGACATTCATAACTGTATCATCAGGAATGAGGAAGTTACTGCAGCCTAACTGCTAATCATTTCATGACATTTAATAGCTTCGCATGGTGCAACTGAGATCATGGTACTATTTTTGGATAGGAAGTACTCTTTATCTTTTTCTCTGTGGCAGATGAATGTTTAACCAGATGTCTCCTTTTTTTGCAGGAAGGTCATGTATCTAAGGGAGAAGGGAACCTGATAACTGACCTTGATGATGCTCTTGCAAGGCAACGACCTACTCTTATGTCCAGTTTGGATCTGGAAAAATTAAATGAAACTCGCATTCAGACCTATTACCACCATCGATTAACCGAGCTTGAAAGTTAGTTGTTACCCTCCTCAAACTGTTGGTCTCTGTCCTTTTATTTCCTGTCTTTTCTAACTTGTAGCTTCAGCTTGTCTTGTAATCTTTCAATTTGATCAGTTGCTGTTTTTGCTTTCAAACTTCCTTTTGAATTTGTGAATTACACAAAGAAAGTTAATATTAATTCAAGATCAATAGTCTACTTGGTGAAGTCTTTTTTGTTTTATTAAAAGTTGGTAATAGGAACTTGAAAGGTAGTGGGCCACTTCTCTTTTAAATAAAATCCCAGGTTGTTATTGTGATATCAACCACTTTAATTCACAAATAATTTTTTAAAATTTCCAAACTCTTGTGGAGTACATCAATTTCTCTTATTTTTAGCTAGGCTAGGAAGTAATTCCCTTTCCACTTTTTGGGCATATTAATACTTTTTTTTCATCTATCCCCTAGAGGTTGTCTGTTTTGTAGTGCACTTCCATCCACGTCTGGGTTTTATGTTTACCATGTATATATGACTAGTGATTGCAGAGGTTAATATCTTTCAAGTTCCCATACAGTACATGCTATTGAGCTATCATTAGCTTTTATATGATATGCTTCATTGGTCTTGTCCTGCTCCGCAATTTACTTATATCTTTATCATGGTTTCAGATTTGCCTTCAACCACTGGTGAAGATTTGCAGACGAAGTGTTTGCTTGAGCTCTATGGACTGAAGGTTATGTTCTACAAAATGCTTTCAAAACATTCCTTGACATATGTTTCTGCATTATAAATGCTCTTTTATATTATCTTTTTAAAAAAATTTCAGTTGTGTGCTTAAATTAATTACCTTGCCTGTGAGGAAACTTAGACCCCAAACCTGCCACTTTAAACTCCCATTTGACCGTAATGCTCTAGATGAACATTCATTTTTGGTCATGCATGTAAAGTCTTTTTAAATTAGGAAATCACTAGAGATCTGAAAGTTCCGGAAATTGAAGTGAATTCTTGTAGTAATGGAGCATAAGGATTTAAGCTAATTTTAACATCATGCAACAAGGTAAGTCCAATCCCATCATGCGATTGGTGGGTGATGGCTACACATTTTACAAGGCATTTATTCTTCCTAAAAGATGAATGTCTCTTCTTCTACCAATATCTGAAATAAAACATGTATAAGCATTCTTATCCATTTGAATTTGCATTTTCAAACTAAACCACTATATAGATTGTTCTTAATTGAAATTGAAGGTTTTATGCATTTATTATTTCTATATTCATGGGTCAAAACTGTTCACAGATGGGCCACCACAATCTTATATAGGAAAATGCCAACTGGGTTTTTGAAAACAATTGTGAATGTTACAAGCACCAGAGGAACTGTATGTAGCTATTTTCTGAACGAACACAAATTCACAGCAAAAGAAAGGAAGAAGAGAAAACTTGTTTTCTCATTGTGCAATTTTTTTATCTTAAAAAAAGGTCTTCTTGAATTGGTATTTTTCTGGAAAGGAGAAGAAAAGAAATCAATTTATAAGGTGCATTGGTATGAGTAATCTGATGATCTTTTTTTAAAAACGAATGCTGCTTGACTTCACCTAAAGTACCAGTTTTTACATTCCCATGTCTGGGGTTCCCATTTGCCAATTTACCATTTGACACAGATAAAGATTGGTTTTAAATTGCTTGCCAAAATTTATTCTTACATTTGAATAATCTCTTTCACTTGTGATTCAATTCTTATCATTGAAAAATTTAATGTGACTTGAGATCCGAAACATACAAAACAAGCCCATATTTTACAATAACATCATATGCTTTAACGTGACATGTATTCTTGTTTCCATAGTAGTTTGTAGAAGTTTAGATGTGAATGGAACTGGTTTTGAAATATTTCCTTGTGCTATCAGCTGGTTGAATTACAAAAGAAGGTGCGATCCGATGTGAGTTCAGAATATCGGCTTCATGAGTATTGTGCACAACCAGACAGACAGCTGTATGATTGGGGGTTGATGAGGTTGAGACGTTATTCTATGCTGTACGACATGGGAGATGCTTTTGCCCTAGAAGCTGATGATCGCCAACGCAAGAAGAGAGATGCAGAGGTTTCTTGTTTTCTTTTCTGCAAGATGCATAACTATAACTTCTCTATGTCTCATATATGACAATGAATAGTATAAAGAAAATCTGCATTTCTTTATTAGAAAGGAAAAGGAGAGTATCTGGTGTGACATCTTGATTGAGTTTAAGTCTTTCCGGGGGGAAGGGGGGGTATGCTGGGCACAATAGGGATGACAATAGGTTGGGCCAGGGTGAGGTGTTTGAAAACCCAAACCCAACCAACAACCTGCCTTGTGAACATGTATCCAATGCAAACCTGAGACAGGGTTTGACTACTCCCTGTTCCTGACCTGCCGACCTGTAGCTGAGCTTGTAACCAACCCCTCCCTGCCAAAACCGCGAGATACCTGCACCGATCTGACCCAAACCGACTGGAGTCGTTCTTTTAAACCTACTCTATGCTATCTAAAAGCTAATTTGCATTATAAAATATACTTTGTCAAATAATTTTTAATAAATTTTTTTTTTTGAGTCAATCCCTTACCAACTGAACCTCTGACAGGTTTTTCATATAAAAATCATCCCTGCCCTGTGAGTCAAGTTTGAAAAATCCTTATCATTTTAAAAGGGTCGGGAAAGGTGAGGGACTTGACTCTTGCTATCCGTCTATCTGGATCTTTCATTAGTGAGGATGAACCCCACCAAGTTGGCTTAGCTCAAACCACCTACTTGTAGGTAATATTGCCTCTTTATAGACATTGAAATAGACATAAATAAAATTAAATATGGCAAAAGTATTTTCATGTATGATCCTGATCTATCTAACCAAGTAAATAAGACTCCAAAGATCTGTGATCTATTACTTGGAGTTGGTTAACTTTGAGTTGCCCATTTGACAAACAGGAAATATAGGTGTGGTACTTTTAAGTTTTTATGTTCATCAGTTTGGCAATTTTCTGATTCAAAAAAAAAAGTTTGGCAATTTTCCTGGTGTTAGTAGCCATTTTTTCATAATCTGAATTTATAACAGTCTGATCTAGTTATGGCTTATGATGATAGATCCAAAGCATAAAAAATAATTGGGCACCGATTGGTGTTATCTTTCACTGTGATTGATTGAATCTCCTCTTTTTAGGTGAATATCGAGGCAGATCATGAAGAGAAACTTATGTTCCTTTTAACTGTCTATTGTTGTGCAGAGGCTGTCAAGGTTGGAAGAAGAAGAGAAAAAACGCATAGAAGTTCGGAAGAAAAAGTTCTTTGCTGAGCTTCTTGATGCAGCACGTGAATTTCAGTTGCAGGGACAAGCTGCTCTCAAACGTAGAAAACAACGTAATGATGGAGTTCAGGTATGATTCCTTTCTAGGGATTATTACAAATGAACTTTCACATAATGCACTTGCCCCTGTTTGTGTATGATGGAAGTTCCTGAAGATATTTCCCACACACTGCAGGCATTCCATGCAAGGCAAAAGCAAAGAGCCACTCGGGCAGAAAAACTTAGGATGCAAGCTCTAAAAGCAGATGATCAAGAAGCGTATATGAAGATGGTAGAAGAAAGCAAGAATGAACGCTTAACCATGCTTCTGTCAAAAACAAATGAGCTGCTTGGTCGTCTCGGAGCTGCTGTTCAGAGGCAGAAAGATGCAGCACACACTGACGATGTTGAGACTCTAAAGGATTCAGAACCAGATGATCAATCTGCTTCTAAGAGTGAAGATCTGCCTGAATTGTTGCCAGAGGAAGACGTGGAGGCATTAGATACAAATTCAAATGGTCATGTTAAAACAAATGATCTGCTTGAAGGACAGCGACAGTATAACTCTGTCATACACTCAATTCAAGAAAAGGTAAACATTCTTACGAATTTATTTATGCAACTTCAAGAAAAGAAAAAATGTGCTTATTTGCCTGCATCTTCTGCTTTTAATTTTTCTTTTGTCAATTCCACTATGAGTCATTTACCAATTTAGTTAATAGGTGACGGGCCTTACAAACTCTGGGCAGAACTGTCACAATCTAAAATACTAATGCTGTTTAATTGAGTCAGTTCTCTTACAATCTGAATATGCTGATGTAGTCTTGGCTTTATTATTTTCTTGCAGTTTGCTTTTGATGTAGAAAATTATTATAAATCTGGTGTCGTTTCCAGAATAGTCCACTGACTAATGCATGTAAATTATGGACTCAGGTCACGGAGCAGCCATCCATGCTCCAAGGTGGAGAATTAAGGCCGTACCAGCTGGAGGGACTTCAGTGGATGCTTTCTTTGTTCAATAACAACCTAAATGGTATTTTAGCGGATGAGATGGGTTTAGGGAAGACAATCCAAACAATATCATTGATAGCATACTTAATGGAGAATAAGAATGTAGAGGGGCCTCATCTGATTGTTGCTCCAAAGGCAGTTTTACCAAATTGGGTCAATGAGTTCTCAACTTGGGCTCCTGGGTGAGCATCAAATTGCTGTTCATTTCTTTTCTGTTCTTTCAGTTAATATTTTTTCTACTTTAGTTGAACGTTTTCTTTTCTTTTTCAGCATCATGACTATTTTGTATGATGGACGTCTTGATGAGAGGAAAGCAATGAGAGAGGAGTATTCTGGAGAAGGAAAGTTTAATGTTCTCATCACACACTATGATCTGATTATGCGAGATAAAGCATTTCTGAAAAAAATTCATTGGCACTACATGATTGTTGATGAAGGACATCGACTGAAAAATCATGAGTGTGCCCTTGCAAAGACCATTTCGGGGTATGTTGAACTACATTATCATGCAGTCTCCCTAACCCTTTTTTGTGGTTAATTGAGGTTGTTGCATATTTGTTGTGTGCAGTTATCGAATTCGGCGTAGGCTACTCTTGACAGGAACTCCTATACAAAATAGCCTTCAGGAGTTGTGGGCTCTGCTTAATTTTCTCTTACCAAGCATTTTTAATTCCGAAGAAAATTTTGAGGACTGGTTCAATGCACCTTTTGCAGATAGATGTGATGTTGTCCTTAATGATGAAGAAGAACTGCTTATTATTCGGCGTTTGCACCATGTAAGAACTATTTTTCTTATTTTTATGCTTGGATTTGACTGAAGCTCAAATAGAAAGTGAGGGTGAGGGAGGGGGGGGGAGGGAGGGGATGGGGAAGGACTTTTGCAGATTCACTAACATCTTTGATTATTGGCATACTTAAATGGACTTTCAGGTCATAAGGCCCTTTTTGTTGAGGAGGAAGAAGGATGAGGTAGAGAAGTTTCTTCCTGGAAAAACACAGGTTGTTCTTAAGTGTGATATGTCAGCCTGGCAGAAAGTGTACTACCAGCAGGTCACTACTGAAGGAAGAGTTGGGCTGGATTCAGGTATATCTGGTTTGTTTGTGATATATCAATGCATTTAGAAGGTTTGGGTGGTAGAGCTGATCGGTGCTCATTTCTAGTGAAAGAGTTGCTGTCAGAATTCCACGTCTGCATACAATTATTTATCTTATCCCCTTGGAAGAAATTTCTACATTTGGATTAGGGAAGTCATAAGAGTTGTTGCCATCCTACAGTCTCATAGGTCAAATAATTAGATGAAAGAAGTGAACTCTAAGGATTATTGGGGCAAGAGCGACCGCAAGAGAATTATTGAAGTCAAATCTTGGTTAGGTTAAGTAAAACTCACATAGAAAAATAATTCTTAATAGTTAATTTCTCAACAGAAAAGACTCCTTTATACCAGATTTTCTACATTATTGTAAATATATTACGTGAGAATAATTTTATTGAAGAGAAATTAAAGAATTATAAAGACCTAATATTAAGAACAGATTAGAGAACAAAATTTATTTACGGCTCTCGGAGATGTTCTGGCTTTTGCATGAGAATAAAGAAGCATTTTCTGAATGCAGTATGTGCTGCTAGGTTTATTGGCAGTCCCAAATGAGATCATTGATGTGCTTAAAATGATGGTCGAACTGCCATTGAAGATTAACCTCCTTGGTAGCCCTAGCAATGATGATTCTTATATGCCTTTCAACTGTGAGAGAGGAACAGAAGGAATTGCTGTATATGAAAATGCCCTGAAGTACGAGTTTGAGCCTTGGTTGAATCAACAATTCCCAATGACCCAGAATTATTAAATAGTCTTACTGGCAGAATCCTGAATATCCTATCAAAGATCTTGGATTATATTTGGAGCTTCCATGTCTTTCTTTTCTCTTTTTTTCTAGCCACATCTATGTACTCCTGGCCCTAGTTCTCTTTTCTCATTTAGCGTCCCTTTTAATGGAAGCCTCTTCTCATTGTCATTAGAAAACAAAGTTTCAGCTTGTGGCTGCCATTAGGAGGAGGATACCAGCCTAATTTTCAGAAAATTCTGTAGTGGTAAGGCCAGAAATTCATTCTAATTCTTCTGAAGAATTTCCCTGCTATAATGCTGCAGGGAATCCCAATGTGAGAGATAAAATATCTAGAAACTTGATATTACCCTACATTCTCATGTTTATGAAAGAAAACTGAGATCTGGGGCGAATTTAGAAGATTCTGGCCTCTTTAAAGAGGCTGGAATTTCCTATATTAAGTCATTTTTTAATTCTTTAATAAACACGAGAGATTGTGGGGTGATCTTTACAGAGATAATTTTCAACTAGATCTATCACAGTGGAATTTTCTGCATCATATAGCCAATGGAACTGTTATTTAATTGAGTCTAGGCCAAGTTTGGAGGCATAATTGTCTCTCATAGATCTGAATGAGCTTTCTTTTGATGAGAAAATTGTCTTCACTCAAAGTACCAAAACCGAGGCACAGCTAGAGCCAGATTTTTTTAATGTTTGGAAGCCAAATCGTCATGTTTCTTCTAAGCTTAAAGATATACAGAATGTGCATATAAACACATTCAAACCTCTTGATGAACGAATATTGGAGGAAGCGGTGATCAATGCTTTTATTTTGACTTATAGCATGTATGGAAGGTTAAGGTTTGGGTCTAGCAGCCTCACTGGAGTATCTGATTACGTGTGAGAATGGAAAGCTTTTAGTTTTGGTGGCCAGCCAGTTCCGAACCACGATGGAAGGGAAAGCATTGGTTTGTGCTGTCTGTACTGACCTTGTTCACTGAGGCGACCGTGCAGTTCCTTATAGAGATGGAAAGGCATCTTGAAGGTTCAGTTCTGTTCCTAACTAATTCCGGATCTCATCCCAAAATTAACTCAAGAACCATATTTGATTCCGCATATGATATTCTATTGAGAGTTTATTTCCGTGCTAATGTGATACTGGATGGGAGATGCACACAATGAAGTAGTGATTGGAGGCAAGCAATAATCATCAGGAATGCTGTTTTTCACCACAGTATATCCTACTCCATAAGGTTCCTGCCCATTTTTTATCTTCATGAAACTACAGTTACCTCATTCGAATAAACAAATTGTGCTGAGAGCCATACAGTGACCCATTCCATTGAAATTCACTCAAGAGCCTCGTGTTTGGTGCAACACCTGCTGGACAGCAGAGGAGAGAAAAATTTGGAATAATTGATACAATTGCCCAGAGAGAGCAACTAGCCTTTCAATCCAGTGATTTGATTGGAATAAGTGATACGATCTCTGTTATGCTCGAACTACAATCATTTCTAGTTGGTAGAGGCACTGATTGAGGTCTGTATCTGATGAAAATATAATTGTTAGGCTGTCAAATTTGTGGAATTGCCTTAGGTCATGACTGAGTCAAAATAAAATTCTGGCCTACTCTTTGAAATGGTGAAGGGTGGTAATTTAACTTCAATTAATGCAAATTAAAAATTCATCTCTTTTCCCATTTATTATCTATTGAAAATCAGACATGATGGCTTTTCTTAGTACTGCTGTTAAGGTCAAAGGTGATTCGAGTATAGTCATTGGTGGTTGCCCGTGTGCTTCTTCACCCCCATGGCAATTATAGCAAGCTTTCTGGAATATCTTAGACGTAGCCAAGAATTTCAGCTGAAATTGGTTCTTTATTTATAAGGCTGTTAACACATTGGCAGATGTTTTTGCTAATGAGGGGGTTTCCCTCCAATCCCTTATTTTAAGGGGACTCTCCTAGTTTCATAATTCTGTGTGCATTAATAAAGTTTTGCCTTAAGGAAAAAAATGTAAACCAGACAACTGGAAATAATAGTTTTTACACTCATAACCATCTAAACATCTTAAGAAAGAAAATTTTGAAAGGAAGACATCCATGAACAATGAATTGTTTATGATAATATCATTCTCTGAAAAGCATTATGCTGAAAATCTATGCTTAGCTGTGCAATTTAGGATGCATTTGTAAAATATTAGTCTAATATTCATTATAAAATTATTCTGCCTTTGGAGCTTCACATTATCAGGTTTTCACAGTATTGTATGATACCACTACTTTTTTGGCCCCAAATAAATTTAGTACTTCTGGGAAGCCTCCATTATTCGAGATCTTCTGGCTATGAACTCTGCTTGTAAGAAGATAACTTACCACTTTGGAGGTCTTATACTAAACCTGTCCTGCATGTTTGTATATGTTTATTCTTGTACTTTTGTCTTTCTTGATATGAGTATTGTTATTATTGAGATAAGTGCTATTTTAGATTTATTACCTGATCATTCGTGTACAAAAGAGTGAATTGACTACCACAAGTTATGCTCAAATTAATAATTTATAGGACAGAATGCTTAATTTTTAAAACACTATATGCAGGTACAGGGAAGTCCAAGAGTCTCCAAAACTTATCAATGCAACTTCGGAAGTGCTGCAACCATCCATACCTCTTTGTGGGGGGTGATTATAATATGTATACCGAAGAAGTCATCAGAGCATCTGGAAAATTTGAGCTTCTTGATCGCTTACTACCAAAACTCCAAAGGTCGGGGCACAGAGTTTTGCTCTTCTCCCAGATGACAAGACTAATAGATATTCTAGAGATCTATCTGAAATTGAAGAATCACCTATTTCTGAGACTTGATGGATCCACCAAGACAGAGGAACGTGGGGTTTTGCTCAAAAAGTTCAATGAACCTGA
Source organism: Aristolochia contorta (assembly GCA_022405105.1). Taxonomy (NCBI): domain Eukaryota; kingdom Viridiplantae; phylum Streptophyta; class Magnoliopsida; order Piperales; family Aristolochiaceae; genus Aristolochia; species Aristolochia contorta. The sequence goes on from CM039664.1 coordinate 9,055,207, forward strand.
CTCTCCTTATTTCATGTTTCTGTTGAGCACTCGTGCTGGTGGCCTTGGACTAAATCTTCAAACTGCAGATACTGTGATAATGTTTGATAGCGATTGGAACCCTCAAATGGATCAACAGGCGGAGGATCGAGCTCACCGTATTGGACAAAAAAAGGAAGTTCGTGTTTTTGTGTTGGTTAGTGTTGGATCAATTGAAGAGGAGATTCTGGATCGTGCAAAACAGAAAATGGGTATTGATGCAAAGGTTATCCAGGCCGGACTCTTCAACACAACATCTACAGGTTTGTCCTCTCTCTTATGTTCTCTTTATTTTATTTATTTTATTTTATTTATTTTATTTATTTTATATTATTATTATTATTATTATTATTATATATATATATATTTTTTTTAGGACCACTTTTTTAATCCAATTCAGAGGCCCCTAAGGAGACTTGAACCCAAGACCTCCCATTATAAACCCTCCCATGTAACCTCTGAGCTATGCTTAAATTCACTCGTCCCTTATGTACTTAATTATCTGACCCAGATATATTGATTTGTTAAGTCATTTCAAGAGATGCAATGGACAAGCCAATAACTTGGCTTTGACAAAGCCATCTTTTTAGGTGATTCATAGTTTCTATAATAGGCAGCTCTCCCATGGACCTTGCCAGCTGATCTGACTGAATACTAAGGTTGTGCAATTGGTTAATTAATGGGAGGGCCTCTTGTGCCATTGAACTCTTTACGATACCTTGATCAGAATATTAGCTCTTTTAATATTATAATCACTCTTCAATGTCAGTGAATACCTATCATAGATCCAGTTTAGAAATATTTTGTTGTGACTTCACAAAAACAATACCTTTTATTTTTATCAGCTCAGGATCGTCGAGAGATGCTGCAAGCAATCATGCGCAGGGGAACAGACTCACTTGGTGCCGACGTACCAAGTGAAAGAGAAATCAACCGTCTAGCTGCTCGAAGCGAAGAAGAATTTTGGCTATTTGAGAAGATGGACGATGAGAGACGTCAGAGAGAGAACTATAGGTCAAGGCTGATGGAAGAACATGAAGTGCCTGATTGGGCATATGCTACTACCCAGGAGAAATCCAAAAGCAAAAATGAGTTTGATTTTGCAAATATCACTGGGAAAAGGAAACGGAAAGAAGTGGTTTACACTGATCTTTTAAGTGATATTCAATGGATGAAGGCAGTAGAAGGTGGAGGAGACTTGTCTAAGATTGCAATTAAAGGTAAGAAGAGAGAGCAAAATACTATTGAGGGCAATGAAATTACAAGTATTGCAGAGCAGAGAACTCCAGAATTCCAGACAGAGAATGATGAACTTAGTGAGGGAGGCAGTGAAGATCTCATGAGGCCCAAAAGATACAAATACAAGCATTTAGAACCCTATAAAGATGAAGCTGAAGGTGGTGGAGAAAATAGTTGGCAGGGGGGTATATTTACATGGAAACCCCACAAAAAGAAGAGGTCATCTCATACCATAGCTCAGAGTTCTTCATCTGATGGCAGGAGATCATCATTTCAATAGCAACATGGTGGACTAGTACAAACAGGTCTTGATACAACTAACACAAGAATACTCAAGGGGTAATGTGGCAAATGGCCCCTTTGTTACTGTACACTGCCTGAGGTCTGTTATCTGTAGATTAGATTGTAGTTGGGGAGTTCCACTGTATTCAGCTTCATTGTAGAGTGCCACCTCCAAGTGGCGAGCTTGATTGGCTAAACTGGCCCCATGAGCAGGTCCACTTGCATGCTACCTAGTGATTTTCGTAGCAAAACATGAGGCCACGTGAGGGAAACAGTGGCGGTTCTTGCATCAATTGTCTTGTAGGTTGGAGGAATTTTATTCAAAAGTAGTTGCTGCATCCTGCTAAGTTATTACTTCAGTTATCAGCTTTCACGAGCTGAATGTATGTCTTTTGTTGGATGTAATACAGGAAGCAGAACTATTGCCAAAAATTATGAATATTTAGTTATACTATGCATTTTCTTCTCATTGCTCAGCTTCTCTCCGTGTTAATACTAAGCTAGTTCAAGGAATGATCAACGGCCATTTAACGAGCAGGACACTTTGAAATATCAATCACAAGGAAAAATAAGTTAATTGCCCTGGAGTTCAAACAGGGATGTCATGCACCCAGTAAACGCATATTTCAGGAAGATGTCAGAACAATGGTCTGGGCTACAAATTGATGCAACTCCAGAAGCATTCACGTTCTAAGATATTAACTGAGATCGCCTGGACAGATTCAGTCATTCGCACATTTGAATTTTTATTGAGTCAAATGAGTATGTATATGCCACCAAGAGCCGAGTGCCTAGGCAATTAGTGAACAGCTGCGTGAGGAATGGCCAGGTGCCTGGGCAAACCATAAACAGTCACTTGAGAGACTTGTCATTCCATTCTAACAACCAAACACTGGCAGGCCTCTTGCACAGATTCTGCTTTGAACTTGCTACAATTGGACCACATCGAACCCTTTCAACCAAGATATAGGATTAAACACTAGGAAGGAGAGCGAGGCTCATGACAAGCTAGATTGCGCTGCAAACCTTTGTTATCAGTTGGCGATTAAGCTTAGCCGTCCTATTGCCCGTGCATAGTCTGGTCTAAGAAATTATTCTAAAAGAACATGCAAACTATATAATACAAACCATTAAACTATCGTGTACCAGGGCTTACAAGTTGTAAGTGCTACTGTGAGAATATCACATTCATCGTCACCATAAAATCAAAATGGGAAGATTGATCTTCACTAAAAGCTACAACAACTGGTGAGGTGACATTATAAACGGTCACCCCATGCAGCTTGAAATAAGTTAATCAACAGGCTAATATTACCAAGTTCAAATCATCCAACAATAGTTTGGTGCCAGCAAGAAGCAGGCTTAAGCACCCAAAACACCCGAGTCCTACTCATCAACTTTAAGACCTCGAAGCTTTGACTCAAGTTCCTCTTCTTCTGCTTCCTCATTTTCTTCCTCAGATTTCTCTTCTTCTTCTGCTTCTTCATGTTCTTGCTCAGATTTCTCTTCTTCTGCTTCTTCTCCTTCAGCGTCATTCTCATCCAGTGGTCCAAGAATATCCAAGCCTTTTTTACCTGCTTTCAGTATCTCCTTCACCTCTTCAATCCCTTCATCGGAAATAAAATTGCCATTGATATTCAAAAGCACAAAGTCAGGCTTTGAAACTACTGCTTGGGCCAATTTTCTAGTTCCTGCCTGACAAAGAGAATTTGTGCTCATATCAACTTCTTTCAGCTGTTCGTGACTGTCCTTTAACACCTCAGCAATCTTTATAGCCCCTTCATCCTTCAACTCATTCTCAGATAAGTTCAACTTGCTCAGGCACTGTTTTCCTGCTATACATTCTGCTAGTGCAGGAGCAGCTTCAGCAGTGATATCATTTCCAGCCATTTCTAGAACTCCAAGTGAGGGAGCAGAATCTCTAAGGGCAGTTGCTATATTAATGGCCCCCTCGTCCTCTAAATTCAAGTAACTCAAATAAACTTCAGTCAGACCCTTGAAACATGAAATAGTTTTACTTAAAGCTTTTCCTGCATCCACACCAAACATGTTATCCCTCAGATCAAGCTTCCTCAAATTACTGGAGGCCTCTAATGCCTCAGCTAGTGCAACCCCACCATCAGAGCCCACCCTAGTGGAAGAGCACCTGAAATCCTCCAATTTTGGAGAACGTTTCACCACTTCTGAAATTGCTAGAGCCCCTTCATCTCCAGTCATATTATTATGGAAATGTAGAATCTTAAGATTCTCAGTGGATGGAATCAGCTCACAGACAGCCTTAGCAGCTTCTTCAGAGATACCATCATTCATTAAGTAAAGCTCCTCTAATCGACTTTGTGATTTCAAAAGTTCCCCAAATGCCCTAACTCCCTTCTCACCCAAGGCATTATTTGAGAGATTCAAAGATCTTAAAACAGAACCCTGAAGAGCTTCTGCAAATATACTCATGACTTCAAGAGCTTCTGCCTCAGGCCTACCTGCTATAAAATCTGACAAATCTACTTCAGTTAGCTGATCCTTTACGGATGCCAAGATAGGCTCTGCGACACGAGCTGCACCAATCCCAAAGCTTCTATTGCTAAAACATATTTTAGTGTATGTATTTCCTCCCACTGCTAATGGTTTTAGAAGATCTTGGGCCTCCTCTGCTTCAATGAAAGCTCTTTGCCCTCCAGAAATATCAAAAATGGTTGAAATTGGACCTCCATTTGAAGACAGATCCTCCTTGGCCTCCTGCTGAGGCCCCCTTTTAAGGACCTCCAGCATGAGCTTGCTGGACTCTTTTGCATATAACTGCACTGCAGAGCTTCCATCGCCATCGGGATCTTTCTCAAAATGTTCACTAGCAGAAGAAAAAGCTGTCTCTTCTATCTGCTTAGCATTTTCTTCAGCTTCTTCTTTGCTAAGTAAGCCATACTTTCGAGAGAAAATGGATGGAGAAGAAAGATTTTTGGTCATTCTCTCCACAAGCATCAGGCGGGTGCTCTGGCTAGGGGGCCACAGTTTTATTGAGAACGGCCTGTGTGAAGTCTCTGTTGTTGCATCCATCATGAAGAAACCTGGTAAAGTAAGACAGAAGAAAAGTAGGTTGACTTCAGTTTATACATCACCACCAGCATATGCAAAATTTGAAAATATACATTCCTTATGAAAAGTTGATATCAACTTCAAAAGGAAAGTTAGAGAAATTCAACGACCATGTTTTGAGTGAAGGGAGAAGCTTGTATTCATAAAGAACCCACAAAAGGAAAGAAAAAATGGCCATATAAGAAATACAAATTAAATTATGTCAGTATAAGCAAAAACAAAATAAAATTAGTAAAAATCTAGCACCTGTAAATTCTCAAAGGAAAAAATATTGGTTACATCAAAAGATATAGAAACATCCAGTAAACCCTTACCCCATCTATCAAACTAACAGAAAACCAAATTGATTGTGAAAACCAAATTGATTGTGAATCACGTCTCTCAATTAGACCATCAGCGCAATGAAACTGAACTTCTAAAAACACTTAGAAGGTACTTGGAATGTTCTTGCTAGAGAGGGGGATAGGAAACGGGTCAGAATCATTGTTTGGTTACCTCCACCTTTACACTCCTACAAATTAAATTTTGATGGATCTTCATTTGCGAAACCGAGTCTAGCGGGTGTAGGTGGACTGATCAGGAACTCCTGTGGAGAGATTTTGCTTACTTATTCAGATCTCATTGGCATCACAGACTCACAATAACTGAAGCCATGAGTCTACTTCAAGGGCTCAAGTGTTTTCTTAACTTCCACTTCATTGGACCACTACATGTTGAGAGAGATACTCAAGTGCTAATTCAATGGTGCAAAGACCTCAAGCTTCCTTGCAGACTTCGCCATATTATTGATGAGATAAGGGACTAAGCTTACTTTGTTACTAGTTGGAATCATGTTCTAAAAAGTGCCAATGGTAGGGCAGATGAATTGGCTAAGCATGGGGCCCATGAACAGTATGTTGTTGTTCGGACCCCCTAGCTCCTTGTATCTTGTAACCTGTTGGTTTGTTGTATCTCTTAGCCCATTGGGCTGCAATCAATAAAATCACAACTTCAAAAAAAAAAAAAAAAACACATAGAAGGTCCACCCAATCATTTCTTGAGATGAAAATGCAAAGGTTAGTAACAATAACCCATTAAATCCACAAAAACACTTGAAAAGCTCACCTTTTACGTGTGACAATCAAACAGGGCACACATTTCATCTGAACTTTCGTTAAAAAAAAACCATACCTTAAAATGGAGGTCTGATAGGAGGGTCTTAAAACTTCCAACATTCACAATGTGAAAGTGTGAAAGTTGTGAAGAAGAAGAGATAATTGAGGAAGAAGAAAAAAAAGATAAGAGCAATGTCGTGTAAGAAGCTGCTGTTCTGTTTAGATGTCTTTAAGAGTACATTTAGGTGGTCCAACAAAGCAATGCAATCCCACAATAAGCTAAAGGTGTCATACATTCATAAGATGCATTTTTAAAAGGCTGATTTTGTCTTATTCAAACTTTTTTTTTTTGAAATAGTGTGCTTGCATAAAGCCCCTGCCTTATGCGCCTGTGGAGCCTTGAACTCAAGACCTCCCACTACAAATCTCCCAATGTGACCACTGAGTTATTACTCAAGTTCACAAACTATAAAGCCAAAAATAAATAAATAAATAAATAAAATGAAATGCCAACTGTTGCAAAAATCCAAAATCTACGATGACATATGCTATGACCAATTTTAGACAGGGATATATTTATTAATTTACAAGGACAGTGTAATTTCGTTTAAATTTGACAATTTATAAGGAGGATGTACTAAAATCCAAGCAGGTAAGCTTTATGTGCCACTTGAAACACCATAAGGCAATTGGTCAAATGAAACTCGTTCAGGAGCTTCAGTTTTTCCTAAAACAAAAAAACAAAAACAAAACTTTAGAAAGCACCATTTTATTGTATATACCAGAGAATTACAATAGAAAACCAAACAGCAGAACTAAGCCATCAACCCAACAGTGTCATTGTTCCTAAGGCTGGGTTATTGTTGAACAAAGATACTCAGCAGTTTGATCCTCATCTTCTAGTACAAGTACTTTGACACATTCTAATCATGAAAAACCCAGAAAGCCTACTACTAGGAAAGACCATTCCAAGTTAAAAGTAACAGATGAAAACTAAAAAAACTGTAAAATGTTAGTTACCTTGCATAGCTTTCACATAAGAAACCAAAAAGTTGTTCTTTTGAATATAAAACACCCAATTCATGCTATATCAAGTGTTATGAACCCCCATTCCAACTTCTCTATGCAAAAAGCCCCAATAAATGAGTTTATACATAACTCAAGCTTCAAAACATTTTGAAAGGAATCACACTAAGGATGCCTCGAGAACACATATTTGGCAATCTAAACAAAGGCATTTTTTCACACTGGGTCTTTCATAAAGATCATAAACGACCCTTTTAAGAAGTTATTTTTTAAAGAAAAAGAAAAACAGAAACCCAAAAAGCAACTTAAAAATAGAGCATACTTCTTGACTTAAATAATGTTATGTCCTCCTAAAGCCCAGAACTGAAGTAACGTCTGAACATATGAACCAAAGGCTGAATCCACAGTACTAGAAATATTCAACTATGCTCTTCACGTGAGTAGAAACAAGATTGTACACAGCTGCATCATCCACGGTAACAGGCGATGAACACAGACAAATGATCATGATTTAAAATAATAAAAAATTTTATCAGCTGAGGTTAAGAGCCCATCAAGAAATAAAAGAAAAAGTCAGCTACCAGACGTATGGTAAAGAAAGTCCCAAAAAGGCACCCTCAATCTCAAATCTAGAAAATAATACTGTGCAACAGAGAAGAAAAATGGGCATAATAAACGACAGAATAATTAAAATAATAATTTGAAGGAAAAAACCATGCCATATATAAGGCCTAAGATATAAAAAAATCATTTGAAAGAAAAAAAAATCAATTGAATTAATGCCCAAGTTGAAAAAGCAAGTTAAAAAATAACAAACCACAAACAGAAATCTAAAGCCAATCTCCCCTTCTGCAAAGTTATTGTGTCTTTCATGTTATGCACATCTCTTTTTCACCATTAAAAAAAAAGACACTTAATCCGTAAGTTTCTTGGGACTCTCTACAGCTATCACCATAACCTCAATCACAATCTAAGCTATATGGATAGGATGATTGGCCCATTATTCAAATGATACTCTTTTCAATGTGTTTGCTACTCATACTGATGCTTAATCATGAAGAAATATTTACTGAATCACTACAACCCTTGACAATAGGCATAACATCATTGCTAGTTGCAACACATGCCACTAGAATAAAAAAAATTGTGAGAGAGCAAACTGTAAATTTAAATTTTGTTATGCACAGATCTAATACTGTCAAGCAAAGAGCGTTAAAAGATCCAGTTCCAAGTCCAACAAGCACATAAATCCTAAAAACAAAAATTCGCAAAGCACAGTCAGGTTATCATAAATAAAAGGGAGAAAGATTTTTGCCAGTACAAGTGTTTCATGAGCAGGTTGAAGTACAACAATGTCAGACTACATGCCTCGGAATGTCCACTTTAGAAGCAACACAAAAGAAAGGAAAGTAATTTATGACAGACATGCACAGCCAATACAAAAAGTTAATTCCTTGCAGTAGTGAAGTCTACAGGTGGTTGAGCACCAATTTGAGGAAATATAAATTAAACAATATTGTGTTTTGCAGGAACATTAATCAGTAAACCAGCAAAATCATTAACAGATAAGATAAACGAAAATCCTTCATTCTTCGTCTCCAAATCTAGAAGGTGCACATTTGGAAATGCAACGATACCCATTCAACAGGGCAAATCAAGGTTGTTTACACGCTTAAAAATAATCAGTGTCATAAATGTAAAATCTATAACTTTTCATCGGTAACGAATTAAAAAAAAAAAAAAGAAAAGAAAAGAAGTTGAAATCTGAATCCATTATTTCACGAGTTACTTCAAAAATCAAAGAAGTAAAAAGACTGTAACTCTAATTCCAACTGCTCAACTGATCTACAAAATTACTTTATTCCCGGCCAATGCAACGGGACTAACACCTAAACAAACGATGGAACAATATCATGTGATCCCCAGAAATGTCTAGCTATCTCAATGCAAACAGAAGTAAATGCACAAAAGTCGGCATTTTAACACTGACATCATTAAATGAACTCTCTTTCACTATAACAAAATGTCACTTTCCCAAAGTCAAGGCGATTTCTAACACTAACAGCTGAATGTAAACCCGAGCGCTGCAAACATGTAGACGACACAATCCAAAACTGCTATGTAACGCAACTGAGATACTTACCAGAGAAGAAAATCCGGAGTAGATAGATACCTGAGTCTCGAGAGAGAGAGGAAGGGCAAGAGTCTAGACAGCAAAGAGCGGGAAGGTAAGAGAGAGCGCCGGAGGGCAAAATGGGGAACCGGGATTTGGATTTTGGAAATAGAAGTGTTTACCGGCGAAACGGAGGGAACCGGTAAAGTGTAAAACCCTTGTCCGATTTCGAAATGTAATCTTGACCGTGCACTTACAATCATCACTGACAGACTTGATCAACGGTTTCTGTAGCGCACTGAAGTTGATTACATCATCAATATTCAAAACGATATTTGGGTCAGATCGGGCCCAACCCGGATCCAAGTTCGACGCGCGAGCATAATGAATTAAGTCATATTACCCCAAGAAACAGCGGTGAAAGAAACTTACCTGAAGTATAATATAACCGTCTAAAACTATGCTATTCATTAGATAATTTATATAAATAGGATAAATAAATGAAAATTACTGTTCCTGTTTAGAATGTAAAAACTAAATACAAATTAAAATTTAACAACATTTTTGAACGGCATTCATCCTACAATAACTTGTAGGTAATTCACATGTAGAATATTGAAATAAGAATTTTAAAAATTTTATTATACATAATTACCATTATTCATATATGGACATCCTAATCTAGTCGATTGTAATCTATTGTTGGTTATAATACAAAATTTTCTAATATTATTTTAAAATTTAAAAATAAAATATTAATTAAAAAGATATAAGAATTTATACAATATTTTTTACATAATAAAAATTTAATAAATGTTTAAATATTTATTAGTATCTTTTCCAAATAAGTAATGCTAGTTGCACGTACCCACACTATCCATCCGACCAATCTGAAACACTAAAAAAGATAAAAAGATATTTTTTATTATATAAAATTTTAAATCCTAAATGATAAACCCTAAGGAGTGTGTTTCAGATTGGCGGATGGGTAGTGAGCTTAAATGCAACTAGCATTTTCCTTCTTAAATATCTAAAAAAAAATTCCCGTTAGTTACAGTATAAATTATGTCTCTAGTTAAAAATTAATATATCTATAATGGATAATATAATTAGAACCACGTTGTTGTTTTAGCGAGTTAATAAATGTACACTTTGAGATTATTTGACCCAATGAATAATAAAGAGTTGAGGAATTCCAGCACCACTGATGGCGAACTACAAATTAGTCGTCATAATTAACTCGCGGCGACGAGGATCCCTGAGCCGGAGGTGCCAGCGGCTGTGTGGCAAATTGGCCTTGCGAGCACTGGCCCGCCATTTCCTGATTCGAGCGTCCGCATGCCGTGACACCCCGCAGAAGCGCTGCAGCCGCCTCGGCATGGCATCGTACACGCGCCACCACCGTCGATGCGCTGCGTCGCTCGCGAACGCCTGGTGCCCCTTCTCGTCCCAGTTGCAGTCGTAGTCCCTGTAGCACATCCACGGCTTCGCGCCCAAGTAATGGACCGCGTATATGTGCGGCGGCACCTCCCGCGACGCGTTCAGGCTGTGGAAGTTCTTCAGCCAGTTGAGCCTGTTCGGCCACCGGTGCCACCACACGAACACCTCGTTCAGGTACCTGTTCGTCATACACATTATATATACACTTTGAGTCACGTCATACTTAATGAGACTTAAGTTGCTAACTCATTATTAGTCTGGACGGAAACTATTAGCTCATAGAAATTGTTAACTACCAAATTAATATGGATCTAACGAGTAAATACTAATATTAGCCTATATCATATATAGATTATGAGAATTCTTATTGATCAATATATAAGTTTGACTGTCAAAAAATATCAGTATAGACAGATGCTATCAATTCATAAATCCTTGATAATTTAAAATAATAAATTTAAATTAATTATAACTCCTACTCATAAAGTTATAATCTTCTCTTCATTTAGTTAATGTGAAGACAGTATCGAAATCATTTTTCGTATAGTAATATTATGGATGGTGATTATTAAAGAGGGAGAGTACGTACCCTTGGTCGCCTCCGTTGTAGGATAAGAGGCGGTCTCTGTTCTCCATCAGCGTCTCAAAGACGCACTGCGACGGCTCGACGAGCATGATCCCGGAATTGAAGATGAATTTGTCGTTGCCGGCGGCGGAGAGCTGCGGGGAGGCAAAGAACCCGTCGATGTTTTCGAGGAGCACGAAATCGGAGTCGACGAAGATGATCTTGTCGTAGTCGGCGAGCTGCCATATCCGGAGCTTGCTGTAGTTCCACTCATTGTACGCGTTCTTCATCGCGAACGGGCTGCGAATGCGGTCGATGTCCCTGATCTTCCATCCCGCGGCTCGCAGAGCTCGACGGCTTCTCTGGGTTACGAAGTTATCGGCGAGGAGGACGAGGTCTTTGGTGGTATTCGTCTGGATTATGCTCTGCGCAAGCGCTATGGCGCCGCACACGTAATCCTCCGAGGAATGCAGTAGGGTCACGTATGCTTCTCTTGGGTGGTGGCGATGGTGGTGATCATATTCATGCAGTACTACTGGGTTCTTCATCTTTGAGAAATCGTAATCTACTCTTCCTTGACCTGAACATCGGTACGTCGTTCAAATAATAATAATCTCTGCAAATGTTAGTTAGACTTATAACGAAACGAATTGCACGACCGAAATAGAATAAGATTATAGCTAGAAGGTTTGTTCACCAACCTGAAGACAAAACTCAAGTCACGCGGATTTTTTTTCTTTTTTTCCTCTCAACTAATTACAAACCAAATCGTACCTGAATTCATTATTTCTTCAAATCGCGACGCTTACCAACCCACCAATTTTTAATTTGGTGGACTATTTCAGAATATTTTCTATTACTGTTATATATATATATATATATACCTTGAGGATGCATGAATCGCGATGATCATAAATAAGAACAATCTGGTATTGATATGGAATTAATTAAGGTTGAAGAAGATGAACTATATATGTATCTGGATGATTACTTATCAAATAAAACTAAAAAGAGAATAATATTCTGGTACTTTCACGGAATATTGAAGTACTATCTGTGTTGCTCTTTGATAACTTAACCCTAAGAATTTAACGAAAAACTGCGTAACAGAGGCAATTTTCAGTGTATCAAGATCCAAGTTAATTAAAAAGAGTAGTAACTAGTAATGGATTAAACTCAATTACGTACCATGTTTTATCAGAGGCAGGGAAAGTTGGCAGGACCCAAGAGGCAAAGCCAGCTTCTGCTCCAATCTTCTCAAATCCGGTCTGTAAACCCTCAAATCCTCCACTCTCGTCACCAGATCATCGCACCGGAAAATCTCCAACATCGGCGATCCGGGGCCCACGAAGACCACCGCCGCCGCCGATCCGTTCACTGATGATCGCCTCGCGCTTCTCACCGCCAAGTTCGCCGCCACCAGGTTGACCTGCAACCGGAAAACGCTCCGGTGACCGCTCCGGCCGTCCTCGCCGGCGAGTTCCGGAACTCGCACCACCACCGCGTCTAACCCCTCGTAATCCCGGAACCTCGGCATCGGAATCTCCGGGCACTTGGGTATATTCCGTTTCTCCGTCTCGTCGATCCACTCGGGAAAGAACGCATCCCACGAGTCGCCGTCGTTCGGCACCCTATCGAACCGCACCACCTTGATCTCGCCCACCTCTTCCCACTCTCGAATCTCGCGTTCGTCTCTCACATTCACTAGTCCGATTCTGAGTGTCGACCTCTCGACCCCGCCGGAGTACGCTTCCTTGAGGAAGTAGTCCAGCCGCCGGCGAGGTCGTCCGGCGACGTCGAGGGCGGCTTTCAAGTCCAGGAGCTCGTACCCCAGCGGCCGGCGGGAGACTGCCCGCCGACCCAAGTCCGGCGTGGTGGAAGATATCGCGATGAGGAAGAGTATGAGGAAAGATAAGAAACAGATGTAGGAGAGCTTGAGCTGTAGAGACGAAGGCTTCGAAAACATTGCGGCAGTACTTGCAGGGGTGCAGCTTCTCTTCCCGATGAAGAAGACGAAGCGCCGCCATTTATTACATGTAAATACTCGAGAGAAGAAAGAAACTGGATCGTGTAGCCACGTTCCAGGAAGTGGGTCCGACGGATTGTTAGGCGTGCAGTCCATTGATTTCTTCTACCTGACCAAGGGAATTAGAGGAGGAAGAAGGGGATGAGGCTGTCTGTTTTATTTATAGAGAAAATTTGAATCCCGCTTTTCTCTCTTTTTCTCTTGCTGACCCCCAAAAAAATTGAAGAAGTTTAAGATTGAAATTACGTGATCAAAGCAGTGTTTGATTAAAACCCATACTGCCATCACACTTTTCATTAGTTTAATCAGATTGAATGGGGTTAACTCAACGTCCAGTTGTTGAACCAATTATCCTAAATTTTATTATATATATCTTTGTCATTTAACGTGGTCTAATCCCGCTTATGATATCTTATCGGTCGCAAGACTCCCAACTATTTAAAATGGTCGGCAAAAAATAAAAAACTTTAATTACGATTTAATCGGATAGATTAACATTAACTAATTGACTGCTTTTGGTCAAATATTAAGGATCAAAACATTAAGGCCTGTTTTATTTGGTTGATGGGAATAACTAATGAATTAAAATAAGGGGATCTCTAAATAGAAATTTATTTTCGATTAATTGAAAGAGAAAACCTTTTCCACCAAATTACTACATTTCCATCGTGCATGGGAGTATCTTGCTTTAACACTTGAAAGAACGATGTTTAGACATTTCTGAAATCCATACAAAGAAATTCTTAATTATCCAGCACTCTTTCTGATTTTGTAGAAGCTTACAATTTAGTATGGCCAAACCCAGTCGAACTCCCATGCACGATGGAAATAATTGACAAATTAGTGTAACTTCGAGCATCTTTAGAAAACTGCCTTGTAACGAAAACATCAACGTATTCAAGTCCTACAGTCCTACTTCAACCATATCCACTAGCAAAAAAGAGCCATCCGCCGACGGGCCAAAACGCACCGGAAGAACATTAAAACCCGTCGGCAGACATCCGACGACGGGTCACGCCACGTCGTCGTAATATATCCGCCGTCGGATGCATCACCCAACGCATCAACCCGTCGGCAGAACCGAGAAAACCCGTCGGCGTAACCGAGAAAACCCGTCGTGATGCTGCAGAACAAAATCGCAAGCGCGTGCGTCCGTCGGCGGAGGAACACTTCCGACAACGGTTGACTACGTCGGGGGCAATATTACCGCGACGGCTGCGAACTGCGAGCGGCGTATATTTTCCCACGCGTTGAAGGCGAGAGCGCCGCTGGAAATTGTCTACGGCGCATGACGAAGCATTGTTGGAAAGAACTTGGCGACGCTTCCCACGCGTCGGCGAAGCTATTTACCAACGCGTTACCGAGCATCTTTGGAGTTCTCCCGACACGTCATGACGCGTCGCCGGAGGTCAGCCGACGCGTGCCAGGGCGTCGGCGAACAGTTTCACCCGACGCTTCTTTAACCGTCGGCTGTAGTTCTACGCCGACGCGTCTGAGCGCGTCGGCTTGGACGCTTTTGTCACCCGACGGTTCTAGTTACGTCGGCTTTAGTTCTACGTCGACGCGTTAGGGCGCATCGGCGTAGGAGTTTTACCGACGCGTTCTTTAGGGCGTCGGTGGAACGGGTCATACGACGCGTGGATACGCGTCGGCGGATGTTTGTTTTTCCGCCGACGGTTTCAACCCATCGGCGGAAGGTTTTTGTTTTTATGTTGATTTTCTTTTTTTTTCTGTGGACCTGTTTTCTTCATCACTACACATAATTTTGCAATAATGAAAATAAAAACATAAACATAAGCTCACGTATGCAAAAAAAATGTTCTATATACATAAAGAACTACAGTGTCCACAACAAGGATCCGATGAAAAGTTCGTATATATAAATTTACGAAGTCTACTAAAAACAAAGAGGAAGTGATCTTAACGCGTTCCATCCATTACAAAATCATTACGGTGGCTTCTCTGGCAAAAATCTGAGGTCAGCTCCCACAACAACCTCGAGAACCAAAATAGAAGTATATTACTTCTCCCACCAAACTTGCCACACAGAACTCCAATGTTGCTTATCAGCCAAACTAAATAGCAAGAGTCGAAGATGCTATTACTGACCTCCAAAATAATACGATCGTCAATGTTTGCGGCGGGTGGGACTCTCCATGGCCAGAAGACCCCCTATGAAGCTTATCACGAAGAAAATTAGAGATATATTTATGCTCATCAATTTAAAATAATGTAGAATACTGAAGACAATTCTTACCTTCTTTGTGGACTGCAAGAAGTAACATTTCTAGCCTCTCCATGCGTGCGCTCATGGCTTGTACCTGCTGGGACAATGCCTCCTTATCCCGCCTCTCCCTCCAACTGTTCAGCCAATGCCACATAACTACGAGAGCTGGAAGAGGCACCTCTCCACGCAGTCGGCGCCTGTACCAACCCCTCTCTCGTAGCCACCTTTGTGGCCCCGAACACCGTGTATCTATTACCGTGTCACCTCCGGGATCCTTGGAGTGAGCGACGTTACTTTCAAAGGCTGCACGGCGCACCGCCTCTGCATGCAGTGAAATTAATGAATTAAATAGGTCTGGAAGTTGTATTCAACACGGATCATAAAGCAAAAATATATAACTTACACGTTGTTCATGAGTTATTTCATCCGGATACGTCCCATCCTTCCTCCGATGAGCTTTGAGGTATGCCATCGGGAAAGTGTAGCCCTCGTGGTCGACGACGCTGTAATTAATGTAAGCGAGAAGCAAAAAGAGTGTAAAAGAAAAATAAGAAGAGTTCCGAGAAGGTAATCATATAAAAACCTGTTCCTCTAAGAATCGGGAAGAGACTTTGACCCAAGGGTATGCGTTGTCTTGAGCCACATCGATTACGACTGTTCTCGCTCATCCAAACCACGACTCCTAACTTTGTCCCAATACTTCACGAGGAGAACCCAGTCCTCTTGGCTCATACCAGGTATGGGACAAGTCTTCGATTGCTCGTCGGTCTTCCCATCATAGTGCTCCTTCTTATATGCCGCTCGGTTATCTCTAATGATTTTTACGGAGCACGGGCTTGATAGCCTCCATAGCCTCTTGCTCCGTGGAGCACCCTCGGCATCCACAAAGTTATACTTTGTTGCACAAAAAAAGAGTCAGTCCTGCAACCATAAGGCGGTTGAAGATAAATAATTAACTAGCACTACTTACTTTGATGACGTTAAACCAGGTCTGGAACTCATGGGGGGATAGTCACGCCACTTTGGAGATGCAACGGAAAGTACTGATCGCCCGTACTACCGTCCCCATGAGATATGACAATGAAGACCGTCGGCCTGCAACCATCTGGCCATCTCGATAATGACCAGGTTTCGTATAACGGGAAAAAACCTGTGTAGGACTATATGGGTCTTGATGGTCTCACAGTCATGGGTCTGTCCATTTTCACACTTCCGACATGGACAACGCATAAGACCATTGTCTTGCACTCCCAACCTTTCTCTTGCATAGTCTATAAAAAATTGACACCGCAACAAATCTGGGATGACACCGTGTGCGGCTTTGTCTTTGCACGCATACATTCATCTCTTGTCATTCAAATAGTCTGTATCCATGGTAATTACGGAAGATAAGCTACATAAAAGAAAAAGATTGGGTGTTTAACACTCAATTGGGTAACTCACCACAACCCTTATTCGAACGAAAAAATCATACATGGTGAAGAGCACCTAAAACTGTGGCCTTATCATGGGTTCTCCATTGGAGAGATAGAGGAAGGGAGAGATTATATAGTGGAACAGAATTTGAGAGACAATTGAGACAAGAGAGAGAACAGAGTGGTTGAGAAAGAGAGAGAGAGAGAGAGAGAAAGATAAAGAGAGAGACTAGAGAGAGAGAGAGAGAGAGAGAGAGAGAGAATAAGAGAGATGTAAGATATAAAATCGGAATTTTAATTCGAGAGAAAAAGAGGGAGACTTTAAGAGTGTAAAACAGATTTTACATTCAGAGAGCTAGAGAGGGAGAGAAAATAAGAGAGATGTAAGAGTTAAATATATAACTTAAATCAGAGAGAGAGAGAGAGAGAGAGAGAGAGAGAGAGAGAGAGAAATTAGATGCTAATTGGAAGAGTTTAAAACAGAATTAAAAGAGAGAGAGAGAGTAAGAGAAAATAGAGAGAGAGGTTAAGAGAGTTCAAATCAGAAGTTCAAAACAGAGGGGAGAGAGAAGAGAGAGATAAAGAGAGAATAAGATAGAGATGTAAGATTCAAAAACGGAATTTTAATTCAGAGAGAGAGAGAGAGAGAGAGAGTGAAAAAAGAAAGAAGTTTACCATTTTGAAACAGAATTGTAACTTGGAGAGAGAGAGACCAAGAGAGGGGAGAGAGAAAAAGAGGGAGACTTTAAGAGTGTAAAACAGATTTTACATTCAAAGAGCTAGAGAGGAGAAAATAAATTAGAGATGTAAGAGTTAAATATATAACTTAAATCAGAGAGAGAGAGAGAGAGAGAGAGAGAGAGAGAGAGAGAGAAATTAGATGCTAATTGGAAGAGTTTAAAACAGAATTCTAAAAAGAGAGAGAGAAAAGAAAAATAGAGAGAGAGGTTAAGAGAGTTCAAATCAGAAGTTCAAAACAGAGGGAGAGAGAAAGAGAGAGATAAAGAGAATAAGATAGAGATGTAAGATTCAAAACGGAATTTTAATTCAGAGAGAGAGAGAGAGAGAGAGAGAGAGAGTGAGTGAAAAAAAGAAAGAAGTTTACCATTTTGAAACAGAATTGTAACTTGAGAGAGAGAGACCAAGAGAGGGGAGAGAGAAAAGAGGGAGACTTTAAGAGTGTAAAACAGATTTTACATTCAGAGAGCTAGAGAGAGGAGAAAATAAATTAGAGATGTAAGAGTTAAATATATAACTTAAATCAGAGAGAGAGAGAGAGAGAGAGAGAGAGAGAAATTAGATGCTAATTGGAAGAGTTTAAAACAGAGAGAGAGAGAGAGAGAGAGAGGTTAAGAGAGATGTTCAAAAGAGGGAGAGAGAAAGAGAAAAAGAGAGAGGTTAAGAGAGAATAGGATAGAGATGTAAAGAATTAAAAAACAGAATTTTATTTCAGAGGAGAGAGAGAAGAGAGAGAGAGAGAGAGAGAGAGAGAGAGAGAGAGAGAGAGAGAGAGAGAGAGAGAGAGAGAGAGAGAGAGAGAGAGAGAGAATTAGAAGTTTAAAACAGATTTTGAGGGTAAACAGTAAGAGAGTGAGAGCTAGAGAGGGAATTCAAGGAGCAACCAAACAGAGACAAACTCACATCCACCATTGATTTTCACAAAACACATCCCATCATCATTCAACCCATGCTTGCAACACCATGCAAAAATCATTCTACAAACACACATCCACCATTGATTCTCACAAAACACATCCCATCATCATTCAACCCATGCTTGTAACACCATGCAAAATCATTCTCCAACAACAATATATCTTAAAACAACACTAATGAAAATTTAAAACTTACTCACACATTGTTCTGCAGCGGCTTTCGGGAGAGTCCTCTGTCTCTGATTTTCGCCCGACGATTGCCTCACACTGGTTGTCAACAGAGGGCTAGAGGACAGCGAAAATTTATGGAACAAAAATAAGAGAAACTAGTGAGAATCATGACGAAGAAGGAAAAGGGGAAGCAAATGAAAGTTTATGGGACCATAATAAACTTACCTACGGCGAAGAAAAACAAACTCTTGCCGGCGGGAGAGAACCAACAGATTGATTCGACGCACAGTTGCTGGCGAACGCCGAGCACGCGCGCGCCACCGCAAAGCGGTGTTTTGGCTCGGAAGAACGCGGTTTGAAGAAAGACGCACTCTCGGACCTTCGGCCGGAGGACTACGCGAGACGCCGAGACGAAAAAGACGAAATTTCCGCTGGAGAATGCCGGGGCACGCTGGTGGGAACGCCGGGAACGCCGGGAACGCCGGGAAGGCGGGGAAGGCTTGGCGCTCGATTCCGTCGGCCAGCGTTTCGACGGCTTCCGTCGAAGAAAGGTTTTAAATTTCAGTAACCCTGTCTTCCCGTTACGCGGCGTAACGCCTGCGGCAAGCAAGGACGAAATATTTCAACCCGTCGGCGGAGAAAATAGACACTAGAGAATTAAGCTTCCCCGACGGGTGGACGACAAATGATGCGTCGGCGCATCACAACACTGTCACCGACGCGCGTCAAGATGCGTCGCCATAAGAAACCATCGGTTCCCCGACGGGTGAAAACAATTTCGCCGGGCGCTTGAGATCGTTATCCCCGACGCGCGTCAACAGCGCCGGCGGAAGTGATCTTCGATTCCGCCGATGGGTGGGAACTGCGCAAGCGTCGTTGCTTTTGAACAATGTCCGCCCGGCGCGTCTTATTAGGCGTCGGCCGAAGAGTTTTGTTATCCCGCCGACGGGTGTTTTGGGTAAAGTGCAGTTCCGCCGATGTGCTCTTGAACCCGTCGGCGGAAGGCCTCTCCGCCGACGTGTTTTGTTCTGCCCGTCGGCGGAGGGTACTTTTTTACTAGTGATCGGAAATATTCGTAATTAGTACTATTCCATTCCTTCTTATTACAATCATGGTATTATGGTATTATGACTCGGTCTAGTCAGACTCATATTTTGAGTTTTTTAGGTTGAGTAAGGTTTGACGTCAAGCTTACCTCTTCAATAAAGGGTAAAATTATTTCCAATAGAATAATGCTAGTTGCACTTAACCCACACACCTATCCCGTGCACATGTTAATCTAAACCATTGATGGCTAGGGTTTATCCTTTAGAAAAAAGGATTTTATAAAAAAAATATATTTTAATATTTTTAAAGGCATAGATTAACACGTACATCGGATAGGTGCGCCCGCTAGGTGCGTCTAACATTACTCTTTCCAATATTATTGCCAAGTCCGATCGGGCCCGATGGTCAACTAGAACCAATGTAGCGACATTCACAATTTTATTCAAGTCAAACTATTTTCACTCTCATTGCATGAAGAGCTAAATGAACATGGCTTTACTTTGAAGAAATCAACTTAGATGTTTTGCTTGCTCTATAGTCTTTATTATAACTTCTTATTTCAGTTTCATTTATTTATTTGTAAAGTTGCAATTTATTTCCAATGTAAATACAAACAATAACTAATTTCTCTAGGTATTATTTCTATTGGTAAAGCAAACAAAGTCTCACATTAGCTAAAAGTGGGAAAAATTATGAGATTATAAGAGATGACAACATCTTTATTTGAGGCATTTTGAGTAGAACTGTTAAACCCAAGAATAAATTTGGGTAGGCTTGGGCCCAAAACGGATAATATCATATCAATGTGGAGTTTGTAGTGTATAATGTAGTTTTATACCAAAACAATAAACTCACTGACCTGGTTGGGTCCATAGGATGTTCAATGAGGTAGTAAGTCAACCATGCTTTGGAGTCATTTGAATAATTTGTTGGTTATTATGGACGGAGAGGCCTCTCTCAAAGACTCGAAAAAAATATATTTTTTGAGTTTCGTGAAATATTATTTTTATTTCTTTGTGAGAGGGTCAGTGCACGAATCATTATTATTTGTTTTATTATGGATGAGGCCTCTTTGACTCAAACCCAGTTCATATATATATGTTGAGGGTTGACCTTAGTACAAGTCTGGGTAAAAATCATAACTTTATTTACAAAGCAAAAAAACTCCATTTTCTCTAGAATTCGTTTTCTTGCTTTGTAAGTACTAGAATTACATGTAAGTGACTTACGAGCATGGTTTGCAGTGTCTATACGAAATTGCCGATACTAGTTGATACGCATCCGTATCTTTAGTTAAGAAAACTAAAAACACAGGGAGTTTCCATTTACAAGAAACAAACCCCCGTATCCTTTTGTATATGAACAAAAGTCAATAAGTACAAGACTTTATCGATTCAAATTTGAACAACAAGGAATATAAATCAAAGGAACCCATGAAAATTCTTTTTTTTTTGTGTTAACAACGTCATAGAGTAAGGTAAATTCACAATAGAATTTATGATTTGACCAGTGTTCTAATATTAACTATTTTAAATATTTGAAAATGAAAAAAGTAGAACTTTATACATATTTCATTCACTCTTTGCACTATTTCTAGTAAATTTAATATTTGTATCAAAAGTAATATATTTCAAGACCATATATAAATGAATTACTCTAGTCTTGGTATAATTTGGGCTACTATTTAATAATTTATTTTTATCTTTGACACAAGTTATGGTATGCTATGTAAGTTAGAATTACTTGTTTTAAACCAATGTGTGAAAAATTATGTTGATTAATTAATTGTTAAATATAATCACTATAATCTTTTATGATTTAATTATTGAATTAGAATTATTGGTACATATACTATTATTATTTTATGAAATTACTACATATAAATATTTGCTAATGTCTCTTCTTTTTTTTTACTATGATTCCATGATTTACATGCATGTCTAAGAGTATCTATGTGTATCTATGAAATGTATCCGTTTCCTTGCGGTCCGATACTTTGAGTATCTATGATAATACGAACCTTGCTTACAAGCATGGTTTTCTATATCAATATGTAATGGCCAATACGTATCCATTTCCTTACTTGTGGAAACAAAATACGGTTACAGGAAACTAACCCCCCATAGTGTCACATATCGGCAGGTTTCTCAAGTTATCGAGGAAACTCGTAGATATATACAATTCGATACATCTAAGAATGTTCAAATTTTTTTCTAGGTTATGGAAGTTGTTCGTCAAACCACTAGATTTGTTTTCTGGCGAATTTGGTCACTTTCTAGCGGTGGAACTATATGTGGAACGGTCGCCGACTTTAAGGGAGGCCTGAATGCCGGCACAGAGAAACCCTGGTTTCTTTGTTATCGGCAGCAAGAGGTTTGGGATGACTTCTTGCGGTTTTGTCATGATCCCGTGAATCGGATTGTTTTGGTCTGGTTCATATGTGGTTCAATAAAAAGGGGTCATAGATTAAAAATTCGCATCAAGGTTTTAATAAAGTCTGTTTTAGATGAAATGGAGCATGTGCAGATTAAAATATTTACTCTTTTATGATATATTATCAGATTTTTTAGTATTCAATTAATGTAATATAGTTTATCGATGTGTTTGGTTTAATGCAATTGAATTTTATTGAGATGAATTATTGAAAAAAAAATACTTATAAAAAAATTGATGAAAGTGTGTAACAAAATAGTGGTATTTTAGATAGTTATATTTTTTTTAAAAAATATTTGTATCAATAAAACATTAAGTGTTTCATGTTAATAATATAAGAGTGGTGATATGCGTAGTGTGACCTTTTACTGTGAGTTAATTAATGTATAACATGGCATCCTTGTTGGTAGTCTAAATAAGAAATTAAATAGGAATTATCTTCCTATCCTATAGGAGAACCTAAACCCTAGACCTTATCTGGAATGCCAACTAGGCTGCCAGGAGGACTTCAACATCAGGATGTAAAACCTCACAAGTAAAATGTCAAAGTACTAATATCATTTTTCATAATATAAATAACATGCACATGTATATCCATGCTATGTATCCATTTTCCTTAATGCCCAATACTTTGCTTAATTTACTAGAGAGCATGGTTGGTGGCTCCAAGACTCAACCACATCCTTGCATGCATGCCCCTCCACTAAAAAAATGCAATATACCTAAATTCAAAGGTTTAGCTACTTCTTTTCTCAAAAAACGACATTAATTAGCACATTATGTCCCAAGATATTCGGTAACATATCAGTCATATTCGTGGGAATGTGCACTCAGCCATTTAGATTGAAAGATTCCGCTAGTAGGTACCTTACCATCGATGAATATAACATTCCATTCTATCGTAATTACCTAATCGTGATTTGATAAATAGTTTATTAAATTATTTGATCTTTTATTCAAAAGTTTAAAATATAATACAAGTATATATTGCCATTACTACTTAAAATTAGTACGTACTTCTTGTTTTTTTAGAAATTTATTTACCGTTTAATATATTTAGTTAAATACATGCAGAAAATAAGATAATTCGGATAAATATGTACGAAATCACGAATGGGAATGTCAAAGTCTCAACTTTCGTCCGCATTCGCTAACAAAAAGAATCCCAGCATTGAATTACCTTAGTACAGGCCTGTACAGCTGTGCAAGAGAAAGACAACGAGTCGGTGTATGGGCCCACTCTCGATTATGATTTATCAACCACGTAATGACAAAATAATGGTTGAGCCCCACTGAAGGGACGGCCCAGATTGAGAGAAGGGCACGCGTGGGTATTTACTATTTACACCATTGAAAGGCAACTAGCTGGCACTATAACGTGAGTTGTCTGCCAACTAATTAATTAGGGAGAAGAGTACGGCTAAAATGCGCCTAGTAGGCACGCTGTCGGAGACTGGGAAGTGGGAAATGAGGCGGACCGAGTAATGATTGGAGATTAGGAGGCTTAAAAACCCAATAATTTTTGCTTTTAAAGAAAGAAAGTTTAAGCAGTTACAGTGAGGAATGGAGGGAGAGGGAGCAGCGGGTCCCGCTTTGCGGCCATGGCCGAAGGGCATTCTTTTCTAATTTCCACTCGGAGACGCCATCACCGACACCTATCACGGGAGGAAGAGGGGAGGGGTGGTGGGGAGAGTAAAGGCAAATGGAATAAAGAGACGGGCGTCGAGTGTTTTTGAGTAATGCTTTCTCCTCCTCACACCCCACCTTTTGCTGGCCGGTGTAAAAGCAGATGATGCTTTCTGCGCTCGGCAGCGAGGGATGCGATGTGAGGAAGGCCTTGAGCACGGCGCATCATCTTCGTGACTGACGCTAATGTGGAGAAAAGAGTTTCTTGGATCTCTGTAAAAGCTGTAAGCGTTGCTCTTTATCGCTCTTTGCTTCTCGAGTTTCTCGTGTTGAGTTTTGGATTAGAGGTGCGCTTCTCTGATTAGATTGGAGTTTGGTTTCGGATTCATGTTGTTGATCTTTTTAACGCGTTTCCTATAGTACCCGTTTTGTGAGTTTGCGTTACTATGAAGTGTTGGAGTCGTTTTGGTGGTCTAATGCACTGAAATGTGTTTGGTGGGTTCTTGATGAGTTTTTTGGGTATATGGTACGTCTTTTCTTGTTCAACTACGGACTTTTGCCTTCTTGGTTTCAATGATAGATGAATGCATGTGATTTGATTGCTAAATATCTCAATTTTGTGTCCGCTAGAGTTCTCTTTAAACTGGTACCTGCTGGAGACGAACTTTATTGATCATTAGTGTGGCTACGGGATGCCTATGGTTTTCTACTTGCTTGGATGTGCCTGTTCTGTATATCAATCTTGATCCATTTGCATGTGCCTCGTGTGGTTCTACTTGCTTGGATGTGCCTTTGTGGTTAGAGAAATTCTGGTTTTATGATGTTTACGTAAAACTCAGTTTGGTTCTTCGGACGGTTTTCTTCTATGTGGACTTTTATTCTTTTGATATGCCTGGATCTATTTTGCTCGTTCGTTATAGATCTCGATTCGGAGAATTTCATCCCGATTTGATTATAGTGTATTATATTTTGAAACTTTCACCATTAATGGATGACTCACATACTGCTAAACCGTCTAAAAATTGCCAGACTGACCTGACAGCTTCCCTGTTTACAGTTGCATAGTGGAGACTTAACTGTTGCACTTGTACCTATTATTGTTTTCGTTCGATATTTTGCAGCAATCTGCACATGGGTTCATTGGACACGAGAGACCAAGGCTTTAGCCTCAGATCTCTATTCAAAACTTGGGCTGAAAGAATCAGTCAAAGCAACTGGAAGCCCTCGTCTGTTGTCTCTTCTCTCTTCTCTGCTTGAGAGGACTATTAAGAAAAATGAGAAATTGCTTGAAACATCAGGGAAGAAAGAGGTGGTTACAGTTTTCCATGGTCTAAGAGCACCAAACTTGAGCATCCAACAATATATGGATCGAATATTCAAGTATACAAGATGTAGCCCTGCTTGCTTCGTTCTTGCATACATATATATGGAGAAATATCTTCAAAACCTGACATGTACCTGACTCACCTCAATGTTCATCGGCTTATCATAACCAGTGTTGTTGCAGCGGCAAAGTTCATTGATGATGCGTAAGTAATCATGCATATGTTGTAGTCACAGTATTAAGGATTTATGGTTCTATTAAATCAGTTGTTCTAAAAATTTATTGGATGCTGCAAACAATAATCTAAATGATTCTACAAGGAAAACTAGGTATGCCAGTAAGTGAGTAAAATTTGAACTCAAATGGTACTGTTACTGTCCATTTTCACCCATTATTACAAGAAGTTTTGAATTTGGACACTGTGTAGGAATTAATTTCAAAGTAAAAGCTTAGAGATATCTGAAAATTGTTCAGATTGCTTAAATATTGCTTGTCTGCATCTTTGAAATTGCGTGGATGATTTAGCCAGATGTGCTGTCCCACATTCACACTATGCTGCCTTTTCTTGATCTATTGAATTCATGAAAAGTCTGAGTTGTTTAGTTTGAGGGGAATCAGTGATTTTTTTAAAGACTTGCAAACCCTTCCTCCAACAAAATCTTTTCGGTTTTGCCTTTTTCTTTTTTCTTTTTGCTTGATGTCTTCCAATGGAACTGAAGTTATTGGGGGACAGGTGAACATTATCCTTCAAACAGAACATTTTAATTTTTCTCTATTTGTTATTTTCTAGTTGTGGATGAGTTCATCCAACGCCTGTCTGTTTTTAGTTGAATTTCCTAGAATTTGTGGGCAAAATGTGAATGGACCACTTCATTTCCTGCTCTTAGAGGGATCCTTTACTGAAATAGGGAGAGCCAAGTCGTCTGCGATGTATAAACAAAACTAACAGTTGCCTGTTGATTATGCAGATTTTTCAATAATGCATATTACGCCAAAGTGGGGGGAGTAAGTACAGAAGAAATGAATAGATTGGAACTCAAATTCTTGTTCAGTCTAGATTTCAGACTCCATGTCAATGTGGAGACTTTTGACAAAAACTGTTTACAGTTGGAAAAAGAAGCAAATGGAGGGCCCATCCAGGTTGAACGATCAGTTCAGAAATGTGGACTGGAAGGTTGGCCCAGCAAAGAAGAGGTTAAAACCCATCAGTCAACCATCAGAAGATATAGTTGCGGCGCTACTTAGCATATGTTGTTGATGCGCATCTTGATTGTAAAATTTGTTTTGTTACACGCAGATTAAAAGGTTTCTGGGTTTATAAAGAAAGTCTTCTTAGGTCTTATAGCATCATGTAAAATTGCAGGAGTTGAAGTGAGACGTGTTGGAAGAGCCACTCCATCCTGGAGGATGCTTTTGGAAAAATGTTAAGAATTTTCTGCTATGAAATCCTTGATATATTTTTATGCCATTCTTGACTTCACAAGTCATTTCTTTCTCTTGGAGGAAATGGACATACATATGCCTGACAACTCTACCCCGTACCTCTCCGCTGCGCCGGTGATCGCCTTTTACCTTGATTATTGAGATACATCTGAACTAACATAATCAAGAGAGACAAATTAATCCCTTCTATTAAATAGGTTTTTTGTAAAAACTATTTTTCCATCTTTTAGAGTCAAACTAATCTCGCTTGGCCAATATGTCCAGTCTCTTTTGCTGAAGGAGATCCAAAGATTACCATCTCCATGAAGAATGAAATGACGAGACATTTGGTGCTCCGAATGTCATTGTTTGAGCAAATTAGCACTTTAATATTTGCTTAAATTTAATGGTACTCCGGGGAACATATCATAAGCATCATGCAATTCTTTACACTGGATATGTAATGAAATTTTTCAAAGGACTGGCATCTTTACGGTAGTACCTTATAAATATGTGAAGACATTTCTACAAGAAAGAATATCACATCGGAATCAGTGGATATCAGAACCAATCAACAAATTGTGTAGAGGCTTTTGATTCCTTCTTGGGTTTCTGATACCTATTATTTTCAAATCTTGCTTTTGCAAGAAGAGAATCCAGAACCGCAGCTTCAGCAGAACTAAATGGCGAGCTCAACGCACTGAAATATCAAAGAAACGACCAAAAACAATGTAGAAAGTCACGCACACATATAATAACGAGGTCAAAACTACAACAAAAACAAAGCAAAAATTTTGCATATAATTATAATCATGCTGCAGTCTTAATAAATTCCCCTATCTTCGCATAGGGAAAAAGAAAATCACCCATCAAGTAATTCTTCCAGAATAAGCCTCTGCAAGGGAGTGACATAGTGTATGCATCTTCTGGGGCATTGACCAGCAGCAAGCTGAACTCTGTAATCGTCTCCATGTCCTGCTTTGCCAGAACGCAGATATATAAAAGATGATCAAGACAAGCATGTTATCTATATTCTGCAATTTTTTTTATTTAGATAAAACAATGCTTGCTTATTCAACTTTGGGACTCTTTATTGGGGTAACTGTGTGATATAAGGCTCTTTATCATGGTTAAAAATGCAAGTGTGAAGGGTATTTTTTAATTGATAGCGGATAGACTAATTGCAAAATGAGAAATTGGACGCAAGCAAGGAGAAACAACTTAGCTCCTCCTGCAGCTGCTCTCCTGCAGCTGCTCCTCTAATTGCAACTTTAAATAGTGGTTTCTAGTTTAAGTAGAATATTTGAGAAGATATATTCTCTAATCTAAGTAAGAAAAAATTTTCCTGTCAAATGTAAGTCATTTTTATTTAAAGGGAAACACTTATGTATTACAGGCCAGCACATATTATTTTTATGTTGTGTCCATCTCCCTGTTGCTTCAGAATTGCTAGCTGATGCAGATCTCTCTTAGTTACTCCCTACTCCCCTCTTTCCACACACTCTTTTTCTGTGTTACTCTCACTGCCCAAGATATGGTCTGCTCTTTTCTCAGATTAGAAACCTATGAGAAAGAAGAGATTGACATTATAATATTTGCAATTTAGAATACTGTAATCTAATCTTCTAAAAACAATTGACTGAAACTTGTAACAAAAACCCTTGCTAGATATAATACATGCAATTTCAAGTAGTTTAGTTTAAAAGTTGCAATGCAGAACACTTTTATATATGCTTCTTAAAACATTTGACAAAAACATGTAATAGAATGTCCTTACCAAAAAAAAATGAGGTTGAAAAAACACAACCCATCAAGACCTTAAGAGCTCCCAAACCTTCTTTATATAGAGGAGCAGTTCTTTATTTTTTACTTTTTTGTAATAGAAAAGAGCTACAAGCTTATAGAGATGGCAAATGACAATTAGTTTCCTCAGAGAGCACCACAAGAAATTTCAAACTTAAATATTAATACTAAGGAGAAAAATGGAACTATAGGTAATCTGACCCTGCGATGTGGCTTGAGCGGTACCATAGATAGAATTAAACGAAAAAGCATGAGATGCCATTTTTACACATGAACTCGGACAACCTGGAGAGAGAACAATGTCAGGATGACCATTTAATGTGTCTTAAGGTTCAACGACTAATAATAATAAAAATATCTGAAATTAAAAAGGATTCATGCTCAAATATCAAATTTCTTTTCAAAAGAACACTCTTAAACTCCTCTACATGTGCTTCATTTTTCCATTGAAATGAAAACAACAGAAAAAGAACTCAAACAAGATAACAGACGGTGTATTCTCACTGTTGCAATGATGTTTGTTTCACAGGTTAAGTAATTTATCTTTTTTGAATGTGCTGCTGTTAGACACAAGGACCATGAACATGGTACCATGGGACATATTAAATATGTACCTGTGCCAACACAAGCAGCTTCATTGACAAAAATATCAAGTGCCTCACACTCTGGTTCATCAAAGGGATCTGAGTTTTCCCTACACAAAAAGATAATGATGGCTAAATATGATCTCATTATTGCACATTTTAAAGCTTATAAAAATTGGAGAAAAGATTGACAGAAAAAAAAAACGGGAGTACATTTGTATAGAGAGCTAATAAAATGGAAAGAGTGAAACAATAAAAGATTGCAGGTGAGAGCAATCTCATTGCAATGAGACAAGTATTTTGAAACACAAAGACAAATACAGCAACCCTAGATTTTTAAGCTTATAATTACAAAACGGTCTGATATGTATTCCATGGAAAAAGGACTAGGCGTTTGCTGGACAACTAAGGCTGTCGCTACTTCACAAAAGTATTTGCTTACAGCAGAAAACAAATCACTGTGATGTACTCTTTGTTCTCTTGAAGGTTTTCTCATCCAAAACTAATTCAATGAGGGACTTGCAAAATCCTAGAGATTCTTCACTGCTAAAATGATTCCCCATTAGGTAAGTATACAACTAGTCTTTCATTATCCTACACACTGTCAAACTAAAATAAGTAAGGATCTAAAGGGCCAAGTCCTTAAAGCTTCCTTGAAGAAGTTTACAGACATATCTGGTATCAAAATATCTGCCAGTCATAACGTTATTCCAATTATTGATAGAAAAACCATGGTCTACCTTACAGATGCCTCTGACTGGTGAGTCTCACACAACATCTGCACAAATAAACAACTGGTAAAAAGACCAAGTTTAAGGTTCAGCAAACAAGTATATCAAGTGGAACCGACATTTATAAGGGGAAGCAATCTGTACCTTATGGAGATATGAGAGTTATAAGCAAAATACCAAGTACAAACAAACGTATTTCACTTTAGTACCTCATAGGCCTTTATAACACGCCGAATCGTTGTATCCGAAACTTCAACATCTTTACAAACGTCAGGATGAAACTCCTTGACCTTCAACATAAGACCACGGTAAAATGTAAGGGAAGTTTCTTATCGTAATGAATCGTAGGATTAGAGGAAACAAGTCTACATGTAAAACAACAGAACCAACCATTTGGTACAACCACTTTTCATCTTTCCATTTCGTACAGAATAGAAGATGTCCATAGGACCTCGTATTTAAGATTATATAACAAATACAGGGGAAAGCAAAACAGAGGCGCAAGTGATACTTTACACGAGAAACACGAAGTCTACCATGGAATCCTAAACCTCTGGATTTCAGCAACCAGGCGGGCCCTGTTCGAAGTGAACATCCCCCACTTAGCAAGATATGATAACGTAATTTGCTTTCTCTACAAGGGGTTCTCGAATAACAACGTTGAAAAACAAGCTGTTGGTCAGAAAGACCGTCTAATTTTAAGTAATTAAGCAAACACCGTCACAGAAAATCGACCGCCACAACTTCTCACGACATCTTCACTCTAGCCCACCGAGATATGAAAGCAGCAAGCAGGATCGCCATACAACCGTCAGCTTGAATAATTACCTCGCAATAAACAAATAAACTTGATGATGATAGAAACAACATTACTTTGGCTCGGAACGCTGCTTTAAGGTCGGACAGAGAACAGGAAGGGTCGACACCGAGCACTTCGTAAGGCGACATCCTTCGCAAGTCTTCCTCCTGTGATCCTCTGCAGTTGATGCTCAAGTTTCTGGAATCCTTCTTCTTCTTCTCGCCTGGGAATCTGCATCCTCGGTCATCCAAAGAGAGACGGAAGGGAGTACTACAGTGACCGGTGGCCGTTGAAAGGCCAAAGGTTTTGAAGTGGAGCGGGTGCGAACTCATGGACATGGTTGTCCTGCGCTCTCTTCTCAACGCGCAAGAAATAGCAAGAGCTCTTCTGCGGAATGCAGGGACTAGTGGACTTGAAAATGCTTATTTTTAAGCGAATGCAAAAG
Source organism: Aristolochia contorta (assembly GCA_022405105.1). Lineage (NCBI taxonomy): Eukaryota > Viridiplantae > Streptophyta > Magnoliopsida > Piperales > Aristolochiaceae > Aristolochia > Aristolochia contorta. Next base: position 9,085,779 of record CM039664.1, read on the forward strand.
AACCTTCATTACATTTTTCTATTCTTCCAGAAGCAATACATATTAATTAACATCTACTTTAAGAAAACTGTGTATTTAACGCTAGGTTAACATCTACTTTAAGAATATAAAATATGAAGAATACATATTTTAATAGTTTTAAAATATTCATTTAAAGATATAATTAACATAGAATAACTTCCTTTATCTATCGCTTCAATCAATTCATCGCTACTATATCTTATGAACACTTAACAAAACCCTAAGTCTTTAATTATATTTGAAAACATTCTACTGCAAACATACCCCTTTCGACTCGCTTTTACATCTGGACCAAAATTTTGACAACGAGGAGCTTCAGTTCAAAACATTTCCTGCCGTTTCTCTGTACGTCAAGCTCACGGTTGTGTAGATACAGCCCAAAATTAAGTGCGCGGTTAGTCTACAAAAAGATGCCGCCTCACATTTAAAGACAATAAGTATGGCGCACGAGATTAAAGGCGGATATATATGTAATCGGTTAACATCTTCAGCCGAAACGAGTTATGTATTGAACAATATGGGACGCTAGCCTATAACGAATATTGATTATAAGCAAATTTACCTATTCTTTTAATTACTTCATTTGCTCTAGATTCACATAAAGGCCATTGAAAATATAAATTAGATAAATATTTAAATAGACCAACTTTGTGTTGTCAAAATATGAAAGGTAATGATTAAATCTTAATTTCATATAATCTTTTAAGTGATTATAAGTGCGTATTGTACATGTAAAAAAAATCACGGGTTAATAGATTTTGAAAAGATCCAAGAATCTTACCTACTGATAAGAGATTTATTCCAGCTCAAAGCTTCAAATTACAGTTACACAACTCAGAAGTGACTTTAGCAAAAAGAATTGGGTCCATCTAATCGATATCTAAAAGAACTAAATTCCAAACAAACTGAAATGCCTAATACGTATGGATGTAAGACATCAGAAACATTAATAATTCTTCACCACGCAAAGTTATGATCAATGACACAACTCCACGGATGAATTATTCATTTCTCCATCCAGACATGATGATGTGTTTCCTATAGAGAATCACACTTGAGGACAGACTAACATTTCTTTCAGTTTATTGCAAATGGAAGCTCGTGATTTTCCTCTCGTAGCCGCACCATACAGTCGATAAAGAAATTACTAAGAAAAAATATCACTTCTGTTTTTGTATCAGAAACAAATACAAAAACAGAATGAGCTCCATCTGGCAATTTTAGAGACTTGCTTGTTGCCAACAAATGATTAACGTAATGAGATAGAACAGTTGAACCGAAAAGGCCAGAAAAAAATCGTAATGCACAGGGACTTCATCACTCAGCAAAACCATGGTAAAAATCAAACAAACAGTTACATAGCCGATGGACTCTACTGAGGCTAGGTTAATTAGCTTGCTGCAGAACAAAATTACACCAGAAGCATGTTAGATTGAGAAGTGGGATACCCAAATTGGCATTCAAAACAGGCCACCCAGGTTTCAAGATAACCATTCCCTTGCTTTTCTCCACTTTGGCTTGAGCAATGTCAGCATTACAAACAATGACAGGACCCCAATTCCCGACTGTACAATATTCACCACAGAATTTTGTTAGTTTCTTACCCATCAAGGTCAGAAGTGCCAGCATCTAAAGCCGAGTGCTCCGTTGATTAGACTTGAATACTTTAGAGTAGTAACTGCGCAGCTCTGGGATCATACGATGAATGAGATGTGAAAACCTGTAAATCAGGACACAACTTGAGCCAGTTAAGGTCATAAAGATAAAATAAGTACTGTATGATTTACTAAGGGTAACATAACATGTTTGTGTTTCAACTTTAATGCTCATTTCGACTGTTCTTCACCAGCATAATCCAAAAAAATCCTATAAGGGCCTAGTTATATCAACACCTCACAGATATCTTGTCGGAACCGTCTGAAGTCAATAAGCCTGATAATATAGTTACTTACAGGTCATCAAAACTGGATTGATTGACCACCTCACCAGCCAGTGACCTCCCAACCCCCTCCACAACCCCCGCCCCCGCACAAAAAAAAGCAAGTCTATCCATGCTGCTTGACTATTAGTTTTATTAAAATGACGGAGTAAATGTGTCAGAGAGAAAGTGAGTGAGTGAGAGAGAAAGAGAGAAAGAGACAGAGAAAGAGAGAGAGAGAGAGAGAGAGAGAGAGAGACCCAGGCTTATCTCTCATTTTATCAAACTGCTCCATGATGAACAAAATACAAGTATGTCTCAATGACATGGCATGGAAGGCCTCCGACAATTCATACATGCTAGAAACATTCTCCAGGGATATGTCCTGAAACAAAGTAACCTTAAGTTAGAAAAAACGTAATGTATACAACAAAGCTAGATAGCAAGGACAATTTCCTTATAATCACCTGCGCAATCGCATACTCGCAAAGGCGCTTGAGACCCTCCAAAAGATACTGATCCGCAGCTCTCAGGAGATCTTGTGCAATATCCAGAGTTACATCAACTGAACCCGTATAGATAAATCTGTGCAAGGTGAATGAGCAGTATCAGAAAACATCAACAGACTCAACTTTCAATAGGAAAGAAAAGAAATCGCCTCTACCTCATCATCAATTCAAACACCTCCCATCTTATATTTGGAATCTCAATGTCACGTGCATCTTTTTCCTGAAATACATTTCCAACATGGATTTCTTTAAATGCAAGTAATAAACACAACTGCAAATAATATGGTCATCTCTTTATAAAAAAAAAGCATATATTGATCGAATTTGAGATAGGAAAATGTGAGATATATAAAAAGAACTGCTCACCCTGTAACCACCATCAAACATTGCACGGAATGCATCCGAAGAAGCAAGTAATGCAATTCTGTGAGCATAAAAGCGTCTACCTATAATATAAAATAATAATCTAAATTAGAACTATGACCAATTAAACAAAATATACCACACAATGATTAAGCATGATCCAATCACAGACCCAAAGTGAACAATGGTAACAGTTGAACTCAAGTCCTGTGGTTGACCAAAAGTTGACTGAAGGTGACATCAACATAACAAAATTTTTACTATTTTTTTTAAAAGACATCAGTGGAGCGCCACTCTTTGCCTCACAGGGAGCACAAGCAAGAGGGCATATCCCACCACTTTCATCTTGTCGTCAGCAAGGAAAGCATGCCCACCCTCCCCTCAGCCTTGTGGTCAGCACCAAAGATGTAGCATCCCTCCATTTATTTAGAAAGGGTCTCATAACTTATTCCCCTTTCCTGGTATGCTAGCAAGGAGTCTGCCGCAATCTACAGTAGGCAGGGTAAGTCTCTCCTCATCATCTTCAAACAAGAGAGAGAAGGTAAATGACCTCTCTTCTCTTGCTGTGTTCCAAGAGTAGGATCAAGCTGATAGGTCCATGTCAACAAAGTAACACTTTGCACTAGTAAATCCAGTCAAATCAACCAAAATTTGACCCTCCTCTGAGCTGTGGGCCCTACAAATGTGCAATCCAAAAAAAAGGGACCAAGTCCAACTGACCCTAGGTCATCCATCCACTCCAATCTGGGTTCACACCCTGACACAGACAACTGCAACCACAGGCTCAAAGAAACAGCAAAGCAAATTTCACATTAAAAAGGCAAATATATAGAATAAAAACAACCTTCAACAAGAAAAGTGACATCAGAAAGTGTTGCATTGTTTACATACTGCTCACCAAGATAAACCTGGAAAAAAGACGAATAAAAAAATCAAAAAGTGGAAACAGAATCTAAAACACTACCAATTAATAGACAGAAGTAAACTAAATGGTACAAATATAACAGATTAGCTCAGTACGACCATAGACAAGGAGATAAAGGCAGTATGTGCAATTCGCATCAGAGGATTGATTCTAATTATAGTCCAGAAGCTCAAAGAAAGTCAAATTCAGCTTTAGAGGATGGAATCAAACAGAGACAAGAATATTCCCAGAAGCAAAAGAACTAAAAGGGATTAGGAATTATTAATTCACTTCCAACAATCACTGACATTTCACATGAGTATTTTAAGGAGGCCTATCATGTATCCTAAAAGCATCTTCAAAAGCAAAAATTTTAAACCAACTCAATCAGTTTTGCGGTAAAAGTAAATAATCATAATCACATCAGAAGACATTTCTGTGCATTTGATAGTCATAACTCTGAACCTGTGGTGTTGGTGATGGAGGTGCAGCATCCATGGGTGAGAGTGCCATTGCCTTGTTAGCCAACTTGTAAAGAGCCACTGAACCATCTTGCTGCTGCTTTGGATTAGTTGAACCCAGAAGACCCAACAGCAACTCCAAACCTGCTCAAAGACTAACATGCATCTCACAAACGCACATGCAAAAGATAAATGGAAAAAATGGAATAAGACTTAACTCGGACCATTATTATCAATGAATATAAGTCTTTGATCATCAGGAGAACAAAGGTGAGCAAGAGCTATAGCAGCCCGCCTTTGAACAGCCTTCTCCCCTACACGCATCAAGTATAACAAGTGCTTCAATACCTGTCAAAAAAAAAATGATAATGCTTGTAAAAATTCGAAATCACAAGTAACATGTAATTTCTAGATGTAACATGTCTTCTTGAATTTTTAAGATATGAAGAAAGCGAGAGAGACAGAGCAAGGAAGCATAATATGCAAATATCAGTTGTCCACTGGAAGACAAAAAATACCCTTCCATTAATCTTCTCCTCCAATCTCTTCAATGTTTTCGCTACACAATCCTTTGTTGCCTGTTATTGCAATTTCACAACCATGTCAGAATGCTCTTTGAGACACCCAAATCAAACTCTTTTTGATAAAAAAGAAGAGCCATGAAATAGGCCTGGAAAAAATATACGAGCAGCTAATTCCAAAAGACAACAAAATATCAAAGATAATAAAACTTCAATACACATTTTATTGTTATACATGTCACCACTCCCTCTTAACCCCTAATCACAGTATAGGCGGAGACCACATTGGAAAACCAATCATGTGGCAATTAAGACAAAAGGTCCAATAACAAATGTCAAAATCACAAATTAAAAGTATCTGAGCAAAGAAAATACTTGAACAATAAATTCTCCATCTTGAAGCTTCTGAACTCCCCCAACCCTAATAAAGTCGGCAACATTGTCCTGCATGAAGAAAAAGTACAAAATCATTTCCTTTCTTGTGCCACACGAGAACTGTATATCAATTTTCTGTGCATCTATGTGCCCTATCATACCTCATTGTCAGCTAGACCATAAAGAGCAAATGCAGCATTGTGTTGTAGAGATCCATTCTTGGAGTCCAGAAGCTTCAGCAAAGGCACTAGACCATCATTGTGAGCAATACCAGCTTGGTTGTGTGTATCCTAATAAAGAAATACAGTACAAATAGTATAAAGAATTTGCTTGCTTACAGCTAATCTAAACAAAGATATATTCCATGAGGTACACATTGAGCACGAAGGAAAAAGGCATTTCAGCACATGTAAAAGATATAAATAATAGATAGATAGATAGACAGAATGATGTGGACAACCTGTGCCAATCTCCCCAATGCAAAAGCTGACATTTCTTTAAGTTGAACATCTGGAGATTGCAACATCTCAATCAAAGGTCTCAGTGCACCTCTCTGTACAATGTGCACCTGCTTACAACTCGAATATCAGAGAGAGCATTGTAAAACAGATTGTGCTGTTTGAAAGAATAGGAAGTAAATGATTCTTTTCCAAACACTCAAGGGGGGGGGGCAGGGGGAAGGGGTTAGAGAGAGAGAGAGAGAGAAAGGGAGGGTGGGAGGACAGAAGAAGGAGAAAGAACGAGAGTAAACAAAAGCAACAAAACAACCTTGCAGTCAGAATCTGTCGCAGCAAATTGGCCGAGTAACAGTGCCGCTTCTCTTTGGCTCTCTGAACAACAGGAACTGTAGCATCATGAAGTAAATGTTATAGGCTGCGATTCCAAGGCAAAGACCTCCAACAAAAGTGGATTTCATCTATAGTATATCAGGCTAAACACATTCGATCAAATAACTAACGTAGATAATACAAGGAGCCACAAGTTCAACCATACCTAAGTAAGCCAATAACAGGCTGCAGAGCCCCAGCAAGAAGAACTTCTTTTTTTATGTTAGGAGACGAATGGACTAGGTTACCTATAACACCAACCTGTTGCGCCACAAGAATAATTTAATTTCACTAACATATAGAAAAGAAGCTCATCTAGGAAACAATTCATGTTGGAAACTTACTGCCTCATAGTGTATTGCAGCATCCTCTGACCGGAGCATCAAGATCAGGGTTGGAAGAGCATTGCATTCTACAATCTGTAAAGCGTAATGATATACACAATATAAACGCTTATGCCCAAGAAGTGTTTCACAAAAGCAAAATTACTAGAAATTACTAAAAACTAGTCAAACCTGATTCTTATTTTCATCGTTTTTAAATGCCAGGGTTCGTAGTGCTCCAGCAACTGCTCTTTGTACCTTTGTATCAACAGAATCAAGTAACTCAACAAGAGGTGGAATTCCTCCTTCAACCCTGAAAAGATAGGTCAATGTACTAAAAAATTGAGATATCATCTACCGACATAAAAACAATTATGCAATGGAAAAGCATTATGCCTGCCAAACCTGACAGAGGTTTTAATGACACTATTCTCGTGAGCAAGATTCGTGATAGCATCAGCTGCTCTACGAATAACACTATTGACAGCTCGGGAGATGGAACCATCCCTACGCCTCTTCAACAAACTTACAAGATGAGACAGCGCTCCACTGTCTACTATAAGCTGTTGGTGCTCCGGCTGTCACACCAAGAAAGGCATAAGTAACAATTTCTAGTGAGTAATCAAATAGAAGAAACCCTGGGACTCAGTCACGCTAGGGGACAAGAAGAAACAGCATTTGTAAACAAACACCATAAGATAGAAAGATTTAGAACAAATGTTCGTACTTCAGAATGGCAGCAAAGTTCAGAAATCCACAGTATTTGTCATGACTTAGTAAAACAAAAGATACAGCCAAAATATCACAAGCAACAGGAGTTGTCCAGGATTGATGGCTGCTGCATTTATATTACTAATCTAACAAAGAACTACCAGGTATTCGACCATATCAAAGAAACGAGAAAAACATGACAGATATTTAAAGATAGTAAAACAAAGGTTTCATACAGCAAATCTACAGAAGAGAAAATTAATAAGAAAGACATTAAAATAATAAACAAAGTGAAAAAAACAAGCACAAAAAGTGGCCCATAGTACACTGCTTCAACATAAACAAACACCGCCACTGCACCGACGGATTGAGTACAGAAAACACTTCTTCCGGACAAAAGAAAAATGAAATATGCAATTTAAGCTTCCTAGCAGAATAAAAAGGATCAGAAACTAGATCCTTGATTACCTTGACCGCAAGAAGTCCTAACGCGAAAGCGCTCCCTTTCTCCACCTCATGCTCAAACGGCCTCTGGCCTCCGTCACTCTCTCTTAAATCTGGAGGAGCTTGTAAATGCTTAACAAGCGCAGGCACCGCGCCAGCTTCCACTATTACATTCACAACCTCCTCTGCAAGAAATATCAACAGGTAATAACCTCAACACGCCGAATAACAGGATATATATATATATAAATAAAAATAAACAACTCTCACTTTTAGGTCCTTCCATTTTTATCATATCTGGTATAATTACCGTTCTTAGCGAGTTCAGCGAGGACGTGAGTAGCGCACTTGGCGGCAGATCGATCAGCCTCTTTCCAAGAAAACGCAGAGCTGAGTATCTTAACTTGCGCCTGAATCTGAGAGACTAGGGCTTGGTGAGGATCGGCCGGTAGCACGGAGACTGAAGGTTTCTGCTGTTCACCTTCTTCCTCTTCTTCGTCGTCTTCAGCTTTCACTTCAAATTTTCTCTTCTGTCCTTTTCTCTCTGGAGGCGACTGCTCACGCTGCTGCTGCTCCATGGGAAAAGAGAGGAGCGAGGGAAGAAGACGAGGGGGGCAGAGATTGCAGGATTTTGAGGTGAAGGGGAAAGAGAAGAAGGGTATTTTGGTCAGGAGTAAAAAGATGAGCTTTACGGAGGCGAAAACGAGAGTTTCCCTGTCGGTTTTGTACCAGACCGATCATCTGAATTCCGAACAAACCCCGCCTTTTTTTTTAATTTTTGAGCTCAATGGCGCTGATTGATGTCATTTGCTTATCTAAAAGAAGCAGCTCAGACGCGCGTTTTGGCGCACATCTGTACCTCTTCTGCCGTCTGTAACTCACTTAAAGTTTAATTTACGCGCGAAAACCACAAAAAGAAGCCTGTCACAAGCGTCTCATATTGAAAACTCTCGGAGGCAAATGTCCATTCTCGAGTCCGAGTCCCAAGACCGCCTAGCACGTCGAGGAGAATTCAGAATCCGCGCCCTTCGCCCGGAGATCCTAGCCGTCCATCATAGGCCGTGTCTGCCCCTTCACCGTTGAAAGAATTATTTCAGTAGGTAGGGCAGCGTTTCGTAAAAAAGCCTACCTAACCAAATTATTGCTTTGAGCCTTCGACCAAATGAATAACGTAGATAGTGATCATTCCAAGGGGTAAAATTGTCCTATTGAAATAACGGCACGGATCGCCGAATGAACAGCGTGTGAAGAAAGCGCAGGTCAGGTTAATAAATAGAGGAAGCAGAAGAGTACTAAAGAAGGCGATGAAGAAGACAGAGCAGAGAATCAGTAATTGTAGCAATGGCGGTTTGTACATTTCGGAGTAAGATCATAAATAAGACAGGTAAAGCGGAAAAGAAAACTGCAGATTTCCATCAGGAAGAATGTGTTTCTGTGACCACGCGTGGCAAGTTGACCTGGATCGGCAACTTGGTGTTATGATCTCCTGGATGCACAGAGAGAGCAGACGTTGCTGTTCAAATCCATGGTAATTCCACCGTGTTCTATATGTGGCGCTCTCAGACGGATTCAGACTGGAAAAGCGGAAGTCGGAGGACCACTCTAGGCACTCAGAACTGGAATCTTGCTTGCATCGGAAGTGATGATCTGGATCTCGTTCCAAATCCAAAAGACGACAGGAGGAGCTTTATCCAGGTATGGAAATGACTTCTCGCTGCTTCTGTGAAGGGCTTTTATTGCACTTTGGAGTAAAATTTTGACATCCGAAACAAGAAATTATGCGGAAAGAAGTGAAAAGGAGACATACAAAACTAAGAAGAAAGTAAGCTCAAAAGCGAAGATAGGTAGGTGAGGAAAATGATGTTTCATCATTAGTTCATTACATATTATGGTTAAACGGGAAGTGTTTGAGGCTTGACTTCATTTAGAGATACAGCGTCCTTTCGATTGATTCGTCTCCTTTACTGGAACTACTGTAATTTCCTAACGAGATGCTCTGTCCGGTGTATCACTGAATTTTGCAATCGCAGGCACTATACTAGCATTTCGTCATCCATTCGATCGAAATGCGAGCGGCACCCCATATAAATTCAAAAGCCATCTGATGGTTTAGGTTAGAAACTCGTCTTTCTTTATTTGTTAGTAAGACAAACTTGTTTTTGCTGTATGAGAACCGTCTTAGCGAAGTTAGGATGGTTGTTTCTTTAAAGTTACTAACTGTAACAAGGATATTAAACGAATAAAGCAAACTTTAATTGGAGGCTTCCATTGAATGTAGCAAGCAAGGGTATAAAATTTGTTTAGCACTTTCACTCATCGATTGATGAAACTCAGAGAAAACAAGAACTAATGGAGATAAAATCCACCAAAACTGTTATGTTATATTCAGGATACTTGATTAATTAACTTATACTTCAAACTTAAAAATTGATAACAACTTAAAAAGTAGGTTAAAAAAAATACAGTTCAATTTTCAAGCTCAGAAAAAGAGGTTTTTAGATGTGTTTATGTTTTGTGTACATCTGACATAAACACTTGTGTTCCTTAATTCGAAAATAAAATGATCTCAGTTTTATCATTATGACTGCAATTTGTCAAAATTCAATCTTGAACATGTAACAAATGTCAATACCTTCTCTCTCAAGTAAAATGTTTAAACCTTTTATCAGTGATATATGACTCTTTTACATGGCACGTTTGGCTAAGTTTTTTAGTAGACAAAAGCTCCTTTTTAGATGAAAGAACCATTAATATAGACTCACTTTTTGATAAATCTCTCTTTTTTAGTTCTTTAAAAGAGCTCCAAAATGGAGTTTTTTAAGAGGACTCCAGTTATCTTAAAAAAAAACAATTTTAGAGCGTACTCAAAGGCTGCCAAAGCATTTAGGTAATTTAGAATAGGCTTGTAAGAAGAATAACAAGCAAAAAATGGCTTTGTGGCTATATGCAGTGACTTCTTATGCTGTAAATGTATTAATTTATAAGAGGTGATTTGTGAAAATATGACGAGAATATGCAAAAAAAAAAAATGTCGCTATAGGCTCGTATTTAGTGAGCGATAATGTCACTTAAGGGAGGCATACACCAAATTATCTATATACATTTGTGGAACTTATATACATTTGTGGAACTTATATACATTTGTAGAACCATTGTCTTTTTAATTAAATATCTATGTTTTTTACATGTCATAGTTAAAAGAGTGGTGATACGAGCACTTCGAAGTATTACAACAAGGGTTTACATCTGTTGCATCCACATTGCAGTCTAGGTAAGAGATAAAATTGGCAAGTTTATTTGTTTTAATAAAATATTATTTTTCTATTTCATGAGTATTGCCTAAACCGAAGATTTCCTCTTACAAAATCTTAAAGTAAAAGAAGGGAGTACTTTTTTTTTTGAAAATTAAAAGAAGGGAGTACTGATATCATTTTTCTAGTTAAAATATTTTTTTAAGAGTAATGATAGGGGCACCTCAACCAGGTATCCTATAGTGTAACCCTAAACTCTAAACTTTAAACTTGACTCTTTTAAATCTTTGAAATTTTAAAATTCTAAACCCTAAAACCCAATAATCTACACTCGACATGACATCAACGTCCAATGGTACACGATTGATGTACCTTAATAAGAGACAAATAGTGTTATTCTTTTTTTTAAAAGGAAAATGATAGTTGCACTTAGTACTTATCCCACATACATGTTAATCTAAACTATTAATGTTTAGAGATTATCTTTTAGAATATAAGATTTGATAAAATAAAAAATATTTTTTTATATTTTTAAGAGTTTCGATTAACATGTACGTGATATAGGTATTGTGTGTAGGTGCAACTAGCGTTACTCTTTTTAAAATAATGGCAACTCCATAATACAAACTTAAGATAAAATCATATGCCTCCTATGAAGACTTGAACCAAAGATCTCTCATAACTAAATCCCTCATGTGACCTTTGAATTGTTGCTTAAGTTCACAAAGATAATATTAGGCAGTAAATTATTGACTATACATGGATTTAACTATCTGAATTAAGCAGCAAACTTTTAAGTACAAAGATAATATCTATGACAATCATTGACTGGATATGGATTTAATTAAAAAGTTAAAAGCTGTTTGCTGATTAAAATTTTATGAACAATTATTGTGTCCATTACAGCTATGCTTTTCTTTTACAAAAAAAAAATTAAGACGGAAGACAAAAATGGGAGGGTTCCTGTCGAGGTCCGAGAGGAAATCATTAAAAGAGAGAACTGGGAGCATGAGTTGCATATTACATTTCAATTGCGTAGTCTGGCGGTGGTTTGGAAGCTCGCATCAACCAAAAACATCAAGACGCGAACCTAGCCAAGGCCCACCGTGGGGTTTGTTTTAGTAGCTTTTGATAGGGTGTCATGCTACTGTCGACTTTGTACTGGTCTTTCTCTGACTCAGTCTATGCCTTTGATGGAATAAAGTGCAGATAATTATCCAGTCATGGGCCTGTAGCTTTTCATTTGCGGCTGTTATAGCCAAATACTCTTAAGTATTTCTTTTTAGATATTGACAAATTTGTTTAGAAAATTGATATTATTAATTTTATGTTTTACTGTGATGCTTTATAGCTGGTTGTTTTCTTTACAAATTAGTAGGAATTCCAAAAAGGTTTAGTGTTTAGGGTTTAGAGTTTAGGGTTTAGGGTTTAGAGTTTAGAGTTTAAAGTTTAAAGTTTAAGACTTTCTCGCTCCTTAATAAGTCAATTTTACACAGCCCGATGACTTTTCCTGGCTTAGGTGGCCATCCACGTCATGCGCATGTGGCCGAGGCCTCCCGTCCCACCGCCTCCCTGTCCGGCGCTGGTCGGCAAACGCGGAAGGGAACGGTTTCAACCCTCCCTCTCCTTCCTCCCGTGTTTGACCCTCCCTCTCCTTCCTCCCGTGTTTGACCCTCCCTCTCCTTCCTCCCGCGTTCCACCTCTCCTTCCTCCGGCCTCCCGCGTTCCACCTCTCCTTCCTCCGGCCTCCCACACGGGCCGCGGCATCCTGCTGAGGCCACAGCCTCCTGCAGTGGCTGCGGCATCCCGCTGTGGTCGCGGCCTCCCGTCTTGCGGTGGCTATGGCCGCGGCCTCCCATCCCGCGGTCGTGGGCGCGGCCGGGGAGTTCCCATGCCGGAGGCCGTGGCCCAGGGGAGGGCGACGGGAGGCTGTGGCCATTGCGGTCGCCGGAGGCTGCGGCCATTGTGGGAGGGGCGCAGCTACGTGTGTCATGACTACCTAAATCCTGTGCACAAATATTTGCACGGGAGCCTTGCGCCTAACATTACTCTTACTTAAAATAGTTCAATAAAAATTGGGTAAAACTTTTCTCAGAAGAAAACTTATGACTTTGTCAATCGTACAGCTACGATTAAACATAATTTTGTTATCTACAGTTGAACAGGAGGCTAAGTGTTATATTCGGCAAGTGGAACAAGTTCAATATCAATTATGGCTTTCCTCCATTTAATATATGCGAGTCTGTTACTGAAATCTTCTCGTCCGTGAAATAGTTTTTTTGGCTTTTTTTTGCTTACTCTGATAACACATTTAGGCGGCACATATCAAAGTATATTTGACCTAATTAGACCCGATATAAGTTTTTGCAGGTCTTAAAACTATTCGTACTTTATAAAAAGTAATGTTTGTAGTTCACAAGCTTGTCACAAGATAGACCTACGACTAGTTTTTGTACCTTTGTGCTTGTAAACAGAATCGCCTAGCGAAGTATTCTTGTTGTTTAAGTACAAAACCGAGCTTGGACTTCTAATGAGTTGATTTTGGCAGGCAGAATTCGAATTCAAACTACTCTTCATATGACCTTTTCTGTGGTAACTATCAAGTGACAAACCATATCTGTTTTGATGCTATATTTCGTGAAACGAACAAAACACAATCAATTCATTAAGGCTAATATCAAGCCAAGACTATGGCTGCTCTACATGTCGCCAGTCCGTCCGAATAAGTGCATTGAGGTCTTTATCACGTGTTTAGGGTAAGAATGGTTTTAATTCAAACTGGGTCTATTGACATGTCATCGAAGGCTTTAGGGAGGAGGGCTTCACGTATTCTGAAGTTCTAGATGAAGAGGATAAAGATCAAACCTTTCTCATCGTAAGAGAGTTAGGTTCCTCAGTGGCACGTCACTGTGCAGAGTGCTGGATTCCTAGCAGCAGATTCTCTTCTGTACAAAGAAAGGCGGGTAGTTTGGTTGCCTTTGAGCACCTTGGCGCAATGGTAGAAAATGTGTTGTGCTCGCAGGCGCGAGCGCTGGCATGCTGGCCCAATTTCGTTTTTCTCGCTTGCTGGCATGGCTGTGAACGCGAAGGGAAATCGGTGCCGGAAGAAATTGCTGTTTGACAGAAGAATTGTTGCACGGTAATGCTGTAAGCATGAGGCGTGGGTGGTGTTTGATAGTCATTTGATGGCTTCTTGTACCACTAGCTTGCCGTTGAGGAAGAGTTCTCTTGCTGCGCTCCATTTGTCGAGGCCAGAGACAGCTTCTTGTTTTGTCAAGTTCAACGTGGCTATGCCTGTCAAAACGGCTCCAGAAGGATAAAGAGAAAAACAGCTATTGACCAGCTTTTCAAAGTCACCCACTTTACTTGTCATCATTTTCTTTTGGCTGGTGAAGAAAACCTTCCTCATTTTCTCTAATAATGCTTTACTCGTGTCTATGCCTGTCAAAATCGGTAAAAAAAAAAACAATTAGATGCCACGCAAATTGATAAAGAGAAGTCTATCAACAGCTATTGACGGAAGGTAGGAGCCTTTCAAATGGGTAACAGTAGAACAAGACCCACTTTACTTTGCTACACCAAGTACATGTGACATTATGAAACACTTTTGAGGTCTTTTGGCTGGTGAAGAAAACCATATATATACCGGCGTCTAGTCAGGCTTCAGAAAGAGAAAAATAGAGGGAACCAATTTCTGAAATTGCTTAAGAGTGGCATGGCGCCTGAAGGAGAAACCTAAATAGTGGTATTCTTGAGCATCTTCACTATGGCATCCAAAAACAAAACCGGCCCGTATCATCTCTGTCAGCACTCTTCCTCCTGCCTCTTGACCCTTCGGTCCCTTGGCCCGTTTAAATTTTAAAGCGAAAGGAGCCACAAGTGCGGTGTAATTAAGAACTCGAAATAAAATAGAAAGCAAAGAGTCCATTTGCCGTACCCGAGAGAAAACCACCGTGAACGTAACCATTGAATCGCTCGCTAGTATGTTCTCCAGTGAAAAAGATGGGACCTACAGGGGCCTGCACTACGAAAAAATAATGTGTTGAAATGACCAGACAGTGGTATATAACAAAAAAAAATATTCCGAGTCGGGCACAGCGGCTGTGCATGAATCATTATTAAGATGTAAGCAGGGCTGCCCGAGAGAGGAGCCGGTCTACAAGCCTACAACTTACAACTGAGCAGAAGTAAATACTGAACAGCGACGTCCTTAAATAAGTGAGCCACCGGGGCGTAAGGCACCAACTCATTGGTCCACATTAATCTAGTCTGCGATTTATTCTTTTCTTTTCCAGATCTTAATTTAGATAGGTTCAATAGGTGACCTAATTTAAGCCTACAGTTCTTTTGAGGAGGATTATAGACTTGAGTGAAGAAACAAAAGTTAAATGTGGCAACTCATCGTGTACACAGGCTAAAATCATTGTGAAAGAAGATTTTTCCAAGACAAAAGACCTGTACGTCCTACTTGAAACTTTGAACCCTTGAGCAGATTAAATATCAAATATGCATTCAGACACCGTAAAATAAATCTAAGATATGCATTTTGGCGCAAAACAACTCAATACGAAGTTTATTAAAGTAACACACTGAACAGTAATTTTTTGTTTCTTTCAAAAATTTGATCTTAATCCTTATTGCTCCCATGACAAAAACACTTTCCGCTGCCTATATTAGTTAAGAGTCTTTTTCAAATTATAAATATAAAAAACTTAAAGGTTCACACAAGTTTACCTACTCCAACTGTTTCAGATCAAGAGATAATATATACAACTCTAAAATGTAAACATTTTAGAATAAAGGCAGCAATCAAACAACTGTTTCACGTCATGGACATGTTTGTCCTTGTAAAGACAGGTCCTACCAAGTTGAAGAAAAGAGCATTCATCAGATTTTCGGAACTCTAATACATCGTGTTGGAATCTTTCTGTCACAGAGTCAAAATTGATTCCGGGATTTATCTGAAAAGGGAATATATAAAATATCCGGGAAGCCAGGGTGGGGAGGTTAGGATAGAGGCGTACCTTGACGTCGGTGAAGTCGTGCTGGGTTGCAAACATGGGGTAGTTGCTATAGCTGCCACGCTGGAAGCGATTGTTCCACCACTTAGGGACGAGGATGTGGCTCGCATCGGGAATATTTGGCCCGAACATATCCCTGAGACAACTCATCGCCTCCCTCATAGTTTCGTCGTCGCTCTGAGACTCCACACGTTTCGATTCCTCGTTGGTCAGCGTTACCACCAGAATATTAGAACCGGGGTATGCATTCTCCATGTGCTGAAGGCGACAACGGCGTCCGCAACATGCATCAATAATTCCAATCTTTGGTTAGTAAAAAGATTTTCTCACTGCTTCCTGTTTGGCAGTGGCGGAGAGGCGTATAATATATATGCCATCGTTCTCGACATTTAATTAAAGAGATAACACCCGTACAGAAAGACCTTTTAGGATTTAATTAAAGTTTAAACGAAAGCCGATCCACAAAGGATGTGTAAACAAGCGGGAGACACTAGGTCGTTTCCTCACGTGCTATGGCGCACACCAAAAACAATGAGGACAAGGGTGAATAAAAATCCTCCACGCTCGTGGGTCCATATGGTCTATAAATCTCAAAGATGAGCAAATTATACGAGAATGATTGCAGATAATGATGCCGATTGATGAAAGACTTTCTGAACTGGAGTTAATAAAGAAATACTTTCTTCCACTAGGCTCCGTCCAACCCGCCCTTAATTAGTTTCAGAAAACAGATTTCGGAATTCGGGATAGGAAAATGAGGCCGAAACAGGGGACTTGCATGGCATTTGTCGCGGGACCACGTATGCTCGTAATTAAATTAAAACAGAACAAAGAGATGTACACGAATGGAACCAGTTAAATTAATACCGAAAAGGAAAGTTTGGACATACCTGCCAAAACGTGTAGAATCCTCGCTTCTCGTGAGCGTACAGGAAAAACTCCGTTCCAGGCCCACAAGGCCAGAACTTGTACGGGAACTTGAGAAAGATCTTCGTGTAAACGATCACGTCTAATTTTGATATAGCTTCTGTTTTCCATTTCTGTCATTTTTGGTTTGTAATCGAATCCCACAAACCAGAAAAAGTGAGATCAATATGAGATATAAAGAGCAAAAGAAGAGAAGAATTTGTACTTTTCTTCTCCAAATACTAAAGAAATGACTAAAAGATGAGGATCGAAGGAAGGATACCGGCAAGGAGGGAGAGAAGGTGATGAGGTCGCTTTGGAGCACTCCCAAGCTAACGGACAAAATTAGATGCTTGGCACTGTAAATGCAGTTGTCCTCCGTCCTCACGGTGACGCTGTTTCTCGAGTAGTGCACTTCCCGAACAACCTGCCATAATCCCGCGATGCTTTCGTGAGAATAACAGAAAAAATGTTTAATTGTTTCCAAACAGAACCTATGCGGCTATAGCTGTACTAGAGTTAAACCAAATAATGCACTTGAAGCATCAAACGCTTCACCACCCCCACTCCGATGGGGTCATATCTCATAACTCCTCTCCCCCTTAATCCTTATTCACGCATCACGATTCACAGGTGGGAGCATTAAAAGCTGCCAAAACGTAAACCCGGGAATGGGTGACCGGTTCGTCTTTTTTAACAGTTTAAAAGCTCGCCACGGAAATAGAGGATTGTCCTCCTACTACTAAACAGGATCCTGATTGTGCATATCAATTCCAGAGTCCAGTAAAGGGGAAGATCAAGATAAGAGATTAAAATCGAGTAGCGGGAGGATGGTTGCAAATCATGTAAATGTCGGCCATCTGTTTTCACCTTTCTGCTTTTGGAAAGTTAAAACGTCAGCTTCTATCATGTCATGTGCAAGCGACGGGGAGGTGATCAAAGAGTTGACTGGAAGCCAATGAATCAGTTTCTTTATTAACTTTTGATTGGTAAACATCATTATCTCGAGCTTCAGGCTGACATGTTCCATTTAATCAGGCAGAAAAGCGAGTGTAAAGTCCCGAAGACGAGAACAAAAAGGAAATTCGAATTGTCGCAGATTTAGGTATTTTGGTTGATGATATTTGTTTTCAAATGAATACCGGACCACCGAAGACAAATTAAAGCATTAAATAAATGTGATTTTTTTTTAAGTGACGATAAGTAGATGCGTGTTCTACCTTGTTGAGCTTCAGGCGGTTGTCGACAATTTTTCCTTCCTTGGTAATGAGGAAACCTTCAGCCATCTTATGGAGCAGGATGTCGTATCCTCTCTCGTCCGCCACCAGAAATTCGCGCTCCCCCAGATCTGTGTATGTGGCGATGGGCTCCACTTCTGAAAAAAAAAAAAAAAAAAATCGATGATAAGTTCTACTGAAACACTGAGGAATTTAAACGCGAAAATCGAAAGATCATGAATATAGCAAAAATGCATCGTGATACAGACAAGTATCTTGCATTCCTCTGCATGACTCATCCAGGTCAAAAATGACTACAGTTCATCTCCGTTGTACTAGAATATCGAACGAAAGTACCAGACAATAGATGATCCAAACGAACAAGAGAAAAGAACAGACGACAATATGAAGAGCTAACCTGCCATTTCGAAATCGTGAAGAATGAAATCGATGGCGAGCTCGATCGGAGTCGATGGCATCCTGAAAAACCAAACACCTGAGTTAGACCGAATTTTAAACAACAAACATCTTTCTTCTTCTCATTAACAACTGGAATTAAATTTTCCTCTTTGGAGTGGAAGAGAATTACGAGGAAGGTTCGGACTCCGCCAACAGTACTCCGTGCAACTTCTCTTCCTGATTCCTAAGCCTCCTGATCGCATTCTCCACGGCTCTGTTATACAAATCCGCCGCCACAGTGCTCGAAAAAATCTTTCCGCTGGAAGAAAGAACAAGACTTTCACCTGATCATCACTTTCGAGGGAAAAAAACACAAAAAAAAAAACAAAAAACTAGAAGAGGCTTATGAAAGTTGAGCAAGGGAAACCTTCGGTCATAGATGTTAAATCTCGCATTACTGTAGTCAGAGTAACAAGTGCGAAGGCCTGATTTGGAAGCGAGATCCCAAACCGGATTGGACTCCTTCCCTCCGACGCCTTGTATCCATCCAGCGCCAATTTCCACGAAGAGATCGCCGAACTCTTCTTTACGTATTCTTCCTCCAATGCGATCCGTAGCTTCCAGAATAACAAAATCTTCCACGCCGTTCTCCGCCAAAACCTTCGCCGCAGAAATTCCTGCTCAAAACGGCGACAAATCTTAGACGATCTCAAGACGATCGAGGTCGCCGGAATGCGTGATGCCGCCGGCAGCTGCCTAGGAATTAGAAAGACTAGAAAAAAAAAAAGAAAAAGTTACCGGAAATCCCTGCACCGATGATTATCACAGAGCTTCCGGAGAAGGAATCCATGTAAAGAAAAAGGTAGGCGAGAGAGCGCGAGAGAGCGCAGAGCGATTCCAAATGTGGTGAAGTTGCTAGAGCGGAGTAGCGGAAATCGCTCTGGCTTTCGCCATTTATAGAGCGGATCAGGTTTCTCTGCTGCATTAGCTCTCGAATGTAAAGAAGAAAAAAAAGCTTTATAAAATTAGCAGAAAAAACGAAAAGAGGTCGTCGTGATTTGACAGCTCTACCCTTGGCTTGCACTTTCCCAAATCCCTACCCTCGGCTTTTGTCTACGGTTAGCTAGAGGTGAGTGGATCGGGTCCTACGGGCATGTAGGCGGATGTGTCCAATATAGTAAATTCAACATTGAATGTCGTCAGTGGCCACGTCTCCGTGCGGTCAACGTCGAAGGCAAAGGAGCATTGAAGCGGTGCCAGACTCCGCCAGGGCAACAAGTGTCCGCGATGACCACCCCCGCTGACGTGGAGTCCCAACCTGTCCCACTTGCCCTAACCATAAAACAAAAAAAACTCCCTTCCCCTCTCTCACGTAGTGCGCCCTTTAAACGCGTGGGCCCGGCACGAATATGGAATCGAAAACGATTAATAGTAATAAAAAAAAAGACCCGGATCGTATAATCCCGGAGACCACCTAGATGGGTCCCACTGAGAGGTCCCCACCGACGGATATAGATAAAATGGCCGATAAGTCTCAGCCAGAAAGTTTGCTTAAGTGTCTCATTACTACTAATTTCATTGTTACATGCGACAATAAGGTTACGTATACTCTTCGTAATTGTTTTGGGGACTTTTAAATGCACGTGTGCGCATGAAACACGGAACGGGTACTAAAGGAAAAAGGGTGGGTCTCGAGTGAGGTGCGGAAGAGCGAGTCTGGGTTCCGACTTCCGTGTGGGAAGTTTTAACGTTTTAACTTCCTCACGGAGTGATGAGGAAGCAGCGTCGTTTACTGGGTCAAAGACAGAAAGGTGTCTGCCTGAATCCCAGCTAGCGCTACTCTTTCCCAAGAATATCAATATGTACCCAGTACGTGGCTGCAGGAGAGGATTGCTTAAAAACGCCGTGAGACCCACCATTATCATAGTAAATGATTTACTCGATCGTATGGCTTCGGAAGAAGATAGGAGGAAAGGAGGATAGCGGGGCGGTGTCTGTTCTAGAAGGGAAAACAGACCAATTAAGAACTGAAAACTCCATTAAGAGACTTACCTTCGAAGACATTATATTGACGAGGTCTATGTCTCCATATGTTATGCATGATTCGCATGTGAACGAGCACCGCCGCCGCTTCTCCACCGACCCACTTAAGTGTCTTCAAACTTCAAACCCTGTCTCAATTGCTTTAGGGAATTCCTCGGAGTCGGACCCAGACCATCCAGAGCTTCCAACTGGTCAGTCTTCTTCTCTTAATTAAGGTGGCCGAGGACCGGTGACTGTGGGAATTCTTCCTTTGGCTTCATCATTGCGGAGAATGTCAGCAGTCCTTTTTTGCTACAAAGATGACTGATATGTAAATCTTTTATGGGATCTAGAGATCACCCTAATTGTTAGATTAGGACCAAGACAAAGTTGAACTACAAGAAATGTGTACGTGGAAAATTAGATCAACAATTTTGTAAGGGTTAGTTTGCGATCAAAGTTTAGTTTATAATGATTTGACCAAGTCTAGCACTGGACCAGAAAAAAAAAAAAAAAAGAAAAAAGTGTGAAAAACGGTTGCATGATGGGGAGGTTGAATGATCCACTTCTTCCCATAATAAGAAACTCCAAAAGTCTTTTCCAAGAGGAAACAAATTATAGACTGTATTAAACTTCTTCCTCTTCTCAACCCTTTTTCCACTACCCTCCGTCTATCATTGAAGTTGCAATATTAAGGTCCATCTCTACCTAATCTCGGACAGGTGGGAAAGGGGCTTCATGTTCTTAATTCCTCTATATCTAGTAGTTCAGGTAGTGTAATTTTTATTTATAATCTTTTACAAGAAAAGTAATGCTAGCTGCACCCTTGGGCTATGAAGTAGTACCAATTATAAACAGTTAAAAAGATTCAAAATATAATTTTTTATTATAAAATCTTAAAAATGATAAACCATAGGTAACCGTGTTTCTGATTTGCTGGTACGTTAGATAGGAACTGCTCATAGGTGCAACTAATATCTTCCTTTTCCTTTCAAGAACTACTAGTACTACCAAGACATCAAAACCGGTTCTAAGTGATGAACAACCCAATGTATCTAAGGTGGATTGGATCCAATTATTCAAATATTTCACCTAATGGGAAAGAAAGATTTAGTAGACCAATCAAAATTAGAACATTTAGATAGAACAAATTACAAAAGTGGTCCCAAAAGCTGATATTTTTTGAACAACTTGAGGTAGATTATGTTTTGTTTTCTGATCCTCCCTCGGACGCAGACATGGTTGAACCCCCTGCTACACCTCTCGTTATACCCCTTTCTGATCCAACTAAAACTTATGAATTAGAAGCAAAAACTAAATTTGAAAAAGACAATAAAATGATTAGGAGGCATTTGATAAATCACATGACAAACAATCTTTTTTACCTATTTGTAAACCATAAACCAGCCAAGGAAATTTGAGAACTTTTGTGAAAAAATATGATGGAGATGATGCCTAAAAGAAAAAGTACGTAGCTGGCAAATGGCTTCAATTTCAGATGGTTGATAATAAACCCATCATATAACAAGTGCACGAGTACGAAAACTTGTTCACTGATGTACTTAATGAAAATATGAAAATGTGTGAGATCTTACAAACAAATATACTGTTGGAAAAATTTCCACCATCTTGGAGTCATTATAGAACCCATCTTAAGCACAAAAAGAGAAATCTCACACTGCAAAAACTCATTAGCCATATGAGAACCGAAGAAGATAATAGCCTCAATGATAAACAAATCTTTGATTCAGTTTCTGTTCTAAAGGTTAATTTAATTGAATCTAGTAATTTCTCTTCCAAGAACAGGTTTAAGAAGAGTCAAAAGAAAGGACAATATAAAGGAGACAATAAGAAACAGATTGGAATGATCAAGTCCAACAATAAGAACTTGAAAGCTCAATGCTCTGTGGGAAGCTTGGCTACATGACATATCAATGATATCATTGTCAAGGGCAACAACAGAGGATCAATGACAAGGCTAGCAGCAAATCAACAAACCAAGCTAACCTAGTTGAAAATGATGACATTGTTGATGTGGTCGTTGTAGAAGTGAACTTGGTGGAAAACAAAACCGACCGAGTGTTAGACATGGAAGGTACTAGACACTTCTGCGCCAACAAAGAGTAGTTCCTTGATTTTGAAGAAGTGCTTAATGGCGAAAGTGTCTATATTGGAAATTAGAGTGTAGCTGGCGTGTTTGGCAAAGACAAGATTCTCCTAAAGTTGACTTTTGGCAAAACCTTGGTCTTGCACAATACTCTTTATGTGCCCTCCTTACGTAGAAACTTAGTGTCAGCTGCCTTATTGAATGAGTAATGCTAGATTCACCTATTAGACGTATATGTTAATCTGAGCCCTTAAAAATATAAAGAAATAATTTTTTATTTTTATAAAATATTATTTTTTAGAGGATAAACCCTAGGCATCAATGGTTTAGAATAACATGTGTGTGGGATAGGTGCGTGGGCTAAGTGCAACTAGCATTATTCTTATTGAATAAAGTTGGTTTAAAACTTGTGTTTGAGGCTGACAAAATTGAAATGACTAGAATTAGAGAGTTTGTGGGGAAGAGTTATCTCAATGATGGATTATTTGTTTTGTACATTGTATCGAAAATTATTAATGAAAAACCATCTTCTAGTTTTGCTTATATCGCTGAGTCTATTAATTTATGGCATGAAGACTTGGACATGTAAATGTAGCTTCAATTAAAAGACTTAAAATCTAAACTTTATTCCCACCACGAATACAAAAGAATTTTCTAAGTGTCTTGTGTTTGTAGAAGCCAAATATGTGAATAAGTATTTTAAATCAATTGAGAATAGAAAGGCTTAAACTGCTACAATTAATTTACACGAACTTAGTAGATGCCGGAACACTGTTAGTAAATGAGGTAGAATGTATTATGTGACCTTCATTGATGATTTCTCTAGATACACTAGAGTTTACCTCTTGAAGACCAAAGACGAAGAAGAGGAAACGAATCTGAAATATAAAATCGAAGTTAAAAATCAGTTGAACAAGAAAATTAATAGGGTTAGGTCTGACAAAAAGGAGAATATAATATTCTCTTCCTTAAGGAATTTTGTGAAAAGAACGACATTATACATGAATTTTGTGCTCTGAGCACTCCCCAACAGAATGGCATTGTTGAGAGGAAAAATAAAATCGTTGGTAAAAATATTAAAGGGGATCCGATTGAAGATAGAAGGGGATTCTCGATTTCTCGTACCTAGGGTTTTCGGGGAACCCTCTATTTATCCCCAAAAGCATGAATGGATGATGAAAGACTTAAAGGTATGGAAATCGGGTCCTAACCTTGAGTCCGGTCCAGATTCGGATCCATTATTTTCCCAACAATCCTCCATAAAAAGACATATAGAAGAATTGATATTTGTTCTGGGCATAACAATAGTCGAATACTTAAGTATCAATTGTCATACCTAGGGTTTTAATGGGACTCTCTATTTATCCCCAAAATCAAGAACAAACATTTTGTGTTATGAGATCCTAACTAGTTGGATCTCCTTTTAATCATTTTACCATTTACATTTATGGGTATGAAAAGCAGGTCCCAACCCTTAGTCGGGTCCTGGGATCCGTCGTTTTCCAACACCAATCACCTATCTACCATTTGTAATTTGGGGAAAGCGTTTGGCTCCAATAGTTGGAAAATTGGCTATATGGTTAGTCCTTGAGCTTTGTATAAATGCAATCGTGAATAATAATTAATTGCCAATGTTTACAAGTCTTTTGGCCGTGCCTCTATCGTATAGTTTTACCTAATCTCATCTTCTAAATTGTAGGTAGAATTTTTCTAATGTATTGTTGTATCAAGTAAGTTTTTGCATAGTTAGGCTCGACCTAGTACGGTCGACTTAGGGACCTTCTAGTAGGATTGTAGCTTTGATAAGGAACATGTCGGTCTGCGTCAGTCGGAGTCGACATAGTACGGTCGAGTCCGGCGTTTGGCCAACCCAATTCGACCGCAGTGACTCGGACCTTCAAATATAAGAGGGCTATCGAGGAAAGTAGGATTTTTTTAAGAAGACACCAAGTTCTTATATATTAATATTTGTTATGTACGGGAAAGTAGGATTTTTTTAAGATCGTTTCAACAAGTGAAACATAAATATATTTTTATGTTTTCAGCATAGTGCTACCAGCGATGCGGTTAAAATATCATGTTAGGATACGTGATTAAGAAGGTTCAACTGTACTTGTCAGAAAATATCAGTCTTAACTATTGTAAATCGGGCTAAGTCTGCACGTATGCTATTAAAAAAGACGGAATTGGGATTTCGTTTCGCTTCGTGCGCTGCTCGCCCAGGACTCCATATTAACATGAGCGGCCTGTATTTGATGCTGTGGACTTTTAAAAAAAATTCTGAATCTGACGGGCTTCTTACTTAAGGTCGTCTCTTGGGATATAGTCTAGTAAATTATATAAAATGTGAATCGTTTTCCCGCGTCTTCCCACCACGCAACGAGTAATGGTTTCTTCTCTGTGAAATCTGTGTTTACCTGAATTTGAATTCTTCAAACTAATTTTCGAATTCTTTATGCTGCAACTGAACCATCCTCAACCTACTCTACTCTTTCTCGCTAACTCTTTCAAAATGCTTTGCCTTCTGTCGCTATTGATTCTTTTCTTTTCCGGGACGACAGAGTCAAATTTCAATTCCCTTTCGCCTTCCTCAGTCCGGCAGACGTTCATCTGCCTCTACCATGGCGCGTTTCTCTCTGCTCTTATTCATTTTCTCCCTCTTCACCCTCGTTCGTTCCCAGCCCCGGGGTCCAAAAGGCATCATTTTGATCTTGGTTCAGTATCCTTTATCATCAATTGTTGGTTTCTCTGTCATCAAGTTTTGAATCTTCGTCTTTTCAGGTTTTTTCATCGACTGCGGCGCCACGGAATCATCCGTCGTCAATGGCCTGCGTTACCTCCCCGACGCGGCCTTCGTCTCCGCCGGAACCCCCAAACGCGTTTCTGATTTGGACCTGTTTCCTCCCACTCTTTCCACCCTCCGCTCGTTCCCGCTCGATCGTCACAGCAAATTCTGCTATGCCGTGCCTGTGTACCGTTCGGGGAAGTATCTGGTTCGGACGACCTTCTTCTATGGTGCAGTGAATGGCCCGGATACCCTGCCTCCCGTCTTCGACCTGATTGTTGACGGCACACACTGGGCTGTTGTGAATACCACCGAGGATTACGCCAGAGGGCTGTCTACGTATTACGAGGCCGTGTTTCTTGCTAAAGGACGCACGATGAGCATTTGTGTTGCCAAGAACAAGTATACGGATTCTGATATGTTCATATCGACGCTTGAGTTGATACTTTTGGAGGGTTCTGTTTATAACTCGACAGATTTTGAAAAGTATGGTCTCGGTGTTGTCGCCAGGCATAGTTTTGGACACCGAGGGTCACCTTTGAGGTAATTTTTTCTGCGCTTTTTTTCTGCTTAGACTTTTGGTTTGTTTAATTTTGATAGAATGCCTTTTCTGTGCCTCGGCATCCGATGAACAAATGTAGCACACGATGCAAAATAAACCAAAAGAAAGAGAAAGAAAGACTTCATTTTATGTTTTGAAGTTTGTTTTCCCCGAGATATCGTATGACGATCATCGTCGGAGCTGAATTGAATTTTTGATAATTTGTTTTCTCCTCTTAATTTTTGGGATTTAGTGCGGTTGCTTGTTCTGGGACTATCCTCGTGTCCTATCATTAGAAAATTTAATTTTAGGAATAATCTTCATGGCCTACCATTAGAAAATTTAATTTTACTTCGGACCTTTTCTGCTCGTAGATGAAAAAAATTTGCATTTTCTGAGCATTTTCTTGGGTTTCAATAACTGCATTAGGAAAACAGAAAGTGCAAGAAATAAACAAGAATTTAAGTGCTGAAAAATTAGTCGGTTTCCCCTCCAATCAATGCCCATTAAATCTTTGATATTTCCCATATGGCTTTCTTATGAAAATCTGAGGATGGATGGTTGGACGCTATTGTTATGATTTTCGTACTTGTCTTTTGTATTCCATTATGAAAATACAGTGCGAGATTCTAAGTGATCTGAGCATACCTTTTCTGAACATGTGAAAGTCCAGGTTTCCAGACGATCCATTTGATAGAATTTGGGAGCCATTTCATGCCAGTAATCTTACTTCAACAACCAACAGTGGAAATATTTCTGTTTCTGGATTTTGGAACCTTCCTCCAGCAAAGGTGTTTGGTGCAGCTCTGACAACAGACCTATTAAAGCCCATGGAATTACTCTGGCCACCTGTGTCTCTATTGAACTCTACTTATTATGTTGCTCTTTATTTTGCAAATGACCCAAATTCCTTATCAGATGGCTTCAGAATACTTGATGTCTCCATCAATGGTATTCCATATTACAAAAGCTTGAACGTCACCCATTCAGGGGTGGTAGTCTTTGCAACCCAGTGGCCTCTGTCTGGTCCTACTAAGCTCGTGTTGACTCCTGCTGACAAATCAGACATGGCTCCATTGATCAGTGCAGGGGAGGTTTTAAACGTGCTTGTTCTTGGAGGAAGAACTGTTACTAGAGATGGTTTGTTTTGATTCTTGCGCTGGCATGTTTTCCTTTGTTCTCTCTCTTGTTCCATCTCTGACACAGTATCTTATATTTCTGATTGCAGTAATTGCTTTAGAAAAACTGAAGAAAGATTTTCAAAATTTACCACTAGATTGGAATGGGGACCCTTGTTTCCCTCAGAATTACACTTGGACAGGAATTACCTGCTCTGATGGACCCAACACCCGCATAGTGGCTTTGTGAGTTCAAGCATTTGAACCATTATCACTTTTTTTAGTAGTTTACTGACTTTGAGTTATGTACAACTATTATGTCGAAATTTATCTTTAAAATTATTTACAGAAATTTGTCAAACATGGGTATCTTTGGGTCGCTTTCCCCCAGCATAGCCAACTTGACTGCACTGACTGACATGTAAGCTGAGAAGTTTTTTTCATTTGTGTGAAAAGAATGAACTGTAAGCTCATTATTACGAAATCTTACTGTAAATGGCAGCATCCTAGGGCATAATAATTTAACAGGGCCCATTCCAGATCTTAGCAAATTGAAGAGGCTGGAGAGATTGTAAGCTTCTGAGGACTATCTTGTTCTGCTTTGCATCGATTGTTATGTTTGTTATTCTGATTGCCCTTTTCCATATTTGTGTTCTTTTGTCTTCCCTTATCTGCAGGCATTTGCAGAGCAATGAGTTTACTGGAAAGATTCCTTCTTCACTAGCTGTTATTGACAGTCTACATGAATTGTAAGTCTGGAAATGAATACATCTGCTTTATGATATTTTTTGGGAATCTAGGATAGAAGTTTCCTCAACTACGTCCAGATTTTCAGCATTCAATCTGTTTGCTTGACAGTTAAATTATTAGGCTAAATATCTCAGTTTAGTACCTTTTATATAGTAAGTGCACAAACCACATTACACATGATGCATGAACTGGAAATTCAGATGAAGTAACCCTGCCATATAGATATGAAATTAAAGGATTGTACATATGTTCGACTTAAATATTACTTGTAAGCATGAAGAGTATCATTCTCCCAAGGGAATTTTGAAAAGTAACAAGCATGATTTATGCTGCTCAGATTATTTGGTTGTGTCCAGATCACCTCAAGCTTACGATTGAAACACTTAATCCAAGTTTTTATTCTTTGTTATGATTCATCTACTTCTGGTTAATGAATATGAGTGGAGTGAAACCGCTACTGCTCTTGTTGTTTTTCTGTTCTGTAGAATGGGTTGGAAGGGAGGCCCCAGCTGCCCCACTTGAGATTGTTTTACTGGAGACAGCTCGGTTCCATCTATCTTTGCACCCCGTCACAGAAATAAGACAGGTGGAGAGGGCATCCCCTCTTGATGGGAAGGGGTTGACCAGGGTCACGGTTGGCGGAGACTTCCTCATTCCCAACCATTTGGACTAAAGGGGCAGAAAATGGAATGATGGACAAGCTGCTTGGTTTCCACTGCCCTGTTCATTACCTCCCATTTAAACGGAGTGACAGGATGGTAGATGAATTATCACATGCCCTTACGCAAGGAGGTAACAAGGTGGCATTTCATTGGAATCTCTGGGCTTCAGATTGTTTTGAAATTGTAGTGGATCCTGTTTCAAAGACCCAACCTTAATATTTGAGCAATGTGATAATTAGTGTCTGTCAAAAGGAATCCAAGGCCGTACCCAACATTTTAAAGGTCTCATCATAGAGTTTTGTTATTGGCTATACAAGCAATTAATATTCTCAAAGCTGCCTTCACTTTCTTGTGCTCACTTTAGATGTTAGATGTTTGTATGAACTAGACCATAGCTCAGTAGTCACATGGGGGGTTTTCTAGTGGGAGGTCTTGGGTTCAAGTCTCCTTAGGGGCATGGAAAAAAATCACAACTTTCAAAAAAAGATGTTAGATGTTTGTGCAATGATTTACTTTTATCATTTCTTTCTTCATCTCACAGATTTCTCCAGAATAACAACCTGACTGGTCCAATTCCAAGGAGCTTATTAGCTAAACCCGGCTTGCTCGTTCGGTAAGTATCAACATCTTGACCCCAATGCATTTGAAATTTTTACTTTTCCCTTCTGAAATTAAGCGGACAAACTAACCGGGTGACTTTTTACCAGGACTTCTCCATGAAACAATTTCACGAGACTTTTCTAATGCATTGTCATGATGCATACAACTGAAGTAGATAGAAGAAAAGAAAAAGGGGTACGCTTGCTCCTTGTTTCAAGATTGATATTGAGGGCTTCTATGGGGAAGGATGGAATCTTTTATGGTTTTGTCAGTTGACCAGAGCAAATTCTCTCCTCTGGTGGCAATTCATTAATTCTTCTTCTTATTTTTTTTTTTTTTTTTTTTTTGTAAATTTGGGTCTTGAGTGTTAATACTACAAACCGTGCTAAGGCAAACAGTGTATATAAGTTCAGTTGGAATGGATGATTCATCAGACAGCTGTGTAATAATCGTATTGGCATTATGGCTGCTTTTGACATGGCTTTTGGAGTAATAAAGTTTTGGTAAATAATTGCGTTTAATCAATTAATTGTTCTTTTAAGAGATGTCATTTTCTAAAGAAGAGATGGTTTTATGGCTGAAGAATCTGATTTGTGATCATTTGCATCAAATAATATGTATTGAAGTGTAATTGAACTAGGGCTTCTACACTTAGAGATCATTTGCATCTATATGTATCTCATTATGGGCCTAATGGCGTTTCGGACAGTTTCAGCGGTTTCAGCTTTCAGATGGTTCCGTGAATAGGAGTATACATGCAGTTCGAAGTTTTAAGTTAAAACTTTTGTAACTCACCGACAAAAGGCCGTTCACTAGCAAACAAAGTACTCCCACTGGATAACTCCGCTCTGCTCTCAATCGCGAAACCGCAAAGTGTAAAAAACAAAAAATTTCTAATTTCTTTTTCTGCTGATTTGGACAGATTGCATCTGACAATCAGAGAGTATTAATAGATTAAAATGGAACAAAATAATCAAATTGTTTTGCTCGTCTAGTAACCGATCTTCTCGTCAAGCGACTGCCGCTGCTTTTTCGTCTCAGTCCGTCGCCGGGAAGGGGGTCCCGGGGAATGGCCGCGATAGGGAAGACGGTGCTCGATTCCGGGTGGCTTGCGGCGCGATCCACCGAGGTTGGACTGGATGGGGTGCAGCTTACCACCAGTCGACCTCCGGAAGGGCCTTCCGCTCCCTGGATGGAAGCTGTCGTTCCGGGAACGTGAGTGCGCCTGTACTGCCGATTGTTTTGAGATTTGAACTTTTCGCTAGCTGTGAATTGGTTTTCCAGTTGAAATTTTGTTGAATATTGATAAAAGCGGTGAAAAATTTTGAAATGATTGAATGTATGGAGTGTGGTGAGCTGTTAATTGATAGTTGAGAATGGACTGGGATTGGATTAACCTCTGGAATTTATGTGATTTGCAGTGTTTTAGGAACTCTGGTGAAGAACAAGTTAGTTCCAGATCCTTTCTATGGGTTGAACAATGAGGCGATCTTAGACATTGCCGATTCTGGACGGGAGTTTTATACGTTCTGGTTTTTCACGACTTTCCAGTGTATGCTGGTAGGTCCCTGTGCTGGATGCTTTCGTCAAAATTTCTGTGGCATCATTCGTTGTTCTCTCCTGAACTCCTTTATGACCAATTTTGCGTCTTTGTGCCTAAATGCATCCATTCATTTATAACTTTTTTTTCCTTTCAGTCAGGAAATCAATATGTTGATCTGAATTTTCGAGCAATCAATTATTCAGGGAGGTTTATGTAAATGGGCACAAAAAGATTCTGCCAAAGGGAATGTTTCGGAGACATACTTTGATATCACTGACATTTTGCATCCAGATGGAAAGAACTTGCTGGCTGTCCTGATTTATCCTCCCGATCATCCAGGGAAGATTCCTCCAGGGGAGGTCAAGGTGGTGATCATGAGGTACCCATTTCTTGCCAACGCTAGGTCGTTTTATGCTCTCTTTCATAGCTTAAGAGAGCTGCTTTATACATGACGTATAAAAGAAGAGATTGTGTGCACAAACATGAAGTGCTTCACTTTTGCATGTTATGGGTGGCTGTGCAGCATTAATTGACGTGAAATTCCAACTCATACAGAGTTTGTGTTGACATGACATTTGTCCTTTTAATGTTAGATTGGAAAAGATGTTGCTGCTCAGTATGTGGAAGGCTGGGATTGGATGACTCCAATAAGGTTAGTCATTTCTGCTATTAGTGTTGAACCCATTGCATTTACCCTTTCCCGCTTTCTCTTGCTGGTTTTCTGTGCTTGTGTCAGTCGTTTTGGGACAGGAAGGCCAAGAGCATTTGATTCATCTCAGAATCAACGTCAGATTGCAAGTTTCTTCTTAAATCTTATTGTTGCCATTAGGTTAGCATTTCCTGTCAATTCACTAGGTTGGAAGTAATAGAAGTATATCAAGCATGAGTGAAAATGGCTAACATCCAGTGATTTCTTTTAACATCATGGTAGCTCGTGTACCATTATGGATACCACAGCGTGTGCTTAAAACATGGGTTTTTAAGATTGTATACGTGTTTGGATCATCACTAGTGCATGCTGTAGTGTTGATTGCATCTGTTGCTGCAAACTCGAGAAACAAAAAGGAAATAATAAAGAGAAAAAATCAAAAGCCAATGGTCCTGGATTATGAAAATTCAACTTTTTCAAGCTGTCAATGCCTTTTCCTCCTCAACATTTACTGCACTTCCATTTGCCCACTTGCTGTTGCGAGTTGCTTTTGAACCACCTCTAAAGTGCATGATGTGGTCGGTGTTTCCACATTTTCATCCTTCTGAGTTTAATTTGATTGTGCTGTCAGAGTAGGCATTTGCCCTCTGACCTTTGCTCTTTTTGTTCTGTTGAGTATCAAATGCATGGAAATAGCAGACTGACATTCCAGTCATTTGAATATTCCGTATTGTAGGGATAGGAACACTGGTATCTGGGATGAGGTGTCAATTACTGTTACAGGGGTAAGTTTTGGTGATACACTTTATTTTTTAGCAGCTGTTCTCTTGATTCTTCATAGGTGTTGGTTGGTACAAAAACTGTCCAATTTTTAAAACTATAGAGGTGCTCTATGTGTTAGCTATCTAAAAAGACCGAGAGTAGCTCTTGTTGGAGTGTATTTCCACCTTGTTTTGTGTTTGAAAGTCCCAAGGCTTATTCTCTGAGAAATGGGCTCCTTGCTGTGGCTTGTAATTTTGGAAGCTAGGGCTAGATTGCTTCGCAATATATTTGATTTATTTGTTATCATCAAATGTAGTTTGGTGTTGTGGAGCTTGACCCTCTGAAGGCATGTATTCTGTAGTCAATAATTTGATTCTCTACCATGATATTGTAGCTTTTGCTTTACCACATCTGAATATTTGTTTATCAACTGCAGTTCCTTCCCATAAAGGCTTTTTAATGTATTTGTGCTGTTCAATTGCCATACTTAAATATTGATTTGCGTTCACTGATCTAGTTCATGTGTGGCCTCTTGCCCAATAGAAACTTTGAGAGTTTCCAAAAGGGTGGATATTTGTAAAAGCTCATCGAAGACGAGTACCACACATGATTGGAGACACTAAGTTGCATGCAGGTCTTCATTTGGAATTAAATGCAATTTAACGAAAACCACCAAACTCAGCTTAAATGCACTTAATATTCATGTTAGATAATAGTTTTGCCTCTAAATATATGCCTACCACATATGCAAAAAGAGTGATGGTAGCAATTTCCATGTTGAGGATTGGAGCCATAATAAGGTTGAATGAAAACTCCTTGTCAATGAAACAAAATCAAGAACTCGCATTAAACAGATCTTGTTTCTCCTGCTTGTTTTTCCTGCTTGTTTCTCCTGCTTGTTTTTCCTGCTTGTTTCTCCTGCTTGTTTTTCCTGCTTGTTTCTCCTGCTTACTGCAGGCAGCTTGATTGAGTGTAAATGCCAAACTGCTGTCTAAACCTGTGAGTTAATGTTACTTATAAAGACGAATATTCTCATAAGAATGTTGGTAGGTAGAGTTTTTCTCTTGAATGTCTTGCACTACTTTTTGCTCTATTGATTGGTTACTATACACTTGATAAGTTTTTCGTGTAAATTCTGATTCTTCATGATGAATCCAGTCAGTCAAGGTGATTGATCCACACCTGGTTTCGTCATTCTTTGACAATTTAACAAGGGCATATCTCCATACCACACTTGAGTTGGAAAATAAGAGCTCTTGGGTTGCTGAATGTTCCTTGAATCTCCAAGTCTCGACCAACCTTGAGGGGAGTGTTTGCATGGTTGAGCATCTTCAAACACTGAAGGTGTCGGTCCCTCCTGGAAAATGTGTGAAGTATACTTTTCCTCCGGTCAGTTCACTATCTTTCCCTTTCCTTTTTTCTGTTTGCCACATATTCTAGCTCGTCAGAGTTACTATATTTTGTCTGGCTGTAATAAAGTGAGGTCTTGCAGGCTTTCTTCTATAAACCCAATTTGTGGTGGCCAAATGGCATGGGTAAGCAATCCCTATACAATGTTGGGATCACAGTAGATGTTAAAGGATATGGCGAATCTGATTCATGGGGTCATCATTTTGGCTTCCGAAAGATCGAGAGCACCATTGACAAAGCTACTGGTGGAAGGTACTGCTTTTTGGTCTAAATATCTGTTCAAGATTATTGTTCAATTGATGAATAAAAGAAGTACCATGCAGACTGTTTAAGGTGAATGGGGAACCAATTTTTATACGCGGAGGTAACTGGATACTCTCTGATGGTTTATTGCGCCTTTCAAAAAAACGCTATGAAACGGATATCAAGTTTCATGCAGATATGAACTTTAACATGATTCGATGTTGGGGTGGAGGATTGGCTGAGAGGCCAGAATTCTACCACTATTGTGACTTGTATGGTTTACTGGTAAGTTCAGGTATTCTTGTGCTAGTAGGAGGTAGAGATACTTAGAGACAGTTCTCCTTGATCATTGAATAGTTGTAATAGAATAAACAATCAATTACAATAAGCTGTCACCATGGAGAGAAACCGCAAAAACTTTTTTCATTCTCAGAGTTATTTGTTTACTTGACCTAGCCTCAGATGAAGTTGCACATTTGTTACAGGTTTGGCAAGAGTTCTGGATCACAGGTGATTGTGATGGAAGAGGGGTACCAGTTTCAAATCCAGATGGGCCTTTGGATCATGATCTTTTTCTGCTATGTGCAAAGGATACAATTGTGCTCCTTAGAAATCATCCAAGTCTTGCTTTATGGGTTGGTGGCAATGAACAAACACCACCTGATGATATTAATAGAGCTCTTAGGAGTTACCTGGAACTCCATCCACTTTTCCAAAGTTCAAATGGGTTAAGTAACTCATCTGAAGATCTAACACTGGGATCTGATGATCCAAGTCAGTATCTTGATGGAACCCGTGTTTACATTCAAGGATCTATGTGGGATGGATTTGCAAATGGGAAGGGGGATTTTACAGATGGTCCCTATGAAATCCAAAATCCTGAAGACTTTTTTAAGGAAAATTTCTATAATTATGGATTCAACCCAGAAGTTGGTTCAGTTGGTGTGCCAGTTGCTGCTACCATTAGAGCAACCATGCCTCCTGAAGGGTGGCAGATTCCACTATTCAAGAAACTATCAAATGGGTACTCACAAGAAATTCCAAATCCGATATGGGATTACCACAAATATATCCCATACTCAAAGCCTGGAAAGGTTCATGACCAGATTGAGCTCTATGGCTCTGCAAAGGACCTCGATGACTTCTGTGAAAAGGTAAACCTTGTTTCAGCTATTGATTCATGGTTCTGTCATTCTATTACTCTTAAATCTAACAAGTCATGCATATTGCAGGCACAGCTTGTTAACTACATTCAGTATAGAGCCCTCTTAGAAGGGTGGACTTCACGTATGTGGACTAAATACACCGGTGTTTTAATTTGGAAAACCCAAAATCCTTGGACAGGTCTCCGTGGTCAATTTTATGATCATCTACATAATCAAACTGCTGGCTTCTATGGATGTCGTTGTGCTGCAGAGCCAATTCATGTACAGCTAAATCTTGCTACATATTATATTGAGGTACTCATGGCTATTCAGACATATTGTGAAGAGCTCAAGCCCATATTTGCTAATAGATAATGATGCAATTTTCTGTTATCTTCAGGTAGTGAATACCAGTTCAAATCAACTATCTGATGTTGCGGTGGAAGCATCAGTATGGGACCTAGATGGTCAATGCCCTTACTACAAGGTTTTGGAAACATCGCTGCTGCCTCCGAAAAAGGTTACACAAATATCAGAAATGAGATATCCAAAGTCCAAAACTGCTAAACCAGTCTATTTCGTCCTCCTTAAACTCTTCAAAAAGTCAAACTCGCATGTCATCTCAAGGAACTTTTACTGGTTGCACCTGCCTGGTGGTGACTATAAGCTGTTGGAGTCCTATCGAATGAAGAGAGTGCCTCTGAAAATAACATCTCAGGTGATGATCAGGGGGTCCACGTACAAAGTCCAAATGCATGTGAATAACATGTCCGCTGAACCACAGAAAAAACCCTTAGCTTAGAGAATCAATTAGCAGATACGTGTGACACCAAAGACTTTGATAGAAATTTGACAGGGGCAGCTGAAGCGAGTCCAAACAATCAGAAAGTCAGTTTGTTCGGTAGGATTTGCAGAGGTTTATCTAGGGGTGAGAATGGCCCTCGAGTTGTGGAGACGAATGGGAATCATCAAGGGGTTGCATTCTTCATGTATTTTTCTGTTCATGCTGCTAAGAAAGACCATGAAGTAGGGGAAGACACGAGAATTCTCCCAGTGCATTACTCAGACAATTATTTTTCGTTGATACCAGGAGAGGCGATGGTTATCAATATTTCTTTCCAGGTACCCGAGGGAATTACTCCAAGGGTCACACTTCATGGTTGGAACCACCATGGTGCCCGTTCTATATTGTGAGGCTGCCAGTTATAGATGTTGTTTTCATGTCTTTAGTGTATACATCGTACATTCAACTTTTAGAGTAAAATTCTGGAAACTGGCGGTGAAGTGTCTACTCGGGATTCGTTATGGGCTTGATTTTGATATGTCACAGATTGGTGACCATCATGCCACAGATTGGTGACCATCATGCCACAGATTGGTGACCATCATGCCACAGATTGGTGACCGTCATGCCACAGATTGGTGACCATTATGCCACAGATTGGTGAGCATTATAGACTGCATTAGTCAATGGCAAAATGGTGCTGAATGCTCTGACCAATGTTCTGCACAAGAGGATTCATGCCCAAATGCCAAAAATCCAATTAAGAATAAGAGGCTACAATTAAGAATAGGAGGCCACAGTTTCATCCCTGAAATTGTCCGTTGAAGTTTCAGCACAGCTGTCTAAAACTGGGCTGCCGTTGCTCAAATAATACTTTGGAATAGAACTACTGAGAATAGGTCTTTTATCAAACTAGTAGAACGAATATTGTGTATTAATAAGACTACTCAGAAAAACTTAATAACAAGTCAAAATTACAACAACGGCTCTTTCGTATACCAGTGGCTAACCTCCCCAATCTAACCTCTCAGTCCCACGCATGCACACGCATTCACAAATTCAAACTTAGTACCTAATTCAACACCAATATATTTTTGAGTGAAATTCCTTTGGATCATACTAAAGACGGAATAAATACACAATAACATATAAATTTAAATTCCACTCAAATAACAAAACAAAACGTGTATACATTTTCTGAACTACAATTCCCACAGAGTGATGATGGGTTATCCATTTTGATTCCACATCAACAACAAATATCAACTACAATAATCGATTTCAACAATTGCATATTAATAGATTGGAATAAAAAAAGAAAAATTGGATCACAGGAAAAAAACAATTGAAACAAAATTGGATCAAAGAAAAAGATTGAATTTTTTATGCTAATGCAACCTCAACAACCCACCAGATTAGCTCTGGTGCTTTAGGCGTTGATAAATACAAAACGACAAAACGAAGCAATAACGATGACATCCCAAACATTCTCGTGTCGCGGATTTCCTACCATTTGCAGTACAAAACTTTCACAAATTTCCTCGTATCCAATTTTTAATGAACATTCGCCCACAGCAACTCTATTTATATGCTGCACGATAACCAGTCAGAAAGTGGAATGTCGAAAGCTTAAAACACAGGATGTATACTTCATTTCAGAATTGACTGCAACTCTACAACAAAACTATTTTAATTTGTTCTGATTCAGTATAACAGATCGACCAACCCTATATACTCACAATTCCATACTGGGAATGGAAATCATTTTGAGTCTAAAAGAGCTCCATCAACTGCTGGACAACATCTGAAACACAAAAAGAGCAACATGTTAAGGTCGTTTGGAGTCATCATAAAGAACATGAAGGATCTACATGTATCACTCAAATATGCTCAACCCATATTAAAAGAATAAATAAATAAATAAATAACCTTGCAAGATAGCTGGCGTAGTCTGGAACTCTTCCCACATACTCTGGTACACTGAGAGATCAAAATTCAAAAATCTGGCAGCAAGAAAAGCTGCTCCGGCGGCTATATGCTGTGGTTTGAACTGTAGCCATAGAGAACTCCGGAGTCTGCAGAAGAGTGTATTTGCTTCCATAAAATTGCTTACAGAAAATAGTGAGAGAGAGATACAAATAGCAGATAATGCCAGTCAATTCAATTATACAACCCAAAGTGCATTAAAGTCTAACCAATCATCCTCAGCTTCTTGAAAATGGGAGTCTGTTGGACATGGTATTTCACATCAATAACATGAACATAACATGAGTTACAAGTAAATCCATGGTTAGCTTTCTAATGGCAAAATCAATGCAAGTTCTTAAAAGCATTCATTCCTTACCAACTAATGCAGCCACCCAGCCAGAACATTTACCAAGAATCATCTCCAGGTATACACTGCTAACGCACTAAGACCAGTAAGATGGGCCTTCAGGAGGCGCAATATGGGTCAACAACATGTAACGCAGATAGAAGGTTGAATCAACATCAGACAGATGGCTACCAAACCACATACTACCCAATCTGCAATTACACTGGATAATGTCTAGCAACATACAGAACATAGAATGGAAAAGAAACCATTAAATGACAAGATAATAAAGAAATCAACCTTCTTTTATAAAACAAAAAAAGAAAAAGAAAACATTGTATTCTTCTTACCAACTAGCAAAAGCAGTCACCACCTAGAATTTTTGAAGAATCATCTGGAGAAATTCTGAAAGCTGCTTAAACAACAGCTGTATGCTGATCTTTTCTGAACACAGAGATTTCAAACCCAGTATTGTTCCCAGAATGAGCAATCCATCGCCCACATGCCAACATGTAGGGTGGATGCAGAAAAAATTTGCAAGGAGATAAAAGCACAAACATGCATTGTAAGTGCCTGTATCTTCAGCTCAGTTTTGTCCCAAACATGAAATGCACTAATGGTTCCACACATTGCATACCATTTTGCTTATGGGAAAAGCTGTTATTTTGTATAACTTAGCAGATCCATCTGGAGCATGAAAGATTTACACGCTCCAGCAGCACCAGACACTTCCATAAAAGATAAGCCGGTATCTTTTTGAAACAAAACTGTTAGATTTCAACCAACACAAAAATGGGATGAAAACAGCTACAATCTACTGAGAGCTTCATTGACCAACAAGATGTCACCTTTACAGTAAGATGACTGCAACACATACATGCTGGTATCTCTCACAATGATGATACATGTTCATAAAAACCCTTCTTTTGCAAGACTATATTTCATGTACCTAGAAGTCTGATAAATAAATATATAGAACATGTACTAAATATTAACATAACATATAAAAATTTTTACACTGACTTCTAGATGTATGATGACATTTTTACTAAATAAAAATACACGATGACACAAAAAAGCAAAAAGTCGCTGATGTTGACCAAATATAAAAAATAAACATAAAATTAAAACCAATGTGTTTAGATATGTAAAAAAGCATGTACTGGCACCAAAAAAACCTTCACTACAAAGTATTGCAGAACCACAGAGGGAGCAATAAAAGGCCTATAGATATGAGCCAATGAAGTAGAGAGGGATGTCAAAGCTGCCTAAGAACATAGTTCTTGAAGAAAAATGAGGATTAGGACAAATAGTTGTTGCAGAATCCAGCAACCAACATAGTACAGATGAACTTTAAAAACATGCCAAAACAGTCACCACTGTTGAATCACCTTGGTAACTAGAACAGAATTAGACAACATTTGGGACACCACTATAAAACCTGAAGAAGCAAAACACACGCTCTCTTTCACACAGACATGAATATGCATGGTGATCTAACATAACCGACTACAAAAGTTGCTCACATGTCTTTATATGCAAGCTGCTCCTTTACCTTTTTATGTGTGGCATAAATGAGACAACAAGAATAAATGGGTTCAAAAAAAGTTATAGAATTATATGTGAGGAGTTTACTATTCTCCACATTTGTTTCTTTTTTCCCCTGTGGGAGGGCAAGGGCTAATACATAAATGTTTCAGCTAGACACAGCAGCTGATATTTTATGATGGATGCTATTTCTTATCCAACAAGGATCTTCAAATCAACTTACATTCTTAAACCAAGACACATTTGAAAGGCATTTTACTAATGACTACCAAAAAAAGGCTATGACAATTTAACTGAACATAATTTAAAAAGAGAAAATGGAATGACACTAGAGAGTTGGAGAAAGTAACAAGCAAATCCAACATAATGGAGTGAACAAATCATTTGATGAAGAATTAGAAAATGATCGAAGGGGAGACACAGAGAGAGAGAGAGAGAGAATCTGCACACCTATGTATGTGCGTGAGAGAGAAAGAGTCCACACATGTGTGCGTGTGAGAGAGAGAGAGAGTCCACGCGTGTGTCTGCATGAGAGAGAGTCCACACGTGTGTCTGCATGAGAGAGAGTCCACACGTGTGTCTGCATGAGAGAGAGTCCACACGTGTGTCTGCATGAGAGAGAGTCCACACGTGTGTCTGCATGAGAGAGAGTCCACACGTGTGTCTGCATGAGAGAGAGAGTCCACACGTGTGTCTGCATGAGAGAGAGAATACACACGTGTGTCTGCATGAGAGAGAGAGACGTGTGTCTGAGAGAGAGAGAGAGATTGTGTCTGCAGAGAGAGAGAGTCCACACGTGTGTCTGCATGAGAGAGAGAGAGTCCACACGTGTGTCTGCATGAGAGAGAGAGAGAGAGAGAGAGATTGTGACTAGGAGCAAAGCAGTACATGTGTGTGGCCCTCAAAAGATACCTTCTAATAGTACTGACACATGTTTCTCCAATAACTTTTTTCACAAGTCTAAAGAAGAGATCATTGACTTCAAGAGGTGAAGTAAAGGACCAGTAAAATAATCCAAGTGTAGATTAGCAGCAGCCAACAGGAAAGCTAGATAACATACTACATGAAAGGGTCAGTATAAGCTTGTCCAGAAAATATTTATCCTTTTACACTCTTTTTAAAGTTTATTCTTCTCCCTAAGCAACATTCAACCCAAGACCACACACTAAAGCCCCCCTTGCCACCATCGAACTAACGGCCCAGACAGCAAATGACAGCAACAAAAGTACGTAGACTACCAACTTGGCTTCAGGTCTGTTACTTAGGAGGACCTCGACAGCAATCCAGTAACCAGGTGAGTTGATCTCAAATACAAGACTGTAAAATTATCTTTATTTTCTTTTTTTCTGCCTTGTTTAATTGATTTCAAGGCAAGCAAGCCAAAACATCCTAATTTTTCAACTTCAAAGGTAAACAACATTCTTCACGTATAGTGAATCAATCCGCCAAGTAAGAAAACCACATAGGTGAGCACGCTATTCTTGAAGACCCTGCAATATATATGCCAGACCAAAAGATCAATATCCACACCAGAAAAAGAAAACCCATGTTGTAATCATTCTCGTGGGAATTTGGTAAAAAAAAACAATTTTAAGGCATAAAAGTTACTAAGATGATATAGATGATACAAACCATGCCATATTGTAGTTACAAAATTTTGAGACAAGTTGCTCAAACATCAGATAAATGAGCTGACAACTTCAACATGTGGATGCACTTCTCTTCACACAAAAACTGGCATTTATGTTTAAACTATTCCTAAAACAATTACCACTCTTCCATAGACTAGTGCCACCAAAAGCAAATGCAAAGGAAATGGCAAAAACAACAAAGAACAAATTTCCTTATCCTGTCAACAAAACACCAAAAGTACTCTATAATGTTCCCAAGGTATAGAAGTTTTGAAATGAAATGTTATGCCAGCATCCATCAGCAGCCTCATGGAATGAGAGCACATGGACGACAGCAACAAAGAAATGAGGCTTTGCAAATACAAATATATAAAAAAAACATTTGAGGATCATAACAAATGAGCTTACCCTTCACTAACCAAATTCCATGCAAGATTCACTAGTGCACTTTGTGAAAATCCCAGTTTGCTAAGGACAGATGTGAGAGGGCTGTATGGATGTTGCACATTGAGCTCAAAATCTAGAGTTGTCAATATCATATTCTCAGCCTCAAGTATCCTTTCTCGATACTGCTCAAACCAGTCCTACAAAACAAGCATACAAAATTTAAGTGAAAAGCATTTTCAGAATGGAGTACATTCTGGAAATGCTATTCAAAATGAAAAATTAAAATAGAAAACAAAGATTCAACTTCGCCACATTAAAACATATTTTAATGATTATATTTCGAAATTTTATCACTGAATTTCTAATGTGCAATTTCAGCTAAAAACCTTAAGATATAAGATCCATGATAAACGCAGGTCTATTTAAAAAGGAAAGTACAATTTTTAAAGGATAACGTGCAGAAGAAAAGGGATGTGGCAAAAGAAGGTTCAAAGAAGGGTCCGATCCACAAACATGAACGGGATTAGTGAAAAAAAAAATGATGATAGGTATCAAATTACTATACTTACAGCGGGAAGCAAATATGGAAAGAAAGCTAAATCTTGCTTGTGGCAGATTTCATAGGAAAGTCTAAGGACTGTATTCAAAGGTCTTGGTGTCTCTTCTGATTTGGCTGCTAGGAACAAAGCTGCTGTCGCAACTAACTGCATCGGGCAGATTATTTAGTTAGTATTATTCATAGAATGAAAAAAACAAATACCAAAGTCAAACAAGCATATGAAGAGAACATGTATAAAGTACGAAAACTCACAAATCTGTCATGGCAAGCATGTGATCTGCGAACAAAGAACCGGTGGCAAAGAACCATTGCAGTACCAATGGTAGTTTGTGGCCTGCAAAATTATAAACAAAGCAACCTTTCATCAAATTTATCACAGAGAAACCAGACCACACATGATGAGGTTTCAGTGTAACAGATGAAGACTTTGAACAGACTACCAGCCAATGTTATCTAACCAAGCTAGAAAAACAAATTCGAAGTAAAACAACAAGCTCAATGATAAGCTATGGGAGATCGTATTTAAAATGTGGCTACTTAATCTTATAAACGAACAAAAGATGCCCCAGTGCAGGTAAGAACAAGATTAAATTGCCACACAAGGACTTTCTACAGAACTTGCATTTAATAAGTGTAGGTTGCCAGAAAGCTAAGAATGTTGTTGAATTCTTTGCTGATCGTACGAGGTAATTTATTTGCTCTTTACATGTTGTCAGGATTCTAATTTTAGATGAATTCTCAAGGAAACCACCTGAACTCTAAGAGATTCTGCTTTTTATTGTTCTCCCTCCTTCTACTACAATCTTTTTAAATTCAAAAGAAAAGAACTCTAGACATGCATTTCAATAAGGTTTGTGTCCAAATAAAAACTACCGGAAAAATGAAAAAGAAAAAAAAAAAATCAGCCGCTAGGAAATATACTTACAATTCTAGACGGATTCCAAGGTTCTGGAGAAAGGCACAATAAGAGTATCGCAAGTGAGTTTCACGAAGCGAATCTATGCCATCTTTCCTTGAAGGAGAACACCTGTCAATCTCTTCCCTCGACAAAAAAGTAGGTGCATCCTCTGCTTTAAGTAGTTCAGCTTTGTGGCGCAAAGATCGATTAAAGTCTGTATCGGGCGTTGGGAAGCTGGAATAGTAAGAGTTGGTCGTTGATGGAACATTGTTAGCCATTGTCAATTGCTGAACCTGATTGTGAAGGTAGTGCTCCCCACAGCCTTCCCAGTTAGAAGTTGAAAACTTTCTTCTCTTAAAAGAAGGACCGGTATCTGCGTCAATACGGTACTGGAGATCGCGAATTTTTCTAGAAATTTCATTAGAATGTAAACCACTGTCATAGTGATTGACAACGTTATTGTTCCTATTGAAAGAAGATCTAACACCGTTTTGAATGTGAAGTGGAGGATTTCTACGAGTCCGAGACACAGACATATTAAAGCGGAATTAAGGTTAATGAAAATAAAAGCTTTTCTGGTACAGTAACGTAACCAACATCAACCAGAAACTGACGAAATCAGATTCTGAGATCGGATGGAAAAGAGCAAGCGGGAAAAACAAGAGGATCGGTCTCAGAAGATAGATCGGAAACTGAAGAATACGAAACGATGGTCTAATTCAAATAACAGCAGTGAATAGATAGGCACAGAGCAGAATGATGATCAAGCTCAAACTAAACAGGCCGGAGATACTCAACAGATTAAAAATTGACCGAACAAACCGCGGGCGTCCTTTGACGTCCAAGCCGATCAAAAAAATACCTTCGACGTCTCAACCGATCGCATAGACAAAATAAAAACCCTTGCAGATGTCGAGATCTCTTATTACGATCAACAGAATCAGAACGATCAAAGAGACACGGAACGGGGAGATAGACAAAACGCTTGAATTTGGAGATGAAATTGGTAAGGAGTACGAAGGATTTAGGGTTTTTACTTCCAATCTGGGAGTTCTGATGTGAGTGCTATCCGAATAAAAAAAAAAAAAAAAAGAGGGATCAGAAACACATTCGTGAACGAGGGGGAAGAATCGACAACCTTTCGGGGGAGGAAAGCGTCGTCAATTTTGGCCGCTGGTAGCATTTAACTCTTTGGGACTTCGTCTCGTACTATCGGCTTTTTCAGCTTTCATCTCAACCCGGAGTTTCGGATGCCGTGTCGGGTTATAACTTACAATTACAAATACTTAGCACAAAAAGTTACAAATTACAATCTTTATCTTCTTGAGACACGGAAGCTGATTCCTTTAAGCAGATAAGTGCTTTTTCTCAAAAAGAGAAATATATAAAAAAATATTTTAAAATTATTTTTCGTGAGTTCTTGAAAACTGTTGGTCACCATCATTTTATATTTTAGTACCATTTTTATGTTATACTTTCAGAAGTAATAACAATTGTGATAATACTCGAACATTTAGAATTCAATAAATTTGTAAAGTAGTTTTTTATGG
This sequence comes from Aristolochia contorta, assembly GCA_022405105.1. Taxonomy (NCBI): domain Eukaryota; kingdom Viridiplantae; phylum Streptophyta; class Magnoliopsida; order Piperales; family Aristolochiaceae; genus Aristolochia; species Aristolochia contorta. The sequence goes on from CM039664.1 coordinate 9,129,958, forward strand.
TTTTCAATTATTTTTACCAAAATATTTTAAAAATATATATAATTATAAACTTTAGCCTTTAAGTGTACAACAAAACACTGTGGAGGCTACATATGTGAGAACAGTTCCGAGACAAGCCTCTAATCAGTCCAAATAATTCTTTTATTTTAAAAAGCTATTAGGTATGCTTAAAAGTGTTTATGAAGTTATCTTTACGTGATTAATATAAGTATATTTCAAAATCTTATTGTTATGATTTGAAGCTTAATCAAACTTAGTTAATTATTTGTATGAACAAAACCTTACCTGTTACACCCCACTTTACTAATGCGATCAAATCAGAGTCAATAGACACATAAACAAATGGGTTTATTATTGGGTAACTTTGTATGATCGGTCTTCCAATTCTCCTCAACGAGATTAGAGTCGACTCTTCTTCAGAGGACCCATTTCTTTGGCCTTGGCCCTCAAAACGTGCTTCTGAATCTTACCCGTTGCAGTCTTAGGCAAAGGTCCGAAAACCACAGACTTGGGCACCCAGTATGCCGGCATCTTTTCACGGCAGAACTTCTGAATGTCTTGGGGCAGCTTTTGTTCATCAGAAGCATCAACGTTACCCTTCAGAGTGATAAAGGCGCACGGCGACTCCCCCCACTGCTCGTCCGGCCGAGCCACCACCGAACACTCCAGCACCGCGGGGTGTCTGTACAGAAAGCTCTCGACTTCCAAGCTGCTGATGTTCTCTCCTCCCGAGATTATAATATCCTTGGCTCGGTCCTTGATCTCGACGTACCCATCCGAGTGCTTCACTCCGAGGTCGCCCGTATGGTACCATCCGTTCGCGAATGCCTCTTCGTTGGCTTTGGGGTTCTTCAAGTATCCTTTCATGACGCAGTTCCCGCGCATGACGACTTCGCCCAACGTGGTGCCGTCGGCGGGGACGGGGGATAGGGTTTTGAGATCGACGACGTCGAGGCCTTCCAGGCCAATGTAGCGGACGCCCTGACGGGCGTTGAGGCGAGCCTGGGTTTCGGGGGGGAGCGAGTCCCATTCTGGCTTCCACGCGCAGACGGTGGAAGGGCCGTAAGTCTCGGAGAGGCCGTAAGTGTGGGTGACGCGAAAGCCTCGTTCGGACATGGCTTGGAGGACGGAAGGGGGAGGGGCGGCTCCAGCTGTGTTTACGTGGACGAGGCGGGGGAGGGGGAGTATGGTTTCTTCGGGGAGGGCGTTGATTAAGGTGTTGAGCACAACAGGAGCCGCACAGAAGTGGGTCACGCCCAGGTGGGCTATAGCCGAATATATAGCTTTGGCTGTCACCTGTGGCAATTGGAGAAAAGGAGACTCTTTAAGTGAGAAGGTAGAACACCAAACCTGCAGACTCACATGGTTACATGATAAAGTACTGATAACACAAGTGCTTCAAAGTATATAGAATATACCTGCCGAAGACAAATATTTGTGCCACAAAGAGCAGCAAGAGTCCAAGTATAACACCAACCATTGCAGTGAAACATAGGGAGGGTCCATAGGTACACAGCTCCTTCGTTCATTCCCCATATAAGTGCACCGCTAAGGGACATAAGATACGCTCCTCGATGATGGAGTACAACCCCTTTGGGGCTAGACGTTGTTCCTGAGGTGTAACCCAACGCAATACTCTGCCACTCGTCCTTTGGTGGAGTCCAAACAAATTCGGGGTCACCGGATTCAAGAAACAGCTCATATTCAATTGCTCCTTTATCTAAAGCATACTGAAGTGTCCTCGGGTTGCAACTCTCATCGCCAATGACAATCAGAAGTGGGGGTTTGAAATTGCTCTGGTGTTTGTCAGCGATGATCTTGAAAGCGTCTTCTGCCAAGGAGAAGAACTCTTGGTCCACCATAACAACTGCGGCGGAAGAATGGTGCAGAAGAAAAGCTACGGTTGAGGCATTCAAACGGATATTGACACAGTTCACAACAGCCCCAGCCATCGGAACTCCAAAGTGAGCCTCGTACAGAGCAGGAATATTTGGGGCAATTACAGCAACCTGAAAACATATATTAAATGTAATACTAACAAGCTGTTGGCAAATAATTCAGCGAATTATATCAAAAGCATACATATTCATGCTTTCCCAGAGCTGCACCACATTATAAGCAAGAAGTGAAAAAACATTCTAACCGAGACCAAAAGCATCCAGAAGTATGAGCTGCTAGTGGAACGAAAACATTTGTCGACCTTCTAATACAAATTGCTATCTGTTGCTCTTGTGCTTCAGGCATCAAGCTTTCAAATAAAAAAAATGTCCAGATGTTTCCTAAAAACATGTGCATAGGAATGTTCAATTTACAGCAGCAAACTGAGAGTGGGTAGAGAAATACGAGTAAAGGAATGTTTTGGTACTGCTCTGGGTGGTGATCTCTCCAAGAAGATAAACCACTCGAGCAGGCCTTATAATGTCCTAGAACCAAAGATAAGAAAGATTGCCAGCTCTACAACTTGATGCTACGGTGCAAGTCAAGCACCAGTTTTGAACCCTAAACCACTGACCCATAGGAAACTTTGATTTATTTGGCAAAGGTAAGGCTTGATAGCATTTATTTGTACCCGTCTTTTGAGCTACATTGTTGTTTGGTCACAACAGACTTCGAAACAGACATCCCTTATTACAGAAAAACTCCCTAATACATTAAAAGTTAAAAACTATGTATAAGTGATTAAATAAAAAAGCAGGGAACAATCGTCAACATTTGGAATAAATTATCCATCAACTAAGTTCTCACTTTAGGAATTCTTTTTCTCTGTGCAGATGTGCTCTTTATATTTGTTTTTACCTGTATCTAGCCGCATTGGGAAACTTGAGATGCTGCTAACTGGTTTCATAAGAGGTTTTTTGGTTTGAGGTCTTGGGTTTGAGATTGAACTAGGGGTATATCTAGAATTTTACGACTGGAGAAGCCAAGACTAGCATAGCAGATTCTTGCAGAACCAAAAATTCATGTAATCCTTTCTTTTACAAGCTAACATTATATCAATTACAGTAAAGATTATGTCTAGGAGTAAAACAACTAATCAAGATGCATAGAAAGATATGAAAGCAGTACTAATAAGGCTGATAATTTCCACTCAAATGACTAACATGGAGATGATAAGAATCTCAATAGTGTAGCAACTGTCTGATTCTTGTGAGAAAATGAGTTCTTGTACGCAAAGGTAAAGCATTTTTTAACCTAAACAAAACCTTTTATCATCTCTAAGAATTCAACTGCTCTTTCCTTGCCTCTACCCTGTAAATAGCAGAATCGTTTTTTTCGTTAAGCACTTTCTATTTCATTTTTCATCTGCTAGTGACTGTCCGAATATCCCAATCCCCCCCAAAGTCAAGTCAGAGGAGACCTGCCTAACTTATTTGTTTAATTTCAGATTTCAATATATTACAATCAATAACATAAAAAACTCTGTCGTTCTCCACTTCCATGTGTTAGTTCTTATTAACCTTGTTAAACATCACAACGTATAGAGGTCTCATTCTCAGAAAACGGAAAGCTAGCTAAGTCATTAAATTCTCGGGTCCTGTGGTTCTACAGGGATCTTAGTCTGGCTGGGACATCCTGACCTTGTAAGGTAGGTAGGGCAGTAAGACTCCCTTCTACCGATCAACCGTCCCACTGTTCAAACCTCAAGGTATTTACGTATGTGCAATCTTCTATCCCAAGTAACTAAGTTAGAAACAAAAGGCCGAGCAAAGGCACCAACAAATAAAACCAAGCCTAGTTGGAACAGCGGTGCCGCTTTTCGGGCCAACAGCACAAAGAGAATAGATTAGCAAGCGCGGCGGAGCTTCGTTACTTTCCGATTTCTACATTCTACGAGATTGTGACTACACTATTGAGACCAGAGCACCGGAAACTTAAAAACCACTATTTATTCACGGGTAAAAAAAGTAAAAAAGTGAAAATTTAAAAATATAATAAATAGCGCGCAGACGAAGAAGAAGAGTCAAGCCGAGAACATTCGCACAGAAAAATAAATAAATAAATAAATAAATAAATAAATTTTCTAAAAAAGACGCTCGTAAGAAAAGAGCTTTCTAAATTTAGAGGCCCGGAATCTCCTGAGTCCAGACCACATACAGACGTATCATATCTGAGGCTCCAGCGATATCCGATAAAAAAGAATGGTCCAGTAACAGCTGGAATCGATTCCGAGCAGCTTATAATCATGAACGAGGGAGTACATCGTCTGAGACGCACTCAAACAGATTCCAGAACCTAAACTAACTCGTAAAAAAGTGAATTCAACACAAACACCATCACATAGCAGCCACCATGTCAATAAATAAATAAAATCCATTTAGAACCTAAACTAACAGCAAAAAAAAAATAAGTTCAGGTTTGTGTCAATATCAAAGACGAAGAACAAAATTTACCGTCTTTCCGATACCAACGGAGCGTCTCGAAAGCGCAGATGCCAGTCGGCGGCATCTCTGGTAAGTTTGCGACCAGGTGTATTGACAAGAGCCGTGGATGAGCGATTTGCGATTCGGATGAACTAACGCCGCCCGCTCGAGGAACCAGAGAGGAGTCAACGCCGTATAATTGGCATCGTTCTTCGGAAGATCGTCGATATCCCCATCTACCGCCATTGAAACAAAGATGGAAACCAGAGGAGTTCTCTCTACTAATTATTATCGTCAACTGTTCTTCCTCTGCCACTGAAACGGCGCATAGCGCGCGCGGGGTATTTATACGCGTCGCCTCTCACACTGCTACCTTCTGGTGTCGCCCGAAACGGAAATTTCGGATCTAAGTGACACAACTAATTTCCTCTCTTAGTCTTGCGTCACGGTTGACGGCTTCATTATCCGGACGCTCTCTCTTAGGCATGCACATGAGACTTCGAGAAGCCCAGCTAATTGAGATAAATACAGGCAAACGAGTTTTAAATGGGATTATCCTCATATTGGTTATAGCTTAACCATTAATTATTAATTTTTAGAAAAATGATATCAGTACTGTAATTTTACTGGGGTTTGACGTGGCAACACAGTTGGTGGGTCTAGGTAAGTAAAAATTTAGGGTTTAAAGTTTACCATAGGTAGACGCCAAAGGATATAAACCCTTGCAATAATACTATGCAACACTTATATCACCACTGTAATTTTTATCCAGAGTACTTATCCAAATAAACACCTCTAAGTAGTTTTGAAAAAGAGATAAAAGTATAAACTAGTCCGTCTTTTAGTATTTTTATATATAATCATTTGTACGTAACAACTAACAACGTAAAATATGTTTTATTTTTAAAATTATTTTTTAATATAAATCCTGTTCGTATCCAATGATTTAAGAGTATATATTTTAGAGGTAAATTTTAAAATAAATTAATAATGTGAGTTTGGTTATGAGAGACATGGGACCATTAAATTTTGATAATTCTTGCACGGTATAAAACGTATAAATATTCATTTTCAAATGTGAGACGAATATAGTCATATGCTTTAAAAAATACTTGCAGAGTAATATGAGAATCTTTAATTTATCTTAGGCGATAGGTGACCTTTTTGTTTTTTTTGTTGTTGTGAAACATTTTTTTAGAGTAATGCTAGACGCACCTATCCAATATACATATTAATCTATGCTCTTAAAAATATAAACATATTTTTTTTATAAAATCTTATTTTCTAGAGAATAAACCCTAGGCATCAATGGCTTAGATTAACATGTACGTCGGATAGGTGCATCCGCTAGTTGCAGCTAGCATTATTCTTTTTTTTATTGCTTCATAATCCTAAAACTATGTTGAGTTTCCCAATAATTAATTTTAATAAAAAATCCAATAAATACAACTATAGAGTTGCTTTATTTACTAATTTAATTATAATAGTAATGTGCTACTTTAATAATACCACACAAACCTTACACACGGACACAGGTCCTAAAATTGGTATATATGCCATTGTGATGAAATAGTTCCAATATTTCATCCTTATCATATGGTGGCTTTCTATAGCAAAACTCGTTTTAGTCAAATGGAATCATAAATGAAACGTATACTTTGATCTGTTCATTTAAAATGCCTATGGCGATACCTCCTTAAGGACACGACTCTTTTCAACTTTTACAAAATTTTTAGCCAATGCTCTATTTTTGTTTTAGTTTAAATTATATTTTAATATGAAATAGTACAATTTCGTGATAACCCTCTAAAATATAGCACAAACTGCTAGTACTACATATTACGTCTGGTCCTGACATTATGTTAGCTACTGCAGAATACCGTGATCCATCCGACCAATCATTTACCTTGAGATTTCAGAGGAAGGTTCTTTTAAGTTTAAAACTGTTTCACTTAAGAGTGTGTACCTAAAATATGTATACAAAGAGTACATATTCAAATACATATAAAATTTGATACTGTGTATGGCTACATATGATACTTATACAAATATTTCACCAATGAATTATTGTTATGTTGTAGAATTAGCCTCGTAGTAGTCTGGTCCTAATTTTTTTTATTTATTTAAAAGGTGATGGATGCATTTATAGAGTAAATATGTCTTTTACAGAGTTTCTAGTAATATAGTGATCCGAAAAACATAACTCCCGGCGAAGCCCAGCTACTTTGCAATCATCTAATAAAGCCTTTTCAAAAAGTGAGGTAGCATAGACCTCCAAAGTTAGATGTGAGATATGCCTGTTTCAGCCACTAATGAAGCCTCCTTGGCCAGCTTGTCTGCTACGGAGTTGGTTTCCCTGAAAGCATGTTGGAGCGTTAACGATGGATGCCTAAAGAGGATATCCTGGCATGACTTTATCACCGGTATTAACGGCCAGTGCGACACCGTTTCCTTGTTAGTAGCCTGGATAGCTAATTTGGAGTCCCCCTCTATAATAACCTGTGAATCATGGTAGAAGTGTTGCAGCAATGAAAGGGCTAGGAACAATGCTTGAAGCTCAACTTCATTGTTTGTTTTATTGGAGAAGGCCCAATAAGCAATGAGTAAGGGGCTGCCATGATCACTTCTAATGATAACTCCTCCACCAACTGAGTTTTTATCAATGAAACACGAACCCTCAAAATTGACTTTGACATAAGGAGGTGAAGGTGACCCCAAGATAAGCTTGTGCGGGCTAATTTAGGAGGAATTGTTTCTGGTATATCTCGAATTGTTGCAATATCATGGACATGTATAGAAAATTTTCTTTTGAGTATTTCCACGCTCTGTTCGATAGATTGAAACCGCCTCTGATTCCTCTCACACCAAACCTCCCATAGTATGACGATGACAAGAAGGCACTTTCACAGTTGTAGTTGCAATTCCAATTTGTAAAAAATCAGATTGATCAACTATCTTATGGAGAACAGATTATTTGGGATCTGTATTTATAACAGATGGAATAATTCTCTTGTAAACTCGCAGAGTAGGAAGATATGACTTAAAGATTCTGGAGCATAATGGCATAAAATGTAATCTGGAGTTGTCTGAATCCCTCTCTTACTCAATACATCCGACGTTGGCAAACATTCATGCAAGAGTTTCCATATAAATAATTGGTGTTTGGGTAGTATTGATGGGGACCAATTTTTTTTCCATAAGTTATCTATGGGTCTATAATGAGACTTGTTTTTTTCTTGATTTTCTTCCATACATATCATATGATATGTATTTTTTATTGCAAAAAGTCCATTTGAAGTACATGACCAAATTAGTTGGTCATGTTTAATTCTGGAAGACAATGCAACGTAAACGTGAGATTCAATTTCATTTTCCTTATATTGTAATAAGGAACTGATGTTTTCAGATGGGTGCACTGGGCCTGACTGTAACCTTGGGTAGTTTACCAGTGGAAGGTTTGAATTTGGTAGTCAGTGGTCATACCACAAAGAAATATCTTTACCTAGTCCTACTTGAAATCGAAGACATTTTTCGAATGTCTCCAACAGTGGTCAAGATTGTTTCCATATAAGAGACTCCCCATATTTTCTTTTCCTAGGGGTTTGATGTGTTGATGGTCCGTATTTATCTCTCATTGCCTGAGCCTACAAGGAATATTTGTCTGTGAATAGACGCCATAGAATTTTTAATTTGAAGGCTTTACTTAGAGAGGTTAAGTTCCTCAATCCAAGACCTCCCTGTGCTACCGGTGAGCACACTTTCTCCCAGTTTAAAAGATGAGTCTTTTTTTGGCCTTTGTAATCCCATAAGAAGTCTCTGAATATTTTTTCTATTTTTGCATTTATATATTGTGGAAAGTGAAAACATGATATAAGGTATATTGAGAGGCTAGAGAGGACCGACTTAATTAGTGTTAATCGTCCACTTTGAGAGAGCGATTTTTTGAGCCATCCTTGGAGTTTTTGTGAGATCGAATCAAGCAATGGCTCATACATTGCTGATGTTATTTTAGAATAAGGAATATGAATTCCTAAATGCTTTCCAATTGTGGGTGTTTTTTGGAAAGAGAAGATATTTGATCTCTCTTGTTGTAAGGAGGTTGTTGTTCCTTTGGCAAATAACAGTGTGCTTTTTTGGTCATTTATTTTTTGACCGGCTGACCTTTCTCTAACAGGATTCCTTTTAGTGTATGTGTTGAACACTGTTCTGCTTTGGCAAATAGCACCGTGTCATCTGCAAAATGCAAGTTGCATACTGTTGGGCTTTTTGGTGAGTGGGACTACGGTGTGATTTTTTTCCTTTCTATTTCTGATTGTATTCTTGATGAGAGTAATTCCTCACAAAGAATAAAAATGAAAGGTGATATGGGATCACCTTGTGGGATCCCCCTTTGAGGCCATAAGGGTTCGGTTGGGGACCCGTTTACAAGGACTTGATATAATGTAGAAGTGATGCATGATAATAGTAAATGTTGCCATTGTTGTGGAAATTCAAAAGATTTCAAGATATGAGTTATAAAATTCTATGAGAGGGAATGAAATGCTTTTGGTAAATCTAATTTGAGTCCAAAGAAAAAATTCTTCTTTCTTTTCGAGTTAAAAGCATTGATAATCTCATGAACTAACAGAGTATTATTTGTTATTTGACGACCTTTTATGAAAGCCGTTTGGGAAGGGCCCACCAAAAATGAGATAAGTCTATTAGCAAAGATTTTTGAAAAAACTTCGATAAATAACATTACATAGACTAATAGGTATGAAATCAGAGAATTTCTGGGGGCCTTTTATTTTAGTTATTAGGGTAATGAAAGTTCTGTTTATGACTGGGTCCATTGGACCAGTCATAAACATGGAATATATAGTATGTGTTAAATCTTCCTTTATTAATTTCCAATGTTTTCTAAAGAATACTGGTTGGAATCCGTCTGGGCCTGGGATTTTGTATTGATCCATCGTGAAAAGTGCATTTCTAACCCCTTTTTGTGAAATCTGTTTGCTTAGCTCAATTTTTTGATTTTCGGAAAAGATTTTCTTGGGGATAAATTGGCTAGTATCAGCATATGCTATTGTGTTTGTATATGTTGTTTGGAAATATTGGAAAGCCTCTTTTCTAATTTCTTCCTCTGATTCTAAAATTTTCCCATTTTCGTTTTTATTTTATCTATTTTGATTGTTTTCTAATTTTGGCAAATGTGTGAAAAAAGGTTGTATTCTAAAAGTATTGTCTCGCTTTCTAGAATTCGTGCATGTGGTGAATTCGCAAGAACGCATATACTCATGTTGATGTTTTTTTTTCATCCTCAATTATATTGTGGTCATTTGGTAACGATTGTATCTTAATCTGTATTTCCTTTAAGTGACCCATTGTGTCTCTAATTCTCTTGTGAAAATTCCCAAAATGGAAATGATTCCATTTTGTCAGACATTCTACCATATGTTGGAGTTTAATTGGCAATAGGTCGGGAGAGATCTTAGTTTTTGAGGGTGGGTAACCGATGCCCACCCTTTTTCAATAATTGGCTGGTAGTTGGCCGCCTCGGCCCACATGGCCTGATACCTGAAGACTTTATGCTGGAATCTTTGTGGTTTAATTCTTACTAGTAAAGGGGAATTATCCAATCAAATCCTAGGGAGTATCGTAACCTTTGTATGTGTTAGAGAATTGGTCCATTGGATGTTACACAATACTGTATCCAACCTAGCTGAAACTCTTGTTGTATCTTTTCGTGCATTGGTCCACGTGTACCTAGGACCTTTTGCACCTATATCAATCCATCCTTGTGAGGTAATAAAGTTTCTAAAAGTCTCGTTTGATTTGTATGTAGGTGTTTTAGACTCTTTTTCTGAGGCATTTATGGTTGCATTGAAATCACTTGCCAATGCACACGCCATAGGGATAGCATTGACATATGCTGTTATAAAATTGAATCCCTCATCGTTGGTAATTCGTTGGAAGGTATATAAAATAGAAATTTACTACTTCCTTGGGTGTAGTAATTTTCATAAATATACCAAAATAATTTGTTGTTGTGACAGTAAGAGCTACAACCTCTTTCCATAGGAGGCATAGACCTACACTGAGCCTATTTGAGAGTACATAGTGCATGTGTGTGTGTGTATTTGCGAAACCCATTTGATCACTTTTGTGTCAAGTGGGTTTCCTGTTTTTGTTTCACTAAGAAAAATTACATTAGGCTTGTTTACTGAAATTATATGCTTAAGTGCATGCAGTGCCGAGACATTTACACTCGGATGTCCCATACTAAGCAACTATCCATAAAATGTAAAGTAGATGTTGGGTACCCAAAAGCCAATTGCTTTTTAGGCTGACTCAACCCAACTTCATAAAGGGTACCCATATGGACAAACACTTAACGGTCATGTTTGCACCCATTGACACTAACTTCCATACATAGTTTTTAATATCCAGCAAAATTAATGATACAGGCCCATTCATATCTCTTTCTTTAGCTAGGGCAACTAACACACGTGGGAGTTTCCAATTACAAAAACGAACCCCCAAATCTGTATTAGTGTACCAGCTCATTCATGCACTATGACCAGAAATCAGATAATCATAAATATCACATAATACAAAAAAAATTGATCATGTCAATCATAAATCACACCAACTTCTAGTATTAACCATAAAGTATAATTACTCAAAATTGGCATTGGAAATTGAAAAGGATTAAAAGAACTTATCGGTTTTGAAGGGGTTGTGGCGTGGTGCATAGTCCAACTGCCGAGCGTTTTCCAAGCTTAAACAACAAATCTCCTTGGACATGCACTCATCGCAAGAGATGTGGATTCGTCCAAGACAGCCTAGAATGTAAGCAAGGATACACTGTCCAGAACTATCTCACATGAAGATCATAGACCATATAAAAAAATGGGAGCGAACCATATGAGAGAGTATGCGTAGAGACTTCTCGCAGAGGAAGAAGACTACATAGCCGGAAGATAGATGAGTAGTTTTAGGATTTTTAGTTGAACTTGTTTTATGCCAAAACACATGAATAAGAATAATGCCATGGGATCCAAAATTGTGGGATCCTTTCGAGAGTAACTGCCACTTATGAACGGGATTTTTGGGAACAGGTCTCATACTTTAATCGGGTCCATATTTGAAAAACCGGATCTGTCATTTTTCCAATAATTCCCCACAAATGAAGTACTCTTGAAATTAGTGAACTTTGTTTAAGACCCCGCAATACCCTTTAATCTTGAACAAACAACATGATATAATGTTGTGCTATTATAATGTCATACGCATACTACGGGATTTTCATAAGTACTCTAGCAAGACAAGGCCCCTACACTCATGTAGGTGGATCTATCAAGTGCGTTCTCTAACACCACCACACACAATAGCTATAGACCCATTAAGAGCAACTAAATGCTCAACCTTACAAGTTACAACGATGGAAACAAAACTATCAAATCCGTCTCAATAAGACCACCTACAAAAAGGGTTACAATTTCTCATGTAAGAGTCAATGTTCATATTACACCACAAGAATGGAATAATAATAATCAATTAAAAAATTAGGCTTAGTTTGACCTGATAATTTTCTTGTTAAACAGTCAACTAAATTTTTTCCTATTATCTCTTAACCGAAAAAAGATCAGAAATCCCTTAGTAGCTCACTCGTAGCTACATGGGAATCACACTACAACATCTTCAAAATTGATAAATTCTTTTAATCCTTTTATTTCCGATTATTTTTATGCTAATTTTGAGTAATTATTCTTTCTAGTTAATACGTGAAGTTTTTATCGTCTTTATGTGATATTTACTCTCCAACAATGAAGGACGGATTCTCGACCACCCGTGCACTGAGTCGCAAGAAATGTGGAGTCGTTCGTGACAGCCTAGAACATAAGCATGGATACACACACCATAACTCTCTCAGATACAGACTTCTCTCTGAGGAAGAAGACGACAAGGTAGGAAGATAGATAGTTGTTTTAGGATTTTTAGGAAAACTTGTTTTATGTTTTATGCCAGAACCTCACGAACATGAATAATGCCATGAGATCCAAAATCATGGGATCCCATTTATGAACAGGAACTCAGAGTGTCAAACACGATTATTGGAAGAGTGGTGATATGTGCATCGTGACATTACATCTTCATTGGAAGTCAAGATGAGAGATAAAATAGGAACTATCTACCTATTCTTTAGGTAAGTTTAAACCCTAGACCTTATTTGGACTACCAACTGGCTGCCAACAAGACAACGACATCAGGAAGTAAAAACTCACAATAAAAACTCACAATACTGAAATGATTTTTCTTATTGGAAAGAGGTCTTGTACCTTATTAATTGGTTCCATATCCGAAAAATCCGGATCTGCCATTTTTTCAACGCTTAATTTAGTATCAATTTGGAGGTTTTAGACGGTCGAACTCTCAAAATAAGTAACTGATAAAAGAGAAGGATTTAGATAGAGGAGCAACATTTGATGGGAAGCCAAAAAAAATAGAGGCAGAGATTGCAGGAAAATGACCGGTGGCTCTCCTGTTTTTGTCTCGTTGGTGTGCGGTGATCATAGCGCGTGTCAAGGATTTTGATTCAACGAGAAAACAAAAGCATACCCGGGAATTCCACCCTGAACTGCATCTATTTGCTGCGAAGAAAAGCAGAGAGACTACTCGTCTTCTCGACGGAGAGGAAAGGATCGAGCGATGGCATTAAAAACTTGCAGATAATTGCGAAAGTTGCCGACAGCAATAAAAATTCGAAGATGACTTGAAATCATAATACACTGAATTTCAAAACAATCAATAGAAAAACTTGCAAATAATTGCGGCGGTCTCTGAAACTCGAAATCCTCCATGGAAAGGTAGAAACTTACGAATCCTCGCTCAGTTCCGAACGCAAAACTCGCTGTTTCGACACTGTAGATAATACATTGGAATGGATAAGAAACGAGTGGATCTGAGCAGCAGCAGCAGTGGAGCAATCTGGAGTGACAATTTCCACGGCCGCTCTGCTGCCTTCTCCTGCCATCTGTTCCCCTTTTACGATAAAGAGGGGAAGCGAAAATGTAATTTACTTTCCCTTATTTCCCACACGTCTTCTCTCTGCGACTCTCAGTGTCCTTGTCTGTATCTTGATCACCCGTCAATATCGCCCCCCCTTCTGAAAATGAGACATCAATTTTCTTTTTTTTTTTTTTTCAAAGAGTTTGATTCCATGTAGTGATTTTTAAGACACTGAAACGGGTTTTTAATGGTATTGAATGCGCGACGTCCTTTCAGTTTCTGCGGTTCATACCGTTCCTCGTGACAGCTCGATCTTCTCTTTTATCTTCTTCTTTTTATGTTTAAGAACGCCGATGTTGATCTTGCTCCCCCGGTAAAAAAGTTCAGAGAGGATTACGGATGTGAAGTCTGAATACGAAGTCTGAATGTGAAGTCTGAATACGAAGTCTGAATGTGAACTCTGAATACGAAGTCTGAATGTGAACTCTGAATACGAAGTCTGAATGTGACACTCGTATGATAAAATCATCATTTTCACACGAAATCAAATTTTTCTATAGAAAGTATTAAAACGAGTCTGGCAGAGGACACATTTTGGTTTGCAATATAAATAATGCGATGGGATTTGTTCTAAACGACACAACAAGATGAACGAGGGAAACACGGGATGGCTTCGTTGTATTTTAATGGACTTTATGAGAAGAAAAGACCGATAGCCGTTCCGTAATACTACGTTTCTATCATCCTTGTGGCCCACGCGAAGGAACAATAATGGACTCAATATCCAGAAAAACGTATCATTCAACTTCTAAAACGGATGAATAGAAAATTAAAAAACTAGTAACTGATTCAATGTTTTAAAAACCAGATCGGGCCTTCACACGGTAATAAGTCTAGTTTTGATCAAACCCGGTTAGATTGGGTTGGACCAAAGGCTTAACCATTGAAGATAAAACCATAATAGTTTAGTACATTGTTTTAGTAAAACCATTAAACTATTCTCAAGTTCACTAATAGTTTAGTACAATTTAAAATTGCTACACTTAAAAATTCATAAACAGTCTTTGAGATCTGCCATTACCCTATTCGGGGAAGAATAACAGGTCCCAAGTTTAAATCCCCTCCTCTAACTCTCAGTAGCTATCAGGTTTGGGCTTCAATTGAACCTCAGTAACCTCCAATTCAGTCCGATTTTTATAACACTGATCGTATATATTTATCATTTTATTATTCCTTTAATGGCGAAGTTAAGACAAGTTTGTGCTAAGGTGATCCACCTGTTTATTAAGAAAAGATTCAAATTTGGTTGATAATTATATAATATTTTTCAATACTTATGGCCTATATTCGAATGTGATTATTTTGATGGCGAAGTTATCATTTTGACTTACCCATCATGTTTTTGTTGTATTTAAGTATATTTTGCATGTTTTTATGAGAGAAAGGCAGGGTGTAATATACAAGAAACAAAATAGTTTATCCATTACCATCCTATTAATATTTCAATTAATTAGTAGAATCATGTGAAAATTGGTCAAAATCTGGTCAAAATCTGGTCTTCTCAATTCCTCCTAAAGCATAGGAATTTCCTATGGAAAATACTTCATGACTATCTACCCACAAAAAAACTCCTAATTTTATGCAATTTCAACACCGATGAACTTTGTGTTTTCTGTCAAGCAGAAAGAGAGTCACCCGCTCACCTATTTCTGCATTGTCCGTACTCTATATCGATATAGAATCAACTTTTGGCTTTGCATTACATTCCAAATAGGAAGTCACCCTTACACAACTCTTTTTTGCTACTTTCTTTGATACGGATTGACGCATCATACCAAAATTACAATTGTTGCTTGTGGTGACTTTATGGAAGAGCAGTGATATAAGTAATGTGGGTTTTTACTTCTATGACTTTACATTCTAACATGGCGTCCACATTCCAACTTAGGAAGAGATAAAATTTGCAAGATTTTAGTTTTTTAATAAAATAGTATAAACCTATTCTATGGTAAAACTTAAACCCTAGATTTTTTCCACCTAGACTGCCAACTATGTAGCCACGTCAAGATGTAAAACCTCGAAGTAAAATCAGGAAGCACTGATATCATTTTTCTTATAGGAAATATAATTTGAAAGGAATCAAAGGCTTTTTAGTCATAAATTGCAAGAGACGGACACCCTTTGTAGACGAATCATTTCCTCCACACATGATATAGCAACCCAAAGAAACACCACTAATGAAATGCAACATAAACATTAGTATGACCATATTCAATAGCATACCCAACATAGCCGTACTTGAAAGTCAATTTTGACAGCTCATATTACGTGCATCAACAAATAGACGGGACCGGGGTAGTTATTAGGAACCATCAGGGTACCCCTCTCTTATCCGCCATCTGGTCTTTGAAGAACCAGACAAATAACTAAGCAAACTATGTTCTACTACTTATCTTACATCAACGGCAGGCCACATGCCAGGCAGTTAATTCCTTTGGTCAGCTCATGCCGAGACTTGCTTACCAAGCATCCATCTTACTAAATCCAGCATGTTTAACGAGAGGGCAACTCCGCATAAGCTATCCAAAGAGACATCTACGAGAGGTACCAGAAGTGATTACAGTATTGTTATTTGGGAGACATATCCCTTTTTTGTGAAACAACAGCTCTTTGAAGACTGTATTAGAAATGGGATTAGCCCACAGCTATCATTCTATGAATGTAAAACTATAAACAACCTACATGAACTCGCATTCCTGTGAATTAAAAGGTTTTCCGATCACAAAAAAAAAAAAAGAAGGATAGAAAATCATTTTCAGTGATTTAGCAGAAATATTCTCAAGAATCAAATCAGACATCAAACGAGTGTTATTGGTCTGAAAAATAAAGTATTAAAGATTACGGGCAGAATCAACCGATTCATAATAATATTGTGTTCTTAACGTATAATTATGAATATTTGTTTGATAAAAATAATAAAATATTGGTAAATCATACTAGTTGATTTAATAATGCTGTAAGTTTTTATTACTTAAAATATATTTTACAATTTGGAATTTTAGTCAAAGAAGGTTAAACTTCAAAGTTTAAAACTTTAGTTTAAACAACTATATCTTGTTATTTAGAAGTATTTTAAAAAAAATTAAAAAAATTGATATTTGATATCACTCTCCCAAGTCCAAAGATTCGAGACACATCATATGAAACGATATTCTAAATGATATATCCCTATCTGGCATCTGTCGTTAATTTAAAAAATAAAATTTAATAAAATCTGACCGAATGTGATCCGGGCCGTACGCAATTCCCGGGCCCGCTTAGTCTACGGCAGGATTCGGTGTGTCTCTATGGGGTCCGGCAGCGGCTGGCGAAGTGGGCCTGGTTTTGGCGTCGGGGATGACCGGTGGTCAACGTATTCCGAAGTTGAATAAAAAAATAAGAAAAAAGCGCAAAGAATGTGACGTGTTTTTGTTATTTTATTTTAGAATAATGCTATCTGTACTTAGCCTACGCACCTATCTCACACCCGTGTTAATCTAAATGATTATTCTCTTAAAAATAATAAAAAAATTTAAATTTTCATGTACGTCGGATACGTACGTCCGCTAGTCCGTCTAGCGTTACTCTTTATTTTATTAGACCTCCGCGTCTCGGATAAAAACTGTCCCATTTCTTTTCTCTCTCCTCGCCACTGTTCTGCTGCCGTTCTTCAATCAATGGTTACTTCAATTCCATGGCGACGTTGGACATACTTTCCCTTTCTACAGTAGTCTAAACAAGAAATTACTGCACTTTCTTGTTGAATGTTGACTTTAATCAGGCCATCTTTCTGTTTTCCCTCTTTTCAAGTCTTGAAGTAGAGGCTTTTCGCTCTTTACTCGGAGTGCTTTGTTGCAGGCCTTTTATTTCTGTCGAGCTTTCCGTAGGGTGCCCAGCTTGTAAGCTTGTTTATTTCCCAGCTAGGTTTTTGTATGGGTTTTTCTTAGGGAGTTTTTTTCTGACTGTTCCAGTATTGGAGTGGGTGGCGATTTGGAGAATCTGCCCATGGAAGGTCGAGGAAAGCTTGTTGGTTCGGAGATTCATGGGTTTTATTCGATGGAAGGTGAAAAGATGGTTTCTAAATTCTGTTTTCGTTTTCTTTGTTTCTTTGGGTTCTTTGTTTTGTTGCTGATGATTTGCTGTGTGTTCTCCTTTTGGGGATGAGAACGCGCTTTTCTTTTCCTTTAGGTAAGCAATTTTTTTCTGTTTTCTCTGCTTCACTTGTTCTTCTTATTTCTTGATTTGTCACATTTCTTAGGAGTGCTACCATCGTTGCCGTGGTGTTGTTTCTACTAAGTTTCTTTAACCTTTTGACAAAGTTAAATTGCTTAATTAACGTAGTTTAACTTCACTGTATCTTTTCCCATTTTTTGCTCTTTTTCTCCCCTCGAGTTGATTTCTTTACAAATTTTCCGTGTATTTCGTTGACTGAAACAAAAAATAGAAGAGTTACTTTGATCCCTCGGAAATTTGATTCCAATTTGGGTAACTTGCCAAGATTTTAAGTGTTCATGTTGAAGATATGTTATTCCTGCTGTCATTGCCCTTTCATCTTGAGCATAATAAACACTGAAGCTGTCTAAGCTTTAAAACCAGTGCCGTTTCTCTCTTTTTGGAAGAAAAAAGAAACCAGACGATACTCAATGCAGGGGTGCATCACTACTTTATATGCCATTCATTGGCATGTTTCTTTGTACTGGATCTTTAAAACAAATACTTTTCAAATAATGGAAATGAAAAGATGCCATTTCCTGTTTCTGTACTACACTAGTTCGAACTTCCTGCTTTGAAACATATTGGTTCCGACAAATGGGTAAACTGTGCTCATTTTAGTTGTAGTGGCACTGAGTGCCCTATGCCCAGAAATTTCATGGGTATGTCGGCCCAAAGTTGAAATCTTAGTTAAAACAATCCGGAAATATCAGTTTCGTCACAACTAGTGTGTGAACGATCAAAACAATTTCAAATTTTGGTAAACATATAGGGCTTTGATATAGTAGTACTGAGATTGTTCTCTCTTGTCTCGGCAGATCTGGATATTGCAAAAATAAAGGAGGAGGCTGGTGGAAGATGGCTCCGCCCAAATGAGATTTATGCGATCTTGTGTAACTTTAACTACTTTAAGATCAATGTCAAGCCAGTGGACTTGCCAAAGGGTAATACAGTTTGTTCTTGTTTGTCAGTAGTTTCTTCTCTTATGACCAAAAGCTCTTTAATTTGCTCTCAGCTTCCTGTGTAGGGCTGTGACACTACCATCACTTAATTCTCTCTCTGTCTCTCTGTCTCTCTGTCTCTCTGTCTCTCTGCCTCTCCGTCTCTCTCTCTCTCTCTCTCTCTCTCTCTCTCTCTCTCTCTGTCTCTCTGTCTCTCTGTCTCTCCGTCTCTCTGTCTCTCTGTCTCTCTGTCTCTCTGTCTCTCTGTCTTTCTATCCCTCTGTCTCTCTCTCCCTCTTAATGGCTAGAAGATGAAATTTGTTAAAGAAAACTCCCATGGGAGCAAAGAGACAAAATGAAAACTGACACCTCAAAAGAAAAAGTAAACAAGAATCTGGGTTGAAAAGGAACAAACAATTCTCAGCAGTGTCATTCTTTGATGTAAAGTGTGAAGGTAGCATCCTCTTAAAACTAGGAAACATATCAGGAAGAAAATGGTGGTATTTCTTGAACTGTTCTCTGCATTGTACTTCTTTCGTTTTTGTTCCATGTATCTCTTCCCTGTCTCATCAAGTCTCTTCATTACAGGACTGCAAATTCTGTAGATTCTGTACAGTAAGAATTATAATGTGCTTTCTTTCTCTAAAAGATCAAGATTTTAGCCCCTCAATTTAGTTATGAGAGTTAGATAAGCTTACCTGACTTACATTTTTCACTGGAAAGCTCCATCTGGAATTGTATGCAATCATTATTTCTCCATCTGATCTCAACATATCGTGCATAAAATCTACTAGCATTCACCTTACTCTTTTTTTTGAAAGTGGTGATTTATTTATTGTAGCCCAATTGGGCTAAAGAGTACAACAAACAGGAAAAGCAAGTACATCTACTTGCTTTGAGAATGCCACAACTTTGAAAAATTTTTGCCCTGAAATCTCCATTTGTTTTGCATCTGATTAATGCTTTGACCTTTTTGTCTTTTATGATGATGCTTCTTAGGCGGTATGATTGTTTTGTTTGATCGTAAAATGCTGAGGAACTTCCGAAAAGATGGCCATAATTGGAAAAAGAAAAAGGATGGAAAGACAGTTAAAGAAGCTCATGAGCATTTAAAGGTGCATCTGTCACTTGTTTTCCCTGAAATCATTTCAAGCGCTTCTAGAATTATCTTGTTGTTAGTATAGTAACATTTTTTGACCAAGTATTGTTGCGATTCTCACCTTTAAATAAGGATGGTTATTTTGGTTGCATGTCCATACTGCATCTGCAAATTCACATGCAATGTACTGGTGCATACAGAAGAAGACAGAAGTTTTCTCCTGAAAAATATCTATCCTAGACTATTCATGAAGAGAGTCAGTGCTGTTAGACTGGATGTCTATTGCATGCATCCATCTAGAATGCAGAAATACACATGCAACATGCATGTATATGTAGAGGAAGATTTCACAGAAAAATTATTAGCCCCTATATCATTTATGAGTTGAGTTCTTGGTCTCATATTTGTCAATTGGCTGCACCAGAGTCTGGATTAGTAGATTAAGGAATACAAGTCCCCACTCTCAGATAGGTCAATAGGTTTCATTATATCATGATCCTAACCTTTCTTTGGAAGAAAATTTCTTGCTTTAGTTCATAAAAATCTTGCACTTAAGACCTTCATCTTATTGTGCAGGTTGGTGATGAAGACAGGATACATGTCTATTATGCTCATGGCCAAGATAATCCAAGATTTGTGCGCAGGATTTACTGGTTACTTGACAAGTATGTAACTGAAGAACAAATTTTAGTTGTTCGATCTGTCAATAACTATGTACAAACCGTAGAAATGTTTTTTTCTTTCTTTTATTTTTGAGGAAGACTGTAGAAACTCCTTTTAAGATTTAACTTTGAAATGAAATCTAATTTTTATTGCAAAAATAAATTTCATCATGGATCTAACTAATGGCTAGCAACTCATAGATTTGAGATGAAGTTGATCTAATAAACACATAGAAACTTCTTTATTATTAACTGTGCTTCAAATTCTATCTGAAATTTTTTACTAAATTAGTTTGTTCTGGGACTTATCTAATGACAAGTTCACATCTGTCTTCTTGCTTGAGTCTGCTACGTCATAGCCCTACTTTGATGTGGACTTTTCTTTGTCCTGATGGAATAAGATACTGATCGGGTCATTGATTAGTTTTTTTCCTATTAACAATCCAAGTTGTCTTTACTTAATTTTATTACATTATGCACTTCAACTCCGTCTATCTGAAGCTGTTAGTTTGTTTTCTACAGCATATTCCGGTGCTCTAAATCTACTATTTTGTAACTCCTTTTGCCTAAATATAAACTCTTATTGCACAAATGATAGTTTTTTTTTCTGCAATTTGGTGTTTTCCAGGAAGATGGAACACATAGTTCTTGTACATTATCGTGAAGTTGTAGAGGTTTGAGTTTCAGTCAACTCTTCAATCTTTCCTTAGGTTCATCCGCATAATATGAATCAATATTGATTTTTTTATTTTTTATTTTTTTGCACTTCTGGATTTATGGAAATGTCAGGATAGTTGGAGTCAGTCTCTTATACCTCCCAACGAATGTAAGGAAGCCTTGTCCTTCTCCAACCGGATGAATACTGCCTCCCCGCTTACTCCATTGGATTCAAGTTCTGGTTCTGCTTCCAGAATTTTATCGGATGAAATTGACTCAGGTTTAGAAGGTGAGTGCTCTTTGTGAGACAAGTATTGATGGTATTTGTCCTACCAGTTTTTTGTTTACAGTAAAAGTTTTCATGTTGAGTCCCCTTTGAAGGGGAGAAAATCTACTCAACCTCTCAACTCAGTAGAATAAGTAGAAATTAATCTTGATGGATCAATAATGACGAATTATGAATTACTAACTCTTCTGTTAGGATATTGTCATTTAAAAGTTTGCTAGAAATGATAATCATTATCTCTAAAATGATCCGCTTATATGACATAATTTGCAATGAATAGGGGTTGACCTCTTGATGGAAGTGCATGATTCGTTTGCTAGGCCTCTCCATACCACCAACCAAAGGTGCTTCTCTAAATGAGAATGTATACCAATAAAAAAGAAGATCAATAAATGAAATTTTGTTTAATAATCTATTCTACCACTCACCTCTTATCTATAGTAAATTGTTAGAATCATTTTAATGCTTGTCAGGTAGGATTAGAATCATTTTAATGCATGGACAAGGTAAATTTTGATAATCGGGGATGGTACCAAGCAGCTTAGTGATGGCAATGGGTCAGAATAGATATGGATTTTGAGGATGAATGGATACCCATAAAAACCAAAAATGGGACTGAAAGTTCGATCACCTCCCTACATTACCCACTAGCACCCTACCTATTGCAGCCGAACCCTAAATGATCTATGTTGGCATTAAAGTTAATATGCCAAAGTGAACTAGAGCATAGCTCAGTGGTCACACGGGGGGGTTTGTAGCGGGCGGTCTTGGGTTCAAGTCTCCTTAGGGGAATGGGAATTAGATTCGAATGAAATTCCAACTTTCAAAAAAAAAAGTTAATATGCCAAAAACATAAAGTTAATGGAAAATAGAAAGTTAGGGCATTAAACCTTTTCTATAAGAGGCCAACCCAACTCAGTACTCACACTCTAGGTTGGCCAGGTACGACCATAACAACCCACCATGCTTCTTAACAACGTCTATTGCATCTCATTCTAGACTAAGTAACCTTTTACAATGGCTCCCGCTCTGAGACTGCCCTTTTCATGGGTCAAACCCTTTGGAATTTGAACACACGACTTGGTGTTTAATGTTAAATGTTAGGTATCTAATAAAAGCTCCAATGGTAAGGGAATACAGAAAATTTAACCTTTAAACCTATCCCATTACAGGTTGGTCTTACCTGACACCCACTCTCCATGTTGGGCCACAGGACTGTAGCACTTATCTCTTCTCTTTTAAACTTTTGATTTGATATTATTTGTAAGCATATATTACATAATGGTACCATGTAATGGCTCATATAAATGGAATTACCAGGTTACGACTGTTTATGGGGTGAATTTTATATCCAAACTGACCCATAGTAGGATTTTTGTCCCCAATCCTGGGGCAGATTTTGAAAACCATACTCATCTTAAGTGGCATGGTCTACTGTTTCAAATCGACCCATTGCCGTTCCTAGCATAGACAATGGATTTTTTATCTTACACATACCAGTGAACATAGTTGGCTGGCCGGTTGTTTACATGACTAATGGATGAAAGAATGGAACTTGATAGTGAGTAGTGTCACATGCAATCAATTGAATGGTTAGAATTATCTCAGTATTTATTTTAGACAGTAGGCATATGGCTGATGAATCCTCTCTCTCTCTCTCTGTCTCTCTCTCTCTCTCTCTCTCTCTGTCTCTCTCTCTCTCTCTCTCTCTCTCTCTCTCTCTCTCTCTCTCTCTCTCTCTCTCTCTCTCTCTCTCTCTCTCTCTCTCTCTCTCTCTCTCTCTCTCTCTCTCTCTCTCCTTACGGAATTTTTTACTTGATGCGATTGCAGGCTCTGGTACTTCTATTCTTGTTGATTCAACAGATGTCGGCCGTGAAAATTTGGTTGTAGATGACTATGAACTTAGGCTTCATGAAATCAACAATCTAGACTGGGCAGATTTAGTAGGCACTTATCCTTCAACAGATCCTACTGAGGTTATAATAGGTAAGCAGTTTCTTGTATATTACGTTTACAAATGGCTACATTATTGCTTAAATTTTCATCTGACATGTTTGTTCCAGATGAAGCGCAATACATTCAACAGCAGGATGGAAATAAGTCAAAAAACCTGAAAAATAATGTAAGTACCAATATACTGAAGTATACTGAAGTTTATAAAATGGAGTTAAAACACTCATTGTCAGTATTGCTCTAAATTTTAGTGTTCAATTCATAGTTACCAATGTTTTGAAAACTGAACCGACCATCAAACCCATAATATGTCTTGTTTTGGTTCAACCGGGTTTAGACCGGTTTGGACCAATAATTTGACCATTAGATTTAGCACATTAGTATTATTGCTATATATTGAATTTCAGTACATAATAGTATGCAAGAAGATGTTGAGCTGCACTGGTTACATGGTTTTATGGTAAAATAGCTGGCCACATGTTCAAATCCCGCCTCCAGCATATAATGTTTTTCTTCTTTATTCCCTTTTCAACTGTTTTTCTGTAAACCGGATTGGTTCAACCAAACCAATTTGTGACCAAACCGTATAAACCGGGCGGGTCGCACGGTTTTGAGGTGAAACCTGTTTTGGCCTCTGTACGAACTGGAAAAGCTTCCATTTCTGGTTCAAATGGGTTGGACCAGCTGGTCCGTTTCAGTTTTTAAACACTGATAGTTTCCAAATTTTGTTTGTGGATGATTAATTTTAGAAGCTGAAATGAAATATTGAACTTTTTCTAGAGTTTATGGGTTAAAAATGTTTTAAAAATTTCCAGAAAAATTACATTAAGTTCATTACAAGATTATTTGAAAAATTCAAAAAAAAAAGTCCATTTTATATACTTTCTGAATATAGGAGTAAAGTGTTTGGTTTGTTGAAGCTGTTTGATTGAATAATCTTAACTCATTAGATTAATGTTTTTTATTTGATAAGTGCCAGTGATAGAATTTCTTTCTAGTTATTTCTATAAATTAGTTATCATTGAATCTGTACAAGTGTTTGTTTTCATTTTTTCTCTATTTCTTAGAAGTTCCTAAATGGCTTGTTATTTATGTCTTTAAATTCTTCACTGAGGTTTACCAAATGGTTTACATACTTTCTACAACTTCTCTGTTCCTATATTTTTTACTTAATTTCCTTTCTATATTCCTTTACATTTCTATTATTGGAAACTATAGCTTAACAATTTTCGTTAGTCATCATTTGTTAAGTGCTCTATTTGGTATCATAACAGGGCAATCTTTTTGTATACCATAATCCATATGACGTGTCAGTGAAGCAACCAGGCAATCAACCAGTATATGAGACAATTGATGCAGACTTCAGAGTGAAAAGCACTGAGACCACAAATGCAACTGATTTAGTTTTCGACATGTTTGGCCAAAAATCCTTCCAAACTGAAGATAGTTTTGGGAGGTTGGTGAACTGCATTGAAAATGATACCCCAGTTTCACTTGATGATGTACCACTTGAAATTGCAGTCTCGAATGACAATGAACAGGTTCTACCGACAACAACAGACCAGATATCTCCACAACAATACATTTTCAATATAACTGATGTTTCACCAGCATGGGCTTTCTCAACAGAAGAAACGAAGGTAAGTCTTTATCCACATCAGAACTGCCCATTTAAATGGTTCTGACCGGTTTAAAGATGATCCCAGAACTTGGATATTGTCTGTCTTTTTTCTTTACTGAGGCCAGGTAAACTGACTACAAATTGGAAGGCTAATTTGTGAACTCAATATCATTCTTTATACTATCTATCCAAACTCTTAAATTTTTTGAACGAGTGAATATTTTAAATGGAGTTTAAGCCTCTGACCTCTATGTTTACCATGCTAATGTTATTGTGGTCTGCACATACTGAATTCTGATATGTATGTCTTTAATATTTGGAGAAGTTTGTTTTACTCTGCATTTAAGCCACGGTGTTTTTGTGTATTAGGTCCTTGTGGTTGGACATTTCCAAGCAGCGTATGCGCATCTGGCTGGTTCACTTTTCTATTGTGTCTTTGGAGATAAAAGGGTCCCTATGCAAGTGATTCAACCTGGGGTTTTTCGTTGTGCTGCATTACCTTGTTCACCAGGCTTTGTAAACCTTTATATGACATTGGATGGGCAAACACCAATCAGCCAAATTTTTAGTTTTGAGTACAAGTTGGGTTGGAATAATCATATAAATGATGGGGTAACATCTACCAAATCTAGTTCTTCTCAGTGGGAAGAATTCCAACTCCAAATGAGGCTAGCTCATCTACTATTTTCGACCACCACCGGCAATGCTGTTTTATCTGGAAGGGTCTCTGCATATGCTTTAAGGGAAGCCAAAAAGTTTGTCGGTAGTGTTCCCTTTAATGAAAAAGATTGGTCAATTATCATGAAGGCTGTAAGAAATGATGGGATGCAAATTTCTGAAGCTAATCAGTATTTGTTTGTGCTTAGTTTGAAGAACAAATTAAGGGAGTGGCTTTTGGATAAAGTGCTTGAAGGGTGTAAGACAACAGCCTGTGACAGTATGGGTCAGGGGGTTATACATATTTGTGCTATGCTTGGATATACCTGGGCTGTTTATCCTTTTTCACGTTCAGGCTTGTCTCTGGATTTTCGGGATGCTTCTGGTTGGACAGCTTTACATTGGGCTGCTTATCATGGGAGGTATGTTTTTTCCCCTCAGTATGAAGATACAACTATACATTAAATGACCATACAAATATACATTAAATATTTCTGAAGTAATTTAGATATACTGGCTTTGTTATGTCTTGCATTTTTCTCTATCTGTAGTTTCTCTTTTTTCCAAAACTCATTGGCTTTCCTGATGTACTATACTGTGAATCCATGCAATTGGACCCTATGTCACATTGTATGAGCTAGTACTTAATTAAAAATTCTCTTCTAGATGAATATAGTACCTGAATTGGGAAATACTACTATATGTAATATATAAGCACACTGGTACTTCCAAAAAGAAATATATAAGGACACTGATACAAAAGATAAAATACACCCGAGCCTTGGTCTGTAAGCAGATCAGGTCCGGAGAGGATATGGCAGCATATAGTTCTGATTATAGTTAACAGCAAGTCTTAAAAGACCTGGGCGATCCACTTCCAAAAATATGAAACAAAAAGTAAATAAAACAGCAAAAAAAGAGAAATAAAACTACTTTAAAGACTGAAGTTTTGTAAAATCTTAAATATGCAACTGTAATCGAGAGTAATTTTCTTAAATACTACTATGTATCACATATTTCTTCTTTTATTATATCTGAAAATTATTTAACACAAAAAATATTAGATTATATTGTTAAACTCAGAGATATTCCAGAATTGGCTGTATACTGGATGCGGACCTTTCTTGGTTCCCTATTAAATTATCTAGAACCAAATCTGGTATCATAAAAGATATCTGATTAAGTTTCTCAAATTTGGACTTTGAATATTGTGTTTTAAATTCAGATTCTTTAGATTCTGGGTTCAAATTCATATGAGATCTGGATATTAACCAGATTCATTTACAGCTGTACCTTAGCCACTAGCTGACAATGTTATCTGATGAAGGGCGATATATAAGTCAATTGCAGTCGGACATACTAAAACCTTTATGTGGCTGACACTGTCTACTCTCGATATTGGTAGAATTGTGGTAGGAAGTGATTAGAGACATCACTTCTTTTTGTTTTTTTATTCTAAAAAATTAATTCCCAACATGTAAGCCGAGATAGATTGTGATTTGTATGTGGTGAAAATGTCTTCTTTCATGTGGCTTCAATAGGTAATCTATTAAGCAAGTCTTACTAATGCATACTAATGTAGCATTTCTACAGGGAACAGATGGTTGCATTTCTCCTTTCTGCTGGGGCCAATCCCAGCTTGGTCACGGATCCAACACCAGACTGTCCCGGTGGATACACTGCTGCCGATGTAGCTTCAATTAAAGGTTATGACGGACTAGCTGCATATCTTGCTGAAAAAGGCTTAACAGCACATTTCACGGCTATGACATTATCGGGTAAAATAAGTGGAACTCTCCAAACCAGTGAGCCTCCTGTTCCAGTGAAACCTGAGAATGTAGAGGACGATGAGCTCTGTGTAAGAGATTCATTGGCAGCTTACCGTACAGCTGCTGATGCTGCTGCTCGAATTCAAGCTGCCTTTAGGGAACAGTCTCTGAAATTAAGAACTGAAGCTGCTGAGTTAGAAAAAACTGAGGTTGAAGCATCTAGCATCATTGCAGCATTAAAGATTCAGCACGCATTTCGTAATTTCAGTACACGTAAAAGGATGGCAGCTGCCGCTCGGATTCAATACAGATTTCGTTCTTGGAAGATCAGAAAAGATTTCCTTAATATGCGACGCCAA
Source organism: Aristolochia contorta (assembly GCA_022405105.1). NCBI lineage: Eukaryota > Viridiplantae > Streptophyta > Magnoliopsida > Piperales > Aristolochiaceae > Aristolochia > Aristolochia contorta. The sequence goes on from CM039664.1 coordinate 9,157,565, forward strand.
ACTATTAAAATTCAAGCAAGTTCCATTGAACTCTCTCTCACACTCTCCCCCTCCTCTCTTTCAATCTATCTATCTATCTATGTATATATATATCTATACACGCGCGTGCACACACACACATGACACATTTGAATTGCAAATCAAGTTGAACAAGAATTATGCTGAACTTGGCCAGTGTCCTGATTTTGGGCTGTATTTTGAATCCTTTCTGCCTACCTGATTTATGGCTAAGCAAGTGGCATGAGGATATCTGTCTAAGAAATTTTCTGTGCGCACTCAAATAATATATTTACTTCTTGCGAATCACCAAAACCAGCCCCTCTGTATTCCTATTCAAACTTATTGTGTATAAATTCCCACATAGGGTGAAGTAATACTCTTTGTTATGTGTTTTTAGTTTATTTCAAGGTAGTCATTTTGCTGTCATGATCCCTGTTCAGGCTGTATTCCGAGGACATTTAGTGAGGAGGCAATACAAGAAGATTCTTTGGTCTGTCGGAGTGCTTGAGAAGGCAGTTTTGCGCTGGCGACTAAAGAGAAAAGGATTACGTGGCCTTCAGACAGAACAGGTAGACTCTGCTCAAGTCAAGCTAGAACAAACTGATGGTGTGGAGGATTTCTATCAGATCAGTCAAAAGCATGCTGAAGATAGAGTCGTAAGATCGGTGACAAAGGTACAGGCTATGTTTCGATCTCATCAGGCTCAAAAGGAGTATCGAAGAATGAAGCTAGCTTTTGATGAAGCAAAGGTAGTGTTTCTTCTTTTCTACTGATAATAGAATGTAAGATGATGGTAAATTCAGAGGCCTATGGTATTATGAAGTACAAAATGTCGCATTTCATACTTCAATGGAACTGCATACCGTTACATTGAACATTTGTATTTGATGTGCTCATAAGATCCTAAATGGATTTAATATTCTTATGTGCCTTCTGCAATCCTCTTGTGCTGGCCAACTTGCACTAACCTTCCTTGTGGGGATCTCTGCAGTTGGAATACGAAGGGCTTTTTAATGAGAGCTAGCACCAGCAACCTCTTCTCCTTGGTGGTTCTGCCAAGCAGATAATCAATTTGCAGCCCACTCTAGAACAAAGCAGTGACTAGCAAAATGTATGATTGTTACCGAGTAGGTTAATGTCATGATCTATATTTTTCTTCTGTACAGAGGTTTCATCTATGTAGTATAGGTGTACAGTTGACCCCTTCTAAACTTTTTCGGTGTCCAGATGCCTTGGGCTAGTATTCATTGTGATTGGCTGTGTTGATGTAGAATAGGTCGCAGTGCTGTAAATAACTGATTCACTGGGTACATGTGAGAAATTTTCTTACCCATTATTCACTTAAGGGATTGTCATTTCTTCTGTTACTCGCTTCTTTATGTTCAGATACATACTGTGCTTTACACCATTTTTGGTTGAATTTCTTTCTTATTCATCACTCTTAAGCAAGGACCTCATGGCATAAGCTGAAATCAGTCCGATACTCTTTCCAGGCAAATCAATGCCAATACCATCATTTTTTTTATTTTTTTGAAGAACAAATTTCAGTTTTCAAATGTGGTTTCTCATAATTGACACTGAAACAATTTGGTTAAACAACGACTTCCCAATGAGATCCTTGTAATATTGATTGGAGTCCTCTACAGCAAGTTCATATTCATGCAGGAATGCTTTAGCCAGTCTAGCAAACTATGTATATAGAAGTAGTTGCATAAATCATACAGACCATTACTCTGGAACACCTGGATTAAACATGCATGGCAAGAAGTAAGAAACTCTCCTTCTTCTTTTTTTGTCTTCTTCCAACTTCGTAAGCAGATTACGAGTACTGAAATACATTTATGCTATACAATCACGACCTTCTGAAAACTAAATATCCCTACTGTCCTCCGAGCGGCCTTTCACCTGGAACAACCAATGCGGAACTTTTTGCTTGATTGCTTTTTCCTTGATAGTGTCTAAACTTGGCTTCCACCCTTTCGCTGAAAGCTCCCTGCTCAAGAATTCCGGTCTATTCTCAAATTCATCCAACAGCAGTTCCGACCAGGCACTCTTCTCTGAAATTCCCAATTCCGTCTCTTTTTTGGGTCCAGCCATTTTCTTCTCCTTGCGGAGAAGCCGCACGGAGCATATCTGAGCAAAGCGTGGAACAATTCTCAGGGAGGTGAGAAACTGCTCGGATCCCGTCATTAGCTGAACCTTTGAAAGGATCTCCCGTGCTTCAATTGCTGATAGTTTCGCCACCTTACCCCTCTTCATCGGAAGAATCAAGTAGGTCTTCTCGGTCTCCAGCTTCTGATCGGCCGGCAGAGGGAAAGGCTTGTTTGCGGCGACGACGGACCCGTACTCCACGATGAAATGCTGCGGATGTTCGAGCATGAGCTCTCCGGCGGCGACCGGCTGTTCGAACACCTGGACGGTGCCGTCGGGGAGTATGATTTTTCCGGCAACGTCGAAGGTCCGGCGAGAGATGTAGTTACCCATGGGAACAAACGAAGCGAAGATGGAAACAGAGAAGTTTTGAGGGTTTGTAAGAGGCGTGCCACCGCTTGGAATTCAATTGAAAGGGGTGTGATGTGAGTTGAGTGAATGCGATGCGTTTTGTGGGGGGATTTATGATTTGGTGTAACGGGAGGTGTTTGTTAAACTGCTCCATCTTGTGATGGTTGTGTGGGTCGTTAATGGCGTTCTGAGCGTGGAGTCGTTGCCGTCTCTGCGAAAACATTTTCTTATCCTTTTTCTGGGGTCTTTTTGACTGGACTCATATGACCCACCGCTGTCGTAATGGTAATTCATTCGGCGAAGACGAGGTTCAATTCGGCCATGGCTGATAACAGTCTCTGCTTGGATCCCATTTCCAGAGTATATCTATTTATGATGAGCTCATCTAAACAATTTTGCTGCTTACCACTCCAAACGGAAGTAAGGACTGTTTGGTTTTATTGAGAAAAACCTGTGGCAGTGCTTATCATTATTACGAAGGAGCGGATGACATATATTGCTGAAACGGAGAATTTCAGTACAGAAATGGGAGAGAGATGGTGGTAGAAACGATTGCCATAGTCGATAGAATCTGGATGACCGGGACGTCCCTTTCATAAGTTAAGAAGAGGAGAATGTTTTTAAAGTTTCAGAAAAGATTGACCGGGACGAGTTCGCGTGACGAAGACATGAAGCAATTTTGGAGCTTACTAAAACAATAATGAATTCGGTCTTCAGAAGTTAGTTCAACCAAGCCACTGCTGCACGAAGAAAATGATTCTTCAGAAAACTAAAACACATCCCATTCCATCAATCGTTACATTCCTTCCTTGATGGTCTCGAGAACAGGAGTCCAGTTCCTGTAACTCTTCATTCCATGACAGGGAAAGCTGGTGTCCCTCTTCTCTTCAATTTTTATCTCCTTCTTCTCCGAAACAGGGAACACCCTCTTGTACCTCCGACCCTTTTTCTTTAAATCCCAAATTATGGCCCTCAGCTCTGCGTCGGAGGCCCTGCAACCCGCCCTCGCCGCCGGCAACATCAGATACACCTCGCCGGGTTTGAGTTCCTCGTCCGCCCGCATCGCCGCCACTCGCAGAGTCGTTAGCACCTCCTGCGCCGGAGAGATGACGTATCCCGGCGGTTCCAACATCAGCTCCGCCGCTTCAACGGGGAGCACCCGTTTCTTTATGTGTCCGTCCGGGTCTATATATTTCGCCCAATTTGCAGAAGACTTGAGCCTGCACGAGAAGCAGTTACCCATGTAATCAAATGATCTCTTCCTCCTTTCTTCTTCCTGCTCCGTTTCACGAATTTGCAGATGGACTTGTATAATATACACGGGAAGCGAGCGCAGAGAGTGCGAAGGTGGGGAGGCCAAGTGTGCGCAGACGGAGAAGACGGTAGAGAAGAGAGGAGTCTGGTTGCATCGTGTGTTGACCGTTGACGGATATTTTTGGCGGATCCGCCGCCAAGTGTTCTCAGGTCGCGTTTGGGGTCAAACATTTTAACTCGACAGTGCGTGAACCGGAGTAACGGATACGAGAAACGGAACCTTCGATCCCAAGGCTGGTTCAAGTTGATTCATCGTTTTGTTTTCATGCAAGTGAGGAGTGTTTGTGAGAACCGTAATAATTTCATATTAAAAGATGAATATATTAAGAAAAATGATTTGAGTACTGCTATATCATGAAGTGGATGTCCTCTTAGCAGTTTAGTTGGCGTTGAAATAAGGTTTAGGGTTTAGGCTTACCTATAAAATAAGAAGATAATTCTTACTTTATTTTTTATCGGGGGACTGCCAACAAAGATGCCACATCACGCTGTCAACCCTCACAGTAAAATTTAGGAATACCCATATTACCACTTATATATTAAATGTAAGAGCAGTAATATAAATACTGTAGGTTTTTACTTCTAAGACTTTATATCCTCACGTAGCTTCCACGTGGATAAACCGTAAACCTTAGATTTTATCTTAATTAGACTGCCAACTATGCAGCCACATCAAGATGTAAAACCTCAAAATAAATTAGAATGTACTGATATCATTTTTCTACATGTAATGTAATGACATAGGGGAAAGAATGCATCCATCGACTCTAGTTTTCCTTGAATCTTCAAAGATACATAAAGAAATATAATGACATAAAAGCTTTGTTAAAAAGTATTCCATAAAAAGACAAATAAAGCCATTATCCAAACACCAACCTCGATTTTATACTGAAAAAATATACATATGACAACAAATAAAGACTATATATGATTAGAAGCCAATTAGAAGAAAATTTAGGGTTTAAATTTTACTCATAAAATAGGTAGATAATATTTTATTTTTGAGTTTAACTTTTATGTGGAGTACGACTCACGTTAAGATGTTAAGTCTTAAAAGTAAAAAGGCGCAATATATATATCACCACTCAATTAATATAGGTAAACTTGCAACTACGAAAAACAAGAATAAAACTTGTGGTGGTCTGTAAATGGGACCATAAGAAGTCATGCTGCCGGGAATTGCCACGAAGAAACCTGATACAATGAAAGACCGTTGAGATGCTTTCCAGTCGTCGCTTGTAACTTGTAAGGCGATTCACCTTAAATATGTTCCTGTCAGACGCAGATGAGAAGCCACCGCTCCTAAACTCATCTGATATTATTTTGGAATCTGTAGATATATAAATATTACATAGAAGTATCCAAATATTAAAAAACAATCTATAATGCTTGAATGCAATGCGTGGAGATTATAAGCTAGGATAAGCCATTTCAATATGAGGTCAGATTGGGTAAAGAAGATGTTTTATATATCTAAAAATGATGATAAAATCCGTAATTTGGCAGTGAAAGTTTCTTGACAAATTTCTCCAGATGGCAATGGAATCGAATAGCATCACGCAGGTCTCCAGATGCAGTACAACGGAAGCAGTTGAATAGCATCACGCAGACGCAGACGAATGGGAGCAGTCAAACAGCATAACGCAGTTCACCACATGCAATCGATCTTGGGAAAAATCATACATATTCATTCCCTCTTAAGCAGGGCATTTCACAGAGAGGAGAGTGATTACTCAATGAAAGCAACCCACTACAACATTTGCTAATGGGGGAATTTCATCAAGAGGCTTCAACTATCAGGCTGCCAGAAATTCAGTCCACTTCCAAAACCTGGCCAAGAGAATCGTTCACACAACGTATGGCTCCATTCTTTGTTATCCTTCCACAACGAGGAAGAAGGAAAACAGACTAAGAAGAGAAACGTTTGGAACAAGAAAAACCTCACTATCAAGTCCTATATCATTCACGCCGTCTCAAGCACAAATCTGTCGAGTAAACTTTTAATGTTATTTGAAAATTGCAACTGATTTGTTGAGTGTAACAATACTAACAAAAGAGGGTTCAGGCAAACCAAGTTGCTGAAAAAGGGCAAAAACAAAAACAAAAAAAAAACAATAACAAAAACAAAAGAAGGGCCTTGGAACCTCAAAACACAATTCAGTTTTACATACTAGGCATTAAATAGTCCTGTACCAAACACATCTTTCTGACTAACCCTTCAAGAAGGGAAGAACAAAAAGTACCACTCCCCAAAAACATTGAAGTCTACAAGAGAGTCGGTCACTTGATGTACTGAGACAACCACTTGAAGCCCTCACCGTATCCCATCTTGCGGACTATGCTACACATGAAGACCTCCAGGGGGCGCACATTAGACTCTGCAAGGCTCACCTTTCCCTTGCCTGTTGTAAAGTTGGTGAGTCCCAAGTGGTAGCGCAGCTCCTCCTCCGAAGCTGCATATGGTATGTCTATTTTATTTCCTAGTATCAGAAACGGGACGTTTGCAAGTGAGTCATCAGAGAGAAGGGCATCGAGTTCCTTTTTAGACTCTGCAAACCTCTCCTTGTCGAAGGCATCTACTAGGTAAACAACTGCGTCAACCTGCAAGGAAAAAGCAGAAGTCAAGACCTAGAAGATACTTAGCATCTCGATTAACAAATACAGATAAATTTCAAATGCCGACAGAGAGACAGGAACACAAAAATTGCTCCTGTTACAATATTACCAATAGAATTGCCAAAACAGGTTCGAAGCACAAAAAAGTGGAGGCATTTTTCAAAAAATAATTTTTACATGAAACTCTAAACAATAAGAAATAAAGAAAAGCAATAATCTAAAATATATTTCACTCATTAGAGGCCGCTACCACCAAACTTTTAGAAAATCATAAAGGATCTTCAGACCTCAAATCATATCCTCATAGAAATGACATCCTAGGGGTAGAAAACCACCATAGGAACTGGGCATCTTTGTACATCTTTGTACATTCCAGTAAATTAAGACACCCACTTACCCACTAGGAAAAGATCATGCAAGAAAACAATTGAAAAAACGTAGAAAGCTATAAAGGCAAACAATCATAAGCAAGATTAAGAATTTTACATAATATACACAACAGATAAAAACTTAAAGAACTATTAAGTAAAACTAGGTAAACAGAAAAAAAGGAAGAAGCCTAAAAAATCCAACAAATTTAAATAATGGAAAACACAAGGACATATAGCTTTCCCTGGACCACACATTTGATGGAACAGGAGTTCCATATATGGAAACTGATCGATCCATAAAGATCAAGAACAACAAAACAAGATCCAATCCAGAAAGGATAGCCCTGAAACCCCACCACTATGGCACTAAACTAAAACAGTGCCAAGTATCTCAAAAACGTTCTACCAATGATTACAGAGGGGGATCCAAAACATTCTAAAACCAGCTAACCACAACTTTTAAACCTCCACACCCTGACAAGCCTGTTCAAGTATAATAAAGCTAATAAATATAATATACTCAGAATTTAAACACGAATTAAAACCAAAAAAAACTCCAGAGGCTACATGATCTCATTAAAAACATGGAAGTGGTCTCAATTGATATAGGTAAACATGAACCATGGGATAGGTCAATGGACCACGCCTGCGAAACATATGTGCATATATGTATTTATGTTTGCATTTGTTAAGAAAGTATTCAGTTCCAAAAATATATCATGTATTACGTCCAACAATGGTCCTATGACACTGTGTGAGCTACATGTAATGAGAAAATACTTGTTATTTTTCTTTGCAGTAGAGCGTAAAGAAGGATACAAGAAAACATATGTTGGCCTCCTCAGGGAAAGCAAAAGGAGAAGCACCAAATAAGAAATTGAAACATAGACGTCGATCTGGCAAGTTAGAAGAAACACAGATAGTAGAAGTAAGGAAAGAATCCCAAAATATACAAGGTAGATAAAACAGGAAATTATTGAATAACACAAAAAAATGCATATCATATACAACATCCAAACTATCAACTAAACTTTTTTTTTTTAAAAGTTAGAAAACAAACATGCAACAACTGAATCTTGATCCTGAACAAAAATAAAAAGACGTGAATAACAGCACAAAGGGAAACACATAAACATCGAAACTATATGCTAAAATTTCCTTTTTTAAAAGCTAAAAGAACAAACAAGCAATAATTGAACCAAAAATCTAAAATAAATAAAAGAGACGACATATTCGTGGTAAAAAAAAAAAGAGATAGAAAACGTCGAAACGCTAAGGTCAATCAACTCCAATGGCTTCGAGAAGTAAAATCACAATTAAATCACAGGAAAAGGTCTGGAAATTATAAAATCGTAATAAGATGCTTTCTTTCACATTGATACTATAAATGAGAGGAACTAGTACACACTAAACACAGCTAGAACAAGAAATTCAAGACTTAACCGAAGCAAAACCAACCTTCGCATAGTAATCTTTCCAGACCCTGCGAGCGATCTGGTGCCCTCCCAAATCAAAGGCTTTGAACTTGATTTTTCCAATACTCAATTCTTCGGACGTAGGATACTGCGTAGGCTGATGCTGAACTAACCTCTTTAAAAACCATCAGAAAACCAAAACAACAAAAACATCAGATGCAATGCATAGATTAACAAAAGCACAGAAAAAATCACAATCCAAAAAAAAATTTAAAATCAAAATAAAAAATAGAAATAAATAAAACGCCAACAATTTTGCAAGAAACAAACCTCGTCTTTCAGCATGTGCAGCAACGTCGTCTTTCCGGCATTATCAAGCCCTAGAAACAAGATCTTGGCCTCTTTCTGCCACAGACCGAGAGAAGCGAGGACCCCATAGATCCAATCGAGAAGAAACATGATTCACCTGCGAAAATCGGCCTCCGATCCGAACAGGTAACTCAGAATTGAATTGGCGAACGGATTCGCGCAATCCAAGACGGAGACAGCACCAGATCAAGGATTGGAGGTCTCACCACTTCCTCCACTCAACCAAAATGCCGGAAAACCTCCCCAAGATCCCGCGGAGTCGAATTTAGAATGGGATCGAGCTAGAAACCCTAGGGAATAGCAGGAGGAAAAACTCGAAAGGAGAGAAAAACGGAGCAAAGCGAATGCCTGTGTCTTTTTTTCACCATTTATCGTAAGAGCAAGATACGTTAACCGGCTAGCCCGGTGAGCTACCCGGTGTAGAACCCGGTGATTCCCGGAGAATGTGGCCGAAATGCGAAGATGGAAACCGACAAAGCCACCGGGAGATATTTGTCTTATTTGGGTTTCGATTTTGCGTACTTTCGTCGTCATCAAATGAGTTGCGTCCGTTCGATCACTATCGTGTGGTGTTGATCATATGTTAAAAAACACTCTTTGAAATGAAAAATTCTAAATACACTCCCCCCACCCCCGCATTCAGTCCCCCTCGATGTTTCATTTTCTAATTTCGAAGTCTTTCTTAGTACGAAATTACTAAAAATAATCTGAACCTTTGAATCCGAACGAGCAAGGTTTTCTGAACCGTAGGATTGGTGGGCCCAAAGTTCAGATCCATCTTTTTCTTAAGCAGTCAATAGTCATGCTTGCCCTTCATATAGACATTAAGTTACGAGAATACCTGTAGACAGGAGGCGAGGCATGGGGCCTATTTACGGAACGTGGCCTTGAACTGGCCACAGCACGTGGAAATATACGATAATGCCCTTGAATATTCCCTTTTTCAGGAATCAGGATCTAGGTACGTTACGCAAATATGACATCCATATCATGAAGAAGATCAGAATTTCGAAAAAGCAATACAATACACTCCGATCTCGTACGTCAACGTGAGACGATCAAATCCAACAAATGTGATGTCTACAACTCGGGTCGACTTGGTAACTCGGTCAGAACGGGGTCGACAACTCGGTCGGGTTGACTCGTGTGATAACGTAAGACTATCAAATCCTATTTTTAAGATCAACTATGCTAATTAATAATGATAGAAACTATTTCTTGAATTCACAACACTACCTAGGACTAGAGACATGTATTTTGCATTTTAACTTTATATATTGTCTGATGTTTAGTTTTTTTATGTCTAAGAACACGTTGCAGAAATTTTATTATCCGTAATAATTAATAGATCACCTTGTAAATATCAGGAATTTTCCAGAATTTCAATTTTTAAAATTATTTAACTCTAAATTAATTTATATTAACGAATCATACATATTATTTTAAAATTTTTTTTAAAGAAAATATGATTTTTTAAAGATAAATTAAATTAATTACGTATTTAGTCACTAATTTGTTAGTAAAAGGTTTCATTCTATTTTATCTTACTTATGCACATATTTCTTGTGTAAAGATGTGATGACCACCTTGTATTAATATATTTGAATATTTATTAAAAATTCAATTTTAATTTGTTAAATTGAATATGTTATTTCGTTTTAATAGTTAGTACATGAAGTTATATTCAAGGTACTAGATACATGATAATACGAGTATCTGATCTGTTTCAGGCGTCAAAATGTTCAAAGCCATGGACCGTTTCGTAAATAATCTTTCTGAACGCTGAAACTTAGGGTTTATAAATTACCTCATAAGAGAGCCCGCGTCGCCTATCGAAACCCTAGCCCTAACAGCACTGCGAAGACTGTTCTCGTTCTCTCCCAGAACTAAGGTTTCTTCCTCGCTTTACTCTTCTGCGATTTTTTCTGTTCGATTCTATTCTGTTATTTGGTAATCGTAAACTCTGTGATCGCTTACTGCAGTGAGATGGCCAAGTCGAAGAACCACACGGCTCACAACCAGTCCTACAAGGCACACAAGAATGGAATCAAGAAGCCGCGGAGGCACAGGCACACCTCCACTAAGGGGGTAAGCATATATACGTGTTCGTTGGTTTAATCTACGTTTGCGTCTTTTCAACTTCTAATAAAATCCACATTTTCCATATTTTTTTGCATCGGGATAATTTTCTGTGCGGTTTCTTGAAGCTTTCTTTCTCTCCTTGCTTATTTGTTTGCCCCAGCTTTTTATGCGTTTTTTCTGTGTTCTTTCCTTTGTTTTTTCTAATATACTGTGGTCTGGGGTTTATATTTTCGTCGTCATTTTTAGTAGATACGCAGTTTTCCCCATCAAATTTAATCTGTGTTGGTTTTTTTATATTGCCTTTACTACAGACGTAGTGTTCTTATTTCTCTCATAAATTCACAGATGGACCCAAAATTCCTGAGGAACCAGAGGTACGCCAGGAAAGCACTGAAGAAAGACGGAGCTTCAGAGGCAGGCTCAGAAGAATAGATAGCTAAGTTTTAGAACTCTCATGTCTAGGTTTTATTAAATTGTTGGTTTATTCACTAAACATCATGTTTTTATTACTAGACAGTCACTACGCCTTATGGCAATGCAAGTACTTTTGTTGAACGCTGGTATTTCTATTCTCATGTTTGCAGCGTCCTGGATTGTTGAAATTTGAATTTTGTTTGCTCTTTCATCTCTATAGATTTGTTCTGCAACTCTTCTGTTAATTGGTTTGGAGAAGTAGTTTTTTGCTTTGTTCATATCAGTCACTGAGCTGGCTTTGCCCTGGTCTCTCTTCCAAACTTCGTAATTTGGCCCTCACAGAGTATTTCTTTGAGCAATGCAGCACAGCAATTTGGGGTTGATACAGTGTTAGTTTTAGTCTGAAATACCCCATTATAATGCCTTGCCGTCACTGAGTATTTCTTGGAGTTTATACAGTGTTAAGTTAGTGAAATTCTCTATAATAATGCCCTTTGAGGACGGAAAATGTTATGTTGAGGAATCACACAATACGCGTCAGGTAGGAGGTCCTACTGTTTTGCCCTTTAGAATGAATCTTATTAGACGTGTTGTCAGTAGCCTCTCTATATCTGCAAACTTTCGAAAACCATTGCCGAGTATTGCAGAAAACACAAACCGGTCGCTTGCTCCTGAACTGCAATGACCGAAACCTGTCACGCTACGAATGAGCGTCGCAATATATCGGTAAATGTTCAATCAGAGGTTCCTACCGGCGAACAGTCGGTGGTTTGATAAGCTTGGTGAAAAATATACAGCTATAAGATTGACGTATACAAGTTAAAAAGAATCAAGATTTCTAAAATCTGCAGGAAGATTAAGATTGCAGTACCTGGATTACTTATAGCAGACTGTCCGTACTTTTAATTTTGTCTAATTCTAAGAATCGGAAACCAGAGTTTCGATCCGTTAAGTAACACTGCAGATGAGCTATATCTGTTTATAGTTTGGGAACCCCAAAAGGGGTAAAATGTTGGTTAGGGTAACTTATACTGTAAGTGTAAGATTTAACCTTTACGCAAAACTTACACATCACCGTTCGATCCTGTAGGTACCATATGGGGATGCGCTTCTATTTCCAAAGATTGTGTATTAATATTTCAAAGCAGAATGTGATAGTGTGCTGAGAGACATTATATTTAAGAAAAATGCATAGTACCTATACATGTTAATCTGAACAATATCCTACGTACATGTTAATCTGAACAATTGATGTTGATACGTAATCCTTTAGAATAAAGGAATTTATAAAATAATTTTTTTTATATTTTTAAGGGATTAACATGTATAGCATTACGCTATACTTAATAATCTGACATTTCATTAAAAACACAACGACAAGCAGTTGCGTAAATTCTTCATTCCGGTGCCTAGGTTTTTAGAACCTACAAGAAAATGATAAACTGGAAACAGTTAACAGAATAAAGATTTTAATGCATCAAGTCGAAGAGACTACAAAGTTACAAACTGTAGCTGAATAATGTTACAATTAAATACGAGGGCTCAAATATATTGGAACCAAAATTGGGAGTACAAAAAATTACTAAAAGGGCCCGCAAAAATGCTAAAGAAAATGAAAGCTGGCTCTTCTTCTGTGAGATGAACGAACAAAGAGCAAAAGCATTTATTGCATTCCTAAAGCTGATATCTTGGTCTCCTTTTCTTGCGGGAAGATTATAGCTTCATTCCAATCTAACCAACAAACAATATATTCTGCGAATTGTAATATGCTCTACACTGCAACCGGCTCAGGAGCTGAATGAGAAACGCTAGCATTTACCTGCGAAGGGAAAATGAAAAGCATGAATAAGATATTCATGATTATGTGGGTTACAGGCTTGAGTAAATCCGTGAAGACCGCTTGTGCGTATCTCATAATGATCCTTATCAAAGTTTTTCTAATGTTAAAGTACATACAGAGAAAGGAACATACTTTGGCAGATTTAAACAGTTCATCAAGAACTTCGGACAACGTTGGGTGTGCATGAACAGCGAATTTTATATCCTGCATAGATTCAAATAACAGAGTTGAATTCTAAATAAAAGAAGATGACAAGGAGAACTTTTAGTTGACAAGTTCAAAAATTTTCAGTGGGTATACAATAATATCAATGGGTAGTTAAGTTTATTCCTCTTGTTTTTCTCCCTCAGAGCTCTTGCATGGTAGTTGGGGCTTAATGAATTAATACAAAGGCAGAAAGATTTGCATCTATATTCTAACCAAAGGTAATCAATCGCTTTAACTTTTCAAAGAGTTTTGTTGAAAAATAGTCAAAGGTACTCTTCTATTCCTTAGTCTTGCACTTCTCCTAGGATCAGTAATTTCCTTAGGCCACTCCCTGGAGATCCAGGAACCTGTCTTAAATCGTAGGCTTCATGTCTTCATCTATGAATTATTCTAATAACTCGGAGATGTACTTCCAAACTAAATGAGGTGCTTACGAAAAGTATTTTTTCAGCATTTAAGGGAATATTACTACGCTCACCTAAAGCGCTCATGGAAATTACCTGAATTCGTGTTCCCAAGGCTATGGCGTTTGATGCTTCGTGGATAAGATCTGCTGCATGCAACCCTAAGATGTGAACTCCAAGAATTTCTCCAGTGTCAGGTCTGTAAATCAACTGCATATAGGGTACAAGGAGGAGCAGTTAATAACTGAAACCTTCCACTGGATCAAAGAAAATGAGAATTCAAGGGGAGAGCAGCTTCATTTTACATGCATATGAAAGCAAATAGAAAATCAGAAGTCACAGAAATAGCTTAATTTGGCATACATATAAAAGCAAATGGCAGCTAGATTCAGGAAGAAACCATACCACTAGGGTAAAAACATGAGAAAGCAAGAAAGATGTCACACAAGGACACAAATACAAAGTCTTTAATAATTGCTTTTTAAATGTGCTCGTATTACAGAAATTTAATAGAGCTCGAGACTTGATTGCTTGTGGAAGAAAGCAAATGCCTCACTCGAAACTCAAATTACCTTAGCAATTCCTTCACCTTCATTCTCTGCAAGGGCCTTGGTGTTAGCTTTGAAACTAGTCTTGGCCACACTTACTTCAAATCCCTCCTTTTGAGCTTTCTCTCTTGCTTGCGGCTGAGAAAGGGATGAAAGAATATTTACTTATGACTAGGCGGATTGTAACAAGACTGTGAAAATTAAAGAGGTGAAAAAGCAGAAATCAAGGATGAGAAGAAATTTGGGCCGCATATTGGTCTACAAACAATCAACATATGACATGATAACAAGGTCTTGATAAACAACTACTTACCTCTGTAAGTCCAACCATACTGATTTCTGGGTGGGTAAAGCATGCGGCAGGGATGCTGAGATGGTTTAAGACATTATCTCTCCCAGTGACTTGTTCAACGACTGTCAATGTTACAGAAGATAGAGCAAAACAATTAATAGGTATGAGTTTTTCTCATGTAAACATAGAGGTAAATAGAGAAGATAAAATGTTCTCACAAATGGATCCAAAAGTAGTTGTTGACAGGCAAAGCAGGATTGAAGTACATACCAGAAATACCCTGAGCACTTGCAGCATGAGCAAGCATCATTTTGCCATTAGCATCACCTATACAATACACATGAGGTACCTACAACAACATCTTTTGATAAGTGAAAAAAGTGATCTCCAGCAGGCAATAAAGCTTACAGGAAATATAATCTGACTCTAACCAGGACTTCGTACAACAGAGGACTAGAAAAGGATTTTGGTCACAAACCAGATTTCCATTTTGGTCAATTACACCCATACGCTCATCGACAGGAACAAATCCTCGTTGTGTCACAACATTGATCTGGAGGTAAAAAGTATTAGATTAGTGTAACTAAAAAACCAGTTTCAGGTAGTGCATGAGTTTGTTCAAGGATCTGTGCATACATTCTCCAAGCCAAGACCGTTAGTGAAGGGAGCCCTTCCAGTTGCAACTAGTGCAGCATCCACCTGTATAAACAACATCATATATCCATTGAAGAAACTAATTATAATTTTGTAGTCTAAATGATGCCACTCTTAATTAACCCACCTCTAGAGTTTCTTTTGGTTCCTTTGTTTTTGCATCAATAAGCTCAATGGTGACAGGTTTCCCATCCTTTGCCGGGGTTACCTATGAAAGAATAAAAGCACAGTTGGTAGCTCTGGTACTTCAAAATTAAAGAATACAGAATAAGCACAATGAAGCACCTTTTTTGCAAAAACACCGGTATGATAATCGATGTTCCGTGGATTGATAAGAATTCTTTGAGCTAACTTGCCTATCTCGGGGTCAAACCCAGGCATAAGTTGATCCAGAGCTTCCACAAAAGTAACCTATGGTTGTGGATATGTCAAACTAATTGTTTCTAAAGAAGAAAAAAAATGGGGGAAGAGAAAAAGAAACAAAGACGTACTTCACTCCCAAGTGCCGTGTATACGTCACTGAATTCAAGTCCAATATAACCACTTCCAATGATAGCAATCCAATCAGGAACAAACTCCAGTTTGAGTGCATGATCACTGGTTATTACAGTCTTCCCTGCATGGCATCAACCAAAAGCTTTCAGAAGGTAATTGCATCTACATTTAAACATATTACAAGAAGAGGAAAAGAATAATTTAAAGGACTACATAACAAAAACGATTCATGCACAACAACAACCTTCCAGAAAAAAAGTTTGGTTCTCCAAGTCAATGAGTAAAATCAGGTTTACAGATACAACACTAACATGTTTGGTTATATCAACCAAGGCAGAAGGTTAGGTAGATCAAAGTGGTAAACATTGAAAGGGGTCCAAAAAATTGGCTTTTCACGGGGTATCCCACCATTTTGCATGTAGTGATGTTTTCATCTACACGGGAGAGAAAGGGGAGGCAGGGAGGGAGGGGAGGGAGGGAGGGAGGGAGGGAGAGGGAGGAGAATATATCTATACGAGTAGAGAGTGTGATCATTTCCCAAACATGCTCATGTTTATTCTGTACTAAAATATCCCTAAGTCACATTTATACATGATAAATGCTGAAAATCGGAGAAATGGATCTATACATAGGAAAGCACACTTAGTCACATTTATACATGATAAATGCTGAACATCCCTGGGGTTTACAGAAGCAAAACTTAGCATGATAAGTTATATTACTCACCATCAACTTCAATGCCATTAGGTACGAAGGGAACAGAACCGGTTGCAATAATAATGTCTTTGGCAGTAATCACTGTATCTGGGAAGCCAACTTTTCCATATTTAACTTTTTGTGGGCCCTGAATATTTCAAGAGCAAAACCATATGATGTTCAATTTCTAGTGCAGAAAAGATAAAAAACCATGAACTAGTAATGATCAGATTAAACTCTGGACTTTATCACATCTTGTGATTTCCGTGCGAGTTGCAACTTTTAAGTACTCAAAACATCTTTTACCTTCATACATGAACTATTTAAAAGCTTTAAATTTTTGGTGTTAATTAATGTTAAGAAAGTAAGCCCACCTCATAAAAAAATAAGGTATTACAGCAAGGAGCTTCTTCCATAGGTGAAACAGTACCAAAAATTGAATTTTTCAAGAGTAACATAGAGATTTATAGTCTTTGCTTTACCTAAAAGAATACGAATAGTTAACTGATCTACTTACCAAGATTGTTCCCACGCCAGACAAAATGTCTACACCTAATGCTTTCATCGAGTTGGTTAAGTTACTACGAATTTTGGAGGCAAGATTATTTGCATGATCGGCAACTCCCTGTCTGTCATATCCTGCAGCAGCCACCTGTCATCACAATATAATTGAGGAGAAAAGATGTAGCGTTTTCATTCTTAAAACAATAAACTTTCTCCTTCGAGTAGTGATTGGAAAAAAAAAAAAAAAAATTCTACCTGTAAGCCTAAAGCCTTTAAGTGATGCTCAGTTTGTAGCTCTCGCATCCGACCGCTTACAGCAAGAAGTGCCTTAGAAGGAACACAACCTCTGTTTACACATGTTCCTCCAACAACATCTCCCTCGATGATAGCTGTCTTGAGGCCCTGTTATATGACAAAAGGAAAAAAAAACTGAAAAAATGCAGAAACACTTAAAAAACTCCTAAACAACCGCTTCAGTTTCACAACTAAAGATGCGATAACAGGAGTTTATGAGCAGCTGAGCTACGAATATTCCAGCGAAACCGGACATATTAGTAACGAGTCTAATAATCTACTTCGGCCTAACTTCAACAAGGTCCACTAGATTACTAAATCACTAAATTTAAAACAGAAAACGAGCACAAACTTCTCTAAAAATACCGAGATTTAACCACCACATCATTTTCACTAAGAGATCAACCATGATCAATCACCAGTTAAACTCCAAACGTGATCCAGTCAATTCCCGATCAATTGACACCTAAATGATTCCAACTCAGATAGAAAGAGAGACCGAAAACAAACACTCCATTTCAAACTCTCCAACCGCCACTTACTTTCTCAACAGCATGAAGTGCAGCTCCATGACCTCCAACACCAGCACCAATAATAACCAAGTCATAGTCAAATCCCTTCGCAGGACCGCCGTTGTCCGACAAAGACGCAGTGGCCTCAACGAAGCTCCGCTTCGCGGACGCGACGCGTGCGCAGTTAGTCCGCTTAACCGACGTGAATCCGACGAGCTCCCGTCGAAGACCGCAGAAGCGGAGGTGCGAGGGCTTGACGAAAGCGGAGCGGCAACCTTGAGAGCGATCGGATCTAGTGATCGGAACGGAGGAAGGTAGAGACATGGAGGCCTGCATTTTCGGGGAACTGGGAAGGGCTCGAGTGGGGAGGCGCAGGGGGAAGAATGAGGGAGAGTGGTGGTGTTGTGGATTAAAGAGTCGGAGGCTGGAGAGGAAACCTCGACGGTACCGTTGCGGGGGCGGAGAAGTCGAAGTGGGGCAGATAAACTACTTTTTGTTGTTTTTTGGCTTTTTTTCTTCTCATTCAATTCCGTCGTTCGCTAAATTGCGCGCAGAGCATGGGTTTGCGACTCTTAAAACCTTGGCATGGAACTCTACCGGAGAGCATAATATCGTCGAATTTTTATTTTATTGTAAATCATTTTTATTTTATTAATTTTTATGTATTTATAATTTTATACTTATAGATTTATATTGTATGAAAAGATAAAGCATCACATACGTAAATATATCTTTATGCTTTTTTTTATTCACACTCCACCATATCCCATAATTGTCAGCCCATGAAGCTCTTGAACAATGAGATACCCAGAAAAGAAAGAAAGGCAATGCTTTACCGTGAAGAACACAAGGAGAAATTGTACAGGCTCATCATCCGTACACATAATTGGACAAAAAAAAAAAA
The DNA here is from genome assembly GCA_022405105.1 of Aristolochia contorta. Lineage (NCBI taxonomy): Eukaryota > Viridiplantae > Streptophyta > Magnoliopsida > Piperales > Aristolochiaceae > Aristolochia > Aristolochia contorta. The sequence continues at coordinate 9,175,998 of CM039664.1, forward strand.
ACAATTTACAACAGCTGAACAGGTATAAATATGTGGGAAACACAGATAGTTGCAGAAGATCAAACTTGTGCTTAGTGTTTGGGCTTCTTCACAATCAAAACAGGGCATTTCACGTTTTGAGCGCAGTGGTTGCTTACACTGCCCAGCAGAGTCCTGTGGCAGATCACAAATTACCTTAGTCAGGATACGTGAAATGGGGAGATCTATAAAGGGAACGATTTGAATTAACATTGAAAAAAAAAAACCAAGAATACCTTTTCAAGAGTCCGTATCCATGGCTTCCCATGACCAGTATATCAACTCCGAGCTTCTCAACCGTGCTGCATATTATTTCCCTTGGATCCCCCATATCAGTTCTGGTCTCCACCTTCACCTAAAGTATCATTTGAGAGAAGAAAAGAAAAGGGTAAATCTTTCTGAAGTGGCTGCTTTACGTTCAATGGACTGACCCACCATGAAAATTTATTAAAGCGAAATGGTTCGTCAGATTACATTTTGGAGGTCTTTACAAGCTCGTTTAGCCTTCTCTATCACAGCCTCTGCAACATCTCTGCTGTATTTGTCCATGCTCCCAACTATATCAGAAGAAAATAGGTACCCTGCAAGTGAATCAAAATTTCGAAGTGAGATTAATCCCCCTTCTTCAATATCACAGCCACGGAGCGAAAAAAAAAAAAAAATTCGAACCTGTTCCGTCGTAAGCAGTATAGACGACCCTAGGGGGCCTTACATAGAGAAGGATCAGTGTGTCTTTGCCATTACCCTCCGATATCACGTTCTTCAGACTCCACGACAGCGCGTGCATACACTCTTCTCCTTCATCCACCGCCACCAAAATCTTCCTCTCCTGCGCCGCCTCCGCCATTACAAACTGCTTTTCCTTCGCTTCGTATTATTCGAATTGAAATCTGATCTGCTAAACTTGCCCATTTCGGCGGCTTTTATAACGGGTTGAGAGTCACGGCTGTTCCTGGTTTCCCCCCTCCAGCGGCTACCCTCCGAGCACCCACGGTTTCTTTTCGTCGGGACCCAGAACAGAAGAATCTCGAGTTTGTTAAATTTCCGGGTACTGTTCTTCGGTACTCGTAGCTGTCTCCGCCATGGATGTGGATAAGATTAAAATCACTGAGAATCGGATTGACCAGATACGTGTTCAGTGTTCTGGAGCTTTTGGTTTTTTGTATAAGAAACTCGGAACAGAGGGAGACGCTTCTGTGGGTGCGAGTGAGAGATGCCCACTTTCACTGTTTTAAATATAATCTTAAGGGTTTAGTTGAAAGAGAAAATGATATTTTATAAGAAATTAAAGTAACTGAAATTAAATTCTAAGTAAATAAAGACTTTTATTTTATTTTAAATGTGGTGGGAAAATTAAGGAAAATTCAAAATTTCATAACAAAAAATTTTTACTCAAAACAACAAAATACAAAAAGAGTGAGAATATATGTCTTTCCTACATTTAGGGAGAATCCATGTCATAATCAACTACCATTCTACTAACCTAAAAAAATATTTTTTCTGAGATATTTATGTGCCTCGCACTAACCCCCCTAAGAGCATTTGATTATGACTTCGAAGTCTTCGAGAGTTGTTTTCTTTACAAAACTCAGAAAATTCAAAAGAAAGAGTATAACTTACGAGAGGAATATGATTCTCAGTATGATAACTATTGTTTTGGTAACAAATCAAACAAATCTAAAAAACGCAAACATCAGTTCATATCAAGCCTTATCCCGAGGTTTTAGAGAAAGTAAACCCACCTGGCTGACACTTAGGGAATCAAATTGCCTCGGAAGGAGAGCAGATAATGCCCGTGAAAGAATTTTGTGCATTAAAGTTTGTCTTTAATATGTGAGATCATGCACTGCATTTGTTGTCTCCATCGTATGACAATGGAAGTTGTATCCATAGTCAACGAAAGTCATCGGATTTTATAACAATTACTTACATTTTCTACATTTATGGGTCACATGGGTCATGGACTCATGGATCATGAGTCAAGGATTTTCTCTCTCTTATTTATATGATAAGAAAAAATAAATATTAAGGTCTTTCTAACTTAAAATTAGGACCTAATTTAGGAACTTCAAAATATAAGTCTAGGTTTGAAATTAGGATTCTCAAATAATAATATTTTTTAAAAATAATTTTAGGGTTCTAAACCCACCCTAATTGGATATATGAAAATGGGTCGGGTTGATTGGATGTCCATAGCACGAAAGAAGTGTTTCTTATTTAAAAAAAAAAAAAGTAGTGGTTTTTTATTGAGAAGTGAACCTGTATTTTCCAGGAGTTAACATTGTTTTAACTTTAGGTGGAAAAGTAGTGTTTTTCCACTTTCTCTGAAAATCAGTGTTTTTTTTTTCATACACCGTCTTGCTTTTAATATCTCACTAATGGGCCGCTCGGGCCTTCTTTATTATATACTCAAAACAAAGTGGGCGACCTGAAGCAGACCTTTGAAAGGTCGTCAATGGCGATCCAAGAAGGCAAATTTTCATGGTTTCATCGTCCTCCCCAAGAAGACAGCCCCAACAATTTTCCCTGATAATAATAAAGAGTACCTTCGTAAGCTTTGATTACGTTTTATGAGGGGTTCCCGTATTCGATGAAACGGATCCGGGTCGGTTATGTCGGTTTCCCCTTCCGTCGGTCACCGTTCTCCTCTTTTGTCTCTGTAAAAATGTATTCACCGGTTACAGGCACGGAGATGGAAAACCCGAAGACCCTTTTAAAAGCTCTAACATGGGGTTCGTGATTCTGAAGCTTTTCCGTGTCAGGGCGTGCGATTTGCAGACGCAAAGCGCAATAGATAGACGATAAAGATGGGTGTGAATGAGAAAAGGATAAGCACAGAATGTCAGCAGATTGAGCTGGAGATAGAAACTGACAAAGACGCCATTGTAGGACCTACAGAATCACACACACAGAGGTGAGAGACACAGAACTCTGTTTCCTTTTACCTCCCTTTTTCGATTAATCAATTCCTCTCCTGTCGTCGTGCACCATTTCAGATACACAATTAATCTGATTACTTCAAATTTCAAAAATGGCGCAACGGTCCTCCATGATTCCCGAGCTCCGCGTCCGAACCAGACAATCACAGTAGGAAGATGAAAAGAGCCCATAAAAAGCCAAAAAAGGCAAAATTCAAGCGATCAACTGACATCCTCAGCAGATAAAATTTCTTCCCCTTATTTCGTTTTCTCGGACCGATCAAAACAGTAAAAAAGAAAAGAGGATCGGATCGTTTCAGATAAGGTCGCGAAATTCCCAATCTCTTAATGCTTCGTTTAAATAACCTAAAATGGCGAGGAACGAACGCCTTATCCGATCACTCCAAACAGCGAGAAAGCTCCTTGGTCTCTGTTTTTCCTTCGATTAGGTGTATCAGAATGGAGAGATTGCGATTTTGTTTATCCTCGCGTGAACATTGATCCGAGAATTTTTGAGTTCCGAAACGGAAGCGGGATCCACGAGGTTAGATCGTTAACAGTAACTCACAAGGCACGGCGTCGCTCGCATATTTACAGAATCAGGCTTGATGATGGCGGAATCTGTGTAAATCCAGATTGATTAATTAACAATTTCCTTCTTACTTGGTCTTCAGAATCCTTGAAGATTTCTCTGTATTAATTATTAACTATATAGACTCAAGATCAAAAAAAAAAAAAAAAAACTATAAAGACGCGGCTAGAAGATTATTTTATACACGAGCCCGCAGCAGAATAAATAACCAGATAATTTGTTTAATAATACTTGTTATTCTTTTTTAATAAAAACATTAGCATATAACAAAAAGAAACAAAGTTAGCAATTATTAACAAAAAAAATGAAAATGTAAAATGAAAATAATATTATAATTTAAAATGGCTAACATGTACAAATATAATAATAATATACTAATTTTCAATTTAATCTAATATTACATGTAATACTGTATAAAAAGATTAGGATGGAAAACATTTTTTTCCTCGCACAAGATGGTACTCTGTAGAATTTAATTTTGATTTGTGATTTTGTATTAGGGTTTATTGAAAGGGGTTCCCTTGTATGCGATTTGGATTTTGAATCACATTATGTCAAATAATGTAAATATTTTTAATCCTAAAATTTCTTAATTTAATCATAATGCACATGCTTGGATGGATCAATTTAATTTAATAGGAGTTGCTTCCTATAAAATATTTTTGCTAATTGAATTGAGGGTACCCATTTAAGTGGACTTATCCTGTCTCGCTCTCAAGTAAAATAAAATTAGTATAAATTGGGGACTAAAAAATGAATATATTCGATTGAAAATAGCAAATACCTCCCTGGGAGTTGGGAAATTGCGGCGGTTTGAGGGGGTTGGAGCGGAACGAGCCTTCCTAGTTGTCGTCAAGTGGTCTGGGTCCCACAATCAAAGTGAGGCGGTCGTCATTTAGGGAGTAGGGGTACTATTGGAATTCTATTCTGTTGCCGTAGGCGACTTGACGTTGGCGTTACTTCGGTTTAAATTCAAGAGAGAATCGAGGGAGGGCTGAGAGGGAGAAAGAAGGGGGCGAAGAGAGGATGGGAGCTGTGGAAGTTTCTTTGTCTCTCGATGAATTGATGGCGTCTTCTTCGATATCTCTGTGCAGAATATGCCATGAGGAGGAAGAAGTGGCCACGACGAGCATGGAAAGTCCGTGCGCTTGTTCGGGGACTCTCAAGGTATGGAAGGAAAGACGAATTAAGTTTTTTTTTTTTTTTTTTTTTTTTTTTTTTTGTTTTCTTTGTCATTTTGCTTCGGCTTTTGGTTTTTTATCTGTTTGAGCCTGATAGTCGGTTGAATCCGATTGGTTTTTGTGTTCTGGTGTCGGTGTCAGTTTGCTCACAGGGCGTGCGTTCAGAGGTGGTGTGACGAGAAAGGGAATACAACTTGCGAGATCTGCTTGCAGGTATGGGGATTGGAAAAGGAAACAGAGTTATAATTATGTTTTGGTTATAGACGTTACCGGTTCGGATTTTGCTCGTGATTCTTTTGTTTGGTGTGTTTGGTGCGTTTGGTGACGAATTTTGCTTTTGTTACGTATTCTTTTCCTGGTTTGGATTCTTACTCTTTCTTGCTTCAGAGTTCTGTTTTCGGGGAGATGGTCCAGGCTCGTTCCTTTTTCCTTCCTTGGTTCTGTTCTCGGTTTGGAATATTTTGCTGTTGCGGGGATTGAAGCCTTTGTATCATTCTTGCCGGCGGTTCGTCTAAGAATTTTCTCCACATCTTCGCGTACGACTCTCGGTGAATTCAAACGAGGAGTTTTTAAATTAAATTTTTATTAGGATAAAGAATTGAGCTTTTCGTATCTTAGTCCGTCAACGTAAATTTCTCGACGACCAGAGCTTCGTCTTTTTCTCGTCTTTATCTTCGTACAAGTGGTCTCTTAGTTGGAGTATTTGCTTTTATTTTGGTAAGACGCTTCCAGCTCTGTTTTCTGTTCTTCTCTGTTGCCTTTGTCCTCTCTATCCTTAGTGACCTGACCTCTTACTGTATTGCCAAACTTTTCGAGTGACTGTTGCTAATAAATAATTATATCCCGATCTTATCTAAAACTTCCCATTTGTTCTCTTGCTTCTTTCAAGATGAAGACTTACCTCTGCTACAATAATGACGATGTTTAGTTCAATGGCCTCAGTTTTTGCTGTCATCCAGTTTATCCGGCTGAATATATTTCGGTGAATCGGGACGATTTTTTTTTTCGCATGGTTCAAAACTGGGTTTTTATGTGGAAAATCCTCATCAGGGAATTCTTTTTACTGAAGAGAAACTCGCAATTGACAGAATTTTGAACCTGGGTACGCGGCTCCACCCAAAAAGACTCGTTTGGCTGATGTCGCTGTCACAATCAGGTAATTTAGGTGGCCCGTCCTGAAGCAGTTCGTCATCCTCTTTGATATAATCCGCCTATATGGTACTAGAGTCAATGGCCTTACCTCGGCCTCTCGGACATTTAAGTCGAAACCGGCTGATAAATACTGCCTGATTTAGATTTTGTAATTGTTTTCTTTTCAACTCATAACCTTGACTTTTACAGAGGCAGCTTGGAAGTGCCGAGATTAAATCCCGAACTCTACAACCCAGAATTGGTGGCGGTTGTGACAGCGCGAGGCCGAATAGTAGAAACCGGTAGAGAGGAATGCTCACAGGAATCGGAGAGAAGTGCTTCCTGCTGTAGATCAATTGCTGTGATTGTAAGCATCAGCACCAATCACTCATTGCCTGATCTAACTAATCTCTCTTTTTTTTTTCTTGACACTTTTAAAGTTGGGCGTACTAATCTGAGGAGGTTTCTTTTGATCTGGGTTTTGGCAGTTCACAATTCTTTTGCTGGTAAGGCATCTGGTTGCTCTGCTAACGGAAGGAGCAGACAGTTATGCGTTCACCCTTTTTACTGTGAGTGGGAGATTTTATGCTTATGCTGGATATCTCTAAGTGCGTTTCTCCAGTCCAAGTTTAACTAACTGAATATTGGTGGAAGGTTTTCAGTTATTTGTTTTGAGAGCTGGAGGGATTGTTTTGCCGTTGTACATCATAATGCGAGTCATTGAAGCTATCCGACTGAGACAGTTGCAGCAGTGGCACGAAGTAAGCACACGAACCTCCTCTCTCTATGGCTATGTGATATTTTTTCAATAGGAAATAATAAATGTCCTAGTGGAAAACTCCTTTCAAAGTTGTTGAACTGTGGGCCTGAGGGTCAATCCCGCTTTCCTTTTCTTTTTCATTTTTTTTTGGTTTTGTCCCCGAAAGGGGAAAGAATTCGTTTGAACCCAATCCTTGGCCGACATGGGTTCCACTCTGGACGGTCAAAAATAAAAAAATGAGCTCAGAGACACCTGGAAGCATTTTCTAATTATAGATGGTATAAGTTTCTGCCTTTGGGTTGCTTAAGAAAGCATTGCCCCACTATCAAATACGGAATTTGCTTTTCTGGAGCCTGAGAACAATTCCAAGTAGATTTCCAATACAATCAGAATATCACCACCTAGTCGGAAGTATAAGATTAAAGATTTCGGGTTTGTTGGTCTCTTACGCTAACCACTGAACCCCTTATATTTTAAAGCCGATTTAGTATTCTATTTCAAGATGTCGTGATTATTTTTGTAACACATATTTCTCAGGATTTAAACTGGAACCTCATCCTCATTTCGGGAAAATGTTATGATGAATCTTTTTTTTCTTTCTTTACATGTATTGTCTCTCATAGGTGGCAATCAGTTCATCAAGCGACGATGAAGCAGAAGAATTGTCGCATCATACAATTCAAATAGACTGAAGCTCTGTAAATGGATCGCGGTCCAAAATGTTATTTATTTCTTTTGCGGAAGGCGGAGTGGTCATATTGCACGAAAATGGGAGTTCAAGGTTCGTGATCTTTGAGCTTGCAGTTTCGTCCATGAAGAGTACGATTGAGATACGAGTGCCATACGTGTATAGGCTGTCTAAAATTTCATTCAAAGATATATATTGATCATACAGATGCATCCAACTTACTGACCAAATGCTAATCAAAATTCCTGGCTCCGGCATTTAAATGTGCATATACAAATATAATACAAGAACACCAATGCCAAGGGTAATAATAAAACTAACATGCTTCAGGTGAGGGACATATACATTGTCACAAACCACAAACTATACAAAATTGGCCTAACTGCAGTCAAGAGTGCAACAAGCCTGAGGATTTGTGACAGGACTTCGGCTTCGAAGCTATTTTGCTCGTTTGAGTGAGTTTGGGGCTAAATTTTGCAGCCGAAGCATCAAAAGATTAAGTGGCAAAATTGGCACCCGGCTTAACAGCATGGAGTACTGCCCAAGGAGGGGACCCAGAATGAGGGGGAAATAGATAATACCAGTCAATTCCAGCTAGAACGAGTTCGATCTAATTTCACTGCAAAAGAAATCTGGCTCTTCCTTGTAGTTCAACCAATGCGCTTATATGGGTGGTGTGAGAATCACCATGCCGGTCCACGGATGCTGCAGCTCGCAGCACTTCTTGAACAACTGTGGCTAAATCTAAACTTCCAAATTTGTGGCGGCATTTACCATAATTGGACTCAAACTCACTGGATTTAGAGGCAGCTTTCTGAACGATGGAGTCGGGAAGCCCTGAAATTTTATATTCATGAGATATAAGCACAAACAAATGACAAAAACAATTGTTAAAAAGCTAATAGCGCATCCCACAGGAGAGGATATGCTGCCAGCAGTTTATTCACATAAAAACAGAGCCTGAGCTGCTATGAGCAATCACTCCATTGGTGGTATGCCAGTGATGCTATTACCAAGGGATCTTACCCAGCTGTACAGTGGGCACTCTCAAATACGACTGGCCATGTAGGCCCAAGATATGGAAAGACGAATTATAACCACTTCTATTGGAGAATTTTACCACTTACAGATTGTATATATTGACCCTTGCCCACTATTTGGATTGAAAATCCAACTAATTTGCTCCATAAAGAATTGGTTAGTGCTTGTGCTCCAAACTCATTGGCCAAGAGAAGTAAGCACTAAATTTGGACCATAACTCTTCTATCCATTGTGGGATCAGAAGATTCAGTATATGACTGATTAATTTTAATAACACACCTGTAATTGGTATTCTATACCAGAAAGTATACACTCATCAAGGAAATAAATGAAAGTAAGCATTACCTGCCAAATGTGCAACATTGACTCCATAGCTTTTTGGGCAAGCACCAGGTGTCAATCTATAAAGAAACGTGACTTCTTCGATGCCTCCAGCTTCTTTTCCAACACGACATCCCATATGGCACAGTGCAACCTACAGAAGGGAGAAAGAAGAATTATTATAAGTCTTTGTAGCATAATAGACAGGATAAAAATAAAGTATGATGAAGCACCTTGGAATCTCTCTCATATTCTACAGCTAATCGGTGGTAGTGGGTGGAGAATATGCCTCGACATCCTATTTCGCAGATACAATGTTCCAGAACGGATTGCCTGAGTCGTCAAAAAAGGACTTGTTAAAGGAACAACAATCGGCGGCTCTCTAGTTAAAATTGTAGATGCTTCATGAGAATAATCTCTGATCAGATAACTTAAGTTTAATTTTTCTTTACGGGTAAAGTATACAAATAAACTCACGCAATAGCTTGTCCGTCTGAAGTTGATGTCCCACGCCCAAGTTCATCCAGTGCCACCAGTGAATTTCGGGTTGCAGAGGACTACATTCACCAGCAAAGAGCATTAGAAAGAGCATCAAAGATATCGCTCAAATATTTTTTTTAAGAGATTGATCATTTCACTTTTTACATACTCCAATATTTCGTACTCCAGGAGATTCGAATTCAAGACCTACCGTTACACAACCCTCTGTGTTACCACTGAGCTATGCTCAGCTTCACTGTTATTGCTGATATATTTCCATCTCCACAACATATAATGTTATATTCCTACTAAATTGACCACTAGCAGGGCAGTCAACTTAAATTTATAACTTGCAAAGCAATAGCAAATCTGAATCCAATTTTTATATCTCACCAGCATAGCTGCTGTCTCAGAGAGTTCTGTGAGGAAGGTACTTTGACCACTCATAATATGATCTTTGGCACCCATTCGAACAAATATTTGGTCCACTGGGAATAATTCAAAGCTTTCAGCAGGAACATCAGCTCCAACCTGTGTATAATCAATTCAATGAAGACACTACCAAGTGGATATAGGCATTCTTTTTTATGACCCCTAAAAGACGAGTAATGACTTGGCTTTAAGTCCTAATAAAGGCTTGAAGTGTCGTGTATGTATCAAGATTCAAAAAAGGAGGAAGGATCTTAAAAAATAAAAACAAATGAAGTAGCAAACACCTTTACCTGCGCCAAGATAGTCGCCAAACAGACTTGACGAAGAAGAGTTGATTTTCCTCCCATGTTGGGTCCTGTCAGAAGGAGAAAGCTGGCATGCCCCTCACCACCAATGGTCACATCATTAGGAACAAATGAACCCTGGCTCATATTATCATTTCTGAGTAGAGGATGTCCTAAACCCTTCGCTGACAATGACGGTGCATACTCTGAAGAAAAAGATGGCCCTCTGATGGTTGGGCGGCAAGTTGGCCCTTCATAGTAGTCACTAGCAATTGACAAACTGATTAACACATCCAGCTCTGTGCCAAAATATAAGTGACTATTGCGTCAATATCTTCAGCAGAAAGAATAAGGAGGACTTTTATTTTAACATTATAAACTTATCAAGAAGATAATGTATCTTGCAAGCACTGCTTTAGAATAAAATTTTTTTACCTTTTCATAAAAAGATTATAAAGATTTCAAAATGTTTCATTTTTTAGAAAAATAACTAACACCAGTCACTAATTTCAGTAACAGCTCCACTTCGTTGGTAAGATACCTGCAGTTGTACAAACCAACTGTCTCCACTTCATGTGATGCTCACAGAACTGTCCAACCAGACTCTGCAGGATGGTTTTCAGTTTAGATTCTTTGGCAGCTTCGGCCTGAGAGAGCTCTGCCAAGAACTCCTTGATTTTCGGTGTCCAGTACCTAAAGAATCCCTGCAGATGCGGGAAAGGAAAGACAACATACAAAACCAAATGAAGAATCAATATCTTCCAACAGGACAAACCAGCAAAGATCATACATGAGATAAACTGTAATTTGCAAAACAACATGCTCCTACAAAGAAAAATAATCTGTGGCTACCATAATGCTTGAACAAAAATGCTCCCAATAAAATCACATATTCACATGCCTTCTTTAAGTTCCCTAAATGCACAATACCTTTTTGGAAGATCTTAGCTCATAGTCTTGAGGAACTTTTCCCTGTAAACTCTCCGGTACTTCAAGAAGGAATAAATCCTTTCCGACAGTAACATATTTGATCTGCAAAGGGTGGAGAAAACATATATCTCATCATTCCTGAGACAGAACTGTAAACACATTTGAGCAGTAAAAATATCAAGAGTAAAAAGCATTCCATACCGACTTATCTTTAAGTACTTTCTTTTGTTCCTCCAGGTGTTTCTTCAGACCACATTCAATCTCTAACATTGATGATACAGCTGAATCATATTCTAGATCAACCCCCTTGTGTGGTACAATACGTCCAGATTGATCAGCTTCAGTCCAATCAAAAGCATCCTCAAAATGCTTTAAAATTGAAAAAATGTTTGGAAGGGCTCTGCCTGCACATAAGTTAGAATAAGGAACTGCAAAACACTTTATTTAACTGGTGTTTGAAACATAACAAAGCAAAAGTTCACACCTGGGGTTAGCAGGTCCTGGAGTAGCTTAGACTCAACAGTATCTAATATGGAACCAAGACAAGTACAAGCTTGAGTCATTGACTGACAACCCCGAAGAGCCAAAATGAACTCTTTAAGCTGTTTCTTTGCTGCGTCCTCATAAAGAACTACTTTATTGGCATTTCGTCCACTGGCCCCACTACAATCAGCAAAGATTTTCATAAGAATCCAGAAACAGAAATTATAAAACCATAAAAGTGAACAAATCTCAACTCATGCATATAAATGAGCCAATACTTTGTTTTGTAAAAATAAAGATGTCTAACAGTGATAAGCCACACAAATTGGCCTCGAGTTCTCATGTACGAAGGCCCCTATTTCAGCTATCAAGGACTAAAAAAGAGAAAAGCAAAATAAAAAAAGGAAGTTGAGAAAAGATTCAACTAAACAACTAGTAGATTCCGAGAAAGGGCAAGTTTTGTCCTTTAAGTTTCAACTGAACAATAAAATAGAAAAATAAAATTAATATTTTCAAAAAGGTTCCATTATAGTAGCTAGAAGACTGGATGCCACCTAATATCCCATGAATTTGACACCTTATTAAACACTCTTTCAAATAGTTGTTTTTTTAAACGGTATTAGACACATTTTTAAGTGCACATAAGCAGTATAACATGTATATCAACAAATGGCTCTAACATTGCTGGCATTAAAACAAGTAGGTGACAAGGATTTACCAGCTAGCAAAAAGGCGAGCAAGTAAACGTTCCATGTCTGGAAGCCTAGATAGCTCTTCTCTAAACTTGACAGCAGAAGAAAGGCCCTGCCCATGACAACTTTATTTACTCTTTGACATATAAAGTGAAACACTCATAATTTGAACTATGAGTGCATAGAAAAAGCACAACAAAGTATGTGCATCATGGTTCATCATACTAAAGAGACCAACAAAGTATGTCTATCTACAAGAATTTGAGAAGAAGTCAGTATACATTTCTAGCTAGGTTAGCCTATCTGAAATAATATTCAAAACAATAAAACTAATAAGGTTTAACCAAAGAAAAATCAGAGAGATATTATGACAATGTCCCACTTTCAAACCAGCAATGGCATCTTGTCGCTCCACGATTGACCCCAAGTGATAAAGAGGCCTTGCTAGCCATCTCTTAAGTAACCTTTTCCCAAATGCAGTCACACAATGATCCATTTGTGCATATAATGTCCTATAAAAACAGAATCCAGTATAAAACAAGATGAAAGAAAAAATACATTAAAAGAACATATTTCTCAAAAATTTGAAAGGTTTTTTATGAGTTCAATAGAAAGTTACCCTGATACACCTCCATTTATGTTGTTTTCAAAAATCTCAAGGTTCTCCAAGGCAACTGCATCAAGTATCATGTGTAACTTTGTAATGGCATTAAATAATCCTGATGGAGTACATGGAAGTGCCTCAAATTTGCCAAATCTAAGCAATGTCTCATCCAGAAATGCTTGGCGTAGATAAAAGAGGCACCCTCCAAAAGCAGCAAGTGCATGCTTTCCATTATTTCCATCCTTAATTAAAGTGGATAAAACATCTGGCAGCTGCCCTAAAACATCAGGCTCTCTAGCATCTCCATATGTGGCATAGTCTGTCACCCGATCTCTGAATTTCTTATATATATGCCTAACCTCATCAATAGTCTTCTGCGCATCCCAAAATTCTTCTAATGGCACTAAATCATTGATCAAGGGGTTACGTGTATGTCTCAACAGAACCCTCTCCGTTTCAGAGGAGAGCATGTTGACAGGCTTAACAATTTCAACCGGCCTTAGCTCGGATAATATTGAAGACAAGCAATGGCGGTCTGAATCATCTTCAAACTGGGGGAAAAACAACTGTAGTTAATGAGTCAATTTTCCAATTTGCATACAGAAGTGGACAAAGAGACCATAGGCTTAAGTACCTGTCCAATAATAAACCTGCTAGTAGAAACATCAGCCACACACACACCTATAACAGTCCTGTCATCTTGGGCTTCTGGACTTCTCCAATCTTCAGTAACTGAAATTATGTAAGAAGCATCAGGATTCATAGATGCCATCTCACCATCTGTCAGAGTTCCCTTAGTTATCACCGCACATATTTCGCGTTTGACAACCTTGCAAGGCAAGCGTAAGTGTCAATCTCAGCCTTTCTCAATCTCTACATATATTACATAGGACAATAATAATGATAGTAATAATAATAAAAATAATTATTATAATAATTAAAAAAATACTTTAAGTGTTAAAGATGACTGACATGTTTCAGATATCTAGGTGAAGTTCAGAGGACCTCTTCCCGACTGATAGGAATAGAATAGGTTTCAACCCAGACAAATCTTGGACTTTCCTACTGCAACATTCACACTGTACTGCAAAGACAGCCAACCAAGGAGCACAAGTACAGCAACAGAATGAAGGGACTTTGTCTCACTCATATCCCCCAGATCCAGGCTTAAGTAGACAATGTAACTGATAATGGGGAGAGTTCACACGCATGGGCCACATGGAATAGATGAACCGACCACTAAATAGAGATAGAATGGCTTAGACTTGCTGCAGTAGCATGGAATAGACAAACTGACCACTAAATAGAGATAGAACAGCTTAGACTTGCTGCAGTAACATGTTGACGTTGCACGAATTCCTCCTAGAATGACTAAAAGAAATTGGTAAACCTCATCAAATTTATATGCACAGGATGTTTCCTTGATATGGGACATTTCACTCCTAGAAATTTTCACTCAAGGGGCTGTCATTTCGTTCCTAACACAATGAACTAGAGTCACATCACATGGCGGTCCACATCAATGTCACTTAAAATGGACAGAAAAAAAATAATGCCACCTTATCCTTAGAACCCATCTCTTTACGGCGGAGCTCTAGCTGTTCTGGCGTTTCCGTTTGCTCCACAACAAGGACTCGGTAACCCTGATTTAACAACCTTAAGTAAGAAAAATCAAATAAAATAGAAAAAGATGATACTTGATGCATTCAAACAACCAAGTGACCAATGACAACTAGTACGTATTGACCTTCTTAGCCAACTTTTCCACATTCATCGCAAAGTTCTTTTCGGGAAATCCACAGTGAGGCTGTTCACCCTGAAAACATTTCACCAACAAGTAAAGACATTGCCACACAAGTACATATTGAAGATACATGAGGAAAATAGCTGGTTCATGCGCTAGAATAACTGAAGAAAGCAAACAAAATTTAAGAGCATATTCCACTAAATAGGACCAAAACCAAAAATATGAACTTCTAAACGTAAAGATTGGAAGTTATGACTTGGGCCACATACTACAGCAAACGAATCTCTTCACTTTTTTTCTTTTTTGCATCACCGGTAAATAATTCAAGCCACAAGGAGAGAATCTCCTACCTAATAACAGGAAAGCGAGCTTTTTTTAATGGTAAACTTTGCTTCTTTGAGTTCACTAGCAGAGTTTCAATGACCTTTTCCAGCTTTCCATTAAAGAGGATTCCACTAAGAAACTCCCAAAGAACAAGCAACTAATTTCAAAAGGAAACTTCTCCTTTTGTTCAAACAGTATCCCTTTGAAATTCTCCTTTCTTGTGATAATGAGATAAAATTTCAATGAAGGAGGCTCTTAAAGGAAGAAAAAGAGAAGTACACAAGAACAAAAAGTTGAAAAAATCAAATGTAAACCGAAATATGTTCTCCTTCAGTGCCAGCTTTGATTTGCCATTTCAATCTTCACTGATTCAGGTTATGCCAGCTTAAATTTGCCATTTCAATCGTCAATAATTTAGGAGTTTGTCTGTTCTCTGACCAGTTTTTCAAATTCCCATGTTCAATGTCATAATTGGTGCTTTATTAAGTTGGTCAAATGACTCAATTCTTTGGCTAATTCCACAAAGCTTCCAAATTAAAATTATTTCACACTAAATTATTGGAAAAAAAATCCCAAGTTTGGCCAATCATTTAGGACTGACAAAGACCGAACATTTTTTTAGGAATACACATATTTAAGAAACTATGATTTGTTCCCGCATAGGCATCTTGGGAGCATATTTTTAGATTAGACAACTTATCCTAAACTCACACTAAAAAGATGTCTCCTGCAGCTTACAGGCTATCGGAAACATCTCCCCGTTGTACCATGAGGATTGAGAATCTCCTATCCTTTCCATCTGCAATTTTTATGGATTCTTGCATGCTAATCACATCAATTGAAAGATCAAATACACCAGTAACACAAGTTACATCTTTGGAGATAGAACAGAACACGGTAAAACCAGCGTACCTTCATATATTGCAAATCAAGTTCCTTTGCCCCTATATGCGCATCCATTTCAAACAATTCATAGAATTTTCCCATCTGATCAAAGACACAAAAGTTCAAATGTATTTCCCTCCTAGAACGTACAAATACGAAGGCAAGCTAAATCATGTTGAATCATACCTTGAAAAAGAGTACCTTGTCCATGTGCTTTGACTTGAACTCCCACCATTGCCTCTGTAGACACATGTGAAATAGAGATAAAAAAATGAGTCTACGGCAGATACAGAAACTGCCTTTTAAATATATATATATATATATATATACCTGCCCTCCTGTCAAGCTCTTCAAAAATTCAGAGGGCAGGTACAGAGTTCTAGGATCATAATCAACATCGCCGGGCTGTCTCCGTTTAGCATCTCGTCTTTTTCTGCAATATATAAAACTCTTCAGTTAAAAATAGGAAACCAAAAGAAAGTAAAAGCAAAAATTGGCAGGAGGAAGGCGTCAGGTTACATTAAATAAGAATTCCCAGATTTGACCAACATAAAAAAGAAATGTGGTTAAATATTATTCAGGAAACCTTTACAAAAAAGAGTTCACAGATTTAGTTGCCAATGTTTTTAGCCAGTCAAACGCATATTTTTCCAAAGCGAATAAAAAGCAAGTTAAATTGCATTAGCAGAGATTACATAAAAAATAATTAAAGAAGAGACATGAGAACCCCATATCAAGACCGTCTTCACCAATATTACAACTGCAATGAGACATTCGTTTGAGAACTACATTTTTTTGTCTGAGAAGAGACATTCGTTTAAGAACTACTTTTTTTGTCTGAGAAGATATTCATTTAAGAACTACTTTTTTTTTCTGAGAAGAGACATTCATTTAAGAACCATCTCCAATCAACTGAAGCAGCAGCTAAGTTTGCAAGCATTGTGACACACAAAGATATATAATATAAATAGAATTAGATTGAGCATATCATACTTACACCCCAAGAAACCCGAACTTCTCCATTTCACGAAAATTGTATCGCTCTGCAGCATCCCCTGTTAAAACGTTGTTGAGGATACAAGGTGCACCATCTCCTGTTAAAAAATTTTTAAGAGTGCAAAATGAAGCATCTCCTGTCAGGCAAGATGTTAAGAACTCTATTTTTACAATCAACCCGACAAATGGAAACACTTAAATAACAGTAGCAACAAGTGCTGACTTGCCTCTAACTCTTCAAATGTCAAAGTCTTTAGAACCAGCACCTCCCAAACAAATAACATATACTATTATACCCAAACAATAAGCATTGATTTCGACACTATGAGATAGAGCATTTAAATACTATAAACAAGTCCGTTTAAAGCATAACTTGCAGCCCTTGAGCATAACAAAGAAAGCCACAAGTGCTGTGAAATATTATAAATGCACTGCAAACTACAGTTTCTATAGTCGAAAAATCTACTTTTGGTAGTTGCTTCCTATTAACTAAACACAACAAGTTGTTGAATGTGCGATATCCAATAGAAAATCACATGCAATCAGGTCATGGCAAAAAAAAATTTAATCCCTTGACCAGATTCTTTAAAAAATAAGTGTCATTTAAGACAACTGCATTCTCCTCTACTGCCTTGACTATCCAGGCATATAAGTATCAATACATTGATATCAATTAATTTGCACTCATACAATGTGGCTCTACATAGAAATAATCATATTAAATCAAAATTGAGTAAGATAGAGTCAGTACCCTTTATTAGTATATTTTGCCTCCAAACAACAGACGCACGGAACCATCGCAGAATAAAAGGCATATGCATACACATTTTTAGTATTAACCGCCAAAACACTTATTGGATACTACAAAACCATACTGCATATACCATCTGTTGCAACTGATTGAAAAACACAACCATACAACAAATTCAATAGCTAATTTGGTGCTCACATTGTTGACACGATTACACTCATCAAAAGCATGAAGCATCTTACTTACTTTCTGCACTACTTGGAGGCCCGCTAGCTCTCTTTGCATTCCCATCAGGAGTGCTATTCCATGAATTCTTCACAGCTGTTGCGCTAATCCTACTTTTCTTAACAGTAACCAACCCTTCACCTCCAGACATTCCTCTCTTTCTGCTCCCTTTTTGTCTTGCTTTATTAGACCTCTCCAGTTCCCCCAAAATCTCTTTTTCTTCTTCTTCTTCTCCTTCTTCCATTTCTGACCCTTCTGAAGCTGCATCTACACTCTTCTTCACATTATCGCACCAATCTTCGTCCATTGAGTCATCATTTTCATCGTTATCTTCATCTGACATATCTTTCTCTATAGTTCTGACGTAGCAAGCAGGAGTCTTTTGCGGCAGTCGTCGGTTT
Organism: Aristolochia contorta; assembly: GCA_022405105.1. Classification (NCBI taxonomy): domain Eukaryota; kingdom Viridiplantae; phylum Streptophyta; class Magnoliopsida; order Piperales; family Aristolochiaceae; genus Aristolochia; species Aristolochia contorta. The sequence continues at coordinate 9,193,882 of CM039664.1, forward strand.
TGTTTATCTCGTTCCTCGTCCGATTTCTCCTTCTCTGGTGTTTTTATTTCGCAAACGGAAGACGCCCGTCTCAATCTACGGAATCTTTTCGTAACGTCTTCTAAAATTTCAAATTTCTCGTTATCGAGGTCCATAACCTCCTCTTCAGCGTCGTCATACAAAACCAAATGTTTTCCTGACTCTTTATCGAATGACTTAATGTAACCTTCATACCAGGTATCGTCAAGGGGCCAAAACACTTTTACTCTCTTCCCAACGACTTCGTCAGAATAAGACTTCGTAGCAGAGTCGGAAGCAGTCTCAGAACAGGGCGAGGAAGTCTGATTCGTGGCATTAGACGCGGGGCCAACAACCAGAAGGGGTTTCTTCTGCTTTATCGGCGGAGAAGATGTCTGTGGAGGGAGTGAATCAGTGCTAGGGCTGGGGGCTTTCTTCGATTGGACCGGCGAGACGGAACTCTGAGGAGTTGAGCCTTTTCCAGGGGAGAAGAAGGCGGTTATCTGGCTTTGCTTATTGACGATCGGTGAACGACCGTTGCTTAGTCGACGCGAAGGCGCCATGGAGAGAAGACCTAAAGATTGGACAGGGGCAGAGAGACGAACGAGAGGAAGAAGAAGAAGAAAAGAAGCCCTATTTGGAAGAGAATGAAACAAAATGGAAGAGAGAAATGTGGCGGGAACCCTCAACGGAATAAGTACTGCTCAACTTCCTCTGCGCCGTTCGCACCCGGTGTGGATTTGGCGGGAACCTGTGGAGTTAGTCAGTTGTACTTGTAACGCGCCAAGTCTGATTCTCGAGGCAGGGAAATCATACTCAAAGAAAGCCCGAACAAAACTGAGCCGCCGTCACGGCAGGCCCATCTCCGATTGTCGGTCCCACGGCCACTCGAAATTCTCGACCCCGTGTGTAAACCCGTACGCCACGGCTCTCATGAGTTTCATCCGATCCGAAACCGGGTCCGAAACATGGTTTGCCGACTCGGCCGGACTCGCCCCTTTCCATGGAGCGAGTTGCCTCGGACGGGTAAAGATGACTCGTTTTATTTGGTAAACGGGAATAGTTGTCTGTGTCTATTTTTATTTGAGTCCATACTTAAGTCTAACGAGCTTCTGTACATCTAGACGCTGTCTAATTACCCACGTAGAATCAGAGAACAATTTATTTATTTTGTTTTATTATTATAAATACAATAATTAGGAAATAAACTTCATCCATAAGCGAATGTAAAAGTACTACTATTATTATAACTTATAAGTACAATAAATTAGGCAAATAATTTATAAATAGAGTGATTGTCTTGAAAAGGAGGGATGGATCATGGTGCAACCATGTTTGGCTCTACTCGAGTTGGATTTCTTTATGGCATATCCGAGAGCCAACTTCTTTTATTTGTCTTCGAGTGATAGAGATACACAATAATTGTTATAACTTCAATTATTGTTCGATTATTTTTGAAAATATTTTGAAAAATACTTTTACTTTAATTTCAAATTGAATTGTTAAATAAGTTAAAGTAGATATCTGCAATAATGTTTTTTAATTCAATAATTATTCCATAAATATTTTATTTTGTAAATAGGGTAAAGAAATGTCACCCGTGCCATGTGGCAGGCCATTTGCAAATGACGAAAGCCATGTAAGTATACCAACTTTATTTTGTTTCAATTTTTAATATACTACTATCACTATAAAAAGAGTAATGCTAAATGCACTTATCTAATGTCCATGTTAATCTAATCACTTAAAAATATAAAAAAATATTTTTTTTATAAAATCTTATTTTCTAGAGGATAAAACCTAGACATCAATAATTGAGATTAAATGTACATGAGATAGGTGTCTGGGCTAAGTGCAACTAGCATCATTCCTATAAAAATCTAACAACGTGAAGTTTCATATGATAGAAAGAGTTCCTTATATTATTTTGGATGACAAGTAGAAGTACTTGCTTTAACTTTTAACCAAATATATTTATCAGATTACCCAATAATAATAAAAATTGAAAACTGTCTAGTTAGGGCAACTTATCCCAGTCGTTACTCAGAGTTCGACCCGGCGGCGAAGGATCGACGAGCTGACACGGCCGTGATCTGGAAAGATGTCCCAACTCGTCGGGAAGGGCGAGTCGAAGTCGAATAAGGTCACTTCAGCTGAGCTGCCACGAAACTGAAAGTAAAAGGCTAAAATTCTAAAACAATTCATACGCGTGTACGGCGCGCGTGTTTCAGCCGGCATCTCCTGCACACTGTCAATGGTCTCGTTTCGTAATTTGGGGCAAGATCAAGGGTGGTTGATTTATCTTTCGCTTCTATATATTTGGTCAGTATTTCTACCGAAGGGCGGGGGAAACGCTCGGGAAAACGAAAGAGAGAGGGGGGAAGAAAAAGGGGCGTCTCCAGGCAAACGTTAATGGCAGTTAGGGTTTTCATTTGATCCGAATTGTGCTGTCCGCCGCTTCTCTCCTTCCGTCTCCCCAAAGAGTTTTCTTCCAGTCCCTCCTTTGAATTCGAGCGAAGTCGTCGTAGTGCGTCTTCTCTTCAGTTCGTGTGCCAGAGAATGGGCGCGCAAGGCAAAAGCCCGTCATCCGTGAATTCCATGCAAGTAAGTCTTTTTGGTGAATACTGAAGCTTTTGGTTTCGAGTTTATCTGTTTTTACTTTGTTGCCCTAGCTGTCAGCTTATTACGTTCTCTACCTGTCTCTCTCAATTGTGGTGCAACTTATGAAACTTAATTGCTGGGTATTGTGGGTTCTCCCTGATTATTTGTTCATGTTTTTTTTCGTCGAACGTTGATTTCCGCGCTGTTTAGTTTTTTATGTAGCGATATATGTTTTACTTATTAATGTTGCATAAATGCGTTCGAAGTGCTTATTGGTCTTGTTCTGCTTGCCACTTTTTTTTTTTTAGCTTCTGGTGTGTTGAAAAAGTACGTTTGTCATAGTGCCCAAGTTGCCATTGTCATTTTCTTGCAGATTTGGTGGTTTACCGTAGGCTATGATCTTTCACTTTCCACTTCCGAGTGATTTCGAGATATAGCTTTATGGTGCTAACTGTCATTTCTTTATCGTCAGTATCATCTCTCTTCTAAGAGAGAGTGAGAGAGAGAGAGAGAGAGGGGGTGTTACTGGTTGGCAACGATTTGGGTATTCGCAGAGTTTTTAACATGTAACCAAGTGGTATTCTTCAGCGATGCATAATTGTTCTGTCAAATGAAGCGCATTGTGGTCATGTAAGTGATAATCTTACTGGTTAAGTAGTTTGATGTTTCCCCTTCTGACCCTAGAAGAGATCTAGTGATAACCTCTCATTTTATTACATCAATAAATCATCTTATTTATACACTAGGAAACATCAAGTGGTGTGTGTACCCCATGGTCTTAACAAATTAGTCTTATACCAAGAGTTTCCCATGTCAAAGAAGTTAAGTGGTTGCAGAGGAACTATGAGAAAGCACAAGTGATTTATTTCAGTCCATATTTGTTGTTATTGACAAACTTTGTACTTTATGCTGTGCAATAAAATCTGTAAAGTCATGGTCGAATTCTGTTAATATGATCAAAATGACGTGGCAAAGACGACTGACTTCTGTCTATCTATGCCAATATTAGATCAGGCACGAGATTTTTCATTTTAAAATTTATTTTTTGTTTTGAAATGGATTTTATATTTGTTTTTGCATCAATCCAATACAAATTTGTAATATTTATATATAACCCTTTCAATATCGAAAAGAAAACATGTTATGACATCCTTGCAATAATTAAGGCGGTCTCAGTTAATTGTTGTTACTTGTGGAAGAAAAGACTGCAAGGTGGGGGGGTGGGGTTAGTGCATGGGGATATTAGTGTCGGGGACATGAATGTCTCATAAAAAAGTACTTTTTTGGGTTAGTGGAATTGTAGTCGGTTATAACATGGGATTCTCCTAAATTTAGGAGAGACATTGAATTCTCACTCTCTGTGTAATTTGTTGCCTTCAGTGAGAATTTTTTGTCACTCCTAAATAGGTAGAAATTTGAATTCTCCTGAATTCTCTCACCACACCTAACGTGAAAAAATGAAATCATGGTCTTTATTTACCCAGAATTTAATGTCAGTTACTTTAAATTCTCCATGAAACATCGTTTTCTCTTTGGTAACCCCCCCGTTAATAGAAGAGTTCACCTTTCCATATGAAGACCTTTGTTCTTTTGCTGTTATAGTTATCTCTTTTTGTGTTTTTCCTTGCAATCATTTAAAACAATGACAAACGGTTGGCATAGTTTGTTTTTGAGGAGGTAAGTTCTTTGCTGTTTACTGGATGATTTATTTTCATGTATAGCCGGCAAAGTGTCATGTATGTTATTATGATTCTGTTGCGAATTGTAGTTAAATGTGTGTAATTCTGTGCATGCTCATGCATATACTTATACACTTGCGAAATATAAAAAGAAGGAATCTGGTAATGTGTTTGGAACTGCTTGCCAATTGGCCTTATGCCTGGTGTATTTCAGAATATTTAATAATTGTCATTGAATATAGTAAAATTGTCTTTTTTAAACCTGTTTGGTACATCCATACTTGTTGAACGAACTGGGCCAACTCATGATCAATATTTTTTACTTTACTTTAATTTCCTGCTGTCAGTTTGTAGTACTGGCTTGAAGGTGAAGGGGTCGTTGAACTGCTTTTTTATTTTTGTAGAGACTGAAGGTTTTACTCTCCCAGTCACTGCTTGGGGTGCACACTGCATTCTCTGCTGTCAAGAACTGTGATTTTTTGTATTTTTATCTTTGTATAGAAAAGATGCAACGCATGAGCACCGTGTTCTAGGCTGTTGAGAACTATGATTGTTTGTATTTTAATCTGTGTAGGAGAGGTGCAATGTGATGTGTAGTTTTGGTCCTCACATTCTATAGGCAATGAGAAATTAGAGTTCTTGGTTGCCTTTCCTGGTCACCTTATATGGTATTTGAGTTACAGATGGCTTGGGATTTTGCAATTCACTGGATATGGTTTCTACTTTTGAATAGCACTCTGCATGGATCATCTATTTGGATACATATATCTAAGCGAAAATGTAGGAGGAGAATTATTTGGAAGCAGATGAGTGGTTGGTTTTGATGTTGAACCTTCATTTTTCTTGCATGAGCATGGGAGGTTTTTGGAAGTGAAGGTTACGTGAGTAGCTGGTTTACATGATGCATTTTCTTTTTTTTGTTACATTTAGGATATGAATATTGGGATACTCGGGACCGTGGCAAATGAGCAGAATGGCCTGTTCTTTCAGTAAGAGATAGTGAAGTATAGATACACAGGAATCAAGTAGAACCATGTACAATGAATATGAAAAATGTACTCATGTCACTAGGTCATGTGTAGAGGAATTTATGATGTCTTACAGACTTATTGGAAGAAGCTCATAAATGTGTAACAATCACATTTGGCATGTAATAAGGAGTTCATGGCGAGGGTTCCTTTTAAGTGATATTTATAAGATTAGTTGTAGGATTAGGTTACAATTTGGCATATGTGCCTGGAAATCAGGGAAGCCTAATATTTGGGATCCTTTAGCTCTTTTGTGTTGGATTTTTGTTTGTATATGGAAATTTAATGTGGCTAGATGTTGGCTGTAATGACTTTTAACTAAAATTTATTGACATGACCACTGTATAAAAGATTCCATGTAGGTTTGTTTATTACCAATCATATAATTAATGTGAGAATAAGCCTATCATTGTTCTCTTGTCATAAAAATCTAAATTGAGTCATTGATTAGGGATAGCGGTAAATTTGATCATGATTAAGTTCGTTATTAGGGATAATTCACCCCACAAATTTGAAACAGTCCTGTAAAAGCTAAGTATAAGTGTTGAAAATCCATCCTCGTAACGTGTTGTTTCTGTACTTTGAATCCTGTCTCTGGCAATTCCTCCATCCTTGGTCATCCCTATGTTGGCTTAGAGCTCATTCATTTATTAACATAATCTTATAAAGTTAAAAACGACGTAAAAGAAATAAAAATATAATGCAGACAAAATAGTAAATCATCAAATTAGACAAAGTTACAACTGTTCTATAAATCAAATATTCCTCAAATTCCCTCATTGAAGTGAATAGTCTCTCTTATTATTTTTTTTTAAAATAATAGTCTCTCTTATTTTGGAATGCCGTGTTCTCTAAATTGTAAAGGGTAACCTTTGGTTTTTGTGGGCATACTGTGAACATCTGTCTATAAGCTGAACCTGTGCAGATTGACCTTATCTTCATGTTAATTGGTTAGGTTCAGGCCACATCAGGTTAGGTTCGCTCTTCTACCCTAATCTATACACCTCCCTATATGTGCTGAAGCTACTCTATATGAACTTATGTTATCTTACTCCAGCTTATGGAGAAAATAGGCATGTTCAGTTGATCAATGATCTGTTCTAGCTTGTTCATTTGGTTTCCAACTTACTTTTATTTTGAGTGTCTTTTGCGGTGAAAATTTCTTCGCTCCCATTCTTAAAAGGAAAAAAGGAACACTTGGTTGCTTGATGACTTGTTCAATTAACTGAACTTTGGTGCCAACCTCTGAAAACTTTAGGAAAACATTCCACAAATGCTTAAATCTTTTATGGGATTTGTTGGGAACTTTGATAGGAACTTAATTAAAACTTAATAGATGTCTTTATGAAGTTTTTTGGGAACCCAATAAACTTCTATACGTTTCCGAGAATAACAGGTTAGGATTATTCAGATTAAGTCATTTGATTGTTTATTGCGACTTTTAAAGGAACTTGCTGGATCTTTTGTAATTTAATTGTTTTGATTTATAGGCGACCAGTTTTCAAGATTTCTTTTTACCGTCTTTAATATTATTAGTTGGACATTAGAAAGTGTTGTGAAGTCTATAAAATCTTTTTTGTTTGATTGTTGTCTGTTTTATACTTTCCTTTAAATTGTTTTTTGTTGTTTCTTACACATTTTAGAAATTCTTTTGTGATGCTTTCTCTGTTTATTGTTTTTCATTTCCTGCAATTGTTTTCGTCATATTTTCTGATACTTTGATGTTGCTCTGGTTTCGATTTCCTATCTTGACAACAGTTGTCAAATCTATCAACTTGCATTACTCGTTCTAATTATTGGACAACTTTGCCTGGGTGAAGGGATTTTGGTCCAAACCAGGGGTTTTCAAAGGTGACATGAAAACAAAAAGGGAAAAAGTCCAAATGGCTGGATGTCTGACAAAAACAGAAGAAAGAAAAAGCCCTTTAGGTTTAAATGAGGAAATAAAGATGGATGGATCAAGAGGATGAGTTAACAAAAGGATAAAATAAACTACTGTTGCTTGGGTGCAAGCTTTTAAAAGAGCGGGAATCCAAAGAACTTGAAAAACTGGCATATTTGAAAGTTTGATCACGAATCATGATCGAGACAACTCTCAGAGACTTCAAAATTTAAATAAGATTATATTCTGCTTTGTGCTTGAGAGAGTTTATATAAGATTACACGGCGAAGGACTCCCTTGTCCAACCTTAGTGTGGACTTGCTCAAGTAGAACTCTTAAGACAAGATATAAAATTCATTGTGGATGAAATGCAAAGAGTCGAATATGAGGCCCTTCCATGTGATTAGATTCTTAGTTATGATGTATGACAGAACTCATGATATTTTTGACTCTTAATAAGGAAGTTATGTTCTTCTTTTTTGGAAATTATTCTACCTATGAGATTTGTTTTGGGTTTGAAAATTAGAATATTCTTTCAACCTCCTTTGCTTTTAATTCATGCTAAACTCTTGTGGACTCTCTGGAGAGGCTCTTTGATGCTCAGTGCTGAATTAGGATGGATGTTTTGCTGGAACCGATGTTTGAGAGTTGATATATTAGCACTTTAACTTCTGCATTCTTTGAATAATCTTTTCATTATTTATTTATTTATTTTATTGAATTTATGAATAGAAATATATATATATATATATTTTTTATAGGATAGACTTTTGTTTGATGTAATTTCTGTCAGACTCTCAGTTTGCTGTAGAAACTCATAAAGTCGCTCTCACAGATGCAAATTCGCATTGGCATAAACATATATAGAAAGAAAATCTGATAGTTGATATAGCCAATGCAGTAGTGCTACTCCCTTTTCTTTTTGGTATTGATTTTGTTGTACATCCTAAATAGTCGGCCTGCTGGAGCATTGAATGCGGTGCATCACATTACAAATTAAGAATGTAGCCGCCATGGCAAATGCTCAATTAAGAAAACTTTCTTCAAATAGTTTTGATATATTCCTTTTTCTATGTTCTGTATGATTATTTGCATGTACATACTCTTAGTTGACACTGTGTGATTCTTTGTTGTGTTATTCAATGTATTATTCTATTTAAAAGCACTATTTAATTGTACATAAGTATTCAGATAGTCTTCAAGTATTTAGCTTATAAAATATTTATTAAAAATATATTTAGATATGTATGAAAATTGATACTGATGAAAGGAGATAAATGTTATTTTTGGAGGTCATTAGCCACATTATTTATTTGACTTTCTTTTTGTTCAGCGTGTGAAGGTCTACCGTTTGAGTGATGATGGCAAATGGGAAGATCGAGGAACTGGGCATGTTACAGTTGATTATCTGGAGGTTTGTATTCTTTTTAGCTTCTCATATGTGTGTGTGTGTGTATCTTTTGATATGTTGAATACACACCAGCACACACTGTGTTCCCCTAGTGAGATTTGAACCCACAATCTTACATTACAAACCATATGTGAGCAGTGATCCCAACTCCTAATTTACAACTGATTGTATATCATTTGGTACATAATCTAGTGTATATATATATGCTTTCTGTATTGGTGCTTGCTTTTCTTCTTTTGGATTACTACTTATAAATATAAATGGAGTTTATTAAATACCTTCTGGTTTTTCTGACTAATCATCTTTTAAAATGTTTCCTGTTTTATCCTTTTTCCTCCTTGTCACAAAGAGAGAAATATACCGAGGAAATGATATAATAGGGGGTTGAAGCTTAAAGCAAAGAATATTTTTTCAAAAGTTCAATAGTACATCTATTGGAGAAGAGAAATAGTAAAAAGTCATTGATAATAGTCTCACATTGTAATTAAAGTGTTCCACAGCCTATTTTGAGATCTTGGGATGGATCTCTTCAGTTCAAGTTTGTATTTTTGAGTTCAAGACCGTTTTTTATTTAGCTAAAGCTGGTTTTATGGGCCTTTCCAGATAGTAGGGTGTTTACTCAGAAATTACCTCTGTAGGAGCCACATGGATGAGCCGAAGATTGATAATATCAGACAGCAATCCAAAACCTGTTATAAGAACATGGTTGTTTTTGTTTTTATGCTTTGGTGGCTCTTGTTTTCATGGAGAGTGAATTGGTGCTTTGCTCCAATTGTTTCACATTCTATCATAGTACCCTCAAGTTTAGGTTATTAGCAATGGGTTGAAGATAAAAGGAAGATGTCTGAAATGATGCTGACATGAAACAGGTCCTTAAAAAAAATAATGAAAGACGTTTCCTGGACATAAATGTATTTTGTCCTTAGTCTGTTCATTGAGGCTATGTATATTTTTACTCAAAGGTTCAAAAGCTAAATCTGGCGGTGTCTACTTCTTTAATAAAGCCAAATTCCTTGCTCAAAAATAGTTTTGAGTATCATGAAATGGGATGGATTGTGGAGGAACTTAGAGCTGTTCATGGTATAGAAATTTTGGAATAATAGAACTTCTGTAAAAATGCCTGTTCTCTGATCTTGAGTAAAACACGTTTTGCTTTCTCCTTGTGCCATTGATATAGCATGCTAAATTTCTGGTGTGAGAGCTTAGTCTCCTAGTCAATTTCTTTTGAAGGCTTGTGACTGGATTTCCCAAAGATGCTGGGAAACGTAGTAATTAGGGATCCTTGTAGAAGTTGAGTTACTTATAGTTGCCTGATCAACAAAGGAGAGAAAGCTTCCTTGATAGGGAGACAATTTTCTTTGGGATCTCTCAGCGAAAGTATTCTAGAGGCATTTGAAAGGTCAGCAACTAAAAAGAGAAAGGGTAAGGTACAGGAAGATAAAATAAGGCATTTTAAATTCCTTAATAGCAATTATTTACTTTTAGTTTTTTTTAATCATGCCAAGGTAGCGGACATTGTAACTTTGTACCAATTGGTACGACATAACAATGCTATGGATCAGCTTATATATTGACTTAAATAATTTGATAACAAAAGTCATTATTTTCTCGAGATCTTGGTTGCAATCCTTTGGGTGTATAAAGTCTTATATGGTTAAGGTAATAGAAGGCTAGAATCAATTGGAGGGCTTATGAAGAAACACTAATTTCCTTTTTTTATGTCTTCTCCTGGCTGGAAGTGCAAGTGTTCTTCACTGTAAAAATAACTGTGTAGTTGCTTGTGAAATATTTAGATACGGGTCACTTTAACAATGTCATATTTACATTACATTTTATTAGAGATTTTGTAGTGACAAATTTTGTTAATTCAACATTTTTTTTGGTTTTACAAGCTTGTGGTGCTGGCTCATGAATCTGTAATGGATGGTTTTCCACAGAGATCAGAAGATCTAGGATTGTTTGTCATTGATGAAGAAGATAATGATACTTTGCTTGTGCACCGCATTGCTTCAGATGAGATCTATCGGAAGCAGGAAGGTTAGCTATGCTGATATTGGTTGCAAAAAAAGTATTATTTGCTTGTTTAATTTTTTAAGTACTTGATATTTCTTAATATTTGCAGACACTATCATATCTTGGCGAGATCCAGATTTTTCTACTGAATTGGCTCTGAGCTTCCAGGAGTCTACAGGTTGTGCCTATATTTGGTGGGTACTCTATTCTGTTTTCATTCTTTTGTATTAAAGATGTCACAGAATGACATAAATTAATGCTGTATGATTCATGTTTTTTCTGTCATGTTTGTAGGGACCATATCTGCACTGTGCAAAGGAACTTACAGTTTAATGCTCTTAGTAGTAAGTGTTATGTTTGTGGTCTTAGTTCAGTGCTATTTCATCTAATACTCATTCAGTTGTCATGTTTTCTTGCTGCAGATGTTGAGAGTGGATCCCGTCCAACCAGTGAGGGTTTGGAGGCATCTGGAGCATCACAAACAAATGGTACTTGCATTTGTTTGAACATCTCTCCCTGAACTTGCACGATGGTGATTGGCAATAACTAGATTCTTAGTTGTACCCAAATTGGCGGTTGGCCATAAATTTGTCATTTATTTATAGGGAAGAACTATAATTTATTAGCAGATTTGTGTAAAGCATGATCTTTTACAGTGTGGTCATTACTGACTCAGTGCTTGAAGCTGTAGTAGGCAACCATAGGATTTGCAAAGTGCATGATTGTTTATTAAAAATATGAACTCGTTTTCAAATATTGGGGTTCAAAGATTCTGCACAAGAACATTTCAAAAAAAAAAGATTCTGCACAAGAAATCCTTTTTGTGAATTTTGTTTTTCTTACTGTAGTGTCCTCTTGTTTCATTATTAGTTGTTGTGATGAGAAAGTTTCAACATTTTGAGGAATGTTTCTGTCAATATTCTTGAGGAACATTTTGAGGAATATACCTGTCAACATTTTGCTAGAATGTGCATATGCTGATGTTAGATAATTTTTTTATGGGAGAATCGCGGGGATGTTAAGAATGCTGATCATCCATAAGATGTAACGAAAGATGATCATCTCTAAATTATTAATGAAAGTGGAGCTTCTGCTTTGTGTTACATTTCTTCACTTTGTTCTATGAGGAGGCTTTTAGTTTTTCAAACTATCTTGGGCACTTGATTGACCTTTTTGCATTGTCTACCACACTTCTATTATGTTTTATTTTTATTTTTCTGAAAAGTAACTTATGGAATATTTTTAAAGAGATTTGTCCTTGCTGCAGATGAGACATATCAGAATATCGGCAGTGATTTGAGGGACTTCCCCGCGGTGGAACTATCCACACTGCCCTTGATACTTAAGGTGCTAAATGGCCCACATGGTGCTACTATTTACCTTCTTATGTTGTTCACATGTCTCATTTACTTTTTTATTTTCATTTACTGATAAGTTTTTGTGGAGCTGACTATGATAAGATGACTGGCTGTATACAGATTGCTGTAGGTTCATTTCTGTTTTGCTTTTGTGAGCAGATTCTTCTTCTTTCTCCTTTTCCTGTTGTAATTTTTTGCTATTAGCCTTTGGAATTTTTGGTGACTCTTTATATTATTAAAGCATCATCATTGAGAAAAAGGTGTCCCTTTTCTAAAGGCCATTTAGAACAAATGAGGCTTCATTTCTTTGTGTGGTTTATTTTCTTGTGATGGGTTTGAACACCATTTTTGTATTTTTTCTGGTAGTTTTTGAGGAATAAAGTGCTTATATGAAACCTGTTTTGATGGTTCATCCTACTCTACTGTCGGGTTCACTTGGTTGTTTATTGTAGAATGAAGGTTTGAAAGATGCAAAAAGTAATGCTTTGTCTATATCCGTAACTTTGTAAACACTGAAATTTTCTTCTTCCTTGTATTGTTCTCTTCTTGAGTAGATGCTAATTAAACTTGCTCATGCTACTTCAGTAGAATTAAACTGTTGCTTATTCAACAAATGCTAATTAAAATTTTGCTATTTCAATCAAAATTATGCTACTTCAAGCAGAGCAATATGATTTACTTTGTTTTTGTTTTGTTCTTTTTTTGTACTGGATCATGATTTTCTTCTTTTTGTTAATAAAGTTTTCATTCAGGATTTTGGAGGAAATAATTTTCCTTTGGACTTTTGTTGGGGCTAAATTTTATGAATTTTAAATGCAGACAGTGGTTGAAAGTGGTGTCTCAGATCAAATGCGTGCTGTAGATCTTATATTGCATGAGGTAACCTCTTTTTTTGCTTTGGAATGTCCTTTAGTTGTCATTGCACTTTGATGTCTGGTAAGTTGGAAACCTACTTGATCTTGTGTGTCCCATAAACAATCTTTTTACCATACATATCTTGTGGGAGTCTGGAATTATGGAGGTTAAGCCTATTTTATATGAAATAGTGTTTTATTTTTATTTTATTTATTTTTAATATTTTTTGTATTTTTTGTTTCTTCCTGTGAATCAATTGAACTGTAAAAGTATTTTGACTTTGATAATTTCCCCATATCCTCTCTGTTGATCGTCTTATCCAGGGTTCTTTCTTAATTGTCCCTTAGACTTGCTTTAATGTTTAATAATTATACCTTATTAATGTCTATTTTGTACAGCACGATTTTTTCCCAAAGCTAATGGAGTTGTTCAGGATTTGTGAAGACCTTGAGAACATTGATGGCCTTCACATGATATTCAAAATTGTCAAGGGGATCAGTAAATTCTTGCAACTTCTATTGTTTTATGTTTAATTTTAATGTCTCCATACTTCTAAGGAAAATGATATTAGTACTTCCATGTTGTACTGTGATGCTTTACATCCAGGTGTGGTTGTTCTCCTAGCAGCCTTGTTGGTGGTCCTGATAAGGTTCAGGGTTACCCATAGATTAGGAAGATAGATTTTACTTTATCTCTTCCTTGGACTGCCAACAAGGACGCCATGTCACACTGTAAACCTTCACAGTAAAATATGGCCATACGCATATCACCACTCTACTTTTAAATAACATCTGTTTTTTCATGGTTGCAGTTATGCTTAATAGTCCTCAAATATTTGATAAAATATTTGGAGAAGAATTTTTCATGGATGTCATTGGCTGTCTTGAGTGTAGGTTCTTTTACTATTTATACCTTATAATTTTTTTTGCTCTTGAATCTGTAACAAGCTTGTTGTGTCTGATTGGTTGTGAAAGGTTTATGCATTATGCAGAATCATTATTACAACTTACAAAGGTTCAATGTTGTTTGGTATTATATTTTTCCTAGGTATTGGATATTGAAGCATTTTATAGCATGAGCTAACCTTGTATGAGTAGGTGCTCCTTTAGACTTTAGTTTCATTTTTTAGTTATGCATTTGTAAGGTGATTTGGCAATGCAATTCTTATTGAAAAAGAGCTTTACTTGTTTCCACTGACATTATGATTCTGCTGTTATGTCTTTCCACATGGAGTTTTCATACTAAGCGAAATTCTGCTTCAACTAGCATTTTCCATGTTTTATATCATTTTCATATTCTGATCAAAATTTTTAATTTTTTCTCTGTCAGTATGCTCATTGAATTTGAGAAAAATAATATAAGCTAGTGTCGTTTGAAAAACAATATTTTGAGAAGTTTGTTAAAAAATGGGAGTAGCTGATGTTTATCAGGTATGATTTTTTGCTGGACTGAATGATTTGAAGTAACAACAACTCTTATGCTCTTTCTTGAGGCCAAACGTAATCACGTGAAAATTTCGTAAAAGACGTTGAATGTTTTGTAACTTTTCTTTCTTATGTTTTCCTTGGATATCATGCTTAAGCTGTTTTTTTTTTCCGGAATTTTGGCAGATGATCCTGATGTTCGTCAGGTGCAAAATCATCGGAGTTTTCTTAAAGAGCATGTTGTTTTTAAAGAGGTAAACTTTTTTGTGTTTTGTGCATGTTCCGGGACTAACTGTACCTTATAAGAATAATGTTGATCATGTGCGTTTTCTCTATCTGCAGGCTATTCCAATTAAGGATCCCATTGTGCTATCAAGGATACACCAAACTTATAGAGTTGGTTATATAAAAGTACGATGCTTTTACTGAAACTTTTTTTGGGGATATAATTAAAGTGTTTGGATGTCTTCTGTTTTATTTATGAGATATACATGAATCACAGGATGTCATTTTGCCAAGAGTATTAGATGACGCCACAGTTGCGAATCTGAATTCCATCATTCATGGAAATAATGCAGTTGTAAGATACTCAAATTTCAGTTTTAGAATGCTAGCTCAAAGCATGAAGTTGAATCTTACACGATAATAATCACTTTAACAATCTACTTGTGCAGGTTGTTTCTTTGCTTAAGGATGATTCTACTTTTATTCAAGAGCTGTTTGCGAGGATGAAGTCACCTACTACTTCCGAACAATCTAAGAAGAATCTGGTAATTCTCGATATAGTTATCTAATATTATTCTAGAAAGCAACCGTGAGCTGCCATTCCTGTCTCATTTCTTTTCATGTACTTCGCTGTATGTTTACATTTTTAGACTTGTATGGGCATGTGCTGTGGTATGAAGATCATTTACTTGAGAATATTTATGTGAGCTTACTTTCATACTTGACTAGAATAGGAAGTATAGATACAAACATGTTACTACAAGACTGGTGTTTTTTGTTCTTGAATGTTTCCTGTTGTGGCTAAGCTTCTAGTTTTGTGTACCCTTTTTTTTGTCTACTGCCGGGCTTTATGCCTCTGTATTTTTTCTAGGTGTGTTGGACTATGCATGGCTGCATTCATTACATTCTGAGTATCTTTTTTTTTTTTGTGTTGTAATTGCTGTTGTAGGACATTTGTTGCTTTTTGGATCTTATTTTGGAAATGTATGGCAAATTTATCATTTTATAATTTATTTCTTTATTTTATCATTATTATTATTTTATTTTATTTTTTTTTTAGAGGGGGAGAAGGGATGAATTGTTGAAGTATAATTTTAGACTGTTCTTATAATTCGAAGTACTGCTTTTGCATGCACATTCCCCTTGCACCTGGTGAGACTTGAACTTAAGACATGTTGCTCGAACCCCCCAGTGTGAACATTGAGCCGAAGGCCCAAGTCCTTGTATATATTTTAATCTCATATGGGTGAATGAGGATTGTTCATATGACAAACATTAATATGGTATAGTTTTATTTAATAATATTTAGAAAATTCTGTTTTTTTCCCTGATGTTCCGATTCTTGATATCTCCTGTCTGGATACTTATATTTTCAGTAATAGATTTGCTGTTGCTATGCTCCTGTAATGTAAATTCCAGGTTCTCTAATGTTTCTAAAGATGCATGTCGACGAAGTGTGCTAATTTGTGCACTGAAAACAGAGATTAGAGGCTATTTCTATTATTTGGCCATTGTAATTTCTTAGATATTTTGCTTTGTTTTCTCGTCTGTTTGTGCAACAGTGCCCAGATAGGTTTTGGCAGTTTGAATTTGTATTTTGGGGTCTTAATTTTTTCCAACCCATCTTGAAAATAATGATAACTCAATATGATGGTTTAGGGATTCCATCAAAACTGGGAGCTGGGTGGCGATTTTTGGGATTGGTTCCCTTTGTATTGAACAGTTTTATCTTTTTTGTTTCATCCTGCTTTTTCCCTTTTCTGAGGATTATGATTCTGTTGCTGCAGGTTTTGTTTCTACAAGAGTATTGTAGTTTAAGTAAGAGCCTGCAGCTGGTGCAGCAGTTGCGACTGTTTCGGTATGTATCATTGTTGATAATCTGCTGGCTCTTTTTAAGAGGTCTGCTTTTGTATTTATCGCTTAAATTTGAATGTAAAATAAAAAATGTGATTTTTCTGATAAATTTAGAGGTAAATATGTTAGAGAACATTTATATGGATCAACAATGAACCTTTTTGAAAAAATTTCATTGACGATGAAGTTGGATTTAAAAAATTCAATACCGGTTGATGGATCATCCAGAAATAAAGAGAGCAAGAAATTGATATAATATGGAAGTGGTGAGAAGGACATTGATGATGAAGTTGGTTTTAACAAATTTCATACTTGTTGATGGATCATCTAGAAATAAAGAGATCCAGAAATTGAGATAATATGGAAGTGATGAGAAGGACCTAAAGAATTGTGCTAACAATGAAGATTGAAAACGATGGAGCAAGAATACAGGAGATACTTGTCACTTTTGCTTTAAGGCTATGCTTTGCTGAACTTGACATGCACAAGTGAACTGCACATGTATTAGTGATTTTTCGAAGGTTAAAAATTCCATATGTTGAATATTGTACCTTGAGAGGTTCCTCTGAGTACTATCTTCTTCTCATCGTCTTAGGGAGGTTCCAATAATTTACTTGATTCTGAAACTGAATGTATTAAGGCAAGTCTATTGGCAAGCCTATGATGCCATGCGATTGCTAAACCTTAAAGAAACAATTGTTATGGAGGATCGGCTAGAATGGAGGTGTATCTATGTGAGTGAGCCCAACATTCTTGGGATGTGACGTGTTGTTACTATCAACAGTAGTTGGGATTTTATTTTGGTGTTATCAAACCTGTGTTAAGAATTCATGTGGTGTCATGAAAACAGTAGTTGGTATTGATCCAGATGATGGGCATAAGTTTCATAGCCAATCTTAAAAATGTAATTTTGTGTTTTAGGATTTTATTTTTTGATTTTGGTACTGTGGATTGTTGTCCTGTTATTTTATGCAATGACATTTACTGCAGAGATCTTGTTAGTGAAGGCATCTTTGACATCATTACTGATGTATTGCAAAGTCTAGATAAAAGGCTTGTATTAACTGGGTAAGTGCTTCCTATTAGATTCGGCTTATTTTCTTAAATTTGCTAGTATTTCTGTGTTCATGTTAATTTTATTTGTTGCTTTGTCATAATGTGGTCTTCTGCTGGATTTGCAGGACAGACATCCTTCTCCTTTTCCTCAACCAAGATCCTAACCTTCTCAGGACTTATGTCATTCAACAAGAAGGCAATACCCTTCTTGGACTTCTGGTGAGCTGTACTTCTATTCCCATAGTTTCGGTTCATTCTGTTTCCACAACATCAGACCAATCTGTCTCCTAAGGATGAGCGATAATGTGAGACTCCTTTTGTTTATCAAGCAAATCAGCAAAGTATTGCCTGATCATGGGATAACCTCTTGTTCTGTTTTCTGTTGCTGATAATTATTTGTGGTGTCTTAAGGATAATTTATTGTATTGATATCCGAACAAGGGTGCATTTATTTTCAGGTTAAAGGTATGCTGACTGACTTTGGGGACGACATGCACTGTCAGTTCCTTGAGATCATCCGGATATTGCTGGATTCATACACATTGTCTGGATCCCAGGTGCCATAGTTTTACTCTATTTCTTTGCTTTTCTTCAATTCATTTGCAACATGAATCTCTTGTGCTTTTCAGTTCTGTATGTTGCATAAGAAAACTGTAACATAAAAAATTATATTCACTTTAATTATATACTGTAATGTTAGTAAAATTGAAATATTGATTGTGTCAAGGTTCTGACTGTTTTCATTCTATATGAACCCAAATCATATTTAGGTCTTATGTTACCGTCGAAGGTTTGGAAATCTATGCCTGGTTTTCCACTTACATGTAAGGGGCTAAGAGCTTGCAGTGAGCCTTTTAAGTCAAAGGGGAGGGTGGGAGGTGGGATGAGAGGATTCTATTTTGGAGGCCGGGTTCAAAGTTCCACCTCGGTAAGGGTGGAATAGAACAGAGCCTAGCTTGAATCCACATAGGTTTGGGCTAGGCTTGGCTTGGGATATCCAATTCGAAGGATGGCTCAACATCGAATACCCGAGTTTGAGCTTAGGCTTGTGCTTGGCTCCAAGCTTAAAGTTGAGCTCAAGCTCGTGCAAATTTTCAGGGCTGGAGCTCAAGCTTGTGCAATATCTTTGGGCTCGACCTGTAACTGGCTGGAGCAGCGCTGATCAATTCCAAGTCAGTTGCAAACAGCGGAGCTTTAAGTCCAGCTTGAAGTCGTAATGGAATACAAAAAAAAAAGTATCTAAAGGTGAAAGCAAAATGACTGAGGAATATCTAATTTTGGATTCAGTTATTACCTTTTGTAAAGTTCGAATCAGTTATACAATGAGACTTGAAACACCAGAGAGGAGGAACTAAAAGTAGGGCTTTCACTAATATGTCAAAGAGAAGAATTGAAGAAGGGAAATATCAAGGAAAGGAGAACAAAGACATAGAAGAAAGGAGAGTAAGGAAAGTGAAAGAAAGGAGGGTATTAGAAAGGAGAATAGGGGAAGAAAGAAGACCGGAGTAACCAGAAGGGATTGTCAAAGAACAAAAAAGAGAAAGGAGCTACTAACAAGGAAATTAGAAAAAACAAAAAACAATCAGGGAGTAACAAGAGTGGAAAAGTAGCATCACTGAAAAGGTAACAGCAGACAAAGCAAGAGTAGCGGATTCATAATAAAAGTTTTTTTATGGAATAAATCATTTTATTCAATGAATCATTTTTTTTTTTTGAAATGGAGACTATTGCTTGCATGGGGATTCGAAGTATGGACGTGGTGGAATGCAAATAAGTTATTTCGATGAATCATATGTAAGCCTTTTGAGCCAAACTCTATAAAACTTAAGTTCAGCTCAATTATGTTAATAAATGCACTCAGCCAAGCGTAATTGGTGAGCCCCAAGCTATTTGCAAATGGGATTGGCTCGCGTGCACCCCCAAACCTGGGAAAGAGGATTTTTGAGAAAATCCACCAATTCTCTTCTCAAGAATGAATGTCGCAAAGCAGGCTTTTATCATCTTAGTTATCATAGGATCTCTAGAACTCCTCCAGGACAGTTGCAGTAGCTAGGCACCAGCTGAAAGCAATCTCTTTCGGGCATTGTGGCTCATGGTCTGCTGGGTTATCCCAATCTTGTGGCACTATGTAGCTATACTTGTAGCCATTACCCACAAATGATCTAAAAAGATTGAAAATTGTTTTTGATAAAGAAAAGCATTACATGATGCTTGAATGCTTTTCTTCAGTTTCTCAAAAGAAAAAAGCTTGAATGCCTATCATCATGCTTTTATTTCGAGATTTTAATTTTCGGGATATGAATTCTTGGAAAGTATTTGTGCTATTCAGGACAAATTTTGTTTTTACTTGTTGTGGCATTTCTTGTTCATCTGTGTGCTGCTATAATTTTTGTTTACATTTTGCTCTATTTTCATCATTTAATGATGGACTTGATTAAACCTAATTTTTTCCATTAACCATCATTCATAGCATAAAGACACTTCTAGGTTTCTGTTGTGCACGAGGCTTGCAACCTTTTCTAGTTTATTTATGCAGGTAATCGTTGTTCATTGGTATTTTCTAATTGGGGGTCTGAATTTGGCGTGTAAGATACTTTCGTCTTGGCTCTGTAGCACACAATATCTGCATAGTACTTTTGGTTCTATAAGGTACTCAGAATGTGGCATTGACTTCTAATTGTTGCAGAGAGACACGATTGTTGAGATTTTCTACGACAAATATTTGGATCAGCTAATAGAGGTTATAGTGGTTTCTTGCCCTCCAAAGGGTGATGTGCATTTGAAGGTGAAGGGAGCCGGGTCTTGTGGATATGTTGAAAAGCATACAGCGACTAAGCCTGAGATTCTTTCAAATATCTGTGAACTTCTGTGCTTCTGCGTTCTTCACCATCCATACAGGATAAAGTAAGTCTTTTACGATAATATGATTATGACATCTGAATGTTTTCTGTTTTTCTATTCAACTAACGACATGTGCTATTTCTCACTGTAGGTGCAACTTTATTCTCAATAATGTTATAGACAAAGTCTTGTTTCTAACTCGCAGAAAAGAGAGATACCTTGTAGTTGCTGCAGTTCGCTTCTTGAGGACTATTATTTCCCGCAATGTAAGTAGTTGTGTATTGACTATTCCGAAGTAGTAGTTACCTTTTTTATTCTCTGATCGTGCTGGACATGATTTTTTTTTGTGAAAGCTGAGCTAGAATTCGTCCCACTTTACCTAACTAGATACCATACTCAACCATGTCTTGGAATTATATTATGGTGCGGAGCCAAGAATATTAAGTTTGATGCTGATGTAAATCTCTATTTGTTTATCCATTGTCTGTTTTATCTCATATTTGACTTCCTATTGTTTGTGAAAAAAGATTAAATAGTGCATGAATGCTTGCAGGATGAACATCTTCTTCGCCATGTGGTTAAGTGCAACACCCTGAAACCTATTGTGGAAGTGTTTGTTGATAATGGTAACCGCTACAATTTGCTCCATTCGGCAATTCTAGAGCTTTTCGAGTATATCCGCAAGGTGCTTGTTACTGTTTTTGCTCTGTCTTCCTTTCTGTAGCAAAATTCATTTGAACCATGACTAGATATGCTTCTGTGCAGGAAAACCTTAAGACATTAATTGTGCATATAGTTGATACTTTCTGGGATCAGTTGGTGAAATTTGAGCATTTGGGGTCCATTCAAGCTCTCAAAGTTAAATATGAACAGGTATATGATATATTTGCATGTAGTCATTCACCTTTTTGTTCATTGAAGGCTGTAGATAAAGGTTAACATGGCTAAGTTGGTTTAGCACAAGAAAACTAATGTTTGCTCATTGTCAACTGAAGAGGATTTCGAAGTATGATGTCTGTCTGACTTCACTACATTTCTGATTGGTATTATACATGTTAGTTATTGGAATCCTCTGAGACTAGAAATGCTGTTAGTGTGACTGACCCGAGAAAGAGAATAGATGACCGAGCGTTGGAGAAAGAAGAGGAGGATTACTTTAATGAGGACAGGTTTGTCTCTATTACTTGTACTCTGTATGACTTTTTCCATGATTGATTTTGGATGCTGAGATTGAATTTTACTCAGTGATGAAGAAGATTCTGCATCTGTTCGCACTTCAAATGCTCGAAGTCAACCTGTGCCACATGTGTTACCTAATGGAACTGGTGGTAGTTATCCATCATTTAGGTATTTCAGTCATTTTCTTTTTTTTTTTTTTTCTTTCCATTGCTTGTCATGGTGTGCATAACTTGTTTTTTTTTTTTTTTTTTTTTGGCCTTTTTAAGGCCTGGAGCTGGACTTGTTGACTATGAGGATGATGAAGATGATGAGGACTATAATCCACCGAATGTGAATAAGCAGGAGGTGTCATCAGTGGATGAGAAAAGGTCTGATTCATTTAAGTTGAAACGTCGGTCATCTGTGGTACATGATGCAGATGATGAGGAGCAGCTTGAGTTGTCAAAGAAACACAGAGTTGAGAAGAACACAAATGGGGGGACAATAACAATTGTTGCTCCTTGCTCAACCTGCACCAGAGGTAGTTCACCAAGTAGGAAGGTTGTGCCATCTAATAATCCTAGACACAGGGATGATAGTAGTGGTCCTGACCCTGCTAGTGGTGAAATGAGTTCTGCAGTAAGTAGAAATTGTGCAAAATGCTCACCAGATGCTGCAGATACAAGACAAACAGAAATCCCTGTCGGTAATTCCTCAGCAGATACTGCTGTTAGTGGACCCAAAGTTACGGGTTCGATGCCATATTCAGTGAGGTGATGGATGGATGGATTCGTATTAGCGGTTACTTTGTGATCTGTCAAAGGTATTCAATGTGGCAGGTGGGGTTTACTTCAGCTCTTACGCGAAGAAGGTGAAACCTATTGGAACCCTGACTTGAAGGATACGGTTGTGCAGTTGATTTTGTTTTTTTCTTTTCTCCGAGAACCCCTATGGAGGCCGTTTTAGATGCAAATCTGATGGGGATCTCGTGTAGTCAAACGTGAAACACATGGCCAGAAGTCTTCCAACTGAAGCCGCATCATAGTAATAGTTCTGTAAAATGTTAGTCTCCTGTACTTCTTGCACCTCAATTTGAATTTATCCATCTTTGAGCCGGGACAGGTGGGGGAACAATGATATCCCCCTCCCACATTTCATTCTCTTTTATGGTTGGGTTTTTCTTTTTCTGGAGTGGGAGCTTATTCTTGGGTTGACTGTAATTGGCAAGAAGTGGGTCTTGGTCGAGAATAACGATGAGCTGGTGGGGTCATGGGCTGGGATTGTGTAACTGATTGGTAAGACATGTTGTACATTATGTTTTTATGAGAGAGCATCTCTCAAATGCCAGGTAGTTTATTCTCTTCGAACTATTTACACTTGGAAATGGCCTCTTCTGTAAAGAAAATTGTCAATGAGCACAGACCAACTTGGACGTCATATTTTTGTAAAATAACTGTAATAACCGTAAAGTTTTGTAATATCAGTTTTGTACCCGGACATTCGTCTCCCTTCCTGAGCAGCAAGCAGCCTCAATCCATCCTTTTGTGTAGAGCATTTTTGTGAAAAAGCTAAAGATGGGCGGCAAAGCAGATGGAGATTTCAGGCTTTGGGTGAGTATGTCAAACTTGTTAATAGAATTGATGGAATTATATGGGAATGATTATTGTTCGTTGATACGTTGAGAGTGGAAATTGTTGTTCTGTTGTAGCGATCCATTTATCTGGAATGTTACATTTCAAGAAAGTTCACCTTATCTGACAAAAGGGACGGCTCTGCCCATGACTCAGGTAGATGGGTAAGGCGTTCCTCGTTAGAGGGCGCGGTTTCAATCTTGACAATCTCTCTTTTCAGCAGAAGATAACTGGGAGATTGGTGATATAAACTAGTGATATAAAGTAGAGCGGTGATATGGGTACTGTGACCTTTTACTGTGAGTTTTTTCAGCATCTTCGTTGATAGTCTAAGTAAAAAATAAAATAGGAACTATCTTTCTATTATATAGGGAAGTTTAAACCCTAGACCTTATCTCGAATGCCAATTAGGCTGTCAGAAGGACTGCCACATTAGGGTAAGAGAGAAATGTGGAGATATTGATTTTATGTTTTAAATAAAATATTATCTACCTATCTTATGGTAAACCTTAATAAAATATTATTTACCTATTCTATGGGTAAACCTTAATAAAATATTATCTACCTATCTTATGGGTAAACTTTAATAAAATATTATCTACCTATCCTATGGGTAAACCTTAAACCTTAGATATTTTTTTACCTAGACCGTTAATTATATAGTTCCAATGTAAAACCTCAAAGCAAAATCAGAAAGTATTGATATTATATATTTTTTTTTAACCGGGAAGTCAAGATCATAACACTAGGTAAACCAAATTTATCTATATATGTGAAGTAAGGCAAAAATAATTAAAACACCGAGTTAGATAATATTGAATATTATTTTCCCATTTATTTATTTAATTAAGAAAAAAAGTTGTTTGACACATGAAATATGGTCACATTTGTTTTGCTCTCACTTCGCGTGGAATTGGAATTAAAAATAATATCAGTAATGTGTAATTTTATTTTGTGATTTTACATTGTGACATGGCAACGTAGTCGTTGGTCTAAGAAAGAAAATTTAAAGTTTAAGGTTTGTCTGTAGTATAGGAAGATAATTTTTTATTTAAAAAATAAAATCTTGTAGATTTTATCTCTTAATTTATTTCTTAATTTATCTCTTAGTTTATCTTTTACTTAGACTGCAACGCCGTGTTCAGGATGTAAACCCTTGTAATAATACAATGCAATTTTCGTATCACCACTCATTTGAATTTTACCAACTTTTTTTAGTCTGAAATTTTACCGCCTTGAACAACTGACTCATGATTTAAAATTTCCTACCTAAAACTGTATTTTTCTTTAATATTTTATATTCTATCTACCATACAAAATTGACTTATGTTATCATTCATTGATTGATTTTATAGTTAAACAGAAGGAATAAATAGATTGTAAGGCTTTATAATGTGACAGACGTTTACAAAGAGGGTAGAACGAATATACCAAATTATAGTAATGTGAAAAAATTCCTCTTCATATATATGCATGCGCCAGGTCGGACTTTCTTACGTGTCCTTCGCCTGGTGTAACAGTCAGCACTGCGCCGAGTAACGGAGCCCCAACATAGCGGAGGGCGGCTACACGCGTCTGCTTCTGCTTCCTCCGAGGAACTCTTCTTCAGCTCCTTGCAACTATTTAAAAGTACTCTCCCCCAAATCTTCCTCTGCTTCCTGAGCCGTCGACATTCACTCAGCGATCTCTTCGTAGTGTTCCTCTTCACTTTCGAGTTCGAGCCTGAACTTTTTTTTTTCTTTATTTTGGAGAAGATGAGCGAAAATCTGGAAACTCGATCGCTTATGGACGAGTTGAGAAGCTTCGAGAAGGGTGGATTCTTCGACCTGGGGCATCCTCTTCTTAATCGGATCACTGAGAGCTTTGTTAAGGCTGCAGGGGTACTACTGTTCAACACCGCTTTTAGTTTGATCCTCTCTCTGTTTTTTTTTTTGTTTGTTTGTATGATCGAGTTTTTGCGACTCTGTTTCTTGACGTTTCTAATTTGTTTCGGCCTTTGATTACTTAGATCGGGGCAGTCCAGGCGGCATCGCGCGAAGCATACTTCACTGCAACAGAAGGTAACTGTCGTGGAGTACAGAGACATTTAGATTTTCTTTCTGGTTACTATCTGTTCAGTTAAAGTTACGGTTTTGAGTTTTGTGCTGATTACGTCAAATGAAACGAGGCTTGAACGAATATACCAAATTATAGTATTGTGAACTTAAGAATCTTCGTTTTTTTATCATTTTTTTTTAAATGGAGGTTTTTCTTTACGGCTTCCATTCGTGGCAAGCCGATTGAATCAAATTCTGCTTAGTTTTTGGTGGACGAACAAAATATATTCAAAAATGTATATATGAGTAATCAATTATATTACGTGCATTCTTTCTGCAGGGGTTTCTTCTGAGCCAAATGGGGTACCGGAGATCGGAGGGAAGAAACATAGGTTGCCGGGACTCAGAGGTGCTCCTCCAAATCACTTTTTTTGTTTCTTTATCTGTGTTACTTTGATTGCTTTTTGAATAAGTTAAATTCTTGCCTTGTTCCCTAAAAACTAACCATTTCGGGAGCTACTTCTTTGATAGCCGTTAATACTTTAAATTCCATTTTTCATATATAACATCTACTTGGGACAAATTGCAGGGGAGACGTCTCAGAAATCTCTCGAAGCCATGGTATGACCTTAAGAATGCATGAAGATTTCTTAAATTCCCCGTTTTAAGAAAATTATCTTCAGATACTTACCTTAATTATCAATTCTTCAGGTGAAGAGCACAGGCAAAGAGGCCATCCAGTGGGGTACTTTTAATATGCCTTCTACTCTGTTCTTGATCTGTTTTTTCTATTCTTGTGGTATAAATGTGGATTATCCTCCTAGAATTTGGAAGTATGAAACTGTGCGTGAATGTTTTTCTTTTTCTTTATGAATTCTGTTGGCTGATGATCTTGTTGTCCCGGTTAAAAAGGCAAATTGCTAGTAAAAGTCTGAACAATGTCTCTTATAAATGCTGCTCAATCTTTTTTCTTCTGAAACACCAAGCCAAAATCATCAAGTCTCTTATAAACACCAAGTCTGAACAATGTCTTTTATAAAGCAAAAGAACCAGTCACTACCGTAGAGATCAAACGCCAAGCCAAAATCATCTTAATTAGACTGTTGGTCTCAACTAATAATAAAGTTGATGCAGGTTTGGCAGCAGGGATGTATTCTGGCCTCACTTATGGCTTAAGGGAGGCTCGAGGTTCCCATGACTGGGTAGAGCTAGCTCTCTGTATATATGTTTTCTTCTTTTGTCGATTAATTTTGTTGCTAATTTAATTGTCACGTGACATTTTTGCTACAGAAAAACAGCGCAGTGGCAGGTGCCATAACAGGGGCAGCATTGGCACTAACAACAGAAGACGCTTCTCACGAGCAGATTGTTCAGTGTGCTATTACAGGGGCTGCACTCTCCACTGCCGCCAACCTTCTCACTGGCATATTTTAGACTAGCGTGCTTTACTCAATAATGTTAGAAAAGAATTAAAATAAAAAAGATCGTCCACCGTCTTACTGAGTTCGTTTTGTTTTTCTTCTGACTCTCGGAGTTTTTGTAAGACAATAATGTTGTTTTATTTTGTTCATCAGCAGTTGTTCATTTGAAGTTCATTTGAGTTCATTTGCAGGACGTGTGATCGTTTAGAGAGTGTCGTTTGAGTTCATTTGCAGGGCGTCTGATATTTTAGAGTGTCGTTTGAGTTCATTTGCAGGGCGTCTGATCGTTTAGAGAGTGTCGTTTGAGTTCATTTGCAGGGCGTCTGATCGTTTAGAGAGTATCGTTTGAGTTCATTTGCAGGGCGTCTGATCGTTTAGAGAGTGTCGAAAACAGAGATGTGTTTGATTTATAATTATAATGATGCATTGTAATCAGTATCATTAAGAATATAATATCAAATATAGAATATATGTCATAAGAACAATTAAGCGGTTAAAATGGAAACGGATCATGTAACATGAGATATTAGGCATATATTTTCTTCTAATTAAAAATTGATCGTTTTTATTAGTTTACTCTTATATAATTGGATGATTAAATCATACGTTAAGTCATTAATGAAATAAAAATTTCGGTATTCAAGAAGTAAAGTAGCATCTAACATTGAAATGAACCAAAGATACGAAAAACAACTGGATTGTATCGATAGTTCTATTAGAAGTTACACACGTGAAATCAAGAGAAAAAAAAAATGAAGCACATCAACTTAAGTAAATGAGTGTACTGAAATCGACAACAACGAAAGGGATTTGAAAAAAGAGGAGAAGATGGCAAAATAAATAGAAAAAACAGACGAAAAGCAAACAAGAAATTACTCAGAAATGGGGAAGTATGAACCAGGCGTTGGAAAGGCAGCGTACGAAGAGGAAAAGGAAAAAGAAAGCAAGAAAAAGAGGAGGTAACTTAAATAGTGTGAAGTAACATAATGGTTTTAAAAAGAAGACACAAATGTATCACCTGGATTTTCTTCTATTATTCATTTGGTAGTTTATAGATATACCGAATTGTTCTAGTGTCATAAATTTGGTATTGTTTTATAAGCCGTGGCCAGTTCAGTGGTTATTGGCTATAACCTGAGTTTGCTTTTGGTTTTCTTCATAGCTCATTCTCTTTTTGCACCAAATCCCCGGCAGACTTGAAATCCTTTGACTTCCATTTATTTCTCATTCATTGGGGTTCTTTTCAATAGGTTCTATGAAATCTGGTGCAAATTATGCTCTTGTTGGGATCTAGTATTCTGCTGGTATTGGCAATGTCGGGTGTTGAATGGGCAGTATAATTAGCACCAGAAGCAAGAAATGTTACTCAGAGCTAGAGGAATCCTCTCAGCTATCTATGTTATTAGGAGAATCAAATTTAAGGGTATTGAATTGGAAACTTTACCCTAGCATGATTTCCACTTAGCTCGTCGCTTTGACATTCCAGTAACTGTAAACAATGAAAAACTGTTGGCTATAAAACAAAACCAGGAGCTCTTTTCATTCCACATCTACAGAAGGGAGCCCTGTTACTGATGAGTGAGTATTCTGCTTCAGAGCCATTTGAAAAGCAACCCTCCGTGAGTGGCAAAGAATGGAGCAAACACCAGTGACTCCACTGCCATGAGCTTGATCAAGATGTTGAGGGATGGTCCGGAGGTGTCCTTCAGTGGGTCGCCAATGGTGTCGCCGATAACCGCAGCTTTGTGGCAGTCGGAACCCTTTGGGCCCAGAGACCTTGCATGCTCCGAGGCACCAGCCTGTAAACCATGTTAAGAAAGTCACCAACGGTTAGGTTCATTGCACAATGACATCACATAGTGCTAAAATGTACAGAAGGCAGCAGCGGAGGGTAATACGATGTGTTAAACATTTCCAGTTTGTCACACACGCTCAGTAGACAGATGGGCTATTCTTTTTTTAGGACATCTCCAGTTTGTAGGACACCCACATTAAACAGATGGGGAGTTGTTTTTTCAGGACATTTCCAGTTTATAGGAGCCCTCCTTAGACTGATGGAGTTTTCTGTTTGTAGGACATTTTCCAGTTTGTACAACACCCTCAGTAACAGATGCCGTCTTCAGTTTGTCGGACATTTCCAGTTTGTAGGACACCCTCATTAACAGATGGCGTCTTCTGTTTGTAGGACATTTCCAGTTTGTAGGACGCCCCCATTAGACAGATGCAGTAAACTGTTTGTAGGACACTTTGAGTTCGTTGGAAACCCTCATCAGACAGATGGAGTGTTCCTGTTAGGGCTATTCCCGTTCGTAGGACACTCCCATTCACCAAGTACATAATGTGAGATTGCCATTCAACCAAGTATATAATGTAAGAATGCCACTCAACCAATTACACTTATGTATCAGGAGATGATGGATTACCTCTATGTACTTCTTGGCGTTATCCCAAGCACCGCCGGTGTTAGAAGCTGAAATAGCAACCTTTAAGAAGCAATATTCAGCAGATATATCAGCAAGGCACAAACAGGCTAGTCCTCATTATACTGACAGTGAAGATGGAAAAGTGACTAACCTGAACACCAGAAACTAGAGAACCAGCAAGTACTCCAGCAAGGGTTTCTACTCCGAAGAAGGTTCCTGCAATCAGTGGGGTAAGCATAACAAGTGCTCCAGGGGGAATCATTTCCTTCAGTGAAGCATCAGTAGAAATTTTGACACAGGTGGCATAGTCGGGCTTTGCTCTTCCCTCCATTAGCCCAGGGATTGTGTTGAACTGCCTCCTAACTTCTTCCACCATCTTTAAGGCTGCACTTCCCACACTCTTCATGGTCATGGCAGAGAACCAGTAGGGAAGCATGGCCCCGACAATTAGTCCGATGAAGACCTTGGGAGTCAACACATCAACAGTCTTGATTCCAGCCCGGCTTACAAAGGCACCAAAGAGAGCAAGAGAGACGAGAGCAGCTGACCCAATAGCAAATCCCTATCATAATCATTTGAGGTCGTTGAGACAAGATCTTGTAGATCTACTACACTAATACAAATGCTTGTAAGACTAATCATTTCCATGGCTGACAAATCAATTCAGAAATAAGATGGCAATGAAGATAGATATCATATTGCTGATGTCACAAAAATGGAAAAAATGGATGCAAGTCTTACTTTGCCAATGGCAGCCGTGGTATTGCCAGCAGCATCAAGAGCATCTGTTCTTTCACGGATTTTGTGACTCATCCCTGCCATCTCAGCAATACCACCGGCATTATCACTGATAGGGCCATAGGCATCAATTGCAAGCCCTGTTGCAATTGTGCTAAGCATTCCCAAAGCCGCCACAGCAATTCCATACATGGCAGCTAGGCTGAAACTAACGTAGATGGCTAAAGCGATGGCAAAGATGGGAATTATGACAGACTTGTAACCTAGTGCCAGCCCGAAGATAACATTTGTTGCTGCCCCTGTTCTGCAAGAATCAGCAACGTCCTGCACAGGGCTGCAAATTTTGAAAAATATTCAGTACGCTGAAAAAATCCTTGGCCACAACTCCACAATGGTCCTCCTAGCTCAACACCTACAAGTCACACTGCTTCTAAAACTAGTATTACGATGAATTTACTGGTCCAGATCAGTTACAAAAGCAGTGTAGTTCAAACTGGCCATAGTTTCAATTAGCTTCAGAATTAACTTAGAGAATAGCTAAAGTTAACATAAGGTTCACTTATGAGCCTCACCTGTAAGCATTGCTTGTATAGTACTCTGTTGTGTATCCAATAATGAGTCCAGCCCACAAGCCAACAGCAACACAGAAGAAGAGGTGCCTGTAACAACATAGAAGTTGCACTGAACATAAGAAGGAAACTAAGACGTATAGTTAAAAGTCAAAAGTAGGGCAAGAGTATACCAGTTCTTAACAGATTTCTCAACTCCGAAATTGTACAGGGTGAAGTTAGTTGGTAGAGCAAGGTAGGTGACAATGGCAATCCCAACAGTCATAAGAATGGTGGAGATCAGAAGTTGGCGCTTCAGTGAAGGCTCAATCTGATCAACGGTTTTGATCTCAAAGAAATCGGTAGCAAAGAGAGTTGTTATTAAGCAAACCACAATTCCCATTGAGCTTATAATGAGAGGATAAGTCATTGCAGAGAAATCATGGTTAATTCCGAATGATGAAATTGATGCAACAAATAGTGCAGCACATGAGGATTCGGCATAAGATCCAAACAAGTCAGAGCCCATCCCAGCAATATCTCCCACATTATCACCTACATTGTCAGCAATAACCTGCACATATTGACAAGATCCAGCTCAATTCGGAGGTTATAATCACTAAAATGAAAAGATAACTAGTGGACGAAGCATGGTATTTAGATTCAGTATAGCCAACACCAGCTTAATCTGCATCATCTACTTCTGTGATTGAACTCACATTTACAATTGCTTACTTCATGTTATGGCGTGGATTTGTATAATTTTCTGCAAACAATAACATGTATAGTAAAGGATCAAGTAACTCACAGCAGGGTTTCGAGGGTCATCTTCTGGGATATTTCTCTCAACTTTTCCAACAAGATCCGCCCCAACATCTGCTGCTTTTGTGTATATTCCTCCTCCAACTCGTCCAAATAGTGCCATAGAAGAGCCTCCAAGGCCATATCCAGTGATGGACTCGTACAGTCCCTCCCAGTCATCACCATAGTAGATTCCAAAGAGATTAATGGAAATATACAAAACCAGGAGACCACTTGCAGCTAGAAGAAAACCCATAACAGCCCCGGATCTGAAAGCAGTAATGAAAGCTTTTCCTACACCCTTTCTAGCCTCTAAGGTTGTTCTTGCATTAGCATATGTGGCAATCTTCATTCCAAGAAAACCAGAGAGAACCGAAGTTAGGGCACCAAGGAGGAAGGCTATGGTACTAAAGACTGCATTTGCCAAAGCCGGCTTGCAGAGCTTGTCTTTACTGTAAGTGCATGGTTCACTTTTTGTACTAAAACCCTTTACTGAGCCTAGGAAAATGAAGATGATTGCCCCAAATGCTGCCATAAAGATGCCAAGATACCTATACTCCGTAAACAGGAAAGAAGTAGCCCCTGAAATACACGAACTGCATTACATAAAACCGTGCCTTTTCACATGTAAATTCCACCAGTAAATTGATTTCATAGCTAGAACAATATCGAATGAAGCTTGGATATATGTCAAAATATGTTTGTAGTACCAAAAAATGTAGAAGCTCATGGTTAAAGAGATCGTGAGGAATAATTCCAAAAATTAAGAAAAAAACGAAAGTAAGAAATATGAAAATGAGCTTGTCTTGCTCAGTGATGGATGCACATGCGGATGCTTATTGACGTGGATTTCAGGACATGTTCATAACATCAAAACGATCAAAACTGAATACAAATGACAACAGCAAAAGGAAAAGATATCAAACACACAAAACCGCCGTGATTTCCATAAGCTACAAACAAACTCAGAAAACTGTATTCTGACATCTGATCGTCAAAAAAAAAAAAAAAAACAGAGAGAGAAAGTCCAGGAATATATAAAAAAAACATGCATCGATCAACTTAGAAGCAATTCCGAATTCTAACGTGAGGAGGTAAAGCCCAGTATATCCCACAAAAAAAAAAAAAATGTTACACGTGAAACAAAACTAAAGCTATCATTCTGAAACAAGTTAAAGAGATTGTAAAGAAGCTCTTTTATTGAAAGACGACGCATGAAAAAAAAGAAAAAGAAAGAAAAGGTACTATAACATTCATGAATCAACTATTGCAGATATACTTCCTCAACTTCCAAAAATGAAAAAAAAAAGCCGGATATGAAAGAAGAAGAAGAAGAGCAAGATAGAAAGAAACACAGCTGGAGAATGCTGGGAGACGATATTTGTTTTTCTAGTAGCAGAAAAACGGAAAAAACATGAGAGTAAAACCAGCACAAAACACTAACCTTCAGATATAGCGGTCTGAATCTCAGCGCATTTTACGACAACATTGTGACCGTCTACATTCTCCTCCTCATCCTCGAGCAACCTCTCGTTAAACCCATTTTTCGAGCCCGGGGTCGACACTTCATTCGAGACCTTCACCTTTGAAACCAAAAGCCACTGCAACAGAGCAAACCCAATTCCGATCAGTGCAGCCACCGGAATCACAATCTCCGTCACAATTTCCCCCATTAGAGCCATCTCCCTACACAAACCCACTTCCAAAAAACCAATTCAGCTGCCTCTCTTCGCGGTCTCTGCCTTAAAAACCCCCCAGACCACCCACCGAGAGAGTCCCAAACCAAGTTCGATTTCTGGTATCGAAAACCAATTTCCACCAAATACTCCCTCCCCCTTGTAACGCCACCACCCAGAATATCTCCGGAGCTTCAAGCACACTCTTCTCTCTCTCTCTCTCTCTCTCTCTCTCTCTCTCTCTCTCTCTCTCTCTCTCTCTCTCTCTCTCTCTCTCTCTCTTTACTTATAAACCCGTCGAGACAATTTGGAAGCTGTTAGCACTTTGCTGTCAATATATAGTTTCTGCGGCGAGTTGTTTGAGGGAGGAGGAAACGTATTGCTGTGACCAGTAATTATTCTTAACTCTAAATGCCCCGGCCACTCTGGAAATTTACCAGAACGAGCTTCCCTGTTTTCCTCCTGTATATAAATTTGATTTTTCTTCTTCTTTGTTCCAGAATAGCGAGAAACTAACGGCATTGACTCATTCCTTCCATCCTTATCGTTACGTAGTCCGCATCATCCACAGTGCGGCTCGGCCAGATCCAGATGTTTTTTCCGCCTTTAGTTTGCCTGTGAATATCACAAAATGGATCGTAAATTCGTATTACGAATACCCAGTGATTTTCTCGATTTTTATTTGACTTTAGAATGATAATCTTGGAAGCATCTTTACGTCCCTGTAATGGGCATTGAGCTTCGATGGTTGTATTCGTATTGATAAGCAAAATCCCAATTTTTTTCTTTTTCGCGTGAGTTGACGTTACATATCCGAAACGGGAGTTTCATAGGGAGAGATATTGCCCGGTAAAAGCCTGCGCAACGTGGGGAAAACGATGAGAAAACGACGACCAGGGACAATTTGGGCTGATGAAGATGAAGATGAAGAAGAAGAAGAAGCCGTTGGCGAGGTAACTGACAGAAACGCTACACAGACAGATGTTTCAGTGAAGGTTGCAATCTACAACTTGAGCTCACAAAGCGACGGAACTTTCCCCTGTTCTTATCAAAATGGTTGCTAGAAATTTGTGCAAAGTTACAACTGAGGAATCACCTCGGAATGGAATAAATTCTCTCCTGCTAATCCCCAAAAACTAAAAAGTAAAGGTCTTTTTCTTTTGTAAAAGAAAAAAAATGAGATAAGATTAAAAACAGAAAAGGTTGAGATTCCAGAACAAAGTTCTGGGTTCGTGTTTATGTAACAGGATGTGGAAAGATAAAGCAAGGAAGAAAAAAAAAAGAATTTGATCCAGTTCGACATTGAAGTTCAAGTACATTATTGGCCGGCTTTTAGTTATCGTGATCTGTTTGATTTATCCAGAAATGGGTAAAAATCGCATCTTCGTTTCCATCACAATTCACCTACAATTTCTGTTACTTGTAGTCTTCCGAATGTCAAAAGATAAGTTTGGTGTTTCCCAGACGTTACTCCAGATGATTGATTATATTAGAATGTATTCCAACTTCTAAGGTCGCAATCTTAAATCGTCTAACAACGCTGCATGAAGTTTCATAGAAGATTTGGAGCTTCTTCCTATGATATAGATTTTAAATTGGAATGAAAAAACAAAATCCATGAGAGCAGAACCCGATTTGCAGGCTGTTATTAGTCAAGACACATCTTTCCACGGAGCAAAAAGTAATTGCAGAAAGAAACCAATTCAAATTCCCATTAAGTCTTTAACAAAAAAAAAAAGATTCAAATGGTGAGCAGTCAGGACTCAGAATCATGGGAATGATTAATGGCAGCAGAAAAAGTTAATACAAAAAAAGGCCCTTAATTTTTTAAGTAACACCTTTATCAATGGTCTACCTCCAACAAACTTCATTTATATTTTTAGATTATGTACGTATAAAAAGTAGTTATCTGTTCAAACTTATAATAAAAAAAAATACCATTATTCTCTTCTCAGGTGTGTTTTATTCAGATTTGGATTTTACAGTTCATAATAGGTCCATATGCATGATAGTTCTTAGGGGAAACTGGAATAAGAAAACTTAATAGCAGGATTATTTAATATTAGTGGACTAGTTATTGGGTTGCTTTCCATCACATGGCTTTGAATGCAAGAAAGATGTTTAATTAAACGAATCTACCAGTTCTGATAGTACCCAATTTTCTTTCTTGTCAACCTGAATCAATCAAACGAGTTGAGAGATTGATTTTAAATTTTAATCAAAGGTTGCACTTCCCTTCAAAGCAAATTTATGACTAAACAATTGAACTCCCACCTTTTCTTTATTTTTTTTTTCTGAAACAATTAGAGTCAATTACAGCGGCTTTAATTGATGAACAATATAAGTGGCTCTATTTGAGTCACTTTTTAAGATACTTTTGTTGAGTATATGATAAGTTAGGTGCATATTTAATTATTTCTGGCCTTGTGTTTGCTTTTTTTAGGAAGACTTGAGGGCTTTAAATTCGATTCTTTTTATCTTTCCATATTTTTTTTATTTTTATTTTATGCTCATTCCACTTGACTCGAACGGATAAAAAAGCAATCGACGATTCACGAATCACCGGCCTAAATCGATAAGCGAGTCCGACCCGGCTGACGTGGCATGATAAAGGCGACCTGTTGCGTGGACGAACAAATCTGACCTGGCAGGTTCTGTTTCTGTTCTTCTTATCCGGTTCTTGTCTCGGGGTTGGCTGATATTCCTCGGACCCACCTCACGACACTATTACGATGTACGAATACGTGGACGCTGACTAATGTTAACAGTTTATAACGTAATACCCGTATAATAAGTATTAATCGTGTTAATTAGTTTTTAACGCAGAGTCAATTTTCCGTCTTCCTACCGCTCGCCCGCCCATTGTTTGATGAAATGCCTGAAAGAGATATTTGATCAATTTCATCGTGCCCGCGTCGTTGTACATGGGGGATCGTCGATCGACAGAGCAGGAGACTCAACAAAACATTTCAATGGACTGATCGAAGGTACAGGCACGCGTTGGTCGAGCAGTTTCAGATTCAGAGGCCACTTTCTACCAAACGGCCGCCGGGGATTGAAAATCCCGTGTCAAGAAGGGAGAGGAAAAGGGTCGTCTGGCGCTGTTCTGGTCAGTCTGGAACCTTTTGAATTGATTTTTCGATCTAGGGCAGTCGCTTTCGACCTTGTGCTGCTGTGGGTCTCGCCGCGGATTTGTAGAAACTGGAAACTGGAAACATTGAGTCTGGAGTTTGGGCTCTGGTCTGTGTATCTCGAACGCTCGTTCCGTTCGGCTCATACGGGGTGGGGTTTGAATTTGATTGTAATTCGTCAAAGTAAAGAGACGACTGTGTAGATTTAATGCTCTTGTTCCCAGAGTTCTTCGATCAGGTCAGCAACCCGGTGCAGACTGACAAATGAAACAACACCCACTTTCTTCCTTTCTGGAACTCCTGTCCTTCCCGTTTTCTCAAACTGGGTGCGGCAACGATTATTCTTCCACTCTAGAAACTTACCCATTTTTCATTCACTGCGCGCACTAGCGGATTGATTACCGCAAGAGTCGTCTCTAAATAGTGCCAGAAAAATGGCATTTCAAAGCTATACTTGCTCTGAGGAGTTCTTTTCCAGTAGCAAAATGATGTTCAGTACAAGTATGGATGATGTGTTTTCGCTCTTTGGACTTGAAAAGGTGGTCTTGAATAGAAAAGCTCATTTCTTTTACATTTAAATAGTCTTCTCATCTAGGAGGAACAATGTTTACATCAAATTTTCATCTGAGTCGAAGAATGATAAAATTATGTGGTAGTGTCACTCTGCCGCTTACATTTACTCAAGCAATTTGGAAGGCAATTGATCTGTTTTAGCCTGTGCGGAAGCAGATTGAGATTACTTCTATTGCAAGCTCCAAAATCATTTTTGTTGGTTAACTCTGTCAGTTGCCACGAGGAAAGATTTCGATTTTATTCTCAGTTACAGCACGAGAATTATAGGGAACAAACACATCTAATATAAGCTGGATGATGAGAGTGGACTGGGAGACCAAGTCTCTCCTCAATCCCACAAAATAGTGTTTTACGACATAAGAGGTCCGGTAAGCACATCCATCTTTCCCTGCAAAGGTCCAAAAACGGCGCAGAGACAGGATCATGCCGTTGTCTGAGGCAAACTCATTTCCCTCTTTTATCTCAGTAACAAATTTCGTTACCCATAAGATTTGGTTTGGTCTAATCTCCTCTTTCGATTCGCATTCTTCATTACAACCACAACTGGAGCTTCATAAATCATGGGCATCACGTATGTTGAAGCATCGTCTCCGTAGCCCACAGCGGAAGAGGCGCTCGCAGCTCAACAGCAATACCCGTAACCGGGTGATCAAACGACAAGCTCTCTGCATGAAGGGCATGGTTTTCGTATCTCGCTCCTTTCCATTCATAAACACCTTCGTATTTAACATCTCCTCTGATTGGGATACCGAGATACTGACAATGTAGCCGGATTTGATGGGTTCTTCCACTTTGCGGATAAGCCCTGATCAAAATCTCATCTTTCTCTTCCTCGGAGCTCTGCACTGGCGCCCTCTCTTCAATGGAAAGTTGTTTTATTTCATCCACTTGAGACTTTTTTGGCTCCTTGTATGTACATCCCTCATTTACACCTAATATTTCAAACGAGGTTATCATTTCTCTAACCACTGATCCTCCAGGAAGACTCCTGCCGATGTCTGTAGCAGAGTATACACGAAAAGCACCGTGCTTTGATCTTCCATGGCCGGATTTTATGCTGATCTTTTCCCATTTAGGAGCGGGTGCCACGCACAGGGCCAGATAAGTTTTCTTCACCTTGTGATCAGTGAAGGCCTTGACAAGTTTTCCTGCTACTCTGTGTGATTTTGTCACCAGCATGATCCCGCTGGTGTCTCGATCAAGCCTGTTGGCAAGATGAAGTTCTAGTTGGGTGATCTCAGCTCCTGAGAAATTCTGTATTCCTTTCAGTTACAGACGACAATGAAAATTTTAAATGGCTGCTTAAGAAGATCCCATTGGAAAATTTTTTATTTTTGTATGCCTTCTATTCCTTAACCACAATAACAGTAGATAGACCAACAAGATGAGCTCCACATAAGATAAAATCATTTTTTTCCAGAATTTATGCAAACAAGAGGTAGGAGAATTTGCCATTTCAGAGCATAAAATCAACATCAAATTCTGGACACGGATAAAAAACAGGGAAGGTGAAAGCCAAGTCATACATACCCATTCTGTTCGGACCTCCGGAGCCTCCCAGGAGATGCCTCACTGACGCTAACACCGCTTCGCAGTAAATTCCCGGAGGTTTATTTACGCCGATCATCCATTCATCTTCAAAGACAAATTCGCTCCTGGACACCGAAAAAAGACTTGATTTTGAAGATGCCATCATTGCTCTATCGAGCTCTATCTGTTTCGAAATGGCAGGCGGAGAAGGAGATAATGGTGACGGAAAATTTAGGGTTTCCAAGTCGGTTTGGGAGGGAAGAATCCGGCCATCGTCCGCCATTTTTGCGAGCGCGGAGTCGGTCTTCAAGGAGAAAAGATAACTTAACCGTGAACAATGATTTCCAGAAGCCCGCGAATCAACTTATTGGACACGCACCGTGGGCCCTGAATGTGTGGGCCAAAACTCTATAGTATCCTTTGAGCTTTTGAATTTCTGTAGAGCAAGTAGAGTACTGCAGTCAGACTACCAGACAGCTGAGGTTCGCGAGTCAGGGAAGAAGAATGGCGGATTCGGAGAGTCCTCCGGAGGTCACACTGGTGACGTCCATGGGTCCTGTCACCGTTGAGGTCACTTCTTCTCTCTAATTTGGTTGTTCCTTTTTCGGATTTTTAGCCCTTGCTTTCTTCCGAATTCACGATGGTTATTTTCTGCAGTTGTACTACAAGCACGCGCCGAGAACGTGCAGAACTTTATTGAGCTATCTCGTAGGGGTTACTACGACAATGTTAAATTTCACAGGATTATCAAGGCAATTTTTTCCTCTTCGAAGTGCAGGAGTATTTGTTACGGTTTTCATTACCTATTTATCTCTTCTTATTTTTTGTGGTTTCCTGTGTAGGATTTTATGGTTCAAGGTGGAGATCCGACTGGGACTGGTAGAGGAGGAGAATCGATTTACGGGTACCTTTTTTTCTCTGTTTCTCCCTTTCTGTTATTCTTGCTTTATGTTCTGTTTTTCTAGGTCCTTGCTCTGAACTGGCTTGTTTGCTTGAAATGAATAACTCCGAATCAACTTGGTTGACTTGTATGTTAGTGTTATGGTGATTAGGGGGATTTTGTGCTATCTTATGCATTCCGTAAAGTGTATATCTGTTGCCATTCTGAAAGTTTTAAGGATAACGAGAAGTGCATGAGTAGATTTTTGACCTTTGTAGTTGATTATCCTATTTACACATGGTAAGAATGCCTTTCACTTGCGGTTGTGTTTAACATAAGTTTGATCTTCATTCCCAAGTGCTTTCTGTCTCATTTATATAACGTCTGAACTTGATATCACATTTCACATGAAATGACAGTGTGCATATTATGCTGCTTAGAAGATTGTTGTAGGTTCACACAAGAGAGTGTTTTGATATCTACTAAGTTCTGTTCGACCTGAAAAGTTACTGGCGATGACATCATCAAGTTTGTGGCTGTGATGGTTTTTTTTTGAAAGTTGAGGTTTTATTTCATTTACGAATTACATCCCAAGATGGGTGACATCAAATTCCTAAGGAGTCCAAACAGTGAGCACTTGCTTATGGACACCCTTTTTAGCTAACTCATTTGCTCTACCATTGGCAGATCCAATTACAAGACTCCAAATTACAACAAAAGATGCAAGATCATTTATCTTATTGAAAGTGGACATATGTCTCCACGTGTAGCTCTTACCCCCTCAGTGAGGCTTCTATATCCGGAGCTTGCTGTATAGCAACCTTTTGAGTGGGGCTTCCAGATGAGTTTATCTTCATTGTGTTTGTTTAGGTATACTTTACTCAGTGCAGCTAGCAAATGTGAGATCTCAAGTGCTTCAGCATCAGTTAAAGTTCTTCTAAAACATAGATCCCGGTTAATATTCCCCAGCTGGCCATTTGGAGCAATATTAGATATGAGTCAATTTTGGTCTCTTGCAACCAGGTATAACCTTGAGTATTTATCAGTTAACGATGTGTCTCCAAGCCAAACATCAGTCCAGAAACGAACCTTGTCACCCTTCCCTGGCTGAAGGGAGATCTTCTGGTTGAAAAAAAGAAAGAATTTGGTTATTCATTTCCAAATGGGGGAGGACAATTTGGTTCGCACTGGGTTGATCCACCATTGTCTAGGCCTGCTATCAAGGCATTTAGAGACAATCCCCTTCCATGTCATGTCTCTTGTTGTATTAAGTTTCCATAACCATTTCATTAGTGCGGCATTTGTTTGTTTGACCTTTCTGATCCCTAAACCTCCATCTTTCCTAGTTGCACAAACCTCCTCCCAATTTATCAAGTGCATTTTTGACTTCTCTGCAGTACTAGACCAAAGGAAATTCCTCATTATTCTTTCAATCACTGCAGCCACTGATGAGGGACAATGAAGGAAGGAGAGGTAGTAAGTTGGGATGCCGATTAAGCAAAACTTAGTATCGAGTTGGTTTTTACACTTAACTTATTTCATTGATTCCACCATTGTTACTGGTGATAATATCAGCAAAAGAACGTTCTCCCCCTTTGACTATACAAGAATATGTGGATAAAAGTAAGTCTTCCTGCTTTTGAAAGTAGTCACCCTTGCCAAGTACTCAGTCTTCTATTTAATTTCTCAATAACTGGGTCCCAAAGCTGTGTCGAAGTTCTGCCAGTGAATAGAGGAAGTCCAAGGTATGTGCTAGGAAGAGATCCCACCCTACACCCTGGCTGCCATCTCTTGTAAAGAATTGTTCTCAATGTGGAAGCTCATAATAAAGGATTTTGCCCAATTGATTTTCATGCCAGAAGCCATCTGAAATATTAATAATAAACATTTCACCACTCTCAATTGTTTAAAATCCCCCTTGCAAAAAATAATAGTGTCATCTGCAAACTGAACTAACGGAGTACTAAGAAGTTCTCAATCCACAATAGGCTGCAGCCACCCCTCTTCAATTGCAAGATTAAACAAATATCTAAGGCCCTCTCCGGCAATATTGAAGAGCAAAGGAGAGAGCGGATCGCCTTGTCTTAACCCTCTAGATGGTTGTATGAAGTCATGTGTTCCCCCATTAACAAAAATAGAATATCTAGCAGAAGCAATACAAGTCATGATCCACTTCCTCCATCTCTTACTGAACCCAAGTTGTTGCATCATACATCTAAGATATTCCCAAGACACTCTGTCAAAGGCTGTCTCAAGGTCTAGCTTCAGAATAACCCTTGGTTCCGGGCTTTGTTTACATTTGTGAATAACCTCATGGGTACATAATTGCTACATCTAAGATGTTCCTCCCTTTGATAAAGGCGTGTTGCTCAGGGCTAATTATATGTCCCATAATTCTCTGTAATCGGCCGGCAAGCAGTCGAGCAACCACCTTATAAGAACTACTAGCCAAACTAGTTGGCCTGAAGTCGGTAACATATTCAACACACTGTTTCTTTGGTACCAATGCAATGAAGGTGGCACCCAAAGCTTTACTTGTCAACCCATTTTGATGGAAGTGCTGCAGGAATTCAATTACATCATTCTTAATAATAGGCCAGCAAGCCTTGAAGAACTCACCATTGAAGCCATCAGTCCCCGGGGTTTTGTCCTTGGGCATGAGTTGACCAGCCGCCTCTATCTGCTCGAGTGTGAAAGGAGATTCAAGTGCAGCAGCACGGTCAGGATTTAACCAAGGGCAACTTATACCCAAAAGCTTTGCTCTGACTGGGGTATCCTCAGTAAAAACCTTCGTAAAATGAGTGGTGATATTTCTAATAATTTCTGATTTATTAGAGGTGACCGTACCATCAACATTGAGAGAGCTGTTTCGATTGATTCTTCTCCTTCTCGTGGCAATAGCATGAAAATATTTTGTGTTCCCATCTCTCTCTTGCAGCCATTTGTGTTTAGCCTTTTGTTTCCACATGATATTTTCCTGTCTCACAATATTATTGAACTCTATTATTGTTGACATTCTCTCAGTTGTCTCTCTATCATTTAGATCTCTTGTCTCTTCAATGCTATCCAATTCATTTATCCGTTGTGTCAAATTTTCCCTTCTCATCAATTGGGCAGATTTTTGAGTTTTTGACCAGGCTAGCATGTTGTTCTTAAGACTTTTAAGCTTTCTGAATAGTCTCCCTCCTAGTGGCCCAGTGTCTTCAGTGTCTCTCCACCATCTATCAACAGAGGTGGTGAAATTTTCATCTTCTAACCACTGATTCTGAAATTTGAAAAGTGTGCCTCCCTAGTTATCAAAAATGGTATCCAGCAAGACGGGCCAATGATCTGAAACAGTCTTTCCCAATACACTACAAGCAGTCTAAGGATAAAACTCAAGCCAATCGGAATTGCAGACGAATCTGTCCAATCTAGAAAGGGTCAGTGGCCTTATTCTGTTACTCCATGTGAAACTCTTTCCCGAGGTAGGAAGATCAATAAGATTAGATGCCCCCATGAAAACAACAAATCCTCTCATGGTGGCAGTGATTGAAGTGGCTGGAGGATGCTTCTCATTTCTGGATAGTGTAGCATTAAAATCACCACCTAGCAGCCATGGACCTTGATGCTGTCCCACTGCATTTGAAAGATCTTCTCAAAAAACAGCCCTTTGTCTATTGGTGGAAGGCCCATAAATTGCACCTGCGAACCATACTTTATTGCTAGAGAGATCTGTTACCTCGACAATTATGTAATAATCACCAATAAGATGATTTTGAACACTAACAAACCGAGGGTCCCAAATACATAGTATACCACCAGCAGTACCCATGGCATTCTTGGCACACCATTC
The DNA here is from genome assembly GCA_022405105.1 of Aristolochia contorta. NCBI lineage: Eukaryota > Viridiplantae > Streptophyta > Magnoliopsida > Piperales > Aristolochiaceae > Aristolochia > Aristolochia contorta. Next base: position 9,236,487 of record CM039664.1, read on the forward strand.
TGGCCTATGGAAAGGCACCGGTTCTCTCACTACACTGTCTGTCATTTGCTCAAGCTTGGTTTCTTGCAAAAAAATTAATTGGCTTCTATTTTTGCTTATTAGATCCCTTATGGCAATTCTCTTACTTGGACTTTTAACTCCTCGTATATTCCAAGATATGATGATCATTCATAAATTATTTCTGACTCCCTAGCCACTCTTTTTCCTCGTCTTACTTCTGGTTTGTCTTTTGTCACTTTGAGCATCCTCTTTACCTTGGGATCCGTTATTATTCTGACCCACCTTAGTGACAATACTCACCAGAGTTTTGTAATCCTCTTTAGAAACACCTCGCTTCATTTTTTTAATTTGGGAAAGCCAGGAATTTTTATTTGATTTACATGTCCTTCCTTGGACTACAACATCATACTCATCCTCCCTATCCTCTCCCCATCCTCTTCAATTTGAACATCCACTGTTTCAATATTATTCCCCATATAATCTTCTTCACTAGTAGCACCCTCCTAAATTTGTGCTTGTTCACATAAAACATTTACTGAATTTGGTGACTGGTTTGATGAGTCAAGTATTGGTGGGGGTAGAGAGCGATTTTTTTGGGAATAGGTAGTGAGAGGTGAGTTAAATCAGATTGGGGTGATAGGGGCGTTCATGGAGGGTGAATGATTTTGGAGATTGTCATTGATGCTGTTTTCTGGTATATTCTGACCAAGCAAGGTAATAGGATTTTGAGGTGGGCTTGGTGTAGAATGTGGAGAATGGATAGGAGAAGGGGGGATAGTTGTAGTGTAGTCGGGAGGTGTTTTTGATGGCTTTGAGACAGAGACAGGGCTGTTTGTGAGCTGCTGAGCATTTGCCACTGGGTTAGGAGATGGAATAGGAATAGGGGCAAGCTGAGGAGGGTGGTTGGCAGGAGACTCGATTTGAAAAAAACATTGTTGGGGTCAAAGTTGGCGACTCACTGGAATTTTGGCCCTGGAATAGGGGTGATTGGAGGTCCTCAGCCATGCAAAAACCAGCCCATATGTTGAGCGAGAAGTCAGTTTCCGAATCGTGCATCCTCTGATTGACTCGATCTGAGTTGACTGGGTTGACTCGGTCAAGTTCACCCGAGTCAACTTGGTTCGACTCGATATCGGCTATTTGATGTCTCTTAGTGCCCAAATCAGTGCTGTGAGTTTGCCGACCATCAGTTTCTTCACCTCGGTTCGAGTTACATTTGGCGCCTTCAACCTCTGTCTGACTGTCGATTTTGAATGGCGGAATGAAGGTCTCTGGTTTTATGCAGATTGCAAAAACCTTACTCCCCAACTCTAGCTCAGTCCACCTCTCCTCCAAAGGCCATTTATATGGTTTGATCAGAACACGGCTATAAGCCATGTTTCGCCCACTAGTGGTATTTTCGTCAAAGGCAATAATCTCACCCATTTGGGCAGCAAGCAAGCTTAGTGCGTCTGCTCCCCACACTTCTACTGGAACACCCCAAATCTGCACCCAATTTGTTGCTGGTCCAGTTTCGATAGTTTCCTCCCAAGGCCTAGTGTCCCAGCTAGGTTTTTCTTCCGAATGGTCCCATAGAAGCAATTTCTCTTTGGATTCGACATCTTTAGCCTTAATTAGCCAGTCACTTTGCCCTATATATGAAGTAGTTGGCACAAAATCGAGGGACCATCTATGTTGGATCCAATATTCAAGGTTTTGTGCATTTTCCATGCTCCAATCTGTCTTAATCACCACTCCAAATTCCAGATCTTTTTGTCTCGATTCCCATTTTCGAGCAAGTCGCCGCATCTTGTCTTGCACAGTTGATCTTTCTCCTCCCTTGTTTATATTCTTCTCCCAGCTTTGTTCTTCTCTCGTAATCAATTGTATGGGTGCAACAGTTTCCTCCGTGCGTTGTTCTCTTCTAGGAATCAAATCCTCAAGGGATTTTTGCAGAACAGTCCAGGGTAAAACATCATTCAACCCCATCTGTGGGAGATATAGACGAGCGAGGATTTTCTGAGCCCTAAAATGGACAATCTTGCATTCCCATGTGGTTCGCTTCAGGACAGAGATGGTGAAAAGCGAATCGTCCCACCATATTTCACGAGAGGAGTAGGTATTTGACGCTAGGACCTTTTTCAGCTGACTTAAGAAACTGTCAATGATCTCCAGAGGTATCCGGATAAAAGCCCTCCTCTCCAGTCTCAACTTTCGCACATACCCAGCGACGAGCTATGTCTTCTTCGATGGAGAATGAGGAACTACCAAACTTACATTGCCCCAAACTTCTCATAGTATATAGTCTTCCTCCCTACTGGCGTCTCCTTCTTTCCACAGTTTGCCATTCGCCTTCGTTATTGTTTCCTCCTCTTCCACCCATCCTCATCAATCCTTTAAAGCCAGGAATCACAGGCCACCTTTTTTTTTCCTAAGTTGGGTCAGTCCGATTGAAGTCGGCCCGGCGGTCGGGCCGGGTCGATTCAGAACGGGTCGGCCCTCTTATTCACCCCCCTTTTTTTTTTCTAAACTGGTTTGGTCCGGTAGAGGTCGAACTGGTAGGAGTCGGGTCGGTCCGGTCCGAGACGGGCTAACTTAGAGAATACCGAGTCAACTCATCGTGACTCGTTTTCTTCCCTGATTTGCCTAGGTTTTTCATCGAAAAACAGAGTTTTCTTTCTTCCGTCCTTAAATTTCCAGCGAGCCACAACCTTCAGACGAGCTCTTCTCCGCAGTCCGCACTTCACGTTTTCATCTCTTTGATTTCTCTTTCACTTTTCGATTCTCCCTTTCTGTTCTCTCTTTGAGTCTCGAAGTTCATTGGACAGTCTCTGTCATTTTCGAAATCCAGAGCACTTCTCCGATTTGGTAGCGAGAGACCAAAATTCGTTACACCTTGAACTTCATTTGTCAAAACGCCAGAGAAACAATGAATTATCAACAGATGCCCAAGCTCGTCTTATCTCTGGAAAAATCCCAGATAGCACATGCATAAGTATGTTTGTATTTTTGTTGTCCTGCTCAAAGCTTTAATACTGCAACGGTGACAGTGGTTGCAGTGTTTCTGGCTCTAGGACAAGCGGCTAAAGTAAAACATTTGTAGTGGTTAAAAGTAAATTATTATGTAGTCTTGACCTTCCTCATGAGCAGCTAAGCAATTTTTATAGGTTTCTGGGAAGTCTTTTGAGCAGTTGTTTCTAGTTATGCAATGTGAAAAATGAGTGTAAGTTTATCTTTCAATCTATGTGGATATCTGTTACTGCGGTTGCTTCTTCTTGTCTTAATTCTTTTCTTGTGTGGGTAAATGAGATGATCCAACAAAAGTGAGGTGCAGTGGAAATAAGACAATTTTCTTACACCCTTAGAGGCATATAGGTATCTATTCACGTCAGCCTTCCTTTGTTACATACCTTTCAGGCAAAATTGTGGTTAGAATCAGCGTGCCCCAGTGAGTGGTTATAAGGCTTGAGTTCCCCTGCTGTATATGTTGCTTGTTGATATTGTTCTGTTGTACCCTCTTAGGATGCTTATGTGCACCTTATTTTATGTGTTTGTTTTAAATTGCTTTTCATTGTGAATGTATCGATCAAGTTTTGTATATTCATTTTCTAATTGCACATAATGGTTGACATATGTTTTTGAATCTAGGTTAGGGATGAAATTGAACATCTTCTTGATGATAACGAGGACATGGCTCACTCGTACTTAACAAGAAGACAAATCCAAGGTCAGCAACTGGAAGCGTTGACGGCCACTGGAGCGTCAAATAGTATTATTCCTTCTGCTCAACTCCGTGGAGTCAATTCTAACTTTCACAGCTGTGCAAGTTTTGTTACTAGTGTCCATTCAGATGATGATGATGATGTAGAGGATCTAGAGATATTGCTTGAGGCCTACTACATGCAGCTAGATGGGACTCGTAACAAGATTTTGTCAGTAAGTATATGGCATTTTCAAAAAATATTGAAGTACATGGTAACTGAAACTGTTGAACATAGATCCTCCTTCCCTCAACCTCTCTCTACCCCTCTCTCTCTCTACATCTCTCTATCTCTCTATCAACCTCTCTCTACCTCTCTCTACCATCTTTAAATGGGGTGGGAATCTATAGGGTTTCTTTCTCTTTGCTTCTTCTATTATGACTGTTAATTAAACCTTGTCTTTTTGTAGATAGTAATTCTTAGAGACTAAACTATACTTTGTTTCTTGAAAACTAAATGCAGGTGCGCGAATATATTGATGACACAGAAGACTATGTAAACATCCAACTTGACAACCAGAGAAATGAACTTATCCAGCTTCAGCTTATAATGACAATTGCGTCCTTTGTGGTTGCCGTCGAGACCTTAATCACTGGTATCTTTGGCATGAACATACCATACACTTGGAACAATGTTAACGGTGTATTCTGGCCTTTTGTTTGGTACACAGCGCTTGCTTGTTTTGTGCTCTTCCTGCTTATTTTAGACTATGCCAGATGGAAGAAGCTACTCCGTTCTTAATGCACAAGAGTTCATGCTATAGGTAGAACTAAATCGTGCTCTCAGACTATTTAAATGAAAGACTGAAAAAACATTGAAGTAAATGAAAATTGTATGCCGACAGGTGGGAAAAAAATAAAAAAAAACTTATTGTGAATATTTTTCTTGTCATTTTTCTAAACAGGGCATTCCTTCAGGGGTTTAAGGCATATGAGTTGTCATGGTTTGTATCTGTTTCCACATTTCAAAGAAAAGATAATTATAAGCAGTATTTTGCCTTCCCTTAATTTTGTCTATTTCCATAAGTTTTTTTATTTATAAGTTTCTTTATGTTTTTATTGGTTTCCATATCCTTTCACCTAAATCCAAACGTATCTATGACTATAAATGTTGTAATGGTCATCTGATTTTGTTTGAACTGGTTCAATCGGGTTTAACTGGCAGTTGAACCAGGTTAATGAGAGGTAAATGGGTATGGATATTGAGGTGTGAATATCTTGTCTTTAGGGTTTTAAACCCATTTTTTGGATCAATAGTAACTAGACCGGTTAAATTGGTTTGGTTGGATAAATGGTTTAACGGTCGAACCAAGAGAATCGGTTGGGTTATTCGGTTTTTAGCTTTTTTCAAGTTATCATACAAACCAAACTGAGTGAAACATCAGTTCCAGTTGAACCGGGTCAAAATGGCAGGGTTTGTTCGGTTTTTAAAACTCTGATGACTATAAATAAATCGAGAGGCGAGTGCAAGCCCCGCGGCGAGTGCAAACCCCATCTTTGCTATAAATTTGAGTCAATAAACAAAAAATCATCAGGAGCCCATCTTAAATAACCAAGATTTTCAATGTCTTTGGGCCGTAAACTTCACTAGGAATATGATAAGGCCACCATTTTGCCCCCAAATACCCCCCAAAAATTTTCTGGCTTGTTGTCGGTCCTCTGGTCATTCCTGGTACCAGAAATTATAATAATAAAGGTTCAAGATTCAACAATCAAAATTTACGATGGTTTTAATGGTTTAAACATTGCACAAAATAATAATATAAAAACCAAGTAAGAACACTTAGGCAGCATTTGGCTACACTAAGGCAATGTTTGACAGTTTGGTTCAATATTATAAAAGCACTAGGGGAGCAACAAGTGGTTGATAAGGTTTTGTGAAGTTGAAAAATACAGGAAGTTTATGCCTTGCATTTCTGCATTCCGGGGGCAAATGTGGACTCTACAACAATGGAGAAAGTGTGGATTTGATGGTAAATAGTTATTTTGGGTAAGGGTGTATGGTTTGCCACTAGAATTGTGGAGGGAAGCAATGTTAAGACACTTGATCCAGCTTGTGGAGAAGCTGGTTAACAGTGAAGACATTGCAATTATGCTATATTATTGTTGCAAGTTAAAAAAACCAATCAAAAGGGAGCATTTACTTACAATGAAGGTGGGCAAACTTGGGGTCACGATTGAGAGTAGTGTTCCCAGGCCTACTACATATGCCACTTCAACCCCAACACAAACAACCATATCTACTCCTTGTAAGAACTCGATAATTGATTGAGTTTATTAATTTGTACTACACACACACACACACAAGTTTAGAGATAAGAAGAGTAAAAGAAGGAACAAAAATGCAGTGGTTACAAGAGTTTGGTGAACTCTCATTAGACTACTGATACATAAGATCTTGGAAGATTAGATGAGTGCGAGTAACGACTTAACACCCTCCCACAAGCTCAAGGGGTGTAAGACAACATTGAGCTTGTTACGTAAAATTTCAAATCTGGGCTTGTACAACTGCTTAGTCAGGATGTCTGTTTGTTGGTCTGAAGAGGAGATATGCTTGAGTTGAAAAATTCCAGCAATGAGCTTTTCTCGAATAAAATGTATGTCCAGTTCAATGTGTTAATTGTGGCAATCGACCACTGAATTAGAGCTGAGGAAAATAGTATTGACATTATCACAAAATAAGACATGAGGAGAAGGAAGTCGAATTATGTTAAAATCTCCAGCCAAAAGCAAAGACCCAAATTATCTACTCATCAGATCTTCAATTTAATCTCTTAATTGGTTACACCCTTGGTATGAGCTCAATCCATAAATCCCACCTTTGTTCCAAGTTAGATTCTGAATTTTATCTTTTATTTGGAGGCTTAGGCACTATGTTCCCTTTTCAAGTCTTCAATTTAAAAAATTGCTAGATCATTGATAATTAAAATTCCTCCGGATGAGCATAAGGCATCCAAAATTTTACACGATGCTCTATTAAAATAGTTTGAATTCACAATTTTGTTTGACATTTTAGATAATTTCATTTCTTGCAAAATGGTCCGGTTAATTCCATTAGAGTACAAAATATCCTTGAGGCTGACTTTTTTAAAGTGACCTCTGACCACCTAACATTCCAAGATTATAGCTCCATTTAATGATCATGGTTCATAAGGACTCCATGTCTAACCACTCAACCTCTCCCCCCTTAAGCAGGCAATGGACGAGTTCCCACCAATTTGGTTGTCCGTACTGATTCCGTAATCCGGGAAGGATGTACGATTATGTTAGGACTCTCAAGACATACAACAAACGCAAGAAGGCTGACCCAGGGGCATTTTTAGTTTATTAATTTTGGGATTAATTATTAGAACAAGGGTAAAGTAGTTTTTTATGATGTTTTATTCATTTTGGGTAATTAGGTTAACTATAAGAGGAAGCACAGGGGTTAGGGATGTGGAATTTGTGACTTTGCTTTACAGAAGAATAGATACTGAGAGAGTTCTATATTTAGAATTTGCTGTAATTTTCGTGGTGAATCAATAAAGGTTAGTACTTTTCTCTCGTTCTCTCCTTTGGATCTAAACAATTGGTATCATAGCACTATCACGGGAAGAATGACTGCCAAGAAAGTAGACGCCTTGGAAGAGAAGTTGAGCAATGAGGTGGATGCATTGAAAACATCCATGGAGGGACGATTTACAACAATGGAGCAGCAAATGGAACAATTTGCGTCATGGAAGCTGAGCTTTTCACACATCAAAACTATGTTGCAAAAGTTTATTGAATAGTAAGCGTCCGTGAAGCCGTTGCCGCCGACGACGGGAGAAGTGCCAACTGTGGAAAGCTCGGAAATCGACTGCAATACGATGGGCTAGACAGGTCAACCCATTAAAGCAGAGGTGGGTGGTTCTAGTAGCATGGTACACACAGTCAGGGCAGATACCAGTGCAGTTCGAGCAACAGCGCCTGCACAGGGACATGGGTCCGGCGTAAAAGGTCCGAGTTGGATGCAGGATTGGGTGAGGACGTCGCAGGACCTTGCATGACATCAAGAAGCAATTTCCGACCTCGTCAGAGTAGCAACAACAAGTGGGGACCAGAATACAGTAATCGAGAACCCAAACAAAGATATTCGCAGAAAAGGCATCACCAATTTATGGGGGCTGATGGGACGGGCAAGGGAACCCCGCAATGGGATTACCACCAAGGCGGGGATGTGAAGTGTTTAATTGTCCAAGTGTGGGTTATAGTTTTAGACGACCTCAATTTGGAGGAGATTGCAAATCTGAAAATTGAAGATGCCTATTTTTTAAGGCGACGATGCATATGAATAGTTGTATCGAGTGGAAAGATATTTCACCATCAATGAGTTGGACGAGGAAGAAAAATTAACAGCAATGACGATCTGTCTCGAGGGTAAAGCATTAGCATGGTTTCTGTGGATGGAATATTGAGAACCATTTCTTTCGTGGGTGGAGTTCAAGGAACAATTGTTAGAAAGTTTCTGCTCCACTCAATTGGGCAACCTTCACGAGTAGTTTCTGACGTTGAAACAAGAGGGGACTATTATGAAATATATTGTACAAATTGAACTGCTCTCGGGACGACTAATGGGTGCTTCAGAAGCGGTGTTAAAGGGAAATTTTATGAAGGGGCTAATGCCAAACATCTGGGCAGAGTTGTGGCCACTTAAAACAAGAGGGCTACGAAAAATAATGGAGTTGGCTCAAATGATTGAGGACAAAAAGACGGCTGACCGTCCTAACAAAGGGTACTCGAGGAGTGTTTCCGCCCATAACAGTACATCAATTGGATTCATGAAAGCTCCGGCTTTAGGGGTTGTCAAGGAATCATTGAAAGATAAGTTGGAGGTACTGCAACCAAACAGTACTTTTAAGATGCTTACTAAAACTGAAATTCAGATAAAACGGGCGAAAGGCCTATGCTTTCGCTGCAAAGATCACACCCTACAAGTTTTATTGGTTTGCGATGATGAGGATGAAGTGGACATTGAGAGAAAAGAAGAAGATGTAGCAATAAAAGAGGACCACCCACATTTAGACGCTATTGAGGTTTCACTAAATTCAGTGGTGTGGTTCACTTTGAAATATACCATGAAGGTCAAGGGCAGAATATGCGAACAAGATGTTATAGAGCTAACTGACAATGGAGCAACACAACTTTATTTCCCTTCAAATGGTGGAACAATTGAGACCACATTTAACCGTAATGACAAGTTTTGGTGTAACATTGGGTATGAGGCGAGTGGAGAAAAATCGAGGACTGTGTCATGGGGTGGTACTCGAATGGCAAGGGGTACAAGAGTTAGTAGATTTTCTTCCTCTGGAGTTGGGCAACACAAATGTGATATTGGGGATGGAGTGGTTACAAACAATGGGGGAGATGAACGTGAATTGGAAACTATTACGGATAGAATTTGATGACGGCGGAAGGAATAGGGTGTTAAAGGGGGTTCCCAGCTTATGCCGAACAAGGTCTCGATAAAAACTATTGTTCAAGCAATTACGGAGGAAGGGGGCGGTTTTTTTACTGCAGTTCAGAACTTGGAGGGTGCCTCAGAGGTATCTAGTGAGCATTTCCTGAACTAGTACATCAACTTCTGGTTCGATTTGAGGGGGTGTGTCAGATGCCACAAGGCCTTCCTCCTCGGTGTGAGCACGAACATGCTATAACTTTAAACGAGGGGACGTCCCCAGTAAGTGTTTGACCATATCGATATCCGCAAATACAGAAAGATGAGTTAGAAAAGCTAGTTCACAAGATGTTATTGACAGGAATTAATCAGCCAAGTGTGAGCTCGTTTTCTAGTCTCGTTCTATTGGTGAAAAAGAAAGATGGCAGTTGGTGATTCTGTGTCGACAACCGATCTTTGAATAAGGAGAGTGTTCCAAATAAATTTCCCATTTCGGTGACTAAAGTGCTTTTAGATATATTAAATGGAGCGACAATGTTCACAAAGATTGATTTAATGTCAGGGTACCACCAAATCCGCATGCGACTAAAGAACATAGTGGCCTTTCAAACACATGAGGGTCATTACGAATTTCTCGTCATGCCGTTTGGGCTTACCAACGCCCCCACCACTTTTCGATCACTGATGAATAAGGTTTTTAAACACTATCTGCCTAAATTTGTCTTGGAATTCTTTGATGATGTATTAGTGTACAATTCCATTGTGAGTGAGCATGTCCAACATTTTTGAGGTTGTATTTACAGAATTACAAAAGCACAAATTGTTTGCTAATATGAAGATATGCTTGTTTGTGCAACAAAAGGAGGAGTATTTGGGACACATTGTCTCAGCCGATGGGGTGGCAGTCTACCAAAGCAAAGTGGCAGCAATGATAGACTAGCCTAGGCTGACCACACTGTTGCAATTGAGGGGCTTTCTAGGGTTCACTGGATATGATAGGAAATTTGTGAAGGGTTACAATACTAACTGAACAATAAAAAAAGGATAATTTCCATTGCGGGGATGGCGCTTCTCAAGCCTTTGAGAAGTTTAAGCATGCAATGACGACTGTTCCAGTGTTGTAGCTACCTGATATTAGTCTCAGCCACACCATTTTGCTGAGGAGAATAGGGACAAGAAAATTTATGAACAATACCATTAGACAAACAAAATGAATTAAAGTTAGTGTTAATGTATTCACCATCATTGTCACTACACAGTTTTAATCGAACAACCATACTGAATTTTATTTCGCTGACAAACTATTTTAAGTAAAACAAAACCTTGGACTTGTTCTTCAAAAGATAAAGCCAACAACATCGACTAAAATCATCAATGAAAGTAACAATGTATGAATATCACAAAAGACTCCTAACAGGGCATGACCCCCACACATTAAAATGAATCTAATCGAAACAAACACTACTAGATCGAATGTCTCTAGTTGGAAAGGAAAACTCTATGTTGTTTCCCAAGTTGACAAACTTCACACTCAAAGGTTGAACCAGCTGGAATAGATGGAACTATGAGGAAAGATGAAAAAAGATTAAAAAAAGAAAAAAAGAGAGAAGAAGAAGAAGAAGAACCAAGAGTCCCAAAGGGATGAGGAAACCTCTGGAACCCTTACCTTGTGGTCCACGTTTCGGAAGAAAAGTGAGAGTAAAGAGGTCCAAAAAAAATCAAGGAAGCCTTCTCTAGTTTCATCTTGTAATCTACTATCTATTCTCTTCTTTTTTGTCTTATCTAGCTAAATTCACTTGTTTCACGTCTTGGTTTGCTCAATTCACGTTTTTCATTGTTTCTGGTCTTATCAAGCAAAATTCACTTGTTTTTGGTTTTATTTGGCTAAGTCACTAGTTTTTGAGTTGGTTTCGCTCAATTCTACTCATTTCCTTGGTTTCTGTTTGTTTGGGTCTTAAAATTTCCACTTGAACCTTTGATTGGTGTTCACTTCAGAGAACCTAATGAACTCAATCTAGAATCAGAAAACACTTATCCGTTTTGAAGATTGAACGAAGCTGCTGTGTGGAGAACCCCACTGCCTTAAAGACTTAATCAACGATCCCGTATGCATAATCGAAGTTCCGATACTCCCAAGGTGGCACAACTCTTTTCCAGTGAGGTGCACTCGTCACCGGAAAAGTGGTATCGTCGAGAGAGAGTCCAGAACTGAAAATTAGCACAAAATGTTTGCACAAAGGAAACCAAATAGGAAAGATTGAAATTGAAAGAGAGCGAGATTGACATTCAGAGAGATTTGAGCGACAGAGAGATTGAGCGGGAGAGATGGTTTCTGGTACCTCTTAGTTATCGGGAGAACCCTCTTTATTATTCTCCCAAAGCTTCAACAACTCCATTTCTTCAATGGCGGGGAGGAACTCTTCGTGCTGAGGAGTCATCTCGCCGAACCCCTTGTGAAGGGTCATTCCCGAACAGAAAACTTTGTTCCCTTAAAGCCCTAATTCCCAAATCGACGAATAGATAGGAAAGGGGAAGAAGAGATTAGGTCGTGTCCTAACTCAATAAGAGGATCCGGACCCGGACCCTAGTAATGGGAAAACACACGCGTGCAAGCACTTGTGCATGTCATTTTCCCAACACTAAGTACACCTCTGAGTCTTCACTCTGCTGATTCTTTGTTGAAGATGATAGAGCTATACAGATGGGTATTAAAGCAGTCGGAACGATCGTCATCCACTAATCATTGACTAAAAAATTTTCAGGAATCCCATTCTTCTGTTATCGTCGTCTCTACTACTTTGGTTAAGAATATGTCCCAATTTGTTGTGGTTCAGAAGTGGAGATAGAAGTGGGTTTTTCAGCTTATGCATTTATGTTTTGTAGTCTGTCCTATATGCTTGCTGTTTCTTAACGAAATTACATTCCAACAAATGTTTGTAAGAGATGAAATAGGTCGGTCTTCACGTGAAGGTTTTTCCACAAGACAGAAATACACTATACATTAGAAATAATAAGAAAAATAATAATAGTAATCAATATACAATAATTACTTGCGATAGAGAATGAGATACCTTACACAACCAATAATTCTTATTTAAAATAAACTCACAAAAAACCATTAAATACTTTCAGAAATTAATTGATCAGCATATCTGGGTCGAATCTTGTTCAGAAGCAAAAATTGTAATTCATCATAATTTTGAATAAATATATCAGAAAAGAAATAAAGGTTAGTAGCCAAGATTATGAAAAGCATGAATACAGGGGAACTTGTGCTCATTGGCTTGATGCACAAAAGGGTTTCTTTGCATAAAAATCTGAGTCGAGATGAGAGACATTTTACAGCTAAATCGTCAGTTCATATATTTCTCGAAGCACGAGTAGAATTATTTCCTTTTAAGAGCCATTAAGGAAATGAAGGCGAGAGTCCTGGTCTCCCCTCCGGTGTGCGAGGACAGGACCACCCAGGTTCGACTAGATACGGAAATCGTAACCTAACCTAACTAGTGCAACCTCATCCAAAATGTTGTCCCCATGACACAGCAACCTCAGAAGAGTCTCCAATTTATCTACGAGTTGGAACAATCAATTAAGCTACGGTAAATGAGGCAGATAAAGGACTTTCTTATCAGGTGCATATTAGATACATTAAAATGAACTAAAAAATGTATACCTACAAACAGCAAAGATAATACTGAATCTCGCTTTTTCAACTCACAGCACTTAGTTCAAACTCGGAGGGAGAAACCACAACCATCAGATTCTCTTAATTAACTCAAAGGAGAAAGACAAAAACAAAAGAAAAGAGAGAAAAACCCCAAAAGGTAGTTTACAGAGCTGGAAGAAGAAGAAGAAAAAACCTACATTGTGCAAAACTCCAGACTATTGCAAGTGAAAAAAATCGAATAAGATGATAGGATCTCATGTTATATTGGTATACATTTTACATCCAGAGACTTATTTTTCTGAGATTCGGAAGGCCTAACCAAATATGGCATGTAGCCTTGGATATTTTGCACAAAAAGTTGATTACTGATTAATTTACTTGTAATGATGGCAAACTTCTCGTACTAGCTTGTCCATGAACTGGTATTTCTTGTCCCACCCCCATCCAGGGTTACTCTGCATCATAAATATCAGGTAAGCAATCAGATTAAAAAGTATAAAATAGATCAAAACATAAAATTCCAGAGGGGGGTGGAGGGGGGGCATGCAGAAAATACAAGCAAGTTGATCTCTCTGCTCATGACCTCCAAACATACAATTTGTTCTGTTCTACCCGCTGGCAAGAAACCCCTCAACGACATTCACTTGAGAACATAAGAATACATCTAACACAAATTTTGGAGAAGAGGGAGCTCCACACTGAGCTTTTTCGTCAATCAGCTTAACCCACAAAGTGTGACATCCATCTGCTGGCTACTCCACATTTCTTAACAATCACTTTCTCACCCTCCATAAGGATGTCACATATGAGTAGGAAAAGTAAATAGCAAACCAATAGACAACATAGATTATTAAAATACGGACAACTCAACATCCATTGATGTATAATATTTATCCATCGATGGATAATATGTATCCATAGAGGGAATGCTTTAGCAAGTCTCGTTTGTTTTTGTTCCATAGAAGAACCATCTTATACCTTCTGCCAAATGTTTTAGAGTTCCTCTGTCACCTTTTTGTCCCATTCATGGACCATCTCATACCATCCATGGAATAATTTAGAGTTCCTTTGTCACCATTCTTTTCCTTCCACGGGACAATTTAGAGTTCCTTTGTCACCTTTCCTTTAAATCCATGGACCACTTCACACCACTGATGCTTCGTATTAAAGTGCCTTCTTTACCTTTCTACTCAATCAAGGCAAACTTCACAATTGATAGAAGCCTTTATGTTAGCACATTTGCCTGTTTTTGTTCTTTAACAATCTATGGAGATAATGAGTTCAACGGACAGTTCCTCCAAATGTGGCAACTGATACGCTAGACCAATTCCTTGTCTAGTGCCCATTGCTCGAGAGACTGAACAAAGACTGCATGTGTCAAGGATCAAGTGCCTCCTATCACATTGCAGGTTGAAGAAACTGGTTCCTGATGCTAGGTAGTAGGCTATGGTCGGGCAATATTTGTCCCAGTCGTTGACTGGTGACTCTGAGTCATGCCACCGGATTGACCAAGACTTGAACTCGATCTTCTGCAGCGTACGGTCTTGCTCTCAAGTCCATTTGAGGCTAGTCAGTCAAACTCCACCCAAGACCTTGACGAAAATTGACAAAACCACACTCAAATGATTAGGCGAAAAGTCTACTCTATTATTCCAACAAAGAAAGGCTCCTTTGAGCTACAAATTTCAGATATTTAAATCAGAAAATACACCACTTATTTATAGGTGTCCAGCTAGTGTATAAAAAGATATAAAAAACCCTAAGAAAATTGACAAATAGGTCAAGTAAATGTCCTCCCTTGCTGCCAACACTTGTACCCAATCAATTACTGATACTCAAGACCAGGTTTCTCCCTCAGACGAGAAAAATGCCGAATCCAGAGGGGATGAAATTTATTCTGGTGGGTTGACCAGTAGTATGTTGCCACACACAGATGGCACTGCAGAACTTGGTGAAAATGTATGTGAGCGCTGCAAATGGAATCAATGACCAAGATAAAGCTTACCATGGATTTTGAAGATGGTGAATCAGCACCAGAAAATAATGGAAACCAGAGCGAAAGGACCAATTTCCCATGCAATTTCAAGATTTTTCTCAACATTGGGGATAAGGTTCTCTTTAGGGGGACAGAATGATAGGCTTTAAAGTAGAGTAGGTTGTTTAATTGGTGATTGTTATACTTTGTTATGTTTTTTTTTTGAAAGTTGGTATTTCATTCTAATCTAATTCCCATTCCCCTAAGGAGTCTTGAACCCAAGACCTCCCCTGCAACAAACCCCCCCCCCCCCATGTGGCCACTGCGCTATGCTCAAGTTCACACACAGTTATAAAAAACATAATAATTACTTTAATATAATCCTGAGGAACTAACTAGATGTAGCCCTGTTAACAGAGCAAAATAACCAAAATACTCCTGCTTTTCAGCAAATCTCTTTGTCGTAACCACCTAGTTAGTGTTTTTTTTTAAACTTATTTGCCCTAACTCAAATAAAAGCACTTACAAGAGTTGTTGAACTCCAATTATTATAAATTACAGATTCAGCAGGAAAGGCTCTCAAAGAACTCTCAACCTTGACTTTTCCGACTCCCACACATGTTTCCTCTCTTCCTTCAGCTTGTCAAATAGTTTTCTCTTTTCTTCATCTCTCATCTTCTTCTCTTCTTCTTCTCTTCTTCTCTTCTCCTTCTCTACTCATATCAATTACTAGAGAAGGTGTCTAGATCCTACCACAGGAAGACGTCCAAAGAGGACAGCAAACAGTGATATTCATGGAGGCTGCTAAAAAATAAATTTTAATGAAAGTGCAATGAAACTAAGTTTATAAAAGAGAGTGTTAAGGAGCATAAGAGTAAGTTCACACTTAGAAACTAAGTTTATAAAAGAAAGTGTTAAGGAGCACAAAAGTCAATTCACAATAAAAAACTAAGTATTTGTTAAAAGAAGTGAAGAGAAAACTTAGTAATTAGCAAACAGGTATATAAATGACTTAACTCCAAAAACATTTTTTACGAAAAAACTCGCTCTTCCTAAGAATTAAAACAATCCAATGGACACAGAACAAAACAATCCCAGAAAAAATACCATCAATGAATATAAGGAGCAACAGAACCATAAATATGAAGATAATAACCTGAAGAGAAAGAACAGCACGGTCAGTGAATCTCTTAACCGAAGAAGGTACATGAGCAGGAAGACTGTTTGCCACTTGCCCCAACACATCTTGCTGCTGTTTTGCTGTTACTCTATCCGGACCGCTATAATAGTCAATAAGTTCTTGGAAAACAGGTAATCTTTCCATCAATTCTTCAATGATTTCCTGAAAGAGAAAGATATAATACGCTTTAGAGATGCAGGGGTAGCCTCAGTAAACAGACAATAGCAAGATATTTTCATGATCACAAGTTCCACAAATTGAGCACCGGGACATAGATCACGTGATTCAGAAGCTGTCAATAAACAGCATAAAAAAAATTAATACCAGCTTCTCTTGAAGGTAATGCCTTGTTGAAGCCTCATTTATCTAGTTTCACTATTTTTTTTTAACAAGTTCACTGTATGATATATAATAAATCAAAAAAACTAAACGAAATAGGTACAGTAGAAAGCGGTCAGATCATGAATTCATCAGTCCTGATACACCACTTACAAGAGAGCCAGATCCACCACAAAGGAATTAATATCTATAGCAAGTGTCACATCAGCAACAAATTGAAAGAGGGAGAGGGAGAAAATAGAAGGGGAGCTAAAAATAAACTGTTAATGGAGATAGAGGAGATAAATAACTACTGGTCAAACAAACAAAATTAAGAACAAGAATAAATTCCCCTCCCCTTCTCTACAATAAATATAATTAACAAAACAAGATGAGAATACAGAAAAAGGCAGCAGTTATCGAATTACTACAATTAATGAGTCTTAACCAGTGTTTTAAAAACCGAACCGGTGATCGAACTGGTGGAGCTTCCGATTCTGGTTCAACCGGTATGAGTTGTATCTCATTAAAAAAATTCATAATAATATTTCTATATGCAAAAACCAAGTATAAAAATACAAAAACTATTAAAAATGCTAAAAAGGGAACTAGACCGGTTCAACTGCTCCGGTCCGATTCACGGTTCAACGATTGAACCACTAAAACCCACCAATCAACCAGTTTTTGACCATTTCCGGTTTTTTTAGCAAACCGAACCGTTCAAAGCCCCGGTTCCGGTTGAACCCGGTCGAACCGGTGGAGCTTCCGATTCTGGTCCAACCGGTTCAATCAGGTTCAACCGTTGGTTCAACCGGTATGAGTTGTATCTCATTAAAACAATTCATAATAATATTTCTATATACAAAAAATAAGTTTAAAATTACAAAAACTATTAAAAATGCTAAAAAGAGCACTAGACCGGTTAAACCGGTCCGGTCCGATTCACGGTTCAGGGGTTGAACCGCTAAAACCCGCCAGTCAACCGGTTTTTGACCATTTCCGGTTTTTTTAGCAAACCGAACCGTTCAAAGCCCCAATTCAGGTTGAACCCAGTTGAACCGGCCGGGTCGGTTCGGTTTTTAAAACAATGGTCTTAACAAAACAAAATTCAAAATTAGAAAACAGCAGAAATTATTATGTACAATGTCACTAAGGAGCAAGAAAGAAGGAAAGGATCGTTTAAAGCTCAGAGGCAAGAAATATGCAGGGGGCAGAAACATTAAGGAAAGAAGCTAGAGAGAGAAAAGAAAGGAGAAAAAGGCTTCGGAAATGTCCAAGCACTTTGGATTAGAGAAATAGAGAATCCTAATCTCAATTATATAACTTAAGTGAGAGATACATGCTTCCGGGCAGCCCCGCACTTGGGCCCGTTGGTTGGCATGGGCAGAGTATTCCTATAACACGTCAGCCCACTCGGCCACCCGATGTACGCCTTTTTGAGCATTACATGGCCGCGATCCTCCTGCTCTTCTCCGCTATGAACGGGGCTCCGCTTTAGTCTCGGTCGTTGATCAGCAGCTGACGGACTGAGATGCCACTCTAGACGGCTTAAGGATGAATCTTTTGCATGCCCAACAGAGAATGAAGTTTCAGGCCGATACTAAGCGCCATGATGAGGCGTTTGCAGTGGGGGATTGGGTGTTTCTGAAGCTGAGACCATATAGACAGCGATCACTTGCACAATGCCACTTTGAGAAGCTGGCTACTAGGTTCTATAGGCCGTACAAAATTCTGCAGCGGGTGGGGAAGGTTGCTTACAAGTTGGCATTGCCCCCTTCGGCTTCTATTCATCCAGTCTTTCACGTGCCTCAGCTATGACACGCCTATGGGGAGTTCCATTCTCCCGCCGACTTACCCCCTCAGCTAAGTGCTGAGCTAGAGATCGTTGAACCTGAAGCGGTATTGGCCGTCCGACCCAAGGGGCAAGGCAAAGCCGGTGAAATGGAGGTGTAGCTCAAGTGGAAGAGTCTATCAGAATTTGAGGCAACATGGGAGGATTTTTACTTAATTCAATGTCAATTCCCTGACTTTCACCTTGGGGGATAATGATAGGCCACCGGTTCGGTTCACCTATGCTAGGCGAGGAGGGAAAAAGAGCAAAGAAGCTGAGGTGTCTTCAACTCGTCCCAATCAGCAAGAACAAGGACATGAAGTTGCTGGTCCCTAATCAGGAGTTAGTTGGAGGAGCCTGACGTGGCAAAGGGCTGGAATCAGTCATACAAGTTGCATAGAAGGGGGGGCAATATATGTAATAGAGGGAGAGAATTGTAGGTATCGGAAAATATCTTTTGTAAACTCAAAGCTCTGCTATGTGGGAGAGTGCCAAGCCTCACGAATGCTTGTTTAGCTATTGTTAAATATTGAATTGAGTAATAGAAAAACAAGGAGTCCAGTACTACCCTAATTTCCCCATATTGCATTATATTCTCCTTGCTGTTCTTCCCATCTCAGAGTGTATCAGTGGCCACTTAGCAACCAATAGGAATTGTCTATTGAACCATCATATAAATGCCATTCAAGGTACTCAAAAGTAAAGTCTTTCAGTACAAGACTGCACATCCTTTCTTCTCATACTTCATGCCCCTTTTTTGTCGGTAATATCTATTTAATATTTCATCCATAGGATTTTAGAGAGACAAAAACTTCAATAAATTGGTTCGTTTACAGCCCCAGGAATACCCTTAAACAATTTTGAAGCATAAAGAAGACTTTGCTTTATTTTACTTGAAAGTTATGATTTTTCTCCCATACCCTAAGGAGACTTGAACCCAAGACCTCCCATAAAGAAGACTTTGCTAACCCACAATTACCAAGAAACGTCAACATAACTCCCATCTACTGCACCAAATCAACGTTTACCAAGGAAAGATGCAGCAAAACTACTCATATGGAACAAGGAAAAGCACTTTCAATATAACCTACCTCCCACTCCTCTTGACTCTTTATTCCCTCATACTCCATTAAGAAGGGTTTCATCTTCTCCAGTGCATCCCTTAAAGGAATTGGAGGCTTCTCATCTATGTCAGGATTAGATTCAAAATCTCCCATCAAATACTCCGGTTCATACTCTATCTGCAAAAGAAAAGAAAGACATTAATGTCACATGAATGGTTGACTAAAAACTTCATAAAAGAAATAACTCATACCAAATTATTTGTATGTAGAGCATCCAAATAAGCATCATCCATTGGCGATGGCAACACTCTCCAGCTCATCTCCTCAAATGCCTCAGTCAATTTGTTCATATTCTCTTCTCCAAGTCGCTTCACTAACCTATCACCATCAGCATCATCTCCAAGGTAAAGTCCTGTAGCAAAATCATCATCTGCATCACCGGATCTGCCAACACCACCACGTAAACCACGCCCTCTAAACCCTCTACCGCTACCCCTTCCCCTAAGCCCCCTTCCTCTTCCCCTTCCACCTTCTCCTCCACGCCCCAAGATTTCAACTGCCTTTTTACTGCCTCATCTCGGGTCAATCGTTGTGATGATCCTCCATCACTAGGCCCAGCCCTCTTGGATTCCATAGGGGAAGACCTACGCCGAAGATGCCGATTTTCTTCTTGAGGCTTAGGCCCAATGGCTGATGGCTTAGTAAGCTTTCCACGCCCTGCACCTGACAACCCTTCAGAAATACCAGTTGGAAGGATGGCATCGCTTTCTTTATCTGGTAATAAATCAACAAACTGCATTTGACGTTGACTCGATTCGTTTGCTCGATTGAAAAAAATAGGCTTCTTAGCTTGGGAACTGACACTGTCAGAATCAGTCAGTGGAGTATGACCTCGACCAGCTGAAGGATTGACACCTGAAATCCAAGAGGAGAATGTAGGAAGAATTGGGCTTGATGGGGTAGGTTTACCACGACCATGACCAAGACCAGGAGGGGTCGTGGCACCATCTTCCATGGAGTCAGAATCTTCAGTGAATCTTCCAGATCCAGAAAGGCCAGAGCCTCGGCCACGTCCTCTTCCACCAGAGCTGGAGAAGGTGGAGAAGTGACAGGAAGCAACTAGGGTTTGCTTAGCAACAGGACTCGGCGTCGTTAATCTTCCAATGCCTTTCATTTTCAATACTGTTATGATATGAAAGGAGTTCAATAAGATATCTATATGACCAAATTAAAAGAAAATTCAAATATATGTATAAGAGAAATATACTGAAAAAGCATAAGAACAAAAAAAACATCATCAAAATCTAAGAACATGATCTAGTCAAGTCCATTGTCAAAGTAGACAGTAATCACACAAGTATGAAATGCCCAAAATGGGAACGGTTGATGTTGTGGAACGGCGACGCGGCGGTGACGAGACGGCGACACGGCGGTGACGGGACGGCGACGCGGCGGTAACGGGACGGCGACGCGGCAGTAAAGGGACGGCGACGCGGCGGTAAAGGGACGGCGACGCGCGGTAACGGGACGGCGACACTGCAGCGATGCGGCGGGAGGGATCAGAGTAAAGCAGTGTCGAAACCTAGTTTCGACCTGGAGAAGACGACGAGTCAGACTTGGCGTGTTCCTCCGAGTTTGAACCCGAGTTATCCTCCGAGTCGACTGGGCTCTGTTCTTCTCTTGGGGAAGAAATAAACCCATATTTCTTCCATAAATGAGTCTGTCCCGTCCCGGATTGAGTTGAGCCAACTAGCCCGAACTGAACCGGACTGAACCGGACTGAACCGGACTGATCCGGTCTAGGCATAGTAGGGTTAAAAAGAAAAGGAAAGAAAAAAAAAGATAATTGGAATTACCTGACCCACCATAAATTATACTAGACTTTTGATAGCGGAGCAAAGAGAGACTTTTGGTTTGGTGAGATCACTTGTGCCTAGAGAGACAGAACGACGAGAGCAGGATGATGGAGAACCCCGAGTGGTTTCTGCAGGGGCACAACCTCGTGACTCAAGGGTGACGGAGCTGCGGCATGACATTATTGTTGGATCAAGAGATGGAAGACGTGAGGATTTGGATGCGGGAAGACACCAGGAGGAAGTTTGGACGACAGTCAAAAAAAGGAGAGGCAATTTTGTCGAAAGGATTGGTCGGCAAAGACTCCTAGGCACCTGTCAATATAGGGCTTCGATCTTCTCAATCGATCACGATACTGCAAGAAGATTCTTTCGGGTTGAAACATGAGAAAAAAAATCCTTCATTCGTATTCCTCAAGGCTGGTGTGCTTTTTATGGAACAGATTCGGGGTGTAATGAACTCTTTACAAACCAGATCCAAAGAAATACGGTGGGAGGATTCCCAGTGTACCATTTCGACCTTCCGAAGGCGTGATTGGAAATGCAAGCTCGTACACTTCATAGCTCATAAGGTTTTGGCACAAATTTATCTACCGAAATTCAGCGTTGATGGGATTTCACCATGGAAATGCCTATTAGAGCCATTTGAAAAACTATTTCCTTGTCTGCCAAAGGATGTAGCTGAGCAAGCAAAAGAAATATTGTGGATGATCAATAGGAAAAGGGGAAGAACCGATGAACCCCTTGGTTGGAAAGGACAAAGAGAAGACATTCCAGCAAGTAATGAAAGAGAAATAGCAAAGCAAAAAACTATTTCTGCATAACAGTATCATTGCAAAGCTCGACTGGGAAGTTCACAAATGTGAGGAACTAGAGGCCTGGATTAAAAAGCGATGGAACTTCTCCTTCTCGCCGAAAGTATCGTTTTTGGGAGGATGGGAATGGCTTGTGATGGGAGGAGACGAAGACATTGGTCGAGACCTTCTGCAATGGAACCATACTGATTCGGTTCCTTGTTGGGAGGTTCGGAAATGGGAGTCAGCCACAGAATCGGGTCCAGTATCAATTTGGATCCAAATTTGGGGGATTCCCCCTTTACTATGGGAGACGAAGACATTGGAGATGGTTGCCAATGTTTTCAGAACACTTCTGGAGCTTGAAGATGAATCTTTGACTGGTAGGAATATGTCCTACGCACGAGCGAAAATCCGACCTCGAAGCTAGCCTATTAAAGAGCAATGGATTGATCTGGTTATAGATGGGAAGTATTTTGTGATTCTCCTAAAACCAGAGGAGTTCCTTCCACCATTTAGAGTTGTATGCAGCAGGCGAAAGGACGAAGGTGACAATCCCCGAGACACAGAAACTCAACTCAACACGGTGTTGGAGCGAGTCGACTCGGTAGCTCGAACCGGCCGAGTCGACTCAATAACTCGAACCGACCGAGTCAACTCGGCAACTCGAACTGACCGAATTAACTCAGTTACTCATCCATGGGTTGCTACTGATGAGCAGCCAATTAATGCACCTCCCCCCACAATTGAATTTGCTGCCGACCGAATCACCGGACCAGTCACTGAAATTCAAGAGGTACGCCCAGGAAAATGTACTGAATCATTGGCTTTGCAATACTCTCCTATACCCACAAACCTTGTGATACCTACAAACCAGAAATTGTCTCCCACCGTATGCAGCCACTCTCCAAAATCAGTCCTCCTTGGCCCCAATTTTAAACCACCTCTCTTTCAATCAGGCCACCCCTCTGACTAGTATACATGAAAATTTCTCTTTTCCCACCCACCAAAGCCCGCAGAAAATCTCCTTCGTCCCCATCACCCTTTTGAAGAGCCCCCTTAATGTCTTCTCAAAGAGACATAAACCTTTGGTCCGGGCTGACTCACCTAATTCTGTAAATGCTCATTGCATCCGGGACATGAATATAGGGATACCTGAATCTGTTGAAGTGAATTAGCATCGAAGGGATGGGAACCAAGTGGGTGATGGAAACCAGATTAATGGCGATAGAAAACATGTTAGAAATGGAATGAATGCCACTACTACAATGAGGAGCTTTGTGGATTTTCTTGGATCCTTAGACCTTATTGATCTTCCTTTTTCTGGGAAGACCTATCCATGGAGTAATAAGAGGGTTAATCCAACCTTGTCCGGGTTGGATAGATTTATCTGTAATGAAGAATGGACTCAATTATACCCGAATGTGACTTGCAAAGTGTTGGGGAAATTAGTTTCGGATCACTGGCCTATCCATCTAGACACGAACTCTGAAAATTGGGGGGGAGGGGGGGTGTACCTTTCAGGTTTGAGAACCAATAGCTTGAAGATGATGAATTCTATCCCCGTATCGAAAATTGGTAGAATGAGATTGAGGACAATGGGCCATTGGGAGGGAGACTATTTAGGAAACTAAAATTATTGAAGAACAAATTACAAGCTTGGGCCAAAATCAGCAAGGCTGACCAAATCGCTAGGAAGATTGAGTTGAGCACTCGGATTGATACACTAGACTTGTTTGAGGCGTCTACAGCTTTAGAGGATCATGAGATTGCTGAAAGAATTTCAGCAATTGTGCAATTTAATAGCTTGATTCATAAAGAGGTCATTTTATGGAAGCAAAAGGCAAGATACAAGTGGCTAATGGAGGGAGATGGCAACACCCATTTTTTCCATGCTATAGCATCCCAGAGAAGAAGAACAAACATAATTTCCTCTCTCTCAGTCAATGTGGAAATCACCTCTGAGAAACCCACTATTATAAACTGCATTTTATCTCACTTTTGTAGTTTGTTTGCAGAGGATACTCACAATCAACCACTATTGCTGGGGATCAATTGTAACTAGCTCACCCCTGATCGTGTTGCCACTCTTGAACAACTTTTTACTATGGAGGAAATTGAGAATGCTGGCAAATGCCTTCATAAGGACAAAGGCCAGGGACCGGATGGATACAATGGGGAGTTCTTTAATACATGTTGGTCTATCATTTAGAATGATGTGAACGATCAACTTCAGCATTTCTACCAGCATGGACTTGCTAGCACAACACTCGGTGCTACCTTCATTGCCCTTATCCCCAAAAAGCATTGTGTTGAAACTGTTAATGATTTCAGGCCTATCAGTTTAGCAAGCAGCACCTACAAGATCATTACAAGACTATTAGCTTCAATATTACAAAAGGTGATATGACACATTATACGCACAGAACAACACGCTTTCATTAAAGGCAGAGACATTATGGATGTAGCCGCGTATGTCCATGAGATCATTCATGCTTGTCAACTGTCAGGGGAGCCACGAGTGGTTTTGAAATTAGATTTCGAGAAGGCTTTTGATAAACTCTCCTGGAGCTATTTGGAATCAGTGATAAAACAAATGGGCTTTGGTTGGCGATGGAGGCAATGGATGAAGACATGCATATCTTCAGCAAGGTATTCCATATTAATTAATGGTGGTGCCCATGGATACATTAAACCCACGAGGGGACTTAGACAGGGTGATCCCCTATCTCCCATGCTCTTTAACATAGCAGGAGAGAGACTGAGGTACATGTTGAACATGGCAATTGATGAGGGATGGATTGACCCTGTAATTGATAGGAATTATCTTTAAGCACCACTAGTTTTTTTTACGATACCATTCTCTTCTGCAAGGGCAATGCTAGTCAAATAAGAGTTATAAAATGTATTCTGATGTTGTTTGAATTACCTTCTGGACTGAAAATAAATTGGTCCAAATCAGCTCTCTATGGTTTCTCAGTAGAAAGTAAGATAATGTACGACATAGCTGCAATGTTGGGGTGCAAGATTGGCTCTTTACCTGCAACCTACCTTGGTTTACCTCTTTTTCCTGGTAGAACAACTAAGGGCTTATGGGATCCGATCATTGAAAAGTTGAATTTGAGATTGAATACATGGCAAAGGAGGCTACTTACAAAAGCAGGCAGGCTTACTTTAATCAAAACTTGCCTACTTGGCATACCCACATATTTTTTATCCTTCTTACATTGCCTTACATCAGTGGTAAACAATATTGAGAAGCTGATGAGAAATTTCCTTTAGTCGGGATCTTCGAAAACATCAAAGATGCACCACATCTGTTGGAAGGATGTATGCTTGGCAAAGGAGGATTGAAGACTTGGAATCAGGAGAATAAGGCACATGAATGAAGCACTCCTAATGAAATGGCTTTGGAAACTGAATACAATTAGTGGGGCTACATGGAAAAGTTTAATTGTAAAAGCACTTGACAATAGGCCGAGAGATTGGTAGTTTGGAGACATACAACAATAGAGGCTCTCATCGATTTGGAAGAAAATTGTTAAGTTGCTGCCTTTTTTTGCTCAGCATACCTTCATTCATCCTGGAATTGGTGACATAACACTTTTTTGGACTGATAAATGACTAAATACGATTAAATTAAATGGCAAAAAGGCAAAAAAAAAGTTTTGTGAGGGGAGAGAATATTTGTGAAGGCAAATCAAGAAATTTTCGTTGTCCCAGATTGAGAAATTCCAGTTATGAGTCTGAGAGTGAATCTCTTAATCACCTTTTATTGCACTTCACATATAGCTGGAAGGTATGAACTTTTTTCATAGATAAATTCAGACTAAACTTCCCCATTCCTCAAAATCTTAGCAACATTATTGCTCTTATCGGATCTCTTGGTCTTGGAGGCAAAGGAATATTGATGTTTAGTTGTTGTTTGCGCTATATTCCGTAGTTGTTGTGGAAAGA
This sequence comes from Aristolochia contorta, assembly GCA_022405105.1. Lineage (NCBI taxonomy): Eukaryota > Viridiplantae > Streptophyta > Magnoliopsida > Piperales > Aristolochiaceae > Aristolochia > Aristolochia contorta. The sequence continues at coordinate 9,262,281 of CM039664.1, forward strand.
AAGAAACGACAAAATTTTTCAGAACAAAAGTACTTCCTAGCCTAACTTATGCCAACATATTATTCACCAAATTGTATGTTGGTTAAAAGTGCTGAAAAATTTCAAGAACATAGAGGGAGGTGCAATCTGGAACTCTTAGTCCCCATATGTTTTTTGAAAAGGGGGGGAAGATTTCCAAAATTATTGTTTGGGTCCCTCCACCGAGGTATGATATAAGATGAAATTTGATGGGTCGTCATTTGGAAACCCGGGTGTCACGCCTCTAGATTATACAAGGCACAATTGTGATCCTTAGTAGCGTGCAGCCTAGCCTACAAGTCCGTCTGGATACTAGTCAGCCTCTCGGAAGAAGCTTAGCACAAGAACACTCTGTTCTTGGTGCTAGAATACTCTCTAAACACAAGTACAAAAGAGGACTCCGAATTTGGGAGGAAAGAATGCTTCTATTGAATGAATGACTTACAAGTCTTTGTACGTGGCTATTTATAAATTACAAAACCTCTATTGGTTGGTGACACCTTGCAAGCGCTTCTCTAGGTGCTTGCCAACCAATGCCAACTCATGCCAACTCATGCCAACCCATAGATTCCCACTAACTCTATGAGTTGTTGCCAATTAGCAAGCATTCCCTCCTAGTGCTTGCCAACTCAGTGCCAACTCATGCATGCCACCTTACTTGCCTAGTCACGTGCCACCTTACTTGCCTAGTCACGTGCCACCTCATGTGCCACATCATACAAGTGTCATGTCATCTGCCTCGTCATCAGATGATAGTTGGTCATGCGCCTCTTCGTCGGTTGGTTGTCCATGTGCATTTGTGTGCGCGTCCGCCCTTGTCGCATGTTCGTGTTCCATGCATATCGCACATTTTGGTATAGGGAAGTCGCGCCTCGTTTCACCGGGAATAGCCGGTGTAGGTGGACTAATCTGTAACTCTTCTGGGGACATATTGTTCACATATTCAAACCCGATTTGCACCACTGACTCTACAATTGCTGAAATAAAAAGTTTGCTTAATGACCTTAAATAATTCCTCAAGTTCCATTTCGTTGGGCCATTACATGTTGAGGGTAACTCACAAGTTTTAATCCAATGGTACAAGAAGGACCTCAAGCCTCCTTGGAGGCTTCTTCCCATCATTGATGAAATTAGAGATTTTACACCTATTGTCACTAATTGAAGTCATGTACTACATAGTAAAAATGGTAAAGCAGATGGATTAGGTAAAAAAGGGACTCATGAGCAACATGCTATTGTATGGACCTCTTAATAGCTGTAATCCTATTATGTACTTTTTTTGCCTAATAGGGCTATAATGAATAAAATCACAACTTTAAAAAAAAATGCCCAAAATATCATTGTAATTCAAGAGTTATTCCCTCCTCTAGCTTGTTCTTTTTCCTACCATCCAAAATGCAGATTGAAACCCTTATATCAAAATGTATTTATTCACATGATTGTTGTAAACAATCATTTTAATTAACATTTTTGTTCATTTTTTGACAGACAATTTTTTTGTGCTTTTTTACAAGTTCGTTCTCGCCACTAATTCTTTCTTCCAACATTTTCTTTTGCTTTCTCAATTTCTCACAACTTTGCCTGGCAGATTTAACAGAGCTCATTGCTTTCTCAATTTCTCCAACATTTTCTTTTATTTACGCCGATCATCCATTCATCTTCAAATACAAATTCGCTCCTGGACACCGAAAAAAGACTTGATTTTGAAGATGCCGTCATTGCTCTATCGAGCTCTATCTGTTTCGAAATGGCAGGCGGAGAAGGAGATAATGGTGTCGGAAAATTTAGGGTTTCCAAGTCGGTTTGGGAGGGAAGAATCCGGCCATCGTCCGCCATTTTTGCGAGCGCGGAGTCGGTCTTCAAGGAGAGAAAAGATAACTTAACCGTGAACAATGATTTCCAGAAGCCCGCGAATCAACTTATTGGACACGCACCGTGGGCCCTGAATGTGTGGGCCAAAATTCTATAGTATCCTTTGAGCTTTTGAATTTCTGTAGAGCAAGTAGAGGTACTGCAGTCAGACTACCAGACATCTGAGGTTCGCGAGTCAGGGAAGAAGAATGGCGGATTCGGAGAGTCCTCCGGAGGTCACACTGGTGACGTCCATGGGTCCTGTCACCGTTGAGGTCACTTCTTCTCTCTAATTTGGTTGTTCCTTTTTCGGATTTTTAGCCCTTGCTCTCTTCCGAATTCACGATGGTTATTTTCTGCAGATGTACTACAAGCACGCGCCGAGAACGTGCAGAAACTTTATTGAGCTATCTCGTAGGGGTTACTACGACAATGTTAAATTTCACAGGATTATCAAGGCAATTTTTTCCTCTTCGAAGTGCAGGAGTATTTGTTTCGGTTTTCATTACCTATTTATCTCTTCTTATTTTTTGTGGTTTCCTGTGTAGGATTTTATGGTTCAAGGTGGAGATCCGACTGGGACCGGTAGAGGAGGAGAATCGATTTACGGGTACCTTTTTTTCCTCTGTTTTTCACTTTCTGTTATTCTTTCTTTATGTTCTGTTTTTCTAGGTCCTTGCTCTGAACTGGCTTGTTTGCTTGAAATGAATAACTCCGAATCAACTTGGTTGACTTGTATGTTAGTGTTATGGTGATTAGGGGGATTTTGTGCTATCTTCTGCATTCCGTAAAGTGTATATCTGTTGCCATTCTGAAAGTTTTAAGGATAACGAGAAGGGCATGAGTAGATTTTTGACCTTTGTAGTTGATTATCCTATTTACACATGGTAAGAATGCCTTTCACTTGCGGTTGTGTTTAACATAAGTTTGATCTTCATTCCCAAGTGCTTTCTGTCTCGTTTATATAACGTCTGAACTTGATATCACATTTCACATGAAATGACTCTGTGCGTATTATGCTGCTTAGAAGATTGCTGTAGGTTCACACAAGAGAGTGTTTTGATATCTACTAAGTTCTGTTCGACCTGAAAAGTTGCTGGCGATGACATCATCAAGTTTGTGGCTGTGATGGTATTTCACTTACTAATTCATTTATACATCTAACCCAAATTTTACCCAAAAGAGGCCATTGACTTGATACTTAAGTGCACACTGCCTAGTCAAGGATCTCTTTCATCATCCTGCCCTGTAGATTTATTAAATAAATAATCCTTTATAATGGACCAGCCAGTATTCTCATGTAGTTTTATGCATCCAGTTGACTGTCTTTGGGCTTCAAATGTCAAATAGGTTAATAGAACCCTATGCAATTCACCCTTGAGCACATCAGGTCCTTACGTTGGAGACTTTTTTTTTTTCATTTTCAAGACCATTTAATGTCATAAATGCTCTTTCTGCAAGATTCACAGGTTCAGCTGAATGGTAATGAGAAACTAGCCCCTCATTGTCTCGGAAAACCCTTAGTTCAAGGAGAAACCAAGGTTGATGAATGGATCATTGAAACTTTCAAAAAAATAAAAATAAATGGATTGTTGAACAACCACCTTTTTCTTCAAAGTGGAGGTAATAGCAGACTGTATTCATCTCCTTTTGAGCTGAGTGGTTGCAATTTATTTAAACATATTTCAAGCAATAGCTCATGACTATAAACTGGATTGATAATGGGAGAGATGGGATTGACGATATATAAAGAAGAATTCTGTCCTATCAAATGCACTTGCAGAAACATGTCATACAAAGAGTAAGCAGTTCTCAATTGGCTGAGACATGGTAAATTCCATCTATTAGATATTTAATTGGTCTGACAGAGTTCTGTGGTTATAAAAACAGCGACATGCACCTTTACAAATGCAGCAGTGATGATGCGGATGGCCCATACAGGAAGGCTATGATCCTAAAGATGCTTCTTCACTCCTAGTTGATTCAAAAAGTTTGGTACTAATGCCTCATTAGCAGGAAGACTCCGCTTAGATGGAAAATTTCTTTTCTGTAAAACTATACTCGAGGAAGGATGTAACAAGGGAACCCCTTATAGTTAGTTATGGCAAGACTGTTTGTTTGGTGTGTATTTCCTCGGATGTTTCTAGTGTGTTCAATGGGAAAATTGTGCCATCTCTGGAAAGGATGAGGACTGAGGACTCCCTCCCTCTTCTTTGTCATATGAATGTTACTAAATACAGAATATTCTCATTTTATACTTTGGAAGTCTATTTATCAAAGTTCTTAAGTCTGTTGCTTGTGGTGTATGCAATTTGTTTTAACTATTGATTGGTTATACCAAGTCAATCAGTTTTGATGGCTTTGTGACAAATGTAAGACGTTCTCCTCTGACAATTTCTAATGTTATAGTTTGAAAACAATTCCATGGTTTTTTCCTCTTATTACCAAATTAGTAAATTTTGATTTTTAAATGCTAAACGTGTTTATAATATTTTTTAAGTTTTGTACTGCAGTTCAAAGTTTGAAGATGAGATAAGACCTGAACTGAAGCACACTGGTGCTGGTGTTCTGTCTATGGCCAATGCTGGTCCTAATACAAATGGGAGTCAGTTTTTTATTACCTTGGCGCCATGCCAATCACTTGACGGTAATGCTGTCTCCATCCGCAAGGCTACCTTTATAACTGCATTAATTATATTGGCTTGTTTCTTTTATTTTAATTCTGTAGATTTCTTTTCTTTTTCTTGTTAAAGTTGGGATATTGATGTTTTGCATTTTGGTGTGTGTTATCAGAATTAGACTTGATACAGTTGTCTGATTTTATTATTTTAGTTCCATTAGGATGCAGACGTGGGTTTTAACTATATTTAAAACCAGTTGGTTGCAATTTGGTTGACAATGAAATTTGATAGCTATTTTTTTGTCTTCAATTCATGGAAGTCTACTAGTGAGATTCTGTTTCAAAAATATTATTCATATTTTCTGTTATTTTATTCTATCTGCTTTGCCGCTCTGAAGCAAAACAGTGATTAGTTATCTAATAAACCCTTTTGACTTGCTTTGTGTAATCTTGATTCTGCTTAAATTATGAGGAAAGGCTGATAACCCTTGTGCAAATGTTATCAGTACTTCTGAAAGAAATAGTACTTTTAATCTGTAGTTTGCATTCTTAAAGCGTATTATTATTGTTTAAGACATCATTTCCATGTGATCAGGAAAGCATACGATTTTTGGAAGAGTTTGTAGTGGGATGGAGATTATTAAACGACTTGGAAATGTCCAAACAGATAATAATGACAGGTATGAGTTAACCTTAGGTGCACCTTTTAGAAGCGGGCTTTAAGTCTTTGAATTGTTTACTGTAGCTTCTATTCTCTTTCTTTTTCCTTTTAGTCCCTTTTTGGGTCATGGATGAGTTAGAGATATTAATGACAACATGGCAATTGTCAGGGCATTTTGGCCCACTTTTAGTCTTAAGAGGTTATTTTTTGCGTAGATCATGGTTTGAGACCGCGTATATCAAGAGAGTACTAACCTTTTTGTGCATTTTGTTTGCAACCATATCACTATAGTCGATATTATCCAACTTGAAGAGTGCTAATGGGTTGTGGAAGTTGAGTTAGCCTCTAGAATCGAAAAGTTTGAAAGTAGTCTATCTGTATCATCAAGGAACAAATTCAAGAGAACATATCTATTATTTAAGAATCAAAATCTTTGAAAGTAGTTTACCTGTATCATCAGTGAGCAAATTGAAGAGAATGTATCTGTTGCAATTTAGGGGCAAATTATTGTCCCACAAAAAGATTGTTTCAGGGCACTATTTCCATTAGTTGCATCTAATCTTTACACGTTTGAAAGTTTTGCTTTGAAAAACCAGTATTACTTCCTCAGCCAAACCTTTTTCATATTCTTTGTATTTTTGATGAATTTCACTAGTTTTTCTATGTAAAAATGCCACTAATTCCATTTTCTCCAATGCTCAGGCCACTGCACGACGTGAAGATATTGCGAACCGAAGTTAAAGACTGATGCTTGTTGTTTAATGCATTGCATTATGCTTCTTCCCTTTAAAAGTACTCACAATTTGTATTACCGGGTACTTCCAGAAACCCCTGAGAAGAGCATCTATTATGTTGTTTTACATAACTACGTGCTCTCCATTCATCAGAATGTCTAAGCTTAACGTGACCAAAAATATACAGTCGTTTCGTGGAAGCACTGATGCAGTTCAGGGTATCACCAAAACCTTGTCTCTAGACTCTCTACCGAACCTGCTCTAGACTTCTGGAAACATTGGCCTCTGTTCTGTTTCATGTTTCAGGGTTGCCCTGACCCCTGGACCTTTTGAAGATGCCAGTTACATGCTACTGCAGTGTGAATATTTGCTACTTCTTGGTCTTTTAAACATGTAGAGCAGTGATACTTTTATTATACATGAATTGAATTAGGTTATCACTGCATTTGTCTGCTAAATTTGAGTCGGTGCATGTCATATCAAACAAGTCGAATAGAAGTGTATAACGGACTAGCCTCAGAAATAGGGGTATAACGGACGAGTCCCAGGTCGTTACTAAACTCGTTGAGATTTTTAGCGAAATATTCCTACAGACTGTCGTACAAAAGAAGAACTCTGTCACTAACAACGTGGAAAAGGTAAGTAATTCGTTTTTGCATCTACAATAAACTTGTGGTTTAATTTCGCAGCTGGTATCTCTTTCGGTAAGGACAAGCGTCTCATCTTGTTTATGGTAAATCAAGAAGGCTCCTCTCAAAGTAACAAAGTCAATTAAAATTGATTAAAGATAAGGATCCCGGCCCTTTTAAAGATATCTGAAGATAAGGAAGAAAAATAGGATCGTTTATTTTTGTTTTCTAATTCTTACTTTTTACCTGAACTTTTCACCATTTTGTAGTTAAAAGCTTTATGCCTCATTATACATTTTTTTGGCAATGATGAATATGTGACGGATTAAGTGGGATGATGACAGCCCTCAGAACCCCCCACCCTCTTCCGTCCAGTCTCTGCAAGTCAATTTCGTTTTGGGCAGAATAAGGACAAGTTGAAACATATAAGTGGTCATCCCGTTTCTGATGTCAGAATATAAATCTCCCAAAAGTGCTCTTTTTTCTTTATAAAAAGAAATTAATTGCATCTGTTGTCCTTATTTATTATATAGTATTGAACTCCAATCTCATGTTTGGAAAGATACCCAGAAGATTAATTGTTTTCCTCATTCTCTAATGAATGCAATAAAATCATTTCTAACCATAATCTTAGAGCTAAATTACTCCATATTTGCTTGCTTTCAATACCTGTCCAAATAACCCAATAAATATATGTCTCTAACTTTTAAGTGTTTACAGTCACATATACTTGTCCTTGCCAAATTCTGTCTGTAGTCCTTTCTTTTGCTTTGGTTCCTCCATGTTTTCCCACCAAAAAGAGAGCCATAGCCGTTATATTTCAAAAATTAAGGTACCCATCTCTCACTCTTTTCCCCACCCCTCCCTCCCTTCTTTCAACTCTTTTTTAATCAATGAACCCCCACAATTCCTCATTTTTACAAAATTGGTAACGTATTATAACTCGATTGCACTATTTTTAATTCCCCTCCCCCCATCCCTTGCACAGTTGCACTTCCAACACCCAGACCGAAGATCCCAACGTTAGATCTTCGTGAGAAGCATCCCAGACGACCTACCTACAGGTTAAATCAGCTCCCCGGTAGGGTCCACGAGATTGAACGGGATTCAAATCGACGGCTAGGATTCAATTCGAGATGGATAGGACTGTCGGAAGTTGTCGGACGAGGAGGCGTCTAAGGAGTGGTAACCGATGCGAGGTCTCATCGTATTTAGATTGAACTTGTGTAGGGATTATTTTATATTTGTTTGTTTACAGCGGAAGCCGGTGCGAGCATCTAAGAGCGGCGTTAAGTAGAGTTAAAGAGGCTTTAATATGTATATGTAAATCATTTGTGCTCCACCCGTATTTCGTAATTTTGTTTCCTTGTTTTCGCGGAGCTCTTAAAGGAGAGAGAGAGAGAGAGAGAGAGAGAGAGAGAGAGAGAGAGAGAGAGAGAGAGAGAGAGAGAGAGAGAGAGAGAGAGAGAGAGAGAGAGAGAGAGAGAGAGAGAGAGAGAGAGAGAGAGAGGGTCTTGAGCTTCAAAGGTTTTAAAACGCTTTCTTCAACCTTCTACAGGAAGGGAGGAAAACAAAAAAGGAGGAGAAGGGGTAGGAGGTACCGCAGACGGCTACAAAATCGCAAACACGAGTCCCCAATCCCGGTCTCGATTATCTGGAATGCGTTTTTCTCTGCGTCTTCAAACCCTAAGGCCTTGTCTGAGGCTTCGGATTGATTTCGGTTCGCGGAGTTGGTAATCGAAGAGCGGACTCTTTAGTCGATTGGAAGGAACGCCAGGCGGTCAATTGGAGGACGGCAATTGCGGTGGAGTGGTCGGTTACCGGCTTTGCGGGCGGTGCGTTGGATCTTAGAAAAAGGTTATCCGTTGTGTCGGTTCTTGGTGGTAATTGTTTTTAGGAGAATCTGCTGCGGCTTGGGCGTGATTTTGAGGTGTTCGATTTGTGGAGGAATGCTGGATGGGTTTCCTCGGGTTAGGGCTTTGGAAGCGTAGGACGGAGTTGCAGTTGACGGGAAATTATCCTTCCGGCTAAGTTGCACTCAGTGACGTCGCTTGTGCTAATCGCATGTGAGTAAATCCTTTGCGATTTGGTGTTTGCGGTTTCTGTTATAATTGCGGTTCCGTGGTCAAAAGCCGAGAATGCTTATTGGAGGTTGTTGCTATGCGAATTTTGTTTCCAATTGTGCGGTCTCATTTATTTCCGGACTGAGATCTGAGTCCAGTGCTATCGGCATTGTGGGAGCGAGTGTTAGGTGGGAGCAAGGAGGGCATTCCTGACTTTTTAATGATGATCCTCGGGTCAATAGTTGCTGTGCTTCGTTAATTTCAGTAGATGCGAATGAGTATCTGTTTTAGTGGATGCTGTTATTTGTCCTTGGTTTCACTATAATTCGCTCTTGTATTTGTTTTTCTTTTGAGTGGTAAAGATGAAGAACTAAGTGACGTTGTCAACAACAACTATGGGGATTCTGGGAGCTTGATATCTCTGTAGTGAAGACTGGTGATGTTGTTGAATTTCTCTTGCCACTCCTGTTAAAGTTTCATCTGAATGGAGAGAACGAACTCATGTAGCTTAAAAACAGGGAGGGTAGCACTTAGATAATGAAGTGTGGATGAATTTGAGGTATCACTGAAGATTGTGAAAAATTGGTACAGAACCAGAGTCCAACTTCAACGCAGTGTTGAGATTTCAATAACATAAATGCAGAGGAACTTAAAGAAACAATTTTTATTTTTTGAATTGGAAAACTTACTTTATGGTAAATTCCAAACCTTTGGTTTTTGGTACATAAGCTGACATAGAAATGAGATCTCAATGACCCTTGAGTCACTGGGTAAAGGCCAAGAGGTTGCAGTAGCCCTGATGTTGGAGTAGCATTAATCGGAATGATTCTACTTATGACTAGAGCTGCCCAGCTGTGGTAGCCAGACACTCCATGAATAAGAATCATTCCTTCTATTGCTTATAATACTCTTGCTTTACTAGTAATGGTCAAGTGAAGCAGAGGAACACTTGGTGGTCCTGAAGTTCTCCTACTCCACTCTGATGGTTTACTCATTGGCTTTTTTTTTTTTTTTTGCATGTAATCTTTTTTCCTTTACCTGAATCCACATGATACAATATTAGAATACCATGCAGAGCAGGAAAACATGGCAGAACACAGCTATCTTTTAGAGTTACAATAGGAGATTACTACCTTTGGCTAAGTTAAGCAGTGAATCACGTAGTACTTCTCAAGTTCTTCTATTTCTTTCAATTTCTAGCGCATTCAATTAGTAAAAACTCTTGAATCTGGTCTTTTTTTTCTCATAAATTGCGCTGGTAGGTGAACAATTGCAGCCATTGCATAACCCTACATGTGTCTTCCTATTTTTTGCATGCTAATGGCTATAATGGAGAGGTTTTTGGGATAATCGTATCTCATAATGTTGAAAGTGAGGCCTCATGTAGGTCCTATGTGTAGAGGAGAAATCTCAGTATTTCGTAGTAACCAGCATTTGTGTTTTGCTCCTCAAATTAGTATATGTGAGGGACAATTTATCGTAAAAATAGTTCCACATCAGAGGCAAATAGGTTTGCAGCTTACGTCAACTTATTTTCTTGCACTGATTTGGCTTGCAAGATTCTGTGCTTGTTAATGCTTATGAGCCTTCCCGCTCTAGGTAGTCATTTTCGGAAGAATTCACCTAACTTCTGGTGAATGATATAATACTAATACTTTTCTTAGTATGACTGTGCCTCCACTTTTTCATGGAATGTTAGAGTGATATATAAAATGTTGTGTACTGTTTCTCTCCCCAATTATTTATAGATTAAACAGTTTACTGTTATATTGGTAAATCATTGTAATAAGCAATGGCAGTTTTTTAAAAACTTGGGGATTGCATTTTTTTCTGTCGGTATGAAGTCTGAAAGTCTGATAGACAGTGCTGCATTTTTCCCTTGTGCTATGGATAGAACCAGTGCATTTTTAGTTTTTCACGTCAAGTGATTTCACTTTTTGGTCATTTATAATTGTTCCGAGTTTGAACTGGAGACTGGCTATGTAAGTTGTTTCATTATCAGTTTCTCATGGAACTATATCTTCCTAAAGTGCTAACCTCATTTCCTTAAAGGAATACCTTTCCTCATGAAGCTTATTCCAAATTTAAATTACTAATCTCTTATATGGACTACACAGGTTTTACATAAAAAAATGGCTCTTAGGAAGTGTTCAGCTTCCAATGATGCGTCATTGGTGTCACCTTTGAATTTTTTGAGAAATACAGACGAGGAAGCTCAGTTAGCACAACCAGAGGCCGTTACTGATTCTCCTATGGAGGCAGATGTGGATATTGACCTTCGAGAAGTTTATTTTTTAATAATGCACTTTCTGTCGGCTGGTCCATGTCGAAGAACTTATGGCCAGTTTTGGAATGAGCTTTTGGAGCATCAGCTTTTGCCTAGAAGATATCATGCTTGGTACTCAAGGAACGGAGTTCCCAGTGGTGATGAGAATGATAATGGCTTGTCATTCCCCTTGGGCTACAATAAATTGGTTGAGAGGTATTTAATTAATTTCCTTTTGGTTTTTTCCTGTAAGTTATGAAAAATACTTTCTTTAATGCCCTTGAAATAAAAACTATTCCATTGTAAAACTAACTAGCCACTACTGGTAATTTATAGATATCCTCATATTGGAAAAGATCACTTGATAAAACTTCTGAAGCAATTGATGGTGAATACTGCCCCTCCTTTACGCGGTGTGGTGGGTGGAAATGTGGTTGGAGGGAACACTCCAAGTGCTGCCGATGTCCCTACGCTTTTGGGTTCTGGTTCCTTTTCACTTCTGGAGTGTAAGTGATATTTTCTGGCGTGCTAACTTCATCAACCTTCTTTTTCCATCATGAATGTTGTGATTTCCCACCTTTTTGCACGTGTTTTTTTCTGAATTCTGCAGCTGATCGGATCAAAGAAGATAAGAAAGTAAATTTGCTACCTAGATACCTGCGTTGGCCCCATATGCAAGCTAATCAAGTACATGGATTAAGTTTGAGAGAAATTGGGGGTGGATTCACAAAACACCATCGTGCTCCTTCTATTCGTGCTGCGTGTTATGCAATTGCTAAACCCTCAACCGTGGTGCAAAAGATGCAGATAATAAAAAAAATGAGAGGGCACCAGAATGCTGTCTATTGTGGTATTACTTTTGTACTTTTTGTTGTTTCCTTCCATATGAAGAACTCACACTTTCTGAAATTAGCATTAATTATTTGGATTTAATACTCAACTTTTAAAAGCATGAACATGGTATCATATTTTGAATTTACAGTACATATTTTTAAAATGATTTGGACTCTTTAGATGCTAGAAAAAATACAGGCATGTGGTATCATTTTGCTGTTTTGAATCTTTTATATACTTTTTGCTGCACATTGATGAATTTTATTGAGAATATGGGAAGGATAGAGAGGATTCACTGAGAAGGCTTAGTGCTAAATGGCTGAAAGACAAAATAATTTAAATAACAGAACAATTAATAAGACATGAGGTCAAACCTAAAAAAATTACATGAGTTATTTATTATTATTATTTTTGAAACAGTGAGTCTTGCCTTTTTATTACTGATCAATAATTATGCAAATAATGATTGTTTACAATCTTGAATACAATCTTAAACACAAGTCTGGAATTGAAGCTTACGTAATCTGAAAATGGCTGTTACAATTTGTTACATCCTTACAATTATGGTAGTGGAAAACTATTGCCTAATACTATTGTTGGCCTATTAACTCCTTCTCTAGCAAGGCGGTCAGCTAAAGGATTTGCCGACCGTGGGGCTGTGGTCCAAGTGATGCTCCAATCCTTGACAATACCTGTTAGTTCATTGAAAACATGCTTGAGCTTCCAAGGAATTTTGAGTAATTTCTTTGCCCATCCAATGGTTGGTAGAGTCTCCTTCTATAAATATATGTTTGATTGTCAGTGTAGATATTATTTTAACACCTTCTAGTAATCCTTTGGCTTCAACTTCATTAGAAGTAGCTATTCCAATAGGTCCTGAGTAAGCACGTATGATCTGTCCATCATTATCTCTAATCACACCTCCAAAGCCTGCAGGTCCTGGATTACCTCCAGACGATCCATCAAAGTTTAGTTTCAACCATCTTATGGGAGGTGGGGACCATTTTACCATCACTGGCGGTTTATGACGCTTGAAGTAGATGATCTTCTGCCAATATTTTCTGAGAACAGCTTTAGGGAATGGCGGCACGCCTTTAGAGTTACCAGCCCATAGAAAGGTGTTTTGTATGGATTTTACTACAAGGCCTCCTATAGAACATGAGTTATTGTTAAAAGATCTGTCATTTCTTTCCATCCGTATGGTCCACGGTATGGCTGGTAAGGAGGCCATTCACAAGGTCTTCCTAACTCTAGGGAAGGGGCATGATGTCATGGACTGGAGTAGTTTAGCATAGGTTTCGGACATGCTGTAGTGTATCCCAAATTTCTGTAAGATGTGGTCGCATATCTTCCTGCTTGTATCTTAATGCAACAACTTATGATCAATTGTTTTCTCCTCCTGTCCACACATCTTGCTTAAGGAATTAACCACCATTTGCCCTCTTTTAGCTAACTCATCACATGTGATTAGCATACCATGGGATGCCGTCCATAAGTATTGCTGGATTTTTCTAGAAGTGGGCAGTCTCCATACAAGGTGTGAGGGATATTTGGATTTGTTGCGTTGGTTTGGGTTTCTCGCTTGAAGTATGAAGCAACCGCAAAGGAGCCAGAGGGGTATGGGCTCCATATTTTCTCATCATCCCCTTCATCTACCATATACTTGGAATCAAGCAGATTCATTTGTGAGGTAGCAACCAATGTCTGATTATTCGTTTGTCTTCTCCTCAAATTGAGATTCCAAGTGTTGTTGTTATTTCCTCTCAATTGATTTACCTTGACCTGTTTGTTTCTTGCCTTAGCATAGATATTCGGATATGTGTTCTTGAAAGCCTGAGTGGCAATGTTCCCAGAATGGTAGTTTTGAGCCACTTCTGACATGGAATCTTATATATTGCTCGAAGAAAGATTTTTCTTTTGGAATAGTTTTCCACCAGTGGGAAATATTATGGGAAGGTCCTTTAGGCAGCCAGCTGAGAGGGTTAGCGCCATATTTAATTTCAATGATTTTTGTCCATTGGGCTTCCTTCTCAGTAGTATATCTCCACAACCATTTAGCTAACATGGCTAAATTCTTTTCATGTATTCTCTTGATACCAAGGCCTCCCATTTCTTTTACTTTGCATTCTTTTTCCCATCTTACTAGTGGATATTTGAATTTATCCTGTGTGCCTCAAGGCCTCCCATTTCTTTTACTTTGCATTCTTTTTCCCATCTTACTAGTGGATATTTGAATTTATCCTGTGTGCCTCCCCAAAGCAATTTCCTTTGCATTGCCTCAAACCTGTTGGAGATGCTCTTTGAACATTGGAGGAGTGAGAGGAAATAATTAGGGATTCCAGCCAATGCTGACTTGATTAATGTCACTCTTCCAGCTTGGGATAGTAGTTGTCCTTTCCAGGAATCAAGTCTGTTCTGACATTTTTCTATAATAGGATGCCGTAATGATTTGGTTACTCTGCCTATGTGAAGCGGAAGTCCCAAATAAGGGAAGGGAAGTGTGAGGATACTACAACCAAATATAGTTGCCATAAACTTCTGGTCTATTTCTTCTATATTGACAGGTAATGACCCAGATTTGTTCCGATTGAAATTTTGCCCAGAGAATAACTCAAATAACTTCAATAGAGCTTTAACTGGTGTAACTTGGTATGTGCTCCCTCACAATGGATGATTGTATCATCAGTGAATTGCATTAATGGGACTTGGATCTGATCTTTAATCTTGAAACCAGAAATCCAATTTTTCTCTTGGCTTTTATACATCAAAGCACGCAATGCTTCACCCACGATGAGGAAAGGAGGGGGAGAGGGGATCCCTTTGTCTTAATACACTTTGACTAGAAAAATATCCTTTTGCCGTACCATTAATCAATAAAGAGAATCTGGCCGAGGATATACAACTGTATATCCATTTTCTCCACCTTGCAGAAAAATTCATTTTCTGCATCAATTCTTCAAGGAAGTGCCAATTCACCTTATCAAATGCCTTTCCAAAGTCTAATTTCATGAGTTACTTGTGATGGACACCTATATTTAGGAGATCTCTTCCCTATCTTGTTAGTGTTTTTGTGTATCTCAGGCTAATGGACTTCTTCATTAATTTTTTACTTTAGGAACTTTTTGTCATTTAACAACTAAAAATATACGATTTGCCAAATTGATATTTGAACGTATTGAGAGAGACAAGATAAATTTTTTTAAGGTTTTATCATAGTGGTGCTTTTGTTGCTTGAATATTAAGTATATCTTCCCCTATGCTCTGAACAAAATTACCATATTTAGTTATGTAGACCTAAGCAATTTATTTGGGGTTTTGTTCAATATTTCACATATGATGGTATTCGGAGCAAATTTGTATCTCTTCTGTGTTCTAACTCTTTGCAGTAGTCTGTTCTCCATGTCAATTAGCATAATTTTTCATGTGACACAGTATTACATATTCTTAGGGTTCTTCTATTGTAATAAGAGTCACTTGTCAATTGAAAAAAATGAATGACATTGTGTCTTGTGCATTCTGTTAGAATGGGTAGTGGGTACTCAGACCTTAGAAAAGGAATTTGGTATAATAAATTCGGAATGCTTTAGAATTGAATTGGCTTTCTTGCGGTCTTCTTTAATTCTTTTTGTTCATTTGAAGGTTCATTCTTATTATGTTGTTCAACTATCTAATTGTCATTCTGGTTTTTTCTTGTTTCTATTTTGTAGCCATATTTGATCGCACAGGGAGATATGTTATTACTGGCTCTGATGACCGGCTTGTGAAAATTTGGTCAATGGAAACTGCATTCTGCTTGTCTAGTTGTCGTGGGCATGAAGTGAGTCTTACAATCTAATGTTTTATGTGCATCTCCATTTATTTTATTTTATTTTCTGTTTTTTTTTTAATTTTTCCTGTTTTGAAGGGTGACATTACCGATCTAGCAGTGAGTTTCAATAATGCCTTAGTTGCATCTGCTTCAAATGATTGCATAGTTCGAGTTGTAAGCTTCTACTTTACTTTTACACCCCCCCCCCCCCTTTATTCTTTCTCTCCATCTCCCTCTACCCTCTCTCTCTCTCTAGGTTTAATAAATATCTTACTGTGAAATCTAGTGGCGTCTTCCTGATGGTGTACCAATTTCGGTCTTACGTGGACATACTGGAGCTGTTACTGCTATTGCATTTAGCCCAAGGCCTGCTGCAGTTTACCAGCTTTTATCGTAAGTCATTGCTTTAGTTAGTGTACTTGAGGTGTTTTCTTGGAGCATTTTAGATGCATTTGTATTATGCACATATATATATTTATGTAACCTCTGCAGCTTTTAGATTTTTATTGTTGTGTCATATAGCTATTAAACTGAAAAGAGAAAAGGTTCTAGTTGTTGTTCGCTTTAGTAAAAAGTGGGTGGTTAACTTGTGGTGTCCCTCTATGTCCAGGTCGTCCGATGATGGTACATGTCGAATTTGGGATGCTAGGAACTCCCAGTCAAAACCACGAATATATGTCCCAAAGCCTCCTGATACTGTGGCTGGTCAGTTATTACATAGAATCATATTGGTTAACTTCATTGATATTTACTCGATCTTTGGGGTGACAATCATGACATGACCACAGGAAAAAGTCATGATCCTGCTCCAAGTACGAGCCAAAGAGGGTGCCAAATACTGTGTTGTGCTTTCAATGCCAATGGAATTGTTTTTGTTTCTGGAAGTTCTGACACTTATGCTCGGGTACTTACGAACTTGATCATAGCAATAGTTTTTATGAGCTAATGTTTTTATCTGCTTTTATTATTGAAGGTAATTGGTTCTGAACGCATGCAGGTATGGAGCGCTGTCAAATCCAACCAAGAGGACTTGGACCAACCTAATTATGAGATGGATTTGTTATCTGGTCATGAGAATGATGTAAACTACGTGCAGTTTAGGTTTGTCCAGGCTAACTAAAGAGCATTCTATGTGTCTCTACAGGCTCGGTTTATATTTTGTGGTGCTAATCTTAATTGCTCTCATATTGCAGTGGCTGTTCTGTGCCTTCTAGATCTTCTTTTACTGACATTACAAAGGAGGAGAACCTTCCCAAATTTAAGAATAGCTGGTCTGTGCCATCTCTCTCTCTCTCTCTCTCTCTCTCTCTCTCTCTCTCTCTCTCTCTCTCTCTCTCTCTCTCTCTCTCTCTCTCTCTCTCTCTCTCTCTCTCTCTCTCTCTCTCTCTCTCTCTCTCTCTCTCTCTCTCTCTCTCTCTCTCTCTCTCTCTCTCTCTCTCTCTCTCTCTCTCTCTCTCTCTCTCTCTCTCTCTCTCTCTCCCCCCCTCTCCCTCTTCCTTGCATCTGCACCAACAGATGTAGAACTAAGGCAGTGGTTTGATTAATGAAACTTAAAGATGCCTCCTCCTGAAGACATGTAGAGTTTATTAAACTCCTGGCACCTTCTCGTAAGACTTTCAGCTACTTTGGGACGGGGCTTAGTATATAGTAATACTTGTATTGTGTTGCATGTATACATTGATCTTTAATTTATTGTGTGGAAAGGTAGTAATTTCTATATCATTCTCTACTTTCTCTAGGTTTACACTTGACAACATAGTCACATGTTCTCGTGATGGGAGTGCAATTATTTGGATTCCTAGGTCACGAAGATCACATGTAAGTTTATTTTATTATATCATACCATGATCATAAGAACAGTATTCTTTTCTTTTTAAATTAATTTTTTTCATGTTGTAGAGCAAAGTTGGACGGTGGTCACGGGCTTATCATCTGAAAGTTCCACCTCCTCCTATGCCTCCCCAACCTCCTCGTGGGGGTCCACGGCAAAGAAATCAGCCCACTCCTCGTGGTGTTAATATGATTGTCTGGAGCTTGGATAATCGTTTTGTTCTTGCTGCTATTATGGGTAAGCCATTTTTTATATCTTGGCAAATTCACATTATTGCCTCATTATCTTATTGGTCATTTTTATTCTTAATTTGTCTTTTTTCTGGCAGATTGCAGAATATGTGTTTGGAATGCTGTTGATGGTAGTCTGGTGCATTCGTTGACGGGCCATCGTGAATCAGTAAGTAGTCCTAGATTGCAGAACTTTTAGTTGTATTCGTTACTTGTTCTTCAACGTAAGAAAAGAAAAAGGTATATAGATGTTCTGGGAGCTTCCTTTTATCCATCTCAAGTTGGATCATAGTATTCTAATTATTTTTTCTGGATTTTTTATGGAGGCTAAATAAGTGTCACATCTGTTTGATATGTTGGGGTATCACTTGAATTTAAGTGCCTTATATTTTTCTTTATAACTCTTTGTAAACTATCGTAGTTGGTGACTCTTAAAAAAAGTGAAGTTTGGTGAGAACAACTGATTTATTTGCAGAATATTTAGCTTTGTCATAAGTTGATTTTGATGACTAATCTGATGATTATTCTAAAGGAGTTAGAGGAAACCCGTTCCTACATTGAGCTTTCTGAGTACTCAAGAATTGGTCCTTTAGTTGTGTCTGGGGCAGTCCTGTGGGATTTATGTCATTTTTTGCAGAGGATCCATGAGATGTATATGAGGAAATCTCAACATACTCATTTGCTTGAAAGGTTACACTCATTTGTTCAAGACGTTGTGTAGTTGTGTTTATTGTTATTCTCACTTGCATTACAAAGGGTATATACTCTGCTGTGGGTCTTGGTTCTATGGTCACACCTGAGGGTTCGTAGGATTTGATGTCCGATCTTGGGTTTCAAGATTCACCAGTGGGTATGGGTTTTGGATTTTAATCAAGTCCCAAAGAATGGGTTAACACAAAGTGCATATTTAGATTACACAGTTTGACTGGCTTTAAGCATACCTTCTTCTTTTTTTTTTCTTTATGGTTTATAGTCAACTGAAATGATTTCACTCCAATTTTTTCTTGCTTGATTTAAGTTTGGATAGAAAGCTTAAAAGTGTCGTTTTGATAACTGTTGAATAAAATTCCACTTTGGCTTGTACTAAATATGACAACTAATGGTTAGCACTTAGAACTTCTTTAGGACAGTTTTTGAGCTATTTTATAAGCCTTGTTTGACAAATATTGGAATGCAAAGTACTTTTGAAAACTAAATTTTATCAACGGACTGATGGAAGCCAATGGTTAAAGTGCATTATTTATTTTATTTTATTTTATTTTTTTTATCTCTGTCAACGAACTATTAAGGAGAAGATGGAGGTAAAAGATGACTTTGCTTGTCTTTAGCTCTTTGGTAGACGTTTAGGTCCTCGAGATCATGTAGGAGATCTTCCTGAAAATGTTTATGCTTGAGTAGTCAGCTTGTAGTTTATATTTATGTTCATTAATGTTCATCTATATTTTCTCGCTGTATTCTTGGCACCTTAAACTGTCAGACTCTTGATGTATTTTGCTGGAAATTACTTGGCCTTTTGTCATCTCTTTGACTGAATTTTGTGCTGTTCTAGACTTATGTGTTAGATGTTCATCCTTTCAACCCCCGGATTGCCATGAGTGCAGGTTACGATGGAAAAACCATACTATGGGATGTAAGTTCTATATTTTCATGTGCATTGTGCACCTATTTACATTAATGTGCTCCTATATATGTTAAAGTGTTTTCCAGCTTATGATTTTGTATGCTATTTTTGTAGATATGGGAAGGAACTCCAGTTTGCACTTATGAAACAGGACCTTTCAAATTGGTTGATGGTCGATTTTCACCGTAAGTTAAACATGTGGGAGAATCTTTAGTAAAAGCTTAATTTCAGATTTCTTATTAATATTGTATGATTTGAATTATAGAGATGGTACATCGATCGTAGTTTCCGATGAAGTCGGTCAAATTTACATACTAGCCACTGGCCAAGGGGAGTCTCAGAAGGATGCAAAATATGACCAGGTATTATCATGTCTAAGAACATGAGATTCAATTACATTACCACTTTTTTTAATAGAATTTAGATTTCTACCAAATCAAGTATTTTCTTTCTGATGTATGTTTGCGGTTATATCCTACTAGTTCTTCCTTGGTGATTATCGTCCCCTTATCCAAGATAGTCAAGGGAATGTTCTGGATCAGGTAATTTATTTGCTTCATCTTGTTTATCTTTCAATCACCCAAGAAATGAGATCTCCTGGTTTACTTGCCATATATTGGAAAAAGGTGAAGTATAGTTAATATTTTAGTCATTTATACTTTGGTATCTTTACACTCAAGTGCTTTTTTTTTTTTTTTTCTTTTTGTGTTTTCATTTATGAGTCAAATAGATGTCTGAGATTTAGATTGGATTTTGTTCAGGAGACGCAGCTTGCTCCACATAGACGAAACCTTCAAGATCTACTTTGTGATTCGAGTACATTTATTTGCTCACTAGTTTTGCTTACTATTCTTTATTCTAATCCCTCAAGATGCTGATGGTGAAAATGGGTTTTATCACAGGCATGATTCCTTATCCAGAACCTTACCAAAACATGTACCAGCAACGCCGATTGGGTGCTTTAGGAATAGAGTGGCGTCCCCCTTCATTGAAGTTTGCTGTGGGTCCAGGTGAAAATGCCCATCTCCAAAATTATCAGTTGATGCCATTCATAGACCCAGAGAGATGGAACGATCCCTTGCCAGAGCAGTTTATAGAAATGGACTGGGAACAAGAAAATGAAATTCAGAGTGATGACAATGATTCAGAATATAATGTTACTGATGAATGTTCGAGCGAAGGGGAACTCGAGAGCTTCAGTACTGCTGCTTCTGGGGATACAGAAGGCAGTGCTGAAGATAGTGAGCTTGATCATGCAAGCAAGGAGAGCCTTCGCAGATCCAAAAGAAAGAAGCATAGGGAGGAAGTAAGTCCTGAAATCATATGTACGTGGCAAATTACTTTTCATTATTTGCTGTCCTTATTGTCATTCTTCATTTTCCAGGTTGAGTTTGTGACTTCATCTGGGAGGCGGGTAAGGAGGAGAAACTTGGATGAATGTGCAGGCTCTTTATCTAGGACGAGCAGGAAAAGAAAGTCAAGAGCTGGGAGGTCAGTATCAAAGAAAAAATATTCCACATCAAAGTCCTCCAGACCCCGCAGACTTGCAGCAAGAAATGCTCTCAACCTATTTTCTCGAATAACTGGAACTTCTACTGATGGAGAAGATGATGTTGTTTCAGCTGAAAGCGATTCATCTGACTGTGAATCTCTTATGCTAGATTCTAACTTAGTAAGCAATGAATCAGATAGGTTGGTACAGCGTGTGAAAAATGATTCTGCTGAAGAATTTGACAGTATGGTTAGACCAGCTGAGTTCTCTGAGCCTCGACCAGTAAACAAAAGAAGGTTAGTTCTAAAGTTGTCTGTGCGTGATTCTAGGAAGCTTGCTGCACCTGGAGGCCTGGAGCAGGGTGAATCATCATCAAGAGCTGCTTCAGACCCTGCCAACCAGGAGTTGCCTCACTTGAATCACCAAGAGGAGGGACATGATGCTACTGTTATGGAATCTAGTGGGAATACTATTTCAGCTAAAGAGCAATTTGATGGCTGTGAGGATCATGTTAACCCGTCCATGGGATTCAAAGAAGACAGGATGAAATGGGGAGAAGTGAAAGCGCGCACTTCAAAGCGTTTAAGGTTGGGAGATGACCATAACAATATTAACAATAATGATTCTGAAAGTACTATAAATGGGCATTTCAAATCAGTGCATGATCATGGAAGTAAGTTGGCCCAATCAGAAAATGAAGTCCACCGAGATCAACATGATATGAAGGCTTATGGAAATGGGAAATGTGAAGAGATTGCCATTGAGCATGAACACAAACTTTTAGTCGTTGAGGAGGTCCCACCAAGTGACCCATATGGATGTAATGGATATCAAGATGAACCTGTTGAGCAAGAAAGCAAAGTCCATAATGAGCCACTGGAGCAGGTTGGAAATTTGATTGAAAAGGACATTACGCCTGTTGTGGCCTGTAAGAATGAAACAGACCTTGCTCATGAGGTGGCTTTCAATCCTATTCCTATCACTAGAAAGTTGAGGATTAAGTCAAAGAAAACAATAAAGGAACCTGAAGCCTCGGCATCTGGACAGAATGGTGTTGTTTGTCAAGATGGCTGGAGAAATCGCGGGGATGATTTAAAGCCCAGAACCCTGTCTGAGACGGAAAATCATATTTTTGAAGTGTCGGGTGAGGAAGGTGGCATGAATGAACTTAGCATGAATTGCCATGGACCTGGAACATCTGAGGTAGAGGTCTATAAAAGCTCTGGGCTATCAAATGGGAAGATGTGTAGTGCTGTTTATAAAAGATCAAAGACATATAAAGCTCCAATGAGTTCAGAAGCTCTGGAAGAAAATACTTTAAATTGCAATAACCTGAGTCCAGATAAAAAAATTGAATACCCGGAAACAGTTAATGAGGGAATCCGTCGGACAAGATCCAGGAGTACGAAGGCTACAACTCGCGAACAAAATCCATTTGTTTCTAATTTCAAGGTGAGAGAAAGCCAAACATCTGCAGAGACATCAAATAGTGCTGAAAGATATGGCTTTTGTGGGCGTGACCAACTCCTTGGTGAAGATTGGAGATCAAGCTCCAGGATGACCGTTGGATTAAGATCTGCTAGGAACCGAAGAGGAAATTATTTAAGTCCTCTTGACAAGCAAAAGCCACAGTATCTTGCCAGAAACCAGTCATGGTTGATGTTATCAGAGCACGAAGAAAGTTGTCGGTATATTCCTCAGCTGGGCGATGAAATTGCATATATAAGACAGGTAAAAATGGTGAATGGTACTCTTTGATTCACTCCATATTGGCTTAAGATTTGATTTTTTTATTTTTTTATTTAATTTATTTAATTTATATTCTTTTTGTATTTTTTGAATGTCGAATCCCATTCCCTGGCGAGACTTGAATCTGTGACCTCACACTAGAATCTCCCTGGTAGTCATTTGAGTGAAAGGCCCGATCACTTTATTATAGCCACTATTCTTCTTGTAATTATTTGAGTAGAAAGCCCATGCCTTGAAGTAGAGCCACGTACCAGGTAGAGCCACATGCAAGGTAGAGCCACATCTTTAATGGATGTTTGGGGAAGACTGCTGAACTCCCAGATTCTATTAACTTTGAACAAGGTGGTGGCAGATTCGAAGTTAAGAAAAGTGGTTGTTCATTTGACAATTTGTTATGTTCCAGTTGTGATTTTTCTCTTTTGTTGCATCCATCATTTGTTTATAAGACATAAATCGCTATCGTACCTTTCCACCTAAAACAGATGGCGAAGTTGTGTTACTGATATCAATCTGGCTGTATCTGCTCTTTTAGGGGCATCAAGAATATATAGAATGGCGACGATCTCATGAAGTTGGTCCGTGGAGAACTATTAAGGGAATAAGGGCTGTAGAATTATGCAGGGTTCAGGGGCTTGAATATTCAACTCTTCCTGGTTCTGGAGAAAGCTGCTGTAAACTGGTTCTTGAATTTGTAGATCCTGCTTCAAGTGTATTTGAAAGGACATTCAGATTAACGTTGCCTGAGCTCATAAACTTTCCAGATTTTCTTGTGGAAAGAACAAGATATGACGCTGCAATTAAGAGAAACTGGACTCATAGAGATAAATGTCAAGTTTGGTGGAGAAATGAGAATGAGGAAGGTGGAAGTTGGTGGAATGGTCGGATTCTTTCTGTAAAGGCCAAATCTCCTGAATTCCCAGATAGTCCTTGGGAAAGATATGTGATTCAGTACAAAGGGGATCCACCAGAGCAGCACTTGCACAGTCCTTGGGAGCTTCATGAGCCAGATATCCGGTCCGACCACCTGCATATTGATGATGAAATCAGGGACAAGTTGCTTTTGACTCTTGACAGGCTAGAACAAACTTCTTACAGGAATCAGGTTGGTTTTCTTATTTTGAAGATAATGTTAATGCTATTTTGTTTGCTAACTTAGTTTGTTTCCTTCCTGTTATTTGCTTTTATGCTTGTGATTGATAATCTTTTTCTTATTTCAGGATCATTACGGAATACTGAAATTAAAACAGGTCGCACATAAATCTGATTTTCTCAACAGGTATTTCTTCTTAATTTTATTTCATGTTGTTCTGGTACTACTGGTTTCTATTTTTCTTAGCTTTGACCTAGTACCTTGATTTAAGTGGATGAGAAAAATAAAAGGAGCGGTGATATAAGTACTGTGGGTTTTTACTTCCAAGACTTCACATCCTGACGTGGTGTCCACGATGCAGCTTAGTAAGAGATAAACTTGGAGATAAAATCTGCGATATTTTAGTTTTTTAATAAAATATTATCAACTTATTCTATGGGTAAACCCTAAACCCTAGATTTTTTCCTACTTAGACCGCCAACTATGCAGCCATTTTATGATGTAAAACCTCGAAGTAAAATCAGGAAGTATTATCTTGGACAAGCTCCTTGGGCACGTATCTCACTGGCTGGCATGAGGGCTGTATTGCTCTCCTCGGGTCAGAGGGTCAAATCCTGAGGCTTTGTATCATGAGGGAGCTCAGTTATACACCCAGTTCTGGTTAGGGGGCAGACCCACAACCGGGGTTTTGGTGGAAGAGGGTCGGTGCTCCACGTCCTTAAAAGAATACATATATATATTAAGGATTTACTTGCTGAGCTACCTCTAGAGATTTTGGGACGAAAGAGTTATCAAAAAAACTTTCGTCGGATTTATGTTTTTGGTGTGTGAATTGGTTTTTCTACTGAATTGTCCCATGTTCTTTGACTAAGATGACTAACATGGGTAACCTAAAATTTTTGCAGGTTTCCCGCTCCTCTTTCTCTTGAAGTTATTAGGATAAGATTAGAGAATAATTACTACCGAACCCTGGAAGCTGTGAAGCATGATGCAGCAGTGATGCTTGCAAATGCTGAATCATACTTCAGCAAAAACGCGGAGCTCACTGGGAAGATGCGTCGCCTGTCTGATTGGTTCTTGACCTCATTGTAGCATTTGTGGTGGTCCACAGCAATTTTGTAGGAAAGATCAGTTGCTTGTGAGGTTATAGTTCACCCTGTTTCCTGTTTGTAGATAGCATTCCCCTTATTTATCCCCCGTTTCTCCCGTCCCTTACAGGTTTTATCTTGTAATCCAATTCTTGGAATTGATTTTCCTTTCCTAGGAGATTGTTTCTGCCCTTGCAAATTTAGGGCATCTCTCAGAGCTGGTTGGAGAAATCACCAACCAGAATTCTTTCTTGTACAGAAGACATTTTCTTTAAGAAGGAAAAAAGGAAAAGGAAAAAAAGAATGAAAGAAAAGAAAATCAAATTCGCATTCCTATTTTGATCTTGAATTGTAAATGAAGCCGACTATTTTTCTTTGTAATTGGCTGGTCATTTCTCAACACAACTGCCACCCGTAATCGTTATCATTTATTATTTTTTCCCTTGAAGTATAGTTGATATGTTGCTTAAAATTTGCCAAATAAAAAGGGCCAAAATAAAGATATGGCGTCGCCCGGACTTGAACCGGAATCCCTTATTTAGACTTTATGATCAAATTGATCGAATTGAAAAAAGAAATATAACTAATTTTTTTTAATATATTTTAACAAGTGATAAACTTGATTTACTTCAGCTAAATTAAGTGTACATTAAGCTTTAGCCTCACTTGTAAGACCATAAAATATTTATAAATTTCCAATGGGTATGATATTAATGAATCTCTTGGACTAATAACCGTTAGGAGCCTTTATTCACAAAGGTCCCAATCCATTGAATCTTTGGGAGATGTACTGGTTGTATCTAAAAGTATACCCTACACGGATAAGTTATGGTAATTTTATTTTATAAATTAATATTTAAAACCATAATTCTAATATCTTATAATTATGAAAAAATTACCTATCAAATAATATCCTCTTTACCTCATTTATCGATTAATGTTGAGAATTTTACAACGTAGTTTTGACACCAAAAAGCATCGTCCGTTCGTGGCCTGCCTTCAGGAAAACTGTTTTACTTTAAACAGGGAGGCGTGTCGAACTTTGCGCATCTCGTTCGAGCGGCCCCGAAACTCATAGAACCGCATGTACGGTTCAGATTGATTAAGGAGAAAAGCCTTAGATCGAACGGCTGCGCACCACTCCTCTCGTTCTTCAAAAGCGCCGAGTTCATATGTCGCCTTCCTCCTCCCATCTCCGACGATCCCTGAAACTCCCTCCGCTCTCCACAGCGACGATCGACGAGTCAGCCTATTTTACTCTTGTTTACCACCATAATAGTAACAGTGGCTCCCTCTTTCTTTTGCAATAGGGGAGCTGATAAGGAAGGAAGTCGGTGCTTTTAATTGGAGAGAGAAAATCTGAGAAACAGAGAAACCCTAGTCTTCCAAAAGGGTTTTACGACTCCAATGGCGGGAGGGAAGATCCAGAAACGGAAACCTGCTGCGTCTGCGGCCGTCAGCCACTATCAGGGAGGCGTTCCTTTCCACAAGTCGAAAGGGCAGCACATATTGAAGAATCCCATGCTGGTGGAAACTATTGTTCAGAAGTCGGGTATCAAACCCACAGATGTCGTTCTCGAAATCGGTCCCGGAACAGGTAATCTGACCAAAAAGCTCCTTGAAGCTGCCAAGTCCGTCATTGCCGTTGAGTTGGATCCTCGCATGGTTTTGGAGTTGCAGCGCCGCTTTCAGGGGACGCCACTGTCGAATAAGCTCAGGGTATTCAGTTTGTACTTTTTTTTTTCTTTTTTCTTTTTTCGAGAGCGTGTTTTGAGATTTTAGTTTTTCATTATTCTGATATCGTGGGATTCCGGCCTGGAAGTTACCGCTTAGCGAAAGACAAGTAGTTGCACTTATTCCTTCTAATCATTTTCGAATTGATCTTTTCTATGTCTAAGGAACAAAATACTCGAAAAAACATCAATTTTCGGAGCAATTTGGGATCTTTCTTATCGTGTTATCTGTTCTTCGTGTTATCAGTTTTATACCTGCTCCCTCATGTTCATTCTCTTCTCTCTGAATTTGTCGCTTTAAGATATAGAGATGCTACTGGACCAATTTGTATATCCATATTCTCGTTTTCAAACCTGCAATATTTCTCCATCCGTTCCGTTATTCTCTTTTCATTGCCAGGATTTATTAGGACTTGTTTTTTTCACAGGTTATTCAAGGAGATGTTCTCAAATGTGACCTTCCATACTTCGACATTTGTGTGGCTAATATCCCCTATCAGATCTCCTCCCCACTTACTTTCAAGCTCCTGTCTCACCGACCTGCCTTCAGGTGCGCAGTTATAATGTTTCAAAGGGAATTTGCCATGAGACTCGTTGCTCAACCAGGCGATACTCTATATTGCCGGCTTTCAGTGAACACTCAGCTTTTGGCCCGGGTGTCCCATCTCCTTAAAGTTGGAAGAAATAATTTCAGGCCTCCACCGAAAGTGGATTCATCTGTTGTTAGAATAGAACCGAGGAAGCCACTACCCCCTGTGAGTTTCAAGGAATGGGATGGACTAATTCGGTTGTGTTTCAATAGGAAGAATAAAACACTGGGCTCAATTTTCCGCCAAAAGTCTGTTATTTCGTTGTTGGAGAAAAACTATAAGACACTTCAGAGCTTGCAGAGTGGGTCTTCCGGAGTGGAAGAAGATTTGGGCGTTTTGGGGGTGGATACAACTGAAGATATTAGCATGGAAGTTGACGAGGGAAGAGATGACGAGATGGACGTGGAGGACGGAGATGTGGATGGTGGAGAGGAGTCCGATTTCAAAGGAAAGGTTTTAGGGGTGTTGAGACAAGGAGACTTTGAAGAGAAGAGGTCATCGAAGCTCACTCAAGTCGACTTTTTGTATCTGCTCTCTTTGTTCAACAAGGCGGGGATACACTTTTCGTGACAATTTTGACAGGATTAAGAGAATACGACCATTTTTTGGCTTGAGCTTTTTTTCTTTTGCATTTTCCCAGGCAATAGCAGTTTGAATCCAATATTTGTCGGATTACTTTTGATTCATTCAAAACCTTGTTATAGATAAATTGCCTCGAAAATGCTAATTTGTACCGTAATTATATAGAATCTCTTTTGTTGATTGAATTGGTGTGTATACTGAAATGAACCTCGATCACTGAACCCATAGTCGAGGAAAACAATCGCAATCTTCACTCGGGTTCTCTGTACACTGAACCCTCTCCCTCCGCTCCGGCCTCCCTCTCCCTCCCGCTCCGGCCTCCCTCTCCCTCCCGCTCCGGCCTCCCTCTCCCTCCCCCTCTGGCCTCCCTCTCCCTCCCGCTCCGGCCTCCCTCCGGCCTCTCCCTCCCTCATGCTCCGGCCTCTCCCTCCCTCATGCTCCGGCCTCTCCCGGCCTCCCTCTCCCTCCCGCACCAGCCTCCCTCTCCCTCCCACACCGGCCTCCCTCTCTCTCCCGCTCCGGCCTCCCTCTCTCTCCCGCTTCGGCCTCCCTCTCTTGCCGAAGTGACTTCTGACGTGGATGCCACATAAGACATCCACGTCAGACGGTATGCAATTGTACAACCACATTCATCCATTTATGGAGTTGGATGATAGGAGACATTTAACGTAAGCTATAGTATGGGAGTTCGAAGGAAAACTCAATCTTGAGTGTTTAGAAAGGGAATTTAACGAAAAATTCAAACTAAAGTTTATAGTAAGGGATTTGACGAAGAACTCAAATTGAAAAACTACACTAAAGACTATAGTAAGGGAATTTGATGAAAAATTCAAACTGAAGTCAATAGTAAGGAAATTTGATGAAAAACTCAAATTGAAGTCTATAATGTGGGAATTTGAAGAAAAACTCAAACTAAATGTTATAGCATGAGAATTCAAAGAAAAAATCAATCTAAAGGTTATAGGTAATAAAATGCTGAAACTAAAGGCTTTAGTATGAGAATTCTAAGCAACGCTAAAACTAAAGGCTATAGTAAGAGAATTCCAACACAAACTCAAACTGAAGGCTATAGTATGGAATTCAAAAAAAAAAACATAATGAAATCTATAATTAGGGAATTCTTGGAAAAACTTAACTTGAAAGCTAGAGAATTCGACGAAAATTCAAACTAAAGGATATTCAATGAAAAACTTCAACAGAAGGCTAGTCAACAAAAAGTTCAAACTAAAGGTTGTAATAAGGGAATTCAACGAAAAACTCAAACTGAAAGATATATTATGGAAATTGTAAGGGTGTTCGTGGGAAAAGTCAAACTGAAAGTAATTGTAAGGGAATGCAATGAAAAACTCAAAGTGAATGTTATGGTAAAGAAATTCGAATCAAAACTCAAACTGAAAGTTATTGTAAGGTGATTCGAAGAAAAACTCAAATTGAAGGCTATATACTTATGCAAAACGAACAAAAATTCAAATTGAAACCTACAGTAAAGGAATTCAAAAACAAAACCCAAAATGAAAGATTTAGTAATAGAATTCGAAGAAAAACTCAAACTTAAGACAATAGTAAGGGCATTAGAAGAAAAATTCTAATTGAAGGCTATATAGTAAGGGAATTCCACGAACAACTCAAATTGAAGGCTTTACTAAGGGAATTTCATGAAAAACTCAACTTGTAGGTAATATAAGGAAATTTGAAAGAAAAAAAAACTCAATCTTAAAGCTATAGTAAGGGAATTCGACAAAAGACTCAAACTAAAGCTTATAGTCAACAAATTCGACGAAAAACTCAAGATCAAGCCTATAGTGAGGGAATTCAAAAAAAAACTCAAACAGATGGTTATTATAAGGAAATTCGATGAAAAACTCAAACTGAAGGCTATAGTATGGGAATTAGAGTAAAAATTCAAACAAGAGGCTATAGTGAAGGAATTCACCGAAAAACTCAAACAGAAGGCAATAGTAAGGGAATTCAATGAAAAACTCAAATTGATGGCTATATTATGGGAATTCGACGAAAAACCCAAAATTATAGTAAGGAAATTCGACGAAAGATTGAAGGCAATTGTAAAGAAATTTAACGAAAAACTCAAACAGAAGGTTCATGTAAGGGAATTCGAATAAAAGGTCAAAGTGAATGCTATTCAAAGGTGATTCGAAGAGAAACTCAAAGAGACTGCCATATACTAATGGAATTAGAAAAAAAAATCTAAGTAAGGAAATTTGAAGAAAAACTCAAAGTGAAGGATATAGTATTAAAATTTGAAGAAAAACTCAAACTAAAGGCTATAATAAGGGAATTCTACGAAAAACTCAAACTGAATGCTATAGTAAGAGAATTTTAGAAAAAAAACTCAAATTCTAGGCGATATAAGGAAATTTGATAGAAAGACTCAATCTTAAGGCTATAATAAGGGAATTCGATGAAAAACTAAAACTAAGGCCTATAATAAGGGAATTCAAAGAAAAACTCAAACTGAGGGCTATAATAAGGAAATTTGATGAAAAACTCAAACTGAAGGTTAAAGTAAGAGAATACAACAAAAAACTCAAACTAAAGGCCATGGTATGGGAATTCGATGAAAAACTCAAATCGGAGGGTAATTTGACAAACAACTCAAATTAAATGTATAGTAAGGGAATACGAAGAAAAAACTCGAACTGAAGACTATAGTAAGGGACTTTGACGGGAAACTCCGATTGAAGGCTATAGTAAGGGAATTCAAAGAAAAACTCAAACTGGAGTTTATAATTAGGGAATTCGAAAAAAATTCAAACTAGAGGTTGTATTAAGGGAATTCGAAGAAAAACTTACACAAAAAACTATAGTAAGGGAATACGAAGAAAAACTAAAGTTGAAGGTTATAGTAAGTGTATACGACAAAAACCTCAAACTGAAGTCTATAATAAGGATATTGATGAAAAATTCAAATTGTAGGGTATTGTAAGGGAATTCCACAAAAAACTCAAACCAGATGCTATAGTAAGGGAATTGCAAGAAAAACTAAAACTGAATACTATAGTAAGGAAATTCGACAAAATACTTATAATGAAGGCTAAGGGAATTCGATAAAATATCAGCCTTAAGGCTATAATAATGAAAGTCGACGAAAAACTCAAAAAGAAGGGAATGGTGGAGGGCGAGAGTTGCGAATGGTGGAGAGCTGGGGGAGGGCAGGCGGGGGAAGGGCGGGGGAAAGGCGGGGTGTAACGACCCCCAAAATGGCCCAAGAAATGCTAAGTCATGACATAGCCCAAGACGCACAACAGACCTTAGAAGCGGTATGGGACACTTCTATAAGGTCAATGGGAGCTGGCTATGAAGTCAATATGAAGAGCTGCTTAAGTGGCCTAGAACCCCAATGCCCATGGAGGGGATTGAGAGGGTCGACCAAGATAACTTAGCGTATATGCGCCCACTAGCATACCAGAACGCGCGCATATGCACACGCGCGCCAAATGCGAAGGTATCTGGGGTTACCGATGCATATGAAGGACGCGCCGGCATGCACGCGCGTAGGGAGACCCGCGCGCGCCTACGCACCTACAGGCGCTAACGAACCCACGCAGGGCTGCAGGCGGCAACCCGTGCGTGCGCTTGGCAGGGCGCGCGTATGGCACATCCGACTAAGTCGGGAAGCGGGACCCGGACCCACACTATTTTTGAGGGATCCAAGTGGGACCCACATTGTATTGTACCTAGGGTTGTTGTATATCGTTGGAAAGTTGAGAGAACCAGGAATCCAATGGTACCAAAATCATCCTCTACTCTATACAATATTTCGGATGTCTTCTCCGGGGAAGAAGACTAAAGTGCCAAGTAAGACCAAGGAAGGATAGTTCTAATTCAAGGAGGAGGGCGAGATCTCTGAAGACTCCCGGATATAGGGGACGGGTTCACCATGTAAAGGGAGATTCACTCTCTAAGTCATTGTGAGACTTTAGAGGCTATTGTGGGAGTAGTTTCTCTTTTGTTTTTCATTGCTTGGGCGAGCAAAAGCTTTGCATGTATGTTTTTTTTATTCCTATGTGGTAATACTACAGAATATTTCCCTATCTCTCTTTGTACTTGTGTTTATTACTTCTTTTCTCCATCCTTCATCTTCTTTCTCTAGCTTTCTCTTTGAAGCCGAGTCTAGGGGTAAAATACCCATTTGGCTGGGGTGCTAATTGTGATTTTTGTTGTCGGTTAACGATCCTCGGACGAAGGCTTATCTCGGATCCTCCTTGCTAGAGGCTTGAAGGATTTGTAGCCAGGAGCCGCACGGTGTTAGGTTAGAGCAAGAATACAACCCCATGACACAGGGGAAGGGCGGGAGTTGTGAATGGTGGAGGGAGGGCAGGAGTTGTGAATGGTGGAGGGCGGGAGTTGTGAATGGTGGAGTGCAAAGGGAGGAGTTGTGAATGGTGGAGGGAGGAGTTGTGAATGGTAGAGGGAGGAGTGGTGAATGGTGGAGGGAGGGAGGAAGGGGTGAATGGTGGAGGGAGGGAGGAAGGGGTGAATGGTGAAGGGGGGAGGAAGGGGAGGTGGGGGTGGGGTGGAGGTGTGGATATATATGGAACTAGTATTTGTGCTTTTGTTTACAGCCACAATAGTGGAGAAGAAGATCGAGAAATGGAGAACTGCAGTGTTTGCGGTCTTCAATTTCTATCAAGGGTTGCCCCTTTCAAAAGTGAAATCAATATTTTAGGGAGAATTTAAAATAAGTGACATTGAATTTTGCGTAAGTGAAAATCGTGATTTAATTTTTTCAAGTTAGTTGTGGTGAGAAAATTTAGAAAAATTAAAAATTCCACTTATTTAGAAGTAATAATAAATTCCTATTATTTGTACCGTTTTTTATTGAAAGTAATGTTACGAGGTACTCCGAGGACAGAGTTTGACGTGTCAGCAACGGACGTGGTAAGCCATCCACATCTGTCAAGTACCTCCTCCGTTCTCGTAGCATTACTCTTATTAAAAATTATAGATTTTTTTTGTTCATTGAATTGGTGTACTGAAATGAACGTTGAACTGAACCCATTGTTGATGGCTTTTTTTTATTTGTTTAAACAGTGCTAAAGTGCATTGCACAATTAATGCCAAGCATAGAACTTCTCTTATAATTCGGGTACAAATTACAGTGTTTAATTCCAGGTGCCTAAAGTCCACTTGGTTAAATCTTATGAGGCATGATCGATACATAAATTACACTACTAGGATGGAGACAAAATTTCACTTTCTGGAGTAGGATGAGGATAGACATGTAACATAAGCTTCCGCGATAATGGCAGAATATCGTTAAGCGTCAATGAATCGAATGTCAAAAGTGTTGGGGTGGATCTGCCACACATTAAGGGCCGCATACTCTTCTAAACACTCCTTCAACTGAGCCTCGCTGTAACCCTGCATAGATTGTAGAAGCAAGCCTCAGTACATATCCTTCAATACAAAAAACCATACAATATGAGAAAATGTCTCCATTCTTGGACAGCATATATATTCAGCTAGTATCCACCACTTTAAGAGGTACACCGGACAGGTCAAATTATATTATAAAGACAAGCCATTAAAAAAAATAAGCCACAGAAACGAAAATACCAACTTAAGAGACGTCTGACGGAGCATTTTGCAGATCAGTACCACAGTTTTCGCGTTTGACCCTTTTGCTCCACAAATAAGAGATTTTATAATCTTAACTAAACTAGCTGCTAACTTTCCCTAAAACTACTAATCCTATTGACATTAAATACACCCATCAGCCTTGATTTCTGGGGCTCAAAGTTTTAAAAATAATAAACTTTACCTTCCTGGAGATCCAATTGAGCACCTGAGCGTAACTCACATCCATTCTGTTAGTCCGGGCAGCCTCATCCCTCACAATTGAATAGATATCAGAGATTGCATCCAAACCAGATTTCTGACGATCATCTGAGTATAAAGAGAATTTTGACATCTGCATCAACCTTAATGCCTCATCCACATCACTCTGAGCAACAGTTTCTGAGAATCGAAGCCTGGCAAGGGCCTGTAAGACAATTTTGTTTTTTTTTTTGAAGTGTGTCAGACAATATTTATAAAAGGGCTACAGCGTAAATAGGAAAGATTTTAAGAAATTATTTTTGCATATTCTTGAAGCACAAAAGCCAGTAAGAAACTTACTATAGATATTCGAAGTATGCTGAGTAGGGTCCTAACGGTGGTGTAGGAATGAGGGGCATTTGATTTGGCTTCATCTTGCCGTATGCTGGAATATGCAGTAGCAATATACTCCTCTAGCTCCCGAGGGACTGAGGGGCAAACCCTCCTTGCAGCCGAAATGTAGGCTCTGATGACCAAGGAAACAAATTATAATTTGACAAAGGGAGGCATGACCATGAAGCAAAGCAGCAGAAGCAAAACGCAGGGGGATCAGAAACAAAAAGTGGACATAGCAGAAACATAAGCTTAACAGAAAGACGAAATACCTTAGGATTGATGGTTCAAGAGGAGTAAACCCAAGTGCAGGAGATTCAAAATTCTGGTGCACATATACTACATGCCTTGCTAATTCAAGATCACTGTCCATGTCTGCTTTATCGAGGATCAACCAAAGAAGATCAAAACGTGATAAAAGCGCTGGAGGGAGATTGATATTTTCTGCTGGAGTTCTCCTAAGATCATATCTTCCCCTTCAAGGAAAAGAAAGCCAACAGATAACAGACTTTATCAGCACAGGTAAATGCTTTCCGTCAGAAGTACCTCTTTTTAGCATAGGTAAAAAACAGTAACTGCTTACAGATAAAGTCTTTAGCAATTCATCATGTCTACTACAGGTTTTAGAGGAGCATGTGAAAGATCGCTTAAGTAGGATACAGGAAAATAGCTGTTGTCGATGACCGCGAGCAGCACATGTTTTCTTACATGGTTTATGGAAACACTTCTTGAGATATCTCCACCCCTCAAACAAAGATGGAAATGACATATTTTCACAGTTCCAAAAGAGCAACACCTCATCCAGCAGATGGACAAATCACTGGAGCACTTTTTATATTTAGGTGAGCATATGCTATCTGCAGTCTTTAAGGGAAGCACATTATGGACATAATACCCCAAGCTTTTGAAAGGCTCCTCATGAGGAAACCATGGATCAAATAATGAGTCGTGACAACATAAAAACCATTACCAGTTGCGGGTGTCAAGATGCATTGTTTGATCAGGAAGTTTGATAACATATTGAAGAATCAGTTTAAAGAATTAAAATTGCATAATCAACTATAGAGATATGTTTTCTCATGAAAACAGAAGAGCATTTGCATGCATTTCATTTATAAAATCCAAAGCACAATGGGAAATTTTAGTGCAAGCAACCAGCACTTGGTACAACAATATATCACTAAAAGGAAAAGTTTGAAATTCAATAATAAAGAAGGGATAGGTTTAGAAGGAGAAGAAAGAAAAAAATAAGGAAATTAATTAAAGGGAGAAGACTTCAACATGCAACAAATAAAAGAGACTTGCAGTAAAGCTCACTAAGGGTTTATACCAAGCTGGATTTGCAGCAGCAAGAACAGCAGTTCTGGCATTGAGAGAGGTGGTGATCCCAGCCTTTGCAATGCTTACAGTCTGCTGTTCCATCACTTCATGGATGGCTGTTCGATCAGTTTCCTCCATCTTGTCGAACTCATCAATTGCACATATACCCATATCTGCTAACACCTGCAAGGTACAGCATGGTTCAGTTCTGATCTCCTCTAAGCAAACTGTCTTGATTAAGAGCCATCGAAATGGACAGTCTATTTTAAATACATTGCCACATACATTGTTTATGAGTAACGTGCATCACCATAATTTGCACACTTACCAGAGCTCCACCTTCAAGAACCATCTCATTGGTGACAGGGTCCTTCTGTACGGCAGCAGTTAGACCCACCCCACTGCTTCCTTTGCCTGTAGTGTAAACTCCCCTTGGTGCCACACTTATAATGTGCTTAAGAAGCTGACTCTTGGCAACCCCAGGATCACCCATTAAACAAATGTGTATGTCCCCTCGAATCTACAATTTGAAAGGCGTAGCAACATAGCCCTTATCAAAGGGTTTAGAAAAATGGTGAAGATGAAAAGAAAGAAAAACAAGAACCGGCTGCTACTGCTGCTGATGATCATGGCACCATTGCCATAATTATTCCATAAAACAGCACAAACAATTGAACAAATATATATTACACCCATCAGTGCCTGACTGATGAACTCACCTGCATACCATCTTTCAGTTTGCGATGAGAGGCTCCTACGAGGAGAAGAAGTAAACCCTTCTTTACATCATCATGGCCAAAGATCTCAGGTGCTAGAGAACTTGCCAATTTGTTGTAAATATCACCATCCTCGGCAAGGCGCTCAATTTGTTCTTGTTCATCTCCGCCAATTTCATACCTGACCACAGCATGTTTAAACATGTCTTGCAATAATACATGTCATTGAGAAACATGGAGGGCTAGAGTATATTTAGAAAATTATTTATTTAAAATTTTACTTGTTTCGGTACACAAATATCGTTAACCAATGTTCTGATGACAAAATATGAAACTGTAAAGCACTTTTGGAAAGGTTATCCAACTTGATCTTGAACAAGTCTGGAAACAACTTAAACGTCTTATAACCATGTCGTAGTTTGCTTATGACTTTTTCAAAACTACAGCATATCGTGGAAGATTATTCTGATGCTTTAGGGTGTTTCCGAGATTTTAGATTAAGGAATATTGACTTACTCTTCATATTTTTTCTTGAAATGTGTAACAGACATGGCCTCTAGGTATGTGTCTGCAACTAAACCAGCACGCATTGCTTTGAATCCTGTGAAAGGAATAGGAAGAAATATTCCTGATAACTCAACAACATCACCTGGAGATACCTGATGAAGAATCGGGAATGGGTTACCAAACCATAATTGGTAAGAGTCCAAATCTTAAAATTTATTGCAGCTCTTTCACATCCAGGACTGAAAATAATTAATATTCTCGAAGTTCAACCTTCCTTGTGAGCTCCCCTCTGAAATGAATAGTCATTGTCCGTGGAATATGTCCCTTAGGAACGTGTTCTGATAATTCTTGGATCTTGACCTGAACAAAAACCATTTACAGACTAATCAATACCAATGGAATTGCTCCAAAGGTAGAAATTGCTCCAAAAAGAACATACTTTAGTGCTTTTTCTTTTACTAAATTCGGTTTTCTCTCCAGCAAACAAAAACATTGTGTTTTTCTTTTCTTTCATAGTATAACATATTGCATAACACAATCTTGGTAATCTGCTGCCCAAAAGCAACAAGATCGCTCCATTAATTTTGCATGAACAGTTCTCATGCAAGTGAATGTTTCTATTCAGCAGAGTCGCAAAAGGAAGTTTGAGAGCACCTCTTGAAACTTTAGAAACTTTGAGGCTCTGAGCTGTAGGATGAGGTTGCCTTTAGATTTGTTGTTCCTGCAGCGTTGTGATGGGCACTCAAAAAGAGGCATGAAAATTCGAGCTGTTACTTCCTGGTCAACCAATGTCAAGAAATGAGTGCCACTGACTTAAAAGAGATGGTGCAACTATATGGATAGAAGATTAAGACAGATATATAAAACCATCAAGTACTGTTAGTCTGACAAAAATTAGAGTTTTAATAGATAAAAACTAGCACTAATGAATAGTTATTTGGAACTCCCAAGCAAAGAGGTGCAAAGCAGACAGTTTCACATGCTACGCTGGAATTGTTCCTATGAGAAACAAAATCACAAGAAGAAGAAGAAAGACACATTTCATACACTTAGTGGAAAGCAGAAAATGTGCCTACATGGCTTAAATATGAAAATCAGAATAACCAAAACGTACCTGATAAATTTCAAACCCGCAGTCTTCACAAGTGTAGACAGCAACTTGCATTAAAGGTTTCACATCTGAACAACGTGTAACAATTCCAGAAATTTTCACAAGCTGACCAATGTGAGAGGCCTTCACCTCCCTTATTGTGAAGGGGGAACCCTTGGAAAATGACTTGATATAGACCTCACTGAAAATAGCGAGTAATAAGGCAGACAACTCATAAGCATACATTAAAAAAATGACCGAACATATAGATCATTGGCATGTATGACTGATGGAGGCAATAATTAAAAATCAAAACAGCCAACAGATTTTGTTCCAAGATCGTGAGTGTGAGTCTGCTCATTGACCTGCAGATTGTGAATGCATATTTTGAAAATTCAATTAAGAAGAAAAAGTACAGGTGGCAACAACTCAAGGGTGATATCATGGAAAAAGGCACCAATAGAAAAATAAATGAATTAAATTTAAATTGTTGAATGACCATGAAAATTCTTTATAAACAGCAAACCAGAAAGAAGCAGACTCAAAAAACCGTTTCCAACTACGGGATATGGATAGGTTTCCTGCTTCTTAATATTACATAAAATGCTTTCTAGATACCAAGCAAATCAGTTACATCTATGAGATCAATATGACATTTTTGTACGGACAATTGGATAAAGTGGGTCAAGCAGAAAAAAGTTAATAGGCTTTGCTTTACCCTAAAAAACAATTGGGTACCACACCCTGACAAGTAAAAATAGTGAACAGCCACCAGTTGAATCTGTCACCATTGGTGCAGGATCGGACTCACGCTGAACTATACATTACATGCAAACAAATCAGCAAGGAAGTATAATTGGACATAGCACGTTTGGTTTTCAGGACTCACTAGAAACGCTTTATCTCTGAAGGTATCCTCTGAAGCGGATCATTATTATCGGCGTTATCTGTGCCTTCCTCCGTTCTCTGAGTCATCAAAATATCATGGTCCTCTTCAACCGGGAATGCCTCCGTTGGTTCCGGCATAAGCTCATCCATGGCGTCCGCAAAGATTCCAATATACCGACGCGTATTCTCAGTGACCCGTTGAAGGAACCCCTCATCAAGATCCTTGTACTAAACAACAAATTAACACTTAAACCGCAGCAGTAAATGGAAATGCGGGAAAGAGAATCGAAGAAAGTAATCAAATTTTACATTCACAAGATCGTCAAGTTCGATATGCACATATTTGATCTTCCGATTGGCAACATCTTGCTGAGACCAAAACACGGTAAAATGGCCGGGTTAGGGCTAGCCAGTCGTAGAATGAGATTTAGACTTCAGTAAGCACCATTTCAGAGACGGACTTACCAGAAGGTTGAGGTACTTAGGCTCGCCATGGTCATCAGCGAAGTTGCTGAGAAAATCTTTCGCTAGCTCTGCGAAACGAAAATAAAAAATAAAAATTGAGCGAGAGCAAAACCGAAGTAAGACGAGTAACGGATGATTCGAGTGGAAGAGACAAGACGAACCTTTGTCAGCGACCAAATCAAGATCCTTCATTTGGACGTCCGGATACGCGAAACGGAAGGGGAGACGGCTCAGAGTTGCCGGGAGAAGGAAGGAAGATGGCCGAGGACTGAAGCTCCCGCGCACAACGGTGGCGGGAAAAAGGGGAGGAGAGTTTGGCGGGAAAAATGAAGGCTAACGTGCGCCGCTAGTATGGATCGAGTTGAGCAAAAAAAACAGAAATTGAGAAAAAAAAACAAGTGTGGCTGCTGGGATTCGAGCCCAGGTCTCTACGGCCACAACGTAGAATTCTTACCACTAAACTACAGCCACATCGTTGTGAGCTCTCGAAGAATATAAATTTAAAACAATAACTCATTAAGTAATGTTCAACTCTATAGTATATTTAATTGAAGCGACAAAACTGTCCAGTAAAGAAATTCAATTTACCATGTGATTTGCTACGGTTATTTAGATAGTGGATTATTGTACAAGGGTAGGATGGATTATTTAACTACCTAGACAAAATTAAGAAGCACTGATATTATTTTTCTTTCAGAAAACCTAAACCATGTCATGTGAATATCTTCCCCGAGAATGTGCAGCCCCATCTCCGGCCATTAATCAGATCTTTTAGGGGTTAGTTCGGAGGTTTTGCCTCATAAACAAATCTAAAAATGTTTAGATTAAGACTTAATAGGATTGAACCATTCGGTACAGTACGGTTTAGATAACAATTTATATATCCTAAACTCCAACTATTTGGACTAGGTTTTTTCAAGCATGTAAAATAGAAGAAATTAGAGCCACAGACCCAAGTTCAAATTGCATCTTTGGTTCGGAAGCTAA
This sequence comes from Aristolochia contorta, assembly GCA_022405105.1. Taxonomy (NCBI): domain Eukaryota; kingdom Viridiplantae; phylum Streptophyta; class Magnoliopsida; order Piperales; family Aristolochiaceae; genus Aristolochia; species Aristolochia contorta. Next base: position 9,301,915 of record CM039664.1, read on the forward strand.
AAGGACTTTGATTGGAAAGTAATAACAACCAAGGAAAACCAATACCTTCATTTGTTAACATCTTTATAATTCCGTATTCACATTCAAACATCAGCAGCAGCTTGCTCTTACCTACCTAGCTAACACCTCCAAATCCTTCTTCTTTCACCAATATCCCTAGTATTATCAAGTTAACTCTCTCATCTCTCTTTCCCCATTTCCCCTCAATCAAAAAACCATTCCGTCACCTCCATTGTCTCCACATATAATTTTCACCCTCGTTCGCGTAATTCGTGTTCTGATTATTGTACGTTATTACACCGTTAGGCGCCTGATCGATTCGACCGAGCTGGGCTACCGAGTTCTCGTGCGTCTCTTGCAACGGCGGCCACCCCAACAGGCGCCCTCCGGAACAGTAGCCCTCGCCGGAATCCATGGCGACGGAGCTTGATCTGGGTATGTACGCATCCGCCGCCGGCGTCGTTTGAACGTACCCCACTCCCCCTATTCTCTCGTACGGCGGCGGGTTCAGGAGATTGCCCATGGAGTTCACTTTATCGAGAACCCCCTGCTCGTCGGCGTAAAGCAACGCCGTCGGGTCGCCGAGGAGGTGTTCTTCGATCTGGGTGAGCGCGAGGTGGTTGTGGCCGGAAGGAGCCACCCTGTGTGCCGGAACCAGGAACCCGGATGGGCTTTGTTGGGGCGGAGGACGAAGGTATAGGTGGTCGGGGGATCGAGCCCGTAACGCTCTTCAACGATCTGCCTTCCCTGGTTTGTGATGTTCAGGGTCATTCTCGGTGGTCCCTCGCCCCCCCACGAATATGGTCTCTGCTGCTTGAAATGTTGGTCAACGTTAGATGTACCCCTGTGATCAATGCCCTGGAAATCCACCACTGCAAAAACGGCGAAATGTGTTATTTACAGATGGGAGTAGTTAAAAAATGAGCAGAGGTCACAGAGCAAATGAGGGGTACCCGAAACAGGGGAATTCAAATCCATGTAATTAATTTTGAAGCCGTGAGCCTGTCGAGGGTGAATCGATGGAGATCTCGACAAGTCGAAATCGGGGTACTGCGACGGCGCATAACTGGGTCTCGGAACGGGAGGAGAAATTTCCGGTCGGTAATGTTCGTGAAAGTCAAAATTAGCGTAGTCTCCGAAATCGTCGTAATTGGAGCCGTCCAAGTTTTTGGGGAAGTAGAGAGTGGGGATGGCAGGGAAGGGTCCTCTGCTCAGCATGAACAATCGGTTGTCATACTGGAGAGCTTCTCGTAGTGCTTCTCCAGAGTTCCTTCAGGACACTGAAGATAGTGTCTCCTGTAAAAAGATAAAAGAGTAAAAGGGTCATTCAAAGATATTGAGAGAGGGAGACGACAGAAGAAGTTTCTGTTGAGCGGAAATGTTTGTAAAAAGATAAAAGAGTAAAAGGGTCATTCAAAGATATTGAGAGAGGGAGACGACAGAAGAAGTTTCTGTTGAGCGGAAATGTCTCAACAGAAATTGAGAGAGAAAACAGAAGAATTTTCTGTTAAACAAAATATCTCAAGAGAAAAAGATTTTGAGATAACTAAAAACTCCCAACGGAGGAAACTTCGCATGCAGTACCTGCAAACAGGGGCTTGCCCTCCCGTAAAATCCTCCGTTGCGTGCCAGAGAGTGTGCTTTCTTGGTTGAGGATTCGATTCTTGAAAGTAAGCAGGTGGATGGTTTAGCTGCATTTGACAAAAACGAAGACAGATGGATTTCAGTAACAGAGGAAGAACAAAGATTACAATAAGAACATGGATTACACTAAGAAGAAGTACCTCAACTTCGAGAATGTCGGGTTGATTTGGGCTAAAAGTAGCTCTGATTCCGATGATCTCAGACCACTGTATCTCAATCTTGCTCTTCAGCCCAGAATTCAGAACCTCCCAGACGAGTTTTCGCTTCGCGTAGTAGAGTTTCCCAACCAAGTCGCCTTCGTACCGAGAAACTCTCTGCAACAAACAGATTCGTTTCCATTTTAGAGTTCGTATGTAAGTGAAAGACTTGTCTGAGTAAAACGCTAAAACCGAAGCAGAGAACTATGGAAATATAGTATATTTAAATGAGTACCTCCCAATTGCCAATCCTGAGCACCGAAGCAGAGAAGTTTGAAGCCTTGAGCTTCTCCTTCTCCGAAATCAACTGGGACCTTTCCGTCCTCCCTATCGAACTTCCCTCAGAGAGCTTCTTCTCAACAAGTTTCAGGAAAGACGGAGTCTTCCGCAACGTCAAACCCAGGGGACTAGACTCCTCATTCGCAAGAGCCTGCAAAAGAGGGACGAATAAGCCTCATACGTTACAGAGACCGCCGAGAAACACGGCGAACTAGACGAGAAGATCTTGAAACAAAGAAAACAAGAAATGCGACGATTACTCAAGCGCATTTACGCTTAGAAAAAGGGGATTAATTCCAGGCAAATCTGCAGCTACGATCCACGAAAAAACACATAAGCTCAAGCACAAACTCAATACCAAGCAAGAACTGTTGAAAACGATCGTTTATCAATTAAAGAATGACTTACACGTAACTAAATCAAAGATTGAAAAGAAAAAAACCGAATCGAAAAAAAAGAAAAGAAGAAGAAGAAGAAGAAGAAGAAGAAGAAGAAGAAGAAGAAGAAGGGAAAGGAAGAAGAGAGTAAAAGAAGAAGTAGTTACCTCGCGAGAGAGCTCAGCGAACTTGATCCTCTTATACTCATCTCCAAGCGAATCGAACTGGGGAAGCTCATCTAAACCACGCGTCTGCAGGTTGTCGGCATCATCAGAAACTCCAACACCGCTAAAAATGCTGCGCTGGTCAATATCCCGAACCATCTTCGCCTCAATCCGTAAACACAAAAACGCGGGGGGGGATTATTTCTCTTTTTCTTTTCCGTTTTTCAGATCATTATCCTCAGAATCGCGAAGGCGGATACGATTGCATGTATGAACACCGCAACGGGGGAAGCGATAGAGATGGAGAGAGAGGAGGGTGAGGCAGGGGAGGGGATGAGGGATGAAGGAAGAGAGGGAGTTGAAAAAAAGAAAAAATTATACAAGTCGTTTTGACGGCTTCGGTGACGCATTTGAATCCGACTCCTGCGCCCAATCATCGAAAGAGTCCTTTTCTCCTCGATCTCCTCCCATGATATCGTCATTGATTCACTGACGTCATTCTTTATTCCACGTGGCAAATCCTTAAAACTCTTTTATTATTATTTTTTCCATATTATTTGGAAATCCAAAAGCGCCGCCACCCAGCCACTGGGCTCGTTGCGGTCACGTGTGAAATGGGATGAGAAAGACGGAGTCACGTGCGGCACAAATAATGGGTGGTGTGGCCGCCGGAGGATGAACCATCGCGTCAGCGTCGAAGTCACGCGTTTGGACCCACCCAGTGGGCCCCTTTGCCAGAAGCTTTTATCCGAAGACGACGATGCGATCTCGACGCCGACGATTTAATCAATCAATTAACAAACAATTAGGCGGAAATCAAAAGTAATTTGACTAAAATCTTTGTCCTCGCTTCTTGTTGCAGCGACAAAGTCTCCGGAGCGTCAAGACGGCACCGTGATTTTTTTTTTTTTTAAATAATAATTTACTTAAAACCAATATTAATCTAATCACAGAATTTTGCGCAAATGCGCAATGCCAGCTCTATCTAACGGACTAATACTCCATCCACTCATTAATTTAATTATTAATCAATTAGTCTTTAATCCAAGAAATAGTCGGCAGAGTTCTGGTTGCCGGCGGCCGCTACACGTACACGCAACCCGCCGCCGTGAAGGCGGCCGGTACTCGGCTGTGTCTCTGGCGAGTCTGGCGTGGTTTATTATAATGAGCGTAACACGTCACGCGCGGGGGTAACGAGATTACGTGGGCCAGGAAGAAAATATCACGTGGGGTCCCCCAGTTTAACTGATAACTAACTTTAGTTTAATCTCCAAAGCTATTTTTAAGTAAAAATGACTGTGACTAAGGGGGTAATGATGAGAAAATCTTTAGTTTAAGTCTTCTATAATTGACCGAGAATGTTTACGGGGGCCGGTAACCTACAACGAATGAATCTAATTATGGGTAATTTTGACGTTTGACGCTACTTTTAAGATCTGGTAAGACTAAAGTCGAGCTTAATTAAACACTTTCTGCTCACCATTTTCCCTCTCATGACATCACGCCTCTCCAATCCAGGAACAGGAGAATCTAATCACGTTTTGCTAATGACGCATCAAGATAATTGATCAGCATCGGCCGATTAGTTTAAAACCCTTATTAATTGATCCTCGTCCCAAAGTGAAAGTGTGCGTGTACGAGAGCCGAGCGTGCGAGTGCAACTCTGACATACATCCCCCCGGAAACGGGCCCACAAAGTCATCATACACACATCATTCCGAGTTGGTAGATCAACGACTCAAAATCGGAACGGAGGAAGAGATATCACGTGTTAAATTCGTGGGTCCCGGGGCGTTTGACACGTCTATTTTCCAATACTCATCATCGTTAGTGGGGGCAGGGCACTATTAATGGACTTACCTGTGAACTCAACGTACACACACATCTTCATATGTGCCCTCACTTTATTTTCAAGCATGCATCATAGGAATTTGATTATAAATTCGTACTTCAGAGTTCAGATGACTAGAAGTTGATACAGGAACGAATATGTACATTTAAAAAAAAAAAATATGTAATTTATTTTGTAACATGAGAGTGATGTAATGGTTCACCTGAAATGTAACAACACTGGGATATCAATTTTTTGAAGGGTAACAATATGATACCAAATGTTGACAAAGACATGCGCTTGTTTTGGCCTCACATATGCATTTGATGCACTCACTTTGCATATTTATGCTTGGTGGAAATATGTTCCATGAAAATGGTGGAGGAGAAGAGGGAAAGGGAGATGTGACATTCCTAGCTAGAGATTTGTATAATATGAATCATATGATAGGTAGAAAAAGCTCACAAGTGTTGTAAATCTCGGTCATTTTACAATGTCCCCAATTCCAAATATTTATAATGATTTCTTACTGAAAAATGATATCAATACTTCGATATTTTACTGTGATGTTTTACATTCTGATGTGGCAGTCTTCTTAGCAGCCTAGTTGGCATTCCAAATAAGGTCTAGGGTTTGGCTTCCCTATAGAATAAGAAGATAGTTCCAATTTTATTTCTTACTTGGACTACAAACGAGGATTCCACGTCATATTGTAAAAACTCACAATAAAAAGTCACATTGCACATATCACCACTCTTTCTTATTACGAGTTCATCAAAAGCAAATGAAGTTAATATTTTTTAGATCATAATTTTCAAAAAAAAATAGTTTTTAGATCATTTTGGTAACACATGATAAAATCCTTCATAGACTTTGCTACCAAGGTATTTGACCAATTTATGTATAATTAATAAGTTCGATAAATATTTTAAAATAAACAATTTCTACGATTGAAAAACTAATGAATGATCCTGTATGGGTTTTGCAACGTACTGCATTCGAGGAACTGAACAGGTAGCCATTTGGTCGGACAGAGTAACCCTTCGAATCGTAGGTAGATTCACACTAACGCATTGAGTCCAACCATGGCTGCCTATTCATTTCTAACCAATCAAAAATTTGAAACAGCTAGATCCCAGTTTCAAACAAAGCATGAAGGTGTCCAATTAGTACAATTAAAGGCATTAACTTAATTATAAACATGTAGAGAGATGGATCTGACGTAACCCAAAATGGGACTTTTCCTCCTCTCCCCAAATTAATGGTTGCTCATGGAGCTGCTGACCTTGAAACTGGATAGACTCTCATCTTCCTCTTCTCCATTTTACTTTTTGCAGATCAGTATTGGTGTGTGAACGTGGAGTCTGAGATCGGTGGAGTGGGTTCCAAATCAGGCAAGTCAAAACAAGGGGAGTGGAGCCTCAATTCCTTTTGACTTAGCTTCTGCATGGCAAGCACGCACATTGAAACACAGTACTCTTCTTGGAGCTGGAATTCTGGATCGCGATGACTGACAATATCTGAAAGGAGGATGAAGGAACGCAACATGGCTATCTTTAGAGGATGAAGATGAGTGACAGTGATGGCAAATCAAATATAAAGAGATCCCTCATTTCTGGTGAGAATCGAGGTGGGGTACGTTCAAATAATCAGAACGCCTGACTTGTAAATGGACGTTATTGATGAGATCAACCACGCGCAGGTACTGATGTGAAAAGCAAAAGCTTCGTGGGGCTGCTCTGGGTTTAAAGAAAAACTGGTTTTATCTGGTCCTCTGCGTTGAAGATGGGTTTCCTTTCTTTTCGGCTTGTTACATGGCCCTCCAGTATAGTTCTACTTCAAACTGCTTTAATTGGGAAAAGAAAAAGAAAGGCACCCACGCCCACCCTCCCAGGCCTGCAAATTGGAAGTGTCTGATGGGAAGTGGCAGAGACATCTGATGTTACTTTCTGGTGGCTTTATTCCTTCTTTAATCATCAGGCAGTCATTTTTTGGACATATATTCATCAGCGCTGCCATTGGAGAGAAGATCATTTAAAAAAATGAAAGACACACGTCTGGGACTCCCGACGACAAATCACAACGCAAAAACTTGCTCTGCTCGTAACATTATCGAGTTATCCGGTTCATCATCAACGTCTACATCGACGAAATCCCCAAATCATATCACGCCAAGACTCCAAAAGTGAAACTGCAAATAGGGTCTATAGTAGTAGTAAAAGTAGTACTACTCCCTAAACCCTATTCGATCACTAAGATGCGTGGAGAGCAGAGGAAGGGGGAAGGAGTACGTTGCGTTTGGGAAATTCGAACTTGTAGACTGTTTAGTGCTGTGGCTTCTTTTCATGTCGGCTACTGGGGCATTTCGTCGAACGAATGATGGTCACCTTAGTCGATCCGCGTACATCCAAAGTGTCAGCCTCCTGAAATGACTGGATATCCGAAACCCATCTCTGGTGATTGTCTGATTGAAGATACTCGCCCGTTAAAGCTGGCCTCAACAACCCACTCAAATCGTGGACCCAAGCCCCTTCTGCAGAAAACAGAGCAGCACTCTTTCGGGGGGAATTGCAATAGCGAACGTGAAGGCGACGTCCAAAAAAAGAGCTTCCGCCTTCCAGCAGGCACTCACTAACCTCAGCTCAGCTCGTCTTCATCTTCTCTCTTCTCTCTCCCGTTCCTTTCCAAACTTTTTAAACCCCATTAATGGATCATCCGATCGCACACGCGTGCTTGCAGGTGGGAAACAGAGACAACAGCCCATTTTAGGGAAGCCAGTTTAAGACCTAATACAACTCAGAGAAGATCACAACGTGGCTATTTCTCGTTGCGGCCTCCACGCCTGCAATTAATGTCCACGCGTTTGGATACCATAACAGGGAAGTAGGAACTGTAGGAACCGCCGTGGTTTCCGCAAACAATAGCTACTGCTTCCACTTTCCAGGGCCTGATATCGAAAGTCCCGTGGCGTACGCCTCTCTCTCTCTCTCTCCAAAGTAATGAACCCACTAACCTGAAAACAGGAACTTGTATCTGATGTTTCCATTATTAGTGATGACTACTCGACGGATCCAAGTGTTTAATAGCACACGAAGGAGACGAAGAGAATTCCATGTGATCCTTTAATCCTTAAGGGATCATGTATCGTTTCAACGTGGATCGCTCAATAGAATAAACAAGTCGTGGCCATCTCGTACAGGTTTTTGAGACCTATCGAGACCCCTAAAAGTGTGATACGTCTCGGTTGATATGGGTGACGTCTCAGCTAAAGATGGGACTATGTGGCGTAGAAAGATGGACAAGTTACAATTTGATACATAGTAAACAATATTAATCAAGTAATTTGGGAAAACTTAGATGATTTAGTATTTCAACGTCTTACATGTTTTTGTTCAGTTCAGATCATTGTCATGCTTCATTATCATTGGGTGTTTCTACTAAACAAATCCACAGTGATAATTAAATAATATTTGTATTCATTTCAAACGAGAGGGTATTTGTACCACGCTCACAAAAGCTCATATAAGTTCAAGGTGGACCTTAAGGAAGCCTAGTCTTATGAGAAGAACAAGCTCAAGATTTCCGAGGTATTGTCATTTAATTATGGATTCCATGTGCATGTTAGAGAGTTAAAATACCCATAAATAGGATCGATCTAGTTTCTCTCTCACTCGTACTTATTTGCATCTTTTTAGAGACAGCTAAATGCTTCATTTCAGAGAATGAATATCTTGAACAAGTAGAAGTTACATAACAAACCACATCCCAAATGAAATACCCAATAAGTCTATTTCACAATACAATAAAAAGTTCCTCAATGTGATATTTGTAGAGAGAGATTGGGAAAAGAACATAAGGCCATGCTTAGGAGCCCAACTAAACCTTCAAGAACAGAAAATCCCTTTTAATTTTTTTTCTAATTGGTTTGCAGACAAAGTATTATTTTAGTTGAACTAGGACTAGAAAGTAAGAAGAAAAGGAATTGGGGAAGGTAGCAGGAAAAAAGAAAAGGCTAAACATTATGCAACAAGATTTTGATACTCTGAAACGAAATAGTCCATCGGTGTCCAAAATCTGAGTCTACAAGAAACATTCTTCCTGATAGTTTCAAAATCAGCATCTCAACGAACATACAACTCGCTCTTGCCTGCTGTGCCAGGAAAACTGAGACGACAGGATTCCATCCTCGAGTTGAATCAAACACTGCTCTTGTTTCTTTTCATCATCTCTATAAACTCATCAAAAACTGCACCAAGGGAGCACGATTAGTAATTATATTGACTAGTTCATCACCGCTTTCTACCATGCACAAACACTTGGGTTGTCAACTATTACTGAAGCTGAAGTTAACACCTTCCGAGATCGAATGGAAACAGTAAAAATTTTCCACATAAGTATCATCCATGGATGGCGTTTTCAGACAAATAAAATAATAAAATAAAAAATAAACAAAAGCACAATCTAGAATGGAACTGATATGTTGTATTTCAATTAAAGAGACGGAGATTACCAGGGTCTGAATCATGGGGCCCAGGAGATGCCTCCGGGTGGTACTGCAATGACATACAATTTCGTGCAGGGAAGGCAAGACCTGCACAGCTTCCATCATTTAGATTAGTATGTGTTACTTCCACACCAGCAGGAAGAGTCGTTGGGTTCACTGCATAGTTGTGGTTCTGCCAGACAGAGACAAGAGTCACTTTAAGGTACAATAAGGTATCAACTGCATCACATAGAATGAAGAAATGCCAAAAACTGAAGAGTTAACAGTAACCTGAGAACTGATCTCAACTTGTCCATTTCTATGATTGCGAACTGGGTGGTTTCCTCCATGATGACCAAACTTCATTTTAAAAGTTTTACCCCCCAATGCCTGGCCTAGCAGTTGGTGCCCCATACAAATTCCAAAAACAGGTACTTTCCCAATTAACTCCTTAACTGTTTCAACAGCATAAGGAACTGCTGATGGATCTCCAGGGCCATTGCTGAAGAGAATTCCATCTGGATTCATCTTTAATGTTTCCAATGATGGCCATGTTGATGGTACCACAGTTATTTTACAGCCGTAAGAAGCTAAACGCCTAAGAATGTTATGCTTGATTCCGAAATCATATGCAACAACCTATACAGAAAGCAAAACTCGAAATATGTCAAAAATAAGATATCAAAAACGGCACTAGAACATATTGAAGTGCAAACAGGAAACCAAACTCCACTGACATGATAGTTTTCTGCATGTTTTTCCCCCTCAGCAAATTCCCAATCAGGGTCTGTTTTCTCTACCCACTCATATGGAGTTTTGCAAGAGACATTAGTTATCAAATCAACACCTGCAGGATAAATCCAGGATGAAATAATTCAGTTCCTAGTATAGATAATTCATATTGAAAATAAGCAAAAAAAGTCCTTTTTTATTCGGATCACACTGTTTAAAAAGCTTCCCAACTGTCTGGTGTCTAAAAATTTACCCCAAAAAGTTCAAACTCCTATAGGTTCTAATATGTGATTTCGGTAGTTCATAATTACTTTACACAAAGTAGATCTAATCACTGTTTATAAAACATAAAAAAAAATATGGATTGTTAGTGAGAAGAGCAGCCTTGAAGGATGTATAATGAAGAAGAACCAAAGGAAGAGGAGGAGAGAATGAAAATAAAAATGCAAAACAGCCAAAAACAGAGCAAATTAGTCTGGTGCAATAAGAGGGGGTGTACATGCAATGATGAGTTGTTGGTGTACTGATGCAGTACATGAATTACTTAAGAATAAAGATACAGAAAATTTGAAGGATTGTAAAAAAAGTGAGAAGAAATAGACAGAAAGATGACAGAAAATCCAGAGCTTTCTATTTCCAGAAAGTTACTATCTCGGGAAGTTTCTATTTCAGAAAACTTAATATTTTGGGAAAATTCCAGAAGAAGTTTTCTTTTTATGGTTTCATTAATTGAAGGAGTCCAGTGTCCAAGTGAGACATCTCCTAATAAGAAGAATTATACTATGAGTTTTAGTTTCCTTAGGAGTTTTAGTTTATTTAGGAGTTTTAGTTTCTATTTTAGTTATTTGCTAGGATCATTTTTCAACAAGCGTTCTTTTATTTAAAAAGTCCAAAATTAAAAGTCTTAGTTCTAGACCTAGGGCGAGGCCTCCCATCCCTCTCCGTCAAATCCACATGCCAGAAGAGAAAAAGAAAACCATTCTCACTCTTTACACAAGGCACAGATAATTAAAAGACCAGCTTACTCTGGTTATAGAAACTTGAAACAAACCCTTACCAACAATGTCCCATGTACGTGACAGTTCCAAAAGCTCTTCATCTGTTTTGGTTTCTTCAGTACTCAATACACCAATAAGGCTTCCATCTTGGCGTAGTCTTCGTGTGATGGCACGAGTATCTACATCATCTGTTTCACAGAATAACAGAAAATAGCTTCAAGAATTGAAGCATAAATTCCTAGCTTATCCTATTTTCCAATGGTAACAATGAGGATTCGGAGTTCTTACATATACCCATGATGTTTCTCTTGGCCAAGTAATCTTCAAGTGATTCAGAAGATCTCCAGTTGGAAGTGCTGACAGACAAACCAACAAGCACCATGTCAGTCTGTAAGACAATCCAAAAGCATTTCAGGGTCAAAGGAAAAAGAGGGTAGTTAGGAAAGTGCCACTACCAGATGCTCAGACTTCTAATTACCAAACCAGCTAGGAAGCATTGGCTTGATTCTTCATCATCTGAGAAGAAAGAAACATCGAATGTGATTTTGTTTCAATTCAGACGTCAACTCAAAGTAGACTTAACAGTAAAGAAATTCTCAACAATTTAGATGGCAAATGTCATTACCAAAATTAACACCAGTGTTGCCAATGTGAGGATTTGTCATCAAAACAAATTGTCCAGCATAGCTAGGGTCAGTGAGGATTTCCTGATACCTGCAATCATATAACCTGATATAAGATTGTTATGAAGTAGCAATTGTGACAACAGCACCATAAAACTACTACAAAATCAAACTGGCAGCAAAATCTAAACAGTCTATTGAAAGAAAAAAGTTTGTGAGTTTGCAGTAGAGAAATCTGCATCTGCTTATAAAACCTATTTAACCAATCCATTAATGGATAACGGAGAACTTTTACTATCGCTAGATCAAGATGCAAATTGGATGCTATAGAAGCAGTAAAACAAACACATTGAACACCAACAGCGACCATTAATAAGGCAAATAATCTCATGCTTGATTCCTAAAACAAACTCTTCATAAATCTTATCTGTAATATACAAGTGCTCTGAGCCACTTTCACAAAGATTTATATTTTAATTGTTGTACGAATCACAACTCTTTTGAGAATATTCACACCACTTGACCTTCAAATTCGATGCTTTGCAGTTGTAACAAGGACAGCCAAAAGTTTTTTTTTTTTTTTTTGTTTGACAAAATGGACAGCCAAAAGTTTTTCTTTAATTTTAAAACAAGCATAAAATTCAGGAATGAAAACAGTATAGTTGGTTGATAAATGCTCAGGCATAACAAGAAGAGATTCAAAATGTCATTCGGCTTAAGCAAGATAAACACCTCTCTAAAAAAACTAGCTTATGGTCAAGCCACAGCAGGAGCCTCTCAAGCCCATCTCAGTTTCAGGCAATCTCTGCCTAGCAAAGCTTTAGCTGCTTGGTGCTGACCTTATATCTGTATTTTAAAGTGGCCCTGTTGTATCCTAATGTAACTTTTCTTTGAGCTTTGTTCCAGTTTGATAAAGCACGTACAAATTCTTAAGAAATGATAAAAATCAAAACATCTAGAAATGGAATAAATAATTATCTCACCCAGTCATGGATGTGTTGAACACAACCTCTCCAATTTGTGTTCCTGAAGCGCCAAATGATTTAGCTCTCCATATGGAGCCATCTTCAAGGACAAGTCTTGCATCTGATACCCTCCATGGTCTTGCTGGCAATTCAGTACCACATAATTACAGATTTACTTTGCTTATAGAAAACTAAACACAATAACTCGTACCAACTACAGGAACATTTAAAGGCAAACTGTTCAAACATATCATACATGAATTGATTTCTCTTCATATAACTTTTTTTTCTTTAGCAACTTCTGCAGAGTATTGGAAGCAGCCCCCAGAACAAAATTTTAATCAGAAAGAATGTAAAGAAGCTTCACAAGTATGGTTACCACTAGCAGCACTGTCGGAGGAGACTAATGCAGAGCATCTTATCTTAAAAACCCCAGATTTCTGAGAGCTGCCCGCAACAGACGAGCAGTAGAGAGGGCTTTTGCAGGCAAAGTTAAGAGCTGTCATGATCACTTCCTGGAGAAGGTCCTCAAATTCCTCACACAGATGTATTATAACCGAAAAAATCCAACAAAACCCTCACTGCAGAAACTGAAAATAGAAAGCCTTTGGTGAGATTGATAGAACAGAAGGCAGATGCTCAGCGCATATTCATCTCCAATGTGAAATATAAAATTCTTAAATTGTTACTAGGTTGGCCATATTGCATGATTCATCAATTTCTTTGATAACTTTAGTTCTCTTTCTTCTCATAGATGGGTGTAGGGATGGTCGCAGGCAGGTTTTGAAATACCGAATCCTGGACCATGACCCTTCCCAGCCTCCCAGCACAATGGGGTTGAACCCATTCCGCATCATTACTAAGTTTAAGATAGAAAAATTTAAAATCATATGCAATACATAAACTTCATTAAGTTCAGCGGAAAAAATAAATCTTTTCCCCCCCAAAAAATGAAAAAAATAAAATGTTTTAGAAATCAGTAACGAATCTACAAGGACTGAGAACGGGTAAGAAAAAGACAGAGAAATATAGAAGAAATGCAGATGGTGAGGCACCAACTATAACTTCTTGAACAAGTCAGTTGAATCGCTCGAACGATAGTGAGCGGAAAGAGGAGAGCTTGAGAGAGCAGCGAGGAGCAGAAACAGAAACAGAGAGAATGATTACCGAGAGCTTGAGCGAGTAACCAGGAACTGAAACTGAAAAACAGAGGGAGTGGGCTACGACAACCCTTCTATGCCAGCACAATTGCTTCAGAGACGGGAAGCTGTGAAACCGTATCACAGAGAAAGATACGACGGGCCTGAATTCAAAAGGAGCAACTTTCGGACTGCACAGTGCTACATAAACGTAGGAAACAACAGAAGAGTGTCAAATGCAAGGGAGACAAGTCTTCCCTACTCTTCTTTCTTTGTTGATACGTGGTGCACACCGGCTGACATTACAGCAGAGGCGGCACCAACCGGCCGTTATATGGATATGGAGAAGAGCTCCTCCTCCCCCCTTTACCTACATGCTACTTCCAAAAATGATTTTTGGGTACTCAAAAATGATCTTAAAATCAATAATTTAATATGATAATAAAAAAATTTAACAAAGTTTTTCTGGTTCAGGGGTTGGGTCAGGACTTATAAACATTAGTTTTAATAGTACTATGAAATCATTTAATGTGATTTGTTTGCGACAAACTGGAAAAGATTAAAAGGCATCACTGAACAGGTGATTTTGAAGCTCTTCAAAGATTTTCTTCATTTGGGAATAGAAAGTAATTAGGATACTGCAACATAAACCTTCATTTTATTTCACATGAATGAGGTTAAGAAAAATTGATCATTGTGAATCAGATAGATCAGAATCGGGATGTCCTTTAGATGCCGATCGCTTTCTACAAAAAAAAAAATAGTTATCTACTAGCCATGTTTTCTTTCTGTGAGAATGCGGTAGGACTCAAGGAATTTTGGAAGCTTCACATGCTCCTTGGATGCCTAAAGCATTTCGCTTTCATTAAAAGACTGTCCGCCGAGTTAAACGGTTCCTCGCTAAAGAAAACCAAAGTTCCAACATTTTGGGTGAGTGATTTCATAAATAAATTAATGGAACAAAATAAAAATATTCATTTATTGATATTTTGTGCTCATTTAAAAATTTCTTATTCCCATTTCCCATCATCCGGTAATCACACAGGATGATCCACAAGAAAGGTGAACAAACCTTAGCACTGGCAAGATGCTCATCGAATAACGCCTCAACCCCGGGAAGCGGAGGTCGCCTCAGCAAAAGAAGGGCCTGGCTGAATGCTGCGCTAAGCTTCGCTCAACCTGTGAAATGAGGGCAAATGGACGGTTGGTAGCCAATCTTTCACTTCAAAACCGGAACCCCATGCCTTTCTTGGTCGGACAAACCCAACCAAACTGGCGATTTCCGACAAGTCTTTCATTGGAGAGCAAGAAGCGGAACAAAAAAAAACTTTCTTTATATTTATGGATAACCAACCCATTTTCCAATATATCCTTTTGCTTCATAGTAGTAATGAATAGATTACATTATGCGACTTTGAAAGAAATACATAACAAGTTTCCAGATGGATAGGCATATCTTATACTACAATTTTGTCTTAAAAAAAAATAGTTATTAAAACAAATGCAAATATCAGAAAATATTAAAATTTCTATTTTAGCTCATTAAAAAATGTTAAGCACAGAGCCATTGTGAACTTGGAAAACACTCCGAATATATCAAACACCACCCCGAAATTTTTTACTAATATATTAAAATTTTTGACGTAAAGGAGAGCATCTCCCAAAATTTTATCTTCTTTGTTTAAGTTGGGAAATTTATTTCTCTTGATTTGTTTGGACTCCTCCGGCCTTTAAACATGTAAAAAAAAAAAAACAAAAAGATAGAAAAATAAGTTTCGTTTTGCTCCAATAGGAAGATATGGAAAATTAAATCACATAAAGATTTTGTTCTTGGCCGTTTACGTTTTCCCTGATTAGATTAGTTGCCGATAGTATTAAATCCACAGGCAATCTATGCCAGAACCAATGGGCCAGCAGTAATAATTTTCACATCACCAACGGCAGTAACTTGCACATCGTTCTCAGGGTAGGGTTTTGGTGAACAAAATGATGATACAAAGACAGAATGCCTAGTAAGACAAAAGCCCTACTTGTTTATATACCCGGAATAAGTATCATATGGATGGTGGATACTCACGGGGTCTTCGTTTTGTCATGACTGGTTACAGAGAGGTACAAAGGCTGTCTGATCTTAACTGGCAGATGACGAAGACCCAAAAAATCCCGATCACCAGACGCTCGCAGACAACGTTGTGGTGGCTGGAAGGAGGCTGCACAAGAACCTCCAATCTGTTGGATTTATGGCAAAAGACCAAATCTTCCTATTGATGAGACCAAAAACAACAACTGGTTTAAGCTGGTAATGCATTTATCATGTTAAATTAGTTACGACCTACTTGAAATGAGAAGGCTACAGACCAAAAGAACAGGAGTTTATACTCTAGTCTCCTGGTGATATTGTCCTGATCTGACTACGGTCAGAATATACAGAAAGCATGCATGTAATGTCAACTGACCTCTACTAAGAATTCAGTTTCCTTCTCAACTCCTGGACAATTTTGCCTGAATAAGCTTGTCCAAGATTGCAGGTTCCAGAAGGATAGGGTCAAGACATCTCTCAGCAGTAGCAACGATTATCTGAAACAGTTTAATTAGCAATGTTACCTTCTATCATCAACATCGTTGAAATAGGATGACTACACCTTGTGCAAAAACAATGGTAAGCCTATAATAAATTGTGGCTAGGTGGTAAGCAACCTGAGCAGCAATATCCAAAGTTTAATAATCTAAATTATGTAAGAATGAGTCACTTTGAAATAGAACGACTAAAAGATGTTTGTTTTCCCTGAAAAGGAACTCCATTACAACAATGCAAATAGCAAGATAACAAAATCAGAAATGACAACTAGAAGATATAAAACTGAGGGCCAAAAGGAAAGCACAATCTTTATACGTTTAAATAATTCTTGAAATCAAGTTCTAACTTCAAACACCCACTGCTCATTGCCAAATAAATAGGTAGCCTAGCAGTCACAAACAAAACAAAAAAACACGTCCAGATCTATTACTTACCTCATCCAGCAAAAAGTCAATGGCAGCTTCATCTTCAACAATTTCTTTCAAAGGGTTCCTAAAAAATTGGGTATCCAACTGAATCTGCTGGAATCCACTTCGGTTAAATGTTTGTAGTCGGACAAGTTCTTGCAAACTTTTCAGGCAGAGCTTTACAGTGGTTGATAAAACTGACTCCTGAAGTCATCAGAACAAATTATTTTGAGGAAAAAGTGATTTTATCATTAAAAAGTAAAACCAACACAAACTAGTAGGAGTCTCTTACAAATTAGAATGAAATTATAATGAAAACAAACAATGAGAAACATCTCCCTTCACCACAAGGGTCAATACCTGTGTGTGCTCAATTTTGGTGAAAATCTCCATCTTTTGCTTAAATAACTTAGCGAGATGGCTCTCCAGAATTTGGCTCCTACCACGTTGTGTATTAGAACGGTTAAGTTTGTCTTCCCGTAGTGTATTGCTTCTGGAGGATGTCGTACTCCCAGCACTATCAGAACGCCGATGCTTTCTGTGGACCCCTTGTGGCAGGATTTGCACTACTTCTGTTCTAATAGCTTTCAGCTAGAGATAAAAGTCAAGACATCCAAAGTCATAAATCCAGATAAAACCTTTCGAATTATGAGAAAAATGGAAAAAAAAAACTGATACACTCTAGAGATAAAAGGTCAAGACATCCAAAGTCATAAATCCAGATAAAACCTTTCGAATTACGAGAAAGATGGAAAAAAAAAAACTGATACACTCTAAAAAGAAAGATTTCTATTCATGTATTAATAATAGTTCATGATTGTAAGCTTGGTCAATTAATGGAAATCTCTTCACAAATTTGCTTTTATCAAGAACCATTGACTTCTCTCATTCCCAAATGTATTTTGCCATTCACATTGCACAGTCAATTGTAATATGCAAAACCTAACAAATCATATAATGAGACAATGAATGAAACATGAGCCAATGATTTTTTTTCTTTTTTTTTCAACATGAACCAATTAAAATATAAACTGACTAATCTAGCTTTTTTTACTTTAGCTTCTTCATGTGTTTGAGAGTGGTCTTGTATTCCTAGATCTGTCAACTCTATGGCAGACTCTTTAGCTAGACTCAGATGCTTACTTTAGCACCCATATGATGAGCATGACCCCACCATTTATAATTTGAGTCTCATTTCATCGATAAAACAAAGCAATTTCCACAAAAAAAGATTTACTAGAAAATCCCAATGAAAGACACAAAATTGGCAGATAAAAATGCAACTTGAGCCAAACAATGGACTGCAGTCTTCATCACTCTTAATCTCCCTTGTTTTGCATATCTTCACAAGTCAAAAAAGAGATCAAATTCAGGAGAGGTTTAACCTCTCACCACTCTCTTACCATGTCTTTGAAAGTACAAAAAAGCAGACTGTAGAAAGAGGACCAAATTTCTTATTTCAGGAGAAGTTTGTAGAAAGTTCTAAAGAAAGTCATTCCAATTGTAAATTCCAATGGCAAGTTTTAGAGAAACTTACTGTTCATGTAAAAAATACCCCTCAGATCTCAACTTGCCATTGTATATAGAAGTTCCAATTAGAAAGTCTTTTCAAGTCTCTTACTATAAACTGCGTCCTTTTTTAAGATAAAACTTGTCCCGTATTTTTACCTTTCTTTTCCAGTAGGTTGATATAGACATAGAAACCCCAATTGAAGTCTTTTTTAGTAACGGTCAGCAAAAGAGTTTCTTCCTTTGATGATTTCTATACCTATAAAGAACCCCATATGTAACATGAAAAACCATTCTTTTGCCACTGAATAAAATCTCTTATTTGATTCTCTAGATTGCCAATCCATTTTTTTCGTATTTGCTATAATTCTAGGTAATCACATAGATACTACTTTCTGTCCTTATAATTTTACCCCTCACACTTAAATTTCAGTTTGCACTTTTCAATGTTCTGTTAAAATCTAGTAGTACACAAACTCTAATGGAAGCTTCAAACTATAAAACTACTTGAATCGAAACCACCATGTTGCATGACAAAGACATTCAACTCTTGACACACGTTATTAAAAAAAAATTATCGTGTCTTCTTCATTGAAGAGCAGAAGAACATAAATCACCATAAAAGAAATGTTGATACAGACCTCATGAAGAAACAAATCTACGAACATGTGAACTTCTCTGGGCTCTTTGTGCTGTTGAAGAGTTCATTGAAGATGTTAGGTACTGTAGAAACTAGAAAAATGGTCAACTGTTCAGAGGAGTGTTCAGCAAGATGTACAAACTACACTGACCTTAAACCAGTTAGGTGTTGTCAACCTCTTTCTCAATAAAGTTGATATTTTCTGGGTCTTCATATTTATATACTGCAAAGAAATAAAAACCAAAAAGAAGGGGTTCCCTATCAGATTTAAAATTTTAAAATGCAATAGTAACAGTAAGTGATCAGGATAACAACTCAGTCGCACAAGATGCAAAAATTTTTCACTGGCAGAGCGGAACATTCGGCAGATCTCTCCCGGCACAAAAGCAGGTCCATTTTCATAACTTCGGACGCCTCCTCCAGAAAAAGAAGCTGCTATTTCCTGTTACATTCAAATAGAGCCAATATCAAAACTTCAGCAAAAAGATTCTTTAAATTGATTTACTGCATCTATATTTAAAACGTAAAATAAGACTGCGAGAATATCAGAAAGCTTCTCACTTCTGTAATTCTAGGAATGGCATTTTGTTCTACAAAGACACAAAGTTGTGCCAGCACTAGAACAAGTCCACTGAGCACTTTATCAGGCTGTGTTCCATCAATTGAACCTGGATCTTGATTACTTGAAGAGCCTTTGCCAGTCAGAAGAAGAAAGTTATTATTCAGTGACCCAAAAAACCCTTGAAATCCTTCTTGGACCCAATCAATGATTAGGTCCTTTAGCTTCACCAATAACTCGAGATTATCATCAAGAAGCTGACGAAAGGCCTACAAATGAGAAGGTAGGTAAGAAGTCGATGGTGTATAATTTCTATGTTCCTTTCAGGATTAAGATAACAATTATATACACCATAATAAATAGCCCTGGCTTTGAAAAAACACACATCATCGAGAAATAGTGTCTGATGACGTGATATGGGCCAAAGATGACAAACCTCTTACATAGCAAGTGCCAACTGAAAGTAAGTTCAACATGTAGGATTCATGATGTCAGTTATCTTACCAATAAAAGATCCATGCTGCCTTGAATGACAGTCTTTTTGCTGCTCTCCAAGGCAACCTGCAATGAACTTTCTCCCTCAGGCACCCCCTTTTGTCCAGGGTGAACTCTCATAAGAGCATCTGACAATTTAAACAAAATTATAACTTTCAAATATCAGCTGCAATCAAAGTTAGCTGTTCATTGTCCAACTAGAATATAATTTTCTTGAAAGGTGGGAAGCTCAGCAGTTTCCTCCTAAAATAGATAGCTCAAGTCAGGAGAAAAATCCTCATGCAACACACACTAAAGCATTCTAAGCTCATAAACAATGTACAACTATTTTCTAAACAAGGATTCTCACCCTAGACCTTTATCCTGAAAGTCAAATACAATAACAGGAACAGAATGATGCAAAATATCCAATGGCACTCCCTTTCACATCCAGGCCCAATAAATAACCCAAATCAAGGCAAGGAGAACATACATGGGCAATAGCAAAGATACATAAAGGCCACATAGAACACATGGAATATTAAGTACATAAGCAGACTACAATACTATCTTGAGACAAAATGTTGGCTCCTCCCAAATGCGGGTCCTCAAAAGAACAATCCTTTACTTTCATCACAAATGATGGGATTCTGATTTACTACCATTTAATCATTCATAATTATCATATGCAATGAATCTAGCAGGTATGGTGGAAAGCAGACTGCTCACCAGAGATGTCTGACAAGAGATGTGAGAAGGAGATTGCAACATATTGCTTGATAGCTCCACAAGCAGTCTGAAATGATGTAATGTTTGCAATTTCAGTTTTAAGAGCATTTTATCAAATTTTCAAGTGAAACATGTATATAAAAAATGTCCTCACAAGTTACAGTTGTACGTGAAGCTTCAATAAATCTGGAGATTAAAATCTTCGAAGAATGGAAATCATAAGATTTATTTTAACAAAAACAAATGAGTGATTGAAATATAATAAGAACGGAAATTATCAGATTCAGACCAACAAAAAAAAAAAATGTTCGTCCAAAAAAGACTAGGCAAAATGGGGAGGCATTTTTTGTAACTAATAAACACAAGATTTTTTTTTAATTACAGATCACTGTGGGACTATTCCAGTATTCCCAATCAAATATGAGCTTCTTTCTAGGTACAGCATGTTGATTACTTTGGGATAAAGATTTACATGAAGGTATCCTCTTGTACCATGAGAAAGTTGGGTTCAAGTTTATCCCAACTTAAAATATTCTGAAGTAAAGACATCTATGACCAAGTAATAACACAGGATCTCTTTAATCCCTAACCAGTGGGAGACTATTCTTAGAATGAGAAGCACAATCCTTGTAATTACTATGACCTATCATAAAGAATACGATATACAAAAGACCCTACCTCCACATCAACATCTTATAGGACAAATGTCAGAAATGAACATGTTTTAAATTAGATGGAAACAGAATAAAACCTCCACAGAAAAGGTGGGCAGAAAAGCCTCAGGTAACACTTCATCCATCACACTCGCATCTGTCCATATTATTCCTGTAATAACCAAGAACGCACTAAATCAGAACTCAAGAAATCAACAAATAACATAAAGACTCTCACCAATGCAAGTATGATACAAGCAAATGCAACTATAAGATAGCAGTTTTTTTTCCCTCAAAAAGAAGCTAAAATATTAATTGAAAAATCAAAAATTAATTGAAAAATATCTCCATTCAAAAATTAATTGAAAAATATCTCCATTCAAAAATTAATTGAAAAATATCTCCATTCAAAAATTAATTGAAAAATATGGAAACAGCATAAACAAAAGGTTGAAGTATGGCATAAAAAAACAAAGGTAGAAGTACAGCATAATAATCTTGCAGTGTGAAAGAGAAGTAAGAAGAGTAAAAGCATGGTGGAACTGACATGTACAGGAGTGGTGAAGAAACACCTCTATCTAGAAACAGATCTAGTAAGAGAGACAACAGTATGAAGGAAAGGATTCACTTAGCTAACCCCTGCAAAGATGGCAAAAGGCTGTGATGATGATGAAAATAGAAAAGTGAGAGATCATCTTTACCGTTCCTAAAGTTATTCAGTTCCAATGTCTGAAAAAGAAAGTTACTATTCAAAACCTAAATCTCTACAAAAGCAGTAAATTGAAGAGAATGCTCATGTAGCCATCAAATATTTAGCTAGCTAGAGACAGTTTCATGGGATAGCAAGTGAAAGAGAACTTAATTAACTCCAAAAGCACAGTGAACAACTTACTTAACATCCCCAGCAGATCCGATGAAGATATCCTCCTCTTTATATGCAGATGAATGGCTTCAAAACACCTAAAATATGGAGGTCAATCAATCAGCACAAGAGACACTGAAGAGATATCCAAGAGAGACAAAAAGCAAGAGACAGATCAAGTCTTTCTTTTTCTTCAAGAAAGATAGAAGGATAATTGAAGTTAAGTAAGTATACTTGTTGAATCGCTCTTTTGAAAACTCAATGAGCTGCCCTTCTGAATCAGGAAATATTATTCGATAAGAACGAACGCTTTCAGCAAAATCACTAATGGAAACCTAAAGAAATAAGAATTTGTTACTATCCAACCAAAAAATCAACGAACTAAATTCAGATTAAAAGAAGAAGGCCACAACGTGTAATTTCAGGCAGAGATGCCATTCAAGTAACAAATACATCTTTTCACAAAAAGAAGTGAGCATTTTAAACATATGGAAGTGCTATAGACCTTGCAAAAAACATGATAATTGTAGGATCTCACCAAGGCTTTTGTCCATTTAAACTAACTGATTAAAGCTCATGACGCCCATCCTCACAAAAAAATTCAAATGAAAATTTCTGTTGGAATGTATTCTCAGGTGAAATTCATTGATAAATATTTGCTCTCAAACAGTACAAGGACACAAAAAACAAAAACATAAAATAAAGAAATAAATATGTCGAGCTCTTAGTGTAAGAATATGCAGTTCATACAAGTTATAGAATGCTTCAGATGAAAGGACAAAGACAGGATATCACTTAAAACTTAAATTATTTCTTTTCTTAAAGTCAAATGCATATAACTATCATCAATAAAAAGCATTTCACTGTTTCAGAAAAAAAAAAACGCATATGACTAAAAGGGAGTCGTACCTCACTGCTGCTGGTGTCATTAGAAACAATACCCCCTGAATGGTTTCCTACATTGGAAGGTTCATCAGCACTCGTAGAAATATTCTCTACATTTCTAAATTCATTTGGAAGTTCTGATAAGGATATCTCTAACTTCTGAATTAGTTTGGCCTTTAAACTGTCAACCTGCCACACATAGAAAACTAATTACTATTTTGGACATTAACATATCAAAAAGAAAGAAAGAGAATAACCAGAAATAGAAAGGTCACAGACATTTCAACACCTTGTCTAGCACTAACAACAAACACAAAACCTATAAGAAAGAGCAAAAGTTAACCAGTTTGAGAGTAATTTGAACTTCAATAAAACACAACCATGAAACAGATGGGTGTTGAACAATCCAAAATTTTGCACAACTTTAACAGGATTGAAACATTCTTTATACCACACACTGGCAAAGGAAAAGCTACCAAAATTGCATGTAGTTATTTTTACCAAATGCCGGCACTGCAAAAGCTACCAAAATTGCACATATAAAAAAAATCACACAGTCACTAGTATATGTACGATATCAACCATAAGCAGATCTTTGTGCAATACCAAACCATCCTTTTGATACCATGCCTTATTAGAAGATTCCCTCTTTACGAAACTTAAGATATATGAACCAACAAAGTAAGTTTACAAAGAAAAATTACTAATTTTAATTCTTTAAATAACAAACTCTGGTTTTGAAACATAAAAGTAATAAAATAATTGGTAAATAAACAAACCGGAAAATTCAACTGTTTAAGAAGTGCCACCGCTTCTGCTCTTGCTGCTATAGGCTCAGAATCAGAGTAAACTTTCGCCTAAGAAAGGAAAGAAGTAGTAAGAAGGAAATTATAGCAAACATGTAAACAAGCTTCGATTTTCAAAAGAAGATATAGTACAGAAAATACAGTAAGGTGCCAATTATAATTTTTTCATCTGATAGGAAAGAACTCAACTGTGCTTTTTTAGCTTGAGGCAGCAAATAAAAATGTTAATCAAGATAAGACTAAAAAACACGTACATGGTAAAAAATATCATGTCAAACATTGAGAAGCAGAATTATCATGATTAAGAGTTATGGAGGAAGAGGGTTCCGTTAACTTAATTTCCTCTTATGATTAACATATTTCAAACTTAAGAGACATGCACACACACAATTTTTATAAATATAGCACAATAGCATGTAAAACCTGTCTCAGTGGCAAGTCAGAAGCACTATCTCTTTACAATAATAATTATTCATCAAAGGAAAGTAAGTAGTCATTAAAAAAAACAGCAGTCAGCAATTAGCAGTAGCCCCCCTTTGTGTAAAATTTAGCAATTTTGTGAAAAAATAATAATAATTGATATAGCATACCTGCAGGTTCATAGTTATTATTGCCATAACCTCTTCAGACTGGCGTTTGCAGTCCTGATAAGATGAATCACCATATGCCTAGCAGAAGAAACGCCAACTACCCTCAGAAGAGAAATAAAGCTGCCTCCTCAAACATATTAAATATGCTAAAGATTAAGTCAACACCAGCAAGACTAGAAAGGAATTTCAAACCTCAAAAATTGGTGCTGCTCCTGTAAAAAATCTTACTGCATCTGCATATGCTTCTGACTTGATGCATTTTTGAAGCCGAGAAGGAAGATCAAATATAAACTGCACTTTTTTAAGAAGCAGACACCTTTGGTAAAAATAAACAATGTAAAAATTGCAAAAACCACTACATAATGTGATTGTGCTTTAAAGTCATTCGATGCTTATGGAAAGTTCATCAAGATAGAGTTCTGGACGGACAGTAAGAGCAGTGGATAAGTAAAGGCGTATTTGCCTAAACGATAGTGCAACTGACACAAAGGAAATGTACAAAGTACAGTGCCACCTTCAGTAGATTCATTGAGTTTAGTGGAAAATAACTCGTATTTTAATGGTATGCAACAGCAAAAGCGCTACTTGAAGCATTTCTCTCCAGAGCATCTACTATGCAGATGAGGATTTAGGTTACTCTAATTAATCCCATACTCTAACAGGGTGGTTTCGGTTTAGATTCTATAGAAACTTCATAGATAATGCAAAGGCAGCAAGACAGGTGATGCTCTCGCAAACTTTAAATGAAAACCTCATGTGGTTTACTCTCCTCTTTCTGTCCCTGATTCAATGCAGAGATGCATGCCTTCTTTTGTTGGTTTCACATGGCGCTCACTGTAAAATATTTTCTAATCACAAAAAGATTAACAAGGATTCTGCAGCCATCCTCTGTTGAGATCGCAGGGGATTCCTGTAGAACTTTCCATAATTCTGTGATAGTTTCAAGGACTTTAGCCTTCGATCTGTCCAAGAATGCAACCTTAAAGTGCCATCCGCCTGCTAATACTTCAGCTAGGAATGGAGATCATATTAACAACTAGCCACAAGAACCTTTCTTCTAATAGATTGATTCTGCTATTTTTTAGTTAACTTTCTTATTAAAAAAACTTGTTACATAACTAAATCTTGAGCTTCAATTTGTACCTGCACTTTACGCAAAAGGTTCCTTGTACGATGTAATTTCTCTATATGCTCTCTCTTTTCAAAAAGAGAAGTATTCACTCCATCACTTCTAGATTGAACAGATATGATCTGCAAAGTAAGTTGCTGAAATGTGAAAAATTGGAAAACTTTGGAGTACTCAGAACCAACTGTTAAAAGAAGTTATTAATTGCAACACTGACATTCTCTTCAGAAAGAATGAAATTTCAAGTTAGAGCCTTGTTTGAATAAGATAAAATTAATTAAAAAAAAGTAAAAATAACCACCCTGCGAACACCTTCTCAAGGAGATGCTCCATATTTGCCTCCATGCCGACAATGTTGTTTTTCATCCTGTGGACAAAAAATATCACACAGTTAAAATTTAAAAGAATATTATCAAGTCATCCAGCAGTATCTCTCAAACATCAACGTGCAAAAGTTGACAAAAATTATACATGGATAGATAACTCAGTTAAAATTTCAAGCAAATGCAGCACGCCAAATCTCATATAATCCAATTTGTTATCATTGTTTACTACATACGAGTAGGCCTAATCCTTAATGTTTAGTCTACAGAGAGAATGCTTCTTAGATGCATAATAAATTCTTAGTCGTAATAAGGTCACATGTTCAATAGATAAAGAAACGTTGGCCTCTTGTCACGTCCATTGTTCATAAAACAGCAGAGTATATGAACAAGCCTTTATATCCAGACCAAGGACATATGGACCACAGGGGACTGGGTAGAACGATGAATGAGTGATACCCTTGTGTAGGTTCAGTATGATGAAGTCTTCCAATAGAAGTTTAGTCATAATTTAGGTTGACTGGTAGTAGAGTCGAAGTTAGAGCAGGAGAGCAAGAATGGCACAAGTTCTCTCTTGAGTTCAGATTTTAAAATATCTAGAAGTGGAGTAAAGAGCAATAAGTCTAGTTTTAGTCCCATATAGAATGCACAGTAGAAATTGATTGCTGACATGGTAATACATTAGAAAATACTGGTTTGGGAACATAAGCCTAGCATGCAGAAACATCCTAAACATTATAATGGCAACGATATTCCGTACAAACACGAGCATCCTCCACAGAGGGAAGAAAACAGGCAAGTCATAAGTTATACATTTTCTTTTCATCATTGTACGTATACACGACATGTCTATGTTTAAGCATACATACCTACATAGCATGATAAACGAATACAACTCCAAATAACCTCACCTTTTAATTGTATCTGTAGCACTTATGAATTTGTTGTAGTTTTCATACACTAACATTTGCAGATCAGTGTCCAAGTTCTTGATCTCTGCAGCCATTTCAACATGTTTCTGAAGAAGCCTTTCCAGATTTGACTTTTGAACCTGTAAATAAAACAGTAATAAGTAGACATACCAACAAAATGGATTGAGCCGTTGGTTCAATTGTTACACAAGAGTTCCTAGGGTGAGGTTTTCAAGTTTCACCAGGGCACATTATGAGTGATGCGCATGCTCAATCAACACTCAATAAAAAAAAACTCCCCAAAATAAACTGAAAAAGAAACTTTTTACTTCACATGTGAAGATACATAGCTATTAGTTAATTGTGTTGGAATCTAACTTCACAGGAAGGTAAACAATAAGTATTGACTGGAGGTCAGAATTGTTATACGAGAAAAACAGCTGATCTTAAAGTGGATGTAAGGTTCTGCTAAATAATCAAATCAGGAAAGGTGAATTGTATCAGGACAGTTCATGCAAAATTGGGATGGAACTGATTGTGTCACATATTGCTTTAGAAAGTGGATGCAAAACAGAAGTTCCATCAGTATTTGAGTACCCATGTAATAGGATCAAAGTATAAAATAACCACGGCCAGGTCGCGATGAGATTGCTTAACCAAAGCTACATTTAATTCTTCAATTTCATGATTGACAAGTCTGTAGCTGCTCTCAGCATACCATAAATAATCAATGAGAAGATTAAGAAATGACGAAAATTGACACAGGAAAGCCACGACGAATTGATGGAATGGTGAACACATCCGATAAGCTGCCGGTAACAGCTTCTGGGGAGTCGATCGTTTTGACTAAGAGTTCAATCACTCCACAACTTTTACTTATGCAAACTAGGCCGTCTTTGCAGTCCTCTGTTGCGGCAAGAGTGTCATTGGTCTCTCTCACTAACAAGAGCCTTGTATAGCCTTGAACTTTAGTTATTAAACTTACGTTTTCCTTCAGTTTCCTTTCACTTCCCAAGTAAGTTTCCATTCCGCTAATCTCGACCAACTTCACCCGAAGTAATATAAAGAATTCGTTCATAGAATAGAATAGAGTAAATTTGAAAAGCAGAAGCTAATGCAATTAAAAAACACAAACGAAGACAACAATGGCTCCGCTTCCAATGTTTCATATCTGAATCCGGAAACCAAAAGTAGACCAGACTCACTGGGCAAGTTTCGAATTGTACCAGAAAATTCATGAAAAGATCTGGATCAAATGAAGGGGAATTAATGGCGTCGGGTGAAGTCGATTTGGCGGCATTGGACGCCGTGGAGGAGTGATTCTCCGGAGAATAGAAGCTCGACAGTAGATCTCGCATTCTCTTCGCCTTGTCGTCCATAGGAACATCATCCAGCGCCATTCTGATTTCCTAATTACCTGCTGCGGGAATGGATTCGCGGCGGTTTTTTACAAATTTCGGGTTCGTCTCACCCTTTCACGCAGCAATCTGTTTGGGATTTCCGCGGCAAAGGCAGACGCCCGATTCAGGAATTCTTTTCATTTCCCCGCTTTACAAATTCTGATTCACAGTCCACCGATCGGTATGCACTGTTCAAAGCTAACTTACGCCACCAGTGTGGTTCTATTCTGCCTACGCACAACTTCCTTGCGCCAGCTTGTTAACTTCCTCACAGAGATCGTACTGGGATAGTTTAAGATTTCCATGCCATTCAACTCAGCGAGTCAACCCAGAATTTGGTAAACTTTGGGGATGGCCAAGAAAAATTCATCGTTTTATACCATTTAACTCGGCTAGTCGACCCAAGAACTAGGTGCCTTTTCATGGCGTTCAACTCACCGAGTCAACCCACGAACCGAGTGAGTTTGGATGGCTAAACCCTCTATTGGCGTTAATCTGAACGAGTCGATACAAAATTTAGATTTATCATTAGGGTTCAATGGAGGCGTCTGTGGACACAATTATAGAACGGAATCACTCACTATGAAATGAGGCTAAAGGCTATACACCTGCTAATGTAAGCTAAAGAGTCCTCAGCGACAACACGGGGACTAAAAAAGATGTTTCTACCACTAAAGCGAAGAGGTTCTCAAATTGAACTACATTCATCTGGGTGAAGTTTCTTCTTTATGAGCTGTTTTGACAAATCTTAAATAAATGAGGACAACTTATTACTACAAACGTATAAGATTACAATTACAATGGCTATATAGGGCAGGTCAGCAGTTTATAAGGTAAATATAAAAGAATCATGAGCTAAAACGTTCCCAAACTCGTCAACAAAACTTCCAAGCCGCTACGCCGTTTTTCTTGCCAACCTGCACCAGCCCCGAAGATCAGATGGACACAAGAAAACATTGAACAAGCTTATTTCTCAGCTTCTTGTTCGGTTTTGAATGCCAAGTCGAAAATTTGATTGTAATTGTCCACGAAGTGGACATCAAGGCCTTCTTTGACGTTGGGCGAAAGTTCATCGAAATCTCTCTGGTTGGCTAAAGGAAATATTATCATCTTCACACCACTCCTTCTAGCTGCAATTGTCTTCTCCTTAACCTGTTTGACAGAAAAACTCATATCAGATTAGACTTCAGCAAGTCTAGAATAACTGTCATAAGGTCTGCTGATATCTTTCAGGTCATCATTTAAAGTATTCATAGAACTAAATGCTTAAAGGTTACAAAATTAATAAAGAAAGTGTTCCCGGGCGCCTTACGGCTTTCTAAGCCTTGCAGAATGAACAAATGAAAGAAATGTTATGACCATCAGTACAGCCCTATAACCTACCCATGTTATTATTATTCCACACTTACCTAAAACTAAAAAATAACAGGATGAGAATGAAAACACAAAAGGTATTTCGAAGTAATTCTTGTCTCTCCTTTTTGCTTTCCCGGAAAGGACTTTATGTCTAATAATTTTATCCAAGTAATAGCATACATAATGCAAAATAATTTTGATGGTATCATATAACATGAATTATTTTTTAACCTTTCACTGTAGCATAGAATTACTTCTCTCACTATTTTCTAGAATATCTGGACTTTATCAGTGTGGTCGCTGTAAACCAAAGAACAAGTCGATAGAGTTTTGCAAAAGCACAATTGATGACCATGAGAAGAAATTCTCCTAAACCAGAGAGATGAAGAAGGGAAAATGACATACCCCTCCAATTGGAAGAATTCGGCCTGTTAGTGTTAATTCACCAGTCATCGCCAAATCCTTCTTTACTAGCCTGTTCAAGGCCAAAGATAGCAACGATGTGATCATGGTGCATCCAGCACTCGGTCCATCCTTCGGTGTGGCACCAGCAGGTACATGCAAATGAAGCTTAGAGTTGGCAAAGAACGAATTTTCTGGTTCTTTCTCTGAGAGTATTGCCCTTGCAACTGTATGTGCTATTTGGGCACTCTCCTTCATAACATCACCAAGCTGTCCAGTTAGATGTAAAGCCCCTTTGCCTTCGCCTTGCTCCACCTGACTGGTCTCTATGTATAAAGTTGAACCACCCATTGCGGTCCATGCAAGACCCATCACCACTCCAATAGGTGTCTGATCATAGATGCGCTCAGCATGGAAGACAGGTTTCCCAACAAAATCAGATAGGTTTGAAACATCGACAACTATTTTCTCAACCTTTTTATTTACTTCAGTCTCTTGAATAGCATCTGCTTCTACTTCTGCCTCATCAATTTTTACTACTTCCTGTTAAAAAATCAACCATGAGTAGGTTTTTGTGAATATATAACTAGTAAAACCTTGTAGCCAAACATTCAGTGCATACCTCTGATGGTGTCTTTACATGATTATCCTCAGGAGTTTCACTAGCCTCGTGCAGCCTAGTAGCCTCTCCTGATTCCACTATGGATGTGGTCTGCTCTTCAGCTAAAGATTCAGTAGGCTCTTCAAACTTTCCACTAGATGCCTCAATTGCCACATTTTCAGTGGTAGCACTTGGGGATGGCTCATTTGATACTCCTTGGCGAACAAGTTGCAATGCGATCTATCAAAATGAAAGAATATATATAGCTGTTTAAAAGCAGTTTGCATTTTTTATGAGAATGCACGGATTTCATTTTAAGGCCAAAACGGTAAAGCAGTTTGCATTTAACCTAACAACTAAATCAAAACTCAAGCTGATAATCAGAGTTGTTTCTGCCAGCAGAAAGACAGATGTATGAAACATTTAAGCAGCCAAGAAAACAAACCTTTCTGTATATCTTCTCAATGTGTTTTTGGAGATTGCGGACACCTGCTTCCCGGCAATAATTTTCAACCAGGTCACGAAGAGCTGCTTCGGTCACTTCAACCTGGCCACATATGAGAAAGTAAACAGCTTTTCAGCCAACCACAGAGGGAAGGAGGGAGGGAGGGAGGGAGGGAGGGAGGAAAAGAGTCTAAAACAACATAAACCTTACCATTTCAGGCTTGATACCACAAGACTCACGAGTCGTCTTTTCCAAGAAGTCTCTTGCAATATGCATTTTCTCATCAGTTATATAACCAGCAATGGCAATAACCTCCATTCGATCCAATAGAGGATTTGGTATCATTTCAACTACATTTGCTGTACATACAAAAAGTACCTATGAGGGGGTTAGTCAATGAAGGTACAAACATATGATTATCATTCTCAGTCACCAACAACATTAGGCAGGTTAAATTGCCTTCTATTTCACTCCTCTCCGCTGTATCATTCACACCATCTTTTACAGTTTCAAACCCTACCAGAGTCCTTTTCTTGTGTTTAGCACACGAGCACAGTACACCAGTTCCCCTAGTGAGACTTGGGTCAAAATCTTCCAGCTAGCTACTTCTCCATGTGGTTCTTAAAATAAAGGCACAATCCTATCTCTACCACGTGTATCCATCTCATTTTTCCCAATGCTCCATGCGGGAATCCGCTACCAAGACATTTCAGTTGGACAAAAAAACAAGCCAAAAGATGGTATTGCATGCCAACAATATCAGATAATATACTTACATTAAGCTAAACAACCATGATTGATTGAACATATAATAGATAAAACTCAAAAGAAAATATGGTTATAATGACAGTTGCAACTTTGGATTTTTGGAAAGAAAGGGAGCCTATGAAATTGAAGGATCAGGTTGTCAAGAGTTCCATTCCACTGTTAGAATGCATATATTGAGTCATAAAATGGAGATGAAGTTTAAAGAACTTTAAATAGATGGCAACAGATATACTGCAGAAAAGCATCACTCTGGAAACTCGTGAATTCACCCCATAAAAAATAAGAAAGAAAAGACAGAAAACAAAGATTACACCATACAAAGGATGAAGACATGCTAAGGAACTCTAATCATTTATATTACAAAATAAAGTTTTAAATGGAAGCATAGCTCACCTTAGACAAGTCAATTGGAACATCAAGATAGTGGTCGAGAAAATTCGCATTTTGCTCAGGATCAAGAAGCTCAAGCAATGCACTTGCTGGATCACCAGCGTGCCCCCTTCCTAACTGTTATAAGATAGATATTGGGTCAAGAAGTTAAGATGTTAACTAAAATAAACAATCGTGTGTAAATTTGTACAAAACTAAGGAAAAAATTAATCCCAAAACATTCAAAGATCCAACAAGCTCATTTTATTTTCTTTTGAGAGTATAGTTATATTTCAAAAAAAGGTCCAGTTTTTTTTTCTAGACAATTGATCAATCTCACATTCCAAATAAAAATTGCCTCTAATATTTTATCTCAGAAAGTGGAAAAAATGAAATTCAACTATATATACCTTGTCAATCTCATCGATTAAAACAAGAGGGTTGGCGGTTCCAACATTTTTTAAGCACTGCACCATCTTTCCTGGCATAGCTCCAATGTAAGTTCGACGATGTCCCTATAAGAATTTATTTTATAAATTAGACACTAAAAAACCCTTTTTTTTCATAAACATTAACACCAATCAATATAACATAAAGGTAAAAAGATTACAAATATGTAATCTAAACAAATTTTTGCATCTACCTTGATTTCAGCAACATCAGACAAACCTCCCACAGAAAATCGATAGAACTTTCTGTTCAGAGCTCTAGCAATTGACCGACCAATGCTAGTTTTACCCACCCCAGGAGGCCCTGATAGGCAGATAATTTTGCCTGGAATAAAAAACGTATATTATTATGTGAAACCTAAAGCAAACAGCCTGCCTGAGATTTAGAAACATCACATGAAAGTAAAAATTGATGAACCTTGTGAGATTCCTCTGAGTTTTCCAACAGCAATAAATTCCAAAATCCTATCTTTGACATCAGTCAAACCATAATGATCTTCATCGAGAATTTTCTGAGCATTATGGACATCAAAATTCTCATCACTGAAGACAAAGATAGAGAAAAGTTCATTAGCAGTAGTCCACCATAATTTCATTCTGGAAGTTAAAACTGATTTATTAAAGGATAAACAGAGCTGTGAGAGTATAGATAGATACAAACAGGCCACCAACTCTCTTTTCTTCCTTGAAAATCGACTTTCAAAAACAAAAAAAAAAAAACTACCAGCTCAATTTCTATAAAAAACTTAATGAGTTAATAATGCCTTACAATAGGGCAGCCATAAGAACCTAAGGAACTTTTTGCTATAATAACATTTCTGATGAATATAAAACCACAATATGCTGTAGACATTATCTAATCAAGCAGTAAACGAATCCAAACTTTCAGTGTTTGGCCCAGAAAACCTGAATCTGAAAGCAGGTAGCCGTATTTACTCCTCTGTATGAGAACCATCAATCAGAAAATAGTAAAGCTATTCAAAGTCTAGGTTGTTTACATCAAAGGTTGATAAGGTAAAAAAAAACCATCAATTCGTGAACCCAAATGCCAACATGCCAACCACAGGTCAGTAGAGTTCACACTAACTTGATTTTCCTATGTACCTTTTTGTGCATAAATTTTAAGATGATCACCAATGAGAAACATTTCAAAATTTTAAAAGTCAAAAAAAAAAATTTAGGTAACAGTTGTAAGACATTAGAAGAACAGTCCAATCATAGAATAGACCTGTGTTAGTCCCAAGTAATTTTTTTATTTTCATGATTTGAGCATGAATTTCTTTTGGGTGGCCTCTACAGCAATAACTGGCCCAAATATTTTTATGCTAAAAATGATGGTCCCAATGCTTTAATCCTCCAAATATTTTATTTTTTATCCTTTAAATTTAAGGTATGACTACTCCCCAAAACGACAGATATTCTTCTAAAGAAGGCAAATCTATTTATTAAAGGAAAAACAGCTATCTGACTCAAATATATCAAAAAAGAGACCTGTAGTTTCCCCAAGGCAATGCAGTCAGCCAATCAAGATAGTTTCGAGTCACATTGAACTCACTAGAACTGGCCTCTAACAGCTGCAGTTTTGCCAGCTCTTCATCTATAACTTGCAAAACATGAGGTGGGCACTTCTCCCTGTTAGGTTCAATTCTTTCTCTAAACTTTGCTGCATGAGGAAACAAAGGACGATATTACCAAACCCATAGCATCTAGAAGAAATACTTAATAACAGTTATATAATGTCATTACGTACCAGAAAGTGCTGTTTTATCATCAGTTTCCAAACCTAGCTCCTAAAGCAAGGGAATAACATCAGTATCATAATATAGCCATGGGACAGAGCAAGAGAATGCGGTCAATTGCTTGATATGGCACGGTATAGAGCAAGAGAATGTTGCCAATGGCTTAATATGGCCACCATGCAAACGGGGGGCAAAACCAACTGAAGAACCATCTAAAATACATTTCATTTCTTGCATACAAGCTGCAATGTACCAAGTATCTAAACAACCACTTTTAAAAAAATCATATTAAATGAAGACATTTTACAAAATATGGAACATATCTAAACAAATTTTTTATATCTGAACCAAAGGCAAGAAAAGTTGAGGTATAGGCACAAGCAATCTGATGCGCACTGGATTGAATAAGGATGAATTTTGCAGCACAATCATCACAAAAAGGTAATAGCAAGATTAATCAAAGCAGCCATCCAACTCTACACGAACATGGTCCTCATTGAGATTGAAGGCCACATATTCATGCTCTAGAGAAGGCATGACGATATGTATGAGCATTTTCAATAGCAAGTTTCAGCTATGCTCAAAGAAGAACAACAAGGACATGGTCCATTTTCCTTCATCCTCAAATATTATAAATTAAAAAAAAGGTCATAATATCACAAAGGGATCCAACTTACACATCACACCATTCAACAGGAAAGAGGTCATTAATGGCACATTAATTGTTTACTAGTATCAACCTTTTTTATGGCTTTAAGCTGCTCCATCAACAAGTAGCGACGCTGCTCACCACTGATCTTCTCCTCAATAGCTTTTGCAATTGATTCCTAATGAATAAACAAAAAATATAAGATGCAAAAAGGTTCACATCATCCAGAGACAATGAATATTTGATATTACGAACAAAATGAGGCACACCTGTATTTTACTGATCTCCATTTCTTTTTTCACCAATTCCAAAGTGAGTTTTAAGCGTTTATAAACCTGAATGAATAGCATAAAGTATTTTAAAACATATCAGAAATCCAATAGTATTACCTATGAACACACGTGTTTTTGAGAAAGACAAGACTTGTCTTTCAAGTCGTTATAAATAAAAGCCAATAATTTTCAAAATAAATAAATAAATAAATAAAAGCCAATGAACAGCTTGCAGCAACAGATTATAGCCTGAGAGTGTATCCACATAAGCTTAGCAGAATGTTTATGTGGCAGAAAATGGAGTAATCACAGCCAGTCAGCCACAAACCTTCAGCTCAGTCCCAGGAATAATTATGTTGAAACATAATAAGTTAATTCAAGTATAACTACCAAGTACAGAAATCATATATAGCTTGCATAAGCACATACATCAAGCTCTTCAAGCACTTGCTGGCAATGCAACTTGTTAGCCCCAGAAATAGCAGCTCCAAAATCAGCAACCCTTGGATAATTGAATTCACCAATATGCTGCAGTTAGAATTAGAGAGACCATCAGATAACAAGTGTAAGTACAAGAGAACTTTTTTTTTTTTTTTGAAAGTAAAGAGAACATTTTAAATGTGTTAAAGATTGCAAAAGATGAACCATTATGTACTATTATAAGCATAAACTCAAAATGCAACCATCATTGGCAAACAGGAATAGTTTTGTAGCCAGGACATCCATAACACAGTCCCTTTTTTTCGGCTAATTATATTTAAAGAAAAGAGAGAGCTCAGAAGAGCTCGATTACAAGATCATCAAGGGAATGGCTAAGAAGGGTGTAATGACCAGCAAAAGAGTTGGTATCACAGGGCACATGGATCAAACAATCTGATGTTCACCACGATATCTGGAATCTGGAAAAATTCTTGATCAAATCTCCAACCATACAAGCATATGAGGCTCCACCCATGAGATCAATGTCTTTGAGTCATACTCAATATGGATAAGGCAGGAAAAGGTATATGCAGTAAGCTATTTGCAAACACCAGCCAGAAAGATACTGTTAGACTTCACAACTAAACTCACTTCAGTCAACGGTCAAATCCTTCAGTTAAGACATCCATGCATATACACCACCCAATATTTTAGATAACTGAGCTCCCTCATTAGTAACCACCAGCACAAAGAATTGTAGACCTAATAGCATAAACCTCTGGTACTATTCCAATTTGTCAGTGCATAGCAGCTGGTTGACACAGCCGAAAACAATGACCATGTCACCCTCTGATTTATTATATCCGTAATTTTTCAAAGCAAGAAAAAGCCTCCAGTTGAGTAGCCTAAACTAAAAAGTCCAAACTGGCCCGTGTACAACATTCTCTACTCGCTAATTCACATACTGAACGCGTCAAGGCATGGTCAGAACCTTGAATGCTGGGGAATCCTCCAATCTAAACCATGAAATTCCCCCTGTTCATCTCATTGGAATATTTCACTTCTTTAAAAATGAGGGCCTACTCGAACTTGGATGAAATAGCACCTTCAGAAAAGCAATCAAAGATTCTAAGACACCCAATTTTTCATTCTATGCATAAGCAGAAGAGAATAAGTTTCCATATTTTCAGTAACTACCCAGTTGATGAAGCATATTTTTCAAAAATTAGGCAACATTTTTATAATGAAATATTGCCTACGTTATATCATGACAAAAAAAAAATGATCAGAAGGATTCACCTTGAAAGTTAAAGATCTTAACATTTAAATAAAGTGTAGCAATAAGCGTACCTGAGTATATGTCTGAGCATGATCTCTCCATAGGGAACTTGTCTTTAGCACATCACGTAAGGTTGAAATAACTTCAAATGCAGTTGCTTTTATTACATCATCCTCCTTATCATAGGGTTTATCCTGAAAACAAAATTGAATATTAGGTTCAAAAGAAAAAAGACCATGAATCACTCTGTATCATCTCTTAAGTTTCTGTTCAAAGATTTACCATGCATCTAAGCATGAAATAGTTACAAAAATGAAAAAAAAAAAAAAAGCCATAACATGCCTTCAGATGATCGACTTTCACTGTAAGAGGATCCTCGTTATCCTGAAGATTAATTAATAAATCTCTTCAATGAACTGTATCAAGAAAAGGAGAAATAAACAAAATGAAGAAGAAGAAGAACACCAATGGCCATAATGGTTTGCAGTCAACTTGCCATTTCAGTAATTCGCAGACGACGGTGACCAATAAGTATTACTTGATCGCCTTGGATGCTGGAAATCTGATAAGGTCAAGTTAAGGACAGAACAGACATAAACAAAGGTTACAAAGTATGTAACTCAAACATGTTAAAGAAAAAGAGAGTAATTGGTTTAGCATAAGTGAGTTTCATGTCATACACATTAAGTCATTGATTAGTGTTTTTTTTAAAAATTATAAGCCATTGATTAGTTAGAGAAGAATACCTGAGCTAAGGTACCAACTTCGTGAAGCCGCTTGAATAACTCCTTTCCTTTGAGTTCATTCACATTTTTATCTGGTTCTGAACCCGATGTCACGCCAGAATCAGATCCTGGCTCATCTTTAAGAAGAAAAGCACCGCAATATGGAGCTTGTCTTCTACGACATTCTACTAAAGCAGCTAACAGCTTGGGATCCTGCAGGATATAAACCTCCAAGTAAGAATGCTGTGATGTTTCAATTCTAGGCAAATGCGGTTCTCAAAGAAAGAAATTCCACAACACACAAGTAGTATGGCAAAATTTTTTTAATTCAACCAGGACTATAAGGTCATCAAGAAGAGCACATTCTGTTTGCGCACATCCACTGTAACACACACACCAGTAGTATGTGAATGACAAAATGCTGAGATATGATGAACCCAAGATACATCAACCAGACCGACTATAGTAGGTCATCAAGTTGGTTTTACCAAGTGACATATACCCGCACAAAAAAAAAAAATTTCTCATATAGAGGCGCCTACAAGTGACTGGATGCACTTTAAGTTTGGAACATACAGAAGAAGAAGAAGAAGAAGAAGAAGAAGAAGAAGAAGAAGAAGATCAAAAGCCTATCAAGTAGAAAATTTGATGTAAATAAAAGCCTATCTAAGTAGCATTTCTAAAAAGAAGAGTTTTGATTGCCTAGATTCAGGATGGAATCACACAATCACTTTTCATGGACCATCATCAGCTACAGTAAATAGACTTCACAACACGAAGTGCAAAACAAGAAGATTGAGTCAAGATCAAACCTTTACAAGGATGGGCATATAGAACCCCGGAAATAAAGGTCTGTGAATCAGTGGCAATGCAAGAACCTGGAACACAAAATTAACGGAAGCAGCAAACTGTTACCAGATTGTTGATGGAATAAACACAATGTAAATAAAATTACGTTGCCAGATCATCCTACAACACAACATAAGCCAAGCCTCATTGGAACAGCAAAAATACTCCTACACTCCTCTCAACATTCTAAATATTAGAGCTCAACGAGTCTACAAAAACTTATTAGAATACCTAAGGAGCCAAAACTTTCCAAAATTGCACAACTACTTCTTCAAAACTAAGAACACTATCACGAACTCTTAGGTTTATATCAAATATGGGTGCGGGTATTAGCTACGTTCAACATTTTTAAAGGAGAAATACAATGTAAACTTAGAAGAAGAAAAGAAATTCCGAGAACAATGATAAAGGGCACTCAAAACGATTACACTATGCTCAGCTAACGTTGAGCACAAATGGAGACTATGGGTTTCACATTCACAAAATTCACAACTTCAATTCACTCACATTATCGCCTTAGCAGCATTGATTTAATGGTTTCGACAGAACAAACAGAGTAATTCCTATTGAACAACTAGAAGTGGGGGAACTTATTATTCAGAAAAAAACTAAAAGTAGGGAACTTTATATCAACACACACACACAAATTGCTCCAACTACCCTGAAAGAAAATACTTTGGCAAAAAATTTGGAATAAAAATCTGAAATTCAGGGAGGACTGACGCAGACTAGAGGAATAAAGAGCTAGGCAAAAGCTCCCTGCAGCCAACTTCCATAAACAAGCTTCAGAAAAGGTAAATACCGATAGATAATCCTCCGGTTTGGGATTGGTAGTAACGATAGCGGAAGAAGACTTAGAGCCGAGCTCCTCGGCGGCACTCTCTCCCGCAGCCTGGGCTTCCGGCGCACCCGACCCATCTCCAGCCTCTGAACAAAAGAACACCCTTCTCCCCGAAACCAAAATTCTCGGGTTCGAATCCCTCAACGACCTAAAGAAGCGACCCAAACTCGACTTCTCTCCCGCATAGCATGAACTCACCGGAGTTCTCGAAGAGAGGTTGGAGAAGTTGCTCCGCAGACAGGAACCCGACAAAAGCTTCAACATTGGCGATCGAAACCGCAACGGAATAGGCAAATTCGGTAACTTCAGAGGCGCTGTATCAAAATCGTCTGCTTCATGCAATCGCGGTTCAGGGAAGAGAAGCAGCTCCGAGTAAGAGAGAGTAGGGAAGGTGGGCTCTCTAACTCTCTTCGACGCCGGTAGCCGGCAAAAACCCTTCTAAAACCCTCGTTTCCCGGAAAATTTAAGTTCGGATACGGACGGAAGTGAGAGCCTGAAAAGGGATCTCCGGATGCGCGCGTGTGACTGTCTCGTAACTTCAGCGTGGGCCCACAATTCGCGAACAGAGAGTTCGGGATTTCGGCTTTTGACCTCCAGAATTCAATAATGACCGAAGACTCCCACTATTGGACTCTTGGAGCGCAAGCTATATATACCCTAGTCCAGGATCCTTTTACAGTGATACCACAGTCCATGGGATACTAAAATGTGAGCCAATGGTCCGTCATGGGCCAAGCAAGGAGTGGGCCTTCATTTTTCATGCTCTCAAATCATTTAATTATCTCTCTCTATGGCAAAAATTAATCACCTCCTGCCTAAACACTACTTCATATATATATTCTAATTAATGGTTCATCATCTGCACCCATTATCCCTAGATGTGGTCTACAGCAAGGTGACCTCTTCTCTCCATTTCTTTTTATCCTGGCTACTGGACTTCTCTCAAATAAATCTCACTCTATAGATCCCCGGCAACCCTTTCCATAGAATGGTACCCATCTGTAATCTTCATTACGCTCATGACCTACTACTATTTGGAAAAGCTGAATATATTACTACTGACACCGTCACACAGATCCTCTCTCGATACGTTGAATACTCAGGCCAGCACTCAAATCCTCACCTTTACTTTCTCAAACAGTGTAACGCCTACAAGTCGCCAACATATCTCCATATTATCAAATTTACTTATCCCATCAATGGGCACGCACTTAGGTATTAATATCTCTACTACTAGAATCCTTGTACCACTTAGGTAAATAATCTCTCTGTTTAGCGGGCAGACTTGCACCCACCAAATCAGTCCTAGTAGTATTTCTCTTCATACATTTGTTTTAGTATTCCAAAGAATATCATCAAACTTTTAGAACGCAAATTGAAAAACTTCTTATGGTCCTACAAAGGCTAAAAAAAAAAACTCCACTTAGTGCAATGGTCATTACTTTGTGAATCTCATCGAGAAGGTGGGTCAAGGATACAAGCGCTTACATGATATGAGCCGGGCATTCAAATTAAAACTCTTTTGGCGAATGTTCACATGCAATAGATCTCTTTGGGATTTTTTTTGCATGAGAACAAAGTATGACCCATCTCCACACAATGATATAAAACTCCAAATAAGTCTCGTTCCCTTTTATGGAATCAAATAGTAAAGTTTATCCCTACTTACCTCCAACTCACCTGTTACCTTATAGGTAATGGAGATTGTATTTCCATAAGGTCTGACACGTGGGTCCAAGGCTTGCGACAACCATGCAATCTCCCTTGTAAATTTGAAGGTCCTCTAACTTTGACTGCTAAAGTGTCGTATCTTCTTCATCATGATCATAGTTGGAATGAACATCAGGTCAGAGCCCTTGGCTGCTGGATGTTGCAAACCTAATCCTCAACTTGTTCTGTTCAACCCAGCGACTCCCCCATGTGGACCTTATCTTTAGACGACCTCTTTATTGTTAAATTCACCTATTATCATCTTCACACTCTCTTAAAAATTAGATTGTACCAACAATTTTATGGCTCAAGCGACCCTCTTTAGTCCCCTCCCTAAACAGAAGATGGTGTTATGGTTATCCTTCATCGACAAACTTCCAATTGCTATCGAGCTGATTAAACGAAGTTTTCACATAGATTACTTGTGCCCTTTATGTGCCTCTCTACATGGAACCCAGAACAGTTATTTATCCCATGTTCCTTCGCTCAATCCCGTTGGCTTCTTATCCAACCATTCTCCTCTGTAATTCTTCACCAACGTTCAATGAGAACAGACATTTGTTAGGCAAATGCTTACTCTGTGCAATGTGCCCTCCCTCTTACACACAAAACCACTAATAAATCCGAACTCCTAGCACTTCAACTTTCACTCGCTCTTATATAATGCCTGTTCCCTTATATTCCTATTGATGTTCAGGGAGACCAGATGTGGGTAATACAATTGATGTAGGAATCAGAGACAAGCCACTGGCTACAAGATCTGGTCGACACTTGCAGGAATTACTTGAAAGATCTCCCACAAATCCGACTCCAACACAGGCTTAGGGAAGCAAACAAGGTAGCTGACTACCTTGCTAAACATGGCACATTGCAGCACTATGCCATACCTGATACCCGCGTCCAGCTATGGTTCTACATCGCACCCACTTTTGTTCGTAATGTGTTATACAATGACCCTATAAGGGTCATGCTAAGCCCGAACAATATTATATCGGATGATTGTACTTATATGCACGATATCGGCGATGCTCTCTTACTCCCGCTTTTGTCTAATATATAAATTGTATTTGGTTTTGTCAATTTTTCGTTATTTATAAATGTTATTATTAATTTTCATTAAAAAATGAGGATATGATATTTAATATCCTCTAGTAATCAACATTCCTTTTACATTTAGAAAATTTACATTATCTTTTTGTCAAATAATCCACATAAAAGAAAAATGAGAAAATGGAATTTAATAATTAATAGTATCTTACTTGAAGTAGCAAATTGGATGGTTTCGTTCAAGAGCTATATATCTCAAAATGAAAGAAATGAGACGTATAAGATTATTCTTTAAAATTAGCTTAATAATGAACAAAAAATTAGGAATAAAAGATAGACAAATTATAATTATAATTATAATTTCAATATTCTTAAAACTACTATTCAAAGTGTAAACTAATGGTATTGAGAGATGCAAGGAAAAGCAATCGCCTTCAGTTTCTATCTTCTGCGGCGGCGAATGAGAAGTCAACATTTGCGAGCTTGAAACCCCAGACACGATAAGCTTCGAATAATTTGGACGCACACCCAGAAAAAACATAAAAGCTCTGTCCATCATGCAGACGTTAATGGCGGCCAATCGGCCCTCGAATAAATCTTATCCCGTAAAGCTTTCCGCAGGCGATGATTTCCTTCAATGTATTTAGCGCAGCCATCGAAGGAAAAAGGAGGCGCAGGCAGACAGGCTTTGAATCGTCGGGTCCATCGGCCCCTCTTCTTCAGACAAATTTGATTCGAGATTATCTTTACAGTTTCCTTTAGTGCTTTGATTGAGCTAGCAAATGGTTGAGGAAGGTGAGACCTGAAATAGGAGCTGAAATCAGCATAGCAATAAGTATACATTTAAAAAAGAAAAATGAATAGAAAGACAAAAAGTCATGCCACAAACTCCTCACCTTTGATAAGCAGATGAGACCACAAATTAAAATTTGAGAAAGTTTGATGAATGGGTTAGGTAGCTTTAAACATTATTCTAATGCTTGATATAAAGACACTTATGTCTCTCTCAATACATAAACATGATTCTAAAAGGGTGTCAATTGACTCGCTTCAATGAACAGCACCTCCGCCAAATTTATGGATCAAAAGGCGTAATTAATCCGTTTACATTTGTCTTGTAATAAGTAGTTTTCCGACTATTTGGGAACTCGTTGGCTCTACCACAAGTAAGACTGAGGGTGAGTCTAACCTTGACCCCTGAAAAATCGGGTGTGACACATTCAAAGTCATGAGTTGACTCCACCGTGCCATCATAAACCCGATTTAACTCAATATTTAATTACAACTAAACATCCAAAAATTGCTTAAAACCATGTTTCTTTTACTAAAGTTAATGTCATGATCTTTACCCTTTTAATTGCTTCAAATGCAATTTCAACAAGTTAATTAGACCAAAATTAGAAGATCGACTTGTGAAGGTAAGGCTCAAGAACACTCTGTGACACAAACTGAGCGAGAGCGAGTTGAAGGGTCAATTTTTGACTGAATTTGTAGCCGCCGAGTCCTCTCGAGTCAAAGTTGTAAAACCACAATTAAGATTTACTAAATTTTTTTAACTCAACTGATAGCTTAAGTGGCATATCAACTTATATGTTAGGCATGTTACCTAGGGAGATACTGGACTAACCATCTTAGTGG
Organism: Aristolochia contorta; assembly: GCA_022405105.1. NCBI lineage: Eukaryota > Viridiplantae > Streptophyta > Magnoliopsida > Piperales > Aristolochiaceae > Aristolochia > Aristolochia contorta. The sequence goes on from CM039664.1 coordinate 9,345,358, forward strand.
AACCGTAAAAGAGATCATGTAACGTGATTCCGTGAATCACATCATCTAAATATTTTAAGAAAGTTATACTAAATGCTTTGGTTGACCCACTTTAGATCTACTTTACATTTGATTGAAACATCTGTATACCTAACATGTCTATCCCCCTGAATCTTTTACTCTACAAATAATTCATTGAAAATTATAAAATTAATAATATCACAAAATGTCGGTGACTGCATGTGCCTGTAACCGCGTCTATGTGGCTTCAATTTCCCATATTAATACTTTTATAATGTCATTAGCAGTCGACAATCAAGACATTTACATTTTTAAATCCCTGCAACTCTTTATTACTTTTATACCGATACATCCATGCCCGGTTGGAGAATTACTCAGTTTTGTTGTTTTTGATTTTTATGTGGGGAAGGTAAGTTGAGCGATCTTGGACTCACATGGCCTGCATCGATCATGTCCCCATTTTGTGACATGATTCGCAATGTGGAAGCCATTATCGAATATAAAATTAAACGCACGATTCATATAGGTTAGAGAGAGAGCTTGTGGCTTAAATCACGTCCCAGGTCTATTTTAATTATGTGAAATGAACAAAGATAAAAAAATAAAAGAGACAAATACTTTGCTTAATGCTTGTAGTAAAATTGAAAACAAGTCCCTTATTGTCTAGTAAAATTTTAGGTGTACCTAGCCCATGTACATGCCCAATCGTACGTGTAAATATAAGCCTTTAAAAATATAAAAAATAAAATAATATTTTATAAAATCGTATATTCTAAAGAATAAAAACATGGATTAAATTAACATGTAAATGTAAATGGGATAGGTATGTGAATAAGTGCAAATAGCATTTTCCTTTTATAAATTGTACGTCCAAATTAGATGATATTAATTGAATTTTTACAAAAAAAAATTTTTTTTTAATTTTGAAGATAGAAATAAAAATATGTATTTTTCATTTGATAGTTAATTATGTGTTTTCTAATTAATGTTATTTATTAAAAATTAATAATACCTATACGAAAGAGCAGCACTATTTTTCTGTTAAGCTAGTGAGCTGGGCGATATGCGAAGATTCCATTATCGATACCGGGTGGCGGAACGAAACGGCGGATACTAATAATGTGCGCCCCGAAAGATGCGCCTGGAATATTCCCCCGTAATTTTGCTTTAAACAGAAATTTAGGAGGTTTAATGCTGAAAATATAAAATAAAAAATGTTTTAAATGTCTATACTCTATAGAGTATAAAGTATAAACAAAAAATTACTATACAATAACACAAATAAAATATTTATCAAAATAATTTTTTTGAAAACATCTAGTACGTCCATAACCCAACTGATTGAGTTCGATCAGCCAATCCTGCCGTTAAAAATATCAAACCCGGTCTTAAGGACCAGATTTTGCGCACTGATAAAATAAACAAAATTTAGTTTGACCCGGTCAACCCGCCCGCAGATACGGAATCTTTTCCAGTCCAGATCAGACCACCTAAAAAGAATGAAAAATCTGGATTAAAAAAGGATGAACGTAAATTGACGTCTCAGATTACGCTCTCAAGATCGACTAACCACGTGTACAACCTCAGTCGCAGGATGCCACCAAACTGCCTTGTTTTTATGCTAATAAATTGCTGAATTGTCCTCCGGGCCCACCCGCTCGTTCACCCACTCACGCGCGGTTGGTGATTTAATCACGATTTCCTCGCGGCTATTTTTATTTTTTTTAATGATTTTTGGTTTTTCTCTATTTTCCGCCGATGATTAACGTAAGCCAGCTAATAAATGGAAGATTCGTGGTGGCTTCTAGAAATGCTAAACAAAAGCCCTTTTTCGGGTATAAAAAAAGGGCTTCCCTCCGTGCTCAAACCTTCTCTTCCCCTATCGTTTCGGCCCTCAAGCTTATCTTGCACGCTTCTCTCCCCTTTCCTTCCTTCCTCCGGTTTCCCTCGTTCGTTGAGCGATTCCAGGGTTCTTCGCCCTTTTTCCCTTCTAAGGGAGGTCAATCCAGCTAAGTATTGCCTTCACCCTTTTTTTTTGTTTTTCTCTGTCCGTGTTTCACCTTTTTTAAGGGGATCTGGGAGATCTAGATCTGAATCGGGTGGTCTGAATCGGGTGGTCTGAATCGGGTGGTTTTCTGGGGATTTCTAGCTCTGGATCTGTTTAGGTTGGGAAAGATTGCGAGTTGTGTGTGAAAAATTTGTCTTTCTGTTTGTTCTGCCTGTAATCGGATTTTTTTTTTTTTTTTTGTTGTTGGGTGGGTATTGATCTCTTAGGTTCTTCGCCTCTTTTAATCGGAGATTGGGTTTTCTGGTGATGTTTTCGATGTTTTTACCGTCTCTTGTTGTGGAACAGTTTCTCTAGCATTTATGAACTACGCGGTCGTGCTGCGGCGTCTTCGTCTTCTCCAGTCTTTCTCCGTTGTGTTCCTGTACTGGTTCTACGTGTTCTCGTGAGCTGCTTTTAGATTAATCCGTGCGTCGAATTCTTATCTTTTCTGCTCTTCAGAGTTAATAAAATTTGATTCTTCGTAGTCGTTGATTTGGCCAATAAAAACTCGAAAATGTCCGCGTCTCCCCCGCAACTCCACGTTACGTCCGGTTCCGATGAAGATCCCCAGCAAGTAATGGATCAGAGGAGAAAGAGAAGGATGCTCTCCAATCGAGAGTCCGCTCGGCGGTCCCGCATGAGAAAGCAGCAGCACTTGGACGACCTCATTAACCAGGTCTCTAAGCTTAAAAACGAGAACAGCGAAACAGTGACTCGGGTGAATGTGGCAACTCAACATTTCATGAAAGTGGATGCCGAAAACACGGTTTTGCGAACTCAAGTGATGGAACTGACCGACAGACTGCAATCCTTGAACTCCGTTCTGAGATTCATGGAGGACATCAGTGGCCTGGCGATGGACATCCCTGAAATACCCGACCCGCTGCTCAAGCCATGGCAACTTCCGTGCCCTTCTCAGCCCATCATGGCAGACATGTTTCAGTGCTGAAGTAATTTTGATGTAATGTGTTGGGAGAACTGTAGTCGGTAGTTCAAAAAGGGTTACTTGCGTCTCCATGGATTGCTGTTCGAGAGGTGTTTTCTTATTTTTCTCTCATGGATGTGTACGGGTGTTGGGAGATAAAGACTATGTAAACGTTTTTCATCTGGATGTTTCTGTTACTCTGTCGTCTGTGTGCTTTTTTCTTTTAAGAGGGTAGATATGTTCTCCCATTGAAATGACAATAATACTTGTGATGAGTCTAAAATTATCTTGGGTTTTGTGTTTTCTCTTGTGTCAATGTCCTACAATTTCTTCTCATGTTTCTGCCAGATTCTTTCGTTGAGCCAGCCATCCATGAATGATGGAAGGGATTAACTTGGAAAAATCTTTTGCTGTCTGCTATTGTCAACGGTGAATAGTTGAACCCATTAAGCATCCAGGCAATAATAAGCAGGATCCTGTCCAGAATGAAGCTGTCAACCACCGACGTGGGTGAGGTGCAATCCAGGGCAGGCGTCTGATCAGTATGTTGACCCCACCTCTTTAAGCCTTTACACTTTTTTTTTGTTATGAAGTAGGTGACATAGCCTTTCATACAGGAGACCATAACTCTTAGTAAAAAATGAGAAACTGTGAGCTCATGGTGTCAGAAATGGAGGGATAGGGCAGGGAGGGGGTGGGCCATAATTGATTTTGGGACGTTGAAGGCACCATCAGCCATTGCTTTCTCTGATGCCTGCATGTGCTAGCTCTGGTGCCAGGACAAGGGGGTATCCCCAGGACAGATTTCGTTTCTGCTTTTGTGGTCTTTTTGCTCTGGCTCTCTTTTTCTCCCAGGGTAGAAATTCGTTCTCCATCGTCACCTTAGACACCTTCTGTACCGTCTGTACTCTTAATACTGTGGAAATGAAAAGAGGTACTGCAAGTTGTGAATGAGATGTCCTACTCCTATTAGGTGCGTATTAGTATGGGAGAACCCATTTAACCTTTTGCTCTTATGGAGTCGAAGAGGCTATTTCTTTTTGCTTTTTAGTTTTTCTAAGTACAAATTCTAGTCTTAACTTGGCCGCTTGCATGAGATTTTACCCAGTGCTGTTTACATTTTGGTTCTACTTGAGTTTGTTATACAATGGACAAAATCATCAGTTTAGTCTTTACTTTAATTAAACCAAAAAAGGACAAAATCATCAGTTTTTTCTTTTTCTTTTTCTTTTTTACGTTTTTCATAAACTATTAGTTCGACCTCATTTATCTCTAATTAATAGTATAACACTTTTACAATATTATTTTAATGAACAAGTTTATCAAATATAGTTACTAATACAAATAATAATTATAAAAATTAGGAAGAAAGTAGGATCTCCTCCTTCTTTGTTCTCTCTTCTAATATAGGGATAAGTAGCACCATACTCTACAATGATAAGACGAGGCCTTCTCTTTCCCTCCAAAATTATGTTTTTAGATAGATTAGTCACAGGGAAATGAAACATAGATCTAAATCTATAAACTTTGGTGCACCAAACTTTTAATCTACTCACACAATCCAGTGAAAAAACTAAATTTAGTTTTTGAATAATGCTAGTTGCACCTATGCGTAGTACCTATTCACATGCATGTTTATCTAAGCCTTTAAAAATATAAAAATATTTTATTAAAATTTATATTTTAAAGGATAAACCCTTAGCATCAATAGTTTAGATTAACATATACATGGGATAGGTACTATGTATAGGTGCAACTACCATTTTTCTTTATTTTTATTATGAAATATTCAGTCCATTTGGTAACTTTTATTATTCATATCAATTTTTAGAATAAAAATAAAAGTAATACTGTTTTAGGTAGCAGTGAATATACCAAATTAATGACAATCTTAGAGAAAAAATTGGATTTGGATATGTTTAGTTGAATTGGACTATGCATGAACAAAAGAAGAAAGAAGAAGAGCTAAAAGAACAAATCATTCCTTTTTACTACGAGTTTTAGACGAGGAAAGCCACATTAAACTCTACGTCAAATGAAAAGAAGGAAACAAATACATTCTATTGTGAGGGTTTATGACGAGGCATCTTCATCCCCACCTCATGTAAACCTTATCCAATTAGGCTGCCAATAAGACAGCCACATCAGGATATAAAAACTCAGAGTAAACTATGACAATACTGAAATTATTCTTTTCTTGTTATGTCGGATCTTTTCTTTGTAAGTGGTGATATGCATACATTATTTATTGTGAGAGTTTATAGCCTATTATATAGGTAATGTGAATGTACTTTTCTCTCTTTCGGGTTGTTGTGTTTGTAACGAATAATGTAAAATTACTGCAAGCTCCTCGTCCCTCGTTGTCTTTTTCTTCTCTATTAGAGGGAAGAAGATGAAAGAAAAGTCTCCAATCTCCTTAGAGAAAGGGTGGGAGGACCGGACCCTCTTTGCAATTTGGAAGAGAAAAACAAAGCCCACCTTCCTTTCACTTTTTCGTACATGAAGATAAGAAAGTGGGGGAAGGGTGACCCTTCTGGGAGAAGGGAAGTCCCCCTCTAGCTTCCTCATATCCTAATATTCTACTTTTCTTCCTGTTCTCTCCGTTCTCGTCATGGTACTTTATCTGCTTTACCATCTCTTTATAATTCTATCTCTTCCGTCTCCCTTTCTTTGGTTTCTTTACCTTCCCTTTGTTCTCCGTTTTCTTCCGACCCTCCAGCTGTTTGTCTGTTTTTCCTCTTCTTCTTCTACTCCCTCTGTTCTCGTTTCTTTACTCTCCCATCCGCTCTTCTTTCTCTGCTCTCGCGGGAGCTTCCTGATCATCTTATTCTTTCGTGACATGAAACGAGAACAAGGTTTCTTTACATTCCAGCGAGAGCAAATTTCACATTTCCAGTAAATAATTAAAGTACGTTCGGTTCACTCTCTAATGTTGCAAAAATACAAAAATTAATCGACAGATATCAAGAAAAGTTAATCAAGTGCAAACTTATATGTCGTACAGAACAGTCTACAGAGCTGCTTTCATCGTCACAAATGTTTTAACAGAACCATTCTTATCTTTTCAAATTCATTAGTAGTTCTATTTTGTTGGGAAAAGAGTGACAGATAATACTCATTCCTTCAAGTATATATATAGCTACTGTTCATATGCAAGCACGAGTTGATCATATTAATGTCAATAATAATCAGAGTAAAAGGAGTATGTAAAGAAGAAGACACCGAGAAAGCCGAATGATCAGACAGAAGCACCCAGGATTGGGAGATATACGAATTCGATCAGTCTTCATAGGTGCGGCACTCGTCGGTCTCCGGATTATCCTTGCAGTAGGCCTCCAAGGGGTCGGAGTTCTTGAGCTTGTCCTTGAGGTGGCTCGCCGCGGCGCTCACCTCCTCCACCTCGTCCCACGCCGCCGCGCACTCCCCGCTCGCCGAGTCGCCGGCGCACGTCTCCTCTGCCTTCTTCACGCTCTCTGCTATCTGGTCCGACAGGCCCTGCGGAGACGAGGACGCGCTCGATCTCACCCGGCCGACGTGCACGCCGTACCCCCGACGAGACGCCGCCGTCCTCAACGGGAACTTCACGAACGGAGAGGCGAACGGTGCCGGGTTCTTGGGGGACTCGGGTTTGGTGACGACCCTGGTCGCGGAGAGACTCACGTTAGCTAAGGCCGTCGCCATTTTCTTCGATCTAGCTCTTCTTCTTCTTCGTCGTCGTCCTTGATCTACTCTTGTGCTTCTTTTAGGAGGGAGGATGATATTTGGGGAGCCGGGTTTCCTTCTGGTACACACAAATCTTATCAAGAACAGAGCCAATGGACAGAACCCACGTCAGTGAAAAAGAGAGAAGATATTTGAATCGGCCATGGAAGGAGCAGAACGGAAGTCACGGGAACGGTCCATTCGGACGGGCTGGCTCCAAATGGACGGTCTGAAACATGAAAACGTAGACACCGATTTTTTTGACGTGATATCACGTATCAGATCAGCTTCGCTTTTGGTGGTCCGTTTGGTTACATTTGGAGACCTCAAAAGCGAAATGGGGGATGGGCGAAAGCAGATTTTTTTGGTGCCATCGTTATCCTGAATTTGGCCCATACTGTGGCTTGTTCTCGGGTGAAAGCAATCCAAGTTCCGGTTGATTTTTTTTTTTTTTTTCCAGAGAAACTTGTATTAACACTTCTGGTTTCTCACTTATTTGTAGCAATAGAAGCAATCCACCTTAATATCATACTGAGATTCAATCCTTCTTCCAATTAGGTTCTGATAATGTCCCTTGGACATAATCTCTGCAGCTGCTCAGATAAAAATGAAACTGAACCTTAACTTTGACAGCAACGAGTTTTTTAATTTAAACTCTTTGTATATATTATTAACAGGACTGTCTAAAGATCTGACAAACTGGATTGCACACTTTCATCTTGAATCAAATGTTAAGCATCACCGTAGCTCATGTTCCAAAACCCAACTTCGTTCTCAAGAACACCTAGGAATGCCCCCTCAGCAATCTTCAGCTCGTCTTCAGAGGCCTGTGCTAGCTGCCTATCAGCAATTCTCTTAAGAGAGAGGCAATACTCCTTGAACCCATTATTGCCCCATCGTTGGCAAGTTTCCAGCAGCTCAGATGGTGTCTTGGAACCCTCTTCAAGGCATAGAGAGAAGCTCTCTTGATAAACGGCTTCAATAGCCCAGAAAGCTGTGATAGCTACAGAGTAGCTGACTGCAGAACTTGTTAAACTATCCAGAAATCTGTAAACATATACATGCCCAAATGAGGGAGCGGAAGTTGTAATGCTCTCAGTAGCAGCGTTAATTGTTAATAAGATAAAAAATGAAATCATGGTCATATTAGGCAAGATCCAAGGCCAACATAAAATAGACAATGGAACTGTATGTTTAATGGAGTTTAAAATTTTCGATTAGAGATTTATGCATATAGACTCTACTGTATCTACATATGTACAGGTGACTTCTTTAAAATCTGTACCTGCAGTATTCCTTGTTTGCATTTTGGGGAGCAATGTCAAACAAAGAAACATTCCATATGGAAGCTTCTTTCTTGAACCATGATATCTCATCGTGGAGTGCAGCCATCCCACCCAATATAATTTCCATGTCAGATGAGTCATTTGCCTCCTTTGAAGCTTTCAACAAAACACTTGCCAGAAAGGGCACAAATTTCTTAACAAAGAAGTAATCCTGACCCTGAAATTTGATCATAGACATTGTTAATGTAACAATGTCTCAACAATAAAAGTAGAATGAGAAAACTAAAAAATCAAGGCAGACATGATTTTTCATGCTCTCCTTTGCTTTCTTTCTTCAGTTGGGTGCATCAAAAGGAATAAAGACAATGGTGAAGCCTAAAATAACACTGAGTAACAGACACTGAAAGCTTACGACAAAGCAGGCTGATCAATCGAACATTTTCCTATAGGAGCATTCTTTTAGCAGAAATAACTGTGAAGAAATAACAAGGTGATGACAAGAAACCCATGAGCAAGAACTAGTAACCAGGGTTGAGGCTTTTACATTTTATAAGTTAGACCAGTATTGTGAATGACAAGGGGACCAAAGTTTGGGGAAGGTTCCAACTTAGGAAATAATCGAAAGTTCAACTTCTTCCGAGACCGATAATATCTTCAGCCAAAAAGTGAGAAGTCTCAATTTTCTTTTGTCCTAGCATTCAGTCCCACGACCAACTGTATTGCAGAGGTCTCTTCAATCTAGAATTTGGTACCAGGTGATCTGACTTGCCAGAGTTGCTTTCCAGGAAAATGAGTTTCTACACGAGTCTTGGACTAACAAAGAAAACAACTCCATTAAGGCAGCATTTGACTATGCTCTTTTGTAGCGGATTCTCGAGATAGGCTCATTGGAAGAGTCTCGTTTTCGTTTTTCGTAAGGACAGATTTTCTATTCTTTCAAAGCTAAATTTATCTAAAAAACGATTCAAGCAAACACATTTTTATCTGAGGAACCACTCTTTCATCTAAAATAGAGTTATTACTCTCCAAAGAGCGTAGCCAAATGCTTCCTAAGAACTAAACTTTCATGTAGCTTTCAAGTATGGTGAACAGATTTGTTTCAGAAGATGCTGAAATCTTGTCATGAATAAAGGTTGGTATTCTGGGTATTGTGCAATAGGCACATGTCGTAGAACATGAAGGTAAAATGTTTGCAATGAGTGCATCAGACATGTTTTGTACAATAGATGTAGTGTTGAATATTGAAAAAACAGCACGCTCAGAGTTAGCAATTGGTAGAATGGATAATGTTGATATTAATACAAAGCAGAACGAAGAGAAAAAAAAAAAGAAATAGGCAAAGCAAAAAAGACAAATGATCTTCAAATAGACAAGAAAACAAGAGTAGTTCTTCGAGAATGAGATGATTCAGATATGTCCAAGCAAGACCTGATAGAGCATCAGACAGGAGAGCTTTATTGCTTATCAGTTGAGGAACTGACAAGAGAGAGAAAACACAACATGATAATAAAACAGGAAACACTTGGAGCTAGCTAACTATTAAACAAGGAGAAGGTTTCACATCGTGCTGCTTCCAAGTCCATGTAAATTGAGTTTACCTTCTAACGGAGCCATTAGTTTATCAACACTTCTAGACACCTTTTTATTTCTATTCTGAATAAGAAAATGAATACTCTTTATAGCCAATCTTGGTATGTCTAAACAATCTTTGTGACTCAACTAAAACCTCACTAATTTTTCGTTTTAACTTGGACCAGCAGGCCTGCACTCTTGAATTTTATCTCTTTCAAGGCCCCTCAGTCTTTCTTCTAGCTAGGATCAGAAGGAGAACAACCTAGCCTAGGATTTAGACTTTTTTCTCCTTGAAGAGAGTTTGTGTTTTTGAGCAATGTAAGGACCATAACAGATAGATACCTCGTCTATCTCCTGAATATTGGTTACATACATACACACACAGAGGAGAGACAAGACGACCGGGAAATTTGATAAAAAATTAGGATATCCATTAAGCAATCCCACTGTGTAGAAATTGACCAAAAGCTCGATTCATATTCTAAGCCAAGAAAATAAAATACTTCTCTCAGAAGCTGTAACAAATTTCTAGTAAAAAAAAAAAGGACTTGGTGTATGAAAACTCATTTGATGGCAATTCAATAATTCAGAGAGATTCCGAACATAATTATTTACACGAAACGTCAGATTACTATTATTTATGTTCCAAAAACAGATTTTTACAGATAAAGAAATATGTGAAACGGAATACTCCCAGCAGAGCATAAGAAGCACAGGTAGTCCTGGCCCGCCGAGTTGAGTATTGCAGGTTTTAACGAAATTCCAAACCGCACGATCAAGAATCTTCAAACCCAAAAAGAAAAGGTAAAGGAAAACTTGAAAGAACTTGATAAATTACGAGCTAAAACACTCCAAAGGCATAGACCCAAGTGCTTACAAGCCACCGTTTGAAGGAAGAAATGTCGACTGTTCCTTCGCTGATACTAAGAATGAAAGGGTGTCGAGTGGAACGGTCATACATCTCACGGTGCCTTTCAGTCCACTTCAAAATTGTTCCGGTATCTCCTCCTTCGGCGCTTTCTCCTCTCATCTTTCTCTGTTCAGTCCAGCCTTCTCAGCCGAAAGCCTGAAACGAAGAACATAATCTCCGAGTATTAATGACTTTGCGTGTTTCTCACGTTCTCGACTGGTACGTCTACCACGAAAATCTGCTACCACGAGAGCTCTTTACAGTGTTGTGGTGTAAACTTTTATTTTATTTTGTGAGTTCTAATTGTTAAAAAATATGACTCGTCAAAGCTTCTCATGATCGTCTCATTATTCTGGTGTCGGCAGGTTTATCATAGGAGGAGCTCGATCTACCTTCTTCCTCGCTCACGAGAGATGACTTAATGCGGCTGCTTCCAAGTTCCACCTTTTACTTGATTGGGTTACAAGATATTATGACTCCAGGATTTCTCAGACAGTTTAGAATGCAAAGCTCTAAATTGAAACATTTGACAAACATTTTTTCGGCTTCCGATTTCTGAAAGCGAAGAGAAAATCGGGATATTAGTTATCTTTCTAGTCAAACGATGGATTTGCAGAGAAGGAGAGTTCAGCTAATAGTATGCATCGTTGGAATCGTCTGTCTCAGCATGATCGGTACTCTTCTATCTTTCTTTTTCCTTATTTATTTCCTCCTCGCTCACCAGTCACTATGCCGTTTTGTGGTAAGTACATATATTCGTCGATCTGTCAATTTTATCTCGTCTCAATTGTCCGGGGTGGTGCATGAATTGGCTGATTGAAGTATCTGTTCGTTGAACTTGTATTTCCTTGAAAGGCGTATCCTTTATCCAGAAATTCTAATAGAAAAGGAACTACTATTACTTTCACACACGCGTTTTGGAGTTGTATATCTGGCTATCGCAATTTTTGTGCTCTATCTTTACCGAAACAAATCTCTTCGCTGAGTTGGTCAACTTCAAGTGCTTTATTTTTCTGCCCAACTTTTGTATGCATTGCTAAATAGAATTGCTGTAAGGTGATGGGCCATTCATACATTTCTTTTGAAGCTTTCAGTTTTGAATCACTTTTTGCCATATTAGAGATTGGACTCCTCGTTTAATATTTCTCGTGTTCTGGTGTTTCCACTGTTTAATAAGTTTGCTCTCCGAATGTACATTTAAAAAGTTTCTATTGTTTGCATTTCTAGAGACTTCTGCTGTTGCAAGTGTTGTTTCAGATGTAAAGGTTTTGTATGTATGTTTTAGAGAAAGTTGAGCATGTTGAGAGTACGTAGCAGTGTCTTAGGACAAGTTTAGTGGGAGGGTGGGCTTCGTGGAGAACCTGACCTAGCTGAATCCTTTCTTCTGCCCAGTTAATTGCGCCAATGGGTTTGCTATTTGATCCTGTGGGGAAAAGAAATGCTTCATTTAAGATGGAAATTGAAAACTAAGATTTGACACGGCCTTTGGGTTTCATTTCACTCTTGGTAAGATTCTGTAAGATTTTGGAAATGCTTGGATGTGCTGCAATTGTTTTCTCTGAAGAAGCCATCTACACTACTGGATGTCGGAGAAGTATAAATAATGGCAAACTTTTTCAAACTTTCCCCAAAAAAATCTTTAGGCATGCTCTTCCTGATCAAGTAAAGATGCTTAAATTATTTTTTTATCGATGATAAAGATGTTTTAATCTGTATTCCCAAGGACTTTAATGACCAATTTACATGATTAGTAAGGTTAGTGTATAGTATCATGCTCAAGTCATGTAGTTTCAGGTATTTGAAAAGCAAAATTTTTTTGCACTTATCATTCAGAAAAAAAATTATTATTTGTATACTAGTTTCATTGTTAAGATTGTCCCATAGAAGCTGGTTAGCAAATTATTACAGATGTGAAGTTGGAAGTTCATCTTGAGCGTGGAAGGCAGAGGCTGTTGTAAATGTATTTAGATGTCTTGCATTATTTGTGAGACTGGTAGGGCTGTAGATGCATGTGGGTATGTCATCGTTCACCATGGCCTTTACCATGATGCTCATAGACTGCTTACACAATTTTTTAGTCTGGTTTGCCTTTTTTTTGGGAATCATAGGTTTGGGTGAAATATATAGGGCTATATGTAAGGCCAGATAGTCATAATTTTGTATTACACATCATAAGCAATAGGCGTTGTCATTAATGGTGAATTGAAGTCTTAATTGTTTTGGATCGGCCTTGAACAGTTCAAGTCAAAAATCATTTTTAATCTGCTGCTTTAGATGTTCATGAATTCTATTACATTTTTTAAAAAGACAATGTGTTTTATGTTTGAAGAATTTACCATCATCTTGAGCATCATAGCTTTGTTTAAACCTGTTCAAGTCTGCAATGTGGTAGTTTCTCTACCTTATTTCAAGTTTTTGCTCATTTCCTCTTTTGCCCTCTCTACCTGTAACTGGCGAGATTATTCTGGTTGCTGCTTTTGTTCCTTCCTCTACTGCAACTGTGAATGGTGGTGTCTATTTCTGTGAGCAAGGTCAACAAAGACCTCTTTCCTAGAGTGTCATTTGTCTAGATACTGATGGGCAGTACCTATTTACTAACTCAAACATCAGTATATTATTTACCAGTGGATGAGATTGGGACAGAGAAGTCGCTACAATAAAGTATTAAAAATTTGTAAATGTGTCTAACAAACTTGGACAACGTGTTTAAGTACTTATAATCGTTAAATAGACAAGTAAATTTTGATTTATCAAACCTGTTTATGATGTAACTTTTCTTCTTAACATACCTTTTGGAGTATATTCTTAGCTACAGTGCAGGGGAAAAAGAGAAAAAGTCATTTTAATTGATTGCAATAGATATGGCAGTAGATTTAGAATTCTCTGGAACAGGTCCATTTTTCTTTTCATTTTATCTTAAAAGGTTTAATAGTTTGGAAATCTTAGTGTTTAAGTAGCTTTGTAATCTTTGATTGTCTTTGCCAGATTATTGGTCTACATGGTGCATTTTTAGTTGTATCTACTGAACTTACGAATGAAACAATTTTTTTCCTTCAATGTCTTTGTCCCAAGTAAATTCCTTTGTTACATAATTAATGCATATAATTAAAATATGGCTTCTACCTAAAGCAAGAAAAGATTGTTTTTTTTTTTTTACTGCAATTCATTTCCATGGCTCTCTTGTAACCTTCTGTTATCTGTTTGTATCTTTACTACCAGATCCACTCAGATGACATTAAAACCTACTTGCCACTTTCCCAGGGCAAAATCTTTGAACGAAGCTGGATTTGTTCTTTATGCAGATCCATATAAGTGATTTTTTAACCCTATTTTCAACATATTAGGAACAATTCTGAAAAAGCCCCGGTTCCATTTGGGAACCATCTTATACAGCCACATCTATTGTTTGTATGATGTTCTTGGGGATTCAGGGTTCAATGAACAAATATAAATGGGTCATCGTCACCATAATTGTGGGACTTTTGATCCTTGAGGATCTCTTGTCTCTCTTTCTTTCTGTCTGTCTGTTTGTTTCTCTCTCTCCCTTGTTCCCTTGTTTCTGACGAATGATTAATGATTTTTTCTTTTACAGCTGAAAAGTGTAGGGAAATGGTTGGAGAAGAAGCCGCATCCAAAAGTGGAAAATTTACCATTTTTAACTGCTTTGACATGGGCTCAGGAACTGTAGCATGCGGAGTCAAAGAAGGTGTTAGACTTTATTTTTACAATATGAGAGTGGCTCACGTGGAGAGAGCCAGGCTTCACGCAATGGAGGCTGCCCTGACCGAGGCTTTAACAGGGGGTCTAGACGCCAAAGCTGCAGCGAAACAAGTACAAACAGCAGGGGCCAAAGCAGCAAAGCTAGCCAAAAGACAAGCCAAACGCATCCTGGGCCCAATCGTAGCTTCGGGTTGGGACTTTTTTGAAGCTATATACTATGGCGGCACTCTCACAGAAGGTTTTCTCAGAGGAACGGGAACCCTGTTTGGCTCCTACTCAGGAGGTTTCCTTGGAGACGAGAAGCTTGGGAGGTTTGGTTATCTCATAGGAAGCCATTTGGGGAGTTGGGTGGGTGGACGGATAGGGCTCATGGTGTATGACGTTGTTAATGGGGTGCATTACTTGTTTCACTCTCTTCAGACCGAAGACAGTTCAGCTTCAAGTTCTGAGGAAACAACTGACCAAGGCAAATTAAATGAAATTGCATACGAGAGCATTGCAGGGAGTGATGCAGCTGCAACATCTGAAGAAACATCTTATGATGACATGGTTGATGGCACTGTATATCAGAGCCTGGACTCATCGGAGAGTTCTTACGGGAGCCCTGAATCATCTGATAGTTCTTTCTGGAGCCCTGAATCATCTGATAGTTCTTATGAGAGCCCCGAGTCATCGGAACAGTTCTTATGAGACTTTATTTTGAGATTGTATCAAAATCTTTCAGTTGCCATGTTGTATAGCAAGAGAGTCAATCATGACCTGAATGTTTGTAGACCTAGACTCACCTGCACCTTTGTAATAGATCAGAAAACTTACACTCTTACGGTGCTGCAACCACATTGATTTGACAAATGTTTTTTCCAATAATGAAATCATCGAACCAATTATATGTGATGGGCCGGATTCTTGGGCTGTGTGCACCGCTATCGTCCGCCAATGGCGTAAGACACTCGGCGGCCTGATCTCATGATCTTTTCCAATGTCATCGATGGACGCGCTTTACCAAATATAGGAACGGTATTGGCGGCACTTTAATTATTACAGAAACTGGGGTTGAATATCCGAACCATCTGTCAAACCTATCATGCTCTTACACAAGGTCTATCACCGGTTCTCTCTCGTCCCTGTTCGCTGCTTTCCTGTTTCTTCTGCCTTTCCCATTTCGTTTCCCCTTCCGAAGTTGTCTTCGGGAGTCCATGCATCAGGCTTTTTGAGGAGCTCGCCAAAACTCCGGAGAAAAATGGGGGTGGCTGCTGATTCCAGGTTTTCGAAACTCGTTCCTGTCGCTTCTGTCGAAGATGGTGGACGGGATGGAAATGGGTCTGCTGCTGCTTCTGTTACCGATGAAGGTACAGTCTATTGTCACTATCTTTTGGGGTTCTTATCGGGTGTGATTGGGGGTGCTTGATTCGTATAACCTTCTTCTTGCTGCTAGATTAGGGTCTTTGAGCTTTTCTCTATTAGCGGAATTCATCCTTTTGGTCGTTATTAGTTTCCTGCTGATATTATAGAGTATAGCTCTCATTGATTGGTGGGATTGTTTGCTCCTGCTCTTCGCTGTGGACGTTGTTCGGCTTGAGGCTTGGTATCATTGACGATGATTAATTGGTTCTTCATAGAGGAATTTTGAAGTGACAAATTGCAATAACAATTGAAAGGCTAAGCTTTTCGATTCTTACTGTGTTTTTCTTTTAATAGAACTTGATGGTCGTGAAATAAAAACTATATATGTTCAGAGACCTGCTCGTTCGAGAATTTCTGTTAACAAATGCGAGAACTACTTCTGAGTTCGCTCTTGATCTTGCTGTGCGGTTTTTAGAAGAAGGATAATGTTTCAACGTTGTTAACCTCTCATATTGAGTGTATGGATAAATTAGTTGAGCACAAGTTGTGTTGCCTGCTTAAGAGGGAGCTTGCTGATTTTTCAATGATATGTATGGATCTCTTATTTAGATGTGCTTCTTCTATTTTTTCTTTGGATATTATTTTGCAGTTTATGCTGGATTGATGCAGGAATCTGGTACATAAGAGCTTTATGCTAGTAAGAAAACATGTATCGATGATCATCACTAGAAGAAATTTTTTTTCTTTTAACTAGTTGAAGAACTTAGAAATAATAAGGATTTACATACCTAGAGTAGCTCTTGTTGTTCTCTTAATCATGTATGTTGTTCTTTTCTAGTTAACATTCCAGTTGTAATTGGTAAAGTGTCTATTCATTAGATGGACTTGAGTTAATGGCTGTATGAGTGCAACTAATTTTGCAGCTCCAAGCTATTTTTCACTGCATGGATTGATCTTTATATGAGTTTTCATTAGTTGTTATTTGTTTCAAAATTGTTCCTCCATGCTCATTGACTCATTACTATTTTGCTCACTTTAGAGAATTCTTCTATGGTTGCTGGGTATTGTCTTCCTCCACCGGAAATTAGAAGCATCGTGGATGCACCACCTCTTCCAGCCTTGTCATTCTCTCCTAAAAGAGACAAAATACTGTTCCTCCAGCGAAGGGCTTTGCCTCCACTATCTGAACTTGCACGACCAGAGGAAAAATTAGCCGGCATCCGTATTGATGGAAGTTGTAATACAAGGAGTCGAATGTGAGTAATTGTCAGCATTTCATATTTCCTATCTTTATATATATATATATATATATTTATTAGCAAAGCACTCTTTAATTCTTTATATCTCTCTCTTTGATGCATTATCTTGATAGATGCTTCCCAGGTCATTCTACACAGGTATTGTGATCCATTCATTAACAGACAATGGTACATTGGGACCTGAGAAAGAGATTCATGGATTGCCTGAGGGTGCCAAAATCAACTTTGTCAGTTGGTAATTTTCAAATACTTTTATAATCATATATCTTTGTTCACCTGTTCTGACTATCCTAGTATAATCTCAATAGAATCAGAAACAGACTGACTTTCGTTCTGTATTTACCTCTTTACTTGTGCTTATTTCTCTATGTTCTTGTTGTTCTGCTAGGTCACGGGATGGTAGGCATTTATCTTTCAGTGTTCGAGTTGATGAGGTGATATAACTATTCTTCTCTTACTGTAACATATAGTAATATCTGTCATTATTTTATCAAACTGGGTTTTGTTGACTAGGAGGATAACAGTGCCGGCAAACTTAAAGTATGGGTTGCAGATGTAGAAAGTGGAAAAGCACGACCATTGTTTGGATCACCAGATATCTACCTTAATGCAATCTTTGACAAGTACATAAGATGTTTTGTGCAATACGTATTATTACTGTACCTAGATAACATTTTTAAGCACACGTTTCCAGTTATTAATTTATGCTTGGCCTGCCAGCTTTGTTTGGGTTGATGAATCAACTTTGCTGGTCTCCACAATCCCTCTATCACGTGGAAATCCACCAAAGAAGCGATTGGTTCCATCTGGTCCTAAAATTCAATCTAATGAGCAGCAAAACGTGGTGCAACTCAGAACATACCAGGATTTGCTAAAAGATGAATATGATGCTGATTTATTTGATTATTATGCCAAATCACAACTTATATTGGTGTCCCTGGATGGGAGTATCAAAGAGATTGGTCCACCAGCGATCTATACTTCTATGGACCCGTCACCTGATCAAAAGTATTTTCTGCTTACTTCTCTTCATCGGCCTTATTCATTCATAGTACCTTGTGGGAGGTTTCCCAAGAAGGTTGAGCTTTGGACAGTTGATGGGAAGTTTGTTAGAGAACTGTGTGATTTGCCTCTTGCGGAAGATATTCCAATAGCATTCAATAGTGTGAGAAGAGGAATGCGGTCAATTAACTGGAGGGCAGATAAGCCGTCAACACTTTATTGGTATGCACACGTAATCTTTGTGGAAGTTTATAGTATAAGAACACCACTTTATTGAAATAGTTTGAATGGCTGATCAGGGTAGAAACACAAGATGGAGGAGATGCAAAGGTGGATGTATCTCCCCGTGATATCATCTATACACAACCAGCTAACTCACAGGTCGGAGAACAGCCCGAGGTTTTGCATAAACTTGACCTGCGCTATGGGTGTGTACAGAGTGCTTCTTTTCTGATGCTTTGTGATAATTGTTGCAATAAACTATATATCTTCAAGATATCTTTTCTCTCTCTCTCTCTCTCTCTCTCTCATGTTGAGCAGTTTGGGCATCATCAACTCTTACACAGACATTTCTAAAAGCAGTCCTTGTTTTTCTTATATATGTTACTTCTTTCAAATACATGCTTCAAGTTTCTGAAAATATTGTGCTACTTTTTATTTGAAGGGCATAATAAGAGGTCTGTCATTTAAAATGTTTATTAATACACTGCTATCTGTTTGTAGTCTCATATCCAAATATGATGCTTCATGCCACCATTTGTTATTCTTTTCTTGGATAGTTGATGCCTTGTGTATCTCACAGAATTTCAGCTGATAATCAATGGAAAAATATATTTTTGCTCAAGCTGTTCTGGTTATGTTTGTTTTTGCCTTCTCATACTCTATTTGATTTATCTTTTCCCATTTTCTCTGTTTTTATGTTTTCTGCAGTGGTATCTCTTGGTGTGATGATTCCCTAGCCTTAGTGTATGAGTCGTGGTATAAAACACGACGTATAAAAACTTGGGTCATATCCCCTGGCTCCAAAGAGGCACCTTCACGTGTATTGTTTGATAGATCATCAGAAGATGTGTATTCAGATCCTGGGTCTCCAATGTCACGGAGAACAGCAGCTGGTACTTATGTTATTGCAAAGGTGAAAAGGGCAGATGAAGGGACCTATATTTTACTGAATGGAAGTGGTGCCACGCCAGAAGGAAACATTCCGTTCCTGGACTTATTTGACATGTAATCTTTCATTTACTATACAGATTTTTTATTGAATTTTTACATTACCTATTAGCATTAGCAGAGAAGTGTGGATAGAATAATGTACCCAGTAGGTGGTAAGTTATAGTAGCCTATTTTGGGATGCAACTTCACAAAGTGATTTAGTCCAGCACATCATGGATACGCTCTTCTTTAGAGAAAAAATATTTGTTGGTGCTACTACGTCATTTTTTTGTTGGGAGACATCAATTATTGGTTCTAGACCTCAATTTGCTGGTGACGCCGATGTTTTGATGCAACAAATGTGGTCATTGTGGAATAGAACAGTTTACATGTGACATATGATTAGTACATCCCAACAGCGGCTAGTATTGTTTACATATCACATTTATTTCTCTCGCTATGGTCAGTCTGTGGCAGGAGCTTAAATGGTCTGTGTTATTGTCTGCATGTGAATTTACTCTTGCCATTTCTTATCCATTGTTGCTACACTCAGGATACTAAGTTTGAATATCTCTTCAGAAATACAGGGAACAAAGAGAGGATATGGGAGAGTGTCAAGGAAAAGTACTATGAAACAGTTGTTGCCTTGATGTCGGACCAAGAGGACAGTGATCTTCATCTAGACCAACTTAAAATCCTGACCTCAAAGGAATCAAAGACAGAAAATACCCAGTATTTCATTCAAAAATTTTCAGAAAAATCAGCATATCAAATCACAAAATTTCCGCACCCATATCCTCAACTTGCTTCATTAAAGAAGGAGATGATCAGATACCAGCGAAAGGATGGTGTTCAACTAACAGCAACTCTGTATTTGCCTCCCAACTACGATCCTTCGACAGATGGACCTCTTCCATGTCTAATTTGGTCTTATCCAGGGGAATTTAAGAGCAAAGATGCAGCTGGACAAGTCCGAGGTTCTCCAAATGAGTTTGCAGGCATAGGACCCACATCGGCACTCCTTTGGTTGGCAAGAGGGTATTGTGCTGTTCATTATTCTTTTGTCTTTTTCTTGTTTAGAAAAGGGTTTTATTTAAAGAAAACAACATTGAGAAAAGATATACCTATGAAAGTTCCTGAATGAGAAAACAAGCCCTTATATACTGTCCATCTGATGTTTTATTCATATTTGGTTTACCCCATCCAAAAAGGTAGTCAACTTAATAGTGGCTTTATTGCATAATATATACCGGACTATCTAATCGCAAATCACTATAAGGAAATTCAATATAATTTCACATCTTAGCTTCCATATAGTTCCAACACATGGAAGAGAATGGTTCGGGGCTCATGTATAGGCACTTGCTCCATTAGAGATTGGTTAGCCAAAGTTAGCAGGATGTTCTCAAATAATAACCACGAGATATCATTCTGACTATCCCATATATTGGGAGGGCAGTGCCACCAGCAGGTGATGTTGGGTAATTCCACTGAATCATCTTATTCTGTGATGACTCATGTTGTTTCTGTGATGACTCATGTTGGGTAACTCCTCAGGGGAGTCTTAATCACTTTCCAAAACAAAAAACCTTAGTCAGCTATGCAAATGTATCTCATGTTGTTTCCGTAACTACATATATAAAAGTTACCAGTGAAGGCCATCTTTCTATCTGATGCATACAGTTTTTTGTTATGCAATCGAGCAGGTTTGCTATTTTATCAGGGCCCACAATACCAATCATTGGTGAGGGTGATGAAGAGGCAAATGACAGGCAAGCTTTCATGATATTCAACTTTAACCTATCTAAGGCAAATTTTTTCTTTGTTAAGACATCTTCAAACTTTTGTTGTTCTATTTACATGGATATAACTCACATTTTGTATTGCAGGTACATTGAGCAGCTGGTTTCTAGTGCAGAGGCTGCGGTAGAGGAAGTAATTCGTCGAGGGGTAAACTGACAATCTTTCTTTTTCAGTTTTTGAGTTGGTTATTTTATATTAAAATTTTAAGGCTACTTGATGCTGGTTATTTTAGAAATTTGTTGACATATTTACCAGAAGAGGTTGCTTTTGTTTTGGCTTTGCTTAGGTAGCTCATCCTGACAAGATTGCCATTGGCGGTCATTCCTATGGAGCATTCATGACTGCAAACCTCTTAGCTCATGCACCCCATCTATTCTGTTGTGGCATTGCTCGGTCCGGAGCTTATAATCGAACTCTAACTCCTTTTGGTTTTCAGGTAAACAAATTTCTTTTTTTGTGAAAATTTCGCTAGCTTGTTATTCATGCTACACCTTCTATTTATGTAAGGCATGTTTTTATCAATCATTGAACTTTTACTGTTTCTGTTCTGTTGTTATAGAATGAAGACAGGACTCTTTGGGAGGCCACTAACACCTATGTAGAGATGAGTCCTTTCATGTCGGCTAACAAAATTAAGAAGCCGATTCTACTTATCCATGGAGAGGAGGACAACAACTCTGGAACTCTCACAATGCAGGTCAAAAACATTCCATACTGATCCCGTAACATTATATGCTGGCATTCTTCAAGATTCTTTTTTTTTTTTTTTTTTTTTTTTTTTTGAAATGGACTTGCGTTTTACAAGTCATTACTTTTTTTTTGCTTGTTTCTGCATTTCTGCATCTCTGTTTTGGTTAGTTAGTAATCTTATTTTTTAATTGGTGAAGAATTGATTTTATTATTCCACGAGTCTTCACTGCCACTTTGTGGTATTGCTCATGTTACTTATGAGCTGGCATTACATTGAAGGGTCTGACTGTGAATGTAATAGATCCAACGGTCTCAAGCTTAAGCAGACCAAGCAACTCATTTGTAATTTTTTAAATACTACATCAAAATGTTGTGGTAAGTTCTCAAGGCCTTTGGTTGTGTGCCTGGAAGTATGTGAGATTGTTATGTATTCCATATACGATGGGATCTTTCAAGTCATGAGCAGCGATGACCTTTGCATGGGCCCTCTGTAATTGCAATTTCTTCAAATAGTTTGTAGTTGCATTAGAATTTTAGGGCATTCAACCTTGTTCAAGGATTCTAATGTATTCCTGTTACATTTTTCAGTCAGATCGGTTCTTCAATGCTCTCAAGGGTCATGGAGCCCTTTGCCGTTTGATAATTCTACCTTTTGAAAGTCACGGTTACGCGGCCAGAGAGAGCATCATGCATTGTCTGTGGGAAATGGACAGGTGGCTGCAGAAATACTGTGTTAGCACTCACAATGTTGCTGCTGATGTCAGTGTTAGTGAAGCTGATGAGGATAAAAAGATAAGTACTTCAGAAGAAAAACCACTATCTGCCAGTGGAGGTGGCGGATCAACTAGGGAAGAAGAACAGGATGGATTTCTTTCTACACCAAGATCACTATTGTGGTAACTTTCCCCTTTCTTCTATTATATTTCAAGTATGAACTATAATGAGTTTTTTTACTGCAAACCTTCTTATTCAAATAGTCAACTTTGAGAACTATAGCTAAAGATAATACTTTTTTTTTGTTTTTACCATTTCTATAAAGCCATAAAGATTTCTCTAAAAGGCTCTTTAATGATACCTTTCAAAAGATCTTAAATTTTGTTGCTAAATCCAACAGAGTTTACTCTTTTTCCATGTTTAGAGGACTGTATCCTACTGTTATCTAATGAGCTGAAGATAATCATTTTATGCAGATAAATGATATGATTACCATCATCTACAGATTAAGAATGGTTCAATACGAAATCTATACAAGCTACTCAGCATTGCACATGCTGGATCCAATACAAGCTGCATGTAAACTTGCTGGAGCCAGCCGCCAAGTATTTCTTTTGCTGGGGATGTAGATTTTATCAGATGAAAACATTCACCTGATATACTCTTCCGCAACGATTGAGATTTCTCCATTTGCGAGTAATTTAGGACGCTATTCTGTTTTTTCATTTACTTTGTGATTGTAAACCCTCAAAGAAATACAAGTGCGGAATACAAAAACTCAGTATGATAGCCAAAATAAAACTCACTCATGCAATGTTGCTGAGAAACATAACCTGCTTCTTTTGTATCAGCCTGCCTCTTTGACAGGTAAATAGATTTCAACTTCTCTGCGGTTCTGAGTTCCAATTCAAAAGTTGAGAACCCCAGCTGCGTTGAATTATGCCAGTTGGCTTTAGCGGAAGGATCCACGCAAGGAAATCTGCGTGTTTGTGGGGTTTCTTCTCCTTCCGTCTCTGGATGGAAGCTAGTCAAGTGATACCACTACAAGTTGAAGGCCAAGTAGATATTTTAGCTTGACCTCTCAATTTGACTTGTCACTCATTAAGCTTATCAAGTATGAATGACCAAAATATGTTTTCCCTCAATGGCAGTAATGGTTACAGGACTCCCGTCATAGTTTTGACTCCAAACCTTAGAATATGCGTTTCTGGGTGAGACAGGTCTCTCTAGGTAACAGTAGCTCAGAAAGCTCTGGTTTCTCTCATTTCCTCTGCTTTTTGACATGCCACTCTTTCTTATTCTAAATAAGCTAATTGTGAGTCCGAGAGACTTGTTTTGCCATGATCTAGTTATCTCTGCTTCACTGTCTTGATTTAAGTACAATCTGAGATTCAACGAGAGAGGTCGGATGGGGGCCCAAATCGAATCATTTAGTCCATGACTACCGCTGCTTTATTACCAGAATAAATTCCCCTGGCCATCATCGCCAAATCCCCCTCAAAAGGGTCCAAGAGGAAGGAAAGCCGCCTGCCTCCATTTCCTTCGTCGAGTAGTCGCATTAGCTCTGCTTTTGTTTTGAAGTGGCCAAATGGGCACTATGCTAGAACAGAGAAGATAATAAAAAAAGAAAAAGCACACATTAAAGGGGCAAAATGGAGCGACAAATAACACAATATGTCTACATCCATAGAAACACCCACTCAACGGAGACCTATCTTGGCCTGGAAAAGGGAATAAAATATGGAGCCAAAAGGGAGGTCAACACAGGGAGGGAGCCTGTAAAGGTAACATGTAGCAGTGCAAGTGCAGACTATGAGCTTATATGCACTATCTGTAAAGAGGGTTGATGGTACACTGGTTTCACATGGGCCATCAAATATTGTAAAAAGAGGAGCACTGAGAACCCGGAGGTGAATTTTCAAGTCAGGGGAGTCAGTCCATGGCGACATAGAATGTCGACATGCATGCTTTCATTTCTTGTTCTTTTCGGGGAGCTTTTAGGCCTTAGGGGGGTCAATATCTGACGTTGGTCTCATACAAAATATAATATATATGGCAATGCCCTTGGCTTGAGAATAACCAAAGACAGAGTGAATTACGAACGCACTAAGATTTATGTATAAGAACTGTACTATATAGTTTGAACGTTTATTGTATCAATGATCACAAATGTTTTAAAGAGCGACCGTCAGAGGATTTTGATCAAATAAGAAGAGAAAAGAAAATACAAGCAGCAAGCTGGCTATTATATATGAACATGTTAGTTTGTTCATAACAAATTATTGTCTATCATTTCACACGGCCTCGGTGCACCTGCAGAACAAAGCTTACTTCGGCATATTTGAAGTCAATCAAGAAAGTCAAAAAAGCTTACTTCAGTATCTTATTTCTCAGCTGATTCGTATATATAATAACAAGGGTCATGTTATATATATTCAACACGCAATGCAGTGTGAACTCGAAGATGCCATGCGGATGAACACTTCAAATATTTTTTTGATTAAAAGGGTCTTATTATTTCGTGGTTCTGGAGAGTTTTGAAATCACATCAAGAATATTAGAAGCTTAAACTAGTGTAGTATTGGCATCCCAGTTTCCAGTGGACCATACAAAGATGGAAGAGTACTTAAAATGAAAGAGGTCAATTGAAAAAACTTGTACGTGCACGTTAGAGTATTCTTGACTTTTTCGTTTTCATTTTATTATTTATTATTTTCTGATTCTTCCGTTTTCTTTAGTGTCCCATGTATAAAATACCTAGTACGTTATGTAACGGTGTTGCACGTCCATGCACGCAATATTAGAGTTGGAATTGGGTACGTAATAGCTAGCATTATAAATACAGTTATATATATATATATATGCATATCCATTAATCTTAGAAAAAGATTAGTGAATTCCTAGTATGAGTTAGCAACCCTAATTTTCCAAAAGATAGTAAAATAATGTTTTTTAAAAGCAGATAATGAATACACTCAAAAAGTAAAGAGTACTTCTCCATGAACTTGTATAAGAAGTTTTTTATCATTATTATTATTAAGACAAGTCCGTATGCAATATTAATTATTTGGTGGCGCTTGCGTACACGGTCAAGAAAGCTCGACCGGCATCATATGTGAACGCTTTGGAGGTCGTAGAATCGATCCATTATATTGGAGAGAGACACCCATTGTTTATTAATTTATTTTTAGTTCCCCAGATTTTAAAGTTACGTAGGCCAGATTTACAATATTCAGAATATGGTTGCGTGGTTTCCCTTTCAGGCCAAGAAGCTAGCTAGTGTGGTGAATTATAATGAAAAGAAAGGTACGTGGCATGCCGCCACCGAAAGCTACTTCCTTGTTGATTATATATTATCTCTTCCAACAGAAGAAGAAATCGACGTCGAAAACAGCGAGTGGACTGTGTAGAGATCAATTTTCGCAGAGAAGAATTAACTTGATCGAAATCCAAACTCATGAAAGATTAAGAAATTGAACAGATTGAGAAGAAGTTAAAGTAGTATATTAATAATTACAGTAGTACTGATTACTATGCTAGCGTTGTGAACGTAGATAGATTGAAGATTCTTTCCAGCTCGGAAAAAGAAGAAAAACAATGAAGAAGAGAATAAACAATCTTGGTAGCAAAGCCGCATAGTGAAGTTCACCCAATAAAAATAAATCCCGTTTTCCTAATTATTACGTACCATAAAAAAAACAGATTAATTCAAAAGGACGTCCAAATTAAAGCTGCTATATATATATAGTGGATGCTTTTTTAATCAGTACCTTTTGTCTCCCCTTGGGACCCAATCTCCCCTGCTCATAAATACCCCCCCTTCACTGCCAATTGAGGGCGCCCCTCTAGACCCCCCAAAGGATCATCGATCATCATCATATCTGATAAGCCGGTGCAATTGTCTTCTTCTTCGATTGAACTGCAGGGTCAGTCGATATATATAGATATATATACAGACCTTTTTGAAGGACTATCTATATATACATATATAATTTGTTGTGATCATTTTCCGGCGAGGGAGCGAGCTAGTAGTAACACATACCAATATGGGTGTGATGGAGGCCGTGGAATATGACGAGGAGATGATGTTGATCGATGGAGTGATGGAGATTTACGAGGAGATTTCGAGGTTGGATTCGTTGAAGCCGTGCAAAGATGTGAACAGGCTGTTCACATCCCTGGTGCGGTTGTGCATCCCAGAATCGAGCATCGAGGTGGCGAAACTGGGGAAAAGGGTGCAAGAGAAGCGGTGGAGCTTGATCAAGCTGTGCGCGGAGGCGGAGGGGCTGCTGGAGAGCCACTTCTCGGCCATCCTCGGGTCCTACCCAAACCCCCTCCACCACCTCCACCTCTTCCCTTACTACGAAAACTACCTCAAACTCGGCCTCCTCGAGTTCAACGCCCTGATGAATAGTAGTACTACTCATGATGCAGATCGCCGGCTCCCGACCCGGGTCGCCTTCCTCGGCTCCGGTCCGCTCCCCCTGTCCCCACTCGTCCTTGCCTCCTTCCACCTCCCAAACGCCACCTTCCACAACTACGACATCGACCCCGCCGCCAACGCCCAGGCCGCTCGACTCGTCTCCTCCGACCCGGACCTCTCCGCCCGCCTCGCCTTCCGTACCGCCGACGTCATGGGCCTCACCGCCGCCGACCTCCACGACTACGACCTCGTCTTCCTCGCGGCCCTCGTCGGGGTCCACGACGCCCAGGAGAAGATGCAGCTCCTGGCCCACCTCGCCCGCCACATGGCCCCCGGCGCTCTCCTCCTCCTCAGGAGCGCCCGCGGGGCCCGGGCCTTCCTCTACCCGGTAGTCGACCCGGCGGACCTCCGCGGCTTCGATGTGCTCAACGTCGTTCACCCCACCGACGAGGTCATCAACTCCGTCATCGTCGCCCGCAAGTGCCTCCCCAACCCGGTTCTTCCCGACGGCCTGGACCCCCCCGCCGCCGCCCACAAGAATAATAATCTGGGACCCCCCAATATCATCCTCCCTTGCAGCAAGTGCTCCGATCAGGCCGTTGAAACTAATTTTATGATTAATCCGCTCCTCAACCGCCATGCCGGCTGCATCATTGAGGAACTCGCTATAGAGGAGAAACTACCTTATTGATCACTAATACCTAGCTACTAAAGTACCTAGTACTACTACCTACTCTTATTTTGATCGATCACTACGTACGTACCCATCATGCATCCATTTTTATAAATGTTTGTCAATCATCCATTTATATGATCTATTGCAAAATTCTGGTCATTACTGCATGTTTTAGGCACCTGCAGCTTCAAGATGATCATCATGTACTAGCTATTGCTACCCCGCCCGGCCTCTTAATAATTATCTGTGTACTGCTGCTTCTCAAATATATATTATTGCATGCCCAGAAATAAAAACACCCACTACTTCCTTCTTTAATTACCCTAGCTAATTTTATGTACATCTGCAGCCTAGCTAGCTAGCTAGTATATTCTTTTTCTGTTTCTCCCTCGTGAATCCATGATATTCATTCATCAGTTGTACGTACATACATAGCGCAGCACTCATCAGATAAAAATCTAATTTTTATTTTCCACAAGTACTACTTTATGTATGATGTTGGAAAACCTTTCAGCTCACGTACGTACGTAACCATATATGAAAACGATCTGCTAAATATAGCATACGCTGCTCCGACTTTGCGGTTGGAAACAAGTCATGACATGAGAACCTATATAGATCAAAAGATAGATATCTTGTTGAGGCCGAGAGCCTGTTGCTTTTTCCGCCTTAATTTGTCACTTTCTTCTTCGAGTGGTATATATATATATATATAATATATGGCTCATGTTTTTGGATGGTCTGGAATGATTCATGGGTCGACTCTGGGGATAGAGAAGATAAGGGAGGGGATGAAGCCATAGAGAATAATAAAGCGGTTTCTTCCACTCTTCTGTCAGTCAAGTTGTGACTTTGCTTGTCGTTTCAAGCTTCCGCTGGTCATTTTGGTTGTTGTTGTCAGGTAAAAACACGTCCAACCCAGAAACCTATTGTCGCGGTGCGTTAATATTGTTGCATCTAGCTACAGGTCGTCTCGATCGGATTCTCAGATTTTTTGTTTCTTTTTCAATATTTCCCTTTTCTATGCTTGGAGCTGGTTGATCATGAAGCTGTACTGATCAGCTTAACTGCTTAGGGAGTTACGTACGAATCAACTGTTGTTGTTTCGTTTGCATCTGACTACTCTCCACATCATGGCTTTCGTCAGAATATATATATAATCTTCAATTTTGGGGAGAAGAATCGAAACAAGATACTGTACTTGAACAGGAAAGAGGACGAATCTTATTTAATCTGTTGTGCGTACGTAGTAATTTGCTGGGTATTTCATGCCAGAGAGTAAACATGAACGTCGACGAACGGTCGGCTTTCTTAATTCAGAGCCAATGCAGTCAAAAAATACTGAATCTTGCAGATTGACCTGATATTCATTACGAAGTCATGAACTTGAGACTTTCTGTACATGTGCAGCAAAATGAGTCGACAGATTAACAGTTGCGCCTTTAATTTATTCCCTTGCTCAGTGCTGTGCATTGTGGGATTTTTCTCTCGACAAGTTGCATGAAATAAATACGTGCTCATTTGAAGAAGGCTAAAGGTATTCAATTAACAATTTCAGAATAGACAATCTGAATGACCTTATGCGGTGTGGAATTCGTAAACAAATTAACCCAAAAGGTTATTAAAACTTAATTAGCTAGCTTTGTTACCATGCATGTGACATATATAATATATAAATATATTAAAAAGTTTGAAGTTGAAAGAAAGGGTGTAAAGCAATTTTATGTGATTTAATCTCAAAATTCACAAGTCAAAATGGGAGAGAAATTTCATAAAACAGAGTCAAATTTTCAATCATTTAATGCTTATATATCATTGGCTGTGTAATTATCAACTTGGATCTTGTTAGAGTTTCATTCATCTTTAGTTACGTTCATGTTCATGTATTATTAAGGGTATTCTGATGTAAATATAACAACGCCTACATGAAGAGTATATATAATTGTTATCATGTAACCCTTTTATTAATATTGTACGAAGAGTGCTCCTATATTTAATTAAGAGCACACGCTTTGCTAGGGTACGTTCACCAACCTGAGGTTATCGAACAACAGCTCGTCTCCTTTTACTCAATTTACATAGTATCAGAGCGGCAGGAAGAAGAAGAAAGGAGATCGTGAGATCCTAGTTGATAATTAGAAAAGTGTAGACCACGTTGGAATTGTTTTTTTTTTTTTTTTTTTGCTGATCAAACCTGGTATGTTTTTTGTTTTTGCTTTGTGTTCGACACCTGTGGCACCCTGTCACTTTTGTGCTTCATCGTAAGTGCTAGTTTGACTAGTGTAGTCTGTTTTCAATTAAACGGACTCTCTTCTTGGGTTTTTGGATTCGAGGATTGGTTCTCCTTGTATGTTCCAACAGAGAAGACAGAGAGATCAAGAGAAAAGGAACAGATTACGGGTTCTTTCAGTGATATATACATTTACTTATAAATCAGCTGTTGTACCATTTTCTTCAAAATAGTTTAGCTTTAAGTCTCACCGTGCATGGTTTGGCCGTGTAACCTACGTCCACAACCAAGGTAAAGGAGGCATCCACTCTTTTAGACTGTTCGCAGGATCCAAAACGACCAAGTTTACAGAAAGTTAGCTTTCACTGGGTCGTCGTTCTTCTACCTCAGCATCCAGCTTCTCCCAATTAAAATACAACTGATTTAGGTTAACTCATAAATGGATCCGCAATTGGGTAAATGGGTCTGCACTGCAGACTGTGCCCCCGCACCCTCAGTGAGGTCAGTGTTGGGCTATGATTCCAGACCCTATTGGCCCAGAACTGTAAGACACGCCGTAGCTCAAAGTAACTAAATATACAATGTTTTTTTTTCTCCCGTTCGTAGCTGGATGGGGTTGAAGGAAAGTGCCCCTGCTCTCCCTCATAAATAAATGAAGAAGTTCATGGCGCGCGGCTCTGATAGATCACCTGAGGGAGAACTTTCATGGTCTTTGTTTCTTTACCTACAAAGGCTGCACGACAACTTCTCCACCTCTAAGCAAAAAAGGAAGTACGGCAGTAAACACAGATTTGGCTTTTTAATTTTTCCAAAGAGTACCACAGTACCTACTAGTTGCATCTATCCACAGCACCAACTAGCCAGTACGAAAATTTTAAAAAATAAAAAATATATTTTATTTTATAAAATCTTGAACTATAAAGGATAAATCTTAGAACTGTGTTTCTCAGTAAGTTAGATAAGTATTATGCTTAGGCACAACTAGCATTTTTTTTTTTTTTTTTGTCGAATTCCTGAAACATGGATTCAAATGTGCTTTTTTTCAGGGTTCCCATAAAAGCAACTTATGAAGCTGGAGGACTTCCACGACGGCCTCGGCATAGAAACACTCCTCCTCAGTAGGAGCAAACAAATTGACATATTAACTGTCCCACCGATAGGGGGTAAAATCTCCGTGGTCTGTTAGCATCCTTGAAAAAGGGTTTCTCAATGTGTCTAACTGCAGTTGCAGAGTACGACCCCCGAGTCTAAAATGGCTAAACGTCTTTCCCAGCCTTCACCGACTGGGTGTTGATAGAGACCGCACGCGCAGGTCTTGTCTCCATCCTCAATTGGCAGCTGCTGCAGTCCGACGCCATTTTCCTTTTCTGATGGTTTTACTCGGCATCCTGAATTGCATGGCTACGCTCCTCTCAGCTTTCAATCTTTCTCGTGGAGCTACATTTTCCACACCAATCGTATTAAACAATGACTAATTAGGCACCTCCCTTGAATTATTGCATCGTCCAGTCCATATTAAGTGGACAAGCTTCCAGGAAAAAGGAATTTCAATCCAGCAGAGAAAAAGTGTTACTTTTACACAGCGTGTAGTTGCAAGCGTAATATAGACACCGCCCTTAGAAAGTTCTGAGAGAAGTAACAAGAATATTTAAGAATACAAACGGAGGGGCATGCAGTCTGTAAACTTCTTCATGGCTCGTTCGTTCCAGTTTCACAATACAATGGCGACGGACCCGCGCACCCGCTCACACCTTCCATCAGAGCGAACCTCATGTCTTCTGATGGTTTCCAGTGTCTCTTTCTCTGATTAATGAACCAATTGTTTATCTGCTTCTGATCCAGCCCTGTTGCCTCTGCCAGCTTCGCCTTCTCGTCATCCTGCTCAAGAAATCACCGTGAGAGAAGGCTATATAGTTTGCTGCTCTACGAGGCTCTGATCCAAAAGTTTTATACTTGTATATCACTGTTTTCTTTATTTGGAAGTCAGTAATGCCATTCGCATCCTGAAAACTGCTGGTAAACAACATGCTTTTTCTTATCAAGTCGAAGAGTGAAACAGGCAGATTCGGAATGTGCAGATCAAATCAAAGACCGATAAAATATTTGAGATGACTTAAACAAAGCTCTGTCAGGAAACCAGCGAACCATATGAATGCATTCACAAAATTAACCAATGATTCTCTGAATCCAGCTTTCAATCAGTATGAAGAATAGATGATCCTAAACACGGGCAAGTTGTTCTAAGCATGTTACCAGCACAAATTTCTATAAATCTATCATACATGAAACATCTATCATGCACTCCCAAGATGAAAGAAGTGATGTTCCACCATTTTCTTTGGAGTTCCACAAAGCACAAAAACAGCAAAACTAACAGCATTACCGTGGGGTAAGGCCATCTGTAATGGGTATTCCACCAGTTTAGTAAGGTTGCTCTAGCATCCCTTGGTAGCTTGCCTTTCTTCCTCCTCTTCATAAACTCCTTCCGTAGACTGCTCAAGTAACCACTATATTTACGCATAAGCATTTCTTTCAGCTCTTGGTCACCTGGTGAGCTACCAAGTTCATGCCCTTCAGAGCCCTCTACTTCTCCGCAGCTCAGTTCATCTCCAGAGGATCCAGCAGCTTCATCTGAAAAACAATGCCGTACAAATGAACACTTGCTACCAAAAACTAACCCGAGATAAGCAGTATATTACCTACATGACAACCAGGAAGAAGAAAACGTTCAATTACATAGTTCCTCGAGATTATAACATAATTAGAATTACAACCATTAAATCAACCACTTCCTCTGTTTCATGCACCCGTATGTTGATATTTGGTTGACTATCATAATAGATGAAGAACTAATGGTGCTTAAATCACAGACCGGAACTTTGCCCAAAAAAATGGAAATGTAGCGTTCTCCTGTTACTGATGGACGACAGGTGGAGATATCATACATAGCAATATACATTACAATTTCAAAGCCAACAATGAAAAATCTAACCACTTCATGAACAATATACATCAGGAGGTTATCATAAACAAATCGTCTATCGATCAAACAATAATTGGGTGCATCAAAGAACAAATAACTGCTCTGATACTAGTTAAGTACTAGCTACGCCAAACAATGAAATGGAGGGCTTGTGTAATTGAAATACAGATAAGAGGCTACCTTTTTCAAATCTAGTACTAAATTCCTACGGAATCAACCTTAAATAAAGCACTAGGGGCTAACAGAAAAGAAAACATTACACCTGGATACTCCAGACTAGCTTGAATCAACTGCGGTTCAATGCCTACTCGATTGACACATACAGAAGCATGAAAAGATATGGGGCAACACTAATCACAATCTTCAGGACGTTAAATTGCTTGAGTATGTCAACATATTCTTAAATGAATTCAAAGTGCGTATTCTCCAGTTTGTTGGTAGAAAGAAGAAGACATCTGCATCTTTGTGTTAGTCGGTGGAATTAAGATTCACAAAAGAGGAAATAAGATCAGTACCCTTTAGTAGGTTGTCAAATGCAATATTAAATCAGCTCAATATTTAAAAAACATCTGAAAAGGATACATTGATTTGAATCATGCCTTTTCCTATTAAGTTCTTTTATACCAAAAAATCAGTGATTCAAATTAATCCAAACCTTGATAATTAACAAAATTTTTATGAGCTCAAATCCACCCAAGGTATATCATGTGTTTCCAAAATAGCAAACAGTCAATCATCAGTTAGACTGGGAAGAAATTAATACCCTGACCCGATATAAAAGCAGAAAGACACTAAAATGTTCATGTACATAGAAGCAAAGTTGAATAAACAAAGAAGGCATAAACACTAACATATTCTGAATTACCTCCATAACATAAAGCAAAAACCGGCAATTCAACCCCTCTCCCTCCAAGAACTACGTTCCTTGGTTGTGATCATGGCAAGAGACAATTTGTAGTGCAGAGATGCACAAAATGTCACACACTTTGTTGCAAACAGGAAACACAAGAAACCTTGGAATTACCAAGATATCCATAACTCTTGACTGTTTTTCTAACTCATACGATACTAGAAACCTAATCAGTTCTTTCCACTACAGGCAATCCTCTGCCAAAATGAATTGTATGTTTGCCAATTGCTTTGACGGTCCTCCAGAGAAAAAGCAATTCTCACTTAATGCATAAATTCACTTCAACTTACTCTTTCTATCCGTATATCTGCTTTGAGTTCATATCTTCATTTGCCACCGGGATCAGCTGTTCAATTTGTAAGCTGGAGCCATCAAATTGATTCAAGAGTATGAAGCAACTAATTGGCTTGTTGCTTGGCAAGCCTTGACATGTTGATCAATAATGAGTCCGACTTTTTAGTGTTTTTGGATCAGTTAACGATAACTAGATAAGAAAGGTTTACCAATTAAGAAGCTATGTTTCCTAAATATGCAAATCTACCAACATATTGCTTGGAATGGAATTGTCATAAATACATCTATCTACAAGGACATTCACAGAATGTCTACCAACCTGTTACCGAGGAAACTTTATTCGTTTCACTGCTGCAAATAAGTAACCATTTCCCTGGTTCACATGTTTCCAAATCAGAACTCTAATTGTTCATCCTCAAAAGCTCATTACTAGATTAGACTGTAAGATAACACTTGGTATATCGCCACATACATCTTTTTACCCATGGGAAGCAAAAGACAGCTAGTGCGGAGGAAAAGTTTTCTTTCCCTATTTCTTAAAAGGAAAACAGAAGTGGGTGGCAAAACTATATATGTTCATTTTGACGAATGACATGACTAGCACTGTGACACGCTTCGTAGTATTGCACAAACAACAAAGTCTAGATTGCCTATACTTTTCTATTTCAAACACAAATTTCCTTCCGCGCAAACCCGTATATAGAAAGGAGAGATTACGTTGATCGAAGAAACCGTACACAAGAACAACGTGCGCAGTGTCACTTTCTTGCGGTTCATTTCTCACGGAAGATCAAGACACCTTGAACAAGGGAAGACACTCTCCACTGTAATCACGTGTACCACGAAACATTCCCCTCGGAGTAGTTTCATTCCTTGAAGCATTAAGAGAACACTAAAATTCGAACACGACTCGAGATTTTTTTTCTTTTTTTTTTTTTTTTGGTTTGAATATTAGCAAAGAAGATAGATATAAAACGAAACAAAGAAAACAAATTAAGTTGCATACTAAGTCAACAGAAACTCTTAAAGAAAGTTAATTACCTCTATCATACTGTTTAAATTATTTCAACATTTCCAAATAAATGTGTACTCTAGGTAGGTAAGGGCAAACACTGGTTGCCGCCTGCTGGCGTACCCACACCAATGTTCCATTTTTAGCACAAGCAACCCAGAACGACAAAGCAGCCGGTACAAGATATCAGAGATGTTTTTTATGTACATCTTAAAACTGTAAACAGACGCGAAGCCCCGGGAACCGAATCACGGGAATAGATAATAATCACAAGTGTAACTAGTTATAGCAAGGAAATTGAGAAGACGTCACCCGACTGTTCGTTTCCCGCGGTCGTCGTCGTCGACGAAGACGCTCCTTTGCAAAGATTGGTGAGCTGCGTCTCGATTTTCCGAAGGAAGATCCTCGCCTCATCGAACGGTTTAGCGAGCTCTTCCTTGTATTTTAGCAGCACTTCACAGTAAGAATCCTGGATGTTGTTCTCAGTTTAGTAATTTACAGCTCAAGCCGAGTGAGAGCACTGGAAAAAAAATAGAAAATAAAATAAAATAATGGCCGAGTCTCATGCAACTACCATGAACTCGTCGAGCTCCGGATCGGCTCCGATTTCTCCGGACACGCGAATCGGATGCCGTTCCCGCTCGATTTCGTCCAGAAGCGACGCCATCTCCGGTGGAGCTCCGACCTGCAAACTGGAAAAAGTGTGACTTACGCAACATCGGCCGGGAAAAAAAACAAAGAAATAGTAGAGAACAGAAAGCAACGGAAAATTAAAAAAAAAACGATTTATTTGGTGGCAACCTTTTGACAATCGAGATAAGCCCCTACTAGTCTGGGATAGCCGGGATGGTTCGCGATCTGAGCTTTCATTAAATCAGACATCTCAGATCCGTAAATTTCACAGTCGCTAGGTCCTCGTTGGCCGGACTTGTTTCGAAATTCTTCGAAGCGGAAAAGATTTTCGTCGTGGTCGTTGAATCCGGCAGAATGACCTAAATTTCTGGCGATTTCGTCTGAGCAAGGGCTCGCAGGATCAACGCCGTAAATGTCCTCCATTATTCACCACATTCAAGCAGCACACACAACCAAAAATAATAAAAAGAAGAGAAAGTTGGAAACACTCAATAAAGCTCCAGATCGCTCCGAAGTTGGTTTTCCTGATCACTCTAGCTCAGAAGTTCAAAAGCCGTTGAAGTAAGTACGAACTGGTCGATCTTCTTCCTCACGCGATCGAGTATCGTATCACCAAGCTGGCATAAGGAAAATCTGCACCAAGCTGAGTACTTTCCAAACGTCGTCGTCGTCGTCGTCGTCAAAACGCGAAGTAGACGCGAGCGGGAGAGAAGAGGAAACTTCTGCAGCAGAAGCAGTGCTACTTCACAGGGTAGATGTAGACACGAGGGAAGAATGGGAGGAATCCGCTACAGAACGATTTATGATCGACACACATCATTTTCACCACCTCGCGCCTCAAATTACGATACAAACCCTAGAAACGCGATTTCGAAAGGGACACGATCACAAACGCATCCTGGACCCGATCACAAAAGCGACTTTCCACGCCACCTGCACGACCGGAAGGGGATCATGCACGCGCGCCTCCGCCGCCGGCGCCGGGAAGCCCTGCGAACTCGCTGGCTCCCTCGCTGGCTCCCTCGCTCGCCGTCCTTTACCTCGGCGTTCGAAATGATCAGAGATTTGTAATTTCTTTTTCTTATTATCTCGAGAGGAGGGCCGCGCAAATAAAGACCCGAGTCCAGGAATGTCGAGGAGAAAAGGGCTACAAGTTCCGAAACGCAGAGAAGAACCCCCAGTTCCCCTGTGTGTGCAACAGTCGCGGTTTTGCCCGAATTTATATAGCCTTTCGCTCCAGCGGCTCTACAGCGAAGACGACTTGACACCTCCACACGTGTCCCGCAATGATTGGTTTTTAGTTCCGCAGCGGGTCCTACCGCAACGTGATTTGTGCTCGATTTGAGTGAAAGGGCTTCGGTACGACGGAACGTCACGTCAGTGCTGTCCCCTTTCCTTCTCTCCATCTTCTCCATGGACGAAGGGACACTCTCGGGGGAGACTCACTCACTCTTCACAGAGGAAAATGAAAAGGAAATAAGGAAACAACTGTTATTAACGGCCGGGGAGAAGAGAAGAGAAGATCAGAAGAGAACCGCCTTTAGATGAGTTTCGGATTACTCAGTTGCTGCTTTGTTGGAGCTTGAGGTATTGGGTAATGGAGGGGAGGCTTGACTGCGTCTCAATGCTTCACACTGCTTGAGAGAAGGCTACACAAGTCCAGACACTTGAAAATGAAGGAGATATATATATAACGGAAGGAGACCAAAACCTGGGTAGTTTCCACTTCTATGCATTGCATTTACTTTTTTCGTGTGAATGTTTCTGCCATCTGCGTGAACGGAGACTGCGATCTCTGCGAGACTGCGACCTGTGACAACACGGCCAGAGATGGAGGTGGTGGTACCAGGGCAGTGGGGATCAGTTAACTGCAGCGCGTCGAGAATATCTCAGTCTTTCTTTTACTTTTTTTTTTAAATGTTATATATATTAACTCTAGCCCATCGCTGATCGGAGCAGCTTTACCTGTCCGTGGCCGCGACTCGGGGGAAGTGCAAGTGAGATTTGATAAGCGAGCACCAAAAAGAAGCAGAAAATGATAGTTCCACTTACACCAGGTGTCCCGACTCCCGAGTCCGGCCTCTCTCTCTCTCTCTCTGGGCTGAATCATCGATTCTCACCTTCAAGAGTACCAGATAGACGAGACCCAGATCAGTGGATCTTTCTCTCCCATGAAACTCCAGTAATTAGCTGCGGATCTAGCTCCCTCGTCTTTACAGCTGGGACGTTTCACGAGCGCCTCAGTCGCATTCATTTCTGTAGCTACTTCCCATGGACGATGAATCACTCATTTACTACCCCAAGCTCCCAAACAGAGCCAAAAATTTGCATGATCGTTTCTGGGTTTTCGATCAGTACTTTGCCCTCGCCAGCATAGCCAGAAAAAAAAAAAAAGAAGAAATAAAAGATAATGACGAGGGAATCGAAACGGATGATCCAAGATCAGCACTGGAAAGCAGGATGATCAGCTATATATTTAAGAGACCCGCCTTCAATATCGGTCTTCTTTTTGTTTAGACTTTTATGCCCCTACGCCCCGTGAAAATTAGGCACGAGACTATTAGCGATTATTATTAAGTTTGCACTCTTTCTAATCTTTCTCTAAGTGACCAACCGACAAGTTCCCTGCGTGATACAAAGGAAACGAAAATTCTGGTCAAATTTTGACCTTTGACCATTGAAAGCACCTGCACAGCGAGAACGCAGCACTCCATGATTGAACGAACGAATGATATTTTGTTCCCACGGCGTCTTTCCTCGTACAGTACTCCTGTTCCCGGGCTCGGCTTGGTTCAATCGGTGGCTTTCACGTTTAGAGGCGAAATCGTGAGCCGAACCTCAGTAACTCAGCGTCGATCTTCGTTGAATGAATATTGCTAGCTACCTGATTGTGAACGTTAATTTCTGATCCAGTACTACTAATATCTATTTTATACTGTCGCCCGCCATGGCTAGCTACCAGAGTTAACTTACAGACACTTGATCAATAGTTCAGGCAACTGTGGGGCATTCTTTCTCTATCGTGTTTTTTTTTCTCTTTGTTGTAATCTTTACAGTACTTGACAAAACGACTTGATTTCCCAAGAGTTGGATGCTCAAACAGGAAGAGCTAGCCCGTATAGTCTCGGGAGAGGTACTCTGTGTTGTATTATGGAACTACTTGGAAGTGCAGATTTGCGTGGCACGTTTGCTACTAATCTGGTTGTAGCAAGCGTCACTGGGAAAATCCAAACTCGCCGTGAGAAAAAAAAATGGGAAGACAGCACAGTACTCATGAGTGATGGGACTGGTGCCACACATTCATGATCAGTAGAATCGTCTGAAAGAGAAGCAAGTTGATTGACGGGTCCTTCGTTCTGCAACACTCAAAAGAGGCGTCGCGACAAAATGTTTTTGTTTCTACCGGTCAAAATGGGTCCTTTCTCTTTCCCGCCTCTTGTCAATCTCTTTTGCAGAGACCCGGGTTAACCCAGGCAATCAGCTCCCTTCCCTTCGCTTATTGGTAAAGCTGCGATCGACAGGACAATGGAATTTCTCTGGAACCCACCTGGGTCTCTCTCCTTTTTCTCTCTTTTCTGCAACACAAATGCAGGGAGGGAGAGAGAGAGAGAGAGAGAGAGAGAGAGAGAGAGAGAGAGAGAGAGAGAGAGAGAGAGAGAGAGAGAGAGTTTGAGAGAGAGAGAGAGTAGAGAGAGAGAGAGAGAGAGAGAGAGTTCATTTTTTTGTGTGCTTATCTCTGTGGATCAGTAATTCATGACGTACCCCTGTTGGACCAGAAGAGTAAAGAGAAGCTAGCGGTGGGAAGCACTAGATTCAGGCTTTTGTGATTTATAGTAGTACTAGTACTTCTGCTGATCTGCGCACCCGCGACGTAGTAGAACGTTGAATTTTGAACCTCGACGACGATCCCACTCCAGAGGGGCGATCCGTTTTTACCTTTCCTTCCAGGTGAGGAGCACGGAGTCCGTCTTCGTCTTCTCCGTCTTAATTCGGTCTTCTCTTCTCCCAGCTAGGAAACACTGATAAGACTATTGATGACGTTGACCATTCACTCTGTCCTGAACGGATCTACAGTTCTAAATGTTTATCTATTTTCTTACCTTGAAAAGATGTCCATGATTTACGCTGTCGGTCCACATATTGCCAAATCCAGTATCTAGACATACTTATATACATAGAAAGAGAAAATTTTTGTAGTATGTAATATGGACAATATTGTGATATTTAGTTCCACAAATAATTACTCAGCTTGAAACTTAAAACTAAAAAAGAGTTTATTTTTTAAATTGTTATTAAAATCAGTGTTTTAAAAAGGAAACCGGTGATCGAACCGTTCTGGTTTAACCGGTTCAACCGGGTTCAACTGATATGAGTCGTGTCTCATTAAAAAAATTCATAATAAGATTTATATATACAAAAAAAATTTTAAAGCTATTAAAACTATTAAAAATACTAAAAAGGATAACTAGATTAGTTCAGCTGCTAAAACCGGCTAGTTAACCAGTTTTTAACTATTTTGGGTTTTTGAGCAAACCAAACCGTTCAAATC
This sequence comes from Aristolochia contorta, assembly GCA_022405105.1. NCBI lineage: Eukaryota > Viridiplantae > Streptophyta > Magnoliopsida > Piperales > Aristolochiaceae > Aristolochia > Aristolochia contorta. The sequence goes on from CM039664.1 coordinate 9,385,194, forward strand.
CATAGTTTCGATTAAACCCAATCAAACCAGCCCGGTCGGTTCAGTTTTTAAAACATTGATTAAGATCCGATTTTTTTTAAGAAAAATTATCTACCTTGTACTTTGATGAGAAAACCAGTGAGTTCTCACCCTTCTCTTTAAATCTACCTTGGACAATATTACGTTTCAAAGATCTCCTCAGCCTCACTGCCTGACGACAGCCAGAAAAAAGTCCGAAATGTGGCATACTCAACTGGGCCACTCATCCTTAGCACTCACAAATTCTGATTTACTTTCTATTTTTATTCCACTCATGAACTCATACAGCACCCTGTGTGCCCTGCCATGTCTCTATGTCTCATAGACTCCCATTTTTAAATAATAAAGTCCCTTCATCTCATCCACTTCACATTTTATCGCTTGATATATGGGGACCTGCACCAGTTATCTCAGTGGATGGTTTCAAATTTTACCTCTCAATTGTTCACATGTGTAGCAATTATACTTGGATTTATTTCCTAAAATCCAAATCTGATATCTATCCAATATTCTCTCTATTCATGACATTGGTTCAGAATCAAATCCAGTCAACCATAAAAATCGTTCAAACTGAGGGGGGATCTGAGTTTTTAAGTGCCACGTTCCATCAACATTTATCCACACATGGAATACACCATTAAATCTCGTGTCCTTACCCGCCATAGCAGAATGGAATAATTGAGCGAAAACATTGACATTGTTGAATCAGGTCTTACTCTTCTATCCCACAGTGTAGTAACCATCACCTACCGGGTTCTGCCTTTTATACTGCTACTTACCTTATTAATCGCCTTCCACTTCTATCTAAACACTTACCATCTCCAAATGAAATTCTATACAAAAAACAACTCGACTATCATTTTCTCAAAATTTTCGGGTGTCTCTATTTTTTCATCTCTCCGGCCATTCACCAAAAATAAACTCGAGCCACATAGTAAATCATGCAATTTCTTGGGCTAGAATCCTCATTATATAGGATATCGTTGTCTTGACCCGTCCTCTGGTAAATTCTTAATTTCCTGACGTGTCATATTTCATGTGGCTTTCCATTCAAAGATCAATTTCCAACAGCCACCACGGAAAGCACTCGCCTCCAGCTGGCTCCAAACAGAGGTATGTACAAAATCTTTTCCCCTTTAATTCCACAATTGTTGAGTTCTGTATCTGCAGCAAACCAACATGTCTATTTCTCATTGTCGCCACCTTCATTTGTCACTGCTTCTCCATCAAACAACTCGCTTCCAGCCAGCCTTCCGAACTTGCAACATCTACTTCCTCCATCTCAGGCTTCTCCAGCAAACAGCTCACCTCCAACCCATATGCCGACCTCGCAGAATCAAATTACTCCTTTTGGTCAATCTTCTCCAAACCCACCACCTCTCTCTGCCAGTACTATTGCTCCCCTATCTAAACATTCCATCAGAGTTTAGTCCCACATACCAGTATAAAAGATCCAGGCTTAATAGTTGGAAAGATCTAACTTTCTAGTCATTTTGGGAAAGCCTTGGCCCAACTTTACATGGTATCAGAGCAGGTAATACGTGGGCCTCCACCCATGTTGTGCCCCGTGTGGGGAGTGTTAGAGTTTAGTCCCACATACAAACAGTATAAAGATCCAGGCTTAATAGTTGGAAAGAGGTTTCCTAACTTTGGCTAGTCATTTTGGGATAAGCCTTGACCCTACTTTACATAAACTCGATCTCGTAATGGAAATCTGACACCAAAAATTTTTACTATCGTTCAATCTGAAAATCCTCTTGATCCTCCATTGTGCTATTCCAAAGCAATTCACATACCTCAATGGCGGAAAGCCACGATAGAAGAAATTAATGCCCTTATCTCCAATCAAACATGGACATTGATACCTCTGCCTCAAAGTCACACTCCTACAAGGTGCAAGTGGATTTTTCAAACAAAAGAAAACTCAGACGACACAATTAGGATATTTAAAGCACAATTAGTCGCCAAAGGATTTCTCCAAAGTGAAGGAGTGGACTTCTTTGATATATTCAGCCCTGTCGTTAAACCAACGACCATTCGGCTGTTGTTAAGTTTGGCACTTACCTACAAGTGGAACAAAGAGCAACTTGACATTCAGAATGTGTTTTTACATGGTCAACTAAGAGAAGAAGTCACTACCAGGAACACGAGCTATACCGACAGTTATTTATAATTAACTGTTGGTAGGCTTTAAGTTGCCGGCACAAAAAATTAAAACCCCCAAGTAGGAAACCAGGGTGGGTTCAACCACGGTAAGTTTAACTTACCAACGATTAATGTTATGGCCGGTCCGGGTTTGGTTCACGGGCGTTTCGAACCACCAGTGAACCCGTATCTGCCCTTACCGTATCTTTCTCCTAACTTGTTTCCCGTTCTTGCGCTTCCCGTATCTTGCCTCTCTCGCTTCCCATACGTCATCTTTTGCTTCTTGAACGTCTTTCGCTTCCCGTTCTTTACGACTGCCTGATTTCCAGCGATGATCGAACATGGTTGCCGTTCCCGACTAGGGGACGTGGCAGCGACAATTCAGTGGACCAAATCGATGCCCAAAATCGATTCCTTATCAGGTATTTCAAGTTAGGGTTATGGTTACGATTTCTCAATCTCTTTCGCATCTCTGGGGTTCTCAATCTGATACGAGTAGTGCTAAACAGTGAGACACTCCGAGGATTCTCCAGGACACTAAGGAAACAACGGAAGATAGTCTTATAGAAGAAGAAGAAGCTGCTAAAGAAGACGATACAAGAGCCCAGCGTAGGCATCCTACCAGAAAGCCCAGGTGGTTAGAAGGCTATTTACATTAAAGGACCATTATTTACTATTACAATTTTACCCTTAAGTAGTTAGCCGACAGGCTGAGAATGCTTTTTAGCCAAGTTGTAACCTAGAGAAAGTAATGAGGTGTACAATAACATTTCTGTTTCCTATCTCCTTTCCTCTTTTCTCCCTCTGCTTTCTCTCCCCGACATCTGCAATGCTCTTAGGAGTTAGCTTCTCACTCGAAGAGAAGCCGATTGAGCAACCTGAATCAGACACAGGTTGTATCATTGGTGCTTTCATTGAGATCTATGTCTGTCTCCCATGGACCTGTCTGAAACTATTTCTGCCTTGCAATCGAAGATTGACGCCCAATCTATTTCAATCCGTCAGACTATGCAGCAACAACTTGATACCCATACTGATTCACCATACGCTTCAGCAACATATGCTATCAGTTGATTCCACACTAGCAAATCTGTGGGCCGAACTTCGAATTTCTTCTCCGTCTAATATGGGTGCGGGAACTCGTTCTCAGCTCACTTCCGGAGTTGATTCATCAACGCCTCATCCTGGATATCAGTCAATGACTCGCTCATTGAAATTTGAAGTCCCTCGGTTTGATGGGTCAGATCCTACTGACTAGCTCTTTCGCATAGAAGACTTCTTTGATTATCATTCCACACCAGAAGAATCATGATTACAGATTGTCTCCTTTCATTTGGAAGGACGGGCAGCCGCGTGGTTTCAATAGGCTACGAGAAATGGGTTGATACCGACATGGAAGTCATTTTCAGCTGTTGTGAAACACCGATTTGGTCCTTCAATTTTTGAAGACTTTGAAGGCCGTCTCTCAAAGTTAACTGGAATTTCAGAAACCCTCCTCATTAGCTTTTTCATTACTGGTCTCAAACAACCCATTCGTAGGGAGCTTCTCTTTCATCGTCCATCCACTTTAATGGAGGCTTTTGCTATGGCTCGAGCCTATGCTACTCGAAGTGATGACAATGGGACAGCAGGGACCCCATGGCATCGTGGCACCGCATCGAGTTCCTTTCCAACAACTAACAATTCTGCTCTCACCACGACTATCCACACCAAAACTCGTAAACATACTTCACCAACTGGTTCTACATCTATTTGACCTCCGACCCCTTCCTCCAATTCAGCAAATAGACTTCCCCCATTGCTGCCAACTCCGGCACTCCCTATTCGTCGCCTTTCACATGCAGAATTGAGGGACAAACGTGAGAAGGGTCTCTGTTATAATTGTGATGAAAAATTTGGGCCTAACCATTGGTGCAAGAGCATGTATTTGCTCCTCTTGGGAGAAGATGAGGAAGAGTTAACAACGGATGACTCTATGGACGCAACGATGGACCTTCAGGCGATGTCTCCGGTGATATCTCTAGCCTACAAGCGCTTTCGAGCCACCTACAAGGTCATTCATTGCGAGTTTCGGTTCATATAATTCTAATTGTTTTCAGGTCCTTATTGACAACGGCAACACCCACAATTTTATCAAGCCCGATTTAGTGGAAAAATTGGGGCTTACCAATCGCAGAAATCCCTTATTTCAGTGTTGCTACATGGTCTGGAGCTTTTCTGGTGTGCCAATTTTGTTGCAAGTCGACTTCTCTCCTTCTCCAAGGTATTAATTTTACTGTTGACTTTTTTGTATTGGCTATTGAAGGGACTGATATTGTTTTGGGATTTCCTTGGCTACAATTATTCGGTAAGGTGGCACAAGACTATTCAGCTCTTACTATAGAATTTATATGGAATGGAAAATCAGTAACATTGCAAGGTGAGACCTCTTTGTTGCCAAGTTCGGTATCTTTACATCAGCTAAAGCACTAGTAAGCAACGATTTCTGGTATCTTTGAGTTGGCTGAATACCACTTCGAGTGTCTTTCTACACTCTCACGGATCAGTTCTCCTTGCCCATTGACATACCACCCTCTCTTGGTGAGTTACTCTATAAATATAGCAGTATTTTTCATTCCCCACAAGGGCTTCCACCACACCGATCAGTTGACCATTGTATATATCTTGTGGAAGGCACCAAACCATTTAATGCTCAACCCTATCGCTATCCGCATTATCAGAAATCAGAAATGGAACAATTGATTCGTGAAATGCTTGAGCAAGGAATTATTCAACCAAGTCATTGTCCATTCTCTTAACCAGTTCTTCTAGTCAGAAAAAAAGATGGCACGTGGCGATTTTGTGTGGATTACCGGGCTTTGAATGCTGCCACAATCAAGGATAAATTTCCCATTCCTACTTGATGAGCTACTAGACGAGCTTGGGGGTGCCTCAATTTTCAACAAGCTTGACTTGCGTCAGATATCATCAGATTCAAGTTCACTCTAAGGACACTTATAAAACGGCTTTTAGAACACATGAAGGACACTATGAATTCCTTATTATGCCGTTTGGGTTGACTAACGCACCTTCTACTTTTCAGGCTGCCATGAATCAGATCTTTTCAGCATACCTTCGCAGGTTTGTTATTGTTTTCTTTGATGATATATTGATTTATAGCTCTTCACTTGATGAACATTGGCTGCATTTGGATTTAGTTCTAGGATGTTTGTTGTTTAATCATTTCTATGTGAAGCTATCCAAATGCCAATTCTGCCAGGATTCTATTGAATACTTGGGTCATATTGTTTCTTCTGTGGGAGTTAATGCTGATCCAGCTAAGATTGATGCCATGGTTCTCTAGTCTGTCCCAACTAATGTGAAACAACTTCGTGAGTTTTTGGGCCTCACAGGGTATTATAGACGTTTCATTGCCAACTATGCTAGCATTGCAACACCTTTAACCGATCTCCTCCATTGAGAGGCATTCATGTGGAACTAAGCAGCCTTAGCAGCTTTTGAAGTACTTAAACAAGCCATGATGGCAGCACCTGTTTTGCGCCTTTCAAATTTCTCTCAGGATTTCATTATCGAGACGGATGCCTCTAACATGGGCATTGGGGCTGTATTAATGCAAGTAGGACAGCCTATTGCATTTTCAGCAAGAAGATAGGTCCCAAGCTCAGTGCTTCGTCCGCCTACATTAAAGAACTCCACTCCATCACCAAAGCAGTCCTCAAATGGCGCCAATATCTTTTGGGGCTTTTCTTTATCATTAGAACGGATCAAAGAAGCATAAAAGACCTACTCCAGCAAGTCATTCAAACACCATATCATCAGGCTTATGTTCGTATGCTTCTCGAATTTCACTTTCGCATTGAATACAAACCTGGTGTTTCTAAGCGTGTTGCTGATGCCTTGTCCCGCGTTCCAGTTGAGTGGCCCTCATGGTTTGCTCTTGTGTCCAGGCCGACCTTCTCCATACAAAGTCAGCTCCAACAAGATAATGCAACAGATCCATATTTAATTGCTTTACATCAGCAACGCAAAGATGGCACACTCCCGTCATTCTACATGGTACAACACGGACTGATTTGTTTTCGAGGTCGTTATATGGTAAGCCCGAGCTCCCCATTATGTCAGGAGCTTATTCGTGAGTTTCATGATACACCCAGTGGGGGACATGCTGGTGTCCAGCGAACATTGGTTCGGTTGACAGCCAACTTCTACTAACCAAACATGAGGCGATCTGTAGAATATTATATAGCTTCTTGCCTCCTTTGCCAACAGATCAAGTACTCCATGTGAGTGCCAGCAGGACTACTACAATGTTTGCCCATTCCGGAAGTAGTGTGGGAAGATGTAACAATGGATTTTGTGACCAACCTACCCCCTTCCGAAGGCTTAACTGTCATTATGGTAGTAGTGGATCGCTTATCTAAATCAGCACACTTTGGAGCATTACCTATAGATTATACTGCTGCCAAGGTACCAGATCTTTTCGTGGATATAGTGGTGAGGCATCATGGGTTTCCCCGTTTAGTAGCATCATGAGTTCATTTTGGTGCAAGTTGTTTGAACTGAGTGGAACAACTCTTTCAATGAGTAGTGCTTACTACCCACAGACAGATGGGCAATCTGAAGTGGTGAATCGCGACTTAGAGCAATATCTCTGTGCCTTCACTCAGGACAAGCCAACTACATGGGTTTCATTACTTTCTTGGGCCGAATTTCTTTATAACACGAGTTATCACAGCAGCCTCAAGATGTCTCCATTTTAGGCTCTTTATGGGGGGACTCCCCCTTCTATTCCTCTCTATGCACGGGGCTCTACTTCAATCCAAGCATTGGATGAAGCATTTATAGTTCGTGACGAACTCCTGCACACACTCAAGAAAAACTTACTAGCGGCACAACACCGAATGACTTTGAAGGCGAATGCTCACCGACGAGACCTTCAATTTGAGGTAGGTGATCTGGTGCTTGTCCGTCTACAACCCTATAGGCAGATTTCGGTCACTAACAAGCGGCACCACAAACTCACTAAAAAGTTTTACGGGCCTTTTCCAGTCACTGCTAAAGCTAGTCTAGTCGCCTATAGAATTGGATTACCAAAAGAGAGTCGCATACATCCTGTTTTCCATGTCTCAGCTCTCAACCCCTTTATTGGTACTGCTACTGATTTAGCTAGGGACCTGCCCCCAACCAGCAAGAGCAACAAACTAGTTGAAGCACCACTGGCCATTTGTGCCACTCGGACCATTCTATCCAATGGCAAACCTCAAGTGCTGGTGCAGTGGCAGGGTTGCCCGCTTGAGGAGACTTCTTGGGAGTCTTTTGACGACTTCCGTACTGATTATCACTAGTGCTAAACAGGGAGACACTCTGAGGATTCTCCAGGACACTAAGGAAACAATGGAAGGTAATCTTATAGAAGAAGAAGATACAAGAGCCCAGCGTAGGCGTCCTACCAGAAAGCCCAGGCGGTTAGAAGACTATTTACATTAAAGGACCATTGTTTACTATTACAATTTTACCCTTAAGTAGTTAGCCGACATGCTGAGAATGCTTTTTAGCCAAGTTGTAACCTAGAGAAAGTAATGAGGAGTACAATAACATTTCTGTTTCCTATCTCCTTTCCTCTTTTCTCCCTCTTGCTTTCTCTCCTTGACATCTGCAATTCTCTTAGGAGTTTTATTTATTAATCTCATTCATGTTATTCAATGTGATTTGTTGATAAGTACTAATTAAGCCAATTAAGCTCGAAGAAGAGGTTCAATATAGAGGGATAAGCAGCAGCAAAGAAAGTAATTTTAATCCTGGGGTTGACGGGTACTGGAAAGTCCAGACTAGCGATAGAGTTGGGAACGGCATTTTCCAATATATGTGGGAATGATGTTAATATTACTGCACAAACATTCACTTTTCTAAAGGTTGCTGCTGTTACTAAAAATTTCTGATTAGTATCTTTTACGGGAAGGGGGATTTGGACGTGTTTACAAGAGTGTATTATATTTCTGTTTTTTATTTCTACTTGTTCCTTCTAATGCTTTAAGCGTGGTTCAATTATTTCTCTCTGAGAAACTTATTCTTTTATATATTTATTAATTACTTGAGTCATATTGCCTTTAATTAAGTTCATTAGCTCTAATTTTGTGCTTTATGTCCAATTATTATTTATTTTTGGGTGATCTTTTAATCTCTTTTGTATTTTAGAACTGATAAACTGAATTCTTAGAATATCTGTTCAATCTGTTTTCATAGTCTTTTTTGTTGAGTTAAATTGATATCTCTGGTTTGTTTGTTTGAGTGGTTACAATATTTGATATTTTGGTACAGTATTCAAATGATTGTCTTTTAATGTTTTAGAGATTATAGAGCTGATTACTCTCCTTCAATGTGCCTGATTTATGCATTAATGACTATTTGATTTGATGCAGTGTCTTCAAATGCTGTTTGGTGCTTGAAACCTCTAGTTGCTCGATAGAGTATCCTTTTTGGGAAAACGTTTGGTGGATTTTTTTGCTATATTCTCTTTACGCAACTTAAGGTAAAGTATCCACTACTATGTATTGTTGTTAGGACTATTGTTCATAGTTCTATAATTATTATAGTATGCTCATGAATGACTTGTAACCTCATGTGATTCTTTTAATTGATTTACAAATGCATGGAATGATTCTAGATTTATGGAATGTATTTTTGTTTTATTACTGCTTTTGTACGTTGAGTATGAATGTCAACAAGTTAGTGTAATTTCTCATGCATTCAACTTATATAATGTTAGGTGTAGATGGTAATTTCAGATCCTTGCACTCATCTTTTTTCCCTCTTTCTTGCCCCTTACACACTTACACTTTAACAAAGTATGAGAGAGGAAGGGAGAGGGAGACAAAAGAGTAGGAAACAAATCTGTAGGGAGTGTGGAATAGGATTGAAATCATAATCACAACTTGTCTTTGTGTTTTATCGCAAAGATGGACTATCTCAATGACCGGAGCTGGATGTACCGGTATGCCAACAAACTTGACCGGTGTCAGCCTGAATTTTTGGATGGGATTGTTTTCTTCATAGAGTTTGCCAAACAAAGGTTGGGTGTCCAAGAAAATGGCCAATTAAGATGCCCAAGTGCCAAGTGTAAAAACAAATTTTTTTTAATTGGGACACAATGATGTATCATATAGAAAGGGTTGGATTTGCTGCTCGATACCATACCTGGCACTTCCACGGTGAGGAAGGAACTGATCTACAACCAAATACTTCAATGGAGAAGGAACACGAGCCAAAGATGTCAAGGTTGTTAAACGACGCTTTCATGCGGGACGTTGAAGTTAAAGTGGAAAACACATGGGGTGAATGTGAAGATTCAGAAAAAAGTAAATTTGAGCAATTAATAGATGAGACGAAGCGGCCATTGTATGGAAGTTGTGAAAAATATTCATAGATTTCTTTCATTGTCCACTTGTTCCAAATTAAATGTTTGAACAAATGGAGTAACAAATCTTTCTCCGAAGTGGTTGCGCTTTTCAAGGACGGTCTTCCCCCGAATAATACAGTTCCCAATAATTGGTATGAGTTGAAAAGATTAATGGCGGACTTAGGGTTAGATTACATGAAAATTCATGAATGCCCTAATGATTGCATACTATACAGAAATGAAAATAGAGATTTAGACAACTGCACAAGGTGTAAGACATCGAGATGGACTGAGAAAAAGAGTAGTGGGAAGACAAAATATTTGATACCAGCAAAGGTTGTCCGACATTTTCCATTGATTCCATGACTTCAAAGCTTGTTTATGTCTGAGAAAACAGCATAATTGATGACATGGCATGGGTCAGCTCCAGTGGATGTAGAAGGAAAAATGAGCCATCCTAGGGACTCTGGCATGGAAATACTTCGACGATGAACATCCATCTTTCAGTTCCGATTCACAGAATCTTACACAAGATCAATCGGTCTAAGCAAAAGATCCTTCACACTCTCGGGACAAAGTCTTTCCCTCGGTACTATGAGCAACAAGTCAATACTCATACTTTCATTTTTTTTAATTTTCATAAATACATGAAGACATAGTTTATTGATGGATTGATGTTTTTGAAAACAGAAAAAGAAACAAAGGAATTTTTGTAGTATGTTTTGTGATTGTGTTGGGGCCTACAGGAAAAAGGGTGGGGCGTTTCCTACCGATGCCACACGAGAAAAATGTGTAAGTTTCTAAGTAAACATAACTCTTAATTAAGTTACTATATAAGATAGAAACTAATATATTTTTGTAATGTGTTTTGCAGGAACATTTACACGCAGAAGCCATCACTCGCTAGGTCTCTGAATTGTGGGACCCTGATGATTTGAGATCCATATTGGATCATCTGCATGATGGACATCACGGTGGATTCGAGAGGGGTTTTGACCATGGTTATTTACTTGGTCGGGCGGGTCGTGCATGCAGGTCAGCGTCCCTTGAAGAAACTGCAACATCGAGGGAGGAAGTGAAGGAGTTGAAGGACAAAGACACTGCCACACAGAGGGAGTTGGAGATTATGAGAGAGAAAAATGCCATTTTGACACAATTGCATTAACAACAAAGTCGTGGTATGTTATGACTTTATTATTAACTAATTATGACAGGTGGTGATTGTGATTTTCAATTAAATGCTAATTGATTTCTTAATTTATGTATAGAGGCGATGATAATGACAAGGTCAATCCCGATGGAGAGGGTTGAGTTGGGGACTCATGAAGATGGAATGCATGTTATCTCCAACCAGTGGCTACCGTAACCATTTTTTGTACATCTTAATTATTATCTTTAACAATTCTTGGGTAACGTGCAACTTATTATCTTTCAGCATTTAACATCCATCGTTTCCCACCTTAAAATATTTTTACGTTTATCAATTTCCTTTGATATGGAATTCTGTAGTGGTACATTATATTGTAATTAAGTTCAATGACGTTATGATGCAATATTGTTATTTAGTTTTAGTTGATTAATTGTGCAATAGTACAATTAGTTTTAGCTATCTAAATTTTTGTATTATGAAATGAATGTTGATGCAACAGGATTATGATTAATGCAATAGGTTTATGAATGTGTAATCTAAGTAGAAAATAATTGTAAACAAAAATTATTTTAATTAATTTTAATTTATCAGCGTTTATAAAAACCTATAACCGCCGGTATACTAACAAATTTTCTCAGCACCGACGGTCATTAAAACTGCCGGTATGCTTAAAATATTTCTGTCAACCGGTCATTAAAACCGCCGGTATATATAAAATTTTTTTTTTCAGCACCAAAGGTTTTAAAACCCGGTGCAAAGGCAAAAAAATTTACCGGCATATTTTATTTGCGCTGGTAATAATACGTATTTTCTACCATCGTATAATGTAGTGCCGATAAATTACCGGTGGTGTTGAGCGCCGGTAAATTACCGGTGCAAAAAAGTGCTTCTTAACCGCCAGTAAGAAGTTTATTGTCACTCCATTTTGTGGCGATAAATTTTTCCCCAGCAATGAATTTACCGGCGGTTTTATGGGTTTTATTGGCAGATTTTATAGCCCCTGTAAAGCCTGCCTTTCTGGTAGTGAGTATAAATGAGCCAACCTCTTGCTTCCAAGATCCTTCCAAACTGACTCACGTGTGTCGCCTTCATCGCTCTTTATATGGTCTCAAGTAGTCGCCGTGGTATACAAAATTCAAATCTTTACTAACTGATCTCAGTTTAATAGGGTCAAAGGCAGATCATTCTTATTTTATGTCTATGATGGCCATATCATTATTTTTCTTCTTGTCTACGTAGACGACATTATTCTTTTATTCAATAACAATGCAGCCACAGATTCATTGCTTTAGTCGCTTTGCCAAAGAATTCTTGTCAAACGACTCGGTCAACTCCATTATTTTCTTGGTATTCAAGCGACCTTTCATCAAAATATGCTTCATCTATCATAGGAGAAATTTGCCAAGGATCTACTTCAGAAACTCAATATATATCAGAAGTATTAAACCAATCTGTAGTCTAGTTCCCACTGGTGGCAAGCTTTCAAAGGTTGTTGGTGACCCTCTGCCGGATCCAACACTCTTCTGCTCTATCGTGGAGCCACTGCAATATCTCTTATCCTGGTGTTCAAAAAAACAACCAATCATCTCCAGATCAGGCGCAGAAGTTGAATATCGAGCACTTGCCACAACCACTTGAGATATCTCCTGGCTTTTGGAGTTTTTTTAAAGAGCTTAGTATTGACATTTTACCATTGCCAACTATATGGTGCGCTAATTTGTCTGCAATTGTTAACCTAGTCTTTCATGCTCGCACTAAACATATTATTATTTTGTACACGAAAGAATAGCACAAGGCTGCCTTCAAGTAAAATTCATTCCCACGAAGATCAAATAGTAGACATATTTACAAAAGGATTGTTGGCAAAATCATTCTCAAGACAAGTTAACCGTTTCACTGAAGCCCTTCACTTGAAGGGGAATGTTAACAACCCTGTTTTTCCTCAATTCTGATTCTGCTCTTGCTGATTCTGCTCCATCAAGGATTATACTCGATCCAGCTCATCCGTCATCTAGCTTATCTCTACATAAATCTTTCTTTTGAATTCAAAATCCTTCTATGTAATCAATTTCCAATTGTATCATAGACGCTGTAGTCTATAAATATTGTATTTACTACAACCAATAAAATTATCGAGTTACAGAATTGCATAGTTCTATCTTTACAAAAACTTAGTTGGCCAAATTTTTTTATCGACAATTAAGTTGTTGGCCAATAAGACTTTTGCTCTTTCACCCGCTCTTTGTATTGTATGTCTCAGTATTTCTTGGAGAGGTGGCAGTCTTGATTCATTTTTACTCATATGTGAAGTTTGAAGAGGGAGAGATAGTGTTATACATCTACATTTTTAATCCTTGACTTTCTCAATAAACCTTAGAGAAGACGAACAACGGAAGAATAGGTTTATTAAGTGTAGAAAACATGTAATTTTTTTGAAAGTGCAATGTGAGCCGGTTCCGAATCTTCAGAGTTAGTAAACAGTCCCAACCGCCCGCATCTACATTTATTGTCCCATCCTCTCTCTCCGACACAGCTACACTACACGGGCGCGGCGCTTCTGTGAAGTTACTAGTCTTGATCTTCTCGTCAAAACCCTCGTTGCTCTCTCCAAATCTGGTCATCGAGACAGATCAAAAGATGGCGCTTACCTGTTCTCGCGCACTCGTCGCGGCCGTCTTCCTCCTCACGGCCGTCCCCGTCTCGGTCCTGATCGCCCTGGAGCGGACGAAGCTCGCGACGCGGTCGTTCGAGTACCACAGCCGGGGTTGGCTCCGGGAGTCGATCAAGTGGGACGAGGGGAACAACCGGTTCATCGTTTCGCTGTTCGACGGCGGCGGGTTCGCCGAGATACCGGTGCCGGAAAACCACGCGCCGGCGGGGACGGTCCTGGAGGAGAAACCCCTCGTCCGCGACCCCGACATCGGGGTCGGCAACTCCTCCCTCGGCCTCCTCATCGACCCGCCCCGGAACCGGGTCCTGGTCGTCGTTGCCGACCTGGGCCGCGGCTCCTTCGGCGGTCTCGCCTCCTACGATCTCGCCACGTGGGACCGTCGATTCCTCACTCGCCTCGCCGGTCCAGGTCACGCCAAATTTCGAATCTCGTGAACGAATAAAACAGAAGTTGACGAAGTCCCTTTTATTAAATATAGTAGGTGATATAATTTTTTACCGCTCGTTTTTAAATATTTTTACTGTGGGTAACTGGCAGGAGACGAGAGGAGCTTAGCGGACGACGTGGCGGTGGACGGGGAGGGGAACGCTTACGTAACGGACGCGAAAGGCAGTAAAATATGGAAGGTGGGCCCGGAGGGCGACCTCGTGAAGGAGATACGGAGCCCGGCGTTCCGGGCGAGGAAGGAATGGTACTACAACCCGGTGGGGCTCAACGGGATCGTTTACCACCCGGACGGGTTCTTATTGGCCGTCCACACCTCCAGTGGGGCCCTCTTCAAGGTCTCCGGCCTCGGGAGCGAGACGGGGGAGGAGACGGTCGAGACGGTGAGGTTCGTCGGCGGCGGGAGGCGTGGGGGCGGTCTGGTGTTGGGGGACGGCCTCGCGCTCTTGTCTCCGACGCGGATGGTCGTCGCCGGGGCGGCGCCGTCGGGGAGGCTGGTGGAGAGTTCCGACGGGTGGGCCACGGCGAGAGTGGTGGGGACGTACGTGGGGCCCCTGCACCGGTTGGCGACGTCGGCGACGGTGAAGGACGGGAAGGCGCTCCTCGGCCATCTCTTCGGCGGCGGCTTCCCGAAGCGGAAGCATGTCATCGTCGAGGCCGTCTTCAAACCTCTTTAGTCTGTAGCCGAGTGAAGTCCTTTTGTTTGTGGGCCGGACTCTCGCATATGTGGGCTTTAATTGAATTCTTGGACCATGCTTTAATTTGAAGTTTCAAGAGGAATTCGTATCATAATCGAACTAAGTCGACCGACTAGATAGTTCACAGCTTCGTCACTCTGTTTTAAGATTCGCACTCATTTTTGCCATTACTGATATGTTATTCTTTTAACGGTTGAATGCCTATCCAGCGGTAGTTGTTCTTCGGCTTAGGCACATGCAAATCTCACATGCAAATCAGAGAGAGAATTTGGAGTCAATCATCATATGCATTTTATCAGCCAATCAGAACAACAACAAATCCATTAAAGTAAAACATCATATAAAATTTTAAGCAATGAAATAATTAAACACCGTCGCTCATACAAAATTTGAAGCACTGAAATAAACACAACCGAGAGCACAACCAAGAGAAAGTAAAATGCTAAGACCATATATATATAACATGTACCATCGAATTTAAAAATTAATCAACACATATAGAATCGAAATTCACAAAAGAGTGAATGAACAAAATCACAGAAACAATAGAGTGAGCAGAATGAACAGAATGAACAAAATCGAAATTCACAAACACCAGCACACAATGAAAAAGAAAACCGAATGAACAAAATCACAGGAACAAAAGAGCAAGCCAAAAGGAAAAAAATAGGTTAAAAATCCATCATTGCTAAAATATGAAGAAACAAAGTTACCTGTGGCGAGGGCGAAGGGCCTTCCGTCAACGGCAATTAGGTCGGAGGAGTTCGACGTCGGGAAGGCGGGCAAAATGCAGCGGAGGCCGCCGGAACTCGCATTGAGAACCTTCAAATAGAAGGCGTTTTCGAACTCCAAGGGATTGTGGATGTTGGGTCTTCTGCAGGAGGAGAACGTGTGCCGGGAACAAGCAGACGGAGGTTGTTCGAAGACTTTCGTACACAAGAGAATTCTGGAGAGCGGGCTAATGGAGTTCGCGCATTGGAAGACTTCGACAATTTTGACGATTTTCTGCCTGGAGCGGGAAAAGGGAGAGGGCGCGCGATACGCGAGTAACAGGAGCTCACGTTATGTGAGTAATGGGGGTGCAGGAACTTAGGTTCCGATTCAAATCAGGAACTTTTATTTCATATGGGCCAAAGGGGCACATATGAATCAGACCGAAAATCAGGCCCAACTGCTGGTTTTTTATTCGGCCGGCAATTGGGTCTGATTTTGATTTATTCGGCCGACGATCGATTCATAACTGCCGACCGAATATTATTCTGCCGACAGATAGAATTCCTTCTGTTGGTGGAATGGGTATTTTTAGTAGTGAGATGGACTAGAGTCCATCAATGATCGATGTTCGGGTGGCTCGACAGCATTGACTACTCACTTTTTTTGTTCTTCCCTTCCCCATGGAGCCAAGCTCATTGCAGCCATTTGGTTAATTTGGAGGCTGCATCTTAATTTGGAAGCCAACACATTCCAGAGCTCTTTGTTGCTTCCAACAGCGGTGAGTACTAGGTTGTAGAATTTTATTAAAGATTTTTCATGTGTTTGTAGATAGATTTGCAATGTTGATTTTTTGTATAGAAATTATTAAATCTGTTTTTTAATCTTGTTGTTTTGTTTTTTAAAACAAAATGAGAAGCTTTTGTTTGCTTGTTTGTTTGTTTTTGTGATCGAATGAGCTGCAACAGGCAAGATGTATCCCATGAAAATAGAATGGTGGGTTGGGCCTGTAAAAGAATCGTCACATGAATCAGTCTAGTTTTCTGGATTCTCCATTAGAGTAATAATAACAACATTAGAATCCTCCTTAAGTGTGTTTTAATCAACGCGTCTCATCGCTAAGGTGCAGTTTGGGCATCGAGAAACGATGTGACCTTTCTCGTGCCTATGTGATCTTTCTCGTGCCTATGATTACACTTTGTTGTTGATCGAGAAGCAAGTAAAGTGGGTAGGGCAACCTTATGCTCACCATGATGAGGTGTAGGACTATGAGTTGGAGTCTTAAAGATGGGTGGTTGTGTTCCAGTGATGTCCCTAGTAAATTAAGTCGGTTGTCCCCTAATGATGGTCCCTAGAAAAGCTAAAAGGTCGCCTAGCTAGAGGGAATTATAGGTACCTCTCAAATTCTAAGGTTTTATGATATGCCTTCTCTAAAGAGTCTGGGGCATGGACAGTGACTTCTCGTTTGATATCTGCTCATAACCCATTCACAAAACTGGACCCAGTAAATCTTGGATCCTCATTAATGCCACTCCTCAATAAAATTCTTCAAATTTGGCAATATAAAATCTACACTATACAATCCATGCCTATGGTTTAGGAACTGGTTGAAGAACTGGTCTTTGTAGTGAGGAAGGAGATATTTTTCTTTAAACTTTTCAGTCATTTCAGTCCAAGTGGAAATGGGTGGATATCCCAATCTTTCAGTGTTACACTGAACAGTTTGCGAATAGTGTACCTACCAACTTCATTTTTGTAAAATAAATCTGTTCAGCATCGTTCATTTGGTACCACTCAAAATAATATTTCATGTTGTATAACCAATCGATAAATGCACTGGGATCTAATTTTCCGTCGAACTCAGAGACATCTACTTTGACCATCCTAAAAATGTCACCTACTTCATCACGGGGATACCTAACACAATCCAAGTGGTTACGATGTCTACCCGTAGCTCTACAACTTTGTCGAGTAGGCAGGGGCGATTGTGAGTATTCTTCATCAGAGAGGATGCCCTCCTCATCAATAGGTTGGTGGTCGGGCAAGGGTTTAGGTGTTGGTTGTGGAAATTGAGCTTTGACCCCTAAGGGGTTCCCAACTAGGTTCCCTCAATGGTTGTTTTTTAGGGTTTCATTAACTGACCACATAGTTATTGTGGAAGCGGTTAACCGATTTGGTAACTTGTTCAATTGTTTTGGTGAGTTGGTCAAACTGGTCTTGGAAGTTTGTCATGTTGATCTCACTGGTGATCACTTTTTTAAAGTTGATTATGTTTATCCTCAAGTGTACTGAATTTGGCTTTAAGCTCTTTAACAATCATGATGGAAGGAAAAGATGAAAACAAATATGAGAAAATGCTGAGATAGACTAGAATAAAGAGTAAGAATATTTAAAAATTCTATTAACAAACACAATAGGTAAAGAAATCAAGTTAATAATCATGCAAAGAGTTTTTTTTTTTCAAATCTGGCTCAAAATAGAATTAAGAAAAAAGTCCTATAGTATGCAAGATCAGATCCAAACACGTAAAAATTAAACCTCCTAATAAATCTACCAATTTATATTCAAGAGGCAAATATACAACTTACCGGTTCACACTGAGCCAACCCGCTGAGTCTTGTCTAGTCTGTCCAGTTGAACCAAGAGTGGAGTCGAACCGAACCGAACCGATCTGAATCAAGCTGATTCTAGTGGAGTGGTGTCGAACTGAACCAAACCAGTCTGAATCAAGCGAAACGGACCGAGATGTTCTGAATCAAGCCAAGATGAACCAAATCACGACAAGCTGAACCAAACCCGGCCAAGGTGAACCAAGCCAAGCTGGAATTAAGTTGCGACCTACCTAGGTCGTGATTCTTTTATTTTTTATTTTTGGCTGTAGTCGGTGAAGAGAAGGTCGTCGCGAGAGAGGAAGTATGAGAAGCGAAATCGAGTCCCCGGAAGGGATGGGATCTCTTGCTGGCGTTGGTCGCTTGTGAAGTCGAAAAGGAGGAGAATAGATACTGAAGTCGGCTGTTGTGGAAGAGTTTGTCGAAGATGGAAGGCCAGAAGGAGAAGGCGAACAGGGGAGCGGGGATACGCTGCAAAAAGTCATTTCGATTTTGTTTCTTCAAGTGTGAAATCGTGAAGCCCGTAGTTCTGGAGTTCCTGCAGTTTCGTCCAGAAGAAAAAACAAGGCGTTGATGGCTATGGGAGTTTTGGGTAGGGAACACTGAGGATGACTGATGTAAGAATTTGGGAAGTGGAAGATTAATTCTGGCAGACGTATATGGTCTCAAAGAAGAAGTAGGTCAAAGGAAAACTAGTGGCTCTGATACCAACTGATGTAGGACGAGCAGAGAATTGGGAGAGAGAAAGAAGAAATACATAGAAAGAGAAAGAAAGAGAAAGAAAGGGAAGAAGAAAGGCATAAGAATTACAAAAACCAGAGAGAGATAGAAGCTTCAATTTAATTAATCATCAAAACATATCCAATTACACTCAATAAAGCCTATTTATAGGCTAATGAAAAACTAACAAGGAGTTTATGTCCTACTTAAATTCTGATTAAAATATATTCTAAATAAAGAATTCTGCACTTAATCAAACTCAAACTCAAATCACCAATTCAACCCTAATTAAACTACTAAATCCATGTTCTCTACATAACTTTATTCTTCAATTTTAGTTTTTCATTGAATTCCTTTTATAGTCTTCGGTTTGAGTTTTTTTTTTAATTCCCTTACTAGCCAACTATTTTAGTTTTTTGTTGACTTTTCTCATTGTGCCTTGCAATTTGAATTTTTTCAAATTCCCTTACTTGCCTTCAATTTGAGTTTTGTCATCGAATTCCCTTACTATTGTTTTCAATTTAAGTTTTTCTTCGAATTTCATTAGTATAGCCTTCAATTTGAGATTTTTGTTGAATTCCCTAAATGTATAGTTCAGTTTGAGTTTTTAGTTAAATTTCATTACTATAACATGTAGTTTGGGTTTTACATTGAATTCCCTTACTATAGACTTTTGTTTGAGTTTTTTTGCCGAATTATCTTACTCTATCCTTTAGTTTGAGTTTTTATTGAATTCCCTTACCATATAGTATTTGGTTTGAGTTTTTTTTGTCATATTCCCTTACTTTAGCATCAATTTTAATTTTTATTGAGTAATTATGGTTTGCATATTGAATTTTTCTTCGAATTCCCTTTCTATAGCCTTCTGCTTGAGTTTTTTCTTAAATTCCTTTACTTGCCTTAAATTTGAGTTTTATCTTCAAATTCCCTTACTATTGCATTTAGTAAAATTTAATCAACAAATTCTTGACTATAGCCGTCAGTTTGGGTTTTTTTTCAAATTCCTTTGTTGCAGCCATCGATGTGAGTTTGTTGTTGAATTGCTTTACTGTAGCCTTCAATTTGAATTTTAGAACGAATTCCCTTACTACAACCTTTAGGTTGAATTTTTAGTTATAACCTTCGATTTGAATTTTTTCTTCGAATTACTTTACTATAGCCTGGTCTTTGATTTTTTTGTCAAATTCCCTTATTGTAGCCTTTAGTTTGAGTTTTTTTAATTCCCTTTATATAGCCTTTAGTTTGAGTTTTTCTTCGAATTCATTTAATATAGCCTTGAGTTTAAAGTTTTCTTCGAATTTATTTACAATGACCTTTTCTTTGACTTTTTAGTCGAATTCTTTTACTATAGCCTTCAATTTGAGTTTTTCTTCAAATTATCTTACTATAGCGTTCAATTTTAGCTTTTCATCGAATTCCCTTACTATAGCCTTTTGTTTCACTTTTTCGTTGAATTCCTTAGTATTTGCCTTTAGCCTGAGTTTTTCGTCGAATTACCTTATATAGTCTTCAGTTTGAGTTTTTCATTAAATTCCCTTACTATATCCTTCGTTTTTTACATTTGCCTTCAGCATGATTTTTTCTTCAAATTCCTTATATAGCCTGAAATTTGAGTTTACTTCGAATTCATTTACTATACCCTTCAATTTCAGTTTTTCTTCAAATTATGTTACTATAGCCTTTTGTATGAGTTTTTCATTGAATTTCCTTACTATTGGCTTCAATGTTAGGTTTACTTCAAATTCCCTTACGATAAGCTTCAGTTTGAGCTTTTCTTCAAATTCCCTTACGATAGCCTTCAGTTTGAATTTTTCTTCAAATTCCATTAGACTTTTTTGTCAAATTCCTTTACTATACCTTTAGTTTGAGTTTTTCTTGAATTTCCTTAATTGGCCTTTAGTTTAAGTGTTTCATTGAATTCTCTTACTATAGCTTTGACCGCTAAGCGGTTCCCAACTAGGTTCCATGAATGGTCATTTTCAGGGTTTCTTTAACTGACCACAGTCATCATGAAAAAGGTTAACCATTTTGGTAAATTGTTCGACTGTTTTGGTGAGTTGGTCAAGCCGATTCTGGAGGTTTGTCATGTTGACCTCACTGGTGGTCACTTTTTTTTCAAGGTTATTCTGTTTTTTCCTCAAGTGTATTGTATTTGGCTGCAAGTTCTTTCACGGTCATGATAGAAAGAAAATATTAAAACAGATAAGACAAAAATGCTGAGATAGAGACTAGAATAACTTATATTAAGAATATTTAAAAATTCTACTAAGAAACTCTAGGTAAAGAAATCAAGTAGACAATCAAGCAAAGAGTTTTTTTTTCAAATCTAGCTCAAAATAGAATTAATAAAACAGCCTTATATTATCCTAGATCATATCTAAGCCAACAAAAATCAAACCTCCTAATAAATCTATCAATTAATATTTAAGAGGCCAAAATACAGCTCACCGGTTCACGGAGAGTCAACTCACTGAGTCTTGTCGAATCTGTCCAGCTGAACCGATGGAGTGGAATCGAACTGAACCGAACTGATCTGAATCAAGCGAGCCGGACCTAGGCATCCTGAACCAAGCCGAAATGTTCTAAACCGAATCGCTTGAAACCGGCTGGACCACATAGAACCAAAGCGGATTCGATTGAACCAAACCGGACCGGAAAAAATTAAGCAACCTATCTAGGTTGAGATTTTCTCTATCCCAAGTGGAGTCCCACGCAGCTGCGAAGTTTCGTCGGCCGACAAGGCGCTGCAGAACCGTGCCGAAACGCCGCACCGAGGGAGAAGATTGAAGTCACCAAGGGATTTGGGAGGGTGTTGCAAGGGAAAGAGGAGGAGAACCAGTGCTGCCAACTATGCCAAGATGGACAGAGCTTCGTCAATAGCCACTGACAAGGATGACGAGGAACACAACACTCTCAAACAACACAGATGTCATGCGTGAGCCAGCGGTGAAGTGTTGACCGACGAGGAGGACCAAGTCGGAAGCAATGACGGTGAAGGGCGTTGAATGAGGGAGTCGAAGTAGGAGAGTTTTGGGTCACAGTGCTTCTAGAAAATTGTGACAGATTTGTAACTTACCAGAAAGCAGCAGCGATGTAAGAATATGGCAGAGAGAGAAAAGGAGAGAGTAAAAGGGAAGAGATAAAGAGAACCAAGAAGGAAGAGGAAGAAGAAAGGGGAGAAATAGGGACGAAGATCAGAGGAAGATAAAGAAGCTTTCAATATATTATCGAAACATGAAAACATCCATAAACAGTAGCCTATTTATAGGCTAAGTACATAACTAAATAAAGAGTTTATAATCTAATATAAGTCTGAATAAAATATTAAACTAATGAAGAGTCCTTATTTAAACTTAATTCTACTACCAAATCCCTTATTAAATTAGAACTCCTATACATCCCGCATCATAAAGCCTTCAATTTGGGTTTTTCTTCAAATTTCTTTCTATAGCCTTTTGTCTGGTTTTGCAATATTCCCATATAGCCATCAGTTTGAGGTCTTCTTCGAATTCCCTTACAATTGCCTTCAATTTTTATTTTTTAATGAGATCCTTTACATAGGCTTCAATTTGAGTTTTTCTTCAAATTAACTTGTTATCATTCAGTTTCACTTTTTCATAAAATTCCCTTACTATATCCTTTAGTTTAAATTTTCGTTGAATTCCCTTACTTAAGCCTTTAGTTAGAGTTTTTCTTTGCATTCCTTTACTATAGCCCTTTGTTTGAGTTTTTCATTGAATTCCACAAATATAGCCTTCACTTTGAGTTTTTTCACAGAATTCCTTTACCATAGCCTTCAGTTTGAGTTTGAGTTTTTCGTCGAATTTCCTTACTATAGATATTAGTGTGAGTTTTGTTGAATGCCCTCACTATAGTCTTCGGTTTGAGTTTTTCATTGAATTTCGCTTATTATATAGCCTTCGGTTTGATTTTTTTTTCGAATTACTTTTCTATAGCCTTCAATTTGAGTTTTCTTCAAATTCCCTTATTTTAGCCCTCAGTTGGTAGTTTTCTTCAAATTTCCATACAATAGCCTTCAATTTATTTTTTGTTTCAAATTCATTACTGATAGCTTTAAGTTTGATTTTTTTTCTAATTCTTCTATTATAGCCTACAACTTGAGTTTCCCTTCAAATATCTTTGCTATAGCCCAGTTTGTGTTTTTCGTCGAATTCAGCCTCCCCCCAGGCATCCTCCACCTCCCCCTCTCCCGGGACTATGGACTTTAGTTTGAGTATTTTTTTCAAATTCCCTTGCTATAGCCTTAAGTTGAGTTTTTCTTCAAATTCCCTGACTAAAGTCTTCAATTTGAGTTTTTCATTTAATTCCCTTATTATAGCTTTCATTTTTGTGTTTTTTCGTTGAATTCCTTTAATATAGACCTTTGATTTTGAGTTTTTTGCCGAATTTCCTTATTTTTCCGTTGAGTTCCCTTACTATAGCCTTCAAATTGAGTTTTTCTTCGAATTCCCTTACTATAGCCTTCAGTTGTAGATTTTCATCGAATTCCCTTATTGTTGCCTTCAGTTTGACATTATCGTTGAATTCCCATACTATGGCCCTCAGTTTGACATTTTCGTCGAATTTACTTATCATGGCCTTCAGTTTCAGTTTTTCTTTGAATTCCTTTTCTATAAATTCAACTTGAGTGGTCTTTTTTTCGGATTCCCTTCCTATAGCCTTCAGTTTGATATTTTAGTCAAATTCCTTTACTATAGCCTTCGGTTTGAGTTTTTCCTTCATATTCCCTTAGTATAGCCTTCAGTTTTAGTTTTTCATCGAATTCCCTTTCTATGGCCTTCAGTTTGAATAATTCATTGAATATCCTTACTATTGCCTATAGTTTGAGTTTATCTTAGAACTCCTTTGTATAGGCTTTTATTTGTCATTTAGTTCCCTTATTATAGCCTTCAATTTTAGTTTTTCTTCGAATTCCCTTATTATAGCCTTTAGTTTTACTTTTTCATTGAATTCCCTTACTATAACCTTCAGTTTTATCTGTTTGTCGAGTTCACTTACTATGGCCTTCAGTTTGTTTTTTTCTTTGAATTCCTTTTCTATATTGCCTTCAGTTTGAGTTCTTTTCGATTTCCCTTACTATAGCCTTAAGTTTAAGTTTTTCTTCAAATTCCCTTACTCCAACCTTCAGTTTGAGTTTTTATTCGAATTTCTTTACTATAGCCTTCTATTTGAGTTCTTTTCGTCCAATTCCTTTACTATAACCTTCAGTATGAGGTTTTCTTCAAATTCCTTTACGATAGCCTTCAGTATGAGGTTTTCTTCAGATTCCCTTATGATAGCCTTTAGTATAACTTACTATAGCCTTTAATTCCAATTTCAGTTTTCTTCAAATTCCCTTACTATTGCCTTCTGTGTGAGTTTTTCCAAATTCCCTTACTATAACCTTCGGTTTGAGTTTTTCGTTGAATTCCCTTACTATAGCGTTCAGTTTCAATTTTTCTTTGAATTTCTTAACTATGGTCTTTTGTTTGAGTTTTACGTCGAATTCCCTTATTGTAGCTTTCAGTTTGAGTTTTTATTCTCAAACTCCCGTTCTTTAGCTTTCCGTTTTAATTTTTCGCAAATTCCATTACGCTTATTATAAGCCTTCAGTTTGAGTTTTTATTCTCAAACTCCCATACTTTCTCCTTTCGTTTTTATTTTTCGCCAAATTCCATTACGCTTACTATCAGCCTTCAATTTGAGTTTTTCTTCGAATTCCCTTACGCTTACTATAAGCCATCACTTTGTGTTTTTCGTCGAATTCAGCCTTCAACTTCAAATTCCCTGGCTATAACTTGAGTTTTTTTTCAAATTCCCTCACTATAGTCTTCAATTTTAGTTTTTCATTGAATTCCTTAACAGTAGCCTTCATTTTTTGTGTTTTTCATTGAATTCCCTTAATATAGCTTTGAGTTTGAGTTTTTTGCAGAATTCTCTTACTCTAGCCTTTAGTTTGAATTTTGCATTGAATTCTACAGCCTCTCGTTTAAGTTTTTTTTTTTCGAATTCCCATATTGTTCCCTTCAATTTTTATTTTTTTGGTGAGTTCCCTTACTATAGCTTTCCATTTGAGTTTTTCTTCGAATTCCTTTACTATATCCTTCAGTTTTACTTTTTCAATAAATTCTCATACTATTGCCTTTAGTTTGACTTTTTTGTTGAATTCCCATCCTATAGCCGTTAGTTTGAGATTTTCGTCGAATTCACTTATTATAGCCTTTTGTTTGAGTTTTTCTTTGAATTCCTTTTCTATACCTTCAATTTGAGCGTGTTTTTTCGAATTCCCTTCCTACAGCCTTCAATTTGAGATTTTCATCAAATTCATTTACTATTGCCTTCGGTTTGAGTTTTTCTTCAAATTCCCTAACTAAAGCCTTCAGTTTTAGTTTTTCATCTAATTCCCTTATGATGGCCTTCAGTTTGAATTATTCGTTGAATTCCCTTACTATTGCCTTTAATTTGAGTTTATTTTAGAACTCCTAAGTATAGGCTTCAATTTGTATTTTTCGTTGAGTTCCCTTATTATAGTCTTCAATTTGAGCTTTTCTTCGAATTCCCATACTATATATAGCCTTTAGTTTTAGTTTTTCTTCAAATTCCCTTACAATAGCCTTCAATTTGACTTTTTTGTTGTATTCCTATACTATAACCTTGAGTTTGATTTTTTTTTTTTGAATTCACTTAGTAAAGCCTTCAGTTTGTGTTTTTCTTTGAATTCCTTTTCTATAGCCTTCAGTTTGAGTTTTTTTTTAATTCCCTTAATATAGCCTTCAATTTAATTTTTTCTTCGAATTCCCATACTTTGACCTTCAATTTGAGTTTTTCTTTGAATTTCTTTATTATAGCATTCCGTTTGAGGTTTTTTGTCGAATTCCTTTACGATAGTGTTCAATTTGAGTTTTTAGTTTAATTCCCTTCCTATTGCCTTCAGTATGAGTTTTTCATTGAATTCTCTTACTATATCCTACTATTTGAATTTTTCGTCGAATTTCCTTAATATAGCCTTTAGATTGAGTTTTATGTTGAATTCCATTATTATAGCCTTCAATTTGAGTTCTTTGCCAAATTCCCTTACTCTAGCCTTCAGTTTGTGTTTTTCATTGGATTCCCATATTATCGTCTTCGGTTTCTGTTTTGTTTTTCAAATTCCCGTAATATAGCCATTAGGCTTAATTTTTCATTGAGTTCCCTTTCCATAGCTTCCAACTTGAATTTTTCTTCGAATTCCCTTACTATAGTCTTCATCTCGAGTTTTTGTTCAAATTCCTTTACTATAGTGTTACGATTCAAATTCGTAACAGTTGGAATTCTAGAGGAATTAGGGTTTAGAAGAGGGAAAACGAGGAGGAAGAATGGGAATTAGGGTTTTAGAGGTGAAAAAAGGGGAGTAGAACAGCAAATAGACTTTATATTAGGTTTTGTTTGAATTTGTTCAAATTCCCTTTACTATTGCCTTTAGTTTAAATTTTTCTTCGAATTTGTTTACTATAGCCTTCAATTTGACTTTTTTGGTTGAATTTCTTTGTTATAGCCTTCAGTTTGAGTTTTTCTTTAAATTCCCTTACTATAGCCTTAAGTTTTAGTTTTTCATGAAATTTCTTTACTATTGCTTTCAGTTTGATTTTTTCGTTGAATTCCCTTACTATTGTTTTCTGTTTGAGTTTTTTTAAAAATTCTTATTATAGCCTTCCGTTTGAGTTTTTCATAAAATTCCCTTATTATAGCCTTTAGTTTGAATTTTTCGTTGAATTTTCTTACTTAAGCCTTCAGTTAGAGTTTTTCTTCGAATATCTTTACTATAGCCTTCTGTTTGAGTTTTTCATCGAATTTCCTTATTATAACTTTCAATTTTTATTTTTCGTTGAATTTCCTTACGCCTACATTTTGTGTTTTTCATCGAATTTCCTTAGTATAGCCTTCAATTTGAGTTTTTCGTCGAATTCTCTTACTATATAGCCTTCAGTTTTAGGTTTTTTTTTTCAAATTCCCTTACTTCATTATTCAATTTGAGTTTTTATTTGAATTCCTTGACTATAGCCTTCAGTTTGTGTTTTTATTCGAATTTTTTACGATAACATTCAATTTGAGTTTTTTGTCGAATTCCCTTACTTATAGCCCTCAGTTTGAGGTTTTCCTCAAATTTCCTTACTATAGCCTTCACTATGATTTTTTTCTTCAAATTCCTTACTATTACTTTCAATTTGAGTTTTCTTCGAATTCCTTTATTATAGCCTTTAAGTTTGAGTATTTCTTCAAATTCCCCTATTATAACCTTCATTTTGAGTTTTTCATTGAATTCTTTTACTATTGCCTTAAGTTTGAGTTTTTCATCGAATCCCCATACTATAGCCTTCAGTTTGAAATTTTCTTCGAATTCCTTTACTATAGCTTTCAGTTTGAGTTTTTATGAGAATTCCCTTATTATAGCCTATAAGTGCCTTGGTGGTAGATGTGTCATCATGGGAGATCCTTAATGGCTATGGCAGTTGGAGTCATTATGGCACTTACATTGACAGGTTCAATTGGCACAGGTGTATCTGAAATTTTTACTTTTGAATTCACAGATGTTCAAAATCTGTAGAAAACTTAGGTCGTTTTCTGTTTCATCTCTATTGTTTGTTCATTTTATTTTATTATCAGTATTTCACACGTACTATAATCTGATATATGACAGCATATGTATATGATTGCATAGCTATTATAGTGTAATAGGGCTTCAACGATATTTTAGGGGAAACTTCCAAGATTTTGCTGAATTTATTCTTGTATCATATTGTAAGCGTCTTTGAAATTCAGATTATCATGGGGCCAAGGTTTGCTCTCATGAGTCATATAACTATAGTTAGACAAAGGAAATCATGTAGCTTGATAGAATTGCTACGGTGTTGTTACTTTTGTGCCATTGAAAATTATCTTGCTCATCTTCTCATAAGAACATCTTATGAGTGTTGACCTTTCAACCTCTGCAATCTGTTCGCGTCGCCATGGTGTAGTTGCTTGAGGGGATCTGACCTCCACTAACCAATACGCGCCATATTCAGATTAATTTGCCAAATATATTGATCCTCTGTCAACTAATAGTAGCAAACATGAAGAGCATTTTCCTGATCTCAGGCCGAAAGAATTTATTGTCAGATGGCACAGATTGAGCATTATATATTCCCCCATTTAACCCCCTTAAAATTGGACCACTCTTCCTGTTGCCAGGAATTTGAAGCCCACATTAAAACATCTTTCCGACATGTTTTGGGCAAGACTTTTCACAAGCTTTGGTTTTCTGACTTATTGTTTCTATCAGGTCCTTTTTTTCAGTATGCTAGGGGTATACCAATGAGATGCTTGCAGAAGATGTTGTCTTGATGTTATTTTGCTCATTTAGGGGATTTTTTTAATAGATTTTCGAAATTTGAGCTTTGCAGCTGAAGATCAAATTTTACCTGCAGTTTTGTTTGTTCATTCATCCAGATTTTCAACAAAACAATCATCCATATGTAATCCCGTGAACCACCGGACCTATGAAACATGAAACGAAAGTCTTTTCATGGAAAAACACTCTTTCTTTTTATAAGATACCTGTGTCTTCTACAGAAATATGCAGATTTTAATGTGAAAAGAAGGTATTTTTACCCTATATATATGTAAACGGAAGGTTTACTATCTTGAGCAGATTTCATGGCGGGTCAGATGAGGCTTGGCTTCCTATAATTGAAGCATCCCACTGGACAGCCACTGGCTGAGTTTGCTCTCTTCCCGTTTTACTCTTTTACATTTGAATGATAATTAAACCCCACATTTTCTTCAAAGAGACTCTTTTTAGTATAACTTTATATGTATAAAAAGAAGAGTAATATTAGTTGCACTTATGTGCATACCTATCCCACCTACATGTTATTCTAAGTCATTAAAAAAATAAAAAAATATATTTTATTTTATAAAATCTTATATTCCAAAGGATAAACCCTAATCATCAATAGTTTAGATTAACATGTATGTGGGATAAGTATTGTCTAACATTTTCCTAAAAAGAACTAGAATCGTCAAATAATAAGTTCTTGAGCAAACATGTGTCTTATTTTGAGGAAAAGGAGGCTGGACTAGGCTGGCTGAAAATGATTTATTTTTATTCAGATAAATATTCACTTAATAATTAATACACTACGTTAATGACAAGGGTAGTCCTCATTTTATGATTAAAAATATTAAAACTTTAAAAAACTTGATATTATAAGATAATTGATAAAAAAAATCCAAGTTAGAACCACGTATTATTATGTGACACCGGCCATGTGGGCTGGATGACGGATATAACAAGTTAGAACCAACGTGAGATGTTATATAAAAAGATTATTAAGAAGCTCATGCGAGACCAATTTACCCGGGATAATTTATTTAATAAACAGTTGGGCCATAACGACATCACAGTCGTTGCATGTTCGGATTATTAATTACAGGAAAATTATGGTTTGATTTGTTGATCACCGGTTTGATGGATATGTTTTAAGCGGTTAATTTAATGACCGAAGGGAAATGACTGTAATACCATTGGTACGTAGTAGAGCGTATTACACGTAAGGAAGATTCAATGGGGTAAGGAGAAAAAAGAAATGATAAGAAGTTGAAGGGTAATGGCGTCAATCGTTGAAGATGATAGGAACTTAAGTAGACTTGCGGGAGTGATAAGCGAGAAATGCTGTGCTGCTTTTTCTTGTAATCTCTCTGACTCTGTGGAAAAGAGCTTGCGATCTCTGCAGCTGCATTTCTTGTCGATGAGCTTGGTTTTCTTTACAGGAGGGAAAAAATGGAGAGGCAGAAGAGTTTCTCTTTCAAGCCGAACAGGCTTGTCGTCTGTTCTTTCACCGGGGGTTCTTCGTTGCTGGTCTTTTTGTTGTTTTTCAATATATTTACGGACCCGTCTCTGAACAGTCGGGAGATTTTTCCTAGAATTAGTCTTGGAGGCTCCCAAGTCCGGAATATCAGCTCCACCTCTTTTTCTTCGAACATTTCTGTCGGGGAGGTGAAGAATGGGGTCTTCCCGCGCGCGCTCGTGAATGAATCTGCAAAGATTGAGAGGAGCAATCAGTCTGCTGTTTCTACGGTCCAAGTCAAGGTTTCCGATGTTGAAATTCACGGTTTGGAGTCGACCCACGAGGTGGAATCCGGTAATCGTTCTACAGACGAGGTGGATACTGTTGCCCGGAAGTTTAAGGCCAAGATTGATAAATCTGATGCACTGGTTGCAACGATTGAAGAAAAGAAGTCTAATGAGTCTCTGAGTTCATACGTGGTTGCGAAGCCGTTGAGTCCATCGGTGAACATTTCTTGGGAGAGTAAAAACCCTGCTGCTGATAGGAGTAAATGTGATTTTTCGAAAGGTAGATGGGTTCTTGAGGACAGCTACCCTTTGTACAGTAACAGCTCTTGCCCTTTTATAGACGAAGGTTTTAATTGTCAAACTAATGGGAGATTGGACAAAGATTACATGAAGTGGAGATGGCAGCCCCAACACTGTAACTTTCCTAGGTAACTGACTCGTTCCTTTTATCTTTAACGTCTTTGTTGTCTATTAAATCTTACTAAGTTTGTATTGGTGTTCTTTTAGCCATTTGTTCTCTAACAGAAGATGTGGATTGTGGGTAATTTTTCAGGTTCAATCCTGTGAAGATGCTGGAATTGATAAGAGGGAAGAGGCTGGTTTTTGTTGGTGATTCCCTAAATAGAAACCAGTGGGAGTCTATGTTGTGTTTGCTCAGAGGAGCAGTCAAAGATCCTAGCCGAGTTTATGAGGTCCATGGTCGTAAGATGACTAAATCTAAAGGGAACTACAACTTTAAGTTTGCGGTAAATGTTTGTCATATGCTTTTCTTTAAGCTTTACCGTTTGTAGTACTTTCTTTTTTCCGAATTTCTTATGGTGGGGTTTTCAGGACTATAAATGTAGTGTCGAGTTCTATGTTTCACATTATTTGGTTCACGAGAGCAAAGCCAGAGTTGGACAAAAGAAGGTGCAGACACTTCGGATTGATACAATTGACAAAGGTTCTTCTAAATGGAAAAATGCTGATATTTTGGTATTTAACACTGCCCATTGGTGGTCTCATTACAAAACCAAAGCAGGGTGAGTGCTGTTGTGTAACCCTTGGCTTGATTTCATTTTGAGTTCTAACTTTAGCCTGCAGAATGACATGAATCAAATTATGTAGATTTAAGTTAAAGTTGTTCAGTTGAGAGCCACATTAATCTTCATGAGAACTTCAGTGTTACTTGTCTTTGTGGTGTTTAATTGCCCTTATTATCAGTTTGAAATTGATACGAAAGCTGAATTGGCTGATTGCATAGATATGTTAGCTTTTGTTACCAAAGAAACGAGTCAAGTTCAAGTCAAAGAAATGGGATGACTTGTTATTCTTGGTAAATATTTTCCATTGTAAGCTGAAATACCCAAATACCCTAAGAGTGTCATTTCAGGTACAAAGTCAACATTTCGACTATTGCATTATAGTTAAGATATCGTCAACTCACAATTTATTTTGATGCATGACTTAAGGAGTTTTCTGAATCACTTACATGCATCTACTAACTTATATTGTGCTCCTTAACAGAGTGAACTATTATCAAGAGGGAGACGTAGTCCATCACCATCTTGATGTTTCCGTGGCTTTTAGAATATCTTTGACAACTTGGGCATCTTGGATTGATCATAATATCAACCAAAGAAAGACACGTATCTTTTTCAGAAATTCATCTCCTTCCCATTTCAGGTTAGTTCTACATTACTCTTTAGTTTGTTTCTCAGTGGAATTTAACAGATCCAAAACTGATGGCTCGGCAATGCCTGTCGTTACATTGTGCAGTGGAGGTCAGTGGAACTCTGGTGGACATTGTCGGGAAGCTACGATGCCCCTTAATGACACTTCTCGCAGAAGCTATCCTGAGAAAAATATTATTGCAGAAGAAGTCTTAAAGAATATGAAAATTCCTGTGACAATCTTAAATGTGACTGGTTTATCGGAGTTCAGAATTGATGGTCATCCTTCTATATATGGAACGGTAAGAGGTTCATCTAGGGTTGTTCAGGATTGCAGTCATTGGTGCCTCCCAGGCGTTCCAGACACTTGGAACGAGTTATTGTATTTTCATCTACAAACTCAAGAGAAAACAACTTTCGATTGAGTGATCCCAAACTGCCTAACCGTTCCAACTGAATGTACAAGGTAGTTCGGGGTTAGCTAATAAATAACAGGGAAGAAAAGAGACTCGGATTTTCTTTGACAAAGATGGAGTCAAAGTCAATGTTTGGCCGTGTAAATGCTGTTGGCTAATTGGTAAGCCATTCTAACCCTAGTTGATCAGGTTTTGCTGCTGAAGTTTCCCACATTCTTTGCCTTTATTTTTGCGATCAAGTTGAGAGGCTTAAAAGATGTTGTATTTAGTCCATGACTCCATATTCATTTCTAGATTGAGAAATTCAAAAGATGTAAAATTCTTTGCTTCCATATTTGTTACTAATTGGAAGAATTTAGATATTCAAAACATGTATTCTTTGCCTCCATATTTGCTGCCAAGTGGGGAAATTCAGATGTACCATCCTTTGCGGCATTGATGTTTACGAAATTGGATTTGGATTGATGGAGTGAGTAGCCAAGGGAGGTTTCAGATATTTCAAGCTTTAATCCTGCTTCTATTTTTACCAACTAAAACCGGCTTGATAAGTTTATTTATCTTTCAAGCTGAAGACTTCGGTTAAAAGCTCTATGATTTCGAGAGTGAGAATGGGACCTGGCTCTTGGATGAAGGGGTCTCGTTCCTTCTGTTTGAACAAGACAGCCCTTAAGTTATTTGAAGCATACGTTATTCAAATTGAAATTATCTTAATTTAAAACACAGATTCGGATAAATGATCCAGAAACAGCAAGATATACACTAATACATCTAACGAGGTAATTCTTGTTGGTAGAATGAACGCCCGACAAAAAGATTAGATGGAACACAAAGACGACTTTATAATACCATTTCTTTGAGTTTTAATTATAAACAAACATATCAACAGAATCAATTTCATTAATAAAGCAAAAAATAATCAATAAGAAGAATTGCCAAGGTAACGGCTTCATGCAGTATGTGTTTGCAACTCTCATAAGTTTGCACAACACATTTATTCAACCTATGTACAAGTTGCCTAAAGGAGTGCACATGTAGATGGAACATAATTCCTGGCATTTTTATGAAGAACAATAAATGGATAGGTGGAGTAGAAGCAGAATTCCTCTTATAGTCAGCTCCAAGAAACTTTGTATTTCAAAGCAAACATGAAGTACTATTGGGCTATGGTGCAATACTACGACCTTGGAAATCAAGCAATTTTTTTCGCACGTTTATGATGACCCTGTGCACTGTCCTTCCTTGTGAATTCAGGCTTTTGAGCCCATGGTGGGGCTTGATCAGGGCCGTAGCGGTAGTCATAGAAAAGCTCCTCGCTAGCTTCTATGTAATCTTTCGCGTAGATACCGACTCTATGATCTCCAGCCACAAACATAACCTGTCAACCAGTGCTGTGTTCAGATAAAGAAAAAGCATTTCAAAGTGGCATTGCCAGAATCGACAAACCTTTGCAAAACAATTGCCAGAATCGACAAACCTTTGCAAAACAATTCGGATTTAACGAGTGGTTTGCAAACTTCAGTTTGTCCCCCTTGCGGTATGCATCAAGAACATGCTGCACGCAGTTTGAGAGTAAAGCTCTTAGTACACAAACAAGTCAGGGCAGTAATGACAACAGATGCCAAGAGATTTTCCCCAAAAGATGAATTTCAAGCAATTAAAAAATTATTTGCTTCACATGCCTGGTCATTTAAGTCAAAAAGAAAGGAGGAGTTCGCACGATCATAAATCTTTCCACGCTTGTCAGCTTCTTTGTGGGAAATCAATTCCCCCGTATATTCTCCAAGGTAATCATTTTTGTTCACAGGATTCTGAAATACATGAGGTTAATTCTGGTGTGAAAGAGCAGGATATATTCCGAAGAGAGATGTTCAACTTATAATTCATCTAACCTTTATAAAGGCTCCCCATCCTGCAACATCAGACTTCCCCAGTAGAATCTGACCAAAGCAATCAATTAAAGAAATTATAAGGAACCCTCACTTTGATAATGTGCATATAATATTCCAAACTACTCTCTTACTCTTTGTTGTTGCTTTAAGAGAAGCTTCATATTTCCACATTGATAGTCATCCCCTCGCGCTGGTGGCTCACCAAGCGAGCCACCTCCACAACTGGCAAAATAAAGCACAGATTAAGTGCAAGAATTCCCACAACGTTATTCTTAAGTGACCCAAAAAGACAGATAAGATTTGGCTTAGGAATTAGTTAAGCACATTACCTCTACTAGCAATAACATATAAAATCCTCAAAGAGAGGTGATAATTAAAGGCCTCTAAAACCAAATACTGAACAAAACCTAGCCATTTCCTTTTAAATGCAGTTTGCACAGATCTAAGCTATCAAGAAGAGCAGAGAGAAAACAACCTGACCCAACAGTTCCTGCAAACATCAGGGTCACATTCACGTCCTGCTGCATAGCATGGACACTGCCGACTTCTACATTGGCTTTTCGCACAATGGCATCCTCTGAATCGATTTTTGCAACTCTTTGAACAACTGAAACATCAAAGGGAATCCAAAAACTAGTCATTACAAATTAACAGCTTATGCTAACTTCTTAGCAAGTACAGAGTGAGTCTGGATTAGGTCCATAATCAACAGGATTACGGACATCCAAAGTAGAGGAAAAGGGGTGCTTTTCAGGGAAGGGAGAAACAGTGGTTTCCACCCTTGAAAGCAGTGATTTTTCAAATGGAAACCAATCCTTTTAGGGTGAAATCACCATTTCTTCACTCAAATCTCATAAAAACAGGGGTTTCCTTTGTAGGTTAGTAATCCAGTGGGTAACAGGACAGAATGAGGAAAACAGGAGGAAAAACACCAAAATGCAACATACCCACAGTACTTCTCGCAGCAAGTACCATTATCAAGACATGGACATTGCTTCCCACACATTGACTGACAGCCACAGGGAGTGTATTGCCTACAAGGTTCTTTCCCATCAGCTATTCTTTTGCGTATGGACATATGACAAGCTGACTTCCAAGTATATTTAAGTTTACGTGCTCGACCCCTTCTGCGTAAGAACCTTGTTCTTGTTGGTATTACCTGTTCCTAAAATAGTAAGAAAAAAAAAGATATGATTATTAGCTAACATAGCAGGCAAAAGGATCAATAAGCTACTTCATTGAGAGTTCTGACCGGATACTCCTGATCAGTTTTTCCATTGTCATCCAAGGTTAAGTTGGGCAATGTGGAAGATCTGTTTAAAGCACCTTCTCCATCATTAAACATGTAATGGAATACCTCCAAGCAGGTCCTCAAGCCAGGTAGTAAGTTCCTAGCTATAAGGCAACTTCAACACAACAAAAGAGAAAGAGTTAAGTACAAAATGAAAGCAACAAAGATGTCTGTATCTCTGTGTTAAGTTTTCGTTAGACTTTTCCTTTTTTTTCATGGTCAATAGTACTCCAGAACGCACCAAAACAAGGAAATTTTCTCCAAAATTTTTAGAATATTTTTCCAGGGTTAGAGCAAGATTCCATGGATTACCTATTTCTTCCATAAATCTCAATTCCTTTCAAGTATAGCTCCTTCTCAAAAGGATACCAACTGTTTTCAGCTACATCTGCTTCTAGGTTTTCCTTGCCTGAATCGGAACATTCTGCAGTAATAGGAACTTCAATCACAATGTTTTCGTCCAATCCTAATGAACCTTCACCATTTTTGTCTGCCACAAGATTAGCAGCTGCCTCTGGGCAGTCAACAGCCTTTTGTTTTTTGGTCATTGAACTAGAAGATGCTTCATTAGCGGACAAATTGATATAGCTTAGGCCTTTGCGCTTCCCCATATTTTCCGGACATGTTGACTCCTCAATGTTCACAGTTACTGCAAATGTACCAAAAATCAATTTAAAACGACAACAGTTGCTTCATGACTTCACTTTTATGACACAGACATAAAGCTGATACCATCTTTTCCTATTGAAGCAATATTGTCCATCGCAGCATCAATATTTTGACTAGTTCCAGTGGGATGTGGTTGGTGAGTTCCTTCTCTTTCCTGTGAAAGAAAGCTTAAGTGAAATTAGATGTTTCAGATAGATTAAAGTCTTATACAAAAGTTACAATGCAACAAAGGACTTGATGGGGCTTCCACATGCTGCCAACAAAGGATGCACAGCACTGTCGATCATTTAATTCATACTAACTTAATCTTCCAGAAAAAATGTGTTGCAATTAACATCAATTTTATCAACAGTGTGTGGTGAACTAATGAGGTGTTAATATAGATCAAAATCGAGTGAACTTGAGCATAACTCAGTGGTCACATAGGGAGTTTTCTAGTGGGAGATCTTGGGTTCAAGTCTCTTTAGGGGCATGGGAAAAAAATCACAACTTTCAAAAAAATATAGATCAAAATCAAAAGGACGGACAAGACAAAAAGTTTGAGATATCTTGGATGTTTCAGTAATTTTCTGAAGTTTTGCCTTGTCTTCGACCTAGACAGCACCATACTTCTTAAATGATAACTAGATCAACCAGTTGAACCAGTTAAACAGACCTAGTCCCTTATCTAGGTTAATGTGTCTCATTATCAACAAATAGTGGCAGCAGAAACTAGTGCTGCTGTTGCAAATATTTTCATTGTATCACACCACTATATAAATAGCTCCATTACGAGTTTCAAGCCATACCAATAAGTAGCACTGTTTGCTGCAGGGTTTCCCACAATCTTCCAGTTCAGATGCAAGTGACTGCTTCTCAGTCTGTCAGAGAAGGTTATAATTATCCAAAAAACTTTGAGGAAGCATTCGTAAAAGCTACACTGTAGGATGAAATCTTACAGGAATAATTAGGGTTTGCGAGCAGCCATGTAATCGGCAGTCAAAAACCTGCATCATGGAGTAAAATGAATATCAAGCTGCCGATCCCCATCTTTCACAAAGATCAAGAAATCCAATCACTAGAGCAGAAACTACCAAACAGCGACGACAGAAAAGGTTGTCAAACGAATCAAGTGCTGCACTAAGTGTTTTGTCTAAGAGAACTTGCTTCTCAAAGACTATCTCACTGGAGCCTGCGGAATCTTTAACAAGCTTCTGCTGATGCTTCTCCAAGGCCATTTGATACCTCTCCTGAAAGTATCACAATAGGAACAGATAACACCATGAACAAACCATAGAAAATAAAACACAAAAAAAAAAAAAAAAAAATACAAGCAGACGAAGAAAGAAGCCAATAAGCCAGACAGAGAGTCAACAAGATCTGAAGATGGCGATTTGTTGCTAATTACCCATTACCTGAATTTCAGAGGGCTTTGCCTCCATGACCTGACTTAATATATTCAGTACTTCTAGTTTCAGTCCATACTCCTGAAGAACCTGCCTAAATTTCAAAAAGAGGAGAACCACATCTTAAATGTAACTCATAATAATAAACTTCTATAAAATTAAAGAAAAAATTGCAGCATAGAAAACAGAAAAATTTTATAGAGCATTAACTATGTCACAATTACAGATCATATTTGCTAGACCATTTAAACACTTTATTATCTCTCTGCCATTGATATGGAGCCAAAGCCTAAATACCTCATACTTATTTGGACATCAGTCGGTTCGAATTTTACTTACCACAAAATCTGTTCCTCTCCTTCCGAAAATTCACGCTTCTCTTCAACAGGCTCTGAATTTTCTCCCTCACTATCACTGCAGACTAAGGCTTCACTACCACATGGGTCATAATAAATCTGCCTCCTCCCAACAACTGATTGATCTTCAGCCATTCTTTGGTTTCTGTGCTGTGTGAGACATATTTAAGAACAAGAAAGTAGAACATTTACATCAAGGACAAGACATCTACAAGGTAAAAGGTTGGATATTTGAAATTCTTTAACTTTTTGCAAAACTTGGTGCACCTAACTGGGAAATTCACTTAATTCTATCAATGCTAGATCTGAAATTAAAATAAATCGAAATTTTCACACTTCCATAGGGTAATCAAAACAAAGCCTTTACATTAGGCTTTATCACAGGTTGGATGTGAACCAATTTAAGATATAAAATTACTTAATCATATCTAGTGATTAAAGATGGTATTCCAATTAGTGGATTCAAAAAATATAAATAGAATCTGATGAAACATATAAAAAATTTTCTTGCCTGTTCAAAAACATCCATGTGGTATATGGAGGTATTTTTTCAGTAAAGGGAAGCTTGATAAATTGAACAACAATCTTTACACCACTGTTGCTTCCAAATACTATTACAGAAGATGAGCCATCCTCTTGATAATTAATATTCTCTTTGTCACCGGATCCCGTGCCAGTACCACTTAATTTATAGGTATCTTCCTTGATTCTATAATCAAGCATGCTTTTAGGGTCAGTGTGTCCCCCTGTACAAAGATCTTTCTTTGATGATGCTAACACAAACAACTGAGAAGTGTGAGCAGCCAAACTCTTCCTATTACTTTCCATTTTGTCCTACACAACAAATAAATTTGGTAACCTGTTAGTAACCTCATTTTATGCACATCCAAGAAGTGACATTAGTCCCTCTATAGGATGGCCACACAGTCACGTACTTTAATTGAGGTACATCTGGCAGCCTGGATTTGCTTTTTTAGATGATTTATCCTAGCTAGCAATGCCCCAGAAGTTTCATTTGCCTGTTCTGCTCCAGACTTCTGCAAAATGATAAGAGAAACAATAAAATTTATAGGACCATAATCCTTCTATCACAAATAGGGCTAAAAACATTGAGATTTTTTTTTATCGAAGAAATTACACTTGAAAATTTGGGATTTGAATCCAAATAACTTTGAATACAATAGAAGATACAGATCCTTTGAACGTCAATTCACAATCTCGATATCTTATAATTGATGAAGAATGCACCATGAACGATCTTTTTCTAATATTTAAGACTCAGCATGCATAATATCCAGGCACACACCAAAATTCATTTCAGTTGGATAAATGGAATCTCCCATGACCCCCAAAACACACCCTAACCAGGTTTTAAAAACGACAGAGAAAGGCAGTGAATGATGAAAATACTGAATAAATCTGGAATAGCATATAAGATATCTCTGAAAGCAATTTTGACCACTTGAAGCCGGGAGAGAGGACATTAGGGAGAGTAAAAAGCTTGACCACTTTGGCGACTCATCCATCACTTACACCGATGTTTCTAGAACTAG
The DNA here is from genome assembly GCA_022405105.1 of Aristolochia contorta. Taxonomy (NCBI): domain Eukaryota; kingdom Viridiplantae; phylum Streptophyta; class Magnoliopsida; order Piperales; family Aristolochiaceae; genus Aristolochia; species Aristolochia contorta. The sequence goes on from CM039664.1 coordinate 9,424,062, forward strand.
TTCATTTAAGATTTACTTGCCTATATAAAATGTCTGATGTGATTCACATCTAGCCATCAATAATAAGGCCAGGTAGATCCTTGGATTCCTGATGTAACAATTTCATGTTTGTGGAACTCCAGCTTCACTATAAATGAATATCTTGCATTAAGATTGATTCTTTTAGTAATAGTATGAAAGAGTAATCTCATTAGTAAAAAGGTTCTTCTGTAGATCCCAAAGATTCTTGGTTAACAGTCTCATGTGTTAGATATTAGTCTCACATACAAATACGAGTCGAAAAGTTTCTGGTTCATTAATGAGAAACATATTCTAGTAATTCTGGGATAGACCTTGAACCCTCATAACGTAGTCTTATGAGGTAACGTATACACATCCTAGTCCTCATATTGGAACTCCATCAGCCTAGTCCTAATTGAAGGCATTAAGGTACATGTTAGGAAGGTGCTCATTTAGTTCGATGAACTCCATGGATTCCTCAAAATTCTCACTAACCTACCTACAGTCATTTCAATACATATTCATACAGTTTTAAACCGTCGCAGGCAGCTACAGAGGAAGTCCTTTTGTCAATCCACAAAATATAAGGAGTCAAATAACAATTAAATTCTCAATCCTAGGCGGAAAATACAAGATATACTTTCAGGTTCAACAACTGGCACCCCGTCGACCAGGACGACTCCATAACACTCAACATATTTCCATTGCAAAGTCAACAGGTCCTTGGACATGACACTAAGTTTAATAACACACACTCATATCCGCGAGATCATTACCAATAACTCGACAGAACTTACGCAACGTACTGGACTGGCATATACATCGTCTGAAATATGGTCAGATTTTAAGACTAATCTAACGATACAGACAAAAACAACAGACAATTAAATCGAATAACCGAAACGAGGACAAAAAATAAGCATATAAACAAACGAAAAAACGAGCATAAACAGCAAACCTTGCTTCTTCCCGCAGAATCAGAGCCCTTGGACACATATCTCTCTCTCCCCACCGCGATCGGAGTGGAGAAGAGGAGGCGCCCGATCGAAGAAGACGGATATGTGGCGACGACGGCGAGAGGCTTTACATTGCAACCATCGAATTAAAAGGACGCGTCCCCGTGACAGCAAAAGATTGGCCGTCAGCGCACGGGGAGTGTCTTCCCCGGTAAACCACAGTGCCTCTGCCGTTAACTGTATACCCGCGTCCACGTGTCCACCCGCCACGAGTAAAAAAAGTCGGGCCCGGGTAAGGAATGACGGAGGGGGAACACGAGTTCGGATTTCTGGCCCGCTGGTCCCCTGGCAGCAGCGTATCCGAAACACAGCCATTATACTATACTGTCTTAATAATATTCGGTAATATGAATCTTTTACTCTATTTATAAAAATTGATAAGATGGTAAGTTAATTATTGACACATAATTTACTTATCTAATTATTAAAAATTAAAATAGATGATAAAAATTACATATGAAAAATTTTTATTCGCTAATCGGACAATCGGATATAGAATTAGCTATATCCCGTATGCGTTCCAATAATATTTGGTAATTGGATAGTTCGGTTATTAATCGGAATGCAAAATTAACGACATAATTGTCTCACTTAAAAAATTGCAGACCGCAAGTTCGGATAAGTTTAAAAGTCCTAATCCAGCTAATAAAAATAACTTGAAAAGTTCTTTAAAAAATAATGCTAGTTGCGCCTATGCACAATACTTATCTCAGACAATAAAAAATACAGGTTTAAATTGGTATAAAGGACTTTTTGCAAGAGAATGGGTAACAATAATAAAATATATTACTTATTTTTACAATAAAATATATTTATATTTAATATATTATTAATTTAAATTAAGGGAGTATTCTACCCATTAGAATTATTATAAACCTCAATTGATTGAAAATATTTTTATTTGTTACATTGACATATTAATAATTCGATATTTATCTTCTTAGATATTTGATAAAAGTTAATTCTCAATGAATTGGACTTTTTGAATCTCGTATCTCGTCCGAATCGTTGCATCAGATTTCAAAATCCCATACGTATAGTGACGCCTTACTACTTACCAGGCTTGTTTTCAGTGTTGAGATCACAAGATTCACAACGGGATCAAAGCATGGATGCAGAAAACTGATCAGATTCGGAAACCAGAAGGAATTGATGAGATGCTTCTAGGTGGGGAAAAACAAAATGGCTGCATTAAGACTAGGTAACCAAAGCTTCAGATCCCCAGTTAGTAGTGTTTAATGGATTCGATGAAACATCCTCCTGTTACAGTTCCGTTATTTTTCTGGCATTCGATGAATTGCTAATATTCACATCCGGCGGCCGCCATGAACGATGCTCGATCGGTCCTCTCTCACCTGAGCTTCCAGGCCGAAATCGAGTGAAGGGGAGTGCCTTTCCAACTCACGATCATGCTCTTCCCGTTCACCTCGATGGTGCAAGGACTGCAATTGGGGAATTTCTTGATGATCAGCTCCGCCTGGTACAAGTACATCTGGTTCATTTCCACCTCCGCGAACCCGTACCGCGAGAAGAAGGATCTCCAAACGTCGATTCCCACATGCCGTATGATCCTATCGCTCCCCTCCGTCGCTACCATGCTGCGGATTCCCTTGGAGAAGAAATCGGCTTCGATGGACATCCTGTTTAGGTCGTCTCTGTCCATTATAGCTTCCAAGCAGTCGAACCAGGCGCTGAAGAAGAAGAGGCATTCGATGAATCGGTTGTTGAAGGAGAGGGCGTTGTGATTCGCTTCCACTTCTGTGACCCCCAGCAGACAGGGCCTCAAGCTCCTGATCACCCTCATCGCATTTTCGAGGCTCTCGGGCGTCGCGATCATGGTGCTTAGCACGAGTGAAGCGTAGACAACGATCGACTCCTCTGCCTCCACCTCGAACATGTCTACCTTGAGGTCTTTCATGTCGGGAACGAAGACTTCCTTGAACACGAAAGGTAGGTTGAGGTTCTCCGCGAAGCTCGTAAGATGTTTGCCCGTTCTTTCCATCTTTTCCTTTGATGTTCCGACTGCGCTGATCTTGACCAGCTCCACAGGGTAGGCGCTGCCCCTGTCTACGAGAGCCTGCATCAGAATGGTCCATTGAACGCCAATCCTGATACCCAAATCGACCAGATGAATCCTCTTCGAAGTCGCCACTGTGTCCAGTATGGCTTGGATTTCGGAGCACTGCATCACGAGCGAGAAAGGGAGGGATTGATGGCAAGCCAACAGAGCCGGGTGAGGACCGTTCATCAAATCCCCAATGTCTTCTCCCCATTTCCGTCTCCCTTCCAAATCCTTTCTCCCCGTTTCTCTCTCGATCCTCTCGCGCAAGGCGTCGGAGAAGTAGTGCACGGCGCGCTGCACCGGATTGCCGACGTCGGAGGAGAAGTAGTGGCACTGGGTGAGCAATCCGCTCGCCCGATCGAACTGTTGGTTGCCGACCTTCTCGGCGGAGGCGAGAAGGAGCTGGGCTAGCTCCACGTCCCTGATTTCTTCCTCGGTGAGTCCCGCAAGGGAGGTACCAAATGGGTGGCGCAGCATCGAGAGATCGTCGTCCTTGGCCGAGGTTTGGATGTAGTGAGCGCCGGCGACCCTCATCACATCTTCCGTCGACAATTCTCGACCTCTTTGACTCAAATTCATTAAGGGGCTCGATTCTTTCGTATCTTCTGTGCTGATCATGAATCTCTTCCGGGAAGCTCTGTAGTTGTTGAGAAGCTCCAGTGATGCCAAAGATATCGAATAATTCTTCTCCTTCCTGGCCTCCGGTACCTCCTCCCACGTCTCTGTGGTCACAGGCTTCTGAATACTACTGAAATCAGGTTCTGGTTCATGAAAAGACTCAACTTGCGGCGAAATCATATCGAATTGAATGTCATCATCGGCCATGATGAATTCCTGGTAAACTTGTTCGTCGAGCTTCGATGGTTGCAGCAATACCCCTTTCTCGAGCGGGTTATCTTGAGTCTTGAAACCACAGTCGGACCAGAGATGATCCACCTGCGCCCGTTCTGGTGTTTCCACGAAATGGGTTCTTTTCCACTGGTCATCTTCCTCCTCGCCTTGGAGTCCGGGCAACGGGCTGTAACCGTAAGCATCCAGAGCTCCATGAAAATTGAAGGGATCGAAAGAGACCAGAGAGCTCGCCATCTCGAAACGGAAACGGCGCAGCTGACGGAAGAATCTTTAGACAGAAATACAACTTTCTCGATTTCCTCACTTTTGATCTGGCCCTTCATGGAAACATAAAAGAGAAATTAACAACATAAACGCCAAAAGATTTATCAATTTTGCATTCAAATTCTGGAAAGCAGAGTAGACAAATAGATAATTGCTATGCAGTTTAAGATAATCACAAGCAGACAACGAGACGCAATTCAAAATCAACATCAATTGGCAATATTTTTAGCGATCGTCGAGCTTCTCACTGATTTCTTCACTGCGTTAAAACTACAAAAAACAACCAGTTTAATCAACCTTCGTATCCTCACCTCGGAGACATTCTATGGAGCGCCGACAGGAGGGCGAAAGCTTTGAGTTGATATGTCGATGCTACCGATTTGGCCTGCAATTAACCATGGCGAGCCCGTGAAATTAATTTTTGCTCTCTCTAGATTTGGTTGAAAGGAGAACGCCAGCTGCAACTATAAGAACGAATCCGGACAGAAACATATACTAATATTAAATGAGGAAAAACAACAAGAAAAGTCAAGAACAATGCTGCTACTCCCATGTCAATTTTCGTCCATTTTAAAAATCAAGAACACGAGAACAGTTTAATACTTCAGCTTATAAGTTCCGACACGATATGGAAAATCAACAGCAAAAGTACACGCATCAGAAGCAGACAAAACAAGAAGGAATAAACCATTGGAATCACAGAACATGAAGCTCCTAAGAAGCCGACAAGGACCTGCAATTCTACAACTGGAACTCCGGCGCAAAGTCTTAAAAAACAATGGCATGCAGGGAATGTTACCTTCCTGGGTCTGTCAACTCCTTCCTGTTTGAAGCTCATGACATCTGTCGAAGATCATCAAATGAATACTTCCACTGACAAGTAAGGCTGCTGAAGGCTCTGCGACGAATATATATATGCCTAGGAAATTAAAACCTTATCAAGGCGAGAAGGTATTCAAGGATGCAAATTTCCTCTCTGCAATTTGGGCTCGCATAAGGGGAATCGGATAATATGTATAAGCGTAAACACATAAGGGATCGCAGTCTGCCCCAGGTTGCAGAATATTATTATATGGAGAGGATACTGGACCGTTCAACTGATTGGGGAAGACGAAGACAGTTGCACAGAAGAGCCGTGAGGAACAAAGGAAAAAGGCGCAGTGATCATTGATCACCAAATTAAATAAAGTCCACTTTTGAAAAATGAAAAACTATGTCGAGCCGGTCCCTAGAAAAACAAACTCGATCCGGATCGAGAGAAAAAAAACAAACAAACTCGACCCGGCCGAATTACATATCTCTCTCTCTCTCTCTCTCTCTCTCTCTCTCTCTCTCTCTCTCTCTCTCTCTCTCTCTCTCTCTCTCTCTCTGGGTAAAAGATTACGCTCTTCAAGGGGGATGGGAACGGGACGGTCTCTCTTGGCCATGATGCCATTTATTACGGAATGGGATTTGCCGGGAATAGAATCTATGATCCGAGAATGATCGCTCTCCTCCGCCTCTGACAGCCGTTGCATATGAAGATTCATGATCACATGCTTATATCGTTTTGATTGTAAAATTGTTGACGTCAAGCTTCGCGCCACAATTAGATCCTCTTTCTTTGTTTAGCGCGGGTAAGAGGAGACAGTTCCTCATTGGAAAGGTAATTTAAATTTAAAATTGTTGCTTTGATCTGTTCTAAATAATCAAACTGCGAACTGTTAGTTGGCTCTTTCAAGTTTGTGGCTGAAAAGCAAGAAAGATAAAGCGAAACATGGACAGAGTTGGTTCTTTTAATCATGCTGTTACGAGTTCAGCTTGGCTATTTCCTTCTCTTAATCATGTTATGAATGTTTTACACGTTTTCGGAACTGGGTGCTCATTACTTCAGCTTTCATTCCCATGAAGTATCTAAACTTGCAGAAAGGTCGGAGTGTATGCTTTTAACCTGGGAACCTCAGTTATTGTTTCTCATTTGACTAGTCTTTGCAAGCATTTCAGTCGCCTTGGGATTGAGGTACCATATGGGGAAAAGGAGGACCTCCAGATTAAATTTCTTCCTGAGTGCTTGTTTCCATTTGAGGCTTAAGTGGTTTAATAGTTCAAGTTTCCCAGAGAAGCATGAAACAATTGTGGGAAGATAGACGACCTGGATGGCTCTCTCTTAATTTATGTTCAGTGGTATGTTGGGAATGAGGGTAGTCCTAAAATTGAGTTCTCACTCCTAAACATGGTTAATATGAAGTAGCTGCAGGCAAATTCTGAAGCTTTGGTGGGTTTGAGCGTTATGTCAGTAGTCATATGGAAGGATTTGTAGAGGGAGGTCTTTGCTTCAAGCTCCCAAGGCATGAATCGTGGGGAAAATGCCATAATGCAAAGACACTAGTTCAACCAAAAAATTCTGAAGCTTTGATCACATTATAGTTCTTCAAGTTATTATGATAGCTTTAAAAGATTTTCTCATTCAAATTTGCATACTAGGCTGTCTGCATTGAATCCTGATCAAATTTGGCTGCGACCGAAATTAGTTATTTGGTTTATCTTTTATAAAATCGTGAAACTAAAAGCAGATTTTTTTTGCCCATTGAATTTGGTTTGTTCATGTTAAAATTTTCTGTTTATACATTGTATGGTGTTCGTGTAAAGATCAAGAGGAAATGATGACTCTCTCTTCATTTCATCATCACCAGGATTGGAATTCTAATTGTGGGCCTTCAACTGAAATGAAGGTTTCATGCTTTAGTATAATATTTGAAAAATACTTTATGACTTCCTGGCTAGTTCAGGTTTAAATAGTGGGCTTCTAATTTTAGCTAAACAGCTCCCTCAAGACGAGGATCCCTTTTTGTGCCAGAGAAAATGATGAGAATATAAAAGGAAACACGAGGCATTTTTTTTTTTTTTTCAGTCATCAGCTTTCTCTGTTACTACACTAGACTCAAGGCCCTGCCATTAATCTAACCTAAAGTCATAGTTGCACAAATCGCATATGAGAGACGCATTAGTAGGGTTTCTGAACAGAATAGTAGAAGTGATGAACATTTTGCAGTGGTGACTGTTAAGGCATGCACGGCTCTAGCTTCTTGTGCCTTTTGCTTCTTAATTTTCCTTTTTTATCATATTTATATGATAGAAGGGCAGTTTGCTTGAATTCCATGTAACACAGCATTGAGTTGGCATGGTCAGAAACAGGTCCAATGAGAGCTCACTGAATATACTTGTGTTAATGAATATAGAAAGCTGGCTTTAAAACTTTTAACCACCCTAATATGAGCTAATGTTGGGCTGGTTCCCCCAAGATGACTAGACAAAGATAGAAGTCATCTTCTCACCTACTGTGTGTAGGATCACTCCATACCCAAACCGATATGAAACTGTTCTTATTTACACAAAAACTCTTAATTTCAAACAATGATCAATGAATCCATTTCGATTCTACACAACTAGCTTGAGATGTGGCCTGTGGAGCATAGTGCTATTATTGGCTTATGTGTGCTGATGAACTTTTCTACCTACCTGTGCTCCTCTTGTGCAGGATTAAACAGACAACTTGACTCTAGAAGCATGGTCCATAGAGAACCAGCATAGAGGTCACTCAAAATGCAAACACACGCTTGGTTTGGTTTGGTTTGATGCCATGTTAAAGTAGGCCGATTTCTTCCAAAGTTACTAGAAGAAGTTAGAAAAGCTCTTTTCAACTAATAGGTGTAAGATCTGTTTAACCACAGTAGTGTGGAACTACTCGTTCTCAGACAAATAGCCTGAGGTGTTGAATGAAATACAATAATCCAGTCATTCTCAGTTAAGAGAAATATCTTTGAGCTGGCCAGATTTTTAACGAGTTGTGCGAGGAATTTTTCTGTACCTCATTTCTTGATCTTTTAATGTCATCTCGCTGAGCCTATGTTAACAAAGGTTTTCTTTCTTTCTAAGAGATAAAAGCATTCTTGTTTTTTCAGAACTAGAATCCTCTGACAAAAGCCATTAATTCCCTTATGAACATAACTCTAATTGTTTCATGCTATTTGACAAGCCAAATCATACTTATAGGAAGATCAGAGTGATAACATCCAATTGGACCTAGTAATTTAGAATGGATTAGTGCCTGTTTGAAGTGTTATCTTGTTTTATATTGCTTGGCCAGATCTTGGCCCGGTGTGGTGTTCCTCCGAGGATCTGCCCTCTTTCACCTTTTTGTAATCTTAAAGAATTCATGGTTCTCACTTTGTCTCAAAAACAAAAAATAAAAAGAAAAGAAAATCTTGTTCTGGATGAAACGAGAAGTGCCAAGACGATCAAATAACCTATATTTTTTCTTTTTTTTTTCTCTCTTTTCTCTTGTTGTATGAGGAAAAGGCTGAATTTTGGTCGTGACATTCTCTGTTATATTTGCAGTGCATTTTTTATTACTGAACCTCTAGAATTTGCTCTTTATCATTTGATGTATTCAGATAGCCGTTCAAATTACAATGATGGAGAAAGATGATATACAGACAGGATCAACAACAGAAGAGTCATCCCCTATCCGTCGCCTCCAATATCTGACAAAGACAAGGGTTTTGTTGACTTACTAAAGCAACTCAACGTGTGTGATTCTATCCCTGACACCCACTTCGCTGCCAGGTTCAAAGGGCTCTGTTCTCATGGCGATGATCACTTTATCCGTGTCATCGAAGATAACCACTCTGGGAAGATCATTGCAACTGGTACACTCTTTATTAAAAAGAAATTCATCAATAACTGTGGAAAAGCCGGCCACATCGAGGATATTGTTGTAGATCATACTGCCAGGGTGAAGCATCTAGGGCAGAAGATTATACAGTTCTTATCTGAACATGCTAAATCAGTTGGTTGTTACAAGGTCATCCTTGATTGTGATGAAAAGAACAGGGGATTTTATGAGAAGTGTGGGTTCAATGAGAGAGGTGTTCAAATGGCTATGTATTTTGATTTTTGCCAGATCTGTCTACCATCATTTTACCATTTGATGGTTTCCCACTTTTTGTGAAGTTGCCATCTAACTCAATTATTTCTGTTGGAGGGACCTTTGATTTTTTCTGAGTGTTACTGAAAGGAAGAGTACAGTGATGTTTACAATGATGTAGAGATTGCCCAACATTTTGCCGGTGTGCCCACAAACAATTGTGGTATTTATCTCTTGAATTATAGTATTTCGTCAGTTTTTTTATAATAAATAATAGTATTTTAAAATATTTTACTGAGTATTATAATATTTTACAAATCCGAACGCTTCTGACTTCCAAGTTCCAGCGACTAAACAGTAGTGACCAATAGGAGATCATTCCCGAGACCCTCTGCAAATCAGATCTCGACACATCAGATAGTCTAAGCTTAATTTCGTCATGGGATCTGATACACTATGGAACGCAATCCTGTCCGTCTGATCAATTTCGAGCTCCACGCGTCTGCTATCCAGGTCGGTACAAGAACACGATATAGCCGAAGGATTTAAGATCTCCACCGCGGAGGTTGCGTCGACGCGGTTTTCATACAGACATGGCGGAGGAGAGATACAATCTCAAGAATCCGGCTGTGAAGCGGATACTTCAGGAGGTGAAGGAGATGCAATCGAACCCTTCAGATGATTTCATGAGCCTTCCTCTTGAGGTATCATCCTATGAAGTCCTTTTTGTTTTGCGACTTGGGGAATTGATCGGTACTATTGTTTTGTGGAATGATCCTTCTGGATTTGTTCGGTGGATGTTCCTGGGAATGTTTTAGAGCTTATTGCAGTTTATATACAAAAATGTTTCGAAAGTTGATTAATATAAAATTGTGTCCGTCACGGGAGAAGCTAGGTTTCCATTTTCAGTTTCTTGTTTTAGATTTTGACTGTTGGAAACATCGTTTCCGTCTGTTGATCGAGGATCTTGTTGAAAATTTAGCCTTTTAATAATTACGCTTGATTTATCCAATTGTTACACCGATTGTCTTGTTAGAAATCGTTTTTAAGGGGAAAATGTAAAGTTTTGACCTGTTCCTTTTTTACTCTTTCTGCTCTTCATTCATTTTGGATAAAATCATTTGTTTTAAATGTGATTTTTTTTATTAAAAAATTTAGTATTCCAATTCCGATGCCCCTAAGGAAACTTAACCCAAGACCTCTCGTTACAAACCCCCCATGTGACCACTGAGCTATGCTCAAGTTCGTTCTGAATGTGATTTTCGGTGGAGAAAATTACACCCTTTAATTCTGTTTATTGTTTTTCTGACTTAATTCCTTCTGAAAATGACTGGCAATTCATTATGTGTTCAGGAAAATATATTTGAGTGGCAATTTGCTATTAGGGGCCCTTGTGACAGCGAGTTTGAAGGAGGAATATACCACGGACGAATTCAGCTGCCTGCGGAGTATCCTTTCAAGCCTCCCTCATTTATGTTGCTGACGGTAGTTACTTATGTTCTTATTTTTAGTTATTCTTTCATATATAAAGTTACAGATCATGAAGTTCTATCTTGGTTATTTTGTTCCTGTTTCATGCTTATAGAAAAAATTTCCTTTGCAGCCAAATGGTCGCTTTGAAACTCAAACTAAAATTTGTTTAAGTATATCAAATCATCACCCTGAACACTGGCAACCGTCATGGAGTGGTAAGTTTTTCATTTTCAGATTTATGCTTCATTCTATCCTGTCTGCATCTGTTTAGTGTGGTAGATTTTTGGAAAGCATGTTGCAGCGTATTCTTTGTAGCCTAGTGAATGTAACCAACTTCGAGATAGTTGGACAAGGTCGAATTATTATGAGGATAGATGATCTTGGGTCCAGTGCCTTTATTTTGTCATTATTTTCTTGGAGATACCAAATTATTTTTTTTTTTTGGGAGAAAGGCTAAAGTTTATGCTTTTATAAATTTGTGTCATTAATAGAATGCCAGTCAGAAGAGTGTTAGCTGTTGGTTGTTTGGACTTCTTCATAACTCTTTACTAATGCACATATGTTTGTCTGATCAGGCTTCTTGTTGTGCTTTCCCATTTGGTTATGGCAGAATCTACAGCCTATTATAGCTGCACTAATAAACAGCTAGATTCAATGTCTGCTCCTTGTGTTGCTATATGCATATGGGGAATTCTTTGGCAGATCTGTGCTTCTTCTGCATTCGAACTACCTGTTTCCCTACGTTCATCGCACCAAAATTCTTAGTCTACTCTTATTCTGGTTTGTAGACTATACGAGCTTGGTGCCACAACAGAATATTTTTGGTCCTTCTAGATTGCTCAGTGGTGTGTAGCCATAGGACAGGGTATCAAAATGACATTCAGTCTGTGATAAAAGTAAAAGCACTCATGCAGCATGAATGCATGTGGCTGTATTGTGTGCGAAATTGTAGTGCTGCTTGAGGGTGTAATTGACTGTCTTACGTAACACACTGAATTAAGGTCCATTAAACCATGTGTGGTTGTTTCTTTTATATCCCATCTAACATTTAGTAGACTGTTTTTAATAACTTTGTAGTACGATTTAACTGAACATGGTATGTGATGAAAGGTTTGGCTGCCACACATGAGCTTACGGGTCATGGCTCTTTGGACCTAATTTCAATCTCGACTATTGATTTGCTCTTGTTGATTAGATTAAATGTTAGCCTTTGATTGAGACTGGCTTTTACTGTTGACCAATATTTGGGTAATCCTTAATTAATGGCGGTCAACATACTGATTTTGACCTGGTTTGATTGAAAAAAATGTGGTCAACCGGGACTGTGGATCATGGGATCAATTTGTAGACCGCTGATCCCTCAATTGATTAGATTTTGATCTTTACACCCATACTGGTTGATGACTGAGTTGCTCAGCATGGTAACATGTGTGCTTTGTGTTATCTACAGACTAACTATTTCCTGTTTTTGCAGTACGCACTGCTCTGGTAGCACTCATTGCCTTCATGCCCACTAATCCAGATGGAGCACTGGGCTCTCTTGATTACAAGAAAGAAGAGAGACGGGCTCTTGCCATTAAGTCACGGGAAGCTGCCCCAAAATATGGAACCGCCGAGCGCCAGAAGCTAATCGATGAGGTTTCACAATGCAACCTACTATCATCTCTTTTTCTTTATCGTGCCATTGATTTCGTACCAGCAAAATTGACACTAGTATTTGTGACGCGACAGATTCACCAATATATGTCGAGCAAAGCTCCCCCAGTACCCCAACCGACCTCAGCTTCTCCAGCGGAAGAAATTTCAAGCCGCGAAGAGGGAGAAGAAACTGAGGTAAATTCAGAAAACATCGAAGCAACAGAAGCTACCGAACCTCCAAATCCACCAGATGAGGAGCCAGTAACCGTAGAGGACGTGCGGGAGGTCCGAGTGAATGCTGATGCAGGGCCCCTGCGCGTAAGTTTTAGTGCTGGTTTCCGGGTGACGAGAAGGATGACCGAGGAGACGAGCGAGCAGCCTCCCAGTCGGGAGACTCGGGTTCAGAAACCCGATGATCGCTTGTTTACATGGGCTGCTGTTGGTTTGACCATTGCAATAGTTGTTCTATTAGTTAAAAAGTTCATGAAAGCAAATGGCTACGCCAGCCCTGTAGACGGTCTGTAAACATATTATTTCTATTTCTTCGTACCTTATTTTATCAGTGTTACCAATTTCGATAAGGGAGGTCTGTCACCGACCATTGGCGTATATATATAAATATATATGTATGAACTCTGTTTACCCCATCTTGCTTATCATCTACAGAGATTTATGAATTGAGAAATAGTACAATGTCAAAGAACACTGGAAGATCCAGATTGCTTTGGGTTAAACCTTGTCACCGTTATCTATACTTTGGACAGTTTCTCTAACAAACCAGAGCCCACCCAGCCACACCACGCCTTTGACGATCCTCACCGCGCCCACTGCAAGCGTGACAAAGTGCAAGCCCAAGCAAATGATATCTGTAACCTCGATCGCCATTCCCACCATTTCCTTGACTCCCACCACCATCCCCAGAATCTCGACCTCGTCCCTCATTCTCCACCACCAGACGGCACCGAACGCCGCCCCCATCACCACCCGCTGCGCCGTTGTCTCCTCCCTGTTCTCCCCGTAAATCGTATCGTCCACCAGAGGCCTCACTACCGTTCTCGACCAGAAAAGCGTAATCTCGTGCAACCCGATGAAAAACAGAGCCCTCTGCTCCCACGTCAACCGGCCTTCTCCGGCCACCACCGGCCACACTCCGGCGAATATAGTGGCCTCGACGCCGGTTCCGACGCCGAGCTGCAGGACCCATAACGCCGTCCACGAGAGGGGGAGGCCGGGACGAATATTCCGGCCGGTGAGAGAGTGGAGAAGAGCCAGGAGGCAGACGGAGGAGACGAGGACGTGAACCAGAGGTGGGTTGAGGTCGACGAGGAAGGAGATGATGGTGAAGGGGAGAGACGGGTGGGGAATGAATGGGAGAAGCTGACGGGCGGTGGAAAGCCTGGCCAGTAAGAGAAGGGAGAGAGGAAGAAGAAGACCCAGAATCGCGAGATTGAAGTGATGGAAAGAGGAAATCAATACAGTTCTGCTGAAGATGAGCCGCTGCTTCTCCATTTTTCTGTCAATAGCTAACAACAAGGATTGAAGCCTTCCGCATTAGTCCGCAAACCCATTTGAGATCACGAATATAGACGATAGATCGAGGTGGTGATCAGCACGACCTGCGGCATTCCCACGGTTGGTGAAAATTATATCATGGGCGCATGACACAGTCCCTGCGCATTCTTACCAGAAAATCTGTATTATACTATGAAACGAATGACACAGTCCCTGCGCCGTCTTACCAGAAAATCTGTATTATACTATGAAACGAATAAACGCCCTCAATGATACTTAAATTCAGCAGGAGCTTAGAATAATAGTGTTGAACTATATGAGCAATCTGGATAATCGGACGTGAAGAATATACAATATTTGGACGCGTTTTGGAGGAAATTAACCCCCAGACACAGCCGGACCAAACCGGGTTTTGACAAACATTTGACGTGGGAACGGGTCAAAGACTTGTAGTGGCAAAACCACCCAAGTCTCACATGGCAAACCAGGAGAGAGGGGAGGGGGATCCCTTTGGTTAGTCTTGATTGTGGATGGGGACATCCCCTCCCCACGCTCCACCCACCTTGCCCTCAAATCATTGTCCTTGTGTCCCATATATTCATATCTATGGATAACAACTTGTATACTTTCTTGGTGTCAAACAAGAGAGATTTTTTCCTATAACATAAAGAATAGGTTGGGGGATATATATACCCCAGTAACCCCACTCACTACCTCTCCCAAATCATTGCCCTGTCTATAAAAGAGACTTTCAATTGAGCACTAATGCACTATCCCATGTGATGAGAGGGTGAGCAAGCTGGGGAGGGGGGTACCCCTTCCCTTTCTCTCTGCACTCCTCCGAGGGAGAGGGGTGACTGAGTCCTTAATTAGATACTGGGTTACTCGAAAGAGGCGTGAAGAGAAAAGACTTTCTCACATTATTGGCTCTTTTTTGGCCGAGGTGAGATACTGACATTTATGTGAGTTCTTCTCCACGGAGAAGCACAGCCGCCCCAACTTGTGCCTACTTGCTTGGGGAAAAAACAAAGCTCTAGTGCTGAATTATTGGGAAGTACGTACGTTGCATGGGACCTCAGCTGAGCTTTCAATTTCCGGCATGCCCTACCATTCATATAGAAACACAATTTTAAGTGGGGTACTCTCACAACATTTTGGACCTTCGTTCTATTTTTCAATTATAAGATAAAAAAAATCAAGGGTAGATAGCAATGACGGAGGGACAGAACAGTCCATACTTTGTTAGTTCAGTCCTTTTATAATGACCTTCAATTCTTTTAATAATTTGAATGGAGCTCAATGACCATCTTTTACATCTTAAGCTTCTACATCAGAATTAATTGTTACTTCAACAAGGCTCTCTCTTAAGTCTTACCTCTTTGTGTCTCAAAATAAAAGATTGAGGGACTCTCAACTAACTAGGATTAAGTATTCCAAGCCATAACTACTACTTATTGTCTCGCAAAATTGTTGTATATATCTCTCTTAGTCAACATTATTTAGTTAGTTTTATATACATTATTAGACGTTGATATATATTAATATATCTGACATATTTAGCTGCACCAACCCCTATTAGGTCTTAATTGACTGTCACCTGGTAAAAACACAGACATACTTCATGATTTATGTGTTCAACAATAAAAGTACTCTCCCCTGAACATTAAAGAATACTAATTTTAAGAAAGAAAATTAAAAATTGTGATTTCATTAATAAAAAGAATTATAATTCATGATTTAGGGTTTAGATTTAAAAGTTTAGAACACCAAATTAGACACTTCGAAAAGAGGCCAGCCTGATTTAAACCCTCCGTCTTGGTTTAATTAGAAAAAGAAAAATACATAGTTGTGCAACTTGGACTTTTCAAAAGCCCCAGGCATGGCTTCTCCTTATCCATTCCCCTCCCTATAATTACTATGTACGCTGTATACCGTACAGGTATAGGTAGCAGAGAGCCAGAAACATAAAGTCCCTCCTGTGCTTTCGTCTTCTTCACTTCCTCTACGCTCTGCAAGTCTGCAGGACAGAGCAGGACCACTCGATACTCGATTTGTGGAAGATTCCGCGGCCTCATTCCCTTCCTCGATGTTCATCATCGATGTTCCCCAGTTGGCCCTCCTTTTCATTAAAACTGATTCATTCACCCTCCGAGATCGATCGTGAAAGCTTCCCTCTCGTGCATTGAACTTGGCACCAACGACGTTCCCGCCCCTTTTTCCCACTTTTCACCCCCCCCTCTTCCCTCCTTTTCCCGGCACCCACGCACACGACTTCCTTCCCGTCAATTCAAGTACTAATTCTTAATTTACCCCCTTCAAACCGCTGCGATTCCGCGTGTCCAGGCTCGTATTCCACCATTAAAGGAATCCCTTGAGAGCACTAATATCCCAGGAACAGTAGGTACCGGTATCGCGGAATGTGGGTTCTACTTACAGAGGTACGTCTTCGGTTTCTTGTACTTGGGTTAGCTCTGCAGATTTAAATACCCTTTATTCGTTTCTGGTGAGTATTAGATAAAACTCTTTGCTTCTGTAGCTCTGTACGCTGTAAAAAGAGAGAGAGAGAGGTCTATTGGTTTTATTGGGGAAGAGGAGTGTTGTGGATGCGCGTGAGTGGGGTGGCGGTGGCCGCGGTTGCTTTCTGGGGATAAAAAAAACTGATATTTATTGCTCGTCACCTGCGATTTTTCCCACTTTTATTAAGGGGTGAGAGAGGAAAGAGGGACAGCAACTTGGCTTGTCATGTCCTTCGCTATCCATCTCCTTAATGGCTTGGAGATGATCCGTATCCGTTTCTCTGCAACTTCATCGCTATATCTCTTCGTCTTCGACCCCTCTTTTTCGCTTCTTCTGCTCTTTCGGGTTAGATATTCGACGAGTAAAAGGGAGGAAGAAGAGAGAAGGGAAAGATGGCAGAAAAAACATTAATAGATGATCTCCCCGGCGAAGAAATGGAGTTGAAGACTTTGGATGAATCGAAGGCGGATCATCAGGTGTCTAAAAAGAGGTAATAGACGATTTGCTTGTTGAGAGTTCGGTCCCTGTGAAATTATCTCAGGCATGGACAATAATTATCTCTGGATAAGTCTTGTAAGATCTTTCTGTTCTGGGTCTTTGAAACTTTTTTCCTGTGGAATTCTTTTGTTAACAGGAAAAGTATACAGAAAACGGTAGTGACGATGACGATCGAAGCAGATACTGGCAAACAGAAGGGTGAAGGACCACCCTCGGATCTCTGGTCTTGGAGGAAGTACGGGCAGAAACCCATAAAAGGATCTCCTTACCCAAGGTAGTTCCTTCTTCTTCAGGAAACTCTTTTTCATTCGTTTTTTTGCTAAGATTTCAGTCAGTTGTTTCTGACATCTCATGTCGATTGTAGTTCTCGAAAAGAAATAACTTCCTGCATTACTGATGAAAGATGGGTTGTCCATATATGCAACTTATGGGTCTGTTTGCCCTCCATATCTGCAGGGGCTATTACAGGTGCAGTACCTCAAAAGGCTGTTCGGCCAAAAAGCAGGTAGAGAGATGTAGAACAGATGCTTCAAAGCTCATAATCACCTACACCTCCAGCCATAATCATCCGGGCCCTGATCTTCTCTCAGACATAACCAAACACCCACATCAAGAACAACCCAACCAAAGCTTCGAAGTTCATTCACTAAATCAAGATCAACCTGCTGTCAAAGAAGAAGATTTGTCCGAGAATCTGTACTTGCAGTCTGCAATGAACGTTTCCGAAGAGAACACAATCCAAAGCGATCATAACGCTTTAACCACCACAGCAGGGAGCACCCATGAAGAACATTTAAGCCTCCTGTATGATGAAGCACCTCTCTCCTCCTACCCCAACATCATCAACTTCTCTTCTCCCAAACCAGAAGAAAACGACTTCTTCGATGAACTCGAAGAACTGCCCATCTCTTCGTCATTCTCAAACTGGACGAGGAGCAGTTTCTTTGACGAGAGGATCTCCTGCTCGTCACTGTTGGTATAGTTTATCATTGTAACATAGAGCTCCCTCACTCCCTGTAATTTTTGTTTTTGTTTTTGTCAGATTACTCCTTTTCTGTTAGTAAGATAAGATAAACAAAGTTGAAGTGAAAAAAGCTGTAGAAATCTGAATGGGTACACTCCAACTGCTTTTGTAGAAAAGCTAGGGAAAGGACGGTAAAGTTAGTGGAAGGAGTTAGAGCGTTGGAATGGCTGCTCTCAGAAAATGAAAAGAGGCCACAAGCTTCACGAGGGCGGCTGCTGGCTGCTTATTATGATGTGTCCGTTTTGGCAGATACTCTTGTTGAGATGCTTCCCTTCTTTTCACCCTTTTGTCTTCATATACGATTCGTTTCCAGGATCTAATCCGCTGTAAAAGAGCTTCCTGTGCTAAAATCAGGGCAGCAGCACTAACAGAACCCTCCACCCAGAAACGCCAACAAGATCACATCAGTCCTCCAATAATAGCCCCACAGATTCCACATTTGTTTATGTTCTTATGCTATCAGAGGATGACTTGCAGCACCCGCCAAGTCCAGAAAACTCCAAATGAGCAGCAGTTTTGGATGCTTAAATAATGAGGACTCTTTAGCCGCATTAGAATCCAGGGCTGTGCCTTCTCCAAATGTGATGGAGAGATATGAATAAACTTTTTCCATGGTGGATGGGCATTGGATGCATCGCTAACCACTACCTGCACAAATCACTTCGCGTTCTTGGGCTCCATACGGTACCCAACGGTTAAGGGAATGCAGAGTGCCAGTCTGTGTAAATTGAATAGGAATGAGACGTGATCTCTTTGATGAGGCTTCAAAGACTTGTGTCACTGAAATGCAGAAGTGATTTGGAGCTTTTTTGTTAGTTTTGTTTTATGCCATGCATAAAATCATGTACCTGTGTGTGGATGTTTATACAAGATGAGAATTATCAGTAAATATTTGAGCAGAGAGGAAGGCCGAGAACAAAATATTGGAATAATCTGCGTAAAAGTGGATTAGAAAGATTTTGTCCAGAACTTCCTAAACCGCCATTTAGATTCCGACCCCTAGAATTCGCACAAAATCCGCTTTGGATTATGAGACTTCAGTCATTATGAAGCTGATGAAAAAACGGGCTGCACTAGCTAATGGTTGCAAAATCTGGAAAAGCATCTCTCATCGTGGATTAAAAACAGAAGGGGATGTTAGAGTGGCGAGTGTTCTTTATTTGGGGTTTCTGTGGGTTCACTGAAAGTGGGAGCAAGCGACAAGACACGATCAGACATGCAAAGGGAATAGGAGAGGGAATAATGATTAGGAGCAATTTTAAAAGGGAATTCACGAGTGGAGGCATTTGGGCCTGTCTTCCTCGAATTTGAGGCTCAGTGCACTCATCATTGGGGATTGATTTCCATGCAATTGGTTTTTTTCTTTTTTTTAGTGTGGTGATACCTGCCAAATTTTACTGGGTTTACGGCTTGACGTGGGGTCCTAGTTGGCAATCATTTTTCTTTTTTATACACTTTGCTCTCACCTCTTATTCCTGTTTCTAAATTCTTCTCACCTTAATGCAGTCTTTTAGGGTGAAAAGATTAATCCCTTCGATGTGGAGGTGCCTGTGTCTTTCGGAGGGGAAGGAGGCCGGTTCTCCTTTTTACTCTCGGAGGAAGGGACTCGAGAGTGTCTATCCCTCATACAAGGCTCCACTAGAAAACGCCATTAGGATACCATATACAGGGCTCCACTGTACACAGTCCTCTTTCCCCACCTCTTGACTGGTAGAGTAAAACGCCAGTAGGATACCACATATAAGGGTAAAACGCCAGTAGGATACCAAAACCTTCAGAATGTTTACTATAATCTCAGTTCATACTCAGTCCCAAGTCCATGTTCTGTGCACCCGATGCACCAAAAAAATTTAACTTTGGGCCAGAGAAGTTTGCATTAGAGGATGAGCTCGAAACCCACAGATGAACTGTTGACCAAAGAATCTAACATTGGGCAACCTTCAATTATATTTGCTGAATCTATGAGTTACAAGAAGCTAAAAATGCACTATCCGGAACTAACGAAGTTTGAGGAAACTATCAGTCTTTACTTCCGCTAAATGAATGGCATGGAGGTACAAATCATGTAGAACTGAAGCATGCGCAAACGAGAAGAGAACCTCCACAGCTGCATTCACGCTTCTAAGCAGTAAAATCCTTCACCACACAAGATTTAGGAAAAGCCTTTCACATGAGTATACCCAGATGGTGAATTACAAAGACTCAACTCATTTAGACATGTGTAACTAGACAATACCAAGTGGATGCCGCAGATTACACTTTCTGACCTTCGACAGCAGGTAGAGGTTGAAGCGCTTTTAGAGGGTTCATGATGACCCCGTCTATAAGCCCATAGTCTGTAGCTTCTTTAGCACTCATAAAGAAGTCACGGTCTGTGTCCTGGTTTATCTTATCTAGAGTTTGACCAGTGTGATAAGCAAGATATCCATTAAGATTTGCCTTATGATGCAGCATTTCATTGGCCTGTGAAACATGACTTAGTAAGATAAACATGACTAGAGAGAAATTGACAATCGAGTGTAACTGAATGCCTGAGAACTAGGTACCTGGATGTCTATGTCACTTTGTCCACCTTGCGCCCCACCAAGAGGTTGGTGAATCATAATCCTTGAGTTTGGTAAACTATATCTTTTCCCTTCAATTACGTATGGTTCAGAAGAAGAACAAATGAAATATTCAGTCATGATAGAATAATTTGCTAAAGATGTTGAGAAACTGTCCTCTGTAATAGCTAAAAGTAGGATACCTTTGGTTCCAGCACTGAGAAGGAATGCGCCCATACTGTTAACAAGCACCAGATAAAACCAACAACTACGTGTCAGCACATGAGCAATGCGGAATGCGAATATACCAATCAAAATAACTACTGAATTATGAGCACATATTGGGAGAAATACGTAGGCAAAATGAAACAAGTAGTTTGAGAAAAAAAATAATATAAACAAAAAACTAAATTCGCTCCAAATCCTAATTTAGTTTGCTGCTTCAGTGAAATACCAAGCAATGCTGGACTTCGCTTAAAAATTAAATATCATCTAAGCCATACAACACAATTTTTTTGTCTGTCCTCTGTATTCTATGTGATTTAGAAGCTTGATTTTAGCCTGTTGAAAAGTTCATGAAATTGAAAAAAATACATGAGACATACAATGATCAGCAGACCGACATCCTAGTGCACGAGGATAAAAAGGCTTGAGCTCTAAAAGGTAATTTTTTTGTATTTTTTCATTGGCTTACCAGATGGGCCTGTTTTCTTCAGTTAGTTGGAGACTGTGTAGCTCTCAAATAATATTGATGACCTTGGATTATAAGTGACAGGGATTAAGACTTCGGGTTTTTTCAGCTTCTGAAATGTTTATAGAGCTCCTTGATGAGCTCTCATAATTAAGAAATTTGGATGCTCTACTACCGTCTAGAAGAGGAATCCACAATCATCTTTTCCTGTTTAATGGCTGTTACGACAAAGCTCAAAGTAGAAATGGAGCACATCATATAGAGAGTTTACTGTTCGCAATAGATTTGAAAAATAAAAACAAGTAAGAGAAATCCTCAATAATCTGTCCCTCTGCTCAACTGCTGTTACCACAAGGCTTTAAGTTTAAAAATTGAACATATTCTATGGGGGTTTAACTTTTCACAATTGAATCCGAAACGGTTGCAAAATTCTGATCGTACAATCTGACAAGCCATAACCACCAAGTTTTCCATGTCCTTCATTTTATGCTTTTGGTTTATCTTACCCAGACTTTTACCTGTGTAACACTAAAACTCGTTCATACCAAATTCTATACAATATGCTGTTAGAATGCCTACAACTTTACATTTCAAGCAAACAAATTCAAAGAATTTAGAAGGAATCATCTGAGATGTTTATTGACCTTTTTTCTAGGTTATCTCATTAACAAATTTACAGGAACGCTCAAGCAAAACAAAGGAAAAAAGAAAAGCTCACAGTTGATAACAACAAGTAAAGTTTGAAAAACAGAAATAATATGTTCATGAACAGCAAACAATGTAAGACACTACCTTGCTGCTAGTCCAACGCAGACAGTGGACACATCAGGTCGGATATGCTTCATGGTATCAAATATTGCCATACCTAAAGAGTAGTAGAATCCAGTTAAACAAATAAAGACACATACCATATGGCCTTAATACTTTCTAATTAGCAAAATGCTCCACAATGGACGTGTTGCTTCTTACCAGCTGTGACAGATCCTCCTGGAGAGTTCACATACATGACTATATCCTATTGAACAAGATCATAAAACAAATTATACAGCACCATTCGAAAACCATAATACATGTATAGAAGGTGTAAAAAATGTCATCTTAATTACCTAAACGCAGCTTCTACTAAACGATTTTTTAAGTCTATCTAATATGTAGCCTTCACTTTGGCACAGATAGAATCAAGAACGAAAATATTTATAAGTCCAACCACAATACTCATGGGGTCACACAGGAATGTTCTCACATTTGTCTAAGTTCGTCCAACATTCAATCCAACATATTTATCTTCCTAGCATTATTACGTGAAATGTAATAATAAACTGTCCTTTCCTTGCAAGGAAAAGAAGAATCAAAGAACCGACCTTGTTGGGGTCAACAGCATCAAGATAGAGCAGCTGGGCGACGATGATGTTAGCCATATCATCATCCACGGCTCCACCGCAACGGATTATCCTCTAAAGACCAGCAAGCCCAAAGAACCACGAATTAAAATTAACTAAAAATAATAAATAGAAGAGGACTCAAACTCAATCAACTCAAGATAAACCTCACATGCTGAAATAACTGACTGATAACACTGTGAAAGCGCTCTTGAACCATAGGTGATGGTCCTTGACCTCCAGCTGCTTCCACCGGAAAGTAAGGGGAAGAGGGGACGCACAAATCATCCCTAAACTCAAGTAACAATAAAAAGAAAATTCATAACAATAACACTAATACTCAATATGTCATGAAGCAACCAGGCAAAATCATGGCACACATACCTTATAGACCAAATACCCTGTCGAAAGTTGCTATTGGGTGTCCTGTACCCGGCTGGAGAGGAATAAACTGCCCTCGCAGAACTCCAGCGCGTACGCCCACTCTGAACCGACCAACTTCGAGCGCTCCTGACACGAAATCAAATAAAAACGATAGAAAAGAATAAGCAAACAAGATAAAGGTGAAAAAAAAAATCCATCAAATTACAGATAAAGATGGAACTCAACAAAATACAGACATAAACTTAATTTCAGAAATGGGTTTCTGGGGGGAGGAAAACATACTTGGGATGAAGAGGTTGGAACAGCAGAGACGGAGCCTGATGCTGGGAATGGGCGGGGGCGGAAGAAGAAAGAAAGGGAGTGTTGAGTTTGAGAGCAGATGCGGAAGTAGTCGCCACGCAAGAATGCGCCATTTGAGAAGCCCTAAGTAAATTATCCTAAGTAGAGGAGAGAAAATGGTGGTGGCGAGTGTTGGCCGGATTCTTTGGGTTCTCCCTTATCCGCCCTTCCTCTCGACTGCTGATCTTTTCCGCAGTTGCGGCTCCGGGAAGTAAGAGAGCGACACAGACTGGACCAACGCCTGTTACGTTCTTACATATTAGGAGACGGGTTCAGGTTGGGTTTTTGGAAACCCGAACCCAACCCTGATGCTTAGTGTTAATCCTGAAAAGTTCAATATTTAATAAAAAATTAAAAATTCACAAGGATAAGAAATCAAGTAAATTTTAAAATAATTATTAAATCTTATGTGGTACCCAAACTTACTTTTTAGTTACTCTCCTCAAAGTGGTCACCTTTAAGCTTAATTTTAATAGGCCCTTTTAAGAAAATTTAAGGCTTTAAAGCACCTAGGTGGATTTTCCTTGGAATTCAGATGGTCATACAGTTCCACTGGTTCAACAGTGGTGGATCGTTCGGAAGCTGAACTTCATCCTTCATCGTCATGAGATGACTTTGTTCAGGAATTTCCACCATGAAGCCGATGTTCTTAAGCAGAGGTGGCGTTCAGGATGCTTTGACAATTCAGATCAAAATTTTGTACTGCTGACAATTTGGATTCATTTAAAAGTTTCAATATAATATTCTCTCAATTTCAGACGCAGTTGAAGGATCGGAAAGCAACCATCGTCATTGAATATACACATGCATGGTAAGATTGAATAGGGAACTACCTGTCCTTCCTAAAGCATCAGGCCAGAAAAGAAAAAGGAACACGTCTAATATCACTTTCAACTTGCATACTACAATTCACTATTAAGCATCTCCAAGCCTGGAAAACTACTGGAATACACATCTTTCCCAGAAATCTACAAGCCTCCGATACCCATCTATGTTCTACCCCAGCATCCTACCCGACTAATCAAGCTCCTGCTATACAAACAACAACGGAGGTCCCTTCACATCTTCAGCAACCTGCCGCTTTCAAGAAGTTGTCAAATGGGCTGGCAGGAGGCAGTCTCAGTGTTGCCCATGGTTGAGTGGGGCTTTCCTCAGGTAAACTGTAGTTGATCTGCACATAAACACAGTTGGGAATCAATAAGATGTCAAGGCGAAAAGTTAAAAAAAAAAAAAAACTTAAAGAATCAATTTGGCATCAACACAGAAGATGTTTACCCCACTCACGTTTTCCATTGTTGACTGTGCCGAGCCAGGGAAAGTCAGAAGCAGCTTGTCTGGTCTTGAGTTGTTACCTAACCAAGTAGACAACTTCTTCCTTGTACCTGTGCCCAGGGCCTCACAGTGACTGGCCATAGCACTGTAAGGGACTGGTGTGGTGGAAATGGATGAAGCAGCCACCTGACCAGCTACTTCAAGTGCCTGATATGACACTACAGCATGTTAGAGGAATTCCCACATTTCTAGCACCCTTTATCTGCGAAATGTTTGGAAAAAAAATGTGCAATTCTTTGCTTCCACATGGCAAAAATAGAATGAAAAATTATGCACATACAAGAAGGTGGATAAAGAGAAAAGATTACTGATTCAAGTAATTGCCCAACACTAAGGATTTGTGACAACGATGGAGAATATGGTACTTTACTGAGGAACCGAGGCAGATCACCAGCTGACATTTCACTGACAGCATCATCCTCAATAGATGGACTTAGAGGAATATCCTGTGTAGAAATCAAACTTCCTTTAGTTACAACCGTTCTGAAGAGAAAAAAGGTCACAAAATTCTACAGTAGTTATGCACCGAGTAGAACCCATAAGACAATTACATGGAAGGATTGTACTGCTAAGGGTAGACTTACTGCTCTGTGGAAAATTAAACAGAATACCTAATGTTTTCTTTAATACAATTATTCTATATAATTTACTTTTCCTAACAAAGTCTTAAAAGCATGAGAAATGTAATGATATTGGTACATATTCCAGTTATTGCAACAATGTGGTCAGAACTCACCTCATCAAAAGAAGTTGACCCCTTTGAAAGCGAAAGGGCCTGAAAATGATCCAATTCAAATGATTGTGGACTAAACAAGGATGTGTTATCTGGTATAAATGTCACTGAAAGTTGCTTGGCTACATCATCCTTGTCCATCTGCCAAACATAAAAAAAACAAAATTAACCTAAGCAAACAAAACAAAGTACAAAAACATTCTGAGAACAACCTCAAGATACATATTTTCCCACACCACAGGCTTAAACTAAATCCCACCCCTTCAAAAATGTTAAAAATGCATGAAGCAGATATGCCAAATGAAAACCATACCTCAGATAAACTGGAGAGCTTTTCAATTAAGATGTCTACTAAAGTTTTTTCATATTCTCTCAATATAATCCTCAACTCTGAAAGCAAGGATACAGCAGCTTCTTCATCAGCAGTTGAACCATATTCCCTCAAATCAGTTTGAGGCTTGTAATATAATTGCATATCATCAGCAATGTGCAAATATGGGTCCACCTGAGAAAATTCTTAATATAAGGCCTCCATAAATATAGTAAATTATAGGCACCAAAGAAAAGAATGGAGAGACAGCTACAATTTTTGAGGTCGCCACATTACAAAAGATTTTATAAATACCTTTCAAGGAAATCAAACCAGATTAGAATTTAAAATACTCACATTGTATGAAACCGAAGACCTAAGCAAGTCAATCAAGTCGATGATTTGATAACTCTTTGCTGCAAATAAAAGCATAGCAGTTGCAAGAGAATAAAGAGATCTTTGCCTCGAAGGAGGCAATCTTCCTGCTAGGTGACAAAAGAAGTAACTTAGTGCATGGGAAATCTAAAACTCCTCAAAGCAAATCAAAGCACTTTCCAAGTTCACCAATAAAATAAGTGAATGTGTACAAACGAGCATACCACTGAGATCTAGGGATACATTTCGCAGAGACAAAGGTAGCTGAAAGATACGCAGAATCATGCCATGCTTGGTGTTCTACATGATTGTTGTACCAAAATAAGAAACCAATTTGAAGGTACTTTAGAGTTTGAAACTTAAAAAGCACAAACATGCATACTTCACCTTCAGCCCTGAAGAGAGAAGGGTCAAGCTGAAGGAATGAGCAATAGCTTCGAAATTAGAGGGCAAGTTATCAGGAAGATTGGCCTGTACCCAGAAGGCAGAGAGCAACTGCACTAATTGATCTTCAGTCAATTTCATGATCATCAGCTCCTACACCAGGTTTACCAAATAAAGGGCTATTTTAGTGAGATGAAATATTAGAGGCTACTAATTTTGCCAGAAGATGACCCAAAAGACCATACCTCATCAGCCAAACAGGTTACCCCTCCTCTCCTGTCAAAAGAGTAGTTAATTTTGTAGAAATTTGGTGACCTCTTCCTTGCCCACCCTTGTTTCAATTCTTCTTCAATGACATCCCTTTCCCTATGGTCATCATGAATACCATCTCCATGCATCTCAGCACTGACACATTCCTTCTCCTTGCGGAGCTTTTCTAAGAGAGCAGTTACAGAGGCAGAAGTGGATGCGGTTTTAGACTGCCACCGCCTTGGTTCATTCGGACCTTCGTGCCTTGAAGGGTCAGAAGTTGGAACAAGGAGAGTCGCGAATATCCAATGGGCCCCAATACGAGTTTCAACATCAGGATGCACCATGGTCTTCAGAAGCTGCATGAGAAGAGCCTCTGGAAAATCCTAGCAAGTAGAAATGCAAAATAAAATATCAAAGGTCCAGAAGTGACAAAGATTTAAATTGTAAGGAAGAACACTTGAACAATAAGAGCACAGAAACACATCATTCCGAATTTAAACACCAAACACCTGATGTGAGTGAGAGCTGACTGATGCTAATGAAATAATATGAGCGAGGATCAACAGAGACCCAATAATTGCCCTAGTAGCAACACCAACTGCTGGCAGCTTCTCCAGTGTTAATGCCATCATGTCAAATAGTGGTCTGGCATCTCCCACCTACAAAAGCCCATAACGGAAAATAGAAATCATTAGAAGAACAATCTGTATAAAAATGAATTCAAAGTGAGTACTTTTTGTTAGTTGGAATAATTTTACATAAGAACCGCATGAATTTTTAGTTGGGAAAAGGCCTCTTTTAGTCCTTTAAGGCGAACTAAACCCCAATTTACAAGGCATAAAAGCTGGTACTTGTCCATGAATTTCCATCTAAAATTGTCCTCATGTATGCCACAAGTAAGGCCTTTACACATGTGAAGGAGTAAAAGAATAGCACAACATGGACTTAGCATGAGGAAGTTTTTGCATGTATTACATGAGAACAGGCCACCCAACTTTGATCACTTATGGAGAGAGCTGGACTCAAACTTTAACCTGGTATAAAAGACAGTAACTCTATGTGCAGTTACTACCCCATTTATACTGCTCACATCCCATGCCTTTTCCTCGTTTATCTGCAAATCGCATGCACATGTGGAAATTTTAGGGATGCACCTGAAACCTAACTTTACACTTCTTTTTTCATGATATAAATTATAAGAAAGATACAACTCTGAACTTCTCACTTTAAACCACTGCCGTCAAACAGCAATCTGTGATAAGCAGTGCGACTAAAAGCACAAAAAGTCCAAAAAGATGATCTTTCACTTGGTGCATCTAGATTCCTAAAGACGACCACCTTAGATCATTTTAAAACATGCATCATGCTTGAAACACTACATATCCATGCTCAGTCCTCAGCTGCTTTTTCTTTTCCTCAAGAAGAAGAAAATAAGTCATTTGGTGTAGAGAAATAACAGTATTAGCCAATATCAACTGTAAGCTTAAAAAAATAAGAGAGCAATATGTTGGAGCCCTCTAATATTAGCCAGGCATTTTGAGAAGGGACCAAACTCACTTAGTATGGCATAAGAGCTAGAGACTCAGCTCAATTTGTTCTCTACACACCAAATACATTAGTTCATTTTTATTCGAGGAACGGAATGGAAGAAAGGAAATTTAAGAAAAATAGAAAGTTGAAACTCATATGAAAACTAGAAAATAGAGAACTAACCCCTTTAGCAATCTCCATCAGGCAATCTTCAATAGACTTTTGAAGGGCAATGTTCGCGTTTGATTCCTGCTGCCCTACTGATTCAACTGTTGCCTGAAGACTTTTCCTCAGGTGCCTGCATAAGTCACTCACAACTCCTATCTCGACCATTACACCTTGTGATCTTAACTGGTGTGTCAGGGCAGTGGCAATCTGAACAATACTGGACTTGGTTTGGGGATCATGTCCTATGTTTTTATGGTCTAGATGTCGTATAACTGCAGCTAAAATAAACTGCCCATTCCCTAAATTTGACAAAAAAAAGGAACATATTCAGGAAAACATCAGTAATAATGACATAAAAAAGTGTTGGTTGTGGCAGCAGGTTGGGAAAAAAAAAAAAAAACAAAGACAGATCTCACAATTTCTGATAGTACAGTACTTCTATCAGTGGTTTGGGAAAAAAACGGGGGCAAAACATTACCTGAATCCTCAACCAAGTAAGCCATATCTGACAAGACATGCAATGCTAACCCATGGCGCAAGCTCCAATGTCCACCTTTATCGAAGTAGATCAGCATGGGATCTAATACTCGCCGCATGGTTGTGCTCTCCTTGGCAAGCTCAACCATGTTTTGGATGCAAATTTGAGACCAGACTCGAGGCGTCTCACTCTCTTCTCTGAGGCACAAACATTGAATCATGTTAAAACAAATTAGAATTAACACCAGAAGTTACTGAAGGCATCATCCCTGAGTCATAGTAAATAAAATAGCATTTCAATAAAAAGAGATCATGCACTCACTGAAAGCAATTTCGATCTAAAAATATCTTATATCCTCAGATACTTTCCCTCCCTACCTTGTCAACATTGAAGGATCTCTCTGTTCAAGACGTGGCCTCAATGGCAAGTTCATAGGGCTGAAATCGCTAGAAAAACCAGCAACTCCTCTTGCTTCACATCTCATTACTTCATCAACCCAATTATGGTGTGATTCCCCCCTTTCATCATCTTCTTCAGCATCCAACCCATAGTTATCTAAGGTGACTTTCACGATCTACCAAGAATGTTCAGTCAATAAACAAGATGTAAGATTAACAACATTAAAAATTTCTTTTCAGGAAAATCTCAAATTTTAATTGTGTAAATATTTTGTTGGATAGGAATAATTAATTTAGAAATTTGTAGCATTTCCAAATGAAAAAATGATTACTTTGAGGTTTTACATCGTGGCATGGCAACGTAATTGGCGGTCCAGGTAAGAGAAAATCTAGGGCTTAGGGTTAACCCATAGAATAGGAAGATAATATTCAAAAAAAAAAAAAAAAACTTTTGCCGATTTTATCTCTTACTGGACTGCAATGTGGACGCCACATCAGGATGTAAACCCTTGCAGTAATAGTTCGAAGTGATTGTATCACCACTCATTTCCGAATATATTACGGAAGTTACATAATTAAAGGTGATTAAAACTACAAAATAGAAAAGTGAATGAACATTGAAGCCAAATTATTACCAACTACTTGAGTTGGAGATGCGATTTTTATAAATTTTGCTACAGATTATTGTTATTCATGACACAAAATTTTGATCACAAGACATGAAAATTACAACAAGTGTGTTTAAAGGAAATTCGGTAACCACTTGAAAATGAAACATACATGTTTACGTATCCTGAAGAGCTATCCAGAAAAATTTCTAAAATTTAAATTTGGCAAAGAAACTTTCTTTGACTTACCTCATCAAAGTCAGAAAAGATGTGAGAGAATTGGGACATGAACCAAATCTGTAACAAAGAAAATCACAGTGATACAATAATCACAATATTTTAGTAATCCTGAAAAACAAGATTGTAGCAATAAACTGAGAAATTTAATGAATGACAGGAGCTGGAGATGTAAGAGAAATCATAGAGAGGAAAAAGAAATTACCATTGCCGACAGACAATACAATGCTGATGATCGTAAGCGGAGTTTCTCATGATCATCACCACTTTCACAAGCTAAAGTACATACTTTGGGAACTAAACTTTCAATGTTATGTGCATACGTCCCATCTGCCTGCACAGGAATGCTTATATTATGCAAATAATAAAATAGCTCTACAAGTTTTTGTTGAGAAAGAAAAAAAAAACTGATATATATAATTAGGGAAACATTTTTTTAACAATGAGGAAGAAAATAGAAATTTATTTTTCACCTGCTAGCAACATTCCTAAAATTTATGTAATTCGTAAATAAAACATTTATACGCTTGTTATACAGAAAGAAAACTCCAAACCCACCTGACAGTAGATAAACCGTGTCAAAGTTTGGCAAGCAAGTGTCCTTATACTGTCCTTCTGTGTGCCCTCAAGCAGTTCAGTAATCACATTGACTAGACTCACGGCAAAATAAGCCCTAGTTGACAACAATAGCAATGAGAACTGTTTTTAAAGGAAAGTGAACACAAACTAGAAATACACTCTGTAAATAAGTGAGTGTGCGTGTGTGTGATCTTGGAGGGGGGTAACTGACAATGAGAACTTTTCATAACTAGATACAATTGGGTGTTTGCAAGACACTTACATCTGATCCTTGCACAAACAAAGTAACTTATCGTATGCTTCTATTATAATAGTAATAAATTTCACATGTTCAGATCGCAATTCTTTAGAGCTCCTCTGTTCAAGATATTTGACAATCTAGAAAACAATAAGGAAGTTAATATCAGCAAACCGAAACAAACATTTCCATAAAAGACAGACAGCTAAATGAGATGAAAACAGAAAGCTTTCTTGAATACCTTTGGTATACGGACAGGGTTCTTGGCAGCATACTCGCCCAACTTTGTGATCTTCCGATCACTCAGAGGAGCATCCTGCAAAACAGATAAAAAGTCAAAAATAAAATTTAAGTAGACAGAAACAAGAGGAATGATCAAAGGCAAAAGAGAGAAAGCATGAGAGATTAAATCAGTTAAACTTTCATTGGCTTTAGGGAAGATAGAAGAGAAGATGTTATACTTGGACAATGCAGAAGCAAAGAGAAGAAAGATTAGGTCATTTAAACTTACTATGGCTTTTGGGAAGATATCAGCAACCAGCTTCTTGTAGCGTTTGACGGGTTGTCGAGATCTTGATCTCAAAGCTGGGCAGCAGACACACATGCTGCCGCATGCAGGGAGAACCCTCCTGGAAATGAAGCCCATTCCTGAGTAGACAAAACCAGAAGAATTGTTAGACGGAAAAGATCAACCAAAGCTAGCCAAAACAAGTACCTAGCACCTGCATGAACAGCACTGAGGGAGAAGGAGACAAAATGCCAATGCAACAAGTACGCAAACAAGACCGGCAAGAAAAAGAGAGGAAAAGAGGAAGGTTGTTGCATAAAATAGAACCTTTACTAACTCCAGAGCAACATAACCGGATAAGAAAAAACATCAACCGTAAAGGTACTGAAAAACAGAGACAAACGCGAGGTCAAGTATATATCAAAATAATGCACATGAAAACCAGCCTAGAATGGAAAAGCGGAAGCCTCCAAATAAGAGGAAAAATTCCGGCATTTTCTGTTGTCATAATCCAAAGGGCCAACTGTACACGATAAACCCATACATAATCCAAAGTCCCCAACTCAAAATACAAAAAGGAAAGGAAAATTCGACGATTATGCGGAACAGAAGTAGGAAAAACAAAAACCACAAGCGAGGAAAGAAAGAGAAAAAATGTAGCAATCAACGCCAAAAAAAATTTTTACAGAAGCATATACCAGGGAGAAGAAAGAACTACAAAGAGCGGAAACTCTCCCTCCACCCGACAGACACCTAGCAGTTACACACCAGCGACAGACAAACGCGGAGGAAGGAAGTAAACCCAGCAACCAGAAACCAAGAATAAAGCAAAAACAAGCACAAAAATGAAAATAAAGGTGGTGTGGAGGTGAAGAACATACTCTGCACCGCAAAGCAGGATCTGTTTTTAGTCTCTCCTTTTTGTTCCTCACTACGCCTCCTCCAACGGAATCCTCCCGCCGAGGAGGGAAGAAACCCGAGGCAGATAAACGAAAAAAGAAACACCCAGAAAACGAAAGAAAAGCAAAAAGAATCACGTGACCAAGACCAGTTTTCTCACGACTGCTGCTGCTGCAGCAGCCGCAGCAGAAGCAATAGCAAGAGCTCTGCAGCTGTCAGAGACTCGGGCCTCCACTACCTTTCCAGCTTTCATCAAGCGAAAAGAGCAATCGAGCTGCTCTAAAATCTTCCAACTAAGCGCAAGGAACTAACAAGAATTTATCAGTTTTTTCCAGGACTGAACTTCCTGTTCATTATTTCTCTCTCGTCTGCATCAGCCTTGACTCTTTGACCATGATTTTCTCCGAATTTATTTTTTCCCAACAATGCGGGTCCCTGACTATCCAAGAGACCTTTCGACGGGCCCACATGCGGAAAGCTCGCCACCTTGCTGGGGCCCCACAAGAGATCAGTAAATGACAAGCCGTTGTTCTCTCATGAAATGTGGTGGTTGCCAACCGAACGGATTTAATGTCCAAAGCCTCCCACCACCCCCACTTCATTAGAAAATAATTCTAGATAAAATGACTATATCTAATTAAAACATAGGTTAACTACCAAAATATTTTCTAAAATGAAATAATCAAATGCTCATAATATACTAAAAATATATTAAAACATGATACATAGTATGACTTTAGGGTTTGGAATCTTAAACATGTTATAAAAAGAATAAAAAAAAAAAAAAAAAGGAAGGAACAAGGGGGGTGACCTGAATGGCTCATTCTCTACGACTTTAGGTTTGGAATCTCCATCTAACACTTAGCTTTTACTCTAATGTTTTTCGGCTTTGGAAACTTGATAAAAAAACAAAATAAAAAACGGGTTCAAATGACCACGAGGATCGATGCATTATTGGGTAATTCCCAAAGTTCTCAAAAACGTCGCTTAGAACCCGGGAAGATGTTTTGAAATAAAAGCGTGCACCGAAGTCAATGTAAAAAACCCTACACCTGCAGGGCTGCAAAAGTAGTACCAGCAGCAAAGAGGGGAATCATTTCGTTTCCTGGCCCTCGAAATTTAAAAAGCAGCGGCTACCACATGCTTTACCTTTGTTATATCTAAGATGACCCTACTGAGGTAAAAAAATCTACTGAAGAGAATAATAACGGGTATAGAATTAAGGCTTTTGAGATACTAAGGTTGGAGATAGAAAGAAATCCGTTTGTGTCTGTGAAACGGAGGCATGTGAATGCAGCTGCGGATATTTTCTTCATGGAGGTTCGGATGTCGATATGGAATTAGAGGCTGATTTAAAACTTTGGATACAGACATCGACGTGCACGATCTGCTACTCACGCAGAATTGACTTTTCCTGGAGTAGCACATGTTGAAACTTATAATAAAGAGTAATGATATTGTCTTGTTACATAATGCAACTTGCCTTTATTTGTAATCTTGATGCTGCATGAGTGTATATTTTATCGTTCAGCTGCGCATACTGGAATGCGTATAGAATAAAAAATGCCTACCCGGCCGCGGGGCTGGAGAAGGAGAATTTGCAGAGGAAACAGAGAGGCCGCATCAGCTCCAGAATCTACTTTTGAGACTTTCTGGTTTCAAGTCCAGTGTTCATACCTGCAATACGCTGCTTCGCGAGAAAAAAGAATGACATAACCCAGTTCAGAACAGGAAAAAAAATTCAAAATTTCCTCGTAAAGAGAGAAATGAAACGGAATCAGCTGTTTTGATGTAAACTATTGTCAATATCGGCACCAAATACAAAGAAACAAGGAGTCGCATCAGCTGTTTTGATGTAAACTATTGTCAAAATCGGTACAAAATACCAAGAAACGAGGAGTCTGCGATGAACTTATGTCCATGGTGTCCTGTAAAAATGAATTCTCCGACTTTATTTTGTCTACAAGATTTAAGTTAGCATAACCTCAAAGTGCCAGGTTCCCATTTTTCAGGAGAAACATATGTTAGATAAGACCAAGATTATCGGCTCAAATAAATCAAACAGAGACGACAAGACCTTCAGTTTTTTTTTTTTTAGAGTGCTTCAGAAAAACTATACAAGCTTCTGAAATTAAATAGGCAAAGAACCAGCAACTTCATACTGCATTACAAGTTACAAAGTACAACTAACTGACGCGATTGGAGGTTTTCCTGGTCTAGTATGCAACTGTTTACCCCCTGGTATTCCGCTCCAGCATATGCAATTGCAGCCCACCAGGACAATATTTTGGGCGCAGTCTACTGAGCGTTTCTGTGAGCTCCATAGGAACAGTCCCGCTTGAAAA
Organism: Aristolochia contorta; assembly: GCA_022405105.1. NCBI lineage: Eukaryota > Viridiplantae > Streptophyta > Magnoliopsida > Piperales > Aristolochiaceae > Aristolochia > Aristolochia contorta. The sequence continues at coordinate 9,458,535 of CM039664.1, forward strand.
TACATCTTCCCATATCTTGTGCAGATCTGCCCAGATCATGTAAACAGATTAAGTACATGGATATTGGAAAACTTGTCAAAACCCATAATAAAACAATGCCACATCTTCTTAAGAGACTCCGAAATTATAGTAATAGAGAAGCAAGAAATATAAATAAAAAATCTGCTGAACGTACCTGCTTTGTCTAAGGAAGAAAGGCACATGATGATCATATCAAACCGTGGAACCTGGGTCATGCACTCTAAATATCTCACTGCCAAGCCCATTTCATCACTGCAAACATAAGGAAGTTAACGCCATGCTAAAGTGAAAAGAAGGAAGTATTAACAGCCGCACGAGGAAGAAAATAATTTGACTCACAAGAAAAAGGTAGCTATGCACTTTACAATGTCCACAAGAATAGGAGCTGATAAAGCAGTTTTAAATATCTGTGGTAAATTTTCTGGCTGTATGGTCTGTTAATTAATGCATTATACGTTAGTAAATTTTCAAAATAAGAAAAAAGAAAAAAATGTTTCCAAAAAAAACGAAAAACCCAAACCTTCAGAAGATCAACTTGAAGAGCACGGTTATCAGAAAATCTTCTCCAAGATACTTCAAACTGGTAAGCAGATTTTGGTGCAGTGATATCCTTCGGAAAAGAAGACATTGCACGAGAAGCTGCACGGGAAGCAAGCTCAAGAACTGACAACTGTGGTTCAAGTTTGTTGTGATCACCAGGATGTCTCTGTTCAAAACCAAAATAAAGACCTAAGGGCAATTTCCCTCCTTTTAACACCCACAAGAACGTAAAGACTAATACTCGTCTAGCACAGTGTCATGAAAATGACAGACCACTAATAAAAATATAACCACTCAACCAAAATTAATAAGAAGAAACAACTGTTGTTTATTCCTTTACAGTTTCAGCTTGAACTGTGGCCACTTTTGCGCTTTGGGAGTTATTGTAGTCAAAAGAAATATCCGGCACATTTCCTTTCGATAACCTTGAATCTTCAACAGGCTGGATGCTTGGAGAAGAACTTTTCACTGGCTGTGATGCCTTTTCAATAATTTCCTGAATGCCAAAAAGAAATGAAGCCAAGAAGTACATTCAGATGCGTACTCAAAACTACTAAATGGATGAAGGATGATCACATTTGGATCTTCTTAATAACCAAACAGGCAGGTATTACGGTGTTACCATAATGCATATTAGTCCAAATGTTACTAACATTTCTTATATGATACTGAAAAATTAAAGTGATATTGGAAATATTTTCATGTACAACCTTTGATTGAAACAGAAGCTAAATTAGAGATGATCCATTGCATCATTTCACACAAACATATACAGGGGCCCATGCCTCCAAGGTGGTTTGCGATCACCCTTGCACCATGAGATAATGACTTTCGAGTCACGTTCAACATGAAGGGACCCGTTAGGTGAGATTCAGTAAAACATCTCTAACCTTGTAAGAGGCTCAATGCCTCAGCCATGGTGGAGTCAATTGGGAGGAGCATGTACTTAGAGGCTCCAATGGAAAGGCAGATGAATTAGCAAAACTAAGGGTCCATAAACAACAACTTGTTGTTTGGACTCCCTAGTCTTCCTATGTAATCAGGCCTTTGGCTGTGTAATTCTTTTGATGATCAATAAAATCACACTTTTCAAAAAATATACAGGGGCCCCTCCTCTACCTGTGCAGAACACATCCGGCACAGGAAGAAATTAAGCTTGGAATACGCCAAAAGAGGTTTGCTCAAACTGGAGATACACCAAAGAAGTGTGCTCAAAAACAGATATATTAATTTCAATACACCAAAAAAGTGTGCTCAAACACAGATATACTAATTCCATTAAAAAGAGAAAATTAAGTGAGTTAGTTATACAAAAGAAAAGAAAATTATCTTTTTCATAAAAGGGTAGTGAGAGCACCTTTGCATACAATTCCTTTGCATCAGAATATTGTTTCTTAAGCTCTTGATTATTTGGTTCGAGCCTCAAGGCAAATTCAGAATCTGCAACCAAATATACATTACAATATGCAGGTAAGCGAATGAGTACTATCAATGCCTTGTCACACTGAGGACCAAACTCACCTTCAATGGCTAATTTATACTTCCTGAGTTCTTTTCTGGCAGTGGCACGCCTTGAATATGCTTTCACATAGCGGTCATCTAAATTTAAAGCTTCTGTGCAGTCACTCTCAGCATCTTCATACCTAATGGGTCAACACAGCTTCAAATAAAATTCTTTTCTCAAAATGAAAACATGCTAGACACTGCACGGCCACCAACTCAAAAAGATCAAATATATGAATTCATGCCAGTATTCCTTTGGACATCAACCAGAGGTAAAGATAACAGGAGCAAGAGGACAGAAACACCTTACTCATAAAAGCAGATAAAAATATACACCACTCATTCTCAAGTTTTTAAAGAAAGCACACAGAACTAAGGTGTATAGTAGCTGTTATAACTCTTATCAGGGTCGTGAATGCAGTCACTGTAACTGAAGGATAAATTAGCGATTAGTAATTAGAAGAGGGAATAGGATTTGATTTGGATAAGAGAACTTCGTACTCTATGTAAGTCATAGTACTAGTAATACTAGTAAATTTTATTTTAAAATGGGAGTAGGAGTTAAAATGACTTTCAGCTACAGTTGGAATTCTCTCTACCTTAACCTTACAAATGTCAGACATTATAATCCATAAGTTGAAACAATCACAAGGCTAAACACATGCTTAATCTCAAATCCTATTTTTGTTTATATATTTCATGTGTGTGAGACTCACACTTTTCCTCTTCCCTTTTTCATCTATTTATGACAAGTTTCGAGAATGTTTTTAGAGCTGACTTTTCACCTATCGATATACTAAAATTATACAGCAAGTCCTGCCTTCATGAGAAACCATTTCAATTAACTTTCTAAAGCAACAAACATCTCCTCAATCCATTTCTCTTACAAGGGGAAATCAACTTTGGAAGCAGCAAAGGTCAGGCAGAAAGAACAAATGCAAATCAATGTTTCATATCAAACAAAAAATTATTCCACAAATGAGACCAAATACAAGTTATTCCTTCAAAGAAAGCTGGTTGTATCTGGTACAACAAACAGTTTCTACATCAATGTTTTTTCAGTAGGGTGAAATCAATGTTTGATGTACAACGTCTTTCTAGGGCAAAACAGGGGTATCTCAATCAGGGAAGAGGACAGGAAAATCCTATATCTTATCAATCCCAGTTCAAACAACAGGCAGCAGTTATTATTCAATACTCAAACTACCTCTGCATCAACTAGACTTATATGGCCACCAAAAGGCATGTATGCTACCAAGATTTGCAGGCCCCGCTGCACTTGTTAAAAAGTGCACTAGAGCTGCATTTAAAGCCACAACCAAAGAAATTCTTTAGAAGTTTCAAGCGAGGATTCCCATCACCAATAAGAGATATACGAAGCAGCTGCCATATTTTCAATAGTCATCCAACGCAGCATGCTAAAATGGATTGCAAATCAGCACTCATCGTGGCCAAACCTCGAGATGAGATTCTTCAGGAGGAACAACTCTAGGAACACAAACGTATGATTATGCAAGACGTAAATTCATAATTGAAACATCATAAGGTAGAGACATGCTTAAACCTTAACTCTATGTATGTTTATCTTTCTAACGGGTCTGGCTCTCTAACTATTTTCTCTCTTCAATAGGGACATGTTCCTAACAAACCAGAGGCAGAGAAAAAGTAATATAACCTCACCATGAAGCAAACAGTAAAAAAGTATTGCCACAAAGAAGCAAACTTGCCTTTTAATTTTGAGATAGGCCATTGCTCTATTTGCAAAAGCAACTGCTGTGGGTGATAATGCGATGCTTCTTGAGTAACACTCGATTGCCTGCTTGAACTTCTTTTGTTTGAAGTACTCATTGCCCTACAAACAAAAATCACATCAAGCTAAGGTGGCATAGTTACACAAAGCTAAGGGGAGCATTTCCTACCAGTTCTTTCTCTGAGTTCGCATCTGGCATACTATCTTCAGTTAATAAACTGCCAGATAGGTTGCCTATTGACTCTATGTTGCTTAACAACCCACTGTTTGGCCTGCTGTGGCCTTGAACTTTCAGAGGAACAGCATGAGATGGATGATTGACATCTGGAGAAGCTTTTCGCGTGGATACTTTATCTGCACTTCTCATTCCGGTTATCTGAGAGAAAGAAACCTCCACAGTTTAGTATAAAGTATCAAGAAGATCATGAATAAGGCGTATATCACATCCTCAGAGGTGAACCCGGTAGAACTAACAATTCACAAGCCAGAGCTAACAAGACAGGTATTTGCCATATAAATTTTTAAGTGGGTCTTTAGTTGCTTCTGTACAAAAAGCTAGGGCTTGCAACATCAAATGTCCTATGAAATCAGCATTTAAATCCCTTCAGTTGGCAAACCTAGTTTTCCAACATGATTGCTTCCGTTGTCACAGTTATGACTTCCACAAAGTAAACGCCATATATGTCAGTAATTTCTGAAGGATGAGCATCCAATTCATCCTTTAAAAAAAAAAAAAAAATTCTGTATCCAATTCACCCCTCCTACCGAAAAAAAAAAAAAAAAATCTTAAGTGGGATAGGAATAGCTAGAAATGTCAGAGGATGAAATATTGTAGGTGAATTGCCACCTTTTTTTCCCCATGTATCTGACCCGTAGACGTTTTGTTTTTGTCCATCAGGGAATGCTCCCACTTTTGTAGGCCATGCAGCAAATCTTGGAACTCCTGCAATATGGACACGAAGGACAAATGTGCATCAGAGGGTTACCATCAAAGCCCAGAAAAAACACTTTTCTCTAACACCTTAAGACGCAAAAATTTCTGCTATATGTGTCTGATATTGCAGTGACACAAGACAGCAAAGAACTCTGATCTGTGGCTCATCCCATCGTACACAAGACAGTCCCGCGACATATAATCAAGTGGACGGTTACAAGCAGAAAATTAGAAGCAGTTGCCTCGAAATTTCAGCTTGAACGAACTGATTTAACCGATGGGAGGAGGCCAGTATCCAGAAATTCTCCATCAAACGTACAAAAGGAACCAGTTGACGACTCCATTCTTTACACTTTCTCACCGTCGCCACTCAGTGGAAAGTTCAAATATAACCTAGTTGGAGCATCAGCCACTCGGACAACAAACCCGCACGGTTGCTCATTTGTTCTTGACTCGATTTGGCACCGGGTAACAGAAATGTGCAGAAGCTCATAGCCACACCAGAAGTAGGACCCGAAAAGAAAATCCTAAATAACACCGGGATTCTACAATATAAAACACAGACGGGTACATAAACGGATATGTCGTGACGTTGGGGAATCCCCTTGATTGCGAGGTATGGAACGAAACTTACATCATCTTTATTGCGACTGTACTTGTTCGAATCTCCCGCCATTTTTATCAGACGCTACCTGTCGAATACCAACCAGCTGCCAGGATTTGTGATCTAATTTCTCGTCGATAACGAAACAAAAAAAGCAGAGGAGCGGCAGCAATGGCAAGAACCGGACGAAGGTTTCGAAAACGTAAATTCAGGCTTAAGAGACAAAACTTTGGTAACAAGCGAAGTTTCTAGCGAGTAGCGAGGTCGAGGTTGAGAGCGCAGTATCAGAGATACGCATAGTATCGGATATTAAGGAATTGGATACGGTATCGTGCATAAATATTAAAATACACATGTACTATACTCTAGGAAAACGTATTAAAATTATAAAAAATAAATATAGATATTTATTAATACTATAAAAATAAAAGACATAATGTTCTTATTAATGGGAATATTTTATAAACAAACAACTTAACTATCTAACATACCACCACCTAATCTTTTTCTTATACCATAATCACAATCCTCTATAATATAGTCAAAATATTTTTTTTCTAAAATATTTGCAAATATCTACCAACATCACACATCATTTGAAATATAATCAGTGTCTTAATAACTTACAACAAATTTTACAGATGTTTCTCTTTGTATTCAATTATTCATAAAAATTAAATCTAAATAAATTAAACTAAATATATTTAAAAACTACATTATATTAATTGATGATAAAAAATAATAATTTTTTTAGAATATACAATAGAATAAAAATATTTAATTCTAATTATGGTCTAAATTTTATCCAACTTGAACGTTACTAAAGACTTGAACAAGATCTATAATGTAAAAACCTTTTTATTTTCCTTAAACCACCGTAAAAAATTGAAACAGCGTTGCGACCTGCAGGAGTTCATCTCTAACCTCTCCCCTTTGCAGCGGCATTTCGGCCGCCATTACAGCCTGCAACCGCCGTGGAACGGTACGCTGACCACCAGCGTCTGTTGCACTTGCACTTTCGTCTCAAATGACGATGGATAAAAAAACAAAGGATGCATAACCGCAATTTTCTAAACAAATTGGTGTATCGTATAAACAGATTTCCTTGATAAGTTAAGAAACCTGCCGATACATAAGGATACGGGAGTTAGTTTATTGTAAATTAAAAACAGTCATTATCTATCGATACTACAAACTATGATCCATAATACCTCATGCTTAAATTTTCTATCTCTACATCGTAAATAAATGTGAAGGTGAATCTATAAAGTATGAAATCTTACATCTAATCATTAATGTTATCAATTATTATTAAACATCAAAACTCTAAATATATTAAGATGTTCATAACCATTAGTTGCAGAAAATCATAAAATGTCAAATAATTTAAACTAGGAATATTGAAGAAGGAAAACGTTATAGTTGTTTAGAAGTGACAATTTTATAACACATTTGTAGCTTTATTTGTGGTAGTACATTAAGAAGTACAGAGATTCTATAATCTTATAACTCAAAGCAGTAAGGCGGTTGTAATTAGTGAGATCAAATGGTTATACTCCCCAGAGTAGAAATCGGAAAGGTAATGTGGGGTTAGTCCAAAAAGAAAGTGATGGTTGTAATTAGTGAGATCAAACAGTTATACTCCCCAGAGTAGAAATCGGAAAATATTAAGAAAATAAGAAACTTCCTTCCGATTAACCAGGACTTAAACCTATAATCTATTACATCGAAGAAGACATCATCTGACAACTGGTTTTTTAGGAGGATCATCTCTTGACAAGACGATCGGAAGAAGTTGAACAAGAAACATTGGCATCTGTCGGAACAGGGGAGAGATAAGGGCTACGAATTGATCAACCAATGATCTGATTAATCACTTGAGAGGAATTACAACTGATGTGAACGTCCCTGGTCTCTCACGGTCGTTGCTTCTTTTATTTCTGTGCATAATCTCCCAAGTGTTTGGGCTTTGTTTTGGCTCTTAGCCCACAGGCCAAAAGAGACTCAATCCCATGAAATATACGACGGAAGCAAAATCAAGCATAAAAAGCAGCCATATCAGGCGGAGGGGTTAGACTAATTGCACAGAGACCCACCAGGATCATCTTCCTCTCCGATGTTGACGCTTCCTCCAGTACTAGTACCCTTGCTGCTGCTCCCTTCCTCGCCACAATACTTCTGCAACCCAGCGCGGAAAACAGGTTCCTCAACACGTCCCACATGGAGGGTCTTTCAACGCCGCGGTCGGCGAGACACTTTTCTGTCGTCTCCGCGTACTTGCTCAAGCTCTCTGGGGTTGATCTTCCCCTTGAGGTGCGGGTCGATCACCTCCTCCAGGGTGCCCCTCTTCCGGCAGTGCAAGGCCCACTCAACGAGGCTCTTGCGTTCCTCGGGCAGGCTCGGGTCTGGCTCGGACCCGGCCTGGAGAGCCTGATGTCGGCCACCTTCGTTACCCACTGCTCGTCCACCAGGATGTTGTCCGTCTTCACATCCCTGTGGATGATCGAGTTCTCCGTCCCCCCGTGCAGGTAGTTGTGCCCGCTCGCCGCCCCGATGCAGATCTCCAGCCTCTCTTCCCACGACAACACCGCCTTGTTGCTGCACTTGATGTTGTTGTACAGGTACTCCCTCAGCGTCCCATGGGCTTTAAACTTGTACACCAAGATCAACTTGTTGTTCTCCTCGCAGTAACTGACGAGGGGAACCAGGTGCCTGTGCCACAGCTTCGACAACAACTCGATCTCCGTCCGGAACTGCTTCACCCTATCAAATGACCGGCTCCCCCTCTTGATCGCGACCTCTCGGCCGTCGGGAAGTGTCCCTCTGTAGACGTTACCAAAATCTCCTTCCCCAATTTTGTTTCTGAAAGTTTGAGTCATTTCCGAAGTCTCTAAATATTTGAATATTATCACGGTCGGGGCCATTGCTCCAGATTGTGTCACAGCACAACACTTCTCCAGCCTCAACCTCCGCCTCAACTCCAAGGCTGGAATTTCCTTCAGTTTCGACTTGATGATTATATTTGTTGAAGTGGGTTTCTTTCTGCATCAAGAAAAAAAAATGATTTTGAACTGTAATTCTATATCCAATTTGCTTAATTTGTTTCCCTCTGAAACAGGGGAGCTAAAATCTGTTATGCATTGATTTAAAAAGTCTAAATGAAAAAATATGCAGCAACTTACTTTCTTGGAGGGGATTTCCGCTCGACCCAATGAAAGCTTTCTCCTTGTGCCACGCCGAAATCTTTCCCACTGACTTCTGTATGTAAAGGAGAGTCTTGGTCTCGCGGGACTGCGTCTCCTACACTATCTGTGAGATTTGTGTCCTCTGCTAATACGACAACTTGTTCACTCGTACCAGCGTTTGAGCGCTCTCCTTTCTCTTCTCCAAAGAGATTCCGAAGCCTCTGATACACTACTTCCTTTCCCTTCTCCTTGGAATATTTCGAATCCAGTCGCCGGGCCGGATTATTCCCATCTTCATCTTCAATAATGGGAACCCTCTTGGTATTAATGGAGTATATTTGGGAGCGCCTCTCCGTTCTGGTGTGGGAATTCGAATTCTTAACACTGGGTTTCAGTTTCGCAGGTTTACTCCGAGAATGCCTTCGACTGGCTTCGCAAGCTTCGGTCGAGTGCCCCTGTTGCCTGCAACCAACACAGTAGGGAGGCAACCTCTCATAACAGAGCTCTTGCCAAAAGCCTCCTTCTCCGATCCCAACCCAGACCTGTCGAGGAACGACCTTGAGGAGATCGACCTCCACGCACACCCTCACCACGTTCGTTCGAGAGAGATTCCTTGTACGACCGTCGATCCCCAACACCTTCCCCGCCAAAGCAGCAATTGGAGACAGAAGCTCTTCCTGGAAGAACACCACGGGAAGAAAAGGCATAGACACCCATATCGCTGAAGAAGATGGCTCCTCCTTGGACGGAATGAAGGTCGGAAACCACATAAACACTTTCATCAGGTGACCCCGGACGAACCACCGATTTCTTCCCCAGACACGGACCATGTCATCTTCTTGTCCAGAGCGACGAAGACATGGCGATGATCCAGTAACGTGACCGACCATTGACCTCTGAGCCTCCACTTCGCCGTGGCCCATTCTCGGAACTTCCCCACCAAGCAAAACTTGAACTTGTTGGCCTGGGAATCGATGACAGATTGCTGAAAGAAAACGGCTGGGTTCCCCTCATACGAATTCTTCTCCATCTGGTCCCGAAAATCCTCACCAGAGTTTCCATTGACGCGATTGTCGTGTGTAGCAGCCGGTGGTTTGGGATTCGCGACAACAAAAGTAGAATTCTTATATTCTGCATATGTGGAATAGAAACACCGCACCACCCAATTTTTGGTAGACTCCTTCCGCTTCTTCTGCTTTGCCGGGGAGCCTCCACCCGCAGATGATGATACTCTATTGGGCGACAAGTAGTCACGATTATATTTTCCCTGGAAATAATAGATGGTAGTCTGGTTGGAGATTCCGTCCGTGAAGTTCATCCCGCCGATGTGTCAAAAACCCAAGAGAAACACCCGGCACTCTCGATCACTCATTTTTGACATGGGCGAAGCAAACTTGAAGCGAATTGTACCACCCAGAACGCATGTCGAAGTAAACACATTAATTCCCTTTCCATCTTCCTTTTGCCTAAGAAATTTCTTAGGGGTTTCGTGTCGATGCCCTTGGATATTTCTAACGCAAAATTTGGTCTTCGTCTTTATCCAGGAGGGGTCCGCATCTTGGAATTCCCTCGACGCTCGAAAGAACCGTGGATTGCGACGGCTCCGTGGTTAAAATTAGCTTCCATTAACATCTGAAATCGAGTCGCAGCTCTGACCTAAGTCCACGCGTTTTCCGACTCTTCTCCGGACAGCAGGAGACGTCTATCCCGGTCTCCTTTAAAAGTAATTTTTTGTGAATCCTTCAACTTCTCAGCGATACTGAAGAAGAAGGTGAATACTGAACAGAGTATCGTAAGAGAAAAAAGAGAGTAAAAGTAACTATCATAACCATCTAAGAACACAAAATACAAAGCCATATATATAAAGCATATTATATGCTAAATATGTGACTAATAGGGAAGCTAACTAATTATAATACAAAATTACCTCTAAAAATATTTACATCGCCTGGTGCTTGCTTGAACTACAGAAAACCCACCTCGAAGTAAAATCAGGACTTAGAAACTTCGTTCCATACAATTTGGACTTGAAAGCTATTTGTTACATCGAAGGACATCATCCAGCCGGTGTTTTATTATTCTCAAACTTAAGCCGTGTTCCTATAAATCCAAAGGACATTGTATTTTGATCAGAAGAAGAAGTTGAACAAGAAACATTGGCATCTGTTGTAACAGGGAGAGATAAGGGCCAGAAATTGATCAATTGAAGATTTGATTAAAACCACCAAGCAAAACAGATAGAAATTTTGAATTTAATCACTCTAGAGGAATTACAACTGATGTGAGCATAAGATTCGGAGAGAGCCATTCTCCTTCTACAGTAATTAATAAAATAACGGAAAAAGGCAAAAGAGTTGCACACGTCCCTAGTCTCTCCCTCTAGTTGCTTCTTTTATTTCTCCGCCAAATCTCCCTAGTGTTTGGGATTTGTTTTGGATCTTAGCCCACGGTCACTAGGATCATCTTCCTCTCCGTTGTGGCTTCCTCCACTAGTAATACCCTTGCCGCTGCTCCCTTCCTCGCCCCATCTCTTCTGCAATTGCAGCGCGAACTCCAGGTTCCACAACACGTCTCCCATGGAGGGTCTATCGACGCCGCGGTCGGCGAGACACCTCTCCGCCATCTCCGCGTACACTCTCAAGCACTCCGGATTGATCTTCCCCTTCAGGTGCGGGTCGATCACCTCCTCCAGTGTGCCCCTCTTCCAGGAGTTCATGAGGGCCCAGTTGACGAGATCGACCTGATCCTCGGGAAGGTTCTGGTCCAGGGGCGGCCTCGCCAGTAGCACCTCGAACAGCACCGCCCCGAACGAGTACACGTCCGATTTGTCCGTTAGCTGCCCCCACAGAGCGTACTCCCGGTCCAAGTACCCGCTGGTGCCCACCACCCTCGTAATCACGCGCGTCTCGCCCAGGCTCGGACCCGGCCTGGAGAGCCCCAAGTCGGACACCTTGGCCACCCACTGCTCGTCCACCAGGATGTTGCTCGTCTTCACGTCCCTGTGGATGATCGAGTTCTCCGTCCCAGTGTGCATGTAGTGGAGCCCCCTCGCCGCCCCGATGCACATCTCCAGCCTCTGTTCCCACGATAGCGCCCCCTTGCTCCTCTTGTTATTGTTGTACAGGTGCTCCCTCAGCGTCCCCTGGGACATGTACTCGTACACCAATATCTTCTCATTTTTCTCCGCACAGTAACCGATGAGGGACACCAGGTGTCTGTGCCGCAACTGCAGCAGCATCTCGACCTCCGTCTGGAACTGCTTCACCCCCTGATGCGAGTACGGGCTCCCGCACTTGATCGCGACCTCTCGGCCGTTGGGAAGCTTCCCTAAGTAGACCGTACCAAAGCCTCCTCGCCCTAAAATGTCTCTGAAATTTTGAGTCATTTTTGTGATCTCTGAATATTTGTATACCATCACGATCGGATGCCTCAAGGGCCTAAACTTCACGGCCGCAACTGTCATGGGCCTCCACTCCACGGCAGGAATTTCCTTCTCTTTCTTATTCCAAAAGAAGATTGGTCTTTTTGAACTGAGCTCCTTCCTACATTAAGAAAAGAAAAAAAGATTTTAAATTGTAAGTTTATATCTATTTTGTCTAATTTGTTTGAGCTAATTTCTGTTCTGCACTGGTTTGCAAGGTCCAAATGAAGGAGATATGCAGCAGCTTACTTTCTTGGAGGGGATTTCTGCTCGATCCGGTGAAAGCTTTCTCCCTGTGCTACGCCAAAACCTTTCCCACCGACTTCTGTGTGTAAAGGAGAGTCTTGGTCTGGCGGGACTGTGTCTCCTACGCTGTCTGTGAGATTTGGGTCATCTGCTAATACGACGACTGGTTCACTCGGACCAGCATTTGAGCGCTCTGCTCTCTGTTCTCCAGAAGATCTTTCATCGGGTGATACTGGAAGCGAAGCCTCTGATGCACTACTCTCCACTACTTCCTTTCCCTTCCCCTTGGATTGGTTCGTATCCTGTCGCATGGCCCGACTACTCTCATGTTCATCTTCAATAATGGGAGAAATTCGAACTCTCTTGGTCTTACTAAAGTATTCTTGGGAGCGCCTTTCAGTTCTGGTGTGGGAATTCGGATCCTCGATGCTGGGTTTCTGTTTCGCAGTTTTACTACGAGACTGGCTTCGACTGGCTTGGCAAGCTATGGTCGAGTGGCCCTGTTGCCTGCAATCAGCACAGTAGGGAGGCAACCTCTCGTAGCAAAGATCTTGCCAGAAGCCTCCTTCTCCGACCCCAACCCAGACCTGTCGAGGAATGTCCTTGAGGAGATCCACCTCCACACACACCCTCGCCACGTTCGTTCGAGAGAGGTTTCTCGTTGGACCGTCGATGCCCAACACCTTCCCCGCCAAAGCAGCAATTGGAGACAGGAGCTCTTCCTGGAAAAACACTACGGGAAGAAAAGGCAGAGAGACCCATATCGCGGCAGAAGATGGTTCCTCCTTGGACGGAACGAAAGTCGGAAACCACTTAAACACTTTCATCAGGTGACCCCCGACGAACCACCGATTTCTGCCCCAAACACGAACCATGTCGTCTTCGTTGTCCAAAGTAACGAGGACATGGCGATGATCCAGTAAGGTGATCGACCACTGACCTCTGAGCCTCCACTTAGCGTCGGCCCATTCTCTGATCTGGGACAAGCTCGGCCGCCATTTGGGGAACTTCCCCACCAAGCAAAACTTGAACTTCTCGGCATGAGATTCGATAACAGACTGTTGAAAGAAAACGGCTGGCTTCCCATCATACAAATTCTTCTCCTTCTGGTCCGGAGAATCGTCCTTACCCGAGTTTCCATTGACGCGATTGGCAGCGGATGGTTTGGGATTTGTGGCAGCGGGTGGTTTTGGATTTGTTACAGCGGGTGGTTTGGGATTTGTGGCAGTAATAGTAGACCTCTTATAATCTGCAGATTTGGAATAGAAAGACCGCACGACCCAACTTTTGGTAGACTCCTTCCCCTTCTTCTGCTTCGCCGGGGAGTCTCCACGGGAAGATGATGATACTCTTTCGGGCGACAAGTAATCACGATTATATCTTCCCTGGGAATAGTAGATGGTAGTCTGGTTGGAGATTCTGTCCGTGAAGTTCATCTCGCTGCTGCTGTTGCTGTGTCAAAACCCCCGGAGAAACACCCGGTACTGTCGATCGCTCATTTTGGGCAGGGACGAAAGAAACTGGAGGCGAATTGGACCGCGTAGAAATCGCGTGTAGAAGTAAACGCTCAACTTTTCTTTCTATCCACCATTTGCCTGGGAAATTTCTTACGGGCTTCGTGATGTTTCAGACGCATAATTTCGTCTTGGTCTTCGTTTAGAGTGGGTCCGCGTCAACGAAGAAAGAAATATAAATAAATCGAAAGGCATCGCTATCCACCCAACGCTCGGAAGAATGGTGGAAAGCGACGGCTACATGGTTGAAATTTACTCCGAACATCTGCGATCGAACCGCGGTAATGGCCTTATCCCTCGATCTACATAGTAATCAGTGACCAAAGCAGAGAGCGCGAATTCACCTGTTTTTCGAAAGAAAAGCAGATAGCAGGAGGCGCCTCCCCCGATCTTCGGGCAAACGCCCTCAATAAGAGTAATGCTAGATACGTCTAGCATTACTTTTATTTTATTAATCCTTCAACATATCAAGGATTATCAGCGCAAGACACCGCCTTACAGTAATTTCTGGGGTGAGCACCTCTTTTGAGATCGGTACGTCGGCCTCGACGACAACGTCTGCGAAAGGGGATGGTACCAACTCAGATGCTTTTTTCGACCTGCAATGAGGAATGCAGACTGCAGATTCTCATTGACGACCGCATACCATCACAAAATACAAAGCCACATACTTAAAGCATATTATATGATAAGTTTGTGATCAATCGGGAAACTAACTAATAATAATAGAAAATTACCCCTAATTTATATTTATATCCCCTCATGCAGTCGTGCTTGCTTGAACTGCAAAAAGCCCGACTTGGGCAGAGCAACCTCTGAAAGAAATAAATTGAGGATGAACCATTCCAATGTTGTATTTGTCCTTTGCTAAATGACAATCGACGCCTAAACGTTTTAGAACATGATTTTGGGAGATGTGCATTGTTGGTTGGTTGTCACACTGGAGCCTAATTTAAAGTACATGCTGAGTAGCAAGGCAACTTTTTGGGTTACTTGAAAAGGTATATTTGCCGCCAATTTATCTTCAAAGAGTTAGCGAATCTTCGCGTAAATTCTCATTCAAAGAAGAAAAAACGTCACAACCATGCCCCAGAATCGAGCCAAAAACCAAAGAATTTTTACTTTTTCATTTTCCACCCCAATGTGATCAATTTTCAGAGAGACACATCGAAGGGATACAGCAGAATCGCTCCGAGCTCTCCGCCGCAGTAAAGCTAATGGAGAACCGGTGGGCTTTGTTTCTTCTACTAACGTTTGAGGTTTCAATTTTGGAGACTACAAAAACATACATACTTGCAGGTTTACCTGCACATTCATTTGAGGGTAAGGTCGAACCAGAGAGGGGGCATCAGCAGCAGCTTGTCACTGCCTGTGTAGTTTGTTGAACTGCCCGATAGCACTGCAAACTACAAAGCGGAAGTTTAGACTTGGAGTCACGATATTTGTATGTATTAGTGCATGATGGGCCGGCACATTTCTCTCTTGGGGGAGGATAACTGCAACCAAAAACAAACAAGAAAAGAGTAAGCAGCTGAGGTGGAATCAAACAAGTAAAATGATAAATTGGGTGGTGGATAGCTGCTTGAGGGATAACAACAGAGCCAAAACCATCCACAGAAAGTAGAGTATGACAAACCTAACCTGCTTGGTTTTGCCTCGAATATACTTGGCAGGCCAAGATCTTTCGGGAAAGTGACCACAGTGCCATTGGGACCCATGACCCACCTTACTGCATTTGTGGCAAATTTTGCAGCATTTGCAGCCCTCTCCTGCACAGACGAGAAACATAGAAGAAACCTAAGTATAAACATCCAATAGAAGTCTTAGGACGTATTCTCAAAGTTAAGGATGCTTTAGGCCAATTACCCTTGCTAACTCATCGCGCTGCTTTCTCTGCTTATCTTCCTTTTTCTTTCTACTGGAATCTTGGCCCCTTATCGTCCTGATTGCTTCAGCCTGTTGGATCAACACCAATTAGTATAAAGCATAGGGGTGATGTGTTAGTAAAGAGGAAGGGACGGAGCGAGAGAAAAACACAAACCTCTGACTCCTTATTAGCCTTTTCCACTTGCATCCTCCTCCGCTGTGCAGCTTCAGCCTTCTTAAGCTGCTGCTCCACTTCAGAGAGTTTCTCTTTTTGCTCTGCCATTACACAATTCTTGTGAGCCCACATGAATCTTAAGACTATATAGTACATTTCTCAACTTATGTAACTAAAAGTAGAAAGCGACATATGCAGATAAGCGCTACTTACTTCTCGAAGGAGCAGCCGGTAGTCCATTAGGAAACTCAACTAAATTTGCAGGCGTTCCAGAAGATCCATCTCTGCCTGACTGGAGGGCCCTTTGACGTGTAGTGAGTGAAATCTCCTTCCTCCCATCAGACAAGGAATCGAGAGATTCTTTTCTAGGCTTTTTCCTCTTAGACTCAGGCCCACCATCTGACCCCGCATCTTCTTCATCTTCCTCGTAATCAGTATCTTCAGAATCCTTTTCAGACCTTAACTTCCTCTTTCCATCTTTAGACCTCGGCGATGAAGAATTCTCTTCATCATCATCATACTCGCCATCAGCCATTCTACTTCTGGAACTCTTAGATGACCTCCGTTTCTTGGCATCTTCGTCTCCTTCGTCATATTGAGCCCCACGATCTGCACTAGCCTTGGCAGTCCTAAGTCTTCCAAGATATCGAAGCTCCTCATCCTCCTCTTCATCGAGAGCTCCATCTAAAACTCGTCTTTTTGGGACACGTTTGCTCTTACGAACTGGCTCAGAAGACTTGTCTGCATGTTTCCCGGAACCGCCCTCATCTAGTAGTTTGACCTTTGAACCCTCCTTCAACGTAAGACTACCAGAACCAGAACCAGAACCCTTCCATGAAACTCCATGCAGAGCAACTGCTCTCCCAGGAGGTGATAGCTCATCATCAGAATTCTCCTGCATGATACAGCCAATATAACCATAGGTAATCAATGAGGAAAACAATGAAGCAAAAAAATATGATAATTTAAAATCTATAAAGACATTATCTTCACGAGTCAAATGGAAACATGTACATAAGATGGAACCTCCATGTGCTGCCCAGTTCCTCACTTTAACAGTACCAAAATACAAGGGGGTGATCCATTATTCACAATGTCACAATCGTCATTATTATGTAAAAGAAATTAGACTTAAATAAATTACTTTAAAGCCTCCTCCAAAAGGGATATCCAAATCAACTCCAACACCGCCCTCCCAAAAAAATTAGAAAATTGCAAGGAAAGGGACTCTTCCAATCCACTGGAGCTTATTGCTCACATATGATAATTGTGAAGAAAATTTAAAAAGAATCAACCGACGCACCTGAAGGATGAGCTTCTGCCTTCTTGGGGCATCTGAACTCCGTGAAGATTTAGAGGTAGAACCACCTGATGGACCATCCATTGCAGATTTGGCATGTATTGTTCGTGTGACACCCCCAACCTTCAGCTTTACCTTCCTTAGCTTGTTCTCGTGTGAGGATGTGTCTGCTTTAGCCCCAGATTCATTTATCACAGCCGCAGCACTACGTACGTGCATCGCTTTACCTTCCACTGCCACCCTCTGAGCTTCTTGATTGTGAATCGAAGTTACCCTTATTAGAGTTCTTCCAATTAGCAGGTGCAAGTACTCCTTCACTTGAGCGTCTGAAGTCAGATGAACTCCCTTTAGAACTTCCATTGCTATAAAACCCACCAAATTCTCCATATGTTCCATCCTCCTTTTTGCTCTTCTTTGCAAGACTTTCCCCTTCAACCCTACTGAAAGTAGCCCTAGCAGGATCGTTGAGATTCAACTAATCCCTCCTAATGTAACCGGTAACTTGACCTGCATTTTCATCACTAGAAGCTTTGCTGGCATTATCAGAGGGAGGTGTGGAAGATGAAGGTGATATTTCCCGAGTTTCAAAAAGTGAGTGAGAATCAGGGTGCCGTCGGCTTGATATGCTACTCCTCTTCGTCTTAGTTACGGCAACTGTACTATCAAAGGCAGACCCCCCAAAGGCCTCCATGGCTTGTAATCAACCTTTTAGTTCCAGAAAATTCAACAATTTGAATTCTTGTGCAAATTCAATTCCTGTGAAAGTTTATAATAAGAAAGATTTATAACCAATTCGATACAAGAATGCACCTAACACAGCTAAAAATATCCAAGAAGTGATTGGAACAGGTGCACAATAAATATCTGCCATGATGCCAAACTCAAATAAAAAACTACAACATGGACGCCACATTAGGATGTAAAGTCTCATATATGAAAAACTGCAGTATTTATTTCACTGCTCTTATGGATATTATCCGGATACAGTTATCCAAACTCATGAAACGTGGGCATAAGTTTGCCCTTAAACAATCTTGCTCGAAGGCGAGCTTCAGAAAGATGGAATGTGTTTCGACCAGATTCTAATACAGTTATCTCCTTCACAGGCCCATGCTAGTGGCACAGTTGCACTTATGGCAGTGTCTTCAGTTTGCCCAGCATGCCTCGACCCATCTCCCGAGCGTCCAGCGGGTCTGTTCTGATCCCTATAACACGTGAATAGTTAATTGTGAGTCCCCCTCAATGACAACTGGGTGATTTAGGAAGCATACTTTAGTGCAATGCAAAGCAATATTAAGGGCCATTAGGTCTGCTTCATTATTTGTCTTGTTAGTTAGAGGCATATAAATTAACAAAAAGGGTGAGCCATCAGTTAACCCCACTTCTAGCGGCATTATGTTCAAGCCACGCTGACCCGTCAAAGTTTGCCTTAAGTTGATTTTTCATAGGTGGGAGCCGAAGAACATTGTCTCGAGAGGATGACGTTTTTATCCTATTTGGCACTGTTTTTGTTTGATGGTCTGATTGGCCTGTATTATTATGCGGTTTGTGCACCGTGAGATAGTTGGGGGTGTAGTTTCAAATCGGTGATTATTCCTATAAAGCACTAGATCTCCAATAGAGTGGTAATATATATGTGTGTGTGTGTATTTTAGGAAGGTGTTTGGTTGTAGGCAATGTAAATATCACCCAAAGGAAGGATCTAAGATTGCAGCTTGCAGGAATGACTAACGTATGCGTTTTCACTGACTGTCATATTTGTTGTGCAATTAGAGAACTCAAGAGGGTATAATCACTTCTTTCTGAAGTGACCCGCACAAGGAGCATAAAAGGGTTTACATTCATACCCCTCCAGTTTAGCACATCGTTTGTAGGGAGCTTTCCCCTCAATGCTAGCCAGAGAAAAGTCTTTATTTTGGCAAGTGTTTTTTAACGCCCAGATGTAGCACCAAATTTGTCACATCGACCACTGGTTTGAGTTTAAGTTCTTTGTTTTTGCTCCGAATGGGCCAGGTGATATCCCACTCCGATAGAAAAAAATCCATCTTTCGTTGGTGTCCAGATTCTGGTATCCTCATTAAGTTTAGAAATATGGGAAATATGAGAGTTAAGTTGTGCAGCGTTCTCTGGCCTCTCCGTCTTCACTGGCCCCTGCTTCAACAACTTTGCGCTCCCGCACGCGTCACCGTGTTTTTCACTTACTGGTTTGGACGGCACAGATGGATCATACTGGGCAAAAAATTTTAGCTCATCCAACTCAATCGATGCAGTGAAGTGTTTCGGCCGCCGTGTGGCCCGAGGAGCGTGAGTGTAAGTGAATCTATAGGACCTCGAGATTAATCTCCCCTTGGTCTCTCCATCATAAATAAAAGTGTTGGTGAATCTATAAATTAGTATGATTAAATCTAATCATTAATCTCATCAATTATTATTATTAAACGTTAAAACTCTAAATATATTTAAATGTTTATAAATATTAGTTGCAGAAAATCATAGAATGTTAAATAAATTTCCGCTACAAATTAGATTGAAGAAGCAAAAGGTTACATTTGTTTTAAAGTGATAATTTTATATAATATTTGTAGCTTTCTTTGTGGTAGTACAATAAGAAGTGAAAGCTGATTATGGTACTGATATTCCAGAAGTACGGTCCTTGTAATTGGTGAAATCAAACAGTTACACTCAGAAGTGTAGAAATTAGAAAAATTGAAGTAAATAAGAAACTTCGTTAAGCTATTTATTTCATCGAAGAAGACATCATAATCTCCCAATTGTTTGGGCTCCTAGCCCACAGGCCAAACCGTATGACGACAGCAAAATCAAGCATAAAAAGCAGCCGGCAGAGGTGTTTGCAGGTACTTCATGCTTCCTTCTGCAACTGGAGCGCCGAATTCAGGTTCAACAACACGTCCCCATGGAGGGTCTGTCGACGCTGTGGTCGGCGAGACACTTCTCCGCCGTTTCCGCATACACTCTCAAGCACTCCGGGTTGATCTTCCCCTTGAGGTGCGGATCGATCACCTCCTCCAGAGTGCCCTTCCTCCGGCGGTGCAGAGCCCACTGGGCGAGGCTCGCATGTTCCTCGGGCAGGCTCCGGTCAATGGCCGGTCTCGCCAGTAGCACCTCGAACAGCACCACCCCGAACGCGTACACGTCCGATTTGTCCGTCAGCTGCCCCCGCAGAAAGTACTCCGGGTCCAAGTACCCGAGGGTCCCCACCACCACCGTGCTCACGTGCGTCTGGCCAAGGCTTGGACCCGTCGTGGAGAGCCCGAAGTCGGACACTTTCGCCACCCACTGCTCGTCCACCAGGATGTTGGTCGTCTTCACGTCCCTATGGATGATCGTGTACATGGACTCACTGTGCAGGAAGTGGAGCCCCTTAGCCGCCCCGATGCAGATCTTCAGCCTCTGTTCCCACGACAGCGCCGCCTTGTTGCTGCTCTTCTCGTTGTTGTACAGGTGATCTCTCAGCGTCCCGTGGGCCATGTACTCGTACACCAAGATCATCTCGTTGTTCTCCGTGCAGTAACCGATGAGGGACACCAGGTGCCTGTGCCGCACCTTCGACAACATCTCGATCTCCGTCTGGAACTCCTCCACCCCCTGCGTCGACTTCGAGCTCCTCCTCTTGATTGCGACCTCTCGGCCGTCGGGAAGCGTCCCTCTATAAACGTTACCAAACCCTCGTTCCCCTAATATGTCTCTGAAAGTTTTAGTCATGTGTTTGATCTCTGAATATTTGAATTTCATCACATGAGTCGGAGGCCTCAAGGTCCTGAACTCCACGGCTGGAATTTCCTTTTGTTTCCTCTTCCAAAAGGAGATTAAACCTTTTGAAGTGGGTTTTCGAAAGAAGGTTAAACTTTTTGAAGTGGGTTTCTTTCTGCATAAAAAAAGATTTTAAATTGTAATTCTATAATATATATCCAATTTGCGTAATTTGCTTCTCGGGCTAATTTTTGTTCTACTACATCAACACTTATTTGCAAGGTCTAAATGAAGGAGATATGCAGCAGCTTACCTTCTAGGAGGGGATTTCCGCTCCACCAGGTGAAATCCGAAACCTTTCCCATCAACTTCTGTATGAAAAAGAGCATCTTGGCATCTCCGGACTGCCTCTCCTTCGCTGTCTGAAAGATTTGGGTCCTCTGCTAATACGACAGGTTCATTCCTACCAGCGTTAGACCGCTCTCCTCTCTGTTCCCCAAAAGAGCTATCACCAGATGATAATGGAAACGAAGGCTCTGATGCACCACTCTCCACTACTTCCTTACCCTTCCCCTTGGATTGATTCGAATCCTGTCGCCGGGTCTGATTACTCCCATCTTCATCTTCATTAATGGGAGAAATTCGAACCCTCTTGGTCTTACCAAAGTATATCTCCGAGTGTCTCTCCACTCTGGTGTGGGAATTTGGATTCTTAACGCTGGGTGGTTTCTGTTTCACAGTTTTACTCCGAGAATGGCTTCGACTGGCTTGGCAAGCTTCGGTCGAGTGCCCCTGTTGCCTGCAATCAGCACAGTAGGATGGCAACCTCTCATAGCAGAGATCTTGCCAGAAGCCTCCTTCTCCAACCCCAACCCAGACTTGTCGAGGAACGTCATTGAGGAGATCAACCTCGACGCACACCCTCGCCATGTTCGTTCGAGAGAGGTTTCTGGTTGGATCGTCGATGCCCAACACCTTCCCCGCCAAAGCAGCGATTGGAGACAGGAACTCTTCCTGGAAAAACACTACGGGAAGAAAAGGTAGAGAGACCCAAATAGCGGCAGAAGAAGGCTCCTCCTTGGACGGAACGAAGGTCGGAAACCACTTAAACACTTTCATCAGGTGACCCCCGATGAACCACCGATTTCTGCCCCAAACACGGACCATGTCGTCTTCGTTGTCCAGAGTGACGAAGACATGGCGATGATCTAGTAAGGTGATCGACCACTGACCTTTGAGCCTCCACTTGACGTCCGCCCATTCTCTGATCTGGGACAAGCTCGGCCGCCATTTGGGGAACTTCCCCACCAAGCAAAATTTGAACTTCTCGGCCTGGGAATCGATAACCGACTGCTGAAAGAAAACGGCGGGCTTCCCATCGTACGAATTCTTCTCCTTCTGCTCTCGAGAATCCTTACCCGAGTTTCCATTGACGCGATCGTCGACAGTAGTAGCAGGTGGTTTGGGATTCGTGGCAACACTAATAGAATTCTTCTCCTTCTGATCCCGAGAATCCTTCCCCGAGTTTCCAGTAACGCGATCGTCGACAGTAGTAGCAGGTGGTTTGGGATTCGTGGCAACACTAGTAGAATTCTTCTCCTTCTGATCCCGAGAATCCTTCCCCGAGTTTCCAGTAACGCGATCGTCGATAGAGGCAGCTGGTGGTTTGGGATTTATGGCAACAAAAGTAGAATTCTTATAATCTGCAGATTTGGAATAGAAAGACCGCACCACCCAATTTTTGGTAGAGTCCTTTCCCTTCTTCTGCTGCGGCGGGGAGCCTCCACCCGCAGATGATACTCTATCAGGCGACAAGTAGTCCCGATTATATCTTCCCTGGGAATAATAGATGGTAGCCTGGTTGGAGATTCTGTCCGAGAAGTTCATCCCGCCGCCGCCGCTGCTACTCCTGTGCCAAAATCCCCGAGAGAAACACCCGGTACCCTCGATCACTCATTTTGGGCAGGGAAAAAGCAAACCGGAAGCGAATTGGGCCACCCATAAAATGCGTGGAGGAGGACACGCTCTACTAATCTTTCCATCTGCCTTTTGCCTAAAAAGTTTCTTAGGCGCTTCGTGTGCTAGTCCTTTCATGTTTCAAACGCATAATTTGGTCTTCGTCTTCATCCTGGAGGGGTCCTCATCAACAAATAAAGAAATATAAAGAAATCCACTCGACGCTCGGAAGAACCGTGGATTGCAACGCCTCCATGGTTAAAATTTACTTCCATTAACATCTGAAATCGAATGGCAGCTCTGACCTAACACGTCTGCATCAACAACTCTCTGGTCTATGTAAATCAGTGGTGGACCATGAATCTGTTGTTAGAATCCTCTAGTTGTTATTATGAAAATGTTTCTATTTGAACAAACATCTATGTTTTCTGCGACAGATGTGATAGTCAATTTTGTTTGGTCTAAACAGAGGTTTAGCAAATGGCAGTAAATGTCAAGATCCATCAAATGGCTCGAGATGCAAGGTTTAAGGTAGGGTCCATTTTGTTCACACCGCAATAGGATGCAGATAGGTCTTTAATGATTCTCTTTGTCATTTATTCAAGGTTGTTTTCACATATGGCAACACATGAAGTATGGGTAGCTTTTTCTGTGCTCTTTTAGGAAGTTGAACTTTCTTTTGAGGAAGAAGCTGAAGAAGAGGAGAAAGAGCAATCAACTGAGAAAGAGAAAATTAAAAGCGGTCATGATGTGCTAAATGATCCAGGTCTCTTGATAGAATCATCAGAAAAAGAACAGGTGAGAACACATATATTTGTTGTGATTTCAACATATTCTGCCAAATATTGTGATTTCATCATGTTCTGTCAACTATCTGTTGTGATTTTATCATTTTCTGTCAAATATCTGTTGTGGTTTCATCATGCTTTGTCCAATATCGTATCTGATTTTGTCATGTTCTGCCTAAGTTCTTATGTGATTTCATCATGTTCTGCCCAATATCTGTTGTGCATCTCGTTCTGGCCAATGTCTGTGGCGATTTCATCATGTTCTACCCAGAATCTGTTGTGATTTTGTCATGTTCTGCCAAATATCGTTTATGATGTCGTCATGTTATACAAATTATTGGGCTTATGTAAAGTTATTGCTCAAATTGCTTTGTCTTTAACATGCACTTGTGAGAGGTCGAATAAGAAACAGAAGATTTTCATAAATAAACTGGAAATAACTGCAAGTTTTGGAAGTTTGGAACTGTTGGGTTTTTTTCGTTCCTTTAGGATTTTTTAATGTGATTCTTTTTTTTTTTTGGGTTCTTGACCCAAAATCACTGGATTACTTGACTCTGTTTCTGTACTCGATATTTAAAAAATTAAGTCAAAAACCTGCTCCCTGAAAGTCTTTCTTTGGTGGCTGTTTACTATTTTTTGACTTTTTTTTTAATTTTTTATTTCTATATTTTGTGCATGGGGTGGGGACGAGGGGGATAATGATGGTAGTTTAAAACAATGAATTGAAAAAAAGATGGAAAATTGCTAGTTTAGTGGAGTCTGAAACTCTGAAAATATTTCATGCTCTGATTGTCTCCCAAGGAGCAAGAAATTCTTGTAATCCCCTAGTTTGTTCCCAACTTCACCAGAAAGCCTTGGATGACCATGGATTTCCAAGTGCTGCCTGCTTTCTCTGTTGATTGTCCACTGCCAAGTCTCCGCACCTAAACCCTGTTCTAGTAAAGATTTATAAACTTCTCTCCCATTACCAACTTCCGACTTCATGATGGTTGTATCTGTTATTATGCTGGTAATTTCATACACTGAGAATCTTGCCAAGGGAAAAAAACAACAATTTAATATCATTTATTCGAGGAATGGCAAGAAAATTTATTCAGACGTCAAACTGAAAGGGAAAATGATGGAAATAGTTATGCTTTCTCACACTATCATCCTAATCAGTTTGATATATGGTAGTGGAGCACTCATTCATTTGAAAAGCTGCTTGTTACCTCATTGGCTATAATATGGGTGTACACTTTTTTGGCATTGATCACGGTTGCATGGGCAAAGTGGGATTTCTGATCGACATGCAGAACATGCTAGTAGCTTCATTTTCTGTTGTACTGTAATTGTTCAAAGGTTTCATGACTATGTTTTTATTGTGTTCCATGTGCAGAATGTTGTTTTGGAAGGGAAGGATAAGAAGGATATGCATAGATTCTTTAAAGAGGCTCTAACCAAAAAAGGGGCTTCCACGTCAGATCTGTACACCAAATAAATTAGGAATTCAGGATTGATAATCCACACTCCATAAGATTTATTATTTTAAATATAATTTTTACTTTATTTAATTATTATATTAATTAATTATATATAATGGTATTATTGTCATATATATATTTGAAAGCAACTTTTTGTTTTTTTCTGCCAAACATAACTAAAAGCTTCTCTACTTGTCAAAGCTCTTTTAGAACTCTCCTCTTTTAGAGAGTTCTTTTTCAAAGAGAACTCTTTGAAAGAGCCTATTCCATAAAGCTGATCTATTTCAAAGAGTGTTCCCAATTAAACGCTGCCGAAAGCTTGATAATGAGCTCAATAGCACCTCCAGTCTATTTTTATATAAATGATGCTGTTCTTCTAACGGCCATGCAAGTAGTACTCGTAATAAGTTTTTATGGACACTGAAAATAATTCAGATACCGAAACAGTACCTCCTATTTCAACACAAACTAAAGAGTCTGTTAGAGTAATCTACTAGCTGCCGCAAAACCCATTACATAAGCTTGATGATAAGAACCAATGAGGACAAAGCAAAATTTAATTAAATAACTCAAAAACGGTGTCCACCATTTTGTGCCCAGCCATGCCATGTAAAATTTCTAGTAATGAATCTTATCATTGCACCATTGAAGGATTTGCTCGAGCTGCTGATTGCAATATTAAAGCCTTCTTCCTCGTATTTCCATCAGTCCACGTGACAACTTTGAGCAGGTAAAGTAGCTGGGCAATAACCACAAAAACTAAACCCAATACACTAGCTTAGAATATACTTTCAGACACGACAGAATACTTTCTATCGAGTTAAAAAGTTGCTTTCAATTGCATTGAAGGTAACCATAATGGTGATTATGAAAGGCAACTACTTCATCTCTGGTAAGCCGATTAGATTCACAAGAAGATTCAGCTAGTTAATAACATCTTTGCTCCAACGTCAAAAGGAAAGTTCACCGTGGTAACCATCAATATGAACATGAACATTTTAACAATGAACAATGATTTCTATAACATTCAATAAATGACATAGTCATAGTTCCAAGAGAAATTAAAAGTAAAATAAGAGACCGGTTCTTACCAAAAGAACTGCTTCCACGCAAGACCTCATCCCATGTGCCATATAGCTGATTCATCACAAACAAAAAGGGCTTCCGTAGCAGAGAAGTGACTTTCATCTGGCGAGGGGCTCGGAACCGCTTCCCATACTCGTTTGTTTTTTACCGTTTGTAAACTGTAAATATCTTAAAGAGATATCCAATTAATTAGGATCTCATAACAAGAATGGATAAAAATGTCTGTTCGTGCTTTTTGGGATATAAAAGGGTTCCCAAAAACCCTAAAAATGAAAAATCAATAATAACTTTTGGGGATACAACATTTCTCTTAAATATCTTACACAACTCTCCTTTGCTTTCTTCGATTGATACTCCAATCTCTCAACGACGAGTGCACATCCTACTGAGAGTGCCGCAAGACCTTGGGAGGCGCTTAGCTCGTGACTCTGCACTGTGGTCGCCAATAACACTTTTAAGGCAGTGGATGCCGCAAGACCTTGGGAGGCGCTTAGCTCGTGACTCTGCACTGTGGTCGCCAATAACACCTTTAAGGCAGTGGATTTCTCCACAACGTGGCTTCAATCCGATAAGTTTTGGTTTCAGTTTAATTTCATCATTTTGTTATATGTTTTTATTCGTTTGTGCATTCGTTGGTTGTTCTTGATTCTAAAGTTAAGGTTTCTAGTTGTATGTTTATTGTTTTATTTTATTAATATTTAGTCAGCATGTTGAACATCAATTTTTTCTTCAACTTAAATTGTTACAACATATAGGTTGCAATTACCTTACACGCTGTAATTTAATTTTCTGGAGTTCTGTCTGTATTGATAAAACTACCGTTATGATCATTAGAGATAAAATGTCTCATATTAGTATTTTTTTGGACTAACACTTATTCTGCTATATTAATTCTGAAATATGTTTTACATTTGCTCTTATTTGCTTTCGGTCTGCAATAGATTTATATCTTAAATGATTGAGTGAATGTTGTTAGTATTCCTAGAGAAATTAAGTAGTTTTATACAATTAATATTATAGTTGTTCTAAACATGGTAATTTTAATTGATACAAACTTTTAGAGTATATTCAAACTTGTTGAATGTCTTTGGTTTATTTTAGATTTTTATCTTCTTTTTAAAATCATGGTGCTTTCTTACCCACTAGGTCCAACACTCTGAAGAGGCTCAACTGCAGAAATGCCGGAGAAGATCGGCCACAAATATGTTGGAGAAGACGGCCGCGGGAACGCTGGAGAAGTCGGCCACGGAATATAGGATTTTATAAAATAAAAAATATTTCTTTTTATATTTTTAAGGGCTTAGATTAACATATACGTGGGATAGTTACTGCTTATAGGTGCAACTAGCATTACTCTAATCTAAAACTTTCTCCTATTAGTGCTGGAGAGAATTTCAATTATTTTGTTAGTTTAAAACATAAAAATTTAGGAGACATTGGTTAATCAATTCAAGTCATTGATAATTGCTTGTTGTTAAACGATATGAGGATATACTTTACCCTCCTTCAACCACTTGAAGCGACGGTACCTAGAAAGAGGATTCGGCCTTTTGAATCTTCTTCTTACGGCTATGTTTTTCTACGTCGAGGTAAATACTCCTCTCGATCGCCTCTGCTTTTTTCCTTGAATCAATCTTCCGTTTATTGTAATTGCTTGATTTGACAATTAATTATTCACTCGTTGTTGGGTTTTTCCAGCTATCTTCGGGTCTCTCCGGTACGAGGCTTGCGGTCGGATCGTTAAATCCCATTTACTGAACGTCGAGGTTGTCTGCAACCTGCGGAAGAAGTTGAACAAGAAACAGTGGCATCAGGGAGAGATAAGGGCCAGAAATTGATCAATTGAAGATTTGATTAAAACCACCAAGCAAAACAGATAGAAATTTTGAATTTAATCACTCTAGAGGAATTACAACTGATGTGAGCATAAGATTTGTTTGGAGAGAGCCATTCTCCTTCTACAGTAATTAATAAAATAACGGAAAAAGGCAAAAGAGTTGCACACGTCCCTAGTCTCTCCCTCTAGTTGCTTCTTTTATTTCTCCGCCAAATCTCCCTAGTGTTTGGGATTTGTTTTGGATCTTAGCCCACGGTCACTAGGATCATCTTCCTCTCCGTTGTGGCTTCCTCCACTAGTAATACCCTTGCCGCTGCTCCCTTCCTCGCCCCATCTCTTCTGCAATTGCAGCGCGAACTCCAGGTTCCACAACACGTCTCCCATGGAGGGTCTATCGACGCCGCGGTCGGCGAGACACCTCTCCGCCATCTCCGCGTACACTCTCAAGCACTCCGGATTGATCTTCCCCTTCAGGTGCGGGTCGATCACCTCCTCCAGTGTGCCCCTCTTCCAGGAGTTCATGAGGGCCCAGTTGACGAGGTTGACCTGTTCCTCGGGCAGGTTCCGCTCAATGGGCTGCCTCGCCAGTAGCACCTCGAACAGTACCACCCCGAACGAGTACACATCCGACTTGTCCGACAGCTCCCCCAGTAGAGCGTACTCTCGGTCCAAGTACCCGATGGTGCCCACCACCACCGTAGTCACGTGCGTCTGGCCCAGGCTCGGACCCGGCCTGGAGAGCCCCAAGTCGGACACCTTGGCCACCCACTGCTCGTCCACCAGGATGTTGCTCGTCTTCACGTCCCTGTGGATGATCGAGTTCTCCGTCCCCGTGTGCATGTAGTGGAGCCCCCTCGCCGCCCCGATGCACATCTCCAGCCTCTCTTCCCACGATAGCGCCCACTTGCTCCTCTTGTTATTGTTGTACAGGTGCTCCGTCAGCGTCCCCTGGGACATGTACTCGTACACCAATATCATCTGATTTTTCTCTGCACAGTAACCGATGAGGGACACCAGGTGTCTGTGCCGCAACTGCAGCAGCATCTCGACCTCCGTCTGGAACTGCTTCACCCCCTGATGCGAGTACAGGCTCCCGCACTTGATCGCGACCTCTCGGCCGTTGGGAAGCTTCCCTAAGTAGACCGTACCAAAGCCTCCTCGCCCTAAAATGTATCTGAAATTTTGAGTCATTTTTGTGATCTCTGAATATTTGTATATCATCACGATCGGATGCCTCAAGGGCCTAAACTCCACGGCCGCAACTCTCACGGGCCTCCCTCCACGGCTGGAATTTCCTTCTCTTTCCTCTTCCAAAAGAAGATTGGTCTTTTTGAACTGGGCTCCTTCCTACATCAAGAAAAAAAAAAAGATTTTGAATTGTAAGTTTATATCCATTTTGTCTAATTTGTTTCCCTCTGAGACAGGGGAGCTAATTTCTGTTCTGCACTAGTTTGCAAGGTCTAAATGAAGGAGATATGTAGCAGCTTACTTTCTTGGAGGGGATTTCCGCTCGATCCGGTGAAAGCTTTCTCCCTGTGCTACGCCAAAACCTATCCCACCTACTACTGTATGTAAAGGAGAGTCTTGGTCTGGCGGGTCACTGTCTCCTACGCTATCTGTGAGATTTAGGTTCTCTGCTAATACGACGACCTGTTCACTCGAACCAGCGTTAGAGCGCTCTCCTCTCTGTTCTCCAAAAGAGCTAGCACCAGATGATAATTGAACCGAAGGCTCTGATGCACCACTCTCCACTACCTCCTTTCCCTTCCCCTTGGATTGGTTCGAATCCCGTCGCCTTGCCCGATCACTCTCATCTTCATCTTCAATAATGGGAGAAATTCGAACCCTCTTGGTCTTACTGAAGTATTCCTGTGAGTGTCTCTCCACTCTGGTTAGGGTATTCGGATTCTTGATGCTGGGTTTTTGTTTCGCAGTTTTACTCCCAGAATTGCTTCGACTGGCTTCGCAAGCTCTGGTCGAGTGCCCCTGTTGCCTGCAATCAGAACAGTAGAGAGGCAACCTCTCATAGCAAAGATCTTGCCAGAAGCCTCCTTCTCCGACCCCAACCCAAACCTGTCGAGGAACGTCCTTGAGAAGATCAACCTCGACGCACACCCTCGCCACGTTCGTTCGGGAGAGATTCCTTGTAGGACCATCGCTGCCCAACACCTTCCCCGCCAAAGCAGCAATGGGACACAGGAGGTCTTCCTGGAAAAACACCACGGGAAGAAAAGGCAGAGAGACCCATATCGCGGCAGAAGATGGCTCCTCCTTGGACGGAACGAAAGTCGGAAACCACTTAAACACTTTCATCAGGTGACCCCCGACGAACCACCGATTTCTGCCCCAAACACGAACCATGTCGTCTTCGTTGTCCAGAGTAATGAAGACATGGCGATGATCTAGTAAGGTGATCGACCACTGACCTCTCAACCTCCACTTCGCGTCCGCCCATTCTCTGATCTGGGACAAGCTCGGCCGCCATTTGGGAAACTTTCCCACCAAGCAAAACTTGAACTTCTCGACATGAGAGTCGATAACAGACTGTTGAAAGAAAACGGCTGGCTTCCCATCATACAAATTCTTCTCCTTCTGGTCCGGAGAATCGTCCTTACCCGAGTTTCCATTGACGCGATTGGCAGCGGATGGTTTGGGATTTGTGGCAGCGGGTGGTTTTGGATTTGTTACAGCGGGTGGTTTGGGATTTGTGGCAGTAATAGTAGACCTCTTATAATCTGCAGATTTCGAATAGAAAGACCGCGCGACCCAACTTTTGGTAGACTCCTTCCCCTTCTTCAGCTTCGCCGGGGAGTCTCCACGGGAAGATGATGATACTCTTTCGGGCGACAAGTAGTCACGATTATATCTTCCCTGGGAATAGTAGATGGTAGTCTGGTTGGAGATTCTGTCCGTGAAGTTCATCCCGCTGCTGCTGTTGCTGTGTCAAAACACCCGGTACTATCGATCGCTCATGTTGGGCAGGAACGAAAGAAACTGGAGGCGAATTGGACCGCGTAGAAATCGCGTGTAGATGTAAACGATCAACTTTAATTTCTATCCACCATTTGCCTGGGAAATTTGTTACGGGCTTCGTGTGCGAGTCCTTGGATGTTTCAGACGCATAATTTCGTCTTGGTCTTCGTTTAGAAGGGGTCCGCGTCAACGAAGAAAGAAATATAAAGAAATCGACATCCGCCCAACTCTCGGAAGAATGGTGGATAGCGACGGCGTCGTGGTTGAAATTTGCTCCGAACATCTGCAATCGAATGGCGGTACTGGCCTTCTCCTCGAACTGCATAGTTTTTAGTCGGCGACCAAAGCAGAGAGCGCGTATTCACCTGTTTTTCCAGAGAAAAGCGGGATTATCAGCAGAAGACACCGCCTTCGGGATTAACCGAACTCACTCTTTCTGGTCCAAAGCTAGTTCATGAAAAAGTAGTATATCATGTAATTAATGCTAATACAGGTCAGCTGAGATACGTAGAAAAAAAAAGTTCAAAAAAACCAATTATACGTTGGTCAGATTTTTGAGACAGCTTGACATAATTGACCGCCAGAGGTTAAAAATCTACAATAATAATGGACGTCAACGATATTAAGTTATGAACCATCTTTTTCCGTTTGCCTACACCATACGCGGAGATTTGCTTCATTTTTTTAGAAGCTTGAGATAAAGTCTTCATTACTTGATTATCTCAGGTTCTTTATTACTTGATTATCTCAGGTTCTCTATTGCACTCCCTAGAGAGGGTTCTTTTCACCTTTCCCTCACGGGCGCTAAGGCGATCGTAGTCAGTCCCCAGGCGGTCAACATAAAAAAGAGTGAGCTAGACTAAGGGGCGATCGATGATGGAATCCATTTTACGGAAGGGAGAGGAAGAAGCAACTCCGGGTTGGTGTGGCCAATAGGGGGGCCGTGAGGCACCTATTGCAACAGGGCTTGTGCGCTAGCAGCTTCGCGCCGTTCCCGCTTTTATTTAATTTTCTTCATCACTCAGGTCTTATTATGAGTTCTCATTCTGTACCTACTTCCCCATCATATTCTCCCCCCTTCTGTGACTGGCCTTACCAGTCTACCGCTCTACAGAAGTTAATCGTCCCTAAACAGAAGATTATTTGAGCTTTAACAACTTTACAAGCTTCAGTAAAAAAAAAAACAAATAAATAAAAAGTAAAAAATGAAGCTGAGTTGTGGCCGTCCTTTTCGTAGAAATAATACGTTTTGGCGGCTTCATTTTTATCTATGAGAAAAATCGCAGAGGAATCGGAGTCACCAGAGGCATCAGTACTGCTTCTGAGAATTTTCTTGTGTAAAAACTTGGTCCAATCTTCTGATCACCAGTACTGGCATACACCCCACATCATTATACGTCCAAGTCTCTAATAATACACCCCATTACTTCCTTGCATATGTTACAGCTGCCATAACTGCCGATTTTGGAGAGCTAGCAACGATGGGCAACGGAGGGAAGTGGAAGAACCATGACCTGATTAGTTTGGTGCTAATTTTGAGCCTTGTGTGCGGCGTTCAATCAGCAAAAAAGCCCTTCGTATTACTACGATCAGTGTGCCCCTTCGATTTGCGGTGACTCCGTCCTTCGATTCCCCGTCGGACTAAACCCTCTTTGCCGCAGCGCTTACATCTCCTCCTCATGCGAGAACGGGTCTTTTATTAATCCTCCCCCGGTCTCCCCCGATCTTCGGGCAAACACCCTCAATAAGAAGTAATTCTTTTATTAATCCTTCAACATATCAGGGATTATCAGCACAAGACACCGCCTTACAGTAATTTCTGGGGTGAACACTTCTTTTGAGATCGGTACGTCGGCCACGACGACAACGTCTGCGAAAGGGGGAGGTACCAACTCAGATGCTTTTTTCGACCTGCAATGAGGAATGGAGACTGCAATTTCTCATTGACAACCGCCTAACATCACAAAATACAAAATCGTATATTTAAAACATATTATTTGATAAGTTTGTGATCAATCGGGAAACTAACTAATAAAAATAGAAAATTACCCCTAATTTATATTTACATCCCCTCGTGCTTGCTTGAACTGCAAAAAGCCCGACTTGGGCAGAGCAACCTCTGAAAGAAATATGTTGAGGATGACCCATTCCAATGTTGTATTTGTCCCTTGCAAAATCACAATCGACGCATAAACGATTTAGAACATGATTTTGGGAGATGTGCATTGTTGGTTGGTTGTCACACTGGAGCCTAATTTAAAGTACATGCTGAGTAGCAAGGCAACTTTTTGGGTTACTTGAATAGGTATATTTGCCGCCAATTTATCTTCAAAGAGTTAACGAATCTTCGCGTAAATTCTCATTCACAGTAGAAAAAACGTCATAACCAAACCCCATATTCGAGCCAAACAACAAAGAATATTTACTTTTTCATTTTCCACCCCAAAGTGATGAATTTTCAGAGAGACACACATCGAAGGGATACAGCAGAATCGCACCGAACTCTCCGCCGCAGTAAAGCTAATGGAGAACCGGTGGGCTTGTTTCGTCTACTAACGTTTTGAGGTTTCAATTTTGGAGACTATAAAAGCATACATACTTGCCGGTTTACCTACACATTCAATTGAGGGCAAGGTCGAACCAGAGAGGGGCATCATGAGCAGCTTGTCACTGCCTATGTAGTTTGTTGAACTGCCCGATAGCATGAAAACATGAAAATCATGACTCTTTAGGCCCACCATTTTCCTTAGTTTAACTTGTACTTTGTTTTAGACATTTGAACTTAAACTTGATGGGAGAAAGTTTAATTGAGAAGAATAATAATTGAGAAGATATATGATGTTATTGATTAAGAAGGAGAAAGTTTAATTGGAAAAAACTAGTGGTTTTCTGAATTTCAATTTCGTAAAAACAGTAAAGCAAACAATCTAGGCTCCTCGAGATCATAAAGAAGACTGGAAATTCAATTTAGGTATCTAGCTACATGCAAATATAGATGATGACTTCAATTCCCTTGAATGCACAATCTCACGAACACTTACACACAAAGACAGTTAAAGTATGTAGCCATGTGGACAAGACTACTAATTCAGTAGAGAAATCGAGAGAGAGAGAATTAGAGAGAAAACGGAGGGAGTGGAATTCAGAGAGAGTTTTAACTGGAGAAAACAATGAGATATAGAGATAGAGGGAGAGAGAATAAGAGAGTGAAAGTGAGTTTGAGAGAGCTAGAAATAGTGTTTTAAGTAGAGAGAAACCTGAGAGAGAGGGGGGAGAGAAAACCGAGAGAGAGAGAGAGAGAGAGAGAGAGAGAGAGAGAGAGAGAGAGAAAGGAATTTAAAGAGATAATTACAGAAAAAGATTCTAAGACAAATTGAGAGAGAGGGACAGAGAGAATCAGAGAAAACCAAGGGAGAGAAAAACCTAGAGATACAGAGGAAGTCGGAGAGAAAGAGAGAAATATAAGAGAATAAGATAACACAAACCCAAGAGATTTTTAAGATAGTAAGAAATGAGTAATCATTAAAAAAATTAAAAATATAGGAAATATTATTCTCTCTATGGAACAAATACTTTAATACAAAAATTATAATAGTTTGAAGGAGAATGCACACTACAAATAGTTTTAACTGAAGAGAATTTGAGAGAGAAAGAGAGAAAACCGAGAGAGATAGAGAGGAAGTCAGAGTGAGAGCAAGATAAGAGAAAAAGATAAGAGAGTGAAACAAATTTTCAGAGAGAGAGGGAAAGGGAGAGAGAGAGAATTAGAGAGTGAAAATGATTTTGAGAGAGAGTGAGACAGAGAGAGTTTTAACTAGAGAAAAAACCGAGAGATAGAGAGAGAGGGAGTGAGAATTAGAGAGTGAAAATGAGTTTCATAGAGAGATAGAAATAGTGTCATTAAGTAGAGAGAAAGCCGAGAGAGAGAGAGGGAGAGAAAACTGAGAGAGAGAGAGAGAGAGAGAGAGAGAGAGAGAGAACTAGAGAGAGCTAAACTAAAATAAGGCTTCATTACATCCATCAAACATTTATAAGGAATGAAAAAATGTTAACATTGTGAAGCAATTCAAAATCAGCAACAAAACATCAACAACAAAATAGACAAACCAAAAGGACTGGCACATCAGTCAATTAACAAAAAAAAGGAAGATTACAACATCAACATCATCAACAAAAATACCTCCTTCAATCCCCCAAACTCGAATTCCCACGTTTCCGAAGAAAAAACAACGTCGCACGAGCTAAAGAGACAAATCGAAGAAAAGACATTCTGTAATCGAAAGGGAAGTAATACCATGTTCGAGCAGAGTCTCGTCCAAGTGCGAAAATTCAGACGTGGAAGGATAAATACACGTAGAATGAACCAAGTACCGCCGGACCTAGAGCCGGAGAAGACCAGCCTGAACCAACAGCCGACCTGAGAAGACCAGCCGAAGGTCGCTTGAAAGATTTCGGAAGATTTTCGAAGAGAGGAGAACAGAAGATGCTTTAATTGTGCTGAGAATAGTACGCGCTGGAGGATTTTCGGAACCTATCGGTCAGAAAATTTTGCCAGAGAGCAAGGAGCTAGGCGGAAAAGAGAGAACGTGCGTGAGGAAAGAAGATGAGGGAAAATCGTGGGAGAAAAAGCTATAAATTTTTAGGCATTACATACATATAACGGTATGAAAAATTGAAATTATGCGTCGTCGGACATATGGGCCGGACGATCCCCCACTATTTTGGGGTTAAAATCTGGCCCAACATTCTGTCGACGGGGGTTTCATATATCGTAGAATCGGCCGACAGACGGCCGGCCGATTCTCATTCCACCGATGGGGTGCATCGGCGGAATGGACTTTTCTAGCAGTGATGGTAACGATCAACATGAACATGAACAATGCAAATACGAACACTGATTTCTATAACATTCAATAAATGACATTGTCATAATTACAAAAGAAAAAGTAAAATAAGAGATCGGTTCTTACCGGAAGAACTCCTTCCACACAAGACCTCATCCCATGTGCCATATCGTTGATTCATCACAAACAAAAAGGGGCTTCCATCGCAAAGAAATGACTTCCGTCTGGCGAGAGGCTTGGCCGCGGGGACGCCGTGTAGGGAAAATGACGGGAGTCGCATCCGGGCCCGACTTAGGGTTGAAACCGCTTCCTATACTCGTTTGGGTTTTACCGTTTGTACATCTAAAAGAGATATCCGATAAATTAGGATCTCATAACACAAATAGATAAAATTGTAGGTTCGTGCATTTGGGGATATAAAAGGGTTCCCCGAAAACCCTAAAATCGAAAAATCAATAATCACTTTTGGGAATACAACATTTCTTCCGAAAATCTTTCACAACTCTCCTTTGTCTTTTGATTTCACAACTGTCTCTCGCTGCATATTCTTTCTTCTTCTTTGATGTTTCTTCCTTTGCGGTACGATTGTTCTTCGGATCCGAAACATCTCGCAAGCGTAGGTCTTCTTGTTTTGGGTTTCTGATCGACTCCAACCGCTCTGCCACGAGTGCACATCCTTCTGAGAGTGCTGCGTGACCTTGGGAGGCACTCTGCTCGTGACTCTGCACCGTGGTCACCAATAACACCTTTAAGGCAGTGGATTTCTCCACAACGTGGCTTCAAACCGATAAGTTTTGGTTTCAGTTTAATTTCATCATATTGTTATATGTTTTCATTCGTTTGTGCATTGGTTAGTTGATAGTTGTTTTGAATCATAGTTGTTTTTTATTCTAAAATTAAGGTTTCTAGCTGTATGTTTATTGTTTTATTTTATTAATATTTAGTCAGCATGCTGGTGTGATTTTTATTTAAATCTTACATAGGTTGAAATTCAATTTCTTCTTTAACTGAAATTGTTACAGTATATAGGTTGCAATTAGCTTACATGCTGTAATTTAATTTTTTGGAGTTCTGTTTGTATTGATAAAACTATTGTTCTGATCGTTAGAGATAAAATGTCTCATATTAGTATTTTTCTGGACTAACAGTTATTCTGTTGTATTAATTCTGAAGCATTAACATGTTTTACATTTGCTCTTATTTGCTTTCGGTCTGCAATATATTTTATCATAAATGATTGAGTGAATGTTGTTAGTATTCCTATAGATATTGATTAGTTTTATAGAATTAATATTATAATTGTTCTAAACTTGGTAATTTTAATTCATACAAACTTCTATAGTATATTCGAACTTGTTGAATGTCTTTGGTTTATTTGAGATTTTGATCATCTTTTTAAAATCCTGGTGCTTTCTTACCCACTAGGTTAGGTCCAACACTCCGAAGAGGCTCTCTGCAGGAACGCAGGGGAAGATCGGCTGCAGGAACGTCGGAGAAGGTCGGCCACGGAAACGCCGGAGAAGTCGGCCACGGAAACACCAGAGGAGAGAACATTGGCTGCCGGAACACCAGAGGGGAGAAGCTCGTTCACCGGAAGAGCTAGAGAGAAAATGTCCTTTTAGTGGCTGGAGAGTTTAGTGGGGTTAGTGCATAGAGAATTTGATGTTAAAGCGGAATTAAAGTCTCTGAAAAATATAATCTAAAGGAAAATGCTAATTGCACCTATGCGCAGAACCTAGCCCAAGTACTTGTTAATTTAAACCATTGATGCCTAGGGTTTATCCTTTAAAATATAGGATTTTATAAAGATCGGTGATATAAGTACTGTGGGTTTTTACTTCCAAGACTTTACATCAGTGGCATAAAGTTGGAGATAAAATTTGTAAAATTTTAGTTTTTTAATAAAATATTATCAACCTATTATGTGGGTAAACCCTAAACCCTATATTTTCTTTTACTTAGACTGCCAACTATGCAGCCACGTTAGGGTGTAAAACCTCGAAGTAAAATCAGAAAGTACTGATATTATTTTTCTTTTATAAAATAAAAAGTATATCATTTTATATTTTTAAGGGCTTAGATTAAAATATACGTGGGAGCTCATAGGTGCAACTAGCATTACTCTAATCTAAAACTCTCCTATTAGTACTAGAGAGAATTGCATTTATTTTGTTAGTTTAAAACATAAGAATTTAAGAGATGGTATATGGAAAAAGGACTTTAATCAATTCTAGTCGTGGATGCTTGGTTGTTGTTAACCGATATGATGATATACTTTACCCTCCTTCAACCTACTTAAAGGGACGGTACCTAGAAAGAGGATTCGGCCTTTTGGATGATCTTCTTACGGCTATGTTCTTCTTTCGAGTGATATGTTTTACCCTCCCGGAGCCTCTGGCACAGCGAGTCCTACTCTTTGACGCCTTTGTCTCCTCGAAGGCATTACAGGTAGGGATGTAAACGGGAGCCGATTACCCGCTCTACCATCCGCCCGATTAATAAACGGAACTAAACGGAAATAAAATATTATTATCCGTTTACCGCTCTATCATTTTCCCGCTCTACCATTTAATAAACGGACGGAAACGGAAATAGCTCTTGCGAACCCGTTTTACCCGTTTACTGTTTAAGTAAGGGTAATATTGTAAATTTATATATCTACTTAGTTTAACCATAAAATACTTATTTTTACATAAATAACCTTATTATATTTTTTTATCACTTATTATAAAAATTTGTAGAGTTGAAAAGTTTGGAGAGAATTTGAATATATTTATATATTTTGGTAATTATTAGAAGTCAATATATATTGACTTTTAACTCATGGTCTCATAAAGAATCCTTAGTCATAGTCATTGACTCATAGTCATAAAGGATAAATCATATATTGTAAATTCATAATTAACTAAATAAGGTAGTATGAGTAATGTAAGATTAAAAAAATTTATTTTTCTTACAAATGTCAGATTTTATACAAATGACAATTGTTTTTATAAATGTAAACAATTGTCATACAAAAATAAACATATTATAATTCATAATAAAAATTTTATAAAGATTAACATAGTAATTAACAAATACACGAGATGATTTCATATTTTTTCAATTAGCTTACATAATTCAAATTTTTTGGCCCATAACATTTTACGGCATATACCCTAAATTCTTAATAAGTTATAAGTAATATCATTGATTTTAATTACTAGTTACTTACTTCTCTAATTAATTAATATTCTAATTTTGGATTTCCCTCCCTCTCTAGTCTCTAGCCATTGACTCATTGCTCCCTCTCTAGTCCCTCTCTAGTCCCTCTCTAGTCCCTCTCTAGTCCCTAATCAATTTTAAGTGTAGGAGAATTTATATTTGTTTTTTATTTTTGTGTTATGTAACTTGTATTTTGAACTTTAGAAAAGTGTTGTATTTGACTGTTTATTAGTAATTTTCTTAATATTTATTTTTTTTGGATTTTTTATAATTTATATATATTTTTATTATTTATCCGTTTATTACCCGTTTATTACCCGGTTTTCCGGCGGGTAATAAACGGGTAAGAATTTCACGGAACTAAACGGATACGGACGGAAACGGGTAAGGGTTTCAAAAAAATAAAAGGTCAACGAAACCCATTACTCGTACCGTTTATTACTCATTTACATCCCTAATTAATGGAATCCATTCTTCTTGCTCGGTATACCTACCCGATTTTAGTGGCGGACCGTTTAATACTCCTCTCGATCGCCTCTGCTCTTTTCCTTGAATCAATCTTCCGTTTATTGTAATTGCTTAATTTGACAATTAATTATTCACTCGTTGTTGGATTTTTGCAGCTATCTTCAGGTCTCTCCGGTATGAGGCTTGCGTCGGATCGTTAAATCCCATTTACGGAACGTTGAGGTTGTCTGCAACCTGCGGTTGAGCAGGGAGGGAGGCAGCTACCGGGAGGGTTTTCGTTTGCGTCATATGTGGACGCCACCTAAGCCATTTACTTGTGGATGTACTCGAGGCCGAGTACATCCACTTGGGGATGTACTCGAGGCCGAGTACATCCACTTGGGGATGTACTCGAGGCCGAGTACATCCACTTGGGGATGTACTCGAGGCCGAGTACATCCACCTTATACATTGCATTAACCAAATAAGAAACTTCGTTCCAAATAATCTGGACTCGAAAGCTATTTGTTACATCGAAGGACATCATCTGACAGCCGGTGTTTTATTATTCTCAAACTTAAGCTGTGTTCCTATGAATCCAAAGGACATTGTATTTTGGTCAGAAGAAGAAGTGGAACAAAGAAACATTGGCATCTGTTGTAACAGGGAGTGATCAGGGCCACAAATTGATCAATTGAAGATCTGATTAAAACCACCAAGCAAAACAGAGAAATCTTCAATTTAATCACTCTAGAGGAATTTATACTGATGTGAGCATAAGATTTGTTTGGAGAGAGCCATTCTCCTTCTACAGTAATTAATAAAATAACGGAAAAAAGGCAAAAGAGTTGCACACGTCCCTAGTCTCTCCCTCTAGTTGCTTCTTTTATTTCTCCGCCTAGTCTCCCTAGTGTTTGGGAGTTGGTTTGGATCTTAGCCGACGGCCCAAGAGATGCTCAATCCCAAGAGAGGCTCAATAACGGCAGCAAAGTCAACCATAAAAAGCAGCTGGATCAAGCGGAGGCGCGCGCTGAGGTCCTCAACGCTTTCCTACCAGCATGTCTACTATTGTACCCAATGATGGGGAGTAATGTTAGGCGC
Source organism: Aristolochia contorta (assembly GCA_022405105.1). Classification (NCBI taxonomy): domain Eukaryota; kingdom Viridiplantae; phylum Streptophyta; class Magnoliopsida; order Piperales; family Aristolochiaceae; genus Aristolochia; species Aristolochia contorta. The sequence continues at coordinate 9,499,004 of CM039664.1, forward strand.
ACGGCTTCCGTGCAATTATTTGCGCATGGATCTACGTGGATGGCACGTCATGCGATGGCCGAGCCCGCGGCCTCCCCGGCGTCCCGTCCCGCGGCGTCCCGTCCCGCGGCGTCCCGTCCCGCGGCGTCCCATCCCGCGGCCGACCGTCCCGCGGCCTCCCGTCCCGCGGCCGAAGCAGGAGGCCGCAGCGGGGAGGCCGCAGCGGGAGGGTCGAACACGGGAGGCCGCGGGAGGGTCGAACGCGGGAGGCCGTGGGAGGCCGCGGCCACTGCGGGAGGCCGTAGGAGGCCGCGGCCGCTCCGGCGGTAGGCCGCGGGACGGAGGCCTCGGCCACGTGTGCTAGATGGCCACCTAAGCCATCCACGTAGATCCCGGGAGCCGTTCGCCTAGTATTACTTGACGAGGGGGTTAGACTGCAGATCGCACCACAGACCCACTAGGATCATCTTCCTCTCCAATGTGGCTTCCTCCACTAGTAATACCCTTGCCGCTGCTCCCTTCCTCGCCCCATCTCTTCTGCAACTGCAGCGCGAACTCCAGGTTCCACAACACGTCTCCCATAGAGGGTCTTTCGACGCCGCGGTCGGCGAGACACCTCTCCGCCATCTCCGCGTACACTCTCAAGGACTCAGGATTTATCTTCCCCTTGAGGTGCGGGTCGATCACCTCCTCCAGTGTGCCCCTCTTCCGGCAGTTCATGAGGGCCCAGTTGGCGAGGCTGACCTGTTCCTCGGGCAGGTTCCGATCAATGGGCTGCCTCGCCAGTAGCACCTCGAACAGTACCACCCCGAACGAGTACACATCCGATTTGTCCGTCAAATGCCCCCGCAGAAAGTACTCCCTGTCCAAGTACCCGATGGTCCCCATCACCTCCGTACTCACGTGCGTCTGGTCCAGGCTCGGACCCGGCCGGGAGGCCGAAATCGGACACCTTCGCCACCCACTTCTCGTCCACCAGTATGTTCATCGTCTTCACGTCCCTGTGGATGATCGAGCTCTCTGTCCCCGTGTGCATGTAGTGGAGCCCCCTCGCCGCCCCAATGCAGATGTCCAGCCTCTGTTCCCACGACAGCGCTGCCGCCTTGTTGCTGCTCTTCTCACTGCTGTAAAGGTGATCCCTCAGCGTCCCCTGGGCCATGTACTCGTACACCAAGATCATCTTGTTGTTCTCGGTGCAGTAACCGATGAGGGACACCAGGTGCCCGTGCCGCAGCTTCGACAGCAGCTCGACCTCCGTCTGGAACTCGTGCACCCCCTGTGTAGACTTCGGGCTCTTCGTCTTGATCGCGACTTCTCGGCCGTCGGGAAGCGTCCCTCTATAGACGTTACCAAAGCCTCCTCGTCCGATTATGTCTCTGAAAGTTTTAGTCATTTTCTTAATCTCTGAATATTTGAATTTCATCACGGTCGAAGGCCTCAACTCCACAGCTGAAGCATCTTCCATGGAAAACGGCCGCTTACTAAAAGCAGCCTGATCAAGCGGAGGGGTGCTGAGGTCCTCAATGCTTCCTTCCAACATGTCCACTATTGTACCAAATGAAGGGCGATTCGCGGGATTGGACTGAGTGCACCAGAGACCCACTAGGATCATCTTCCTCTCCGTTGCTTCCCATACATAGCCTCGAATTCCACCCTGAGAGAAGGGATTCACTCTTTTGATAACCCAATCCACCAGATATTTTTCCTGGGAACCTGAGTCATTCCGGTAATCGAAATTTACAGGCTTCCTTCTCAAAGCCATTTCCAGTAACATGATTCCGTAGCAGTAAACGTCTGTTCTCGTCGTGAATCTCCCAAGTGTGTACAACTCAGGAGCAATGTAACCCATGGTGCCTCTGATGCTCGCGATCGGACCAGAGTACCCCCACCTGCGCGCAAGCCCAAAATCAGAGAGCTTCGGGCAGAGGTTTCTGTCTAAGAGAATGTTACTGGGTTTCACGTCGAAATGAATAATGGCCGGATCGCATCCATGTTGCAGATACTCGAGTCCGCGCGCAACACCCACTGCGATTTTGCACAATTGCTTGCTCCTCTCCGGGTAGGACGATCTGGATTCGTTGGAGTAGATGATCTTGTCCAGGGAACCACTGGCCATGAATTCGTAGACGAGAGCTCTCCTGGCCCCTTCTGAGCAGAATCCCAACATCCGGATGACATTAGTGTGGTTAATCTCCCGGATGATTTCCATCTCGTTGGAGAATTCTTCATCGCGAGCTCGGTCCTTGCCGAGCTTCACTGCGACTTCTCGGCCGTCCGGAAGCGTCCCTCTGTAGACAGTACCAAAGCCTCCTTCCCCGATTTTGATTCTGAAAGTTTTAGTCATTTTCTTGATCTCTGAATATTTGAAATTCATCACGGTCGGAGGCCTCAAGGGCCTCAACTCAACGACTGGAATTTCTTTCTGTTTCGTCTTCCAAAAGAAGATTGGCCTTTTTGAACTGAGTTTCTTTCTGCATAAAAAAAATTAAGATTTTAAATTGTAACTCCATATTCACTTCATCTAATTTGTTTCCCTCTGAAACAGAGGAGCTGATTTCTGTTCTAGTAACACCCATATGCAAGGTCTAAATGAAGGAGAAGTACAACTTACTTTCTTGGAGGGGATTTCTGTTCGAGCCGGTGAAAGCTTTCTCCCTGTGCTACGCCGAAACGTTTCCAACGGACTTCTACGTGTAAAGGAGCATTTTGGTCTCGCGGGACTAAGTCTCCTTCGCTGTCTGTGAGATTTGGGTCCTCTGCTAATACGACGACCGGTTCACTCGTACCAGCATTTGAGCGGTCTGCTCTCTGTTCTCCAGAAGAGCTTTCAATAGGTGATAATGGAAGCGAAGCCTCTGATGCACTACTCTCCACTACTTCCTTTCCCTTCCCCACGGATTGGTTCGAATACTGTCGCCTGGCCCGACTACTCTCATATTCATCTTCAATAATGGGAGAAATTCGAACCCTCTTGGTCTTACTGAAATATTCCTGCGAGTGTCTCTCCACTCTGGTTTGGGTATTCGAATTCTTGATGCTGGGTTTTTGTTTCGCAGTTTTACTCCGAGAATTGCTTCGACTGGCTTCGCAAGCTTTGGTCGAGTGCCCCTGTTGCCTGCAATCAGCACAGTAGAGAGGCAACCTCTCATAGCAAAGATCTTGCCAGAAGCCTCCTTCTCCGACCCCAACCCAAACCTGTCGAGGAACGTCCTTGAGAAGATCAACCTCGACGCACACCCTCGCCACGTTCGTTCGGGAGAGATTCCTTGTAGGACCATCGCTGCCCAACACCTTCCCCGCCAAAGCAGCAATGGGAGACAGAAGCTCTTCCTGGAAGAACACCACGGGAAGAAAAGGCAGAGAGACCCATATCGCAGCAGAAGATGGCTCCTCGGACGGAACGAAGGTGGGAAACCACTTAAACACTTTCATCAGGTGACCCCTGACGAACCACCGATTTCTCCCCCAAACACGGACCATGTCGTCTTCGTTGTCCAGAGTAATGAAGACATGGCGATGATCTAGTAAGGTGATCGACCACTGACCTCTCAACCTCCACTTCGCGTCCGCCCATTCTCTGATCTGGGATAAACTCGGCCGCCATTTGGGGAACTTTCCCACCAAGCAAAATTTGAACTTGTCGGCATGAGAGTCGATAACAGACTGTTGAAAGAAAACGGCTGGCTTCCCATCATACAAATTCTTCTCCTTCTGGTCCCGAGAATCCTCCTTACCCGAGGTTCCATTGACGCTATTGGCAGCGGGTGGTTTGGGATTTTTGGCAGCGGGGGGTTTGGGATTTTTGGCAGCAATAGTAGAACTCTTATAATCTGCAGATTTGGAATAGAAAGATCGCACCACCCAATTTTTGGTAGACTCTTTCCCCTTCTTCTGCTTCGCCGGGGAGTCTCCACGGGAAGATGATGATACTCTATCGGGCGACAAGTAGTCACGATTATATCTTCCCTGGGAATAGTAGATGGTAGTCTGGTTGGAGATTCTGTCCGTGAAGTTCATCCCGCTGCTGCTGCTGTGTCAAAACCGCCGGAGAAACACCCGGTACTGTCGATCTCTGACGAAAGAAACTGGAGGCGAATTGGACCGCGTAGAAATCGCGTGTGGAAGTAAACGCTCTATTTCTCTTTCTATCCACCATTTGCGGAAGAAATTTGTTACGGGCTTCGTGTGCGAGTCCTCGGATGTTTCAGATGCATAATTTCGTCTTGGTCTTCGTTTAGAAGGGGTCCGCGTCAACGAAGAAAGAAATATAAAGAAATCGACATCCGCCCAACGCTCGGAAGAATGGTGGATAGCGACGGCGTCGTGGTTGAAATTTGCTCCGAACATCTGCAATCGAATGGCGGTACTGGCCTTCTCCTCGAACTGCATAGTTTTCAATCAGCGAACAAAGCAGAGAGCGCGTATTCACCTGTTTTTCGAAAGAAAAGCGGGATAGCAGGAGGCGCCTCCCCCGGGTCTCCCCCGATCTTCGGGAAACGCCCTCAATAAGAAGTAATTCTTTTATTAATCCTTCAGGGATTTTCAGCACAAGACCCCGCCTTACAGTAAATTTTGGGGTGAGCACCTCTTTTGAGATCGGTACGTCGGCCACGACGACAACGTCTTCGAAAGGGGGAGGTACCATCTCAGATGCTTTTTTCGACCTGCAATGAGGAATGGAGACTGCAATTTCTCATTGACAACCGCCTAACATCACAAAATACAAAATCGTATATTTAAAACATATTATTTGATATGTTTGTGATCAATCGGGAAACTAACTAATAAAAATAGAAAATTAACCCTAATTTATATTTACATCCCTCGTGCTTGCTTGAACTGCAAAAAGCCCGACTTGGGCAGAGCAACCTCTGAAAGAAATATGTTGAGGATGAACCATTCCAATGTTGTATTTGTCCCTTGCAAAATGACAATCGACGCATAAACGTTTTAAAATATGATTTTGGGAGATGTGCATTGTTGGTTAGTTGTCATACTGGAGCTTAATTTAAAGTACATGCTGAATAGCAAGGCAACTTTTTGGGTTACTTGAATAGGTATATTTGCCGCCAGTTTATCTTCAAAAAGAAGAACGAATCTTCGCGTAAATTCTCATTCAAAGTAGAAAAAACGTCACAACCAAACCCCAGATACGAGCCAAACACCAAAGAATTTTTACTTTTTCATTTTCCACCCCAAAGAGATCAATTTTCAGAGAGACGCACACATCGAAGGGATACAGCAGAATCGCTCCGAACTCTCCCCCGCAGTAAAGCTAATGGAGAACCGGTGGGCTTGTTTCTTCTACTAACGTTTCAGGTTCCAATTTTGGAGACTACAAAAACATACATACTTGCAGGTTTACCTGCACATTCAATTGAGGGTAAGGTCGAACCAGAGAGGAGGTATCATCAGCAGCTTGTCACTGCCTGTGTAGTTTGTTGAACTGCCCGATAGCACTGCAAACTACAAAGCGGAAGTTTAGACTTGGAGTCACGATATTTGTATGTATTAGTGCATGATGGGCCGGCACATTTCTCTCTTGGGGGAGGATAACTGCAACCAACAACAAACAAGTAAAGAGTAAGCAGCTGAGGTGGAATCAAACAAGTAAAATGATAAAATGATAAATTGGGTGGTGGATAGCTGTTTGAGGGATAACAACAGAGCCAAAACCATCCACAGAAAGTAGAGTATGACAAACCTAACCTGCTTGGTTTTGCCTCGAATATACTTGGCAGGCCAAGATCTTTCGGGAAAGTGACCACAGTGCCATTGGGACCCATGACCCACCTCACTGCATTTGTGGCAAATTTTGCAGCATTTGCAGCCCTCTCCTGCACAGACGAGAAACATAGAAGAAACCTAAGTATAAACATCCAATAGAAGTCTTAGGACGTATTCTCAACGTTAAGGATGCTTTAGGCCTATTACCCTTGCTAACTCATCGCGCTGCTTTCTCTGCTTATCTTCCTTTTTCTTTCTACTGGAATCTTGGCCCCTTATCTTCCTGATTGCTTCAGCCTGTTGGATCAACACCAATTAGTACAAGGCATAGGGGTGATGTGTTTGTAAAGAGGAAAAGACAGAGCGAGAGAAAAACACAAACCTCTGACTCCTTATTAGCCTTTTCCACTTGCATCCTCCTCCGCTGTGCAGCTTCAGCCTTCTTAAGCTGCTGCTCCACTTCAGAGAGTTTCTCTTTTTGCTCTGCCATTACTTCTTGTGAGTCCACATGAATCTTAAGACTATATAGTACATTTCTCAACTTTTGTAACTAAAAGTAGAAAGCGACATATATGCAGATAAGCGCTACTTACTTCTCGAAGGAGCAGCCGGTAGTCCATTAGGAAACTCAACTAAATTTGCAGGCGTTCCAGAAGATCCATCTCTGCCTGACTGGAGGGCCCTTTGACGTGTAGTGAGTGAAATTTCCTTCCTCCCATCAGGCAAGGAATCGAGAGATTCTTTTCTTGGCTTTTTCCTCTTAGACTCAGGCCCACCATCTGACCCCGCATCTTCTTCATCTTCCTCATAATCAGTATCTTCAGAATCCTTTTCAGACCTTAACTTCCTCTTTCCATCTTTAGACCTCCGCGATGAAGAATTCTCTTCATCATCATCATACTCGCCATCAGCCATTCTACTTCTGGAACTCTTAGATGACCTCCGTTTCTTGGCATCTTCATCTCCTTCGTCGTATTCAGCCCCACGATCTGCACTAGCCTTGGCAGTCTTGAGTCTTCCAAGATATCGAAGCTCCTCATCCTCCTCTTCATCGAGAGCTCCATCTAAAACTCTTCTTTTTGGGACACGTTTGCTCTTACGAACTGGCTCAGAAGACTTGTCTGCATGTTTCCCGGAACCGCCCTCATCTAGTAGTTTGACCTTTGAACCCTCCTTCAAAGTAAGACTACCAGAACCAGAACCCTTCCATGAAACTCCATGCAGAGCAACTGCTCTCCCAGGAGGTGGTAGTTCATCATCAGAATTCTCCTGCATGATACAGCCAATATAACCATAGGTAATCAATGAGAAAAACAATGAAGCAAAAAAATATGATAACTTAAAATCTATAAAGACATTATCTTCACGAGTCAAATGGAAACATGTACATAAGATGGAACCTCCATGTGCTGCCCAGTTCCCCACTTTAACAGTACCAAAATACAAGGGGGTGATCCATTATTCACAACGTCACAATCGTCATTATTATGTAAAAGAAATTAGACTTAAATAAATTACTTTAAAGCCTCCTCCAAAAAGGAATATCCAAATCAACTCCAACACCACGCTCCCAAAAAAAAATTAGAAAATTGCAAGGAGAGGGACTCTTCCAATCCACTGGAGCTTATTGCTCACATATGATAATTGTGAAGAAAATTTAAAAAGAATCAACCGATGCACCTGAAGGATGAGCTTCTGCCTTCTTGGGGCATCTGAACTCCGCGAAGATTTAGAGGTAGAACCACCTGATGGACCATCCATTGCAGATTTGGCATGTATTGTTCGTGTGACACCCCCAACCTTCAGCTTTACCTTCCTTAGCTTGTTCTCGTGTGAGGATGTATCTGCTTTAGCCCCAGATCCATTTGTCACAGCCGCAGCACTACGTGCATCGCTTTGCCTTCCACTGCCACCCTCTGAGCTTCTTGATTGTGAATCGAAGTTACCCTTATTAGAGTTCTTCCAATTAGCAGGTGCAAGTACTCCTTCACTTGAGCGTCTAAAGTCAGATGAACTCCCTTTAGAACTTCCATTGCCATAAAACCCACCAAATTCTCCATATGTTCCATCCTCCTTTTTGCTCTTCTTTGCAAGACTTTCCCCTTCAACCCTACTGAAAGTAGCCCTAGCAGGATCGTTGAGATTCAACTCCCTCCTAATGGAACCAGTAACTTGACCTGCATTTTCATCACTAGAAGCTTTGCTGGCATTATCTGAGGGAGGTGTGGAAGATGAAGGTGATATTTCCCGAGTTTCAAAAAGTGAGTGAGAATCAGGGCGCGGTCGCCTTGATGTGCTACTCCTCTTCTTCTTAGTTACGGCAACTGTACTATCAAAGGCAGACCCAAAGGCCTCCATGGCTTGTAATCAACCTTTTAGTTCCAGAAAATTCAACAATTTGAATTCTTGTGCAAATTCAACTCCTGTGAAAGATTAGGATAAGAAATATTTATAACCAATTTGATACAAGAATGCACCTAACACAGTTAAAAATATCCAAGAAGTGATTGGAACAGGTGCACAATAAATGTCTGGCATGATGCCAAACTCAATTAAATAACATCGACAACGTTAGCAATGATAGGAGCATTCGGGCATGTAAATGCCACCAGGAAACAACATACAAACCCTGGGAATGAAAAAAAAGCGATAAAGAACATAAAAATCTACAATTGAAGATAGCAAAGCAGAGAATTTCAGAACGTCTAAACACCGATGCACCATGCAACGAACCCAAATTGTTGCATGAATCAACACATAAGAGCAAATACCCAGAAAAGGGAGCAAGCCACCGATTATCCTATCATAAGCAGCAAAATCGCTTATCCACGATAGAATAAAACTAATCCCAAGAAGACCTACGGGCCCAAGAAAAAAATTCAACAACACAACGAAACCAAGAAAAGCCACAGGTGCACCGAGGAAATTAAAAAGCCCGAATCTTAAAAACCCAAACAGCGGACGAATCAGCCAAACCAGATCGTCATCACCACACATAATTCCCAAATCGATAGACCAGAAATAACACCGAATAAAAAATACCCAAAACATCGAAAAAACAAGAGTACCCCAGCTGCAAAAACAATGTATTGGCAGCAGATAAACCTCACCCATCAGGCGTAAAAGAACAGAGAGGGAAAAGAAAGAGAGAGACAGAGAGAGAGGGGGCGGTTACCAATCCACAGAGATTCCCGTAACCCTATCGCGAAGGATCGTCAAACGGCCCTAAGACGCAAAGCAAAGCCGTGGAAAGAGACGAGCGAGGGAGCAAGAAAACAAGCAAAGGGGGAAGGAAAAGGGAGGCAGACACGTATTTATTATCAGTGGGGGGGAATGAGGAGGAAGTTTCATGGGGGTATCTGTTAGGGGTTAGGGTTAGGGTAAGAGTTGGGAGAGAGATCGAGAAAGGCGGGGTGGTCTGGGCTGATGATGGGTCATGATGATGATGGTGGAGGTAAAGACGCCTTCTTATTATCTTCCTCATCTTTCCTTTGGTTTCTCTCTTTCTTAAAACACGCCCGCCTCTGTGTCCCTCACCTTAGCCTACTCCCCCCCCTCTCTCTCTCTCTCTCTCTCTCTCTCTCTCTCTCTCTCTCTCTCTCTCTCTCTCTCTCTCTCTCTCTCTCTCTCTCTCTCTATTACGGGACCTCTTCTCTCTACGCGAAAATGTGCGATGATGACCATTCGGATTTTCTCTTCTTTCCTTCTCCCCCATTCTCTCTTTCTCTCTCTTCTCTCTTACGCCTTCGATTTTTTCTCTGGAAAAAAAAAAACAAAAGACCAGGGCGTGGCGCAGGTTAAGCGGGTTCGCACTGTCGGTGCAGGATAGGGCTTTACGTTGGTCCTTTAAGTTTCAGAACGGGAAAACATGAGGTCTGTGAATCTGTCTGTACGGGCGGGGGGAGGAGTACTCTCAGGTTGCTGTTAGGAGCTTCGGTGGTACCTCGGCTGAGGAACTCTATTTCAAATGACTCGCAGTTGCAGAGTCCCTCTGTTTCTCTCGGGATGGCAACTATCCGGTCCGGGTCGGGTTTCTGAGAAATCTCACCCTGACAAACCCACGACCAACCCGGAATCCCCTGGGTAAATTTTTCATGTGATTTCGCCTTGTAGAACCTGTTTGACCTCCTTAGAAGACTCTTTTAACTCTTGAAATAAATAACATGGCAAGTCATTTTGAGAAAGAGTTGGGACCCATTTTTTACATAGTTCAAAATAATAATCCCCACAAGTTAATCATCCTGGCTTTTCTTTTAGGGCAGACTTTTGAGGAGGAGGGTTGACGATTAGTATTAGAAAAATTTATGACATTGTTATTAATGGGATACAAACTTACTAATCATTTTAGGATAAACATCGGACCTAATTTTACATTAATTTTTCCTTTTTGAAATTATAATATTTCTTTAAAGAGTTTTATTGGAATATGTTTTGTCTAAAGAGATCTCTATTCCTGTTTCCTACTTGAAGCTTGGGTGACAAGTGTGGATCGTGTTGACCCTGGTTTTTTATCACTTGTAACAGACCAGATAAGGTTAATATCTCAATTACAGAACTTGACCCAACTTAAAATAACTACATGAAATCAAAACAAAAAGAGACCCATGTTTCATTTAAGGTTGATTATTAAAGTCTGATTTACTTTTTGGGTACCACTGGATGTGTTCTATTAGCTTATGATGTAGTTTCTCCTAAAACAAGTTTACAGGAGCAGCAATTAGGTGTTTTCAGAAATTTGAAAAGTAGAATTGGAAGATAATAATCATATAATCATATCAGATTAAAGGGATTTTATGTTCATAGTCCCGAGTTCTAGGCCAACCCGTGTTGATCTGACCCCGTCAAGGTAAGGATGAATGTCATGATTTTTGGTAACATTTATTTTATAACATGAAATATGGTAATAATTTACCTGGTAGATTTACCACATAATTTTCCTTCCTGTTCATTTATTATATCCCTATAACATTACCAAAATTGTCTTCATAATTTAACATTAAAATTATAAGAATAATAATATGTGCACGACACTAGAGCATGTTGTGCCCGCCTGATGTGGGGCCGCACTTGTTGAAAGCTGATTGGAATAGGCATGGTGGGTCTCATGTATTTTTTACTATAAACTTAAAACATATAGCATATTGTGGATTAAGCATTTAAATAATTATAACTAACACTAACTAGATAAATAACTTAATTATATTCAATATATAATGATCATTGTCATACAAGATTATCAAAATCATTTCACATGAAAATACAAATCTAAAAATAACATCCGAATTCTGATAATTGACATTCTCTCAGACAATCCATATCACAAGCACAACGTGGTTAGAGCAGAGAAAACAGAGGCTCAGTCTGAAGCCATGGTAGAGCTTCGTTTTATTTGTTGGAAGTTTAAGAACCTTTCTTTTTTTTTTTTTTTTCTTTTTATATCATAAACACGTATCGTTCTTCTTCACAGAACACGAAATCGGCAGTTTGCTGAAATCGCCGACAAGAGCAGCAAAGAAAACCAAAAACACAGAACAAGAGTAAAAAAGGGGGGAAGAGTAGCGGAAATCAGAAATGCATGGACGAAGCGACAGCCAGAATATTGCTCGCAATCTGCTTCAGTTTGCCATCGATGTCGCGCATAGGCGAAACAACGCTAATTTCATCGAACCCGTCCTCGCAGGACTCGAAATCCGTCATGGCAGCACTGACCATGATGTTGAACGAGCTCCCGTCGCCGCTGGCGAGGGCGGCGGCGGCGTCGTCGAGGTTGTCAAGGGCGTCGGAGTAGCTGTCCTTGCAGACCCCGATATAAGATTTGATCGATTTCTGGGTGGAGCTATCGGCCATGAGCTGACTGGCGTGGTTGGAGGCTGCGTGCGTCTGTTCGGTGCAGGCCCTGAGAAGCATCCCCGCGACGGCCTTGGCGTTCACGGATCCGACGCTGGGCTTGTAAGGTTTCAGGGAAGACTCGCACACGTCTGGGTAATCCGTCTTCGCACAGATGGCTTTCGCTGCCCCTCCGAGAAGGGAATCCAGCGGCGAGTCACCGCCGGAGATACCGGAAGCTGCAAAGGATGATGTTGTACTGATCTGTTGAGGGGACACCGATGGGGCTTCACCGGAAGCAATGGATGGTGATGTACTCGGTTGGGGGGCTAACGATGGGGCGTCAGCGGATGAGTGAGATTTGTAGAGAAAACTTGGGATTTTTATGGCATGGGGTTGGATGTGCTTGGTAGGGGCCGCCGCCGCCTGAGAGGGTGAGGATTTGAACGATGAAAAGAGGGAGTCGTTGCTGTTGCGGGGAACACACAAGGCGTTTGTGGAATTGACGAGGAGGAGGAAGGAAGAGGGGATGAAGAGGATGAAGAGGAGGAGGAAGGAGAGAGGGGATGAAGCGAAGTTGCCTTCCAGGCTCCATTGATCTAGTGAACTGGATGCCTGAGAGGGGGGAGAAGGAGAGGGAGTGGGGAAGAGGACAACTGGGGCTGGGGGGATTGTGCTTATGGGCAAGGGTCCACTTAACAGTGTCATGGAGGTTAGTTAGGGAGGGCTATGGGTGACCGGTGAGCCATGCAACACGGATTAGTCAGTTAGAGAGGGAATTTATCCATGGTCTGGTAACGAATTTTGCTCAGAATTCGTGGGTCGTGTTGCTTCCTCCCTCTCTTCCCTGGAGCTTCTCTTCCTTTCTTTCACGTCGTAAGTTCACATATTTGCAGAATTTAGAATCAGAAAACAGGTACCGCATAGGGTGGAGCGGGTAAACATAACCAATTTAGTTTCTCCTCCTTACAGTACTGTAGCTGTTTTCAGAAGAAGACAGGCTAAAAAAAGAAAACCCTTCACTTCTAATGCTATATATAATAAAGGAATTATGAAACTTATTGAATTGATGCATGGCAACATCACAAAACATAATCAAATGACGAGAGTATGTTTAATACATAACAAGCATGCCTGACTGGAAATACGAAGCTGCTTTGAAGAACCCATTAATACATACAAACTTCTGGACCATGTCTCTTATTCTAAGAAAGTTTTTTTTTTTTTTTTTGAGTATTTAAACTCGAATACAAATGGAGTAGAGTGGTTACCAGAAGGAAAAGGCTCAGGGCAGAGACCCTAAATTATTCATTATCATAGGCCTTCACCACTGTGACAGGACAAGTTCCGTTGTTCACCACGTGGTTGCTAACGCTGCCCATGATCGCCCTGCGACAAATCAACAGATAAAAGCAGGTGAAGAAATCGTCTGATGAAAAATCTTTACCTAAACCCACAACAAAATCGATAAGAATTCGCACAACTTGGAAGGAAAAATGGAGGCCGAAGCCTCCAATGTCCTCACCTCTTGATCTTGCCGAGCCCTCTGTTACCAATCACAAGGCAGCTCAAAGGGATGTTCTCGATGGCTTCACAAAGCTTTTCACGGGCATCTCCCCAGAAGACCTTAAAAACCACGATGATCTGCAAAACCACAAGCCTCAGAAATGAGCAGTCGACTGAAATTTTGGCTTCTCGTTACGAAAGGAGGAAGAGAAACAGTAAATCGAGGGACAAATTGACACCTCTTTCTGAGAGGCGACGGTCTTAAGAATATCCATGGTTTCAGCATCGGGCTTCAAACCGTATTTCTTCTCAGTATGTGGGTCTGCTAATTCGTCCAAAGGGATCAAGGCTGCGGCAGAGAATCCAGATCAATGGTCGTTAACTGAAAAAACTACATTGAGAAGTGAAAAAGTTGAGACGATTATTCGATGAAGCAGAGGGAAAGAAGCGACCACGGATGAGAAGAACCTAATCAATGTCTTAACTACAGCACCTTCTAAACAGTTCTCATAGCTCAATTCCAGAGCTCTGAGGCTCATGTGACCTAAAAACCATCTAGCTTGACATAGAAGCCATGACCCATTTCTAGAAGAAGAAGAAAGAATTAACTAATAGTTACCATCTCTGTAACTAAAACGTCCAGAAAATGACCCTGATCATGATATCCCAAATTCTGAAACACTAGGTCAAAGCAGAACGAAATAGAAAAACTAAAAAAAAAAACACAAAAAAAACAGAAACACGAACGACGAGAGAAAATTTTTGCTTACGGGAACCGGTGGCCTCCCAGAGCTGCATCTCGCTTTCGTAGTTCCCAGCGGATAGGACATTAACGAGGATCAGATAATCCCCGTTCTGAACCAGGTTCTCAACCGCCCACTTTAGGGCTTTCTTGCTGCAAGGCGAGAAATCGATTGCCACTCCCACGGCTCTGTGTCCCTCCATCTTTCCCTCACTCCGATCTACGAAAACACCTTTCTTCCTTCCTTGGAGAAACCAGAGAGCTCAAGGAGATAATGAATTGTGAGAGACGGAGCTTGGAGATTCCTTCCTCCACTAAAGGGTTGACGGGGGAAGGAGGCAGCAAAGCAAATTGGGGTCCACCATTTGCTGAAATATATTATTGAAGAGCAAAGTCTTTCAGACACTGAGAGGTCTGAATTTTTTTATGACTCAAACACCCTCGGGCCTCGGTTGGAATGCGGCTGCCAAAACTCAACGATCCGACACTTGACGATTTGCACACGACAGGCAACTTCTGTCCTCGATTCATGTCTACGTCAATTTTTTTGTCTTAACCGATGTGTATAACTCAAACCGGAAAAGCTCGCTCGATCTTCGTTCTCTTACTCTTTTTATAGTTTCAATAAAGAACAGGCCAGGTCTGTGGAACTTCGTTCCATTGGATAATGGGTCCGAGTTTCACAGTACTGCTGCACCAACTCAATAGGACAAGAGAGTAACGGGGTGATGGTGGGTATTTGTGTCAATTCCTCGTAATAGTCAGAACTCGGGGGGCCCTACCTTCCATTACCATTTCTGAGATTATCAATCAGCGGCCATGGCTAGGCGGTGGGCACTGAAGAAACTTGAATTCTGAATTCTGAGAACAGAACTGACACTCTGAATTCTGAAAGCAACAAAAATATGCATGAGGAACGACGCAATGACCTCCAGAAAGGAGTGAAGACGAGAACGATAGAGACATTGGAAAGAATATACAGCGTTGGCATACATGGATCGACCAAACTGATCGGCAGAAAAACAGGAGTAGACCTGGAATCAATGTTCAAAACCCCCCCAAGAAACCCTTCTTCGGAACCGAGTCAACCATGTAACGCCGACGGACTTCACTGAATCATATCAATTTTTTTTTTTTTCTTTCTGTTTAGTAGACTTCATCTTCCCTCGTGCAGATCTTCTGAGAACACTGCTGTCCTCGTAATATTGTCAGCGTCAAACGCACTGAGGCCTGAGAAAGGACCGGAAGAGAACATAGATGACGTTCCATCAGATTCATACGTAGTGGAGGACTGCCTCAGATTGGGCCGGTTGGATGTGGTCACAATGGAGTCCTGGTATTCAACTACACGCTGGACCATTTTAAGGGACTGCACAACTTCTCCCATGGTAGGTCTCTGGTTTGCCTCCGGAGCAACACAAGCAGCTGCTATCGTGCACACGCGAACAAAATCATCCTTTGGGTACCTACCTTCCAGTTTTGGATCTGCAAGCTCCTCTAATCTGTCCTTATCTCGGAGGATAGGACGGGCCTGCAACAAATAACAAACAAAAGCATGACTATGTCAACAGTTTTTTTTTTTAAGAAAATATGTGCAAGTCAATCTAGAACTGTAATTGAGATAGAGATGTTTAGCCAAAGCTTTCCAAAATGTACAAGTCAATCTAGAACTGTAATTGAGATAGAGATGTTTAGCCAAAGCTTTCCAAAATGTACAAGTCAATCTAGAACTGTAATTGAGATAGAGATATTTAGCCAAAGCTTCATGAGATGCTCTGAAATAAAACTAGAGAAAGGAGAAATATGAGGTGTACTACTTACCCAAGTGACAAGGTTCTCCTGGCCAGAAGGTTGGGACATATCGACGGGCTTTCTTCCAGTCAACAACTCAAGCAGAACGACTCCATAACTGTAGACATCACTCTTTACCAATAGATGTCCAGTCATAGCATACTCAGGGGCAACATACCTGAAAATCAAATTGGTTTGAAGTATGTGGAGACAGGGTAGACAGAAGGGATTTCAAAAACAGATCTTACCCAAATGTACCCATAACACGTGTAGACAGATAATTTGTACGCCCTTCAGGAGCCTGCTTAGCAAGACCAAAGTCTGCAACCTTAGCATTAAAATTGTTTTCAAGTAATATATTGGATGCCTTGAAATCCCGATGGATGACACAAGGTTGAGAATCCTCATGCAGATATGCAAGGCCCCTAGCAGCGTCAAGAGCAATTTTCATTCTAGTTTCCCAATCCAAGGGACAGTTTGCTCCCAGGGGACCTGGAAAGGAGAGAAATGTGATTCATAAAACACTAGCAATAAGTGCTCTAAGCTACTGAGAATTTTATAAAATATAATACAAGATTTCTGGGAAATAATGTGAAAATCATACTTTCATGTAGTTGCACAGATATCAGCCCAATGATCCATGGGTACCATTTCAAACCAATATTCATCACCAGTTAAATTTGAGATAAGGTAGCAGAGATATAATGCACAGTGGATTTATTTACGGTTTTCATTTCAAAACTCTGCAAGCTAGATTTCATAAAAAGTTAGGTTGTTCCCATTCTTTTGCACCAAGTAAAAGCAATACTATAGACCTGCTAGAATGAAATATACCATGGAGCCAGGCCTCCAAGCTCCCATTAGGGACAAGTTCATAGCAAAGAAGATTTTGTGAAGAGTCACGGCTGCTGTAGTAACCCACAAGCTTCACGAGGTTTCGATGATGTAACCTACTCAGCATCTCAACCTCTACTAGAAACTCTTTATCTCCTTGGTGCCCTCCACAGGTAAGCTTCTTGATAGCTACAGGTGTACCATCATTCAAAACACCTTTGAAGACCCTACCAAACCCTCCTTCGCCAAGCACACTAGCAGGCTCAAAATTATTAGTTGCTTCTCTAAGTTCTTCATAGGCAAGAAATCGTGTGCTGGCTGGATGAGGAAGAGATCCTTCTCTGGAGACAGTATCGCCACTCTTAGGTTTCACTGCAAAATAGATTCCATACATTCAGAATTCAACTTAAGGCCCACGTCTTAACAGGTAATTAATGTAACAAGGAATTAGTATCAGCAACAACTAAAGTATGACTATCTATTGAGATGTAGCAAAGAAGCTTAGTACACCTAGTAAAAGAGGAGGACATTAACAGCTGTACGATTTTGCACTAGATTCTGATGCCAGAGGAAAAACAGCAGACCCAATACCATTATGGATCTCATACATGATGTGGGATGCCTTCTAGCTAGTCTGAGGAGCCAGACAAATCTTTCATGTTCTTTAGCTCCTTGGCTTGTCACATCATATATCTTGACAGTCCCAACTCCTTCAGACAGCCTCTAGTTACAAGTTGCTCACTGTCTAATCATTGGTTTATTGATTTACGCAGAAGAGAAATAGTGGGATATTTACTTACAATTGACTAGGGAGGAGAAAAACAAGGCCAGTTGTTAGCCTCCCTCCCTGTTTCAACACATTGATAATTACCTCTCAACCGGAATCGTAAGAGAACTAGTAGTAGAACAAACACATTCAGTTGACCATAAGGATTATACAAGTGAAGCTGACTAAACTTATCAAAATGATGGGAACCTTAATTGCTACTTACTCCTTGTTCCCTAAAAAGTTTGAGAAGTGCTATTTTTTCTCTCACAGTAAATTTAGAAGAACAGATTTCTTTTCATTCGTGCACCAACTCACAGAATCATGAATCTCTTCTGGTACAGAGTAACCCAGTTTTTATGTGTCATGCATTCAGATTCCAAAAATTCTTTTCATTCGTGCACCAACTCACAGAATCATGAATCTCTTCTGGTACAGAGTAACCCAGTTTTTATGTGTCATGCATTCAGATTCCAAAAAGAAACCTTAACTTTATATTCTTTTGTATCATTAACAATTAAAGGTGCCATTCTTTAAAAAAATAAATTTAAAAGGTCTTTTTCTGTAATTTTATAAGAGTTAATGGTCTGGAAATCCATTTAGGCCTCCAAAACCTACTGCTACATGATTCACCCCACAAAATGCCAGTTGACAGTCCCTCGAACTTGATGGAACCTCTAGAAAATCCATATTCTAACACCACTACTTTTTCTACGAAATGTAAAGCAGATTTGAAGCATTATTGCCTTTCTGTGTTGTTATACTCGAAAAGGGAACTTCTAGTTCCTAGAAAGTACATAGGTTCTTACTCATGCAAGATATTCTAACAACATAAATGACATTATGACACAAAAAAACAGTAGCATGATACCAGGAAAAACTTGCTAAAAATTAATTGAGAAAGATTTATAAAGAATATTGAACTTAACAATTCACCTATTTTCAAATAAATAGTCATACGAAAATAACCAAAGAAAAGATATAAAACTCCACATATGCTCGGTTCATGTGAAGTGCTTTCCGATGAATAAAAACTCAAATATCAAAAAAAAAAAAAAAAAAACACTAAACATTCACAAAAAGTTATAATTTGGAATACACTTAGTTACATGTCTCCATGAGTACTTAAATAACCACTTCATTTTGGATGGCTGAGAAATTTCATGAAAGAAAAAGAAAGCAAAACAAAGAAAAAGAGAATGAGGAAGGAACATTGCACAGTGAGGTATTGGAGATTGGCGCCTCTCTTTGCGTGCTTATTATGAAATACAAAATGTGAATTTTAAAAAATGAGACCAAACTTGAAACATAATGAGAAGTCAACAATTTCATCAAGATGTTATTAAACCTCAAAGACGATCAAAGTTGTTCTTGCACCATCTCCAAACCAGAGAAGTCAAGATGAACCACTGACCAGAAATACCCATTGGAATCAGCCTCACTGGTATAAGCATTAACTGCTTGAGGAGGTCCTTACAATCAACCTCATTGGACTAAGTATTCCATTTGAAACCAATAGGTCAATAAAATAACACCACCAGCATAATGCCCACTGATCCCAGATTAGATAAGTGACAATGAACCTCAACTTGACAAAAAGGACTTGTTCAATTTGTTTCAATTTAGTGAATACCCAATTTTTCAGAATGGGGAATTCTTCTTACTAGTCTAGTACTTCAAACCATAACAGCACAAGTAAAATTCCATTGTCCTACAAATGATTTAGAAATGTTACTGAGAATATGAATTAAAACCCAGAATGAACATAGACTTCACCACATTGAAGGTAATGGGGCATTGTTTGAAGGACAATAGATAAATTTAAATACATACCAATGTCTTTGGTAGGAAGAGTTTTTTCTTCTCTTGCCGTTTTGTGCATGCGTAGACAATAGACACAGAAATAACAATGACCATTAAAACTCCGCCACCAATGCAGAGAACAATAATCAAGATTGAGTGGTCTCCTCCATTATCAGCAGCTGGTGGACCAGCAACTCCCGGACGGGATTGTGGTGGAGGTATTGGTGAGAAACCTAAGCCAGGAGCTGCAATCATATTGCAATTCGATTATATTTGTGCTGAAAAGTTACCCATTGTGTTTTTACATAAACTTACCACTTCATATGCTAATGCAACTAGATCATAACCTCCCCAAAATCACAACATTTGTCTAGATCTATTATTTTACCACCAACAATTATAGGTTGTAGAAGACAAGCCAAGCACATGCAAAATTGAAGGACGTACTTGAAAGACCAGAGATTTAAGTTCACCTAATGGATGTGCATAAATATAAATCTATAATTTTACATAAACATGAATGTTATTTTGTACAATTTTAAAATGAATCAAAGTGGGGAGTAGAAAATTAATAAATCTGCCCCAATATGCACATCTACTCTTTAGTGATGGAGAAATCTTGCAATTTCAGTCATATGTATACTTTCTTTTAGAGTGCTGTCATGTATATACTTGAATAGTATGTTTGTATAAATTGTAAATAGGATAAACTAGGGTAATGAAAAATTAAAAGATCTGCCCTAATATGCACAGCTACAATGCATTATGAGTCAATCCATTGGCATTAGCAGAAAAATAAACATAAGCAACCTAGCTTATGCAGAAAGTAATAGTATGGGAACAAAAATGAAATTCCAGGAAGAAAATTACCAGGGGTAGGAGCAGGTGCTTTAAACCAGGTGAAATTTAGAAGTTTGTAGTCACCAACAAACGAAAGGTCAAGATGAACTCTGTGCATTGAAAGAGAAGAATTCATCCGAGACATGTCATTTTCTGAGAAACTGATCCCTGTATGAGGTGTAATATCCATTGTAATATTCAAAGTAGCCAGGCTAAGCACATAAAACTTAGTAATCTCGAACTGAGAAACTCGCAATGCAAGCTGAGCAGCCAATTCTTTCAGAAACTCTGAACTCCAGTTTGAACTTAATGAAACATTTAACAGAAGTAGCTCAATCTTTATTGGATAAACACAATGACAACCTCGGTTTGCTTGTTTTGGCACCATGTCACCTTTGCAACAACCTGTACAGCAGTTGCACCAATGTACATATAAGCAGATGGAATATTTATCGGAAAGAGGTATACTTTACCCAATATTTTAAAGATTGTAATGCTCCCAAGCTAACACTTGATGACTTCAGTTGTAAAGGTGGAAAAGATAAAAAGAGAGAGAAGGAGGGTGCCCCTCACCTGCAAAGGTAGGAGACATTGGTGGTTGAGGTAGACCAGATGGAACTGTGGCGGCACCTGAACCATTTGGAGAAAAAGCGACTAATCGTGGTGGTAGAAAGCCAGAACGAGGAGCAGGACTTTGGTTCGTTCTCTTCAGAGGTTTTGAAAGATGTGGAGAACCAGGAGGATGACCATGGGTTGTCAATGAGCCATAATTTGGAGATTCCGCGGGTGTTTGGGATCGATGTGGTGTGAAGTGCTTCCTATATGGTGTATAAGTGATAGGAAGCGGGACAGGCAAAGGAAGGTCATTGACCGTAGGTGCAATTTCAGAATGACGATGAACCCCTCTGCTGGATGAAGCCACAATAGGAGCATTGGAAGGTGCTTCAGCTATAGTTTTGGATAATCCAGCTCCAGTGACCATAATTGTCATGTATAACAACAATAGTACATGTTTAAACAATAGACCATCCACTGTCCTCAGAACTCCTGCAAATTCAGATACTCAGATTAAGCGTCTCAGAGATCCACAGTGAGGCTAAAAACTAAAGCTGATGAGCTTATTTAACGGGGCAGGAATCACGATCAAGATCATTTCATACATAATAGAATATATACAACAGTAAGCATATTAAAATCTTTCACCTGTAAGTGCGGTTCTGAAACGGAAAATACGTAAGTGCATTACAAAAAGTTCTCCGACAGTGACCTAGCTCGACCAGGTCACAAATGCCCAAACCATAAACCACAACAAAATGGATAAAACGCATAAAGGTAAAGTTGCATCTAAGTCAAAAAAAAGCAGCTGAGACGCAAGACAATCAAAACGAACGGACAGACCACATCCACACTGTCCATCCAACTCCCATTCCACCGCATTCCCGAACCGCACTTCCAAACCGACATTACAACGAAAACCGCCATCAAGCTCAAAACCCACACAACAAACAGCTCACAAATAAGAGTACCTTCCCAGCAGCGCGGCCCGATATCCGCCATACCAGCGTCCACGAAATAGATCTGCATCACCACAAACCTCCCCGTCTCCCAAGATCAATCTCCGCCCGAGTCGAAACCAAGAACCAGAACTCGGAAACCTACTAAGAATAAGGCCGATCAAGCGGGAGCAAGGGAAGAGACAAAGGGCGTGATGGATCCGCGGGAAAAGAGGGCTCGTCCGAGAGAGAGAGAGAGAGAGAGAGACTGCGAGAGATGAAGAGAGAGAGAGAGAGAGGTGAAGAGAGAGAGAGAGAGAGAGAGAGAGAGAGAGAGAGAGAGAGAGAGAGAGAGAGAGAGAGAGAGAGCGAGCGAGCTTTCCAGCGTGTAAGAATGCAAAAAAGATTTCTCCTTTTTTGCGTCCCAGGCGAAAAATGAGGTTTTTGGCGTGGAGACACTCGCAGCAGTCCCCAGTGCCGCTGCGTCGCCGTCTCGGAGGGGGGTTTAGGCACAAAATCGCGATTTTCGCTAAAATGTGCCCTGGGCTTCGTACTCTACTAATGCCTTGGTCGGAAACTAATTTCTAATTTTTACATTATTATCGTTTACTCACACACTCTAACTCTGCAGCGCCTCTAATATATATTTTTTTATTTTCCATTCTTTTTTTGTTTTTTAATTTCATTATCCGATTCTATCGTGCGCGCATGATGAAAAAACACTGTGTAACGGTAAAAACAGTGTGTCGTCACCGTTAATATCACAGGGACGTAACCTGATGCATTAACATTAACGTGAGAAGATCATAAGAAGCTTTTCTTTTAAGACAGAGTTCCTTGAAAACCAAGATCTCTCGTTACAAATTCCCCCTGGTTAACATCTCCAGCAGCAGAGAAACTTCTCTTGCTTGAGATGCTTATATTATCATCATTTATATGAACTCTAGAACCCAAGTCGTGAATCTGTAACTTTTCCATTGAAGTATAAGATAGATAATTTGACCCGCCTCCACGTTTTACTTTGAATTCCCCTTGTTTGACTTGATTCCAATTCATGACATCCAATTTCCAACCAATTCCACCTAAGTTTAGGTATTATGTAGCCTCGAGCAAATTTCCAAAAGAGTCACCTTAAGGTGAGTCAAACAAATTAATTGTAAAACCCTAGTTATCAAATAACCCATTTGGAAGAACAAAATGTGTCACATATTTTCCACTTGGCAAGAGGAGAAAGAGTCTCACAAGGTGACAAAAGGGTTGCTGAAGATATTGTAATTTAGATTGGGATTACATATCCCACTTCTTTGGATTCATTTCAATTGTTTAATGATCCAAACGGCTAGTAGATGCCACAAAAAATATTTTGGAGGCATCATTTGGTAACCCCATGTGGTAGGTTGTGTTAATTTGTTTGTTTTATTATTAATATTATTATTTATTTGTTTGCCTTCTTTTCCAACTTGGAAAGTGAAGAAGAACAAGAATGAATTAATGAAATCAAGTAGATAAAAAATTTAATAAAATAGATAGCAGAAAATGTTAAACCTAATCACCCCTGTCGGATATTAATCAAGAAGCTTTTTGTAAAAAACTTAATAAAATAGATAGCAGAAAATGTTAAACCTAATCACCCCTGTCGGCTATTAATCAAGAAGCTTTTTGACCCTTTAAATGCGATTTGTATTGTAATACCTTTAAATTATGAAATATATTAAATAATTACAGTGTGTATTGATTGATACTTCCACCGCCAAGGACAGCAATGGTCCATGTCTTAATGGTTTCAGATGGAAATGAATGATGATAAGCCAAAAGAAAGAAAGAGAAAGAGAATGCCATAAGTTAAAATATTTGAGGTATTCATTATATGTGGGGTTCAATAATTTAGAAAGAGCCTAGAAACTCGAAGATAAATATTTCCTAAGAAGAAATAATGTGAATGCGATACTAGGAGTATTCAAGGATAGGTTTTAAAAAGATAAAGTTCTTCACTTGAATGATGTATGCCATAAGTTAGGATTTACCTCACTATAGGTGTGAATGCATTAATTGGTGTTATATCATGTTTAATAAACACTTAAATGATATTACAAGTCGTTCCCTCTATTGTTCAATAATGAAGAAGTTGAGAAGACTCCCTTAAAGACATGGATAGGGTGGGGCAACCCTCTACCCTCTTCCAACTTCTTGATTTTACTTTGAGATTCTACATCATGACTTGGATGCATAGTTGGTGATCTAGGTAAGATAAGATCTAGGGTTGAGGGTTTAACCATAGAATAGGTTAATAATATTTTATTAAAAACTAAAATCTTGCAGATTTTATCTCTGCTCCGAGTTTATCTCTTACTAAACTGCAATGTAGATGTCATGTCAGTATGTAAAGTCTTGAAAGTAAAAACCCATAGTATTTATATCACCGCTCTAAAAAATTAAACTAAAACAAAATTTTGAAAATTAACACGTTTTGAGATGAACACATTTTGAGATTTCAATGAGATATTATCCCTTAAATAAAGGATCACATCTAACTGTACCAAAGAAGCAAAAGAAATTAGAAAAAAAAAGAAGGAGCATAACCTTGTTATCACTAACCAAAACTTGAACTTTCAGAATTTTAACTTTTTTTTCATTAACAAGGAAGCAACCCTTTACAGAGTTGCTGCTGAGAGGCTCTCTTGTTGCTGAAATGATGACAATTGATGGTTGCGTCTTGTTGGAGCTACAGTGGATCTTGATTCTATTTGATCAACTTGTTAAAGTCTAAGACATGGAAAGACTCCCAAGGCTAAGGTTGTTAATTATTTTTTAGAATAATATTATGCTGATCCACGAGGATATATAATTGGGGTACCCTCTGATGTGGATGCATAGTTGTCGCCTAGATTTCGAAATCTATTATAAAGCCAGCATTCCCACAAGAGGGTAATTAATACCTCGTTAATTTTTTCTTAAGGATTGCTTGAAGATGGAATCGTTTAGCTATTTTTTTTAGAGAAATGATTCGCCGTTGGGTGTGCCACCGTCGCTCTCACAAAAAAAAAAAAAAAATAATATATATATATATATATATATATATATATATATTCACGAAACCCAAAAAATATATTTATTTATTTTTTATGAAAGAGTCACGGTGCTAACTCTCACATCGAAGGGTGCCCACACCCAACCGGTGCTCGAGTCATTATTTATTTTTTTAAGTGGTCTTAATCCCATAAACTATTATAAGATACAATTATTTAATTATACCTTATAAACATATTAAACTTTATTTTTGTGGATATGTAGAGAATTGTCTCGCATTATATATGGGGTTATATGATCTTGGGCTTGTTTCTTTATCTACCGATTGGCAGAAGAGCAACGGAACTTATCTTCAACGGCTATTGTGCATTTTATTTTTCTCGTATTGCAAAAAAACCAGAGAAGTGTCCTAGCAAAGGCAGGCTTCAGACTTCCATGGTCGACAGGTCTAATGCTTC
The DNA here is from genome assembly GCA_022405105.1 of Aristolochia contorta. Classification (NCBI taxonomy): domain Eukaryota; kingdom Viridiplantae; phylum Streptophyta; class Magnoliopsida; order Piperales; family Aristolochiaceae; genus Aristolochia; species Aristolochia contorta. The sequence goes on from CM039664.1 coordinate 9,523,796, forward strand.
CATGGTTGAAGATCTCCTGTTGGAACTGCATAATCAGAGTCAACTTGAATCAAAGGGAAGGAAACTGAAATAAACTCAGCTGGGGTGAGCTCACCGTCACGTCTTCACTTTGCTTACTCTTCGTTCCTTCAGATTTTCCGACTACGTACTCTTGGGTGATGTCCTGATCAAATACAATTTCTTGAACCAGAAGGTAGTCTCTGTATCGATTAAAACGATTTCGTGGGGAGTTTCTCCATGGATCATCCTTCCATGTTTGAGCATCCGATGAAGCTTTCATCATCCGATACTGCGGTGTGGAGCCGAATAGACTATCATCTGATCTTCATTGGATTGCACTCAACCAATCTCCGGGATGGCTTTTAATGGCGCCCAAAGGAGTGGAATGATCGAAAAGGACCGTTTTGCAGCAAAATAAATAAATTAAGGACACCGATTTCTTGCACGCAGATGCATAGAGAGCTGGCGAAATGAAATATAGAGGTTGAAAATCTACCTGCAATCCCTCCTCTGGTTGGTTTGCATTTGTAATTATGATGCACTAAAGGAGGAGAAATGGATCCGGGGAAAGCAGCAGAACTAGTTCAGATATTTCTATTCGTATCGACGATTTGGATCCTAACTGGGTGGAATTTCTGAATCAAAAGCTCGCAGAGGAGCCGAAAATACTCAGAGGATCCTCGGATGCCGCTTCGTGCTGCATCCACAGAGTGCCCCAATGCTTCCGCCGGATCGACCCGAGAGCGTACGAGCCCCAAATCGCGTCCATCGGCCCCTTCCACCGCGGGAAACGGAACCTGCAAGCCATGGAAGAACACAAATGGAGGTACCTCCGAGGGATGCTCTCCCGAAACGGGAAGGACGGATTGGAGAGATACTTGTCCGCAGTGAAGAAACTGGAGGGAAAGGCGCGGGATTGTTACTCCGAGACGATGCACATGGACAGCAATTCGTTCGTGGAGATGATGGTCGTGGACGGTTGCTTCATCGTGGAGCTCCTCTGCAAGGCGAGCGGTCTGGGGGAAGTCGATGAAGGGGACCCCATCTTCAAGATGCACTGGATAAGGCCTCTGCTTCAGACCGACCTGCTCTTGCTCGAAAACCAGATACCCTTCTTCGTTCTCGAATGCTTGTTCAACCTAATGAGCGATGATCAGTCCTACCCACAATTCCCGAACATCGCCGTCAATTTCTTCAAAGATCTGTTACCCCTGAATCAGAACTCGATCGAGAAACAGAGTCCCGATCAGGGGACCCTGCATCTACTCCATTTATTCCACTCCAAGATCCTCCCCGCACCAACAAATCTCAAGACCCGGCAAGCGAGCAAATCCCCAATAACGATGATCCAGTGCGCGACGGAGCTCGAAGAGTGCGGGATCCGGTTCCGGAGACGGAGATGCGAGAGCTTCCTCGACGTCAGGTTCAGCCACGGCGTGATGGAGATCCCGCAGATCACGGTTCAGGACTCGACCAATTATCTCTTCCTGAACCTGGCGGCGCTGGAGCAGTCCAATCCCCGGTGCGGCCACCAGATGACGACCTACATCACGTTCATGGACTGTTTGATCGGTTCCGCCAGGGACGTGAGGACTCTGTGCAGGAACCGGATCGTGGAGAACTGGGTGGGGAGCGAAGGGGAGGTGGCGGCGCTGTTCAACAAGCTGGGACGGGAGGTCACCATCGAAGAAGAAGGTTTTTATTTGGCGGAGCTGTTTCGTGAGGTTAATCGGTATTACAGAACAGACTGGCATGCCTGGAGAGCCAGCCTTGTCCATGACTACTTCAGGAATCCATGGGCGACGCTTTCCCTGCTTGCTGCTGTTGTTCTACTTGTTCTGACTTCGCTTCAGACATTCTTTGCTGTACTTTCCTACTTCAAGCCTCCGACCGCAACTATTTAAGATGATTTCTTCTTCTTTGCTGCAGCAACCACACAATCAACCAGAATATAAATGTACGCTTCCTATTTGTTTCCTGTTCCTAAGAATAATTTCCATTCAACTGTTACCTGCTGACTTATTCACAGAAAGATGGGTGCAACATATTATGAACTATCAGCTTCGACGTACTCTTCCTTGAGCTTAAGATTTCGTAAAATATTGCGTTTTGATTCAAAAAAACACTTCCAAGGGAGAGCACTCCACTGGTGGATAGTAAAAGGAACATATATTATACAGATCACAATGTAGCAATCCGACCATTCAAAAGATAACAGAGCAATTCAACACCAAACTTAGCTAATATTCTTAGACCCCCGATATTTATTCATAATGTCACTTGAGAAAACAACAAACACAAAGTCTCTCTACTACTACTACTACTACTACACTGCTATAATAAAGACCGGCCGAATCAGTAAAGCCAATACACAGCCCACAGCTACAAACACAAATATCATACTCTCAAAAGAGCCACACACTTTCAACCGGGGGTTCGAACAACAACAGCTTCACATTCCTCCACGCAGACGCAGAACCAAATGCAGAGTCGACTCCTTCTGGATATTGTAATCAGCGAGGGTCCTTCCATCTTCGAGCTGCTTCCCGGCGAAGATGAGCCTCTGCTGGTCTGGGGGTATCCCCTCCTTATCTTGGATCTTTGCCTTCACATTATCGATCGTGTCCGAACTCTCCACCTCCAGGGTTATTGTCTTCCCGGTCAAAGTCTTCACGAATATCTGCATTCCTCCCCTCAGCCTCAGGACCAGATGGAGAGTCGACTCCTTTTGAATGTTGTAGTCGGCAAGGGTCCTCCCGTCTTCGAGCTGCTTTCCAGCAAAGATGAGCCTCTGTTGATCTGGGGGGATTCCCTCCTTGTCCTGGATCTTCGCCTTGACATTATCGATGGTGTCAGAACTTTCCACTTCGAGGGTGATGGTCTTTCCCGTGAGAGTCTTCACGAAGATTTGCATTCCACCCCTCAGGCGAAGCACCAGATGAAGGGTCGACTCCTTCTGGATGTTGTAGTCTGCGAGAGTCCGCCCGTCCTCGAGTTGCTTGCCAGCAAAAATAAGCCTCTGCTGGTCAGGAGGGATCCCTTCCTTGTCCTGGATTTTTGCCTTCACATTGTCAATCGTATCAGAGCTCTCTACCTCCAAAGTAATGGTTTTTCCGGTCAATGTCTTCACAAAGATCTGCATGCCACCCCTCAATCGAAGCACGAGATGGAGGGTAGATTCCTTCTGAATATTATAGTCGGCAAGAGTCCTGCCGTCCTCAAGTTGTTTGCCAGCAAAAATCAGACGCTGCTGGTCAGGGGGGATACCTTCCTTGTCCTGGATCTTGGCTTTCACATTGTCGATAGTATCTGAGCTTTCAACCTCCAGGGTGATCGTCTTCCCTGTCAAGGTCTTCACAAAAATTTGCATGCCTCCCCTAAGTCGAAGAACAAGGTGAAGGGTGGACTCTTTCTGGATATTGTAATCTGCTAGAGTGCGACCATCTTCAAGCTGTTTCCCAGCGAAGATGAGACGTTGTTGGTCAGGGGGGATACCCTCTTTGTCCTGGATCTTGGCCTTCACGTTGTCAATTGTATCAGAACTCTCGACTTCCAGGGTAATGGTCTTTCCGGTAAGAGTCTTCACAAAGATTTGCATGCCTCCCCTCAAACGGAGGACGAGGTGAAGAGTTGACTCCTTCTGGATGTTGTAATCCGCGAGCGTCCGTCCATCTTCAAGCTGCTTGCCAGCAAAGATGAGCCGCTGCTGATCAGGAGGGATGCCCTCCTTGTCCTGGATCTTGGCCTTTACATTGTCGATCGTGTCAGAACTCTCAACTTCGAGAGTAATTGTCTTGCCGGTGAGGGTCTTCACAAAGATCTGCATCTGTTCCATAAGAAAAAAGGAAAACATAAGACCACCGATCACGATGATAACCATATCGAAAGAAAGAAAATACCAGGCATGAATACAGCAAAAAAGATATCAGCAGAAAATACCAGGTATGAACACAGCAAAAAAGATATCAGCAAAGAAACTCTACAAAATCCACTGAGCAGGAGCAGATGGATTTCTGAGGAATTAAACGGGAATCAATTATTAATCACCGCTCCAAAATATTGTCATCCTTGTTCATTCTAAAACTCAGATGCAAAAAAGTAAAAAAAAAAAAAACCGAATTTTGAAAGAACATCTGCAATCATCTCAAAGGGGTGAACACCTATATCCACCGAATCTCACAAAAATCAACAAAAAAGATAATTTTTCTTGGTTTCCGGTGCGCGATCCACCACAAGAACCTCAAGGACGAATCTGCTAATCAATTTTCACCACAGAATAGAATAATCCTAAAAATAACCCTAACACGCAAAGAAATCGATCCCCATAAAAAACCCTCAAGCATCCTCACGATCCCTAAATCACACCGACAACCGATCCTAACCCTAAGTCCTCAACACCCACATCCTCATCGTACCGGTTAAACAGATAAGAAAAGCACTCAAACATGACAATTCACAACTCGAAACAAAAGACGAACAAGCGAGAAACTCGAGATTTACCTTATAAAACCTGAGATTTGAGAGAGTGTTACTGCGAGCGCCTTTTCTTTCTTGGAGGAGAGAAAAATACAGGGGAAGAGATGAGGGAAAAGAGTTCCAAGGGCCTTTTTATAGATAAAACACGCGGACACAATTTGTTAGGGATTAGGAGTCTACCGGCTTAATCGGTCGAACCTGGAAACCCCGGGAAGATTCCCAGAAGCCAGAACTTTGCGTGCGACTAAATCAACTTCCACAGCGATTCAAGAAAAGACAATCCGCCGTGATTGTCGGGTAATGGGGTCATGGATCCTGAGCTGGTGGACCATTTAACCTTGGCTCGATCAATTCAAATAATAAGAGGATTGGGCGACCAGACGATATTATTGAGAAAATAAAAACAAAATATAATAAATTTTTTTATCATGCCTCAAAATAAAAATAATTCATGGCCTTCGCCATTTGGTCCATATTTCCGTTTAATCAATAAATTTATTTTGAAATATGAAAAAAACTGGAAAAGTTTTCATGGAAACAATTAAGTCCGAACCGACTTGTCTGGTTCAACTGGGTTTAATCAGAATTACATCGGACCGGACCAGTTAAACCAGTTTTTTTTGTATTTTAATAATTTTTATATTTTTAAATTTATTTTGTACAATTAAAAATTTTATTATAAATACTTTTAATAAAATACAACTTATACTAGGGTTGAACCACCGGTTGAACCCAGCTGAACCGGTGGAACCAAAATTGAAAGCTCCACCGGTTCTATCACCGGTTTGGTTTTTATCACCGATTCTTCCTTTTTAATATTTATTTTATACTTTTCAACAATTTTATATATAATAGAACATTGTGTCAGAATTTAAGGCCAAAAAGACTAATTATGCCTAATGAACATATGATTAAATTACTATTTCAGTTCGACAAAAACAACCATGGCACCTTATATTATATTATCTAAGGTTGTTCCAATACAGGAATTTCTGACCGAACAACCAAGAGATACCCTCTTTTAACATTTTGTATCATAATATTCAAACAGGCCACCGAAACTATCTAACAATATGTATCATAATAGAGCAGGTCACCAAGAAAAAATCTAGGAGCCCACATCATATTTAAGTAGGCTACCTTAAGCATTTGAATCAACTTTGGCAGGTGGCATATCTAATCATCATCACGATACCACCAATTGAACACGGAACTCGTTTTTTTTTTTTTTAAAAACAACAAAAAAGAAAAAGAAGATATTGAACATCAAAATGGATCAGTTGTAGCTCAGTCTCCAAGGAATTTCCTCTTCTTGGTTGTATTCATGTATGGTCTCATGACCCACTCGTTCTGGGCTTCACTTTGATCAACAGTCCCCAACTTGATCTGGCAATTAAAGGAAACACGAGAAAAAGCATATCAACACCACACACATAAATTCTCCAGGACTCTTGGTTTTTAAATAAAAGCCGCTGAACTAATTTTGGAATACGATATTAACTAGTATTAAAACTCATCTTTTTTTGGGTTTCTGACCCCTCCATTTATATACTAAACCAATGTTTGACAGGAGTTTGAAATAAACGTGGTTAGACAGGTTATAGGCCAGTACCAGATTCCTTGATGAAAGCATCATTCATACCTATTCAAGTGCCCTTTCTCACTAATTGTACAAAGTGGCATAAGGATTTCCACTTCAAGGATTGTGGAATTCTAATAGGGCAATTCTAGTGATAACTTCACAGGGAGTCTTGTGTTGAGTTTGGTGTTGTAGCTTCTCATTGACTGCACTCTAAACCGCCTCCTACCTCACAAGTAGTGTTTCTTTACACTTTAAAAGACTTTTTTTTTAACCTCTAGACTTCTTTTTAATCTCTGTACATTCCTTTTGATTTTCAATTATATTTTCCACGCATTTACTTCAGCTTTCAATAGAAAATATTTTTAAAATATAATAGGTTTCTAGACATGCATGAGGGAGAGGATGGGAGAAATTGTCATTTTCACTCTTCAGCAGCAGTTGCAAATTTTAAAATTGAGAACTAACCAAACAACCTTTCTATTTACCTGATAAAGCCTCAACTCAAAACGGGGACCAATCTCCTTCAGTTCAACAGATTTTGGACCACCATGTTTCTCATAGACATGATGCCTGCTTGTTTCATTTCAATCAAATGCAAGGGAAGTTAATAAACATGTCATAACAACAAAAGAAGCACAATATCATTAAAAGAACATTCACAAAACAGGAAAACTCATTTTAATACTGATCTATAGAAGAATCTTTCAATAATTCCCTCAGATTGTCATATTGCTCAACAGTCAACCCACACAAGCATTAGCACTAAAATACAGCATTGATTATCTTTAACTTTTGACATACTTGGATGCTAAGAAGAAGCACCCACTCAATAAGTTAGAAACAGATCTTCAACTGCAGAAAAAAAATCTAAGAACACTCTTATTAATGACGAAAGAGAATATTTTATGTTATTAACTGGTAAAAACTCTAGTCTTAGTTAATTATTTGGCCAAGATGTGGACACAACTTTAACATCGTATCCATCTTAGAATGTGCCCCAATTACGTTTTCAACATCTAAAGCCATTGCCCATGAGTTCAGAGCTGAAGATAAAGGAAACCTCTGCAGTTATTAGAAGGGAAAAAGATCTCAGTCGATTTGGATAAAGGAAACCTCTGCAGTTATTAGAAGGGAAAAAGATCTCAGTCGATTTGGATAAAGGAAACCTCTGCAGTTATTAGAAGGGAAAAAGATCTCAGTCGATTTGGGTTAGACTTTGACCCAACTTTAGCTGCAAATTATTTTATATGAGTATACTATCTCATCACAGATAGTTTTGCCCACAAGATGGACAAACAAGGATAGAAAAGCATCTTGGTAAATCAGCTCCAAGTTTGCAAATTATCATTCGATTGAAACATCACTAAGCCAGTACAAACAAGTTCATTAGATAACTCTTTTAAAGGCTTTCCAGAGCTTTACATAAAAAATTGCATAAACCCGACCCTTGAGGATAATTCCAACAACATCTCTCAATGCAACAAATAAACATTTAACAGCAAGAATGTGAGCACATCAATGTGCTGCCACATGGGAAACTACCAATTTGCAATTAAAAATGAGTGAAGCCTCTACCTGAATGAAACGTAATCAGACTGATTTGCAAAGGTAATAATGCGCTTTGAGTCAGGCTTTGGTACCGGAAAGAGATGCTTTAGAATATTTGCAGTCCTCTCACCAAGCTGTCAGAGAACAATAGCACATTAAAATGCAAAAGTACCATTAAATTTTAGCCACCTTTTACGATTTAAAAATATTTTCACAGACTTTAACTGATCTAGCAGCATATGCAAAATGCAGGGAGCTGTATTGCTGATACATGTACGGCAGGTGATGCTGATTTCAATCTTAATACTTGTTGTTAAGTGACGTGAACTTGAGCATAGCTCAGTGGTCACATGGGGGGGTTTTGTAATGAGAAGTCTTGGTTTCATGTCTCCTTAAGGGAATGGGAATTGGAATACCAACTTTATAAAAAAAAAAAAAAAAAAAACTAGTTAAGTGACGCACGTTGGGATGCCAATACAGCCATAAAAACAAAACAATGCAGACTGAGACACGGTGCATATCGGGCATGTAGAGTAAGATTTTGGACATGCCAAGACAATGCCGGCTATGTGCCAACCAAGGAAAAGACAGGTTTTTCCCAACTTGAGTATGTTATTTTTCAAAAGCACACATAATTGAATTCCCAAAGCAAACACATGAGTCTGTTGGTTTCCATCACATATTAAGAATATTTTATTCACTTATCCTTGCTAAGGAGGCTTAAGAGACCATAGGAAAGGATAAACACTATAAAAAATATTATTTAAAGTGTATAATAAGTTAATGAGGCGGGCAGAGGAGGAAAAGGCTTTCAGATTTAAAAAAAATAATAACCATGACAGATTGCCTTCTCTACCAGCTACTTGTCTTCTCTTTTCATCAAATGATTAGCAATTCAAAAGAAAGAGCTCAACATTTAGTTGACTGTGTGATCATCTTTTTTCTATGAAAACAACTCTGTTGAATTCTCCAGCTTCAGCTGGATCCAACAATTCTAATCAGATTTTTGAACTTACCATGTGACAACAACCATAGGAAAAGCGTTTCTTGAGAATTTCCAAATCCAATACACCTTGGATTTTTAACTTCTACCCATTAGCCATTAGCTTAACAACTGAAACTTGAAAGAAAATTTTTTGTGCAAGTACCAAGCAGAGTCACAGCTGTACCTTTGATGTAAAGTTGTTAAGGATTAAATGAGGATAAGCCTCTGACATTGTTCCCATGGCCTTCTTGTCTTTAATATCATGTCTTGTAACCTGAAACACATACTAAGTACTTCTCCAAGATGCAAAGAACCAAGAAAAAGTGTTCATAGAGACAGGCCGGCTGAAGTCACATACCACATTGTGCAATCCAAAGTAAGCAGTTGGTCCAAAAGGTAAGTGGCAAACAATTAAACCATCGGGCTCTCCACGATGTTCATGCACCAAGATTACATCAGTAAATTCATGTGCACGGCAAGTTTCAATTATTTCAGAAATAACCTACATAAAAGCATTGAAAGATTACAATTCAGCATCCTTCTCAAATATGCACCCCTCCTCTCCCTCTTCTTATTTCAAAATATAGTTTCCCATTACTGATTACCATATTGAAATGACAAATGGGAGATAAGAACTAGTTTGCCACTACTTAATACCATGAGGCAGAGAGAGAGAAAAAAAAAAGAAAAAGAACCAACCTGTCCACCACGATTCATTCTTTGTGAATTAGGAAAGACAATTTTCATTTCCTGTAGAACAAACAGAGATTAAGTCATCACAGAAGCCACAGTATGAAACTCCCAAGAGAAATATCAATTCTATGAAGATAAATGAACTTCCAAGCAACTTGAGGTTGATAACCTTTACAAACTGAGTAAGGCGAGAACTGGGGTTACGTGACGTAGTCAACAGAATCTTTGGATCCTTCTCTGATGCATTGGCATATTCATCGTCTATATGCGTCCTTGGCACTAAATAACCATGCACAACACAAACAAGATATCACGTTGACATATATAGAGTAGGTTGCCAGCTATAATCTAAGACTTTCTAATCCAGTATGTTCAGATATTTAACTTATCTATAGGTAGGCTAAGCCTGATACAAGACAGGTTTGCATTAGCGGGAACAGCACCACTAGTGTTGCCATGCCAGACACATTCAATTCCTAAAGAAGTATTATTGCATAATAAACTAAAATATTGTAATTCTAAGAGTAGAAAATAAAACTGGGGAAGCTGAATGAATCTTTCTTGCGTATTTGCATGCAAAGTTATCCATACTATGTATGTCAAATCAAATACCACTATTTGAGCCCACCCAACTCCGAACAGACACGAATCCTAACTATTAAGTAAAAGAAGGTAAGCTTCCTAACCTTCAGTATGATCATCTTCAAGATCAATTTCTTTCCTCAGCGCAGCCTCCTCATTCCTGAGCTCGGTCGGAATTGGTTTCCCCTCTGTCATACAGCAAGCAACACCGACGATTTAATGTAAATAATATATTCACGAAGAAAATAAAAAACAAAAGAACATACGAGATAAAAGAAACAGAAGCTGGAAACTGATTCAAGTACCTTCAAGAGCTTCTTTGATTTTCCGCTTCTTCTCATAGAGCAAACGTTCCTTCCCTTCTAAGCTCTTCCTGTACAGGTACTCCCGCCTCAAACGAACGTTTCTGCGCAACATACCCAAATATCCTTCTATAACAGAGCTTGCGTTTCTTCCGTCGGTGAACCGTGTGTCTGCAAATGGCCGTGTTCGATTAACAACTCTTCACCCGAAAAGCCCCGCCAAAACCCTACCCTTCTGCAACAATGTAATTTTTTTGTTGAAGTCGACGAAATTACTAAGTGGACCCAAAATGGAAAAAGTTTGAACTGCTGGTAACACCTACCCTGTCACGTTGGAACCCCAAAATATTAAGAAATTATTTTTACTGCCCATTGCATACGAAAAGTAATACAATGCACATTGTAGTTTATCTATCCCTGAATATTAATAAAAAATGTTTACTGCCTTTGTTTTTCCAAAAAATTTCATATACATCATTAGAAATTTTATTTTTTTAAAACATAATTGTAAATTGTTGATTTTGGAACATGAAATTGGGTCAAGTACCTCCTTCCACTTTTATAGACTTTATTGTTACAAAATTTAAATTTAGACCAAAGTATTGATTCCAATTTATGTGTACCTTTCGTAAAGAATTATATAATTTTTAAGAATATTATTTATTTCGTCTTTAGACAAATGCTATACCCATCAGTTTTTTATATAAAAATATACTGAAATATAATTACTATAATTCGGGAAAATAAATAATTAAATTATAAAATTTTAAAATATAATTTTGTTATTATTACCCATTATTTATAATAAATAATTATTTTATTTATTTATTTCTGTTTGAAATTCCGTTGTTATTGCTCATTTAGCAATCAATAGAGCATGAAAAGTTAGATTATTGGACATTTGTGGGCGGAAGAAACCATCCATCAACCGTCATGAGGTCCGACGTGTGTCCTTTCATAAATAAACGTCGAATTGCCTGTCGAGATTCCAAACGCAACTGCGGGTGTGTCCTTTCCCTCTGCAACAGTTCACTCCCTACTTCGTCCGCATGTCCTTCCTTCTCCGCGCTCACTTTTGCTCTTCTGCTTCAGTTCCTTTCCCCTCTTCTTCTCTCTGAATCTCGTAATCCGGTTAAGAAATTCATAGATTTGCTGCTTGTACATTGAAAATACCCCGTACTCCGATCCGTTTTACGGTCTCTACCATTTTGGAATACCCGAAAGGGGAAAGGAGAACTGTTTCGACTTTCCTCTTCCTCGGACATCCTTTGCTTTGAGTGGTGGACGAGCATTGTGTTCACATTTTCTGGATTCTGATAAAACTGCTTACATTCGCCGTGTTTTCTACACCCGGAAGCGTCGATGGCGTTCTGGTGGCCTCTGCTTGTTCTCGGGTTTGCTTATGCGATTTGCCGATTTCTGCTTATGCTGATACCTCCCAACGTGCCTTCCATTGAAGTGGATGCTTCTGATGGTATTTTATTTTTCTTCCATTTGTCATTTTTTGTGATCTTCAACTAATGAGCCCTTTCATTTTGTTTCAGTTATTATTTATTTATTTATTTATTTTTTTGTATTTTTGTTCTCGTGTGTGCTTATGAGTTTCTGTGCATGTGTAATGGTGATAATTCCTCACAGTGCTCGATGATGGAAATCAGACTAAGGAGAATACTTATATATACGTGAGTACGCGACAGAGATGCCTCATTCCCTGGTTTCTTTTTTTTTTTTTTTTTTTTTTTGCCGTTACCGTTACGTTGTTTCTCTGGAAATTATGCATACGAGGTGTTGAGTCCATGTCGCATTTCGATTTGTTTCTTGTACAAGTGGATTACATCTCGAGTCTTTTAAGGTAGAAATTGTTTTTGGGTTATCTTCCGGGTATTGTTCCCTAAAGTGCAAGGATGATCATTCTGTTTTTTTTTTTTTCCACAAAGTTATCTTTTGCGCTCATCAATTAACTATCTTCGATTCAGCATAAGCCTTTTTTTGCTTAATTTCTCCCTTATTTAATGCTACAGAAGTTCGGCTACTGAGAGTTCTAGGCATTTTTGTACTCTGTTTCCGAATTTCAATGCAGATACCAAGTAGAAAAGCAGCTCCGACAGACAAGGTCCAATGCTATGAGCCTGCAACTATGAAGTATCTGGGATACTTTCACGCATTAACACCTGACGAGGTTAGTATTTATGTACTGCACGTGTTCGTTTCATCTAGCTTCTTAAATAAGACCACAAGAATAGGGCTTTTGGATAGATTTATTTCTCGAGGTTCTTGAATAAACTTATTTCTCCCGGAATGGGACTCTTGGATAGACTTATTTCTCTTGAATGGTGCTCTCGGTTGGACTTCTTTGTTATAGAATAGGGATCTTGGATTGACCTTTGTCCAAAACGAACAAACTGTTGAGCTGTAGTGGTTATTACTTCCAATTCTATCAGCTAGCCTAAACCACAAATTAATCATAGAATGACTGGCACAGGTCAAGGAGCATGTGGCACAGGCAAGGAAGGCACAAAAGATATGGACAAAAAGTACTTTTAAGCAAAGGCGTCAATTTTTGCGCATTCTCTTGAAATATATTATTGAACACCAAGAGCTGATATGCGAGTAAGGACATTTTCGTAAAATGATATATCTGCAAGACAGAGCCTTACAATACATCCTTTTGTGGAGTTGTTAGAAATATTTTGTGGGCCATAGATTCCTGCCTTTCTGCCTTACATTTTTGGAAATTTATACCAGCAAAATTTCAGCATTTACGAAGGCGTTATTTACTTTCTATTCTCCTTGAAATGATGACTTCATATTAAATAGGACATCTTCTCGAGACACTGGAAAGACAATGGTGGATGCTTCATTGGGGGAGATAATGACAACTTGTGAGAAGATCACCTGGCTTTTGAATGAGGGTGAACGGTGGCTAAAGCCTGAATATAGGTTATCATTTTTTACTTTTTTATTTACTAAAAAATTATTCAAGTTCTTCGTAAAAAAATCGATTTTTATATATTCATGGGCTATTTTCCCATGATATTTCTCTATCCGATCAATGGTCTTGTTGTGACTTGCTTGTCCACAACATGAGATGGGGGCAGAGGAGGGGAGAAAGTGAATTTGGGAGTAAACATTTTTTTCAGAAAAAGGGGTGGAAAAGATAAGGGAGAGACAAGAGAAGTGTCAATTCATGCATTGTCAAGTACATGCTTTGATCTTCTCCATTATAGCATATGAGTGTATATCTGACAAGATGAGGTGCATAAGGAAAGGGTGGCACAAATGAGAGACACCTCAAAACGGAAGTAATGAAGATACTATCTTCGCTGTTGAAGATAGTTGCCTCTATTTCTGAGGAGCATGGGCTTGGTTTATGTGGTTGTCCACTACTGGCAATATGAAACCATCTTCCTCATTTAGTGAGAAGTTGAGGTCGATACGTAGTTCGCAACATCAGACATTATACATTGAACGTAGTGATAAATTCTTTTATAAGTTTTACGGGAACATGAATTTGCAAATTATATTGATTGTTAAACGTTATACTTGATGAACAATTTTGAAATTTATATTGCATTCAGAAACATTTTAACAGTTAAAAACAGTACCCGATTGAAATTAGCGCCATAGAGTTGGTTAACTTCTATTGGAAACAAAGTTTAGCCCAACAAGAATTACTTGATTCCATCAATTTGTTTTGCAAAGATTCTATTATCAGTCTAAAGTTAGCCAATTAAAGCCTTGAAGATAATCACAGATTCACTTTCAGCTTAATTGACCTAGTAAAATATTTTTTAATGTTTATCTTCAAAAAAAAAAATATTTTCAATATTTTTTGGAAACGGTACCTTGTAAAATATTTTCTTTAACTTTAATTGCTACAGGTCTTCAGGAAGGTCTATGATGCACAAAATATCTAAGGTGGAGTTTCATCCTCTTGGAGTGATTGGGGCTATTGTTTCGTGGAACTATCCTTTTCATAATATCTTCAATCCAATGTTGGCAGCAGTATTCTCAGGAAATGCTGTTGTTATAAAGGTACATTAAATTTGAGATTAAAACTGTAGACATGTTTTGCAAGGTGTTAGGGGCACATAAAAGCTAAGATTGTGCTTATGTAGGTTTCTGAACATGCAAGCTGGTCTGGTTGTTTTTATTTTCGAATCATTCAAGCAGCTTTGGCTGCTGTTGGTGCCCCAGATAACTTGGTTCATGTAATAACAGGGTACGTGATAGTGTTTTTTATGTTTTGCTTGGTGTCAATAATTGATTGAAGCATTTATATTATCTTCTTGCCAGATTTGCAGAAACTGGAGAAGCTTTAGTAGCTTCAGTTGATAAAATCATTTTTGTTGGATCACCTGGAGTGGGAAGAATGGTACATTTCCCATTTCCTTAAGTTTAATAGAGACTTCTTTTCTGCATAACCTCTGATATACCTGCTGAAACTTCTATCTATTTAACTGGGAAATACATGCCATTATATTGTTGATGGTAAAGAAATTGCAAGGCGTCAGTAGTTCACCTGGTGAAAATGATGAACCAGAATTGGTGTGCTACAATGTTAACTTGTTATACTGGTGTTTCCATGATAACCCATTTTGTAATGGTCTTAAATGCAGATAATGAGGAATGCTGCTGAGACATTAATACCTGTTACCCTTGAGCTTGGTGGAAAAGATGCATTCATTGTGTGTGAAGATGTGGACGTTCCCCATGTATGATATATATTATCTTAAATCGACCTGCTTTTGCATTAATTGATGCTGAAGTTCATATTATAGGACTTTTCTCCCCTTTTACTTGAAGATCTAGCTCATGAATAGTTTTATCTGTTTTTTTTTCTCCTTCTCATATACATTTTGTAGGTTGCTCATATTGCAGTTAGGGCTGCTCTACAATCTAGTGGACAAAACTGTGCTGGTGCTGAACGATTTTATGTTCATGGAGACATTTATGCTGCCTTTGTGGCACAAGTAGTCAAAATTGTGAAATCTGTTTGTGTTGTAAGTATTTAAGCTTTTCAATAAAATTTATCTATGAAACTGATCTAAAGGCTAAGAGTGAAAATGTCACCATCTCATGTAGGGTCCCCCACTAGCAGGAAAATATGATATGGGAGCAATATGTTTGCAAGAGCATGCTGACAAACTTCAAGATCTTGTGGATGATGCCATAGAGAAAGGGGCTGAAATTGTTGGTCGGGGAAGTTTTGGGAATTTGGGTGAAGATGCTGTTGATCAGTTTTTTCCTCCAACTGTTATAGTAAATGTAAATCACAAAATGAAGCTAATGCAAGAAGAGGTAGCAAAGTTACTTTGAAATGAAGAAACTTCTGTCTGCAGGACTTGTTAATTGAAAATCTAGTTAATTTTTTCACAGGCTTTTGGGCCCATTATTCCCATAATGAAATTTAGCTCTGATGAAGAGGCTATAATGCTTGCCAACGACTCAAACTATGGGCTGGGATGTGCTGTCTTTTCTGGCAACCAACGTCGAGCCAAAGAAATAGCTTCCAAACTACATTGTGGAGTTGCTGCAATTAATGATTTTGCCTCCACATACATGTGCCAGGTAGTATTTCTACTCTATCAGCTATCTATCTTGTTGTAGCTAATGTCTCGAATTTCCTGTTAAAATACTCGTGAAAATGGCATGGCAAACACACATGCAGTTTGGACCAATTTGCAATGGATTACTGCTATAGCAGATGCATCAATTTTATGAAGAAATATCAATATATGATGGTTTTGTAGTATTTCTTATAGCTAGAGAAATGATATACCATTTTTGTTTCACCTTCATCTGTAAGCTACCTAGTGGCTGTGATACTGAGAGAACCGTCCTCACTGAAAACTTAAAGAGTTTTCCTTTTTGCAGACTGCCATCTTCATACAATATTTTTTTTTTAATTTGCTGCCAAGCCATTCTTGTTTTGATCTTCTTTTCATATCATTTCGTCTAATTATACTCGTTCTTTTCTTGTATTAACAGTCTCTGCCATTTGGTGGAGTGAAAAACAGTGGATTTGGGAGGTTTGCTGGAGTTGAAGGACTACGGGCTTGCTGTCTTGTGAAGTCTGTTGTGGAGGATAGATGGTGGCCATACATTAAGACCAAGATACCGAAACCTCTTCAGGTCAGTGAAAGGGTTTTTTTGAACTTAAGAATTTTAAAATTTGAAAAGAAGAGCCCAGCAATGTTTATTGTTTACCCATGCTGATTTTCTTTTTTCTTGCATGAACAACCTTAGTATCCGGTAGCAGAGAATTGTTTTGAGTTCCAGGAATCACTAGTGGAAGCCCTGTATGGCTTGAATGTGTGGGACCGGCTGCGAGCATTGGTTAACGTCTTGAAGATCCTTTCTGACCAAAATTCTCTGGCGAGCTCAGTAAGAAGAAATCAATGATTCCATGTTATGGCACGACACAACTCGAAGAAACCAATGATTCCATGTTATGGCACGACACAACTCGAAGAAACCAATGATTCCATGTTATGGCACGACACAACTTGAAGAATCAATGCATTTTATTGTCATCCCTGATCAATAGATTTTGCTGATATTGGGATGTATCCTAGATCAATCTATTACATTTAGAACCGTGTTCCTGGTTAGTGACATGTGGCACCCATATACAAGTTTTCATCATCGTGAGCTTCAGTTTCTGCCCAAGTTTGATTACTAACAGCTGGATTCCAAAATTAGTTACTGTAAGAGAGATGGTGCTTCTTGCAATAGCTTTAAAGCTATTCATAATAACATTGAAGCAGGTTAGGTATACTTGGATATGTACTAAAATTATTGCAAATTACCATTTCATTAAGCTTAAAAGTTATTGGTACACGTCTTGGGCCGTGGGGTACACTTCCTGCTTGGTTACGTTCACTTGCACCACAGTAATACCAATGTAAAAAAAAAAAAGCATAGATATTACATTTACAGTTAAATTGCTGAACATAAGTAAATCAGTCTTGGAGTTCTTACTGATGGAAAACATCTCCTCCCTAAATGGAACCAATCCATTTGGTCCTGTCTCCAAAGAGAAAGAATGCAGAATCCATTTGATTCGTTTCATTCAGTTTTTTAAAGCAAGAACGACTTCCCAAGAAACAGAACCATCTCCTTGATTCAAATGATCAACAAAATCAGTCCGCTTCTTACTGTTCACAATGGCGACCATGAATCTCTCATTTTCGAGTGTGTATAAGTACATTGCCTGTTCATCCTGAAAGAATGAAATATTGAATCAGAATGAAGAACCAGATGACCCGCATTTGGAACTTTTAAGCCTCTGAAAGAGAAACTACAATCTGAATAATGCAGCAAAAGAAATCAGTTTGAAAACCATGTAACAAATTCAATGTTGACTTAGTTTGACTAAAAATCTTGATATTCTGTGTGGTTGCTTTCCTATACTTATAGTTGCTTTATAATTCCACTAACCGATTAAAGTTGATCTCAATTAACCTGGGAGCATGTCGACTTAGGACCCTGATCGTATTTTCTTTTTATACTTGTAAATATAGTAAACACAAATATGTCATACCTCTGGTAGCTCAAAGAATTCATCTGTTGAAATCTGAAGCAACTCAGCAGCCGTCTGACCCGTACACCATGCAAATATGCTACCATTCTCATCTGATAGAGGTAGTTCTAGATGGAAAGCGTGGATCATTTCATCCGCGCAGGTACAATGGCAAAAGTCACACACGACAAACCCCTTAGACCTCTCATTTACCAGTTGGCCGCAAACAGCATGAAGAAAACGTGAAGTTAGATGATGATAGTCAAGTTGACCTAGCCGCACACAGCATATCTGCTTGATTATTCAAAAAAAATTTAGACGTCTATGCCATTTAAAAAAAATACATCTATTTCCATGATGCTACTCAGAGAAGAACCCAAGTTGTTGTGTAACAGAATCATTCGGTAAACAGTCCAAACCAACAATTGAAAAGACCAAAGGGAAGATAAGAATCTGCGTAAATTCAAATACTAAATGAGTGATACGAAAAGAAAAATGATTTCAGTACTGTGACTTTTTACTGTGAGTTTTTGCATCCTGATGTGGTTGTCCTGCTGGCAGCCTAGTTGGTAGTCCAGATAAGGTCTAGGGTTTAGGCTTACCTAAAGAATAGGTAGATAGTTCCTACTTTATCTCTTATCTTGACTGCCAATGAGGATGCCATGTCAAGCTGTAAACCCTCACAGTAAAATTTGGCAGTACAATTATCACCACTCATACGAAAAATAAAGTAAGTTAGAAGAAATCGCAATCAATGCATAGTTTGCTCATCCTGTAAAATCTACATGGTTCTGCAATATCTACATGGTTCTTCATGGAAGTCGAGAAGAGAGGACAGATTCACACGAAATCTAGAAGACCAAGAACATAGACCTGCTCTCTGAAATTTGATTAAGCTTCAAAAACTGTTTTTTTCTTCGTTGTACAACCCTAAAAGGAACAGACAAAATAAAAGGTAAAAAGACAAAATAAACCCTACTGGGCCCCACAGCTCACAAGCCCACAACAGCTCCGCCACTACATCAGTTCTGCAATATCTACATGGTTCTGCAATGTGGACAGGTCAACCAGATGTGGGAAGTGTCAAGCCTCAACCCTTCTATTTTCCTCAAGTCCACCCTGACTTACCATGCAGCTTCTGGAGTTTGACAACCTACCACCCAAACTAGGGTGACCAAACTGGATTTCATGGGCACGGAGCCAAAGTAATATTTCCATGGCTTGGCAGGGACTTCAAGGGACTCTCACGATAGTAAAAAAACACAGTAAAGTACATACGAGAAGAACTTTACTCACGTATGTGATATTAGACTGGATAGAAAGATCTGAAAGATAAGACAGCTTATGGAGACAAGATGAGTTTAGCATTGCTGGCAAGCAACTTAGGTCAATCACAGAGGCCCCAACATCCTTCTCGAACCATGTTAATTCAAGCCTGAAAAGAGAAAAAAATAAGCTATATGGGCAGAAAGAAGATTTGCTTTAAACCATGAGCTTTGAAGAGAAATTATTAACATCACTCCAGCACATGTAACTCTTTTAAAAGAATAGTAGAGGAGAAGAGAGACATGTACTACATCAACATAAACAAGCACTACCAATATGCAAGCAATAACAAAATCAATAGAAGACCACAGTCCAGTAAAATTCATTGATCAAGTATAAAAGGTGACAAATTTCAGATAATAATTATTAATCGAAATAAAACCATAATGAAGAATGTTCTCACACTTTTCGCTTTTCCATAGAACATGTCAAGCCAGTAATGTATATTGTGTGTCCAATGCCCAATCTTCCCAATGACCTGAAAGTAGTCACATGTAAGTTGTTATGCACTGTTGAGCATCATCTTTCTGAACGTCTGATAGAACAGATGTGGTAAAATCAACTTTCCAAGTTTTGATTCATTACAGTGCCCTAGAGGGGTCATGTTCAGTGCCCACCAGCTCGACTTGTTCTTCTTTTGATTCATTGAATGCCCAAGTTCTTTCCTTTTTCTTTGATTTTACTTAATTCTGGGGTATTTTGCTCTAAAGAATTACTGCCCGCAGTTCAACTCTCCACAAATTTAAGGTCATCAAGACCAAGTGGCACACATTACACTCCACAATCAGTACACATTTGGATAAATCTGCTACAAATTGCTAAGTTTTCAACCCTTCGACGGATTGCCAGTTGCAACAGTGGCAGGAAAGTCTTGTTTAGCAGCCACATTGGCAATGAGAAAATAAAAAAAGACAACAGTCAGAACATTGCATTAAGCCAAATCGATGGGCTATGATGTCCAAGTACATGAAGAAATCTAGCATCAATCTGCCAGAACTACGTCCATTTGGATTTTATCAAAAGGAGAAATATCTAATAACAATAAAAATACATTTTAAAGAGAACCTTAACAGTAAAAGGGAGAGCATTCATTATACCACGACTGGACAAAATGTAGCTTCACCACAACTGCTCCAGAAGCATCTTCAATTGTCAAAGAGAAGACAGCTTCAGTTGTATTGATTTCTCGAAACATGTCCGTGACAGCACCATAAAGGCAGACACCAGTCATTTTATCATGTAGGTCGGCCACAAACATCTGGTAGTGATAAGCATGAAATATTCATGAGCAAGAAGCAGATAATCTGCATCACAGATATCCCAGAACTGACATACAGGTATCCCAGAACTGACAACCTAATGAGGGAGATATCTTGATAAAAATGGGACATACTATAGGCTATAAGAAACTCCAACAACAAATAGTCCTTCAGATGAGATAATATCATTGGATTTAAATCTCATGTTTGTGTCCAATTTGGTGTATTTCAGTTTGCAGATGATGCATTCAGACATTTTAAAAGACTTAAACAGACAAAATCCAACGTCACTCCGTTCATCACAAAGGTACAAGCGGACCTTTTTAATATGTTTGTAGCCCAGTACTGATGCGTTAAGTTGAAAAACTATAATGACACCTCAGTCATTGAAAATAAGCTGAATCAGCCTATATGTACATATCTAACATGCTCGATAAGCTATTTTACTTCTTATTATTAAGAAATTCTATTTATATGTGAGGACTTCAGCTCACCTCAAAGAAAAGCTAATATATAGCGGAACCGATTCTAATCGTTATCAAATGAAGGAATATGAATATACTCGATAATCAAACACAAACTTAGAAGCTACTTCCTGAATTAAATGAACTTAGGAGATCCTTCACCACTAGTATTTCAATCCAGGGGTTTTACACATTCTATCGCTCTAAAAAATCGCATACATAATAAGGGACAAAAATCCAAAAGCCATAAAAAGATAGTAACATGAGTGATGGTTTAGTACTCACTCTAAAAGGATAATTCCTGAAATCCACAGAACCTTGAGAATCACAGGGTAATGCCACTTGTGAAACTTTGAGACCCTGAGTTTGGTCTTTTGCACCGAGTAGCCTTGACCCAAGCCGATTTTGTGTAGGTGCTACAAACAACTAGCCAACACACAAGACTAAGCATAAATCAAGCCGAATACATGCCATACTCGTGAGCATATCTGAACCCTAAGAAAAGAAAAGTAGCGAGAAGTTACCTGCTCTTCGTGTTGAATAAATGGCACCAGATATAGTTGTGTGGCACTTCCATATTCAAGGCAAATTTCCTCATTTATCTCCATGTTACTATCTACTGAATTTGCAACAAAAGGTTTATCTAATGCTAGCATGCTTCCTTCACTGGTGAAAAAAATAAAAAATCAGGAAAAGCAGCATCTCAAACAGGTAAGAAGCTTTGAAATGGAAGGCAGTAAAGTGGGACTGACCAAAAAACGTTTGCAAGGATAACTTGGTCACCCCACAAGAAGAACTTTATCTTGACACCATCATTATCAACCAAGGTGATTCCTCTCCGCTTTACAGAACGACAGTGTCCATGATTTTCTGGGGAACCAATGGATTCAATCCTGCACATAAACAAACACCGAGAAATGAATGAAACATACAGGAGACTACTAAGTCCTTGCACTTAAGAATTTGGGTTAGAATTATATATGCATTCACTAGTGGGTGTCAACTCAAGGATTCCCAATATCTGATTAGACAATTTTGTAAAGAATTGAAGAATATGACAGATACTTGATAAATATATTATCCTTACCTTGCATAAAATGAATATGAAGCTCCATTGTTGACTGCATCAAGTGAGATTGATGAGAAAGTCTCCGAACAAAACTGTGCCCCAAGAAGCATAGCATCTTCATCTTCATCCTACACCAGCAGGATATTTTAACCAAACAAAATGCAGGAGTATTAAGAAAATATAAAGGTCATGAATACCAAAGAAACAAAGGAAAACATGAATATTACTTTTAGGAAATACAAATTTTGTTTACCACCTCATCTAACAATATCACAAAATATTCTGTTGGCAAAAGCCGCAGACAACCAGATCCTTCAATAGCTGAGCGAAGACAGCATCCGGTAAGAAAAGTTTCCCTTCCTTTCTTCAAAATCCCATAGTCACATTGTACTATGTCATAATATCTGACACGGTAGACAATGTGCCACAAGTGGAGTGATATAAATACTCAAATCTGTAAGAGAATGAGAAGGGAAAAGAATTTGACACACTGGGGACCAAGTAAAGGAATAAAATACGCATAAAACATCAAATATTTAGTGCCTCTACTTGTGAGTGATGAGTTATGGTTATAAACAGCACAAACCCGGTGAATTTTACGCAAACACGAAAGCATATGATAAAGAATATCAAGAGGAAAATAACAAATAAGGGTCTTCAAGAGAGAGTTTACCAAGAAGCAAAATAGCTGCGTGGAGAGAAGCAAGTGATTAGAAAAGTCAAATTGAAACCAATGTGGTAAGTTTGTACAGAAAAAGGCAAAATTTTGATGAACTATTATCTTACAAATTGGTAATAGTATGAATAGAGTAGAGCAGGGAGATAAAGAATTAATAGGTAGTAGAGTATAACAAACATAATAAAAAATCAAGACAGTGACTAGAGATTCAGGGCATTATTTATGTCATTTTGTGCTTGCATTTCCTGTGTAATATTAGGTGCGGTTTTGAATTTTTGAGTAAAATGGATACATTCTTGGAATGCATAGGACCTGAATTCACGAGTGATCAGCTGTTTCTTATTTTAGGACACAACAGTATTGTCCGTAACACCAGAATGTTGTAAATCAAACAATCAGATAACTTTTCAGAGTGAGTGAAACTTTAAGAGTCAGGACACTCAGGACTATATCATGTGGCTTACCGACGATGGAGATAAAGATCAATTGTATTGGAGCTCCAGTGATCTCCCAATTTCAGCATATATATGTTTGTACCTGAACTAATAAAAGCGGTCACTGAAAATGCTAAAAGGCAAGACAACGACTTTGCAAAAATATTTTCACATAAAATGCAATTTGAAAAATAAAATGTGGAGAGGCTCAGGCAATATTCTCAGGAGGGGTAACACACCGAGCTGATAAGCTTCAAAAAGATTGACTGAACAGAAAAAAGGTTCCTAATTCGTTTTAATTGAATAATGAGATTTGAAGCAAAGGTCTGGCCACTTTAAGGCATTCTTTTTTACAAAAACCAATGACAGCTCTACTTCAAAATTAGCTTTTCACGTGTATATAAGCTACAAGAAAATTGAGAAGTTCGTGAAGATACCTGGAAGAGTGACTATGTCCAAAACAACAACCTCCAAAACACTATCCGCGGACAAGAAATTCTTTTCGTATATTGAATCAATTGAGACAGTATGCTGAAGCCTTGTTCTCCTATACTTCTTTTTTAGTAAATCTGTCGCTCCTGCTCTTCTCCTTGAAGCTCCGATCCTACGTTGCTCATTCCAAGCCTGAAAAGAATCAATAATTGTGCATAGCCAGATAATGTAAGCATATCAGTGAGGACGCAATGAAAAAAGGTAAAGAGAAAAAAAGCTACCAAATAAGTAGACTGACTGTGACGGAATAGACTACCAAAACAAAAGAACCCACAACAATAAGAGATAAACCACGAAAAGGGACCAGAACGGATTTCGAGAAAGTAAGGAGCTTTTGCCTGAAAGATATCAGATAGAAGAATAGCAGCAGTGACCCCACTCGAATAAGCAATACATGTCTTGAGTATCCGACCAACTATCCAGCTCCACGGCGGAGCGTCACTCTCTTCTCCTCCTCCATCCGGATCGTTCATCTCTTCAGGCGCCATCAAAGTCATTGCATAATCAACAAACTCCAAAAATGCGTCGTCTGGTTCAGCATGACGCTCGTCGTGGATCCAAGCCGGCCGGGAATGAGAAGACGAAGAGGCCATCGCGGTGGAGATATTCCCAATTAAAAGTGAAACTACTTCACAGTACCTTAAGATCCATCACAATCCGAGTACTTCCCGCCGATTTTGGCTTGAGACTCTGCGACTCCTGCGACCCCATTTGGCGCGAAAAAGATCGTCTTTGATCTTCTCACCCGCTCGCCAAAGTGCGGACTTCTGCCAAACGGAAAGAGTATGTGTTCCTGAAAATAAAAGAAAATAAATACCTCGAACAGGTCCCGTAGCTCAGTTGGTTAGAGCGTTGGTCTTATGAGCCGAAGGTCGCGGGTTCGAGCCCCGCCGGGACCACCTTTTTTTTTTATATTTTTTCCTATTTAATTGATGTCCTTGTTTTTTATTCTATTATTCTTTGACCTTTTTTTCCACTTGTGATCAAAATCCTTACGCAGACACAGTCAAGATCACGTACGGCTTTTCCCGTGATCGAAATCGTCCGTTCCGGTTCGGAATCGCCCTGTGCTGCATCCAGCTCGTTCAGATGTAACTCGGTTCGGACATCCGGCTTCAAAGCAAACCCTAGACCCGATTTCTGTGATTCGGTAGACCGCGGCGTCACTGTAATTCAGTGCTCCGCCGTTTTCTCTTGGTCGGTTTCGGAGACGGACAATCCCTGCACTCGTATAAAGACCTCGCCGTGTGTTTCCTGCTACTCCCAGATTCCGCGTGGACCTAATGCTTCGAACAGTCAGGCACTACGAAAGGACTCGGCTGCACTGGCCTGATTCTGCAAGTTAATTTCACTCTTGTTTCATTGTCGTTTTACTCTACGGAGGGGCGACACGGGGTTGAAGAGAAGAGCAAGGAAGATGGAGGGAAAAAGAGGGTCACCTCGTGTCACCGGCGATTTTCAGCTCGATAGCAAGCAGGAGAACATGTTGGTCGGTAAGGTAGGATAAGGGTTTTCCATAGAGAGGTTTTGGGTTCTGTTTATACTGCTATTGATTTTTGGTCGAGGGGGTTTTGAAATGTCGAAGAGGAAATTTGGGTTTGAAGGCTTCGGCATAAACCGGCAAGCGACCTACAATTTTGAGCGCTCCCAGGCTCCTCAACGCCTCTACGTGCCGCCCACCGCCCGTGGGGCGCATGATAATTACGAGGACCATGATCTGGACAATATTGAGTACGATGATGGCGACACCGTTGAACGTTCGGAGGCGCGACAGGACGGTGGAGGGGCTGGAGATGAGGAAGTTGATCCCCTTGATGCCTTCATGGAAGGAATCCACGAAGAGATGCGGGCGCCGCCGCCTGAAAAGGCAAAAGAGAAAGCTGAAAAGTATAGAGATGACGAAGAAGATGATCCCATGGAGAGTTTTCTAAGGGCAAAGAAGGATGTTGGACTAACACTGGCTTCTGAGGTACTTCAGGCTGGGTACAATTCGGATGAAGAAGTTTATGCTGCTGCAAAGGCTGTGGATGCTGGGTTGATTGAATACGATTCAGACGATAATCCAATAATTGTTGATAAGAAGAAGATTGAGCCACTCCTGGCATTGGACCATAGTAGTATTGATTATGAGCCTTTTAATAAGGATTTTTACGAGGAAAAGGCTTCCATTTCAGGTATATTTCATGAACATCTTTATACTAGTTCTCACATCCATTAACTGTGACAAAGAAAGTGCAATAGTAATTGTTTTTTCTTCTGTATGAATCCCTATTTGAGTTGCTTTTCACATTTTTGCTTACGCCAAAGGATTTATGGAATTCATAGAGTGAATTAGTGTAACCTTTTATTCTCAAAAAAAGGGTAACCTTCATATATGCCGCGTGTGGGTTACGTTACCCTTGTTACACTTTCATCTGTTCTACACTAAAGGGTTTTAGATACTCAGAAAAACTCCTTAGTCAGTTGGTGACTGATATGCAGAAGGTATTCTCAGAATTTCTGTATAATTTTACTGTTGTGCACAAATTGGAATGCTTCTGTGATGTAGTTGAATTTCCTTCTAAGTCAAATATTCTTTACCCACCACTCCTTATTTTTTCAAATTTAATCTAACACTATAGTTTTTGATTTTCAGGAATGAGTGAGCAAGAGGTAGTTGAATATCGGAGAAGTTCGGCTATACGGGTGTCAGGGTTTGATGTTTCTCGGCCTATTAAGCTTTTTGAAGATTGTGGATTTTCTTCAACTCTTATGGGTGCTATTGCCAAACATGGATATGAAAAACCAACATCTATCCAGTGCCAGGCATTACCAATTGTACTATCCGGTAGAGATATTATTGGTATTGCAAAAACTGGTTCTGGGAAAACTGCTGCTTTTGTTCTCCCAATGATTGTACATATCATGGACCAACCTGAACTTCAGAAAGAAGAGGGTCCAATAGGAGTCATATGCGCACCCACTAGAGAATTAGCTCATCAAATATACTTAGAGGCAAAGAAATTCTCAAAGTCAAGTGGCATAAGAGTTTCTGCAGTGTATGGTGGAATGTCTAAGCTAGAACAGTTTAAAGAACTCAAGGCAGGCTGTGAGATAGTAGTTGCCACACCTGGGAGATTGATTGATATGCTGAAGATGAAAGCTTTGACAATGTCAAGAGCAACATTCCTAGTCCTTGATGAAGCTGATCGGATGTTTGATCTTGGGTTTGAGCCACAAATAAGGTCTGTTGTAGGCCAGATCAGACCTGATCGGCAAACTCTACTCTTTTCTGCAACTATGCCCCGCAAAGTTGAAAGATTGGCTCGTGAAATTCTTGTGGACCCTGTGAGAGTTACAGTGGGTGAGGTTGGGATGGCTAATGAGGACATCACCCAAGTTGTTAATGTGATTCCTTCTGATTCTGATAAAATGCCTTGGATTCTTGAGAAGCTTCCTGGATTGATTGATGATGGAGATGTTCTAGTGTTTGCTTCAAAGAAAGCAACAGTTGACGACATTGAAACCCAGCTTGTACAAAGGGGTTTTAAAGTTGGAGCTCTTCATGGCGATAAAGACCAGGCTTCTCGAATGGAGATTTTACAAAAGTTTAAATCTGGGTTCTACCATGTTCTCATTGCAACTGATGTGGCAGCTCGCGGGCTTGATATAAAGTCAATCAAATCAGTGGTTAATTTTGATATTGCTAGAGACATGGACATGCATGTACATCGGATTGGTAGGACTGGGCGTGCTGGAGATAAAGATGGGACAGCTTACACACTTATCACTCAGAAAGAAGCCCGCTTTGCTGGTGAACTGGTAAACAGTTTAGTTGCTGCTGGGCAGAATGTGTCAGTGGAACTGATGGATCTTGCCATGAAGGTAGTTCATTATTCATTTTCTCTCTGTTTGCTATTAGCTTGTGAATGATGCTTTTCGTCATTGATTTTCTGTTCCATCAAGTCTGAGAGGAAGAGTTGTGTGTATGGGTGAAAGGTTCAAAACTCCTTTGTTTGTTAGGTTAGAAGATGTTGTTAACTCTGTCTAGTCATTTTAGGAGGTACTAGCCAATTTTAATAGTTTGTATGGATGAAAACTCTTGTAGGATGTTGTGGATAAGTAAATTTTTACCCCAAGTTGTCACATGATGAGTTGATTTTAATAATGAATTTTTAGATTTTAATTTGCTTATCAGTTTTTTGAGTATGCAAAACTGAAGATATGACAAATTCACCAGTCCTTGAATAAAGGTTAGATTAAATTCTCAAAATAAATTATTTGCGATACTATAATTGGTAACAAACATCTACATGCGTATTAAAGTCCATGAGTCTGTTCAGATAGTGATATATCTAAATCTCCAATTTTTTTCTTTGACCGGAGTTCTGGGCCAACTTGTGCGCTCAACTAATCTCTGGGGAGGCTAGCAACAGCATACCCCATCGCAGCAACTCCCTCACACTCCAAATGATTTTAGTTTGATACCTTGCATTAAGTTACACAAAGAAGGGAAAATTAAGTAGAACATAGGTCAGTAGTTCCATTTAGTTCTTCACTTGAGCTTGAAATGCCGAAGACATTTATTTCCTTATTTAAATAAAAAGTGCTTCAAATAGAGTCCTATTTGTTCCTTTTCTGGAGGGATCAACATAATTGAGGTGCCTGATATTATGATCTTCTCAATTTCTTGAAGAGGCATGAGTGCATCATTTTGCCAATTTGTCTTTTCTAGTTTGTTTTGTCTGAGGTTTCTGTTTGCTTCTCTTATTTGCACTGGGGGATTTAATATTCATTTTGACTTCCTTGTACTGTTTGGAGAATGGTGAATCATGAGCTAGAAGCTTCCTCACTGATTGGGAAGCAGCCTAGCTTATAAAGAAGAAGAAAATAAAGTACTTAACTTTTTCTCTTTCACAGCTTCCAGTATGCCCCTTTTTTCTCATTTTGATAGTTTAGGTAGCATTTGTTTTGTGGCAGCCAAAATGCTCTTATTTCTTTTTGACATTGTATATTATTTGCATTTTTATTAACTATGCCATTTTTTTCTAATGATGAGCTTAGCTTGTTTTAGTGAAGATAGTGGTTGTGAATTCCGTCTTTAGATCAGCTGAAGCCCTTGGAATTTGAGGCCTGCTATATGTAGCTCTTGTTTCTCTGCACAATGTTTACTTTAATCGTCGAGAAACATATCTTCTGAAAGAGATATTTATCTATAGATTATGAGCTAAAAGGATAAAGATTTCCTTTTTAATATGAGTAGTAACTTCCTTCAGGTTACTGCAAAAAGGTAGACCTTAAAGGTAATAATTGAATCTGTCATAGCTCACCATTGCTGCCCCCATACATATCCAAATAATGGCAATTTATCTCTTATGCCATTCTTACTTCTATGTTGAGCATCTCTGCTCTATCCATTCTTACTTCTAAATTGTCTGTCTTTGCTCCATCCATGCTTGCAAATGCTTCCTTTGTGTACAGAATTGTATTGTTGGTTGATAATGAGTTTCAACAGTTATACCTTGCTGTTCACTAATATTGTAGTGTTTTAATAATCTACAGGATGGGAGATTCAAGGCCAAGCGGGATTCAAGAAAAGGATCTGGTATTTATCATCGGAGAGAGTTTTGCCACTTGAGAATTCAAAATTTTCTTTGCAAATTTTTTTGGGTGATAATGACAGTTCGGGTGATATTTTACAGGGAAAAGAGCGAAGGGTGGGGGTGGAAGTGGGCGAGGTGTCCGGGGCGTGGATTTTGGCCTTGGAATTGGCTACAATCCCGAGTCAACTACCCCATCAATTCAGCCTGTTTCAAATCGGTCAGCTACAGTGAATGCACTGAAGACTGGAATGATGACCCAGTTTAAGAGCAATTTTGTTGCTGCATCAGATTCTCAAACTGGTTCAAAGAATAACTCCAGTACCTTTTCTAATAAGAGAACAGCCTTACCTGGCTTTGTTTCTGGCGGCTGCATAGGTGGAGAATCCACCGTTGCCCAGGCATCTAATTCATTAAATGCAACTTTCAGGCCTGCAGGTAGCACGGTCGATAGTTCCAAAGAGACCGGAAATAAGAAGAGTTTGGAGAGGTAAATTTCTCTTTATAGCTGGTTGTGTTCAGAATGACTCTGATTTCTGTTTTATTGATTTTTTCTTGTTTTTCATTTGTTTGCAGTTCAAGGGAGAGGGCTCGAGAAAGAAGGCGGCCATCAGGTTGGGACCGTTAGTCCCACCGATTATGATGTGCCTGTGTAAGTATTTGTGCTAAATTAGGATGTATCTGTGAAGGATTATTTGTGTAACCCTCTGTACGAGTACGCTTGGCTACTTAGTTATTCCTCATTGAGGATCAATTTTATGTAGAGGTGATACGCTTCTAAGTTGGCTCATTCATTTATTCTATTTTCAAAGCTAAATCTACAAATGAGCAATTTTTGTTTGTCATCCTCAGCGCATTATCACCAAGTCTTCGGCGTATTTTGAGAGAATGAAACTTTGCAGTCTCATTCTTGTTTCTGTTGGTATATTATGAAGCAATGTTTGCCACATTGTATGAAAATAAGCGAGTGTTGGAATTGGGCACTCTCCACTTTGTTGAACCCTTTATACCTGCATTTGCAGGCCATAGTATCTATAGACCGGATCGGATTCATCCTCCTTGGATATATTTGGAGGGAAACATTAGAGCAAAAGATCTTTGGCAAGTATGTTCTAATAAAAGACAACAAAGTTACATTCGATTTGATTCAGATAGTATCACAATTCATCATAATATACAGAAGTGCGGGTCCCATGATTTATTTACCTATTCTGATCCTTGCAAGATACCACCTCTGTTTTGTTATCTTGGAAGGCGTCTCTAGTAGAAGTTCAGAAAGACGTTCATTATATCTTTGGGCATTGTGTTATCTTGGTGTTTCTCTGGAGCTCTTTACGTCTATTAGCATTTGGACATGTCTGCAAGCAGGGCTCTTGGAAAACTGTATCTTGCTCGTGGGGAAGCTGAAGCACTCCAAATTTGAACTGCAGCAGGACTGACCATTATATACTAGACAGTTCACATAAAAAGGGGCGACAAATCCACTAATTTAGGCATTTGTGAGAGATTATGGAAGTTGGGCAACCTTGTCATGACTGAAGTTAACAAAAAGTTGCCTTGCACAAAAAAATGGGTGCAGTTGAGGCAAAGACACCTAAGAATATGGTACAGACCTGACAGCTAAAATCGCTGAAATTCGGTTCCATCATCAAAGATATTCCCATGTGGTCCTTGAAGAAAGTCTGAGCAGAATCAAGTGAAAGAGATGCACACTAATAAGTTTAGATAAGGAAATTAAACTGTTTTTGCTGATCTAATAACAGGCAATAAAGAGTTTGAATAATTGATTAAAAATGATAGATTTGTACGATTGACTGAAAATGACAATCAAATGCAAAAGCTAGTCATATGAGATGAGTTTCGTGTGAATTGCTGAAACAGGATCCCCACCTTATGAGCATAGTAGGAACTTTCAAGAGAAAAGAGAGTGAAGATTAGAAACTACCTGTGTAGGTAGTTTGCATGTGTTTATGCAGATGCCTATGCATTTGCTCTCTTCTAAGTATTTGCATTTCTCCACAAACACCTATATTGATGCACAGAGCCAATGGAGAGGTTATCAGAGAACTGCACAGCAAGACAGGAGGGACAGGATATTAACGCATCGGAGGAAGGGAAGAGAACCTTACCCCGCTCTTCCAAGAGGATCCATTCGGAAGTTCAATGGCATTCACTGTGCATGTCCCCATTAACCACTGACAAGTGATAGCAGTCACCCTGGCTTTCAAACCGCAGCAAATCAGAGCAACCATGATTAATGATTTCAAGGACTAAACATAATGCTCCAGCACGTGGTTCATAATCCAAATTTCTGAAGACCAGAAACCCACAAAAGTCATGGATTCAAAAGCAGAGCCACAAAGGCGTTCTTACCAACCATTATAGCAGCAACCTTTCCTCCTGCTATAGGTGATACCAGCAGCTTATAAAGTTCTAATAGCCATGAAGGGAATAGGGATACTAGGACTCTCACCTGTAATTTACAAAGGTTGGAGGTCAGTGTGGATCCCCATATAAAGCATAAATAGTAGGCATAAGAATGACCGTCCGCCAGAGAAACGGAGAGGAGATTTCTGAACTATACAATGATGGAAAAAAAAAATGCTCATCAACAGTTCTCGTAAACCTACCGACGCTTCTTCAATTTCCGAATCCCGTCGGCTTTTCATCATGAGATGGCTTACGACATCCATGAGCCCATCGTATCCAGGCTTCTCCGAATCCCATCCGACCTCCTGCATGTTCTTGACATTAAGAAGACTTCACGTTAGTAAACAGACGGAGTGGACTCACTGTTCAGAACCAAGGATGAAGAATCCAGTGATACCCATCTCATACAGAAAACGAAACCCACCTCCGCCAATTTTGCACGAAAAATTCCTAGAAACCAGTCGTCAATGATGCCCGGTTTGTACTCAGATTTCGGAGCTACTTCTGCAATATCACTCTGGAAGAAGATAAGAGTTATACGGGAAATAAATTAGGAGCTCGGTTAGCGAAATCCGAGATGCCTAGAAAGGAGGGTAAAAGTACATACCAATTGACATCGAATAGGAGCGAAAGAAACATCACATGAAAGCATGGGTTTTCTTCGCATCGGTAGCCGTCGAACCAAGGAAGACGAAGTGGGGAAGGAAGCGAGAGGGCTACGAAGAGCCACAAGCTCCATTTGAGAATCTCAAACGCTTGGTTTCCCCTTTCAACGATATATATATCGTAGAAAATCTCATGAGAAAGTACAGCATTGATGCCTTTTCAAATCTTACGATTTGCCGGAAGAGTGGCTGTAGATGATCGGCGGTGAATATAAAGCTCCAGTCAAATGGATAAATTCTACTACATATATATATAATCCAAAGGGAGCTAGTCAGCTCGGTGCAGAACGTTAACAATCCGTGTTAACTCAGTTTGACTCGGTCTTTTTTGGGGCTGCACAACAGATATGACTCGTTGGCTTAGCCAAACAGTTCAGCAGATTTAAGAAATACTAGCATGCGTTAGGAGTACTTCATTCATCATCTTCTTATGCTACACATTCCAATTAGGGATGTAAACGGCTAATAAACGGTATTGGTAACAGGTTTTTGTGTACTGTTTATAGTTTTGAACCCTTTACCCGTTATCGTCCGTCCCCATTTAGTTTCGCAAAATTCTATTCTGTTTATTACCTGTCGGAAAACCGAGTAATCGGGTAATAAATGGATAATAAACGGGTAAATAATAAAAGATATAAAAATTACAAAAAAAACCAAAAAAAAAAAAGGAAAAACTAAACAGAATAGAACACCTAAGAGAAAAATAGTAGAGAAAAATAGAACACCTAAGAGAAAAGAAATATAAAAGCGAAAAGAGCAAAGCAAAATCGCAACACCAATGGAAAAAGAGAAACAAACCGAACAAAGAGAGAAGAATATAACCCAAAACCAAAAGAGAAGAGAGAGAGAGAATGAGACGAACAGAAGAAGAAGAGAAACAAATACCTTGCACTAGGACTAGGAGCTTCCTCATATGCCTCGGGCGAGAGAGAACTGTTGCAGACTCATCGAAATCGTCTTCCACGAAATCGATGGGTAAATTTAGGTTTGATTCTGAATCTTAGAGTTTTAGACTTTAGGTATAAGGGATTAGGGACTTTGGTCCTTTGGACAATGGATCCCGAGAAGTGAGATGAGAAGGAGAGAAGGCGAAGTGGCTCCTAAGGATAATAACTAAAGTTTACATAGTCTATATTGTCTAATAATATATTAGTAATAGAATAATATAATAGGGTTGTAAGTTTGTAATAACGAAAAGGAGAGAAGAGTACGGAAGTGGGTCCAAAGGATAATAACTACATAGTCTATATTGTCTAATAGTATATTAGTAATAGAATAATATAATAGGGTTGTAAGTTTGTAAGTTTGTAACTTGTAATTTGTAAGTTATATGTTATAACTAATAGCTTATTGCTTGTCACAATGTTACTTGTATTAAATTATTAATGTTATGCTATAATGGCAATAATTGCATAAGAAATTTAGGGTGTAACAAAATAATATCTAAATAGACAAGGAATCAATTAGGAAAAATCCAAAATCTAAATAGCATAATTGCATACAAAGAATGAGTCAATGACTAGGGACTAGAGAGGGAGGGAAAACCAAAATTAGAATATTAATTAATTAGAGAAGTAAGTAACTAGTAATTAAAATCAGTGATATTACTTATAACTTATTAAGAATTTAAGGTATATGACCTAATTGTTATGGGCCAAAAAATTTGAATTATGTAAGCTAATTGAAAAAATATGAAATCATCTCGTGTATTTGTTAATTACAATGTTTATCTTTATATAATTTTTATTATGAATTATAATATGTTTATTTTTTATGATAGTTGTTTACATTTATAAAAATAATTGTCAATTTTATAAAATCTAACATTTGTAAGAAAAATAAAATTTTTTAATCTTAGATTACTAATACTACCTTATTTAGTTAATTATGAATTTACAATATATGATCTATCCTTTATGAGACATGAGTTAAAGTCAATATATATTGACTTATAATAATTACCAAAATATATAAATATATTAAAATTCTCTCCAAACTTTTCAACTCTACAAATTTTTATAATAAGTGATAAAAAATATAATAAGGTTATTTATATAAAAATAAATATTTTATGATTAAACTAAGTAGATATATAAATTTACTATATTACCATTACTTAAACGGTAAACAAGTAAAACGGGTTCGGAAGAGCTATTTCCGTTTCCATCCGTTTATTAAACGGTAGAGCGGGTAAACGGTAGAGTAGGTAAATGGTAGAGCGATAAACAGATAATAATATTTTATTTCCATTTTGTTTTGTTTATTAATCGGGTGGACGATAGAGCGGGTAATCAGCTCCCGTTTACATCCCTAATTCCAATGCTTATTTTCTTTCATCGAGGTTAAAACCCTGATTGTCGTTTTGATATTTTGGAACTCGTCCTCGTTATGCAGGTTATGGACTGGATGGAGAAGATGGGTCCTCACTCTTTAGTTTCACATATGGCGATAACTGTATGTAAACCACCAAAACGACGTCCTTCTTCATGCTTCATGGCAATGCATCAAGAAATGTTTTGCGTAGTGGGAGAAGATGAGATTCTAATGTTAAAGTTGTTTTGGTTATCTTCTCATCCTTATCCTACCTACACAATCCGTATCATCCTTGTATCTCTGATCTACCGTAACTATTGCCTCATCTTTCCTATTCTGTTCTTATTTTCAGTGTAAATTTGTGTATATATACAACACATACACCATCAATAAAATCATTCAATTATTAAACTCTCACATGGTGCCTCATCTTCCTTATTCTGTTCTATTTTTCAGTGTAAATTTGTGTATATATACAACACATACACCATCAATAAAATCATTCAATTATTAAACTCTCGCATGGTGCCTCATCTTCCTTATTCTGTTCTATTTTTCAGTGTAAATTTGTGTATATATACAACACATACACCATCAATAAAATCATTCAATTATTAAACTCTCACATGGTATCATACGCCTAGGGCCTTTATTCTTCTCGGCGAGCCTTTTTTTTCCCTGTCCCTGCTGTCTCCACCATGTCATCTTCTTCCACTGCCTTCCCCACGGTCTCTGAACCTACACCCCAGCTCATTCCAATCGTCAAAAATATTTCTCAGGAGGTTTCCCTCAAATTAACCCAAGATAATTTCTTGATTTGGCGAGTGCAGATTCTACCTGTCCTACGCAGCCATAATTTACTTGGCCTGCTTGATGGATCGCTTCCTCCAGCGCAATCTTCTACTGAGGATCTTGCAAAATGAAAGCGGCTTGACCAAATGGCTCTTGGGTGGCTCTTACAATGCATTTCAGACTCAATATTGCCTTGTCTAGTTGATGCCACCACTATATTTGATGCATGGTCTACTTTGGAAGAAGCTCTACGGCATGGTCACGCGTTCTCGCATCCAACAGTTGAAGACTGAACTGCACACCCTGCAGCGTGGCAGCAAGATAGTACACGAGTACTTGATTCAGGCCAAATCAATTGCTCTTGCCCTTGCCAGCTCCGGAAAACCTGTAGATGATGACGATTTGATCCTCTGCACTATCAGAGGTCTTGGCTCCGAGTTTGATCATGTCATTGCTATCATTGATTCGCAGCACACCCCTATGTCTCTGCTCTTCTTCTTGATCATGACACTCGCCATCGTCTCTCACAGCCTCCTACAACTCTTACCACTTCGGTCCCTGTAGCTCACTCATCTTCCCAACCACCTCGCCAGCCAGCCACATGCACTAATCGTAATGCCACTCACAAGCCACCTACCAACCATGGTCGTTTCCTTCAGAACACGTGGCCGAGGACGCTCCACTTCAAATTCATCCTCTCTATCTCTGACGCCGGATAATTCTTCCGTGGTCTGCTATAGATGCGGGCATCCCTTCCATAAGGCGAATCATTGCTGGGCCCCCGCCTCTGCTTTGCCCCCATCCACCGCTCTCACGGCAGCTCCTCCTTCCGCCTCCATTGACGATTGGTTTCTTGACAGTGGGGCCACTCACAGCTTGACCCTTGATCCTGTTGATGTCTCTGGTAAGGTCCCTTACATGGGTTTCGATTCTATCATAGTAGGCAGTGGGAACCCCTTATCTATTTTCCATACATAACGCACATCCTTTTCTCTTTCCTCTGGTGCCCCAGCGTCCTGTCCCACTTTATTCGTTCCATAAATATCGAAAAAATTGATGTCTATTTCTCAGCTTTATCGCTCTAACAATTGTTCTGTTATGTTCTTTCCCGACTCTTATCTTATACGTGATTTACAGACCAGCAGGATCCTGCATCACGGTCCCAGTAAAGGAGGACTCTATCCACTTTCCATTCCGTCCAAAGTTTGCTTCTCAATCAATAACACGAATTCTGCAGTATGGCATAGCCGACTTGGTCACCCTTCTTCATCAACTCTTTGCTTGCTGTCTTCTGTCCACAATATGCGTCTTCCATCTACATTGCCTCCATGCACGGAACGTCAATTGGGCAAGAGTCATCGCCTCCCTTTCTAGCTTACTTCAATTCGCACTAATAAGCCACTAGCCTTGTTGCATTGTGATGTATGGGGGCCTTTTCCCACCACTTCTATTTCCGGCTTCCGATTCTATGTTCTGGTAGTTGACGAATTTTCACGCTTTGTTTGGTTATTTCCACTTAAGCGTAAGTCTGATGTGTTCCACGTTTTTCAAGATTTTATTCCCCTTATTGAAAATTCATGCTCTTCTAAAATTAGTTGCGTGCAATTTGATAGTGGAGGGGAATTCATCAATGACAACTTAAAATCATTGTTTTGTACAAAAGGATTCCGCAATCAATTATCATGCCCTGGTACTCTTGAAAAAAACGGCATCGCCGAGCGTAAACACCGGCATGTTGTTGAAACCGGATTAACACTATTGGCCCAATCACGTCTTCCGTCCTCATATTGGTCTTATGCATTTCTCATAGCAGTGCATTGTATTAATCTCTTACCCACTCCTATTCTAGAAAACTCTACTCCTTTTTTTCAATTTTTTAATCGGAACCCCACATATTCTCATCTCCGGTCTTTCGGCTGCCTATGTTTCCCTTGCTTGCATCCTTTTCACTGTGGCAAATTAGACTAGAAAAGTTGTCGCTGTATTTTTCTTGGCTACATTCCAAAGCACAAAGGCTATCTCTGTCTTGATAGCACAACACTTCGCCTTATTGTCTCACGACATGTGGTTTTTAATGAAATGGAGTTTCCTGGTTTAACACCGGCAAATTCTCCACTCTTACATTTCTCTTGTAGGAGGTTTCTCTCTATGCCATGCCATTTGCAGCCCACTGATATTTTGTCACACTCGGCCGCCCCGACGCTACCCGCTTCCATAACAGCTCCAAGCGCCCGGCCCCACTCTCCTTCTTTTCAGATCAATCAACCACAACACACTTCAGCGTCCAATTTTCCAAGCAGGCCCCACTCGCCTGCTTCTCAGATCAATCAGCCACAACCCACTTTTGAGATAAATCTTCCAACCGGATCCACTCACCACCATCTCCTCTCCGGCCACCACCTCCTTCAGCAATATCAGCCGGGCCCCTCTATCCGCCGTTACAAAATCAAATTTCTTCGGCTTATCATCGTCTTGTGCCCGTCTCGCAGGGGGGCGCCGTCTGCCCAGCCTCAACCCCTATCAGCTTCCACCTCGGTTGCCCAAACTCCATCTTCCTTTGTGCAGACCAACTGTACAAGCCAGCTTCGTCCCTCTCTTTGCGCGTCTCCGTCTTCGCGACTGTCTCGCCATCCATCCCCTTCGGCGTCCTCCAGACGCGCTTCACGCTGTCCTCCTCCTCACGCACGCCACTCTCGCCGGCCTACCTTCTCAATTGCCTTCGATTCCGAGGTTTCGGCATCCTACTTGAGTTCGGCCACCACCTGCAGCGCCTGCAACCCTTGGCTATCTCTTCCGCCTCTGTCAAACCCTCCATCGTTCCACCGGCTCCTCCTTTTCGCCCGCCTGGTTCCTCCAAAATTATGCAAGGGTGTTCGCGGCTTCGCCTTCCCTGTCTTTCATCTGGTCCGCCGTCATGTGACCGGCCCTCTCGTCCACGTCCTCCGGCATCTTCCTCTGACACATCATCCCAGCATACCTCAACAATCAGCACTTCCACTGCTGCACCTTCTGCTCTGCCCTCGCTTCAGTGGACAGACGTCTCTGCCTCTGCCACTTGCTCCCACGCTATGTCCACCAGAAGCATGCATGGCATTCGCAAGCCCAAAGTCCTCTTGGTTGAGTGTTATCCTCTTCCCATTTGTCTCACTTCTGCGCTTTCCCATATGCCCGCTAAACCTTAGCGATTTTCTACTATTGTCAAGGACCCCCGATGGCTCAAAGCTATGGAAGAAAAATATTTGCGTTTCAGAAAAATCGCACTTGGAGACCGGTTCCCCACACTGAGCATATGAACGTAGTTGGCAATAAATGGGTATACCGCATCAAACAAAAATTGGACGGATCGATTGAACGTTTTAAGGCGCGCCTTGTGGCCAAATGATTCCATCAACAACCGGGTAGAGATTTTCATGACACTTTCTCTCTTGTTGTTCGTCCTGCAACAATTTGCCTAGTCCTCTCTATTGCAGTATCGCTGAATTAGCTACTTCGACAATTGGATATCAAAAATGCATTTTTACATGGTGACTTATTAGAAGCCATTTTTATTGCTCAACCCGAAGGATTTGTAGATCCTGTGCGTCCTATTCATGTCTGCCGTCTATACAAATCTTTATATGGCCTTAAACAGCCACCACATGCCTGGAATTTTAAACTCAGTCACTTCTTATAAAATTCTGGCTTCAGAGGTTCTCCACAAGACTCTTCATTATTTATCAGGTCTCAATCCGGAAAAATATTAATATTCTTATCTATGTCGATGACATCATCATTATCGGATCCTCAACTCTTATTATTCAACAATTTATTCATATTCTTCGTTCAAACTTTGATTTAACTGATCTGGGCTCACTCATGTATTTCCTTGGTATTGAGGCTGCAAGACACTCTACTGGCTTATTTCTCTCTCAGACACGTTACATGGTGGACTTGCTCAAATCATATGGAATGGAGGGTGCTAAACAAATTTCCACTCCTCTATCCTTGGACAAATTCTCACTACAATCCGGTGACTTACTGCCTAACCCAACTGAATACCGTCAACTGCTAGGCAGCCTTCAGTACCTCACTTTGACCAAAACCGGACATTTGTTATTCTGTGAACACGCTCTGTCAATTTATGCATGCACCTCGCAATCCACATCTTCATGCTGCAAAAAGAATTTTGCGATATCTCAAACACACTCCCACACATGGGATCAGAATTACTCCATCTACATTTTCTCTTTATGGGTTTAGTGACTCGGATTGGGCTGGCTGCCCAATTACTTGATGCTCCACCACAGGGTATGCGGTTTTTTTGGGCAATAATCTGATATCCTAGGTATCTCAAAAACAGAAGACTATTACTCGTTCGAGCTGTGAGGCAGAATACATAGCCCTAGCCTCACTCAGCACTGAGATTCTGTGGATATTACACATTCTGCGCTTTCTTCGTAATCCTCAGCATTCCACTCCGCTACTATATTGCGATAATGTAAGTGCAATATTTTTAGCATCAAATCCGGTGGTCCAATGCCGTAGCAAACATATTGAACTTGACATCCACTTCATTTGGGACCAAATTGCCAAAGGTAACTTCCAGCTCAAACAAATCTCCACCGATTCTCAGCCTGCTGATATCTTCACCAATCCCCTGTTAAACTTATCCTACCAACACAATCCCTATCATCCTTGTATCTCTGATCTACCGTAACTACTGCCTCATCTTCCCTATTCTGTTCTATTTTTCAGTGTAAATTTGTGTATATATACAACACATACACCATCAATAAAATCATTCAATTATTAAACTCTCACACCTGAAACAGGGAAGCTCAAGTATCATCCCCAAGTTAGTCAGAACTTAGAACCGATCGTGATTGAAAAAGGTGTTCAGAGTTAGTGGGTCTACGAATAATGTGGGGTCCAAAATATTACAGTCATTCGTTAGGACTATGTGCAGGCTTAAACATGCCTGTATGCGGTCATTCATAATCTGGTTTTTAACAAAAGGTGGAATAGAGTTGCTCCAAATGTGTATTCCATGTTCGTCTTCACCTACCATTTTCTGACCCTTTCTTTGCTGGTGCATCTACCACCATGTTAGTTTCCCTATACTGATGATGAACCTTCACCAGGGGCAATTCCTGCAGTTGTCTTTGGAGTCCTCTTCAATTAAGACATGGTGATTTTGGTATAGTTTCCTTATGTAGTACAGTGTAAGATATAAAGCTTGGAATTCAGCATTATTATTTGTTTTATTATGTAAAGGCCAACTAGCTGCTATTAGAGGAGAACCTAGATGATCCCAAATCACCAATCCCACACCAGCAAACTCTCCATTTAAAATGGAGGAGCCATCAAAATTAGCTTTAAGGATCATCTCTTTCGGTGAGACCCAACAAATGTTATCTTTGTTTTCCTTCTCCTTTAATTTTTCAGGGATTCCTTTGATATTTATGATGTGATGTGCTTCTCCCAAAATTCTATTTTCACACTAATTTGGTGTAATATTTTTATTTTCAAATAATTCTTTGTTTCTAGAGCACCAAATTTCCCAATGTTGTGGCTATGTATATATAGGTTTCATGGAGGGACCGCGTATAGGAGAAAATTAGAGCCTTGCTCAGAAAACCTCTAAGTGTGGACTCGTTTGGTACTCCAACCGTACTCTCTTTTACCAAACCCCAAACTGCTTTACCAAATCTAGAATTCATAAGAAGATGATCAGGGGATTGTAATTCACTTGGACACAAAACAAATTTGGGTTGCTTGTATGCCTATATTGATTAGGTGGTCCAACGTTCGTATTTCTCTTTTATGAGTAGCCACAGAAACATTTTTTGTTTTAGCAATATCCTGATTCTCCAAATATGTGTCCAAAGAGGGGGTCCATTGGTCCATAAGTTAATAACTTTTTTTTTATATTTTTATCCCGGTGTACAATATGGTATGCCGATTTAATTGTAAAGGTACCATCATTGGAGGGAATCCAGATTAAAGTGTTTTGGCTATGATTTTCTATTGTTGTTTGGAGTATTTTATCAGCTACATTAGGGTGCAAGAGCTGTCCTAACGCGAGTTTCATCCCATCTATTTTCACCCTGAATGATAGTGTTTACTCATACCTTGGGATCTTGTGGGCCTCCTAGTATTGTAGGGATGTGTGTCAAGGGTATATCTAGATCCATATCCAATTATCAAACCACAGAGAAGTGTTGTTGTGCTTTGTGATTTGGTGTTTAGTGTTTGCTAGGAAAGGGCTTATATGTTTTTTTTGTTTGTTTCTAAGCCATAGAAAAGCCCTGCTTGTTTTCCCCTTGTAGTAGATATGGTGTATTACCATATTTCTTCCTCATGTAGGCAGCCCACAGGGAGTCAGAGTTTGAGAATATTCGCCAAAGAAGTTTGACCCTAAAACCTATCCCTAGGCTTTGTAGATTTCTAAGGCCAAAGCCACCCTCTCCATGGGATTCACAAATGTTTTGCCATTTCACTAAGTGGAGTTTTCTATTTCTTTTATAAGACCATAGAAACTCCCTGAAAAGTTTTTCAATTTTCTCGGTTACCTTCATGGGTAGTTAGATGCATGTTAACATGTGGAGTGGTATACTAGATAGGACTATTTTGATCAGAAGGATTCTACCTACCAAAGAAAGTGATTTTTTCATTAATTCGCTAAGCTTTTTTTAGATGGATTTTATGAGTGGGTCGTAGGTGTTTCTGGTGATTTTTGAGTGTGGATTTCAATCTTTAGGTAGGAACCTAAAGTGGTTGTTTGGTTGTAGGGTAGACATTCCTGTATTTGCTCTTTTGATGTGCATGGGCACTATAACTGAGAAGAAAATAGATGATTTTTAGGGATTGATGTGTTGCCCTGTCTTTCCTATAAGGAGCGTATCATCTACATAATGAAGATTGCAGACAATCGGCATAGGTTTCCATAGTTGTATGTATCTTGGAGAGTGTACTCTAGGAATTTTGTCAAAGGAGCTCCCTGTCTAATGCCACATTTTGGAGTAATGCTTTCGGTTGGCAACCCATTTATTAGGACTTGATAAGAGGTGGTACTAATGTATGAGTGTATTAATTCTCTCCTTCCAATGAGATTGTATGGAAGACCTTTCTTAAGTCTAGTTTTGCTTCGAAAAAAGAGAATTTTTTCCTCTTGAGTTGGAAGGCTTTCATGATCTCATGTGCAAACATGATGTGATAAGTGATCTCTCTTCCCTTGACAAAGGCAGTGAGGTTTAAGAATTCTATAGGCGACATTACATAAACTAATGTGTCTGTAGTCACAGAAATTATTTGACTGACTATAAAGGTTTTGTTAAGTTCTTTTATTACTTCTCCAGTGTTGAAAATAGATTAAATGTTTTTTAGTAAGTCATCTTTGATGAGAGACAATGGTGCTTAAAAAAGATGAGTTAGAATCCATTAGTCCAAAAGTGCAGATTTACGAAAGACTTTATTTTCAATTCCTCGCTCCTTATAAAAAGTTCTGATTTTTACGCTCAATTCCTACATTATGTTAGTATATGAAGAAGTATCCTTGCTGTTGGGAGAGAGTATCGGCCGATGCGTACCGGATGTAGGATATCGGGTACGTGTCGGAAAGCAATACGCCCGCTGCCCATCTCTCCTCGTTAAGAGACCGCGGTTTTATAAACCCTAAACCCGGAGGAGCTTGGGAAGTAACAGAGGAGCATCCTCGTCCCGACACCGATAAAAGCTTAACCGGCGATACGCCATGGCGAATATGGCGAAACACCCAGCGACGGCCCGGGCTTTGATGTTAGGAGCGAGAAGTCTCTGCACGGAAACGACCGTTGCGGTAGAGACCCAGGAGGGGAGGCGCAGGACGTCAGACTCTCCTCTTTACCGACGATTATCGGTCCTGGCTGCTACAAAGGACGGAAGCGTGTCGAAGACTTTGAATAAATGGCTCCGTGAGGGCAAAGCCATAAAGAAGTTTGAGCTGGAAAGATACATTCGGCAGCTTCGCAAGTACGGACAGTTCGAGCATGCCCTTCAGGTCAGTGCTTTCCTCCTTTAATCTCAAAAATGCTTCCACTTTATCCCTTCTGAGGTTTGAGCCGTGTGTTCTAAAGAGTTGTCATTTTCTACTCATTCTGTTTGTTTTGTGAAACATCTCTTTGTGGGGTTATAGTAATCTGACAAGCCATGAGCTTTTTATTTTTCATACATTGGCAAGTCGTTGTGTTTTTTTCTGGGTTTGATTTACTATTCAGAGTAATCTATCGCCTGTACTATTATCTCTTTTTTTGTTTCTTTACCTTGTTTTTTCTTAGTTGAATACTCGGTTCCTTTGGAATTTTTGCGCCTGGAGTTACTGAATTTTTTTTTTTTAAACAAGCCATGTGTTGTGCTAGAGCCGACGCCGGGAGTGCAAATGGCTAGGAGATCACTTTCAAGTTCTAACCTTTAGTGCGTTATCTGCTTTAGTTTCTTCTTTGTGTGGTATTGTATTGCAATGTTGCTCTGCTTGTGCTTCGGTGCTCATCAGTATCTGATTTCATATAGGCAGCTATATGAGTGGATGGACAGTAGGGGCTTCAACATGTCCTACAGTGACTATGCGGTTCGGCTAGACCTTGTCTACAGATGCAAGGGCATAACTGAAGCAGAGGAATACTTCAACGCTCGCTCTGAACCTGCAAAAAATAATTTGACTTATGGAGCTCTGCTGAACTGTTATTGTATGGAAAAGAGTACAGACAAGGCACTGTCTCTCTTTGCCAAGATGAAGGAATTGAATTTTTCTTCTTCTCCTCTAGTCTACAATAACCTAATGGGTATGTATATGAAGATGGGCCAGCCTGATAAGGTCCCACCTCTCATGGAAGAAATGACAGAGCGAAATATCTTACCAGATGTATTCACATACAATATCTTGATGAACAGTCATGCTTCTTTGAAAGATTTTGATGCCGTGGAGAGAATTATGAAAGAAATAGAAGCACGAGGCAAACCTGTATGTGACTGGACAATATATAGTAATTTAGCTGCTATATATGTGGCAGCTGGGTTCCCGGAGAAGGCAGAGCTTGCTCTTCAAAAGCTAGAAAACATGGGTCCTTTTGAGGACCGCATGGCATACCATTTCCTTATTAGCTTGTACGCTGGTATTTCTAATTTGGAGAAGGTTAAAGCCTTATGGGATTTATTACAATCAGCATTTCCGAAGACCACAAACATGAGTTATCTTGTATACTTTCAAGCTCTTGGAAGACTGGATGATTTTGATACACTAAAGGATTGCTTTGAGTACTGGGAATCGTCCTGTTCAAGCTATGATATTCGATTAGTCAATATCCTGATTGGTGCTTACCTCAAGCGAGACATGACTGAGGAAGCTAAATTGCTTAGTGAGAGATCCGCAAACAGAGGAGCAGGAGCAAACTTCAGGACCCTGGAGATGTACATTGATTATTACTTAGAAAAATGTCAAATGGATTTGGCTTTGAAATATTTTGATATGGCTGCATCTAAGGAGAAGTGGCAACCAAATCAGCCAAAGGTGGCAGGATTCTTGAAGTATTACGAGGAGGAGAAAGATGTTGATGGTGCAGAAGAGTTTTACAAGAAATTGAAGAAAGTTAACTATATCAACGAGGAAGTTTATGCTCACCTTCTTCGTACATATATTGCAGCTG
Organism: Aristolochia contorta; assembly: GCA_022405105.1. Classification (NCBI taxonomy): domain Eukaryota; kingdom Viridiplantae; phylum Streptophyta; class Magnoliopsida; order Piperales; family Aristolochiaceae; genus Aristolochia; species Aristolochia contorta. The sequence continues at coordinate 9,568,650 of CM039664.1, forward strand.
GTAAGTCCAATCCCTTGATTCGGCAGCGAATGAAAGACGATGAGGTTGAAACAACTTCTGAAACAGAGAAACTTCTCGAAAAGGTCTGTCAAGATTGAGACAGGTTTTGTTACTCAGAATCTTTCAGATGTGCAAAGTCTTTTTGTTCTTGTCTAAAGCTAAGCTTCTTTGCTTAAAGGCCTTGTGCCCGTCATGGCTAGATATCCATTTTATGACAAAGAAACTCATTTGGTCTCTCCAGCGATTTGGTTTTTTTTTAGTTTCATATAGAATTTGTTTGTTCTGTTGAAGAGCCTCCCCTTTGCCAGTTGAAGGGAGACATTGAAAAGGAAATTAGAAATTGAGGTCACTCTGTCCCCCCTCCCCTCATCCTATCCATATTAGAATGCAGTTAGCACTTCTCTACTGCTAATAGAGACTAAAGCATAAAAAAATAATAAATAATAAAAAGAGAAAGAATGGTTTAGAAATATCGGGATTTCATTTCATAAGATAAAAAATAAGCGCAAAGATAGTGAAGGGTTTAATTCTGAGTAAATGAGAAGAAACAGAAGCTTAGTATTTTAGCTCTTTGGATCCTCTTTTTCTTTTTCTTTTTTGGTGGGTTGGATTATGTCAGGCTCAAAATTTATTACAAACAAGTATAAACATCAATAAATTTACTTATATATATTTCATATTAGAAATCTATTCACCTACTTTTATTCCGTAAAATATACTAAATAACCTCTCTTACACTTTCTCTAATGAAACGACTAGCACCATTAAGTGCTCTGGATGAAGCTGTATGTATCTTTGGCGGATTAACATTTTTTATTTTTTTCATTTAATTGCTCCAAAGAAATTTTTTATTTGTGTTAAGAAATTTATAATAGAAGTGTTCAGCCATTTGAGTACAAATATACAAGAAAAATCCAGTCTGCTGCAACTCACCATATATCAAGGGGCAGCTTGCTGTGATGACTGTTATTCCCCCATTAAACATCAAACCAAAAGAGCTTTGTAGCAGCGCAGACTTCTTATGCTTCTCTAATGGATAAAAGAATAGTCCCAGAAGAACGTTCCCATGTAAACGTTACAAAAACCTGCAAGGGCATGAAGAATTATTTTTTTATCGACGACAGAAGAAGTAGTTAAGTAATATAGAGACTCTATATGAATTATGAAGAACGTATTTATAAATTTATAAATAAAAAATAAATTACTATAGTATTTATATTTGATCTATAAATTTATTAGTTATAAATATTATATATGCACCGTCGTAATGTATCTTTCTCTCTCTGCCCTTCGTATTTCTTAAGGGAACCTTGGCAGCCTTCTTGTCCGTTCGGGAGTCCTACCGCAGTGGTGCACGGGAGAGCAAAGGAACCAAGAAGAGGCTGTTTATTGTAGTGAAGAGCAATGGAGGAGGTGGTAGACGAAGGAGTCGATCGTATGGTTGATTCGAAAGATTTACAGCAACAAAGCAAAGCCCTTGATAAGCTCACTGACCATGTGGAGGACCGACAACTCAACTCGGTCAGAGTCCAAGAGGTTCGTCTACCCTTTTTTTCGTGGATATATCAACACGCATGGGAAATAACCTTATTATTAGATGATTGGTTTTGTGATTACCCCGTTGAGTTAGCTGAATTTTTATTAGTGCCCGTTGTGGCTGCTCCGTTGATTTAGTTATCATGAGTTGTGCGGAGAACAAGAGAAAGGAAAATCTGATATGTTGTTTTAATTTTGCTTTCCCAAAATTAGTGCTGAGATTCGTCTCTCTGAAGAACGTATTTGCAAAAAGATGGTTTCTTTGCGTTTCTGAAAGAATAATCCTCTGTCTTTGAGGATGCATGTGATACTTTTTGACATAGTGTTAAGTGGTTGTCGAAGCCATGGTCTTGATTGGATATGGTCCCATGGATAAGTAGGAGGCACATCTGAACGACTAATGTTCTTTCGATACTAGCTTTGTGAGTATGGCATATTTGATTTTGATAATACCAGGAGATACTTGTCTTTCCTAAAATCCTTATCTTGCCTTTGGTTGTAGGCAATGGCATCGATTGCAGCAAATTCAGAAGCTGACTGGAATGCCATGAGAATGAGGTAAGTGTTTATTATAGAGAGTGGGTCTTACTAATTGGTTCATCAGTTTTTAACATATATTTCTTCCACGGACGTGAAGTCTTTAATATTGCTTTTTAGGGTACGGTTGTTGGGGGTGGTTTGGAAACATGACAAAGAAAAGATTGTTTAAAGGCTTGTCATGACTAAAATGACCAGATATTTATTTGGCTTTGTCATGACTAGAATGTATATCGATAAGTTTCTGTTTTAAACCATTTTAACCTAAAAAAGAACTACTATTTAGTCCCAAATCAACATTTGTAACTATAACTTTGTTTGACCCTAGACCCTTTGCATTTTCTGATATGTCATACCTAGCTTCAATTTTGAAATTTATTCCCATACATTTGGTTGGTCCTTCCTTCCATGCTTCCAAAAGACATTTGTGGAGGAGGGCCTCTCTCCTCATCTATAGCATCTTTGGGGTCATGAAGGATAAGTCTTTTTTTGTAAGGATTACTGGATTAGAAGCTATCTTAAATGATCTTCCTATTCCTCCATAAAATTATTCCTGAGATTTAGGTTAGAATGATGTTGCACCTTACCCCCACCTGAACCTTGTCATCTAGATATTTCTAGTATTTGCATCATTGGTAGGACCTAGTAATGTATGTCACACGCATGTAGTGATCACAGGAAGAGTGTTGTGTCCATCCTTCCTGTTCATAGACTGCTGTGCTAACTCTCTTCAATTTGACAAAACTTAGTCTATATTCTGTTAAAGATATATTCCTGGTGTAATCAAAAGCGGCCATCAGGAGTTATGCCGGCAAGAGCTACCCATGTAGCTTTGTTCTTAATATGTATTGTGCAATGAAGCAACATGTTGTAGAATGTCTTTCCTAATAAATCTTCAAAACAGTAAACAGTAACTTGTAGGTAACATTTATCTCTTTGATGTTTCCCTTTATGGTCCTGTTAGTGCATGAACTCAAACTTCTATAAACATGTTGCAGATTTGGGGTTTCCTCTAAATCATGGATTGTGTATTACAGACTTGATAAGTACAATTCCTGGACTTCAATTGATTACAAATTTGTGCTGCCACAGTATTGTTCTTCTTCTACAGTGTCCAGTTTCTATTGCTATAAGATTGACCCTATATCACTATTCTAAAAAGGACAGAGAAAAGATCCGCATGGTTCACCAAATTTTTAATGCAAATCTATGTTTAGTCTGAAGAAATTCTTCCAAGAGTTCTTTTTCAAACTTTTTTTTTTTTTTTTTGAGGGGGTTGATCTCAATGCATTATTGAATCCTGAATTGAAATTACACCAATGTTGGGGGTGCAGGTTGCTCCCTCAACTCGAGATGAACAAGGGAGACGCCTTCCCTTGCTAGGCCATCAACAAGAGCATTTGCTGATCTTTGGATATGACTCCAAGTGCAGGAAGTATTACTACTAATTTCCCATATTTCCCTGAAATAAACCTCTAGTCTCCATGGTGGGGATGAGGTTTTCTTGCACCAGTTAATGACATTCATGCTATCTCCCTCTACTTCTAAGTTCCCTTGTAACTTCTCAGCAAAAGTTTCATCCCTTGCCACATGGCAACGGTTTCAGCCTCTACTGAATCCGTTGCTGGAAGTGGCCCCGCAAAGGATAGGATGATTCTTCCATCATGGTCCCTGAAAGCTCCTCCATACCCGGCAGGGCCAGAGTTCCCATAGAGGATCCATCCACGGTAAGCTTTAAGGTTCCGATGGGTGGGGGAAAACATGTAGCAGCAGATGGGGTTGGCTGATTTATCGCTAGTCTAGCGATGGTAGCCCAGGAAGTTTTGAGTCCTGTCTTCTCAATTTCCTGGAATTCCGGTCTGGAGTTCAACTAGAAAATGAGGTTGTTAAGTATGTGTTCAATCAGTTCATTACTGCCTCTAGAAAATCCTTCTGTTTTGTTCTTCCCATAAATTCAAGTTATGAAGGTTATTCTCAATTTTCCCCCTCTTGGGTAATGAAGTGGTTTTCCATTGGTCCATTAGGGAAGGGAACCCAAAAGTTAGATATTAGAATAAATAAAGTCCAAGTTTGTTGATTCCATCCCTCTACTTTGGTAGTTCAGTCCTATGAAAATACATCTAACACATACTACGTTCTTATGTGCATTATCTGAGTCATATCAGCATTTAAAACCATACTCTTGAAGTCAAAATTTGAAATAATTGATCTTGGATTCGGCTGAAAGCAAACTTGGATTTGGAATGTGAAACCTCTGAGTTAAGTGACTTCTCAAATGATACCTTCTCAAAACATGAAATACGCAGATGACTAAATATTCAACTATTAGTGGACAGAAAAGGATTAATAACACTTTTCACTTTATTTTCAAGTTTCCATAAAATTGGATACAGTCTGAATTGTTGTAGACTTATTTGAGGATTACTCTTCTAGATAGTAATGAAGTTCTAGGTATAGTATTGGCCTTCACTTAGAGCTGGTATTCTATTCAAAGATATTTGGCAAAACTAACGTAGGAGAAAAAGAGGGCATTATCATTACTTTTCTCAATTTTTTTGTCTCTAGAAGACTTTACTGGAGATCTTTGACCAACTTTGATTTAAATATTACCATATCGAAGGCCACTCTCGGAGCCACCGTAAGAGTAAACAGGGTACCAAACCTGTGGGATCAGTTGCAATTCTTTAGTTGACTTTTCTCCTGTTCTCTAGTTGATTTATTTTTGTTGTCAACTGTTTATGCTTTATTACGTTATGGTGTTTCCAGACAGAATATCTTAAAGTTTTTTGGATCCCTATCAACTAGATAAGCAACTCTCCTAAGAAATTAACAGAGAAGGCAGGGCCTCAGAGAGGAATTGCTTGTATGCATGAAGATGTAGAGAGAATCGGCCACAGAGTTGGTTAGAGAAGGTTCTAACCAACGACTTGTTGTGAGAAACTTTTGTGATGGCCAATTATTATACTAAAATTCATTAGTGGAATGGAATGTTTTATCGCTTTCATTTAAAAAAAAAAAAAAAAAAAGAAACCATGGAGATGGCTGAGGGAACCAAGATTGAAGGGCATCACATCCTAATTGAGAGTAGTCAGGACATCTGAACCTAACGGTGAACAAATAATTGATGCAGAGAAAAAGAACTGGCTGCTGTGAAGATCAACCCCGCCGATGTTGATATCATAGCAAATGAGCTTGAGGTCAGTTGTTCTTCTCTTATCTCTTTTATATTCTTCTCCTCATTGTCATCCACTTTTAACTTGTCTTTTCATATCAAGCAGCTGGACAAAAAGGTTGCAGAGAGAACATTGCGTGAACACAAAGGTGATGCTGTTGCTGCTGTCCGCCACTTGCTTCGCTAACTGGTCATAATCTGGTTGGCACGCATGAACCAAATGTTTCAGGATTCCCCGTAGATATTTCGGCATGGTTACCCCATGGTAGTCTGAGATTGTAATGTTTACAGCGGAATACTTTCTGGATGTATAGGCTGCAAACCAGTAAATTAAGATTTTGTACCAGTTTGTAGCCAGTTGACTTATTATTCTCTGCAACGTGCGCCCCCATGAACTTAATGTTGCGGCGTCATTCATTTATGAAAATTCATGGTAAGTGGTGCTACTGCGCAGAACTTTTTAATTGGTTTTTATACATCTTTGGAAACAGCATTTTACTTACAATTGCAGTAAGTACAGACGCATGAATTTATCACAATCTAAACAAACAACAACAACCGAATTCAGTTGAAACCGTGGTAGAGAGAACAAAGGAAAGCCAGAAAGAATAATTTTGTATACGTTGATGCTGCGGACTGCAGAACTGGAATCCGGTAAATATCATTCAATGGATATGCCTGATGCATCTTTATGATATAACTCATGCCCTAAGTATCTTCATACTCCAGGAAAGCGTACCATGCGTCTGGTCCAATAAAACTGCAACATAATTGGACCTCTTCAACAAATCACTGAGTGAAAATTTTGTTTATCATCAATTATAAGCTGCCTTCTGGGGGGTATTGTCTCCATGAACAGAGCGGACTGTCTGAGACTGGACTGCGTACTGTCTCTGCAAATCTTTGAACTTCTCCAGCAATTCTTGGAACGTAGGCCGGCATTGTGGATCACTGTTGGGATGAAAAGCGCACATTCCGTTTCATTAGTAAGAAAAAAAGCGTTTTGCGTTAACCAGTAACAAAATGATATTGTACCTGAGCCAACAGCTCTGTATTATTGATGCCCATTGTGGATCCAAGTCAGATGGGACTTCCAGACGTTGATTCATGAACCCAACAGCTCCAATCACCTGGGTAAGTCACCAGTGGTTGAGAAGTTGAAGTCTGAACTTTTTAATAGCTTATGTTGAATGTGATATGAAACATGTTACAAGATAACTTCTCAATGGAGTCAACCTGCATTGAATTCAGATTCTCCCAAGGGATTTTTTCTGTCACGAGCTCCCATAGGATCACTCCAAAGCTGTAGATATCAGACCTACAATCAAGAAAGAACTTTGTCAAGTCTAGCACCAAACTGGAATATGTAGCAGATTTACACAGACACGCTAGCTTGTCAAGTAAAACAACCTACTTCTCATCTGAAGGCTCATTACGAAGAACTTCTGGTGCCATCCATTGCGGCTACAAAAGAAGAAAAGGAAATCCTTAATGTAACATTTACATGATCATATGTTACCCAAGAATATACACAAAGGATATCTATATAATAATAAACAAATTAGAGGAGATAGTGAAGGAAATTAGTATCAGAAAGACAGCTAAATAGTCAACTTTTGCATACCGTTCCTTTTCCGGTCTTTGTACTCAAATAAGTTTCACGCTTCAGACGTGACAGACCAAAATCTCCAACCTGCCAAGAGGTTCCCGAAAAAACATTGGACAAGATAGCTACATTATATTAAAACGAGGATTTACAGAAGATATGTTACCTTCACAGTCCAATTCTTATCAACCAGAAGATTTGAAGACTTCAGGTCACGGTGAATGATAGGTGGGCTGCAGTGATGAAGATAATTCATGCCCCGAGCCTGTGACAGATATTAGGATGAGTAAGACCTTATGAAGCATTAGCAATACTCAGAGTTTGATAAAGGTACAAACACACTAAATAGCACATACAATATCTAATGCCATATGAACGCGTCGTCTCCAATCTAATCTTGATGTGTTTCGTTGCAACAATCTAAACAGGCTTCCTCTGGAAGAGAGAAAATGTAAATCAGATAAGAACATCACAAAGACAATAATTTAAACCGCATTCCAAAAAAAAAAAAAACAAAGAGAATGCATCGATTCCTCCAGTGTAGTTCATGCCATCTGGCATAATTTAATACATAATAAAATCTCAATGACCATTGACATAATAGCTTTCTTGCCAATAAGAAAAAACCTTGGGAGAAATTCTGTGACAATGCAGAGTCGCTGAGGAGAAGTGACAGCACCCATAAAAAGTAAGATATTTGGATGTCGTAGCCTCTTCATAAGTGAGACCTTCAGAAACAAAAACAACTTAAACAGTCATAAACTGCAGATTGAACAAGGTAAGATGACAAATCATAAAATTCATTCTGCAACTAAAAGCCAGAAAGACCATGTGCTTTAATTTCCCAGAGCAATCATGGCTGTCTTAACAGCTGTAATTTCAGAGAGATTTTGAGCACAAATATCTTAATTTATCATGGCTTTTATCCAACACTAGATGTAAATTAAGAAAATTAACAGTCAATCTAAACTTAGTTCAAACATCACCTCTTGTCTGAAGGAGAGTATGACTTCCTCTGAATATTCTTGCTTGGAAAATACCTTAACTGCAACATCCTGCAAGAATAGAGGACGAAATTTAGAGGAAAAGGTTGCAAATCCCAGTAAATAATCACCACTATACTTCATAATACACTACTTAAACCAAGCTCTTCCAACAGTACACAAGTAAAATAAATTTCAAAAAAAACATCTCAAAGCTTACCGAGCCATACCAGAGAGCATGATAAACAGTTCCACAAGAACCTGCAGCAACACAGAAGATAATAAAATTCATACAACAATCTTAGCATGATCAAACCAATTATCCTAGAACAGCAACTGCGCAACATTTAATCTGCCGCCACATTAAGGACTACGGCCACAGCCCAAGAGGGAGGGCTGTTTACCCCCTGAAAGTGGAAACACAACGTTGCTTTTCTCCCTTCATGATTACCCTCTCTTCTTTCAAGAATAACAGTTCCCCTTACCCTGTTGCTGTACTATTAGTCTGGAGACAGACATTAAAAAGAAACGGAGTGAAAGCAATAACATCACATATTGCACCATTATCAGCTTAATTTCTTTCCATCTGCCATATTAATAAATTCATCACCTCCACAAGTTTCATGACTTCCAAATAACACAAAGTGTAATGACTTATGTTAGCAAGGTATGAAACACTTCTGTACAAAATTAAAAAGTACATCAATAAATCAATTAGTCTTGACATATCCTTAAGAAAAATGATAACAGTACTTCCATGTTTTACTGTGAGGTTTTACATCCTGATGTGGCTATCCTCCTAGCAGCCTAGTTAGCAGCTCAGATAAGGTTTAGGGTTTAGGCTTACCCATAGAATAGGAAGATAGATCTTAGTTTATCTCTTACCTGGACTGCCAACGAGGACGCCACATCACACTGTAAACCTTCACAGTAGAATATGGTCATACGCATATCACCACTCTATCCTTAATATCGGGCATGGTCCCCATAAACTGAATCGTGGCAAAGTTGAACCATGTTTGATCAGGTAGTGAATCAGCTAAAATTTTAATGACCAAAGCCAATGAGAGAAAAAGAGCTCTACTACAGATGAACTAACCAATTCCACTATGCAATTCATATTTTAACCACTTTTGATCAGAGTGACATGTCTTTTGGATTAAGCCATTTAGGTAAAAAAGATACCTTGTCCAATCTGTTCTCCTATGGTCAGGTCTTCCCACAAAATTTCATAGTCGAGAGAGTCGGTTTCCATGTCCAGTCTATGAATAGCACTGCTGCTAGTACTGCCGCAGCTGCTCACGCTGCTGGAGCTATTAACATTAAAAGAAGAGGACCACGACCCTGAAGCCTCATTATTAGCTGGACGGTTCATTTCAGCAACCTGGTGCTCTGATTTCAGATGGCTAAGGTTATTCTCTTGATCAACATTCAACCAGGGCCAGCCAAAATGGGATCCATCCCGGTCATTTCCTTTCCAGGGCCAAGACAAGCCCTTCTTTACCATCCATGCCTCAGCTTTTGAACTAATGATTTTGTGGATTCCAGTAGCCTTTACTTCACCTTCCCCTGTAGCTCCTTCAGTACATTTTCCAGGAGACTTCTCCTCCTGAAGACTGGGAAAAGACATGGCAAACTGGGAGGCTGGCACCTCTCCCCGAGGTGTACTAGCCCCACTCGAGTTTGCATCTTCCCTAAGGTCTGAGAAATTGGCATCATGGTCTGAGTGGTGGCCTTCTCCACTAACACTTTCCCTCTCCATGCTGCTATCATTTGTTCGTATCCGCGAACGCACCTTATTTGTAACCTTGGATGCCTGTTTCATTCAGCCTTAACTGTCAACAGAACATAGACAAGCATTCCCTTCCAAACTATTATTCATTTCTTAACAAACACAATGTCAAATAGATAAATTCTACACTTCTGGAGTAGAAAGGTTTATATTGTTATGGCAACATAAAATTTAGGTTACATTGCAGGTAGGTGAACTTTTATGCAGTGTTAAAAATACCTCTTTTGCTTGTGTATGGACGGGCATGAGGTGCATTAATTAGCTTACCAGGTTTGACAATTTGGAAGCAATTGCAGCTTGGAGAGGTTGCTGAGGATCAATTCCCAATTTACCAGTAGCACTGCTTCTTGATCGATGAATGCCAAATTCAGGATCTGAGAACTTCCCACTACTAGGAGGAAAATGAATCTCCTGAAAAGACCGTGAATCATTTGATACACAAATGACGCCAATCAGATTACCGCTGTCATCCTTAAAAGGGGTGTTGGTTGCAATTGCTAGGAACCTCTCCCCAGATTTATTTTTGACTGGACATTGGCCAGTCCAGCTCTCCCCCATCATAACCCGGCATATTATATTACTAACAAACTCAACGTCACCCGCATCAATCAACAGCTCCATGGCATCCTTACCAAGGACTTCTGATTCAGAATATCCATAAAGGAGTTCTGCAGAGCGATTCCTACAAAATCATATCCAGATAAAACAGTAAGCTAAACTCAAACTGAAGCAAGAAAAGCAAATCAGGTGAATCAAGTCAAAATTCAGGTAATGATGATCATATTTTTTTTTTTTTGAAAGAGTAACTGTACCATATGTGTCCTTATTATAACCAATAACACAAAGACAGGTTAGTTGAGACAAATGAAAGCATAGTTAATCACTGAGCAGAAGACTATAATTATTCATTTAAAGCACTGCCATGATCAACAATCTCGGCTTTCGGAAATTGAGATAGTTGTGGTAGTCTTCATTGAGCAAAATGCACTGGGCATGGGTCATAAATCCCCTATATTAGTTTTAGTAATTCATTGACATAGTAAAATGGGTAATCCTCAGAATATGGATTTTGGATTTCGGTTCTTCGAAACTTTTCAGCTTTCTGCGCCTTGGTCAGCTATCCAAAATTCTTGGTGCTACATTGTGACACAGGTGTGACTAGGCTCTATAAGCTAGATACTCGTTGCTCGCATAAGTACCAATTTTGAACGCACTGACGATATCAGTCCACATGGAGTTTAAAAGCTAAGAGCTTTAATTTTCTTTCTTGAAACAGATAAATTTCACTTAATAGGACCTCGTGGTCAAAGTTCGTAGTCAGTTCACTCCGAAGTTCCAGCATATGCTGTCAGAGGACAGAAGGGTAGAACACTTGCAAACAGAAATGCTGCATAATTCCAATTGGCAATTCAAAGGATACTAATGCAAAGAAGAAAGAGATTATAAGAACCAAAAAAAAAAAAAAAGAAGGGGGCGGTGGAGAACAAGCTGTAAGTTGACTTCATCTGTCTCACCTCTGCATTCCGAAAAAGAAGGAAGAACCAAAAAGAAGTTGAATTGTGAACTGACCAGTATACAATCCGGCAGTCAAGATCAAGTATATGTACCGACTGCCCCATAGATTGCAAAATATTCAAATACTGTCGGTCTGTAAACTGGCCTGCGGCTGGCCTTGCATCATCGCACCCTCTGGCTTCGCCGCTTCTGCTCTCCCGCTGCAGTGGCGAAGCGTGCCTGAAAGACAAGGAACCCTTCCTCCAGGCGGCAGGGCCTGCATCAAGGCCACCAGCCTTTCTTCTCGCGGTGCTGAGTCTCGACCGCTGCGGCGAGACCGAGTGAGAGCGCTGGTGCGACTGGCCCGCTTTGGTCTCATTCCCCCGCTCCAGCATAAGCTTCGACATTTCCTGCTTGAGAACCGCATGACCCGCTTCGAGTTCCTGGATTTTCTTCAGCAGCTCTTCCGATGGAGCGTCCATAGCGAATCCCCAGAACCCAGAATCCAGAGATAGGAAGCCAGATGGGTTTTTTTCAAAGAGGTAGAGTTTTCATTACTCCATGTCTTCGACTCTTCGTCACAAAGAGGGGGTGCTTGCCTTCGGTTCTGATCCTCTTAATATTTTCTTTTCCTTTCTTTTAATGGGGTCTCCGTTAATCCTCTTTGCCTCTGAGTCTCTCCTCTTCTCATCCACAGTTTAACGTCTTCATACTTTATGGGGAACGATGGGTCAGTTGTTTCTTGTCTGGATTTTCATAAGCCTCTCACCTTTTCCCGTAAAGGCTCTCCACTTCCCACGAATTTTAATGGTGCTCTCTTTTTTTTTTTTATCATTATTCCTTTTCTTACATGACAGGCTTCTACCAAAATTCTCTCTCCATTTCCCAATGAGATCAGACGAACTTACCCACTACCTCAATGCCTACATCACATCCCAGTCCCAGATCTCAAAATAAGCAAATCCCAGTGTTTTTTTAATCTAACCCAGAAAGTTATTTCAACTAAAGCTAGCCGAACTCCATGGCTGCTTGTTCGCGCCAATGGCGGATTACTGGGACCAACAACGCTGGAATCATCCAGTACTCGAATATTCTGAGGCGGGCGATCGTCATGGCGAGTTAATTTTATATAAAACCTCCGATATGGAAAAAACGAATTAATTAAGAAAAGGTTTAAGTAACCATCTCTGAGTTTTTCAGGGCTCAATAATTGTAATTCCAGGAAACGATCCAGTCTCGGCTAATCGCCGAATCGATTGTGTTTTTGCTTCTCTGAAGAGTATTGTCAATACCCACACTCAAAAAGAAAAAAAAACGCATCAGGCTACCAATCCAGTTACAGAAACCTAGAAAAGGGAAAACATCTTTAATATTATCACGTAAGGTCGTGCTTACTGCTCCAAAACTGCACCGGGATTGGTAGTAGACTCCTTTTTCTTTTCACTATCAGTTTTCGAGAATCTTTCTGCTTATAAATCTTTTACTTTTTCCCACGTAGTCTACTTTTGAGTCTTCCTCTTTTAGCAGCGAAATTAAGATGTGGAGAAAGTCTCTCGTCCTCGCTGACCTGCATCTCTCAGTGGGGCCGCCGTGAACGCAACAATGGCGGCCATGATGTGCAAAATGCACGCTTTCTCCATGCGGGGAATCACGGAGAGGACAGCCCGATCCACTCCAATGGAAAAGGAACGCAAAGTCGGATACCACCTCTGTTGACAGAGATGCTTCTCGTTTCGGGCGTTTTTGCTACAACCAAGTGGAAGCATCAAGCATGTTGTTGTGACAGGAACAGGAACCGACCTGATTTGAACTAGCTGCCGATGATGATAAAAAGGAAAATTTAGATCTGCGAGTGACATGCACGTAGAAACCCACGTTGTGATCGATGCAATGTATCAATTTCAGTCAATACCGGGAATTATTTGAAAGCAAATTAGATTCAACGAAGACACTGCTGTGAGAAATGTTGTTTTTGTTGGACATAGGAACGGATGGAGCGGAAGACAAATGATCCTGTTCAAGAATGTGCTGAGTCTGACCGAGTCCGAGGTTAGGCAGAACCAACTTCGCTGACTCCACTCAGATATTCAGATATCTGAGTCGATTCCTGAGTAACTTTGACTTGACCCTGCTGGATGGGTTTACTCATTTTACATTGCAAGGCAAAAAAAAAAAAAAAAAAAAAAAAAAAACCCTTTAACACAACCTTGTGTTGAATATGAATAGACTTATTTTTCGATACAAGCATACACATTACTCTATTCCAAATGATAATGTCGAAGGTCGTTTTTCTTTTTAGAAAAAAAAAAAGTGGGTTTGTGGGAACTAATGAACACGTGGTTATGAAAATCCAACCTCGTCATTAGTATTCCATTAGGATAGTTTATTGTATTAATCAGAAATTATTGAATCAAAATTATTGTAGATCTCCCCTGTAAGACTTGGAAAGGGTCTTCATAGCCCAAACAATGCACATTCTCAACCAGGTAAACTACAGATAGAACTTCAATATCCTTCTTTAGTAATACATAGGGAACAACAAGACATTTATGCCAGTTTGTGTACATGTCTGACAGAACTTACAACAGGATTGTATCCATCCATATTCTCCCTCATAGGCAAATAATAAAACCTACGCATCCATATATGGGGGGGTAAAGGAACAAATTCATCTTCTCCATCTCCCTACCACCATAAGAAGAGTGAACTTCATCTACAAGTAGGCAAATATAGACAAAGGAATTTGCCAACAAGCGGCAGTCACCTCAGCAGCACAATCCCTTGTCAGCTACTGTACAAAAGGTGTTCAAGACTAAACACCAACATCCTCTCACCTCATTGGTTTTGCAGGACGGGCAAATATTGTAAGAGCTGTAGAGTTACAAAGCCAAATGAAGAGGGCCATGAGAGAGTAATTAAACATAGTTAGATCTATAGACACTAGTTCACGCCGTCCACAACTGTTGGTGAAGTTGGAAGTTCCATTAAGAGAAGGAAGTAGGACCTATCACATTCTCTAATATATTGAACGTCTCCATTCATCAGCTTCAGGAGCTTCCTGGACATGCTCAGACCCAGACCTCCTTGTGTGACCCATCGAGTACTGTGAAACATGTCTTGGATGAGTTCAGAAGGGAGGCCATCCCCAGGGCATACCAACCTGCAGTAGGACAAATAATAGTCACAATTTTGGGACAACACAAGGCAAAAAGAGATTCATATGGTTAAAAAAAAAACAAGGAAAGCAAAGAAACGGGCTGAAAACATCAATCATTTGTTTAACAATAAAATATATTAGTTGACCAAGAAGATGGAACAATCACTTATTTTAATTCATTAGCCTTATATCTTTCCTTCTCTTCTAGTTAGGAGTCCATGAAAGCCGATCAATCAACCTAACAGGAAAAAGAACAAAACAAAAAACACAGCTTTAGTTCTACTCTAATGGTTATGCCATTTAATCTAAAGCATATCTGCAGGGGATAAACTTGAGTCAAAGACATTCAATAAAAGGAATTCAAAGTGGAGCAACATCTCATACAAAAAAATACCTCCACCAAAATAGCAACAAAGAGGCCTAAACATGCTCCATTCTTTGGTCATTTTGTGCAAGGACTTAAACACTATGACCTATTAGATTGAATGTTCAATAGGAAGCATTACTAGCATTTTTTTATGATAAAACACCGGCAAAAACCTTTTCTGTAATTTGAAGATGGGGCAAACAGATGCTACATCACAGAAACAGATAGAAAGTGATGACTCAGTAATTTAGCAATATCCATACAATTGGTTTCTATTTTCCATTTAAATGAACGATAATTATCTATAATCGAATTCTCAATTACATCAGATAACATCCAGTGGCTAAATTAAGAGTTGAGAATATCTCTGATACAGTTGGTTCAAGACTAGGACAACATGCACATACGGGCTATATAGGACAAGCACAAAGGCCATATACAACAAAACACGGGCTTGGATTGGATTTAAATGCATGAGAAAGTAGGGTTTGCTTCTCTGAAAAACAAGCTAAAATTAGGTATATCTTCCAAAATAGTAAGTACAGAATCTTCTCAAACTCAATGATTCTCGCTTTCAAACGACCAACAGAGATGTATCCACATGCACAACTATCAGCTGATGGATATTTTATCCAAACACATCTATAAATTGTTGTTAAGTGAGCTTCTGATGGCAAAAAAAAAGGCCTGTAAGTAAATCAATGTACACAGCAGCAGCACATGCACACCTTATTATTGAGACTTCAGACAGCAGCAAGAAATGTCAAGTTGTCATAGAAGACAGATTTATAGCATAACCTACATACACCTGCTATGTAATCTTTCAAATATGTTGGTACAACAAAGATAAAGGAAAACATTCTTCTAGAAATTTCAATATAGAAAGTGAAAATAAATTTCACTAACCTGATCTCTAGTAAAACACTATTTATCCCTTCAGATATCTGCTTAATACTCGGTTTAACTTGGATTTCCACCCAACCTCCTGGAGTTGGGGAATACTTCACCATATTTAACAAGAAATCAGCTAACACTTGCTGAAGTCTGACTTGATCCCCATAAACAGCCATAACTTTTATTTCCTCTGGAATGTCACGGATTAATTGTAAGCCTCTCTGCCTCAATAGGATCATTACTTGACTAACAACAGCATTTATGACACTTCCAAGAAGAAAGTCTGCCTTCTCAAGCTTCAATGAACTGCTATAGAAAAAGAAAAATCAGTACTGTTGCAGACTATGCATAAAATCAAGCATATTAACTATGTTGCACATTTATGAGTAAATTACTCACCCATCTTCGATACTCTCCAAACCAACATCTTTTAAAATCTTCATCATTTGTCTCTCACAAGCAGCACTAGTCTCCAGAAGTTGTTTCTGATCCTCAGTTAAATCTGTTGCTTCCAACAGTGAGTTAGTAAATTGGATCCCATTAAGGGGATTCTTGATCTCTTGACATATATAAGCCAACTCCTTCATTCTTGCAAAACACTTCTTCTCCTGTTGCCTCTGTACTTCTAATGCTTGCTGTAGTTCAGGGCTAGCTACCTGTAAGAAACAGAAGGCCCCAACAATCTGACCATCCATATTAACTCTTTTATTTGCTGTCATGAGGGCTTGGATGTATTTTCCACTTCGGTCAAAAAATGAAAATGGAAACTGATCAGTATCCTGCCCATTGATTGCATTATGAAGAAGGATCATAAATTTTGTCAGTTCATCCCGCCCCCGCAACCGACAGCAACTACCAAAAACATCTCCAACTAAGAGCTTTCCAACTATTTCATCTCGTGACCAGCCAGTAAGCTTTTCCATAGCCGTGTTCCACTCTGAGCAACAAGTATTATCATCTGAAGCAAATATAGGTGGGATCAGAGGATTAGGACTTTGCACAATAGCCCTATAATCACCTTGTATATGAATGAACTTATCCATGACCACTTTTTGCCCTGTTATATCCTGACCAACAAAGCACACTCCCACAATGTTGTTCATGTAATCCTTACTTGAGCAGGCATTCACCACCACAAAAACAGCCTTCTTTGTCTCTGCAATCCCAAATGTCTTCAGCTTTATCTCCACATTCTTATCCTCTTCACCTGCAATAGTGTCTAACAAATAAGGTGTTTCTCACAATAATTGTGAGTTTTGGAGTGAAAAATTCATTGATAAATATGGTTGCTAAGATAAAATCCCAAAATTTTCACAAGTTGACTTTTCCTATTATTACTAGAAATCCTTGATCCATTTCTAAAATTAGTTTTAGTGGTCAGTTTCAAGATAATATAGACATATGCCTGACAAACTAAAATTTTTAAAAGAGGCCCGATTTTTCCAAGGTTCATTACATGTGTCCAACATAAAAGGGAAAAAGCCAACCTGACTTTTCAAAGGTTCATTACGAATGTCTAAGCTAACAGGAAACCCCACTAAATAAAATACCTCTTAAAGCACGATAAAGCAGTTTATCCACAGCATTTGATGATTCCTTGTAAACAAGATCATGAACAAGTGACTTTCCCATTGCGTCTTCCACTGACAACCCAGTTAATTCTGCAATTTTGGCATTCCATCCATTAACTCTTCCATCGGTATCGACAGCAAATATTGGAGCTGTTGCAGTTTCAATTAACCTAACCATTTCCCTTGCCACTGAACTTAGTTCATCCACCCCCTGCAATTCCATATCTGTGAATTGATTATTATTCACCATGGCCTTTGAATTACTCGCTTCAACATCTTTAAAAGAGTCCCGTAAAATCAATTGCAAAGAATGTATCGCATCCATTTCAGCATTCTCCCAAGGCAAACTTCTGCTCTTGACCACTTCCAAGAATGCCTTAAATGATGAACGTGGATGCATTCTCTGCCCATCATCTTTATCCTCAGGATGATGCTTAGCACCACCCCATTTGATCTCCTTCGCTGTATGGGATCGGAACCAAAAAAGGAAATCTCTTGAGGTTATATAAGCTACAGCCATTCCACAAACCGCGTCACCAAGGGAAGCAGCCCCAGGGTAGCCAGCATCAGCCAAGCTATCTGTACTCAATCCTGTGGAATCCCCATGAAAAGTCAATAACCATTCTGCAATATCCTTGATATGTGCTTCAGTTGGGCTCACACCCAGTGGGTAATATTTCCCCTGGTAGTATAAAGCAGCACCATCACATTTGACAAGGTCCATAATACTTGGATTCTGCATTACAATCCCGGTCGGGGAGTCACGCAAAAGCATGTCACATAGCAGAGTCTGTGTCCTTAAAACATGTTTTTCTAACAGCTGGGAAGCTAATTGCAGTTCCATATTTAGTTGCAGCCCGAAAGCCTGCATGAGAAATTCACAAGCATAGCGTAGTGGGAAAGGGATACATCGAGGTGATGCATGGTGGCACACAACTAGGCCCCATAGTTTCATATTGTTCCTCCCACCGCCAGAAGTGCCAGCTTCCTCTTCATTCCCATTGATAATAACTGCCAGTGCCAATGATGCAGTTGATCCCATGTTTGACATGTACTGTGCATGACATCCATGGGGTGCTCGAAGAGTTGAACCCACCAGACACAGTGGTTGCATCAGTGACTCGTCTTGGATTATTCTCACCGGCTTGGCATGACAATCACAAATCATCCTCACGCGGTTCTGTCTAAACAAGAACCTCGAAGCCTGCGGAATATCCGTGGCAGGATAATGCAAACCTATATAGGGTTCTAAATCTGCTCTTTTACCTTCTGCTACCACTTCCCCGTGCTCATCCTCGTGGAATTTATAAACCATGACACGGTCGTAGCCAGTGAGCTCACGAACATGTTCGACCACAGTGTCACACAGGAGCTTAATATCCCCACCTGGCAAAGCCTGGAGACGTGATATAGCGCGCACAGCGAGTTTCTGTGACTGGACAGCTCCGGCAATGGACAAGGCAGGATCCTCAGTTCTAGCGGGCTCCAAGTCGATAACGATTGCGACGTCAATACGGTGCAAAATTGCATAAAAGGGTTTCCCCGAGTTCCTTGAGTGGATCCAAATTGGGTTGAGAAGTGTAATTTCTCGCGCTCCTGCCGCCTTTTCTAAGAGGGTTGAACTTGGGGGGCTAAATAGTGTGCGTACGTCAGTACCTACGGTAAGCAGTGGTGGAGTATCGAGGGTGGGAACGGACTGGGGGTTAAGGTCGAGCATTTCAAGGGCATTTTCGCTGTATGCAATGACTTGGAAGGTGGACTCGTTAATGGCAATCATACATCCAAACGGCTGGATGTGGCCTCCGCGCTGAATTCGGGAGAGGTAAGCCGTGATTTGCTGCTCCGGGACGGAGGATATATTAGTAGTTTTGACAGACTCCGAGTAGTTGAAGGACTTACCCGATTCGCCAGACTGCTCGAAGACAGCATGGAGGCGAGCGTCGGCGGTGTATTGAGCGATAGCTCTACTGGTAGAATCCGACTGCGGGTGATGGTGGGAATGGTGATGATGGCTATGGTGGGTACGGACGTTGCTTGCGCCAGAGGAGTGGCTCTGTTGAATTTGGGAGGTTCTGCCCCCCGAAGCCATCTTTCCCCCTTTGAGTGCTCTCGTCGCCCTTCAGAACTTGTAGAGCTTTAATTCGCCCAATAACAGAGAAACACTGAAAACCTCCTCCTCTTCAGACTACTACGAGAGTGGAAAACTTGAAAATTGCAGAGAAGCAGAGCGCCCGGAAACGAGAGAGAGAAAGGGAGGGCGAGCCAGAGAGAGAGAGAGGGGGAAGGAGAAGATGTTCCGGTGGTGGTGGGTTCCCATTTTTTAAGCCAGTAATTATCTGTTCATAAACAACATTCTGTAGAGACTAAATCAAGAGAGAGTACATAATTGCATCCCCGCCGAGGCTTTTGAAACATTCATTTTGAACCTCTCCTTCAGCCTGTGATTGTCACTCGGCTGTAAATTTATGCTTCTGGGTCACCTCAATCAAATTTCACGAAAAGAATCGCCACCGGGGAACCCAGAATCGAACGAGAACGGGGGCCCCCTCCCCGAGTTTCCGAGTCTCTTTTCTTGAATGCAACTGGAATGTGCTCTTACAAGCGCATCGGTTCTTCCGCGGATCTTTACCCAACCCTTTTCAGCCTAACGACTGCAAACAAAAACCCAAGAATAAATTTTGCTAGGAACTCCCGCCTCATTCCTATATGATTGAATTTACCCGCCATAGCAGCTCTCTACTGTTACTACAACGATGCTCCTACCTGCTATTGCAGAGTGTTTCTTCTTCTAGAGGCCGATAAAAAAGAATATAGATCATATCTAATCTTTTAAAGAGAACACAAAAAGTAAACCTTTTTAATAGCGCAATATCAGTTTTTTTTTACATTTTTTTTACATGCTTTTATGGGGAATATCCGTGGTTGAAGAGAATTTATGCTTCGAAAAAAGTAGTCTCCACAAGCATAATTTTATCCCAAAAAAATAACACGGTTTTGCAAAGAAAACTAACTCTATGATGGATTTGAATCCATATATGACTAGAATTTCCCAACATATGATCAACGTAATTTATAATAATATTTTTTGTTCTCAACTTCTCATATAAATAAAAGAGGCTAATCAGTCTAAAAGTTCGAAAGGATATTTCTATAAAGATAGAACACTATTCATGCATCTTGCTGTGATGTGATGACAACCACATGTGAATGTCACCACTGCCACCTTAACTTTTAATCTGAAGAACAAACAAAAAATGTTACCACTTTTTTAGGTCTCCGTATTATCAAGCGTATGATTATATCTCGTCACATGGGCTAGAGAAACTCCCAATCTGTTACCCGGCTACTGAAAAAACCATAAAACACTACAGAGCAGTGGCTTTCGTGATCACGTGGTAGCTTGCAATCCGACCTCTGAAGTGTGGTTTTCATTCAGAATCGAAGTGACCCCTTGTGATGCAAGGAACCTCTCAAAGTGTGGTTCACGCACGCATCGAGTATTTCTTCGTGGCGTGGACGATGACTACGAGTCGATTGATTTGATCACACATGGCCGGCATCTTACATTAAACGGGGGACCATCTTTGATGGGTCAATGACAACATCTCCCCGAATGGTATAACTTAATCACGGATTCACAGAGATGCACCAGTACCTTACCTAACATCCATAAATAATAAAAGTCGAGGCCATTGGGTTCCTTCCCAGAAGCCGCATTTTCAGATATCTGGGCTCCAGCCAGAGAAGAGTTCTGGCCCTTTTGCAACAAACCGAGAGGACAGAGAGAAGCTGCCAGGGATAAAAGATTTGCAGTTCGATAGGGAAGACGGAAGTCAGAAAACTTGAAATGGCCTGGCACCCACGCCTGCGGATGTCATCGGTACGAGGTAACTGGGAAAGTTTGGGGAATAAATGAGGGAACATAGAACGTGATAAGGAATCCGTTGCTCATTATCTGATTAGAAAGGATGGCGACAATCATGAAGCGACGCCTGTTTCTTCTCTTCTGGTTACAGCTTACGGGGGGATAAGGATAATTGCACACGGACTAGTCAAATCCCACTCAGACACCCCATTACGGCATTACCTGTGGTAACAGATTGATCGTTGTGGGTATAGATTAGTGTTCCGTGGCTGCTCAGAGGGGCCAAACAACGTTTATTCTTGTGGAGTGTACCCACGTTCGTCGTTTATTATATCATCACTTCCTGATCTAGCTAGAAACCTTTTAATCCTATTGAAGGATTAATTTTGTCAAATTCAACATTCTGAGCTCCTATGGTGGTTCGTCGGGGATTCGTGGGGAGAGGCAAGAAGCACAAGAAGCATTGCTCTTTGAAACGATATAAGCGTAAATGCAGCAGAAGAGTTATTTGAGAGAGTCAGAAAAGTTATAAGCTTATATGAAGCTAAGAGAGGCTCAAAACCATGCCGCTGTCAGTCAAGTGTCTGTAGAGCTGCATTGTTACACACCAGGAGGCAAGAAGCACGAAGTCTAAAAGCTTTTATAAATTCATTTAACACTAATGATGCTCAATATTAGGCAATTATTCTTCAGTTTCTAATAAAAATAACCACCAACTACGAGCAGTACAAACACCAGATCAATAGCCTTCCAATACAAAATTCTCAACAAGTGCTTTAGCGCCTCCCAGAATCCAGATCCTTTCACTTGGTGTACAGCACATCTTCCCAAGGGTGACGGTACAATGGCTGCTTCAATCTCTTCTGGTCGAAGGTATGACTGCAGAATTCAAGGAAAAGTGTCAAAATGAAACAAAAAAGCATCACGTAGAGCAGAATAAAGGAGGAAAATGCTGCCTTCTCACTTTCATATTTTTATTTTGGCTTTTAAATGTATAGTTTTGGCTATTCATTTATGAACAATCAAGGCATCCCATGTAGGTTTTCTAGCTCAAAATTAATATAACAGAAGAGATCCTGAATACTCACCCGATAAGACCAATGGAGCGAGCCAGCACAAAGAGCCCATTTAGGTACCCAATCTCCACAATTTCGTCAATCTCTGGCTTGCTGAACATACCACTGCCTGCAAGGAGATCCAAGAAGAGAGACCCTATCGCACCATCAACGTTGAGGACCAAGTTATTTGCCTTGGATAGTGTATATGTCTCAACTTGAACTGCATATTCCATGTACTTCACAGATGGGAAATGCGTGTGAGCATACTTCTGAAGCAGTTCAACTCTCTTGTCTCTGTTGTCTACTCTCTTGATCCTAGTTGAGTCAAGCAAATTATGCCTTAAAAATTCGAACTCCAGATATTCCACCCCGCTCTCATAGGACTAAAAATATGAAAATACTAGACAAAATGCAAAAAAAAAGAAAAAATGATTTACCTGTGACCAATTCCTGGTACACGAATACCCTTCTTTTTCATACCCTCAACAAACTCATAAGGCGAAAGACCCTGCGAAGACGCAAGAATAGGTCACATGAGAAAAAAATAATCACATCCCAAAGATGTTTCCCTGTTTCAAAAGTAGAAAGGAAAATAAAATTCTGCTCACCTTTTCATAAGCATCCTTGAAATAGCGGGCAGCATCATCAATAGCACCACCAAATCGGGGACCAATTGTCAGTAACCCTGCTCGAGAAAACCAATCAGTTTCTAATTTCTGTCACTGTAAAACATGCATGGCCTATTAAATTTAATGGCCACGGTGAATGATGGGACTTTTACTGGGTCATAGTTATTACAGATAAAGCATGCCATTTGCAATTACCTGAAACAAGGCTGGAGACGAGATCTTTTCCAGCCCTAGCAGTGACGATGGTATTGTGAGCACCAGAGACACATGGCCCATGGTCAGCACATAACATGATACAAATCTGACCAATGAGAAAAACGAAAAATCATCATTTAGATGTTGACAAAAAGAAAATCATTTATGAAACATAAATTATCCACATCCACCCACCTCAATAAACTGTGTACAATAACGCGGAAGACTACGCTTAAACCACAGAAGGGAGATGACATCCCCCACACCATATCCATGCTCAACAATAGTAGACATTGCGACACCAGAATAACATGGTTCCTCCCCTGCAACATTAAAATGAAGACTGAGTTGCAGTTTTCAGGTTATTGACCTAGCCAGTCTCTAAGCAGAAAATCTTCGGACACATGAGGATGGAAAATCTTCTTAAGGGTTTTGATTCAGACCTCTCTCATCAGAAATGGTGGAGATAATGTGAGTTGGAGCCCGAACCTTCCCACTCTTAAGTGCGGAATTAAGATCCTCAGGAATCTGGGGAGGTTTTACTTCAGAAACAGGGCTAATCTTCCCTTCGTCAACCTAAAATGAACAAATGCACGGTAAAACAACGTTTAATGTAAACTAACTTCTGCACAATCTCATGGTCACCAAATTCTGAGAAACAAGATTAACATACAAGTTTTGCAAATGCATCTTTGATTGCATCCTCAAATGCCTCAAAGGAAGTAGGAACAACAGCTCCAGCTTCCCTTAATGCTTGATTTTTGGCCTGTGCTGATTCCAATTCACCACCACTTTTGGCACCCTGTATGAAAGAAAAAATAGCATGATTAACAACTCAAAATATATTAAATGTCAAGACAAATAGTAAATAGAATACTCACTGCATGACCAAATTGAACTTCTGACTTGAAAAGCCGAGCGCATGTCCCACTGACCCATGCCACGACTGGCTTCTGAATCTTTCCTTGTTTCAGTGCTTCAACAAGAGAGTACTCATCTCGTCCACCAAGCTCTCCAAGCACAACTATCATCTTGACCTGGACCACAACCAAACCAGTTAAGGTAACCAGACTTCTTCTCTCTATACGTGAACGAAGTTGAGCTCAAAGATCCATTAATATCAAATTAAGACAGGTCGCAGAGACAAAAATCTTCCCAGAGATGAATGATGAGAGTATTTTTACCAGGTCATATTATATAGAGAGTTTCAAAAACAACTGTACAATAAGAAACAGGTACAAAGTTAAACACTTAATCCAGTATTTTAATTTTCAACTAGTTTAGAGTGAAGAATAGGTTCCTTATAAAACTACAGTTACAATATGTGACAGCTTGGAGAAAAGTTGTAACCTGTTAATTTTATTTCTTCGAGACCCATTAGAGTCTTTGAGTTCAGGCCCCTAGAATAAAACTTTAAAAAATGTAAATGTAATTACTTCAGAAACCAGTTTCCTGTTGACAAACAATAGGATGAACTATAATAATTAATATTATAACCTAACAATCATCTTAGGTAAAACAGGGCATGCAAAACAGGGCATGGAAGAGTAACCCCCATATTATGGAAATAGAACTAACTGAAAGACAAGCCCCACAAAAAAAAAGTTTAGTAAGATGTTTCAAGCGCATAAAGGAGAAAGAAAGAGCGGGAATTTCCCTACAAAATATTTGAGAAAAGTTGTTTTTCTCCACTTAGTTTTGCAAAGACTAGAGATAGCCTCAACAGCTCATATATGTTCATTGGCTTTTAGCTGAAGGAGAACCAGTGGACAACCAAGTAAAATCCACAAAATGTTAGTTCAAAATACCCACAATGTGGCATCAAAAAAACACCACAAAAATTTCTTACCACTTGATAATACCCAATGCCATATAAAATTGTAAACCTTAAAGAAAAAAAAATCCCAAGTAGATAATGACATACCTGTGGTATGTGGTTGAAACGTAGGACATGGTCAGAGAGAGTGGAGCCAGGAAAAACATCTCCTCCAATTGCAATGCCTGCAAGGTTTTAACTAAGCATTAAAATAAAAAGGGAAACAAAAAGATAATGGAAGCACTGGCCAGACATAAAATTGTTGATCTGAAGTAAAACTCATTGATAATAACGAGAAAATTGCAGTACAAACCTTCATATATTCCATCAGTAACACGTGCAATTGTGTTGTAGAGTTCGTTTGACATGCCACCCTAATAGAGAAACCAGACATTCAGATACGTTTGCGAAGTAAGAGATGTCTTCAGGGAAGATCATCAAGATATCTCAGTGATGAAATGAAAGCTTTGGCTGATTGGCTCTTTCTCTTGTTGCAATTGCATCACAGATATTCTAATTATAGAAAACACAGTCATGTCTTCCTCATGATGGATGTGACTGTCAGCTAGAGACATGGAAGGAAGAGTGGAAGACAGTAGTTAATAGCTGAGACTAGGCCTAAAGGTCACCCTGTTGGTTGTGGAAGTAAGTATTGACCCTCAAACCCCACCATGAACAAGAATACAAGCGGAGTCACAGAAAGAAATCACAAATGATGGTCATTGTGAATGAGCTAGTAAAGCCGATGACCACAACATAATGGATTGTCATTTTTCATGCGTGGAAAGTGGATCTTGAGTATTTCCTCTCATAGAGGAGAAACTGTATACAAAGACAGGAATCCAGAATAGGGATAAGAACTTACTGATTTGGAAACAAATCCCACAGATCCAGGCCTGTAAAGTTTGCACTGAACAATATTGTCGATAGTACCAGCAGTGTCACCAATTTTGAAGGCACCAGCCTGAATGCCGCCCACAGTAGCAGGGCCAATAACCACCTGCAATTAACATGCACATCAAGATAACATAAGAATTTGGACGACCAGTCTTCTCATATTATTAACTCTGTCATTGACATGTCAAAAATATTTTTTTAAATTCCACTAGCATATAATCAATCAATCACCGATGGAAAAGAGCTCCCTTTTTGCTTATGCTACCTTATTGTTAGAACGTGCATATGCAATCAATTGTTTGGTATCAGACTCAGGGACACCCTCGGCAATGATAGCCACAACCCTGATGGTTGGTTGCTTTAATGCAGCCATGGAAGAAGCAGCAGCACTGTAAATGCACAAAAACAGACTGACTTTTCTGAGAAAACTGAAAGATTCTGTGGCCACAGATTGCGAAAGAAACAATTAGGCACCTTCTAAAAGAAGCAAAGTTGATGAAGACATCTGCAGTTGGATGTGAACTACAAGCAGCATCAATACTACAAAAGACATCACACACAAAGAATGCCGATTTAGCTCCTCTATTAAATGAAGAGAAAAAGTCAATTTAAGGAACTTGGGTAAAGGCAAAAATAGCTTGACATGAAACTTTATCTTGAAAAAATTATTTAAAATCATGCACACCTTGAATGAACTGGTATAGCAATTTCCTCTTGACCGAAAAAAAGTTTTTGAAACCCCTCAGCCCCAGGATTAACGATCCCAGCAACCGATGGTGTTTCCCTTCCTGTGAGCAAATAGAAACTAGATTTAGCAGCTAGAGGTCAACAAACTAAATTCTGGCTATTACATGAAAAGTTTTGACAAAATTCGTAGGTTAGCTATAAACTTCTCACCACAGAGGAAATCAAAATCCAGCATTCTCTGGATAGGAAGTTGCTTATAGTTGTAGAATAGTGCTTGGGTGTTCCGTGAAAATAATTGACCTGTAGCCATCTTGTGCACAGTGGAACAACGCAAACCTGCAACTGCATTATAACATTATAACATTATATTGATTAGGAAATCTTGAGATCTGAAGTCATACCCTTATTCACAAGTATTAAAATAATACAAGAAATTTCGCTATTCATAAAAAACTTGACATCCATAACTAACCCTCCAAATTAATGAGCCAAAATTCTGCTCAAACGACAATAAAAGAGGCCACTTAAAAAATATAAAATTTCAAATCCATTTGTGATGGCCGTAAGGTAACTCCAGGTAAATGACAATTCAAGATCACCCAAAATTTTCATGTCAAACATCATCATTGAAAAGCTTCATCCTAATCAGTCCCCCTCCTATGTCCAGGGAAAATTTTAGAGCGTTCAAAAAAACAGATTTATTATTACATACTTTCCAAACTCTACTGTTTATTCAGATGCATTTGGAAAGCCAGAGCTCTCAAACAATTACTCTCTCTCTCTCTCTCTCTCTCTCTCTCTCTCTCTCTCTCTCATCTGTTCCTCCATTTACTACAGCATGTGATCCTATAAACAACCGTCGAAATCGTGAAGGCAACCATGAGATGCAGCTGCTCGTCCGAAAACAAATCCACCCCCTTCAATTCTCAGCGCTTGCATAAATAGGCAAGAAGCTATGAAGTTCACCAAAATAGATGGAATGCACATGGAAAGCAACATGCATAAAACCGGATCGGTAAAATGCTTCAGCATTCACTATAACCATCCGTCCATTATAAACTCGGACAATTTCCAATTATGACAAAAAGATCTTTCACTCGCAATCTTCGAATTAGCGAATTCGTAATGAACAGAACATCTAACATCGAGACAGGCGGCCAAAAAAGTAACTCGAAACCTCTCCCGATCTAACAGCAGACTACCGAGAACAAACACCACCAGCATTCCCACTCGATAACTTCAGATCCAGCATTCTAAAGCCCGACAAATACAAAAACAAGCCAGGCATCCAAAATCCATGCATTTCGAGGTGCATAATAAAAACAACAAAAACAGTTCTTCCACTCAACAGATCAAATCACGCACTAAACCAGACACTTCGCAAAGAAAATTAAACAACACAATCTGGACGCTGAACGATATAAAAAACCAAACCTCCGAACACTAATTTCCAACAAACGAGCAAATTAACTGTTCCAATTCCTCACGATCATCACGACAGAGTGAAAGATAATTGAAAGGAAGAAGAAAAGGGGAACCGGAAGATCTTGTCCACCTGAATCAAGGACTCGGCGGGCTCGGTTTTTCTGTTAATAAGGCGAGACGTGATAATTAGAAGCGCCCGTGCAATGAAACGGGAGAGAGACACAGGAACCAGGCACGCAGAAATCTCGGAGCGGGGCGGGCATTTATAGACGCTAACGCGGAAAAATTAAGTTTTAAGCACGCCTGCGACCTGAGTCTCTCGAGGCGGGAGAGAGCAGAAGAAGAGAAACAGAGTGGTGAGCGGATCACGTGGCGCATGTTAGTTAGCTCAGGCTTGTTCGGTCCGATTGTAGTGACCGTCCACAGTGACCGAAAGGCCGTTGCGGGTGGGTGGGCGCCATTTCCCTCTCGCCATTGAAGAGAAAAAAAATAAAAAAATAAACACATAATTAATCCTTGTTATCATGGAAAGAGGCATAAAATAATACGAAATTACTAAAATGACAAGGCCGTATTAACTGGTAAAGTTGGTTTGGGTTGGGTTTGACGACTCGCCCGCCAACATGGGAAACTGTATGTCGGAAAATCGGGATTCGGATTTTTTTACCATTTTACCCCTGGCTTCTCAAAATCGCTCTTCACTTATGGGGTGGTCCATTATTTTTTTTTTTTTCATAATATATATAGAATAGGGGGGATTAATAGCTTGAAATGTACTTATTTCGTTATTAGAAATCTAAGATGGTGGTGTGGTATGGCCTATGGGATGCCTTGATATTATGAATACGACCAACCAGAACGAAGGGACGGGTGATGTATTGAATGGGGCAGTTTCGTTTTTCAAGGGCTTTTACTGGCTCCTCAACTGGGCATGTTCTATCATGGCGTCTCAATTATTTCCACGGAAGGGACAAGCAGAAAAGGAGTTCCAAAGCAACTGTTTTGTCTTTTTTTCTTCCTTTTTATTTTCTGGCGCAGTGTCAATTTTAGGGGCCCGTGGAGTCGCATTTGTGCTGCGAGACCGAGTTACAGGGAGTCCAATGCGTACAGCAGAAAGGCGTCCGAGGAGCTGCTGGTACAGAGAATTCTATATCTTATTCGTTTGCAGCCATGAATGGGACGCCTCCGCAGTCCTGTACTCCAGTCAGTAGTATTATTATATATGTGGTTGTTGACAAAAAAATTAGGAAAACTTTTCTGGGTTTGGAAG